>CM066046.1:47584246-48860496 GCA_033557465.1 Ichthyophis bannanicus
GAGGAGGAGCCTCGAGCCGAAGAGCTCGACGCCCTCCAGTATGACTCTCCCGCAAGGGAACACTTTACTGTACCGGTTCCTCCTATGCTGGAACGACTGCTCTTCCGCATGTGGGAGAGTCCGGCCACCTCGTCGGTCCTGAGCAAGCGGGTCGATTCTATCTATCGAGTCCGCAAGAGCCCTGGCTTTCAAAAAGCACAGCTACCACACCATTCCATGGTAGTGGAATCGGCCATGCATCGTCTTAAGAGCCAGAAGATGCACTCCTCGGTGCCTCCTGGCAGGGAGGCCCGTAACCTGGATGGCCTTGGTAAGAAGTGTTTCCAGGGCTCTATGCTTGCGTGTCGTGTCCAGACCTACCAGCTATACATGGGCATGTATCTCCGAGACCTGGCTAAAGAGCTAGCCGGATTCTCCGCTGGTTTGTCCGAGGAACCCTTGCGGAGGTTCCTGGCCTTGTCCACTGGCATTCGGGAATGCTCCAAGTTCATGTCCCGAGCAGCCTATGATGGCTTTGAAGCATCGGCTCGAGTGGCCGCAGCCGGCATCGGTGCCCGCCGACAGGCTTCGCTTCAGTCGTCTGACCTTGAGCCCTGGGTGCAGGACAAGTTGGTCGATGTCCCCTGCCGAGGCGAAAACCTCTTTGGCAAGCCCATGGCTGATAAGGCTGCACAAATTGAGACAGAGACTCTCACCAGGACCAGGCTTTCTAGGAAGACCTCCGCCCCTTCCCAGAAAAAGAAGGGCTCGGGAAAAAAGTCCTTTTACCCGAGGAAGGCGGCTGCCTACAAACAATACCCCCATTATCAGGCCCCTGCAGCTCCCCAACAGGGCCAGCAGGCCAAGGGACGGGGTAACGGGTCCCGTAGGCAGCAAGCCCCCAAGCCTGCACCACCAGCCCCTGCTCAGCAGGGTGGGGGTTTCTGACTCCTTAAGCATAGCCTCTCCCCCCCCCCCCCGCTGGTTCCTCCCAGCACCGGAGGCCGGCTGGTTCACTTCGCCTACAGGTGGTCCAGCATCACCGCAGATGCCTGGGTGCTTCAAGTCGTGCGAGAAGGCTATCTTCTCCACTTCCACCAGGTCCCTCCCTCCTATTTTCCGGGAGAACCTCCACGACCCCATCTGCACAGGGAATTACTCCTTCAGGAGTTAGCAGGTCTTCTACAGGAACAGGCGGTGGAACCGGTGCCCCACCACCTGAAAGGTCAAGGCTTTTATTCCAGGTATTTTCTAATACCAAAGAGAACAGGAGGCCTCAGACCCATCCTGGACTTGCGCAACCTCAACAAGTTCCTCGTGCGGGAGAAGTTCAAGATGCTTACCCTTGGAATCCTTCTGCCCTACCTCCAGCAGGGAGATTGGCTATGCTCCTTGGATCTAAAGGATGCCTACACGCACATCCTCATCCACCCAAGCCACCGCCAATACCTAAGATTTGTGGTGGCAGGGAATCATTACCAGTACAGGGTACTGCCCTTTGGCCTGTCCTCCGCACCGCGGGTCTTCACAAAATGTCTCGCGGTGGTGGCGGCCCATCTCAGGCTTCACGGCCTCTATGTCTTTCCGTACCTCGACGACTGGCTCATCAGAGCAGCTTCCGCGCTGGAGGTCACCAACGCCACGCGCCGCACGGTGACTCTCCTGCAGTACTTGGGCTTTGTTATAAATTTCGCAAAGTCCACTTTGCTCCCCTCACAGGATCTCGAGTTCATCGGCGCAAGGCTGCACACTCCTCAGGCGCGAGCGTACCTACCGCTCGACAGGGCTCAACGGCTCATGGACCTAGCCGACCGTTTTCGCAGCCAGCCCCTGGTCTCCGCCAGGCGCTTCCTGAGACTACTCGGCCATATGGCTTCCACCGTCCATGTGACCCCCAATGCCCGCCTGAATATGCGGCCTGCTCAATGGTGTCTCCGCCAGCAGTGGCGACAAGCCACAGGCGGCCTAGCAGACCTAGTGCGCGTCTCCGAGCCGCTGATCTCGTCTCTCCGGTGGTGGCTTCAGCAGCCGAACCTGATATTCGGAATGCCTTTCCAGTCACCTCAGCCGGCCCGGGTGCTGACAACAGATGCATCCCTCCTGGGCTGGGGAGCGCATTGCCAAGGGGCGCGTACTCAGGGCCTCTGGACCACGTGGGAGTCTGCTCAGCAGATCAACTTCCTGGAGCTCAGGGCGATCCGCCTGGCTCTCAAGGCCTTCTCCCACCTGACTTCTCACCAGTCCGTCCTTGTCCAGACGGACAATCAAGTTGCCATGTTCTACGTGAACAAGCAGGGGGGCACGGGCTCCTTCCTCCTCTGCCGGGAGGCACAGAAGCTCTGCTCTTGGGCCGTCAGTCACGGCATTCTCCTCAAGGCAGTTTATCTACCAGGCCAAGAGAATTACCTGGCGGACAAACTCAGCAGGATCCTCCAGCCGCACGAGTGGCGCCTGGATCCCTTGGTAGTTCAGAAGCTCTTTCTAAAGTGGGGCCTCCCCACGATGGATCTCTTTGCCAGTCCTCACAACCGTCAACTTCCTCGCTTCTGCTCTCGTCAGCCACACCCCCTTCGGGTTGCGGCGGACGCTTTCCTGCTCTCATGGTCGGGGAGCCTTCTGTACGCTTTCCCTCCCATCCCGCTAGTCTCCCGGACTCTTTTCAAGGTTCTCCGAGACAAAGCCTTCATGATCCTGGTGGCCCCTCGCTGGCCCAGACAGCCGTGGTTTCCACTCCTGCTGCAATTAGCGGTGGAGGATCCATTCCCTCTGGGGTTTCAACCGGATCTCCTCACTCAGGATCAGGGGTCTCTGCTACACCCCAACCTCAGATCTCTCAATCTAATGGCCTGGCTGCTGAGAGGGTAGCCCTTGCTCCCCTTCTCCTGCCAGCAGAGGTGGAAGAGGTCGTCCTAGCTTCTCGGCGACCTTCTACCCGCAAATGCTACGCCCTTAAATGGCGTCGCTTTTCCGTTTGGTGTACCCAACAGTCTCAGGATCCCTTCTCCTGCCCGGTGTCGGTGATCCTGCAGTACTTGCTATACCTCTCTAATCTGGGACTTAAGTCCAACTCCGTCAAAGTTCACCTCAGTGCTCTTTCAGCACATCATGTGCCGGTGGACGGCAGACCTCTCTCCAACGACCCTCTCGTAGCGAGGTTTCTCCGAGGTCTCCTTCTACTTAAACCACCTCTGCGCCCGCCAGCGCCTGACTGGGACCTGAATGTGGTTTTACAGCGGATCACCTGTCCGCCTTTTGAACTTATGGCTACCTGTTCTCTCCGTTTTCTTTCTTGGAAAACACTGTTCTTGATAGCCCTTACTTCCGCTAGACGCGTAAGTGAATTGCAGGCCCTCGTGTCTGATCCCCCTTACACTCGGTTCTACAAAAATAGGGTAGTCCTACGGACTCACCCAAAATTTCTTCCAAAAGTGGTCTCCCCTTTTCACATCAATCAGGAGGTGGTACTTCCAACCTTCTTTCCCAGACCGCACTCCAGCCGAGCTGAAACGGTCCTCCATACCCTGGACTGTAGAAGGGCATTGAACTTCTACCTTGACCGTACGCGGGAGCACCGTAAAGCTGCTCAGCTTTTTGTGTCTTTTGACCCCAATAGATTGGGGCTCCCGGTCTCCAAGCGTACTCTGTCCATCTGGGTTGCGGACTGTATCTCTTGGGCTTATGGGGCAGCCGGACTCTCCTTGGAAGGTCGAGTCACGGCTCATTGCGTTCGGGCAAAGGCCACGTCAGTGGCTTACCTCCGCTCTGTTCCGCTGGCAGACATCTGCCGGGCCGCTACTTGGTCTTCGAGCCAGACTTTTGCGGTCCATTACTGTCTCGAGAGGGATTCCCGCAGGGACAGTGCTTTCGGACAGGCAGTCCTCCGTAATCTCTTTGAGGTCTGAGCAACTCCTACCCTCCATCCCGGATGTGGGCTACCGGTGGGTAATAATTCAGCGAAGATCCTTCCTTCTGTGCTGCTGAGCTAGAGGGAGCTCATTTTTGTGCTTAGGGTCTCCGGTAGCCTTAAGCTTGGGAGTCCCATAAGTGAGGACTGACTTCCTGCTTGGTCCTGGAGAAAGCGTAGTTACTCACCTGTAACAGGTGTTCTCCAGGAGCAGCAGGAATCAGTCCTCACAACCCTCCCTCCTCCCCTTGGAGTTGCAATCGTCTGCTTTAGTTTTTTTGCCAATTTTTATGCTGTCTTTTTTAGCTATGTCATCTGACTGGCTAAGATGGCACCCTTGGGCGGGAAGAGGACCGCGCATGTGCGCTGCAATTCCCAAAGGCTTTCTTTGAAAGCTGGGGAAAATTGCTCCGCGAGGGCTCCGTCGGCGCCGACGTCACCCATAAGTGAGGACTGATTCCTGCTGCTCCTGGAGAACACCTGTTACAGGTGAGTAACTACGCTTTCACATCAGTTAGATAAAAGTAAGCCAATATGATCCCTTCCCCTTTCATGGCTATCTTTGCAATATCAATAATCAATTTGTTATCAATTTCTTTGGTTTGAATTGGAGGCCTGTAGACTGCATCAGTATGGATGACAGTGCCATCACCTCTTTCCAACACAATCCACAGCGTTTCTTCTTTTCCCCATGTCCCCATATGCTTTTAGACATATAGGGCTACTCCTCCTCCTTTTCTACCCTCTCTTTCTCTTCTAAATAGATTATAGCCAGCTATGGCTGTATCCCATTCATGTAACTTATTAACACTAGAAGCTCCAAATACGTCAATTGACGCAAATGCATCTTCGGAGTTGTATACCAGGGCCACTGCTAGAACCATGTCAGTTATGTTCCATGACTTTGTTAGCGAGGTCAAGATGTTCAAATATGTGCATCGAAAATTAATGACAGATGCGCCACCTAGTGGGAAAATGAATTTATACCTAGAAGCCCCAAAGTACGTCAATTGACACAGCCAAGAAAACGGAGTGGTTTTCACAAGTTTTCTTACAACGACTAACATAAGAACAGTATTAACTAAATTTAAAAGTAACTGCAAATTCAAAAGTAACTGCAATGTCCATGTCAGTTAACGAATGAACAGGATAAGCATGTATGGTTTGCTATTTTGAAACTTTTATTTTCATTTTGCAACAAACAAAAGAAACAACACACCAAAGGAAACAATACAATTATACAATAAAGAAAAGTAAACCCAATTACCCCCCACCCCCACGCTTCTTCTCTAGCTGATTATGTCAGCATGTGAGCGCTTCCAAACAAACGTGATTGTACAGCAAAACAATCAAAAGAGTATCTGCGATACAGAATAATCATGAGACAAAGATATATATAAATTTAGACAGTCAGATGAGAGCATTGAGCAGAATGTACATAGTCATTGAGCATCTTCCATTTAGACCGATGATGAGGAGTCTGAATGGGGGAAGCAAACATACGAGGTATTTGTTCATATTTACTGTAGAGACAGACATGATTCCACCATTCATTGGGGCTCAACTGGGAGCTATTTTTCCAGTATTTCGTAATTAGGGAAATAGCAATACCTAGCATAAAGTCCAAAAGGAAGTAAGCCGTTTTTGGAAGAGAGGGGATCCCCGCTGCTGAGCGAAGTCCCACTATCCTCCAAGAAAGGGGCTCTTGAAAGTGCAAAATAGACTGGATACGGCCCCAGACCCGACTCCAGTAATACTGTAGTGCGGGACATTCATACATAACATGAGGTAGTGAACCAATGGCCGCATGACATGTCCAACAATTATTGCCCTGAGCAGTGTTCCATTTGGCTAATCTGTCAGGAGTGTAAAAACACCGGTGGGCTAGAAAGAAGAGTGTCTGAGTGAGTGAGGCGGATCGGGAGACCCGTGTCACTCTACTCCAGACAAGGCTCCATTGCTCCGGGGTCAAAGTCACATGCAGTTCTCTCTCCCATGCTTTCTGCGCTATAGGGGTATCCCTAGTTATAGCAGTACATAAGGTTTTGTAAAAATTGGATGCTACACCCGGTGAACTACCGATAGATCGGATAGTCTCCAACCAACCTTGTGTAGGGGAGGCCGATGACGGGAGCACCTTAGCACTCCTAAGGCAATGCTGAAGTTGCACCAACTGAAAGTAGTGTTTCGCTGGGAGACCAAATTCAATTTGCAATTCACTAAAAGTTTTCCAGCGACCTTCATGGAACAATTGGCTAGGAATCCAAATGCCCCTAGTGTACCAGGGGCTCCACGCCATCGGTTTATTTTGTATTCTAAATCGAGTGTTGTACCAAAGTGGGAGTTTGTCTAACGGACAGAGTCGGGAGTCTAAAGATTGCATGAGATTATTATAGGCACCTAAGGTGTCTAAAAGCATTGGTGGGAAGTGAGAGTCTGATGGAAGAGTCATACCAGGGAGAAAAGTAAGAGGAATCGGTTTGCAAAGGTCCTCTTCTATGTCTAGCCACACAGGTCTACTCGGTACTGGATCTTCCAGCCAACGAGCACCTTGTTTGAGAAGAAAAGATTGATGATACTTCAGGAAATCAGGGAATCTGACACCCCCATATTCCTTATCTGCTTGCAGCTTATGTTTCGCTATCCTAGGTGTCTTGTTTTGCCACAAGTATCTAGTCAGAAGGCCCTCGATATCTTTATATATACGTCGAGGGAAGAGACAGGGCACCATTTCTAAGATATAATTCACTTTCGGAACAATCATCATTTTTATGGTTTCTAATCGGCCCCACCAGGTAAGCGTTAAAGGAGTCCAGCGGTGAGTAAGCGCCCGGACTTTAGAGGTTAAGTCTTTTGCATTGAAGGAGATAGTGTCTTCCAAAGGAGAACAATAGTGAACCCCAAGGTATTTGACCATGCGAGGTTGCCATAAAAAGGGGAAGGATTGCATATCTGCCTGATGAAGCAGAGGATTTAATGGAAAGGCTACCGACTTGGTCCAATTTATCTTATAACCGGACAGTTGTGAGTATTTACCAATTTGCTCTAAGACAGCCGGTACTGAGTCTATAGAGACAAAGAGCATAAGATCATCAGCATACGCTGAAATTTTGATTTCCCTATGGGTGAAGGGGACTCCATGAATCTCCTCCGATTGCCGGATTAGTAAAGCCAAGGGTTCGAGTGCAAGATCGAAGAGGAGTGGAGACAGTGGGCATCCCTGGCGAGTGCCGCGTTGAAGGGGAAAAGGTTGAGACTTTAAAGCATTTGCACATATACTGGCTGTAGGCTGAGCGTACATGGTGCGAAGACAACGGAGAAAACCTTCCCCGAATCCGTACCAGCGGAGGACTGCAAACAGGAAGGGCCACTCTAAGCGATCGAAGGCCTTCTCAGCATCAAGTGAGAGGCCAACAAATGGGCGATCAAGATTAACTGCGGTAGTCAATACATGGCATAGAGTCCGAGCATTGTCAGCAGTCGATCTACCAGGAATGAAACCGCATTGATCTGGGTGTATTAAGGTAGGCATCCTATCCGAGAGCCGGGTAGAGAGAATGGTGGCAAAGATTTTATAGTCCGCGTTTAGGAGGGAAATTGGACGATAATTAGCTGTTAGTTGGGGGTCTCTCCCCTCTTTCTCAAAAACTACTACATTTGCCATTGAAAAGGACCCAGAAGGAGAACCCTCCTCGGCCAGAGCAGAAAAATAAATTTTCAAAACTGGAGCTAAGTCAGCGTGAAAGGTTTTGTAGAATTCAGCGGGGAGACCGTCTGGGCCTGCGGCTCGACCTGAGGCACATTTCTTGATAGCAGAATGAATTTCTGAGACAGTAAATGGTGTGTCTAAGGCCACTCTATCTTCGTCAGATAGGGTCGGTCTTTGTACTCCTGAAAGTAAGCGTTCAAATACATCTGGCTCAAAATCACATTCAGATTGATAAAGCCGAGTATAAAAGTCACGAAAGAGTTCTAAGATTTCGGTATCTTTAGTGACCAAGCCCCCCCCTTACGGATTGCGGAGGGCGGTAACACGCTTGGCTTCTTTTCGACCTTTTAGGGCATTTGCTAATAATTTGCCAGCACGATTATTTTCCCGATAATAAAGCCCTTGTTGTGATTCAATATTTTTAACAGCAGCAGTGTGCAAAAGCTGATTGTATTGAAAACGCAAGCGTTGTAAACGGAGTAAAATACATGGGTCAGTACGGGACGTGAGGAGACGCTCCCCAGCTTGTATCTGCTGCTCTAGAGTCAGTAAAAGCTGCTTTCTTTGTTTCCCCTGCCGAATTTGATAGCTAGTTATAGTGGCACGGATAGATGCTTTAAAACCCTCCCACCAAGCCCAGCCCGCTGTATCATGGGGTGAGTTAAAATGAAAATAATCTTGGATAGCGGCCTTTATATCGATCTGAAAATCTTTTTGACCCAGTAGGGATCTATCAAAAAACCAAGCTCGGGGAGAATCATCCCGCGCAGTGACACGTAATGATAAAGATATGGCAGCATGATCTGAAATATGGAGAGGATGAGTCCTAGTCGTGTCTACTTGAGAAATCAGTGCTTTGGAAATGAGAAAGAAATCTATTCTAGATTGGGAGTGATGGGGGGCAGAAAAGAAAGTGAACTCTAAGTCGGAGGGGTGAAGCAGCCTCCATATATCTACCAGCGCAAGATCTTGCATCAGAGCTGTAAGGGTAGCAAGACTCTTGGGTGGACTACTCGTTCTTGGCGGCTGTCTATCTATCAGAGGGTCTAACACTTGATTAAAGTCACCACCAAGTATTAATGGAGTATTGGCAGAGGCCTGTGCCAACTGCGCAATACTTGCATAGTAAGCAGGGTTGTCCACATTCGGGGCATAAATGCAAATACATGTGAATTCACTATCTCCGACCTTAAGATGTACTCGGGCCCATCTACCCTCCTTGTCAGCGCTAGTATCAATTACAGTAGCTTGCAAAGATTTCTTAACCAGGATGGCAACCCCGCACCGTTTAGAAACGGCGGGAGAATAGGCAGCCACCATGTAAGGCTTAACATTGAGTTTCAGTGTTTCAGCAGAGTTTAAGTGCGTTTCCTGAAGAAACGCTAAATCAGCATGCTCATGGCTAAGATAGCTAAGGATTTTCTTTCTTTTGATTGGACTATTAATGCCCTTTACGTTGAGTGATAAAATTTTACATAAAGCCATTCAGACAAGTTAAAAATTCTGAGCATGATAGCGCACCTAATTTCACAATGTCCCTCATATTGACTGTATCAGGCTGTACATATGGCATAAAAGAAACTAAGCTTAGATAACATAATGAAGTGCCCCATATTAAAAAAGAAAAACCGCAGCGCGGTAGAGAAGAAGCAAAACCCCAAAAATTACTGGCGACCATGTGTCTGCGAGGAGAAGCCCCAGAGAAGGCCAAAATTGAAAAACACATAACCTGTAGGACTGTGCGTGCTCCGAATCCGACCGAGGCACACATCATGGAGGGAGAGGAGACCACAAAACAAGAGTCATGGAAAGAAAGAAAGAAAGTCCAGGAAGTCTCTGTGCTTGACTATGACCGCCGCATCGGGCCCTTCAAAATGGCGGACAGAGCCGGCGAATAAAAGTCCACGTCGTTGGATTAGCGCATCTGCTCTGCCTCTTTGGAGTCTAAAAATGCTGATAGTAGATCAGGATCTTCGAATGTCCTGGTTTGGTTGTGGAGAGTCACTCGGAGTTTCGCGGGATACAACAGGCCAAAGCGAGCCTGTAGCTGTTGAAGTCGAGGGCGAAAAGCAAGGAGTTTCTTCCGTCGGTCAACGGTAGGCTTTGCCAAGTCAGGGAAGAAGGAGACTTTGTGACCTTCAAATTCCAAATGATGGTTCGCCCGGGCAGCATTTAAAATTTGTTCCACTTGTTGATATCGTAGCAAGCGAAAGATAATAGGCCGGGGGGTCGTTCGGTTGAGCGCCATGTGGGTAGGAGCACGGTGTGCACGATCGATTTCCAATTCTTTATGAAAGGTGATCTTCAGCAAGGAGGGAAGAATTTTGAGCAGGAATTCTCTCATATCTCCCGCTTCCGCCCCCTCCGGTATTCCAATGAGCCTCACATTGTTGCGACGGGCTCGATTATTGCTATCCTCTAACTCCTTTTGCAGATTCTGTATCTGGCGCTCGGCCTTGTCCAGTGCGCCCAAGCGCACCGCGTGCGAATCAAGGACCCCCGCCATATTGTCCTGCCGTAATGAGAGTCTTTCAAGTCGGTCCTGGAGCACTCCAAAGTCTTCTCGCAGGGCTCTAAGCGCTTCTCCATTGGACTGCACCAATTCCTTCACGCCGCGTAGTTCCTCCAAAATCTCCAGGTGCATTTCGGGGTTTTCACGAAATGGAACCATCTTCTGTGGGGAGGACACCTCTGTTTTGGAGCGTTTTCCGTGAGAAGAAGAAGGAGACCCGAAGTCCAAGCGCGCTGGTTTATGGGCCGCCATCCCCCCCGAGGTACCCCGGTCAACCCGGAGCGAAATAGTAAGTTTGTATAGGTATTAAGTCAGGATTCTAAGTAGGCCTCTCGGGAGCTTCAGCGCGAAGCGTCTTACCCGCTGGACATCAGGCTCCGCCCCCGTATGGTTTGCTATTGTACATTTAGAGTCTAAGCGCAACTGGCGCAGATTGTTGACAGACACTGTCCGCAAACTGGACGCTTGCATTTATCACACAGTGTGACAGTGCGATTTTGTTTGCAGTTGGCCTTGACTGCATATGTTACTCACTTTGCCAGTTTGTTTGTTGCAACAGTGGCTGGCATTGACTTGGAGTACGAACGTCGAGCAGCACAAGTTTGTCGCAGCTGCTTCGACAGTGTGTGTAGAAACTGTCTCCTTGGCATGGTGACACCGGTTTGCTTGCAGAAAATAATCCAGGCATTGATGGCCGCCAAGTCGAGAATATTGAAGAAAACATCTAGTGTCCATCTACAACATGCAGATTTGGTGGACATTTGACGGCACATTGAGTCCAGCATGTCGACACCGCATTTATTCTTGTTGTAGTACAACGCACTTTCAGGGTTCAGCTTGCCGCTGGTTTCACATATCGCACCTTTGTGCAAAGTCAACAACACAGCAACAGTCTTCTTCTGTTTCGTCTAGTACTGTACTACGGTCATTGATCCACTGGTGTAGAACGTGGATTGGTGCAGTTCGAGTTTTGTAAGTGATGGTAGTTCTCTGCGATTCAGACGAATGGTCCTGACCAATGAAGTGCGCTTCTCCAATAGTTTCTCAACGAGGTCACGGCTCGTAAAAAAATTATCAACCGTAATGTTGTATCCTCGCTGATAATATGGCTGCATTAGAGTCATGACCACATGCATTCCTAAACTGCCAAATCTTTCATCATCTTTCCCAGTATATGGTTTCACATTCAAACAGTATTTGAACTGCAATTCTGCGTGAATTTGCATCTGCTTTTCGTTGGGAATAGTTGTTCATCTACAGTAAGTGATTCTTCTGGTATGTAACACTTTTGACTGTTATCAGCAAATCTGGATAACATCCATGTCATTAGACCGAATTTGTCACACTTCATTCTTTCCTGCCGTGAAGCTCTGACATCAAATCACATGAATTTCTTTACTTCGTATCTGTTTCGTGACATTGTTTGCCTAGATGCTGCACAGCCATAAGTTTCAGACCACATCAAAACAATTGGAAAGTTTTTGGCATTCATGAAACCTCTTAGATATGCCAGTCCCAGAAACGCTTCTATTTCATCTTCGGCTACATCTCATGATGGGTCTGATAAACGGGCATACTCCACAGTGCAGCTCCTGGTGTGACTCACAAAACCGGGGTCAACGATCAATCTAAATGCATCCACTGGTGTTTCAACATTACGACAATATGCAGTAACCCCACTTTTAGCAGTGAATACATTTTGGGCCTGCAGTCTGCCACTGCTTTCACCTTGTGACATGATCTTCCATTCAGTCCCATCTTTTGCTACCACTGTTGACCCTGTTGTCCTGCTCTTGTTTTCAGCGATTATTTCATCAGTGTTTCTGCTGTAGTCTGAACCAGTCAAATCCTCTACGCCTGCACTACCTGTAACATGTAGGTCAACGTTTGAATCTGATTCAGTCGAATGAGAGCCACTGTCAATTTCAAAAATATCTTACAGTTTGGCAAGTGCTTGTGCTACTGTCATGCGCTGCGGATGAGGTTCTCTCATTTTCTGCATCAAAGCGGTAGCCGCAGCTGGCAACAGATCAACTGATTTTGCACCAGCACATCTAGGCACTGCTGTCTTCTTACGAGGTCTCAGCATTCTGTACATAGAATCGTAGAAAAAAAATGAATAAAATTTCAGGGAGGAAGCGATATGCTAAAAGTTCTGGAGTGTCGGCCTGTTCTAGGGCGTGTTCAAAAGTCACGACATTGTACATACCTGTGTAACAGAGTAAATTTCCGTTTTAAATCAATTACTGTTACCAGTTTTACTCAACAATTACAAACCAATAAACACACGATGACGTCATGTAATGACATCACATACTGCACATATTAAACAAATAAGTAACTTCAAATTAGTTCACATCTCCATTTCATACTAAATGCAGTCGTCATGATAATGCATCAATTGACGCACTTTGGGGTTTCTAGGTAAAATGCCTTTTGGGGCTTCTAGTGTTAAACCATGCTTCTGTAATGACTACAATGTCCTTTTCCACCATTAGGGCTTCCAGGTCAGGAACTTTGTTGGCTAGGCTTCGAGCATTTGTGCTCATTGATTTGCAGCATTTGTTGACTGGCTTGCCTGTATTTTGCATGAATTTTATTTTACACCCCTCTTCCCACTTGGCATTGATGTGTGGGTTAATAGTGCGTTTGTTTCCAATGTTGTTATCTTTTTGCTGGGAGTGTCATCTTGAACTTGTTCTATTCCATCCATCACCCCCTTTCCCTAGTTTAAATGCCTGTCCAGATAATGTCTGAATTTTTCACTTAGATCCTTTTCCCTGCAACAGAGAGATGTAGTCCATCAACACAGTATAGCCTCTTGTTTTTCCATCTATTTCCCTAGTCATCTATATATCTAAATCCTTCTTGTTTGCACCAGGTTTTGAGCAGTATTAAAGTTGTTTATGTGATGCAGACTTTCTGCCCCCTTACCAAGACAGGTAGAACTTGCTATAGAGTTAGCAATGGGTTTGAGTTTCTCTCCCAGAATCTGGAAGTCCCTCTGAACTGTAAAGGCTCTGTTTCTAGTCAAGTCATTTGTACCCAAGTGGATGACAACATCCGTTTTGGGGTGCTCACTTTCTGCACTAACTATTCCAGCAATTTGCATCCTATTCCTGCTGGCTGAAGAGCCTGGGAGGCATTTGACCATCTTCTCTCCTTTGAACTGTGTTCCCAAGTTGGTGCCCCTGATGATGGAATCCAGAACACAAATTCATTTTGAAGGCCAGTGAATAGCAAGCCAGAAGTAATTGCTTTCAGTTTATTCTGTTCTGAACTGAATGTAAGCTGGCAACTTGCCTTACATGGATTGGTTCATTAATGAACAAAGCTTTTCAAATCTGTCATAGATTACAGTCTTACAATACCTCATTATTTTGGTTTACATCAATATTTTTCCTCTCTGTTTGATATTTTTCTCCTTTTCCTTTCTTTTTGTTGCTTCTTCATGTATTTGTTATTTCCCTTGCTTTCCCCATCTCTCTCCCTCTCTCAGCTGACAGTGGCTTACTTCCCCCCAGGGAACTACCGTAGATACCCCCTGCCTGCCCACAATCATTTTCTCCAGTGATTGCATTTAACTACGCTCCAGGCATTGTCAGACATCAGGAAGGGGAAAAAAACGAAGGAAGAGGAAAGTAAAGAAGAAGAGTGATAAGGAATACAAAGCACTTTATTATCCAGCAACTGCCTTTAGTTCTGTTTTTATTTCCCACCCCCGGCTGCATCTGGTGGGCTGATTAACACGCAGCTCTGCAGCTGTGTGACAGTCAGAGACAGGGCTGATGAAAAAGCTAACTCTAAGCCGTTATTTTTACAGCAGGTAATTGTGGGTGATGTTCCCAGCCCTTGTTCTGCAGCACGCTAGCTTCATCTTCGTTGCCAGGCCACATGAATTAGAAGTAGGTCTCATAACAATTAAGCAATGATGCATCAAAGAGTTGGCGTCTAGACCACCCAATGCACATCATGCAATCAGCAGGTCATCAGAAGAGCAGGAACAGGGTAGAAAATCAAAGCCCTGTTTCATCTCAGAGGAGGGAGATTCTGCCAGGCCAGAAACTGTTGAAGGGGGCATTGTGTGAAGCTTATATGCAGGGGCGGCCCAAGGGGGGTGCGGGGCCATGTGCGGAGACTCGGTGCGGGGCCTCATTTGCATAAGTGGCCTTATTTGCATAAATATTTGCATAATGCTAACATTCATTAAGAGACATGTTTACTAAAAGTTAGTGTGTGTATGGATAAAGACAGACTAAAAGATTTCTACATTACTATAATCCAGTGCCAACCGCCAGGCACATTAGGAACTACTACAAACACTGCCCATTTAGAACCCATAGCAAACCCGCCGTATCCTAACAGCACTACCAGAACTCACAAAGCACCATACCCTACCTATCAAAAGGCAACACTGCAAATATTAAACCAATACATTTCAGAGAAAAACAATACATGACCTACTGGGGAAAGAGAACAAGTGGCAATGTCAAATAGGAATTACATAAACAGAATACCTCAGCTCAGTTACACATGCAGAACATAGACCATCACCAAACAAGGAATCACAATTTAGAAACAGGAAGGCAATAATTAAACTGGGAACCCCAAAAGCCAAACTTGGAATGTACAACAACTGTAGAAATAAAACTATAAATTAATTTCCTCTTGTACCAAACAAAGCGCAGACGTTAATGATGCACATTTCCCAGAGCTTTCATATTCCAGTTAATAAATTCAAAATAAAGAGATATCTTTCTACCTTTTGTGCATTTTCTTCCGGTTGCAATTGCTCCAGCCACTTTCTTCTGGTTTCTTCATGTTTTCTGCTAACTCTCCATCATCTGCTGTCTCTTCTCTCTTCTAGTTTTTTTTCCATTCTCTCTCTCTACATCTGCTTTAACATACTAATCTTTCTCCTTTTGCTCTTTCCTCATTCCTATTTCATCCACTCACATTTTACCCCTCCATCCTCAATCCCCACTTACTCTCCCAATACCCAGCTAAGTGTAGATTTTTTACCCCTACCACACAAAATATTTTTCCCCTCTCCATTTTACTCTCCCAGCCCCATCCCATTCTAATCCTCCCCTAATCCTCCCCCAACATCAGCTCCCTTCTAGTTCCAGTCTCACCCAGCATCCATTCCCTTCTTGTCCCTGCATCAGCCCATTTCCAGTCCTAGCCCCCCATCAGCCCATTTCCAGTCCTAGCAACCCCCCAACCCAATACCAGTCCTAGCCCCCCCCATCAACCCACTTCCAGTCCTAACCCCCCCCATCAGCCCACTTCCAGTCCTAACCCCCCCATCAGCCCATTTCCAGTCAGCCCCCCATAGCCCATTACCAGTCCTAACCCCCCCCCAACAGCCCACAGCCCATTACCAGTCCTAACCCCATCAGCCCACCTCCAGTCTTAATCCCCCCAGCCCATTTCCAGTCCTAGCAACCCCCAACCCATTACCAGTCCTAGCCCCCCATAGCCCACTCCCAGTCCTAATCCCACCAGCCCATTACCAGTCCTAAGCCCATCAGCCCACCTCCAGTGTTAACCCCCCCATCAGCCCATTTCCAGTCCTAGCCCCCCCATAGCCCATTACCAGTCCTAACCCCCCCCCCAACAGCCCACAGCCCATTACCAGTCCTAACCCCATCAGCCCACCTCCAGTCTTAATTCCCCCCAGCCCATTTCCAGTCCTAGCAACCCCTCCAACCCATTACCAGTCCTAGCCCCCCATAGCCCACTCCCAGTCCTAATCCCACCAGCCCACTCCCAGTCCTAATCCCACCAGCCCATTTCCAGTCCTAATCCCCCTCACCCAATTTTCAGTTTAAGCCCTCCCATACCCCATTACCAGTCCTAACCTCCCCATCAACTCACTTTCAGTCCTGATCCCATCAGCCCATATACAGACTTAGCGCCCCCATAGCCCATCACCACTCCTAACCCCCCCAGCCCCCCCATAGCCCATCACCACTCCTAACACCCCCCCCAGGCCCCCCCATAGCCCATCACCACTCCTAGCCCCCCCCCAGGCCCCCATAGCCCATCACCACTCCTACCCCCCCAGTCCGCCCATAGCCCATCAGCACTATTAAAGCCCAAGAGCCCCCATAGCCCATCACCACTCCTAACCCCCCCAGCCCCCCCATAGCCCATCACCACTCTTAAACCCCCCCAGCCCCCCCATAGCCCATCACCACTCCTAACCCCCCCCAGGCCCCCATAGCCCATCACCACTCCTACCCCCCCAGTCCTCCCATAGCCCATCACCACTCTTAAACCCCCCCAGCCCCCATAGCCCATCACCACTCCTAACCCCCCCAGCCCCCCCATAGCCCATCACCACTCTTAAACCCCCCCAGCCCCCCATAGCCCATCACCACTCCTAACCCCCCCAGCCCCCCCATAGCCCATCACCACTCTTAAACCCCCCCAGCCCCCCATAGCCCATCACCACTCCTAACCCCCCCCAGCCCCCCATAGCCCATCACCACTCTTAACCCCCCCAGCCCATCACCACTCTTAACCCCCCCAGCCCCCCCATAGCCCATCACCACTCTTAACCCCCCCAGCCCCCCATAGCCCATCACCACTCTTAACCCCCCCAGCCCATCACCACTCTTAACCCTCCCCCCGCCCCCCCAGAGCCCATCACCACTCCTAACGCCCAGCCCAGCCCAGGGAAATTTTTTTAAAAAAAGAAGTTGTCTTCTCCAGCAGCCGGGGCCGCCGCGGCAGAATCGAGTGTGCCGCGGGGCCCCCCCTGCCCAGCAGAGCCTGCCCTCCCGAGCCTGCCCTCCCCTTTATCACCTGTCTTCGCAGCTCTAATCAAACGCGCCGGCTTTCAGAGCGCGAAAGGGCTAGTTTCCCTTTCGCGGCTCTGTTAAGCCCGCGGGGGCTGATGGGAACTTCCCATCAGCCCCCGCGGGCTTAATAGAGCAGCGAGGGAGAAACTCTCCCTCGCGCTCTGAAAGCCGGCGCGTTTGATTAGAGCTGCGAAGACAGGTGATAAAGGGGAGGGCAGGCTCGGGAGGGCAGGCTCTGCTGGGCAGGGGGGGCCCCGCGGCACACTCGATTCTGCCGCGGCGGCCCCGGCTGCCGGAGAAGACAACTTCTTTTTTCTTTTTAAAAATTTTACTTTAGGATTAGAATGTTTTTTTGCGCGGGGCCCCCTGAAACGCGGGGCCCTGTGCAAAAAACATTCTCGCTCAATGGACGGGCCGGCCCTGCTTATATGGTCATGGAGTGTCAACTCCTCTCTTATTTGAAAGAAAGATGGGCCCTGTGAAGGAGTGGTGGGGCTTACAGGTGAACAGTGTCTGGGGAGAGGAGAAGACTGAATATGGAAGAGGTGCTTTGTCATCCATTCCAGTGGTATACTATAGATGTAGCAGTTGCGCCGTGTGCATGAAAAATCACAAGAAAAAATGAAGGTGGGCAGGTGGTAAGCTGGAAGGAATACTTTGCCAATGTCAGCAATACTGTTATGTTCCTCTGGTCCATTCATCAGAGGGGTTTCCTTCATAGACTGGCTGCATAATTTCCCCCGCTCACCTTATGGTTGCTCAGGACACCATTGTGTCTGGTACAGATGTGCATTTGTTTTCAGATAAGGGCATTTTCATTTTATATACTTTTAAACAAACCATATGGGCATAGTTCCTAAATGATCCAAACATTTATCTATTTTTTGCTTGATAATAGTTTACAAAGCCAGCCAGGAAAACCCATGACCCCTTGGGGAAGAAAGACTAGAGACTTGCAGTTGAAGTCAATAGTTATTCTCTAGACAGCATAATATAAGGCACTGCTGGATTAGCCCATTGGATCAAAATTTAGTCTACTCAACTACACCCCAAGCTGGTCAATGGGCTTGTCACGCCTTCTGCTTTCCAGAAGATAGTTATTCACTAACTTCTACCTTGCCTGTTCCGTTCCTATACCTTTGGCTGTAAGTCTCCAGCCTTTGCCTCTCAGGGTCACATGAGCCTGACAGCTAAACAGATTAGAAGCACCTGGATAAGGAAGAAGCACTTGACCTACCATGCCGCAACGTTTTGGCGAGCAGCCAAACAAACCTATCCCAGCCTCACTTCTTCAAAATTTCATGGCTGATGTCACCATGAATCTGAGATCAATACTATTTTCTTGCTACATCTTTTTTGGATTTCAGAGGCAGAGAAGCTTGTGCTGGAAATCTGAAGGCTTCAGAATGAAAAGGAGTAAAACCTTTCAGACTTTTAAACAGCGAGAAGGCAAAGAGTGCACAGAAGGCTGAGATACAGAGGGGCTAGGCACTGCCTGACTTTGTATGTCAGAGAAAAGTCAGGCTCTGACAGATACCATAATGAGAAGCTTGATAGAAAATAAACTGAAAAGAGCACAGAGGAGACAGGGCGGAGACCCAGGAGTAGGAAAGGGGCACGCTAATAGAGTTGCCGTTTGTGAGAGTTACTTGTAAATGTGTCCATATGGGCTGCCACAGAATTGGCTCTATTCCAATATCCACAGTGCCTCTCTATTACTGAGTTATGGTGTGTGCAGAGAATTAATGATCTCCATACCAATGCTGGGGTCACTTTACACCTTTTCTGGTGCCTTGGGGTCTTCCTGCAGTGTTGGTACTGCTTTGCCGGTCTCCTGGTGCCTGGGGGGGGGGGGGGGGGGGGGGAGGGGGAGGGGGAGGGTTCATTTCTCTGTTTATGCTGCATTGTCCTTTTCATGGTGGCCTGGAGTCTTTGTGCCACTATTAATGCCCTTTCCTCTCTTTTGGTGCTATGGGATCTTCATGCCAGTCCTGATGTCTCATAGTGCTGTTGTCTCTCTCTTTGCCCCATTGACTTTAATGGAAATGAATCAAATGATACGGGATCTGAAATTAAACCAAATAAGTGAGTAATGTGAAAGCAAAGCAAACTGAATTTTCTTCCTAAGCACATCCCTAGGGTCCGACAGCAGTCCTGTTGTGGAAGGTCAATTTTCAGACTACCTGCATAAATTGATATTTACCCACGTACTGTACATGCCTTTCCAAACTTCCTCCTGTTCCCCATGCTTATGATTTTCCATACCTCAAAATTTCATAAGCTAGGGGCCATGTAGAAATAAAATAAATTACACTCACACAAGAAGACACTAATCTCTCGAAGGTGGAGGAACAGTGGTTGTACTTCATTTTGAGAATGTTAGCCCACTGGCACAGGAAGATGAGACTTAGCAGTACTGAAAGCTATTGTGATTCATTTTGCCTCCATTACGCGTGATTGCTATTGCTGTCTTACTGATTTTATTTTGCTTTCATTGGAAGTGAAATGCCTTATAAAACTTCACCTTTCCAAACATCACTAAAGCTGAAAAACATAGAATTATTTTAATACTACTATCTCTACTCCTTCTCACAACTGGGTGTTTGAAACATTTAGCATGAGTTAATATTTATTCAGTAAATGCCAGATGAGCTGGTAAAGATGTAGTCTGCGTTAAGGGTTGCACTGTTCTTTGTGAGGCTGCTGTTGGCTAATCTTGCTGTTCTTGGTGCCCGTGTGGCTGCCATTCTTCACAGTGTTACAGAGTCAATGATTTTAATGCAGCATGAAGAATGGAAAACACAGTGCGAGCTGCAATAAATCGACACCATTAGGTGCAAAAATAAGAAGTGCCAAACTTTACTATAACAAATGGAATCTGCCAGCATCCCTTATCACTGTGCAAATGTTCATGTTGAACATAATGGGAGTAGTTTTATAACAGGTTGCCTAGATAAAAGGTTCAAAAGGCACCTGTTTTAAGTCTATTTTTTAAAGGCAACATAGGCACCCATGTGTCTTTATAAAATAAGCACCAAGAACCAGCCTCAATAGTCTCCAAATTCAAATGCACAGATTTCCACCTTCACCAAAGAGGATGTGTATGTGGTACCAGCATATTTTATAAAATACACATACAGCACCGTCCTACCTCAGCTCTGCTCAGACTATGGCCCTGGGAATGTCTGCGTGATACCTCATAAAAGTGTGCACAATCGTTCAGTGCATGCACCGTTTATATGTGGATGACCATGCAGTTTTCTAAAAGGCCATGAATGATCCAGAGTCTGCAAACTAGTGAGCCTGACGTCGGTGCCAAGCAAAATGGTAAAAACTATTATAAAAAATAAAATTGCTGAACACATAGATAGACATAGTTTAATGGGACAACGTCAACGTAGATTTTAGCCAAGGAAAGTCTGAAAGTGTGAAAGTATTGCCTACTTAAGTGCTACTTTTCTTTATAAAATATTAGTATAAGTGGCAGAAACACAGCTTAAGTTAAAGTGCAGATATTTACACCAGCTCTAGAGCCCACACTTAGATGCTTGCAAGGAGATGCATAAATTATAGAATTTTATAATCTAGGTGAGTACTTCTGTGTCCTGCTCACACTCCACCCAAATTCCACCCATGTGTATACCCATCATCAAAGTAATCACCATCAAGCACCTTGCATGCTGTAAGTAACGTATATGTATGTGGCCGCATACATGCTTTAATGACTAAAATAGCATCCAGTTAGGCATAAATTTGGCTCCCAAAAGTATGCACCCACTTATAAAATTACCTGCTAGTAGTCACCAACCAGGAAAAACATCTAGGCTTCATTGCGGATAGTATGTTGAAATCTTCTGTTCATTGTAGCATGGTGGCCAAAAAAGCACACTGATTGTTAAGAATTATTAGGGAAAGAATGGAGAATAAAACAAAAAAGTCATAATTCTGATTGTCACATCTCAAAAAAGATATAGCGACATTAGAAAATATAGATAGAAGGGTGACCAAAATGATACATTGAATGGAACAACTCACCAAATTGGAAAGGCTAAAGAGGTTAGGGTTCTTCAGCTTGGAGAAGAGATGGCTGAGGGAGCTCTATAAAATCCTGAGTGGAGTGGAATGGCTAAACATGAATCGAAAGTGTACTCTAAATAAAAGAACAGAGACTAGGGGGCATGCCTTGAAGTTGCAAAGTGGTGAATTTCAAAGAAATAGGAGGATTTTTTTTTTCACTGAACGCATAGTTAAGCTTTGGACCTTGTTGCCAGAGGCTGTGGTAAAAGCAGTTAGTGTAGGTGGGTTTAAAAAAGGTTGGACAAGTTCCTGGAGAAAATGCCAATAAGCAGTTATTAAGGTAGATCTAGGGACAGCAACTGTTTATCCCTATTTAAAAATTGTTGTTCTTAGATTGAAATTGTTGAGCTACTTCTCTGTCCTTTCCCCTCAATGTTTCAATCATTGTCCCTTGTCTATGTCTTGTCTTTGTAGTCCCAGCAATAAAGAAACTAAGCATTTGTAAACTGCTATGATATGTTAAGTAGAGTGGAGGAGTAGCCTAGTGGTTAAAGCAACTCCAGAAGATCAAGGGTTTGATTCCCACTGGCACTCCATGTGACCTTGGGCAAGTCACTTTACCCTCCACTGCCTTTGTAGAAAAGGCCTGGCAATCTACTTCCAATCATACCTTGCCTCAAAAAAACAGAGGCAGCTGGGTCACTAGGAGTCAGCACTGACTTGATGGCACAAAAAAAAATTGATGTGCTAAACCATTAGCTGTATACTAAATCCCAATAAATAAAGAGCTATTTTAGGGGATCCTGCCAGGTGCATGTGATCTGGATTGGCTCCTGTTGGAAATAGGATATTAGTCTGACCCTGTGTTTCAAGTCTTATGTTGCTATGTCCTTATGTGACCATATATAGTAGATGGTTCAGTTATGTGCACCTGTCCTAGACAAGGTTAAGATCAAGAGCGGTGTACGGATTTACATCAGGAAGGGAAAATGGGCAGACTAGAGGTAGATCTTTGATCTTTTATCTGTTGTCATATTCTTTATTTGCATAGCAATGTCCAAGTGAAGAAAGAGCCAAAAAAAGAATTCATAGGTATAGCAGTCTAATTACAAGATCTCTGGCAAAACGATATGAGTTCTTATATGATTACGTCGAATAGATAGTAAAGTGGACCTCTGGTTGCAAAGAAAGGCATAAGTTCAACTTTCTAGGGAAAAAACAACCTCCAAGTCCTGTTAAGAATTTCTTCCCAAAAAGGAAAATTGTGCAGAAATGGTGTTCCAGGCCACCTAGTGGCTCAGCTGGTAAGTGTTGTGCACCACCATGTAATACTTCCCTGGTCGGACCAATGTCTCAGATCTTCTACTTTCTGGGTCAGCTGGAGAGGCTGCAGAAACAGCATTTACAGCCTCCAAAGGGGGGGAGGGGGAGGGGGAGGGGGGGCGGGGCATGGTCATTTCTTAAGGTGAACTCTAGTGCTCATGTTCACAATGTAGGATGGAAGGGTTTCAGAAGGTGCTTGGCTCTCCAGCCCAGAACCATGTCTGTAATGAACAAGCTAGATACAATGGGAGGGATATAAAACGGTGAAGAAAAATTCTCTGAGTAGTTGCAAATCACACCAGACTCTAAACCTGTTTTTGATTCATCTGAAGACCAAAAGGAGCAGGAGGAAAGTGCCGGGCCAAAAAATAAGCAAACCAGAAATGGGGGTCCAACAAAGCTTCTTTAATTAGAAAGCTCACAACAGGATTAATGCACAAAACACGTTCCATGCTTCTTGCAAATGCTAACACTTCTAGCTTATTGCACATTATTCACAAGAAGTTCTTCCCCATTTCTGGCAGAAAGGTATGATTTCCTTCAGGCAAAACACTTCAGAAGAACTATAATGTTACCACTGCACTGACTGCTCCAAGAGGGTCAGAGACTCCTTAAACGGTTGGCCCAAAGCCCTGATTTCGTCTCTTAATCCTTCTCACCCTCTGGGAATTCTTAAATCATACCCTGGACTTTATCATGTGTTGGCTGCCTCAAAATCCCTGAAAATCAGTGGACCTTTTTATCTCACCTCTTGGTTCCTAGACGTGATAAGCCTTCCAGAGCATGAAATTGCTTTTCACATCATCATTAGTATTATCATTTTTATACTGCTAGAAGGTGCACACTCATCGTGCTTACCTTTCAGAGGGATAGCCATGTTAATCTATGGTGGCGCAAATGGCACAGAGGCTGATGATGTCTTATAGACTAAACAATTTTTAGGGCCTCCATTTTTGAGGAAAAGAGTAATCTAGAGCCTTTGAGAGCTCTGGCAGGAGATTTATTAGCAGTGAATCACTCTCTTTCCTCTCTGAAAGGGCCCCTGATTTTCCCCTTACAAAGTATGACAGGTCGTGGAGTGTTACTGGCCAGGCTTATTGAAATGTTCTGAATAGGAGGTGTCCACCTAGCCTTGGGACACCCCCAGCCTGCCAGGATTTCAAGATATCCAAAATGAACATGCTTGCAATAATAATTCTATAGCATAAGAACATATGTATGAAATGCTATGTTGGATCAGACCAAAGATTCATCAAGCCTATGGTGAAATCAAGTGACAAGTACCCAGCACGATCCCAAAGAATAATCAATTCCTTGTTACTTGCACCCAGGGATAAGAAGTGGGCCATGGCAGGGGGGGTGGGGGGCGAGGAGTCACATGCACTGCTGTCTGCTGCACACGTGCTCTCTCAGTGAGTGGCCGCCCAACCAGCTTTGCCTATCATCATGTAAAGCTCATGCAGTTGCTTCTAGCTATTTTCCACAGCCAACAAAAGTCTCTTCGCACTTTCACCACCATTCCTTTTCTGCTTCTATCCCTTCTCAATAATCCCTTTCAGAGTACCACTGGCTTTCTCCAAGGCCATGGCGGTGCCCCTTGTAGAGCTCGGTCCCTCCACTTCATGCAGAATCCTGACTTGCAGCACAAGAACTTTGCCCTGGTTTACCCTCTCCCTTCCTGTGATTAGAGCTGCCTTTCAGTGTTCCTGCCCAAACCGTCTTTCCATTGGTTGGCTCCTACTTGCAGTTTTTGACTCCTTTCCTAGGCCCTTCCTGCAGGGTCAGTGGAACTGGGAACATAATCATGAAAGTGAGTGGCTTGCTGATGCTGCTAGTAACGCTGGGGTGAAAAAAATACATTGTGTCCCGACTTCCAAAAGTCAATATCAACCCCCCAGTCAATAGAGTCAAAATTTTTTAAGGAAACAGTATTTGAAAAACCAGAGGAAAAGAGAGGGTTCATGCATATTAAATCATAACTGGAGAAGCTGGTGATTGGCAAATATAGGAATGTGCTGGGTGGTTGAGATGATAGGAAAGAACATACTACCCAGGAAAATGGCCATGAACAAAGTTTGTGAAGTGTTTGCAGTCAGTTAAGTGTACTCTTGTAAATCTTTCAATTTTGGCTACAATGGACTCTGAATACTTTAGACACTTTATTATTGTGGATATATGAAGAGTGTTTTTCAATTACATTATTGTTTCAAAAGATAGAGAGGTTTTTAAGAGGGAAGCAATGATTATAATTTTTGCACCTTCTTAGATGAGTTATTCATTAAGTTATGACTTAATATGAGTGTAACCTCTCGTTTCCTCTTGTACTTCAAAGATTGTTTTCTTAAACAGTTTTGGGTCTATTGAGTAGGGGATTGATATTGATTTTTGGCTAGTGACACTGGACGTGTATAGGGCAAGCTCACTCATGCAGGGTGAGGATTAGAGAGCTGCAGACACATCTAAACTCTGAACATGTTTCAGATATTTTAGCTATCGCTGTGGTTTCTGGACATGAATGTAAAACTATGTATAGCCCTAAAGAAATCTAATGTGTTGGAAGCCCTAGCCTCCTGAGTCTTGAGCACCTCTGACAGGGTATACCCTTAAACATGTGCTCAGTCTATGCCTTAATCCGGCCCTGCCCCTCCCAGAACGATTTTATAAAAATTCAGAATTGGACATTATACTTTAAAATATTAAACTGTTTTGTATAGCTATTCATGGGGAGGCCGATTCCATAACATTTACATCCAGGCTGCAGGCACATCCAAATCGTAGATGGGGACGTTTTAAACCCGTTTCCGGTTTGGATGCACCTGCGTGTTCGGAATTGGAGACATGGGTGTATTAAACAGCTTGGACATCCCTGCCCTCACAATATTCTGAAAAGATGCATATCTACGATGCCGCCCTGTTAAAATGTGCATCCTTAGCTGCTCTTCTCACTGACAGTATTGTGTGCATGCAAATAACACATGAATACTTATCATACCTAAATGTGTATGCCAACAAGACTAAATATACTAGTCTGTCGGATGCCCAGAACACTACAAAGTAAGCTCAGTGCAGCCATTGATCTAAGAATAGCAAGTCTAATGTGATATGCTTGTCCTGACACATCTGCCATCAGAGCATACATGGCAGTAGACAATCTCTTCAGTTAATCGTACATTGGCCATCTCTGAATACAGTCTGTACAATGCTAATTATGCACCAGTAGAAATAAGCAAAGGGTCTCTATAGCAAAATGTGAAAACATATCCTTGTTTAGAATAAGGGACCAGTAAAATAAAATGCCAAAAATGGGGCAAAACATTGACTTGCCCTAAAGCAGGGGTGGCCAACTCCAGTCCTGGTGCACTCACAATCCAGCCTAGTTTTCAGGATGTCCCTAATGAATATTGATGAGATATATTTGCGTAGGCGGTGGATGCAAATATACCTCTTGAATATTAATTAGGGACATCCTGAACAGCAGACTGGATTGTGGTGCACCAGGACTGGAGTTGGCCACCCCTGCCGTAGAGTAAAGTGCTCCCTTCTTTTAAGCATAAGCTACATATCTCATAGCTGATGCCTAAAGGCAGGGAGCGCTTTACTCTAGGGCAAGTTGATGTTTTGACCCCATTTTTGGGTTTTGTTTTACCGGTCCCATATTCCTGACAGGAATATGTTTTCACATTTTGCTATAGAGAACCTTTGTTGAGTTTCCTGACCACATCACACTGGCACCTGGTGACGTAGGGGTCATCCCTACGGTTCAGGTACTGGCCAGCCATTCATGTCCCCCCAGAATTGTGACAGAGCACACAGATCCTCCCATGCAACCCTCACACCACACACAAACACACTCTCGCTTGCACTCATATCAACCATACTTCTGCCAATATGATTCCTTGCACCTATAAGCAACAGTTTATATAACATAATAGCATGGTGTCCCAGGACTGCAAATCTGATCTGCTTTTCTCACTCAAACAAGAATCTTTTCCATGCTTAGTCACGTACTAGCCCTACATCAACAGTCCCATTTTCCAGAACATAGGACGTGTTAGGGAACCCTAGAATAGCTCCATTGGCACAAATAGCAAATGTCAGCATAGCTAGAAAAAACACACTTGCTCCTCTCAATTTTTCTGTAGGGGTGTTTAATATAGTTTCTATACCTTACAAACTTCCCTCACTGCTTTCTTTTCTTTACACCTGTATCTTGTGTCCCTCCAGACTACAGACGCAACATTTCAAAGCAAACGTGTCACAACCATTCTTCAATGTGGGACACTTTGAGCAGAGCAGAGATTTTTCTAAGTGCTGCCTTTATTCCATGTTTCTGTAAGAATAACAGACATTTGCAGGAAACACTGCAGACATACCCAGGCCTCTCCTGAATATGCTTTGTACATCTCTGATGCTGGCCAAGCACTGTTTCGCCCCCACCCACCCACCCACGCTCTGAGATCCCTGTGCTAGCGCCGTCTACGTGTAGGACAGCGGGGTTTCAGAATATGGTCACAATACGCCGCACATCCAAAGGGCTTATTTGTGTTCTGGAGTGACTTCCATAGAGGGCAAGTTTATGAGGGGGCACCTAGTTAAAGCACATTTTAAGGCTCCTATGTTAAGCCTAGTATATAAAGACAAGTAGGTGCCTACTTGTCTTTATAAAATGCTAGCATAAGTGGCCTAATGCATACCTACATTGCAGTCATGGACATTTACACTAGCCTAAGAGCCAGTGTAAATCTTCACACTATGTTTTTCAAGTACATAAATAAATTATAGTGTCTTTATAACCTATGCATGTACTTGTATGCTCTATCCATGCTCTACCCAAAATTCACTCATGTGCCTGCCCACTGGCAAAATACACACATTAGTGCCAAAGGAGGTAATTCCAGAACATGAATAAGTGGTTTGTATGTGCGGTGGGGACATTTATGTGCTGAAAACATCCCCGACTGTATTGTGAGACACTGCCATCATACATGGGGATCTCAGAACATTCCCAGAAGGGGCAAAATGGGGGTGTGGTCAGCTGTGGAGACATATAAAGCATATTCAGGAAAGGCCCATGTACTTATTAAGAAATGTCCACATTATTCCTTCTGAAATGTGGAATAAGGCCTGGACTTAGAAAAAAT
Organism: Ichthyophis bannanicus; assembly: GCA_033557465.1. Classification (NCBI taxonomy): domain Eukaryota; kingdom Metazoa; phylum Chordata; class Amphibia; order Gymnophiona; family Ichthyophiidae; genus Ichthyophis; species Ichthyophis bannanicus. The sequence goes on from CM066046.1 coordinate 47,611,641, forward strand.
TCTGCTGTTCTCTACAATGTGTCCCATATTGAAGAATGCCTGTGACAACTATGTTCTGAACTGGTGTGCATTGATAAGGCAGGCAAAGAGAGAATTTAAGAAGAAGCTTGCTGTGGAAGAAAAAACGCATAATAAAGACTTTTTCAAGTACATTCGTAGTAAAAAAAAACTGTGAATCAGTTGGACCATTAGATGATAGTGGGGTAAAAGGGGCACTAAGAGGGAACAAGGCCATAGTGGAGAGACTGAATGAATTCTTTGCTTTGGTCTTTACTGAGGAAGATGTAGGGATGACTGAAGTGGTATTTAAAGCTGATACTGCAGAAGAATTGAAGGAAATATCGACACACTGGGAAGATGTATTACAACTATTTGATAAAATGAAGAGTAGCAAATCACCTGTACCGGATGGTATACATCCAAGGGTGTTGAAAGAACTGAAATATGAGATTGCAAACCTGCTATTAGTAATCTGTGAACTATCATTAAAATCAACTTTAATACCTGAAGATTGGAGGATGGCCAATGTAATGCCAGTTTCTAAAAAGGGTTCAGGGATGATCCGGGAAACTACAGACCGGTGAGCCTGATGTCAGTACCGGGAAAAATGGTAGAAACCATCATAAAGAACAAAACTACTGAACATGTAGATAATCATACCTTAATGGGAGATAGCCAACATGGCTTTAGACAAGGAAGATCTGATATGTTTTTTTGAAGGTGTGAATAAACAGGTAGACAAAGGTGAGTCAGTTGATATAGTGTATCTGGACTTTCAGAAAGCTTTTGACAAGGTCCCTCATCAGAGACTTTTGGCAAAACTAAAAAGTCATGGGATAGGAGGCAGTGTACTATTGTGGATCAGGAACTGGTTAAAAGATAGAAAGCAGAGCGTAGGGCTAAATGGCCAATTTTCCCAATGGAAAAAGGTGAATAGTGGAGTACCCAAGGGATCTGTACTGGGTCCGCCACTTTTTGACATATTCATAAATGACCTAGAAAAGGGAATAACTAGTGAGGTTATATAATTTGCAGGCGACACAAAACTGTTTAAAGTTGTTAAAACACAAGAGGACTGTGGAAAACTGCAGGAGGATCTGGATAAATTGGAAGACTGGGCATCCAATTGGCAGATGAAATTTAATGTGGACAATTGCAAAGTTATGCACCTAGGAAAGAACAGCCCAAACTATGGTTACACGATGCAAGGTTCCACATTGGGAACCACCACCCAGGAAAAAGATTTAGGTGACATTGTGGATAACATGTTAAAACCCTCCGCCCAGTGTGCAGTAGCGGCCAAGAGAGCAAATAGAATGCTAGGTATCATAAGGAAAGGAATGGAAAATAAAACAAAGGATATTATCATGCCTCTGTATCATTCCATGGTGCGACCACATCTTGAATATTGTGTGCAGTTCTGATTACCGTATCTTAAAAAGGATATAGCGTTATTAGAAAAGGTACAGAGAAAAGCCACCAAAATGGTAAAGGGGATGGAAGACTACTCCTATGAAGAGAGGCTAAAAAGGTTAGGGCTCTTTAATCTGGAAAAGAGATGGCTGAGGGGAGATATGATAGAGGTCTATAAATTAATGAATGGAGTGAAACTGGTAAATGTAGATCGATTGTTTATGTCATCAGAATTTAGAAAGACTAGGGGACATGTAATGAAGCTACAGGGTAACTATTTAAAACTAATAAGAGAAAATATGTTTTCACTCAACATGTAATCAAACTCTGGAATTTGTTACCAGAGGATGTAGTAAAAGCTGTTAGTGTAGCTGGGTTTAAAAAAGATTTGGACAAGTACCTGGAGGAAAGGTCCATAAACCATTATTAGAAGGGACCCAATACAAGCATTGAGGAACCTGGCCCAATACAAGCACTGAGGAACCTGTGTCTTTTGGGGAAACTGCTAGGTACTTATGACCTAGATTGGCCACTGTTGGAAACAGGATACTGGACTTGATGGACCTTGGTCTGACCCAGTATGGCATATCTTATGTTCTTATGACTGCAATCTGGAGAATCACAAGCTTTAGTTTTAAGGAACAGGGAGCAGAGGTGAGGGAATGTTGTATGGTATAGAAACATCAATAAGCAGGCCTTACAGAAATATTAAGAAGAGCAATAGTGCGTATTATAGCTATGCTGAAATGTGCTGTGTGTGCTAAAGGAGCCAATCTAGGTGACCCTAACAATTCACATGTTCTGAAAAATGGGACTGTAGGGATAGTATGGGCATAAGTAAGGAAAGGATTCCTGTTTGGGTGAGAAGCAGTGATCATATCTTTTAGCCCTGGTACCCTATGCTATTATGTTATATCATAGCTGTTATGTATAGGTTCAAGGCATCTTGTTGGCAGTATTATATTTTTGTGACTGAAAGTGAGAGTGTGTGTGTTTGTGAGGGGTGCAAGGGAAAATCTGGTGTGCTCATCTGCAGTTCAGGAGGGACCTGAAAGTCTGGCCAGTACCTGAATCATATGGCTGACCACAGCGTTATCAGGTGATTGGGCAGTCAAAATTAGAGAATGTTCTCTATAGCTAAATGTTAAAACTCCTTAATTGAACTATACCTCTCTGCAGTCATCCAATGGCTGAACCACTACAACATGCATCAATCAATCCCCACAAGTCAGAAGTCGTCTTTATAACCCAAAACCAATACTTCTCCCCACTATCCACAATCAACCTAGCCAACCTAACCCTGCAAGTAAAGGAGCAAGTCAAATATCTCTGCATAGTCCTAGATCAGAATCTTAACTTCCAAATGCACATCAAGCAAGTCATTAAAGCAGCTTACTTCCGTATGAGGTCAGTCCAAAAGCTTCATCCCCTCCTGGAACAAGACGACCTCAGAAATGTCTGACAGGCCATCATCACCCCAAATCTCGACTATGCCAAAATCATATATCAGGGGCTCCCAAAATCCACCTTACTCCCCCTCCAACTTGCACAAAATACAGCCGCCAGAATCATCACAGGTACTAATCAACGAGCACACATCACCCCAGTCCTGAAGCAACTAAACTTGCTCCCTGTTTACTTGAGAATCAGATATAAAGTTGCCCTCACCATCTTCAAGACCCTTTATGGCCTCTCTGTAAATATCCTACAGCACCTCATTCTTGAACCGCCCAGTAACATATCCAGGGGGAAGCCCAACCACAACCTCCTAGCTGACCCAACCACATTCTCTCGTTCTAACCTATCTGCCTCCAGCAGAGCCACAACCTCCTAGCTGACCCACCCACATTCTCTCATTCTAACCTATCTGCCTCCAGCAGAGCCACAACCTCCTAGCTGACCCAACCACATTCTCTCGTTCTAACCTATCTACCTCCAGCAGAGCCACAACCTCCTAGCTGACCCAACCACATTCTCTCGTTCTAACCTATCTGCCTCCAGCAGAGCCACAACCTCCTAGCTGACCCAACCACATTCTCTCGTTCTAACCTATCTACCTCCAGCAAAGCCACAACCTCCTAGATGACCCAACCACATTCTCTCGTTCTAACCTATCTACCTCCAGCAGAGCCACAACCTCCTAGCTGACCCAACCACATTCTCTCGTTCTAACCTATCTACCTCCAGCAGAGCCACAACCTCCTAGCTGACCCAACCACATTCTCTCGTTCTAACCTATCTACCTCCAGCAGAGCCACAACCTCCTAGATGACCCAACCACATTCTCTCGTTCTAACCTATCTACCTCCAGCAGAGCCACAACCTCCTAGCTGACCCAACCACATTCTCTCATTCTAACCTATCTACCTCCAGCAGAGCCACAACCTCCTAGATGACCCAACCACATTCTCTCATTCTAACCTATCTACCCCCAGCAGAGCCACAACCTCCTAGCTGACCCAACCACATTCTCTCATTCTAACCTATCTACCTCCAGCAGAGCCACAACCTCCTAGATGACCCAACCACATTCTCTCGTTCTAACCTATCTACCTCCAGCAGAGCCACAACCTCCTAGCTGACCCAACCACATTCTTTCATTCTAACCTATCTACCTCCAGCAGAGCCACAACCTCCTAGATGACCCAACCACATTCTCTCGTTCTAACCTATCTACCACCAGCAGAGCCACAACCTCCTAGCTGACCCAACCACATTCTCTCGTTCTAACCTATCTGCCTCCAGCAGAGCCACAACCTCCTAGCTGACCCAACCACATTCTCTCGTTCTAACCTATCTACCTCCAGCAGAGCCACAACCTCCTAGCTGACCCAACCACATTCTCTCGTTCTAACCTATCTGCCTCCAGCAGAGCTACAACCTCCTAGCTGACCCAACCACATTCTCTCATTCTAACCTATCTACCTCCAGCAGAGCCACAACCTCCTAGCTGTCCCAACCACATTCTCTCGTTCTAACCTATCTACCTCCAGCAAAACCTTTGCATTCTGCACACCGACCGTTTGGAACTCCCTCACACCAGAAATACATATTAAAGAGTTTTGACATAAAGACTCACCTATTCCTGCATCATTTTGGACCTGTCATGTAGTTTCATACCCTAGCTACCCTATGTTCTGCTCACTCCATGCACAATAATCTCATCCACCCTGTTCTTTACAATGTTAAGTATCACATGTTTTTCTATTGTTAAAATAGTTTAACCTGTTCTCAAATACGTTTTATGTAAATTTTGACCCGTTATCAACCATGTTCCATGTAAAGTTCTTAATGTTCTTGTTCTCTGTACACAGCTGTGACCTGCAGATAGAAAGGTTGCTAAATAAATAAATAAAACATATCCCTGTCAATAATAAGGGACCCTCAGAATAAGAACATTCAACAGTAAAAACAGCACTAAGACATGCCCATAATGTACATTTTTAGAGACCAAAGATGTTGCTGTTCAGCATGTATTAGTGCTGTTTTCACTGCTGAAGGCTCTTATTCTGAAGGTCCCTTATTATTGACAAGGATATGTTTTGACATTTAGCTAAAGAGAACACATTCAGATTCCTTCTAGATTATTTTTCATAGGGCACTCTAGTAAGATCATATATTGCTGGCAGAGTGATAGGGCAGCCATACATCTGCTGTGCCAGGCACTGGGAAACATGACTGATGCTGTGCCAACATTCCCATGATTGTTCCATGAGGCCTACATTCCTACCCAGTCCAGGATCTATGACAGCTGCGAGAGTGGTGATATATCTGGAGGCTGGCTACTTGGTATGATAGGAAAGGGATCTCACTCCCATGCTCATACAGGCCTTACAAGGGGAGCGTTGCCACAAAGCAGACTATGAGAAAGCAGACAGTTGCACCACAGATAGTGGATGTATACAGATCGATATACGCCGCAATGGGACAGGTGTAGCTGCTGTGAGAAATGCCAGTACCCAGATAAGTGGGAATGAGATGCCATAGCCAGAAGGCCCTACTACCACTACTACTACTACTACTACCACTACTACTACTACCACTACTACTGATCATTTGTATTTCACCACAAAGTATAAGCAGCGCTGCACAGACACACGTAAAAGAAGGTCCATTCTCAGCAAAGCTTATAATCTAGTCAAGACAGACAACACAGTAGCTGTGGACAGGATATATTTAGGGGGAATGGTAAGGAAACACAAGGGAGCTTAGGCGGATCAAATCCAAAAGCGGCAGCCTGGATTTGCGAAGGGCCAGAGGAGAAGCCTTACATACAGACTCAGGTAGTTTGTTCCAGGCATAGGGAACAGCAAGATGAAAGGAGCGAAATCTGGTGTTGGCAGTGGAAGAGAAGGGCACAGATAGAAGCAATCTGACAGAAGAACGGAGTTCCTGAGGAGGGGTGTTGGGAGAGATAAAAGATGAACGGTAATGCAGAGCAGCAGAATGAGTGCACTTATAGGCCATAGGCACAGAAAGGGCATACATTTGTTACTTAGCAATATTATGCATCCTTTGGGAATTGCAATATTAGTTTCAGGTTCGGTAAGGGTCTCTATCCTTAGCAGTTTAAAGTGTGTTTATAGAGATGACCAAGACGAGAATCACTGGGACACTTTCCTAATGCCAAGTACCATTTGATGCAAGGTATGTCCTGACATACATGTTCATATTTACATTCTCTTATACTATATTAGGGCGCACTGGGATTACCTATCACTTCTCAGGGCCTTCTAGAGGACTGTATATAGTCTAGGTTGCAGCAGAAGTCATTTCTTATTGGTATTTATGTTTAGTTTGAATCAGCAACCTACTGTCAGTGTGAAGAGCAACTTAGGAGATGCATGATTTTCCCGAGGGGTGTGGCAATCATGGGTACATCACAGGGATGGGCAGCATCTGAAATGTGTAACTTTTCAGAATATGGTGGGCATGGGAATGTCCAAAACATTTACCCGTGTCCAATAATATTGATGGGGGACATGTTTCTCCATTCTATTTCAGCTGAATAGCACTTGGTCCATGTCACACCAAACATATCTACCTCCTTGATTTCACATCCGCGGGCATGCCCAGACCAGCAGATGTGGAATTAGGTTCAAACAGGGCCCGTCTATAATTTAGATGTGTCTGCAGGCTGGTCATGCATATTATGGAATAGGGTTCAAAGCATATACTTTTATGCTGGTCGGTATTTTATAAGAGGTCATCTATGCAGGGCTGGTGCAAGGATTGGAGGCATCATAGGCAGGCTCATCCATCCTGCTGTCCCCCTGCTGCTCCCTCGCTCTCATTGCCAGCCTGCTTTTAACTGTATCTTGTATTTCTGGTGATCCTTGTTCCTGTTTCCAGATTAGCCCAAAGTTTGTCTGGTCTGGAGCTCTGTAGAAAACCCTTCCTGGATGTTTTTGCCTTCTGAATCTATTGACTACTGCCATGCTCTTGTGCCAGAAATTCTCTGAAACTATATCTAAGTGCCTTGTTTACTAACACTTAACTCGAGCTATCTGCCACACAGCTCATAGGAATGAAATGGACCAGATAGCAAATAACTCAAGCTAAGTGTTAGTAAAAGGGGTTCTAAGTACTTTATCAGAGACATTTACTAAGCCTAATCCAAATCCTGGTTATCCAATTAGTGATCATGAAAATATTGTGATTATCACTAATTGGAGAACCTGGATCTGGGTTAAGCTTGCTAACTAAATCTCTCTGATAATATATTTAGATCTGCTTTCAGCAGCTCCTACAAAATGCCTGCCTTCTAACCCAAGGGTCACCGGACTGAGACCATCCTCTTGGAAAAAAAAACATTTGGGGGGTTTTATTTGCCTGAAGCCTCTAGTAACCTTTCAGCTGTTGTTTTTTTGTTTGTTTGTTTGGGCAGCAGCCACAGCCACCTCTTTAATTAACAAAATTGCCCTAAAATGAAAATTTATAAAAACAAAACCCAAGAAAATGTATTAAAATAAACCTGCCAACGACGAGACAGGAAACTAAACAAAACAATATTTTTTTTTTGCCTGCACACTCCTAGTGTATAGTGCCGCTGAAAAGCCACAGATTGCAGTAGTTAGAGAAAATATCTGAATAATAGCCACTGTTATCCAAATACTTGCTTTTGAATATCAGGCTACAGTTATTTATGCTCTTCTTAAAACATTTCAAATGTTCCAAAGTTTTGGAACCATGGAAGAAATTGTTAAACACTTAGGGGGTCATTCTGACCCGCGAACAGTGAGGATGTACTTCCAGGTTGGAATGCAACCCCTGCTAATTGCAGGGGCCTTATTCTGCTTTGGAGGCTCAACACATGTACATTGCTTTTATGCGGGGAGCTCCGGATGGGGGAAGTTACTGGGCAGAGCGAGGGCGGACTCAGGAACCCGGACATATAGGGCCTATTCTGGCCAGGGCCCTGTATGTCCGGCGAGGGAGAGATAGATGTGGGACTTATTCAGACTCCAAGGTGGAATAAGTCCCATCGACTGTGGGGATCAGGTCAGGCAACCCCACCAAACAGGCCGGGCAGATACAGGGATGTCCCTGTCACCCGATCCTGGCCCTGACTGTCTGCGCCAAAGGTCAGGCGGTGGGGAAATGAAGTTTTACTCCGTTGCAGCATTACTGCACTTCTGCTGAGTGTCCCGGTGCCATGGTGACAGGACACTATGGTACTGGCACACCAGCAGGAGCATTGGACGGGCTGAAGGGAGGACATCCTGCACCGCGAATCGGGGCTTCGCTAGGCCATGTAAGTGCCTGATTCTGCCACTATGGGAACATCTAGCTCTGGCAGTTGCAGAATCAGGTACACTTTGGGTCAGTCCATTTTTTGGATGTCTGGTTGTGCCCCGATTAGAATTGGCCTTGTAGGCTTTGATGTATTAACCCTTTCCAGGCCGAGCCCAAAACTCTCGGGATCCAAAATTCTGACTAAATATTCCTATCAAATGGTATATAATACATGACCATAGCAGAAGGAAAATCACTATTAGAACATATTGAATAAGACGGGTACAATTTTCCTGAAATATGCAAAAATTAACCCGGCTGCAGAATGTGGATTAAAAATTTAAAGTAGGCCTACAAAGGGTTAAGTACTGCATTAGAATGCTGTGTTAAGCTCCAGCACACACACGTTCTAATGTAAGCGATAAAATAATTTTACTCCTGATGCAGTAAGCCAATGACATGCAAATTACTGCTATGTTGTAAAGTGTGCGCTGTCAGAAACAAACAGAGCGCACTCAAGTGCAAAGATGCAGCAATTTCTTTCAGTTCTTGAGTGGGGATTGGCTCACACACAGGCAAGAAGGGGTGTTTTTAAAAACTAGGCCTCCAAACTCCTCCTGCTTGATTCTCCTCTCCAACATTCATGATCAATCCCCCCCCCCCCCGACTTCCTCAGTCTCCCAAAGCAACTCATTCGTAGCTCAAAAAGCACTGACCCCTCCAAAAGATCTCTTTGGTGGTCCAACTCACCATTATGCCCCCTACCACCCCCTGATCCTCCCCCCCAAAAATTGAATAGGTCACCCAAGTGGCCCCATCCCCCCCACCCCTGACCCCCCCAAAAACCTCTTTGTTAGCTCTTGGCACATCTGACACCCCGCACTTCCAATTTTGGGAGGCAGGAGTGCTATCAATATGCTCCTGCCTCCACAGCTCCATCTTAAAAAATGGTGGCACCTGACTCCGCATAGTGTGTTAGGATGCACCTCATGGGGTCAATGTGCCCAGTAAGGCAATAATTGTGGTGCATCCCAGCACAGTTCATGGAGTCATTTGCTGCCCTAGGCAAGCCCGATGTGCCCACCATTTGCTGTTGCTGTGCCAACACCAACATCCACCCTCTTACCTCTTTGATTCTATGGCAGGCCTTAAAGATCATGCACACACTTGTGGCCTGCCTCAGTGCTAACGAGGTGATCTCTGTGCCGCCCATCAACCCCAGGTGAGAGGCAGGATGTCGGGGGTGATGCAGTGGATGGGCCAGCCCTACACAGAGGTAGGAGCATGTGGGCATCGGCCCTGCCTTCAAATGTTGGAGGTACAGAAGCCATGGGTTACTAATGATATAGGGGAGTGCCTTGGGCCACCAGTGATATTTTGGGGGAGGGAGACAGGCATAGTAATAGGGCCAATTGGGTCACCAGTGACCTTTTTGGAGAGTGAGGAGTGAGGGAATTCAGGGTGTTGGGAGCATTGGGAAGGGGAAATCAGGGAGTGCATGGGGAGTGCTGGGGGGGGGAGAATCAGGGGTCTGGGCACAACTGGGTCTTATGAGGCATAAAGACTTAGTGTAAAGAGAAGAGTAAGAAACCACACTAAGGAGTATGTTTACTAATCAGTGGTAGCAGCTTCCGTGAGATATTGGAGTTGCAGCCCCATTGAATTCAGCTACTGCTTGGCCCACCTGTGTGCAATATTGGCCCCATTGAATTCAGTGGGGCCGCGGCTCCAATATCGCACAAAAGCCGCTACCACTGATTAATAAACATACCCCTAAGTTTCAGTTTTCATGGTGGGAGCAATTTTATATTTGTTTGTTTGCATGTGATTTGCATGCCCACTGGGCTATCCTTTAGTGTAATGGTTTTGCTAAAAGTTTTCCTGTGCTAGAAACCTTTCTGCATTAGGAGTAAAAGGAGTGTGGGAGGGGGAGACCACATGATGCGGTGAGCCGAGCGGTTGTGTTTCTGCAAGACTCCGGGATTTCCTGCTTACTTAACTTAATCTTTAATTTACAAACCGCCCAATCTCTTTTCTAAAACACTTTGGGGGAAAAAGGAGTGCTTATTGATTGAGGTGGAGAAAGTAATTGCAGTTCCTACTCTCGATGGCCACAAAATCAGCTCAAAAACAAAAAAGACGCGTGGCTGAGATCAAAATTGCTGACCCATCTCCAGCAAGCCTGCATACCGGCCACTCTCCCAGCATGGTGGAAGAGGTAACTAACGCGATAGTGGTGACCTTAGAGGGGGGGGGTTCCTGCACTCTCAGCACAACTAACACAGGTGGGCCAAGCAGTAGCTGAATTCGGTACTCATATTAAACAAGCGGAAGGCCGCATCTCAACAGTGGAAGATACCCAACAGTCACAAGCTCAAACATTAAAAAAACTGGAAGAAATCATTAAAGAACAGGGGGAGAAGATAGATGACTTTGAAAACAGGGGAAGAAGGAAGAAACTCAGATTTGTTGGAATCAACAAAACTATTGCTGACTCAGAACTGTGGGGATACTTGGAATCTTGGCTGCCCCTCAATCTTAGTCTAAGGCCACGCTGAGACGGAATAGACAGCCCGTGAGTGGTAATTACTAGATTCCTCAATTTGGCACAAAAAGAAGCGATCTTGCACCTAGCCCGAGGACAGTGGGACCGAACAATGGGCAGTAATAGCAAAAAAGTACTCATCTTTCAAGATTACTCCCCATTAGTCAGTTGGAACAAGCATGGATTACTACTTTACAAAGGGAATTCCTGGAAATGGCGGTGACACCGACAGAAAATGCATTAGCACAGGCTTGGACGCAGGAGGTAGAAGAGCATAGAGGAGATGGACATTGTAGAAGCTATGGGTTTATTCCTAAATCTAGTAGCTGTAGAGATTTTAGAGGTATGCAATATAAGATAATTAGGAGAATCCACTACACTCCGCATAGAGCCTTTCAAGCAGAATATAATACATCGCCCAATTGCCCACATTGTGGACACATATAAGCAAACTTGGGACATATGTTTTGGAGCTGCCCAGCATCGACTCGATACTGGAAGACCATACATTCTTACCTGAGTTCCATACTGGGAATCCAGACAGTAGCAAACCACCAGGTGACAATACTGGGATTGTTATCCAGAATAGAGGGGGAGCAGCCATAGCAAAGAAAATGGACAGGACAGCTACTACTGGTATCATGTCGCCTTGTATTACGACACTGGAAACTGCCACAGAGCCCTAACATAGAGGCGTGGAAAAAGGAGGTAAAGAATCTTTTAACACTAGAACATATAGGGGTGCGGAGAAATGGACAACTCCAAAATGCTTTCATAAATGAATGGGGCGCTTACATTGACATGCTGACTCCACGGGATCAATGTCACATCCTCAGTATTTTATGAATAACACCACTGGGATGTTGTATTACATAATGTGTTCCAAGAGGTGTCATATAGGTAACGGGGAGCTACTCCCTCTGTGGACTCTGGAAGGGGGAGAAGATAAGGGAAGAAGTGGGGGGAGGGGCGGGGAAGAGGGAAAGGGTGAGTGGAAGGCCAGTACACACATGGGAAGACCAACCGACTGAAAACCGGGAATCATTCTAAGGCCACAAATTGAGAGCCTGTCTAGGGGCAGCCCATGACGAATATGTGGTAGAACTGGTTTCTGGTTGTAGGGGATATAATGTAGCAAAACTCCCTATGATGAAGAAAATGAACCATATAAAAACATATATGGGTGAGGGGAGATTAATAATAAAGAATTTGGAAATACAAAAATGAATAAAACCAATGATATGGCTAGCTAACTAGAACAATCCATAATGTGTGTTACGATATCACAAAATAAAAGTGATTTATTATTATTAATATTGTTTGAATTGAAAACTGTAATTGTGTAAATGAAAGTGCCTATGTCATGAATGAGGTGAACCAATAAAAATGAATGGAACACAAGCATAAGAAGGGGAGGGGGTTGGAGTGGGAGAGGGTAATATAAAACTCTAAAAATGTATAAAATGGATCTGTGTTCTGGTTGTAAGCGCCTGGCACTGTGTAAGAGCACCCACATGCTGGGAGTGTTGCTGTTTATCTCAATAAAGAGATTTGAACAAAAAAAAAGGAGTGTGGGGAAAATATGGAGCAAAGTACTGTACTAAAGCATAGCTCAGCTTACTGCATTGGCCCTTAGTTCCAGTTCCCTAAAATATAATTTTGAGGGAGGAGACTCCTAGAAGGACAATAAGGTACCAGCTTTATGGAGAAGTAACATGGAAGACCAGCATAGTACACTTTAAGGAGGTAATTTTATAAGGAGCCATGTAAAGTACATAAGTTATGTATTTTTAATGACTTACCTGCATAGATAGTTAAAAGATAGAAAACAGAAAGGCGAAATGGTCAATTTTCTCAGTGCAGAAAGGCAAATAGTGGAGTACCCCAGGGATTTGTGCTGGGCCTGCTAATTGCTAACATATTCATAAACGACTTGGAAATGAGATCACTGAGTGAGATGATCAAATTTGCAAATGACACAAAATTCTTCAAAGTTGTTAAAAACACAAGAGGACTGTGAAAAATTGTGAGAGGACCTTGAGAAATTGGAGGATTGGGCATCCAAATGGCAGATGAGATTTAATGTGGAGACGTGCAAAGTTATGCCCTAGGGTTGGCGTAACTAATCACGCCTAGATTTGCCATGCATATCCCCTATTTATACCCCTATTTTATGAAATTAAGCATGGGCATACTTGACTTTGTAAAATAGGCACGATGGATGGATAGCAATCCACATGTTTACTAGGTGCAACTTTATAAAATTACCCCCCATATGTCAACATCAAAATTTTAAATCTGATTCTAGCCACTACAGGAAACCAGTGGGCAAACCTTTTTGCTTGATGCAAAAGCTTTACTGCAGTGTTTTATTTCTTTCTTTCTTTAACCGTTTTTTTATACCGCTTGCAGACACTTCATATTGGAGGAGTTTATTCCAACAAGCAGTGAATTGCAATAATCCAACCAACTCATTAGAAATGTATAAACGAGTTCACAAATGGACATTTGATCCATTTAGTGTCAAAATGTTAACTGATAATCAAGGTTCATGCCCAGAACAGTTAAAGAATCTTCAAATGCTAATTCAGCACTAGCAATCAACGTAACAGAATTGCATAGCTACATGAGGCCAGTTGGGGGTTGAAAATTGCTCTTTATAGGTTCTGTGGCTATGTGTTACAGGTTTCTTGAGCTTTGCAGAAATATTACAGGTTCTAGAGCTCTGTACTGCAAGTTCTCTGCTTATGTAGTTTTCCTTTTCCATATACATCTCAGAATCCTGTATATATTACATTAGTAGAGTACATAAAAATACAGTTTTCAGTGCTGTATAATGCTTACTTAAAGTTTACTAATAACTAGGAATGAGGCTTTGATGCCATATTTGTGTATCACCCTTTGCCATTCTTTCCAAAGCTGGGTTGTTGATAGCCGTCTGAATGTTCTCAGTGCCCTTAGCAGAAGCAATGCAGATCTTTCCCTCCTTCTGTCTCTGGCTACCTCTCTTTCATTTTCAGCCGCCTTTAATTATGGAGCCACTTATCGGCTAAAAACAGAGAGATTTTTTCTTTGACCTTGCTCGTGCCCTTGTGGAAGGTTTACCTAAAAAGTTAGAAAATAAAATCAAATAGTCTAATTTGCAGTCATCTTGCCATTTCCAACCCAGTTTTCATTACAGCTCAGAAAGTATAGCAGCAGTGTTTATAGCCCCCTTTCAGATAACAAATCACATTTTCTTTTAGCTCGCGAGTGGTGTAGAATTGATATATATATATTTTTTTCCCCGTTTAATGGGTTTGTGCGTTCAGGAATGATCTTCATCAAATGAAAGTCTTTATAGTGTTTGATATAATGTCAGCTTTCATTACTCTGCAAGGGCTTGCTGAGAATTCCTGTGTTAAAGAATCAGCTTTGCTGGAGAACCGTCCTCTAGACTGAAAGGAGAACAAGAGCACCATTCATAAAAAATAATACTAATGATGATGTAAAAAGAGCAGGTCTTTTATTCATTTTAATAGTTTGTTAATATTCTGTTTGTATATATTTTATTTAATTGTTATTATTGTCACTGGCAAGGTAATATAGTGCTGGCTGTCCAAGTGTTCTCAAAAACTGTCCAGTGTTTTTGGTGGAAGGCTAATCATGCTCTGGCTTTCTGCCTATTGGCATCCAGCACACATGCCTCTTGTCTGCATTGGTATGCAGACAAACTCATGTGCTTCACCCATATATGTGCATAGATTTGTATATGGATGCATTCACATACAAACACCCACTTGCTGAGATTCATTCTCTCACAATGATGCATGCACATGAACCCCACTGAGTGATTTTGTGCAGGCATCTGTGAGATGCCCACAGCAGTTCCATTTCTTTCATGATTACTCACAGAAGCCTGCTGATTTTTAGTGCTTACATTTTGCATATAGTACAGATCTTACCTTATCAAACAGCCCTGTTCAATAAGGATTTTTTATCATAGACAAAGTGGCAGATAACTTTTAGTAAATGGACCCTTTAATACTTGGCTTTCTATTAAACATTTACAAGCTTTCTTCTGGCCTTGTGGAATAGGCTACTTCCTTGTGGAGTAAATAAGTAGCATGGTACTTGCATGAACTTTAGATTAGAACTACAGCACTAGCTCAATTCACCTAATTTGAGGGTAATTTTAGATAGGTTCTTTAGTGCTTGCTTAGAGGTAATGCAAAGTGGCATTTTAGAAAGAATATCCAGGTGCAATCCTGGATGTCCAAGGCAAAACATCTGTGAAAACCCCAGAGAGGTTCACATTTCAGCACAATTTTGATTAATTGTTCAATGCATCAGTTTTTTTAACTATACACCGCTCTGATTACAAGATATTGCGGTATAAAAAAACTCACAAATACATAAACATGGACCTCTCCAAGTGGACGGTCGCAGAAATGGCTTCTTCAATGTCCCGGCTAGCGTTTTCCAAAAGGGGGACATCCATGTTCAGTGACAGTATAGTCACTCAGATGTGTGGTTAATGAGTTAGTAATTTGTTTGGGGTTTGTATTTACATTTAGGCTTCTTTGCTCTGGAAATATTAACAGTGATGATGACAGTGATTGTGCTCTTCCCCCTCATAGCATTGCCACCATGAAACAAGCACTTTTTTGTTCCTTGTGTGTGGCCAGGAGCAGGTGTAGACATGGAAACCTCACCAACCAGTGCCTGAAGTGCCTTTCTTAAACTGCACTGCCATGTGTATTTCCCTTGCTCTGTCCAGACCATGCCTCTACCACTCCCCCATTCTCCTTGCAGTGAAACGGCTCCAGGGATGCACTTACAAATTGGATGTCTGTGTACATGTTTCAGATGTCCAAATTATGATTAGGGCTTCTAGATTAACCCCCATAGTGTGCTGGTTATCCAAGTGTTTTCAAAAGTTATTCAGTGTTTTTGGTGGGAGGCTATGCGTGCTCTGACTTATAAGAACATAAGAACATAAGATATGCCATACTGGGTCAGACCAAGGTCCATCTTTATTTATTTATTTATTTATTTGCAGTCTCTTTTATACCGCGCTATTCGACATCAGTGCGGTTTACAATGAACATGAGAGTTGCACATCTCAATTTCGTGATTTGTGCTTACAGTGAAAACAGGTATAATAACTTGGGTATACATTAAACAGGAAAATTAAACTTGGGTATGTATTAAGCAGGTATAACAGGTAAAATAGGGTATAAATAACCAGTCCCTTAACAAGGAGACACGATGAATAAATACAGTCTACTTTATGCAACAATATAATGAGTTATGCGGCACTGCATACGTTTCTCATGGTGGTTGGAGGGGAAGGTGTGATTGCGAGTGATCAGTCTGGGAATGTGACGTGCATGAGTTTGAGGTGCTGCATTGAAATGTAAGAGTGGGGGGTGTGGGGGGAAGACTGCAACATCGTAGTGATGAAGAAAGAGGTGACGTTTCAGTGCCTTCCTAAATTGGGAGAGTTCACTGATGGTTCTGATAGTTGCTGGTAGTGCGTTCCAGCAGGATGGAGCAAAGAAGGAGAAGGCTCTGGATCTAGTGAATTGAGAACATCAAGCCCAGTATCCTGTTTCCAACAGTGGCCAATCTAGGTCATAAGTACCTAGCAGTCTCCCCAAAAGACACAGGTTCTGCAATGCTTGTACTGGGTCAAGCATTGATATCATGGGTCCCTTCTTAATAATGGTTTATGGACCTTTCCTCCAGGAACTTGTCCAAACCTTTTTTAAACCCAGCTACACTAACAGCCTTTACTACATCCTCCGGTAACAAATTCCAGAGTTTGATTACACGTTGAGTGAAAAAATATTTTCTTTTGTTAGTCTTAAATAGTTTACCCTGTAGTTTCATTGCATGTCCCCTAGTCTTTCTATATTCTGATAATGTAAACAATCGATCTACCTAGCATTCTATTTGATCTCTTGGCTGCCGCTGCACACTGGGCCGAGGGTTATAACATGTTATCCACAATGACGCCTAAATCTTTTTCCTGGGTGGTGGTTCCTAATGTGGAACCTTGCATTGTGTAACCATGGTTTGGGTTGTTCTTCCCTAGGTGCATAACTTTGCACTTGTCCACATTAAATTTTATCTGCCATTTTGATGCCCAGTCTTCCAATTTATCAAGATCCTCTTGCAATTTTCCACAATCCTCTTGGGTTTTAACAACTTTAAATAGTTTTGTGTCATCTGCAAATTTGATATCTTCACTCATTATTCCACTTTCCAGGTCATCTATGAATATGTCAAAAAGCATCGGACCCAGCACCGATCCCTGGGGTACACCACTATTCACCTTTATCCATTGGGAAAATTGGCCATTTAGCCCAACCCTCTGCTTTCTATCTTTTAACCAGTTCCTGATCCACAGTATTACACTGCCTCCTATCCAATGACTCTTTAGTTTTGCCAAAAGACTCTGATGAGGGACCTTGTCAAAGGCTTTCTGAAAGTCCAGATACACTATATCAACTGACTTACCTTAATTTATAGACCTCTATCATATCTCCCCTCAGCCGTCTCTTTTCCAGGTTGTAGAGCCCTAACCTTTTTAGCCTCACTTCATTGGAGTATCCTTCCATCCCTTTTACCATTTTGGTGGCTCTTCTCTGTACTTTTTCTAATA
This sequence comes from Ichthyophis bannanicus, assembly GCA_033557465.1. Classification (NCBI taxonomy): domain Eukaryota; kingdom Metazoa; phylum Chordata; class Amphibia; order Gymnophiona; family Ichthyophiidae; genus Ichthyophis; species Ichthyophis bannanicus. Next base: position 47,628,983 of record CM066046.1, read on the forward strand.
ACGCTATATCCTTTTTAAGATACGGCGACCAGAATTGCACACAATATTTAAGGTGCAGTTGCACCATGGAACGATATAGAGGCATTATAATATCCATTCCTTTCCTTATGATACCTAGCATTCTATTTGCTCTCATGGCTGCCACTGCACACTGGGTGGAGGGTTTTAACATGTTATCCACGATGACGCCTTAATCTTTTTTCCATGGGTGGTGGTTCCCAATGTGGAACCTTGAATCGTGTAACCATAGTATGGGTTGTTCTTCCTAGGTGCATAACTTTGCACTTGTCCACATTAAATTTCATCTGCCATTTGGATGCCCAGTCTTCCAATTTATCAAGATCCTCTTGCAATTTTCCACAATCCTCTTGGGTTTTAACAACTTTAAATAGTTTTGTATCATCTGCAAATTTGATAACCTCACTCGTTATTCCCTTTTCCAGGTCATTTATGAATATATCAAAAAGCAGTGGACCCAGCACAGATCCATGGGTCCACTATTCACCTTTTTCCATTGGGAAAATTGGCCATTTAGCCCTACCTTCTGCTTTCTATCTTTTAACCAGTTCTTGATCCACAATAGTACATCACCTCCTATCCCATGACTTTTTAGCTTTGCCAAAAATCTCTGATGAGGGACCTTGTCAAAGGCTTTCTGAAAGTCCATGTACACTATATCAACCGACTCACCTTTGTCTACCTGTTTATTCACACCTTCAAAAAAACATAACAGATTAGTAAGACCAGATCTTCCTTGTCTAAAGCCATGTTGGCTGTCTCCCATTAAGTCATGATTATCTACATGTTCAGTAGTTTTGTTCTTTGTGATGGTTTCTACCATTTTTCCTGGTACTGACATCAGGCTCACTGGTCTGTAGTTTCCCCGATCAACCCTCGAACTTTTTTTAAAAATTGGCGTTACATTGGCAGTCTTCCAATCTTCAGGTATTACAGATGATTTTAACAGATTACTAATAGCAGGTCTGCAATCTCATATTTCAGTTCTTTCAACACCCTTGGATGTATACCATCTGGTCCAGGTGATTTGCTACTCTTCAGTTTATCAAATAGTTGTATAGGAGTGGAGGAGTGGCCTAGTGGTTGGGGCAAGGTACTTCAGGCCAGAAGGTTGGGGGTTCAAATCCCACTAGAGGACAGCAACCTTGGGCCGGAAGGACTTGGGTTTCTAGTCCCACAGGTGCTCCTTGTGGTCTTGGGCAAGCCACTTAACCCTCTATAGCCCATGTTCCCTGTAAAATAGTTATCTCCAAGTTATAATGCCCTGTTCAATGTAATTTCAGTTTGTTCAATGTAAACCGCACTGATGCAGAATAGTGCGGTATATAAGAGAATGTAAATAAAAATAAATAAATACATGTTCCCAGTGTAGCAATATTTCTTTCAATTCTTCCGCAGTATCACCTTTAAATACCACTTCGGTCATGGGTAACATCCCTACATCTTCCTCAGTAAAGACCGAAGCAAAGAATTCATTCAGTCTCTCCGCTATAGCCTTGTCCTCTTTTATTGCCCTTTTTACCAATCTATCATCTAATGGTCCAACTGACTCTCCCACTGGTTTTTTGCTACGAATGTACTTGAAAAAGTCTCTATTATGTGCTTTTGTTCCACAACAAGTTTCTTCTCAAATTCTCCCTTTGCCTGCCTTGCATCTAACTTGTGCTGTTTCCAGTTTTCATCATTTGGCTCTTTTTTGCATTTCCTGAAAGATGCTTTTTTTGCAACAACAGCTTCTCTGACCTCACCTTTAATCCATGCTAGCAGTTTTTTGGATTTCCTTCCACTTTTCTTAAAACATGGAATACAGGTGGTCTGGGCTTCCAAGATAGTATGTTTAAACAACACCCATGTTTGATGTAAGTCTTTAACCTTTGCATCTGCTCCTTTTAGTTTTTTCTTAACTATTTTCCTCATTTTATCATAGTCTCTCTTTCGAAAGTTAAAAGGTAGTAATGTGGATTTCCTTACCATCCCTCCTCCATTAATTAAATCAAATGCAATCATGCTATGATCACTATTGCCAAGTGGCCCCATCACCCTTATCTCTTGCACCAGATTTGGTGTTCCGCTAAGAACTAAGTCCAAAATGGCTTCCCCTCTGGTCTGTTCATGAACTAGCTGCTCCAAGAAGCAGTCATTTATTTCATCTAGAAACTTTATCTCCCTAGCATGTCCTGCCGTGACACTGACCCAGTCAATACTGGGGTAATTGAAATCCCCCATTATTATTACCGTTCTTTTACTTTTGTTAGCTTCCCTGATTTCTTTGAGCATTTCATCATCCATTTGTTCATTCTGGCCAGGCGGTCGATTGTACATCCCCACTGCCATCACCTTTCCCTTCCTCTTTTTACATGGCATTTCAATCCATAGAGATTCTACAGTGAATTTTATTTCCTGCAGAACTTTAATCCTTTGTGATTCAATGCCCTCTCTTGCAAAGAGTGCAACCCCTCCATATGATCTGCTCTATCATTATAATATAGTTTATACCCAGGTATCACAGTGTCCCACTGGTTGTCCTCCTTCCCTCATGTCTCTGAGATACCAATCAAATCTAACCTCTCATTTAGTGCTATATGTTCTAACTCTCCCATCTTATTTTTTAGGCTTCTCACTTTTGCATACAAGAATTTAGAGGCTGTATTTTATTCATATTAAACTGGCTATCAGTAGGCAGGGGTAATTTGGAATCTTTAAGCTCTGTCTGCTCTGTTCTCAAGGGTATTTGTATTACTTTTGTCTTTATTGGAACCTCTCTGTTGATAAGCCCTAACTTCAGTCTTTTGCTAGTATCTTTCAAGGATACATTGTTCCGAACCATGCGCTCTTGGGTGACAGTCAGCTTTCCTCTATTATCTAGCTTAAAACCTATCTGTCTCCTTTTTAAAGGTTAATGCCAGCAGCCTGGTTCCATCGCGGTTAAGGTGGAGCCCATCCCTCCAGAAAAGCCCCTCCTTTCCCCAAAATTTTCCACAGTTCCTAACAAATCCAAAACCCTCTTCCTTGCACCATTGTCTCATCCACGCATTGAGACTCCAGAGCTCTGCCTGCCATTTGGGTTCTGCCCATGGAACGGGGAGCATTTTAGAGAATGCTACTCTGCAAGTTCTAGATTTCAACTTCCTGTCTAAAAGCCTAAATTTGGCCACTAGAACCTCCCTCCCACACTTTCCTATGTCATTGGTACCAACATGTACCAAGATGCAGACTCCTCCCTGGCACTATCTAAGACCTTGTCTAGGTGGCATGTGAGGTCTGCTACCTTCACACCAGGCAGGCATGTTACCAGGCGATCCTCATGTCCATGAGCTACACAGCTATCTACATGCCTAATGATCGAATCACCAACTATAACGGCTGTTCTAACCCTTCTCTCGTGGGCACATGGCCATGGATAGACCACCTTGGTGCGAGAGGGTTTTACATCACCTGGAGGACAGGTCCTAGCTGCAGGATCACTTCCTGCCACACCCGGGTGATGCTCTCCTGTCACATGATTTCTCTCCTCCATCTATCTTCCCTCTGGGATATTGCCAAACTGGAGGTGGGACTTCAGTACTACATCCCTGTAAGTCTTGTCTATGTACCTCTCTGTCTTCTTTATGTCCCTGCTACTCTAGCCTCCAGAGATTGGACTCGTTCCCTGAGAGCAAAGAGTTCCTTGCATTTAGTGCACACGTAAGACCCCTCCCCAACTGCGAGAAAATCATACATGTGACACTCAGTGCAAAAGACTGGAAAGCCCCCATCTCCCTGCTGGACTACTGTCTGCACCTTTGTTTTAAGGTTGTGTTTTGCTATTTAAGTTGTTTACTTACTTGGGTTTGCTGGAGATACTTATACTAATAAAGCTACACCTATTACATGGTAACATAGTATATGACGGCAGATAAAGACCAGTATGGTCCACCTGGTCTGCCCAGCAAGGCAGAAAGAATAGGTGCATCTGCTGCTTTGTACAGGTTACCCCTCCCAATACTTTTGTTTAGGAGTGTACCCACTGCTCCGTGTAGGCCACCTCTATTTGCTGAGATATAAGAGATAGTTATATTTATTCTAATTTTATCGTGTTGCTATAAAGCGAACCACTGTGTCTGTCCCATGCCATTTTGAATTATTTCATTGTATTTGCCCCCACCACCCATCAGGAGGGCATTCCAAGCATCCATCACCCTTTCAGTGAAAAAGTATTTCTTTACATTCTCTTTCAGTTTACCCCATTGCAGCTTCATGTTATGCCCTCTAGTTTTACAGCTTCCCCATCTTTGGAAGACGTTTGTTTGTTCATTAATACTCTTTAAGTATTTAAAAGTCTGAATCTTATTTCCCCTGTCCCTCCTCTCCTCCAGAGTGTACATATGTAGGTCTTAAAGTCTCTTCTCATACGTCTTCTGACGCAGGCTCCAAATCATTTTGGTTGCCTTCCTATGAACCATTTCCAGTCTTTTTTATATCCTTTGCGCGTTATGGTCTCCAAAACTGAACACAGTATTCCAAGTGAGGCCTCACCAGTGACTTGTACAGTGGCATTAGTACCTCTTCCTTTCTGCTGGTAATTTCTTTTTGTATGCAACCCAGCATCCTTCTGGCTTTTGTCATCGCCTTGTCACACTGTTTTGCCACCTTGAGATCCTCAGAAACAATCACTCTGAGGTCGTTCTCCTGGTCTGTGTACACCAACCTTTCGCCCCCTATCGCATACAGTTCCCTTGGATTTCTGCTTCCCAAGTGCATGACACTGCACTTCTTCACATTAAATCTTAACTGCCAAGCATTACATCATTCTTCCAGCTTTTGTAGATCTTTCCTCATGTTATCCATTCCCTCAGAGAAGTCCATTCTTTTGCAAATTTTCATGTCATCTGAAAAAAGACTTTTCCATTCAGCCCTTCAGCAATATCACTCAGAAATACATTGAACAGTACCAGTTCCAGGACCGAACCCTGGGGCAGACTGCTAATCACCTTCCTTTCATCCGAGTGAGTTCTGTTTAATGGACTTTGTTCACACCAAGATTAATTAATCTCAGGTCCTTAATGTATGCCTGATGAGGATAAACACCTGCACCTGAGAGTGCAGGTGTTTATCCTCCTTCCCTCCTTCCCTTTAAGAGATTTAAGCACTTATAAAGCTACTATTATCCCAGGGGTGGGTGGGAGTCGGGGAGGGAGGGAGGGAAAGAAGACTTATTAAAAGCTGGCAGCTACACAGTACCCTGTTCTGTGCTTCTAAGGTAATCTGTGACCAATTTCCTGTGTGATTCACACAGCGCTTGCTTTGATAGAGGGAGTCTTTCAAAATGCCCCTTTGATCTGTCACTTGGTTTTAACATCTATTTAAAACAATTTCATGGGTCTCTTGCCCCCTATCTAGAAGTCCTCTTTGTAAAGTTCTCTAGAAACGATTTATTGCTCAAAGAATACTGATCCTGTTTTTCCTGTTATGTTAAGTTATACTCTGATTTTATTTAAATTAAAGCTCTTTGGTGATACTAGGTCCTGACTGAGTATTAAAATTAAGATAGAAGCTCTCTGCTGGGTTTTAAATTTAACTGAAAGCTCTCTGCTCTGTTTTAAATTTAAACTGAAAGCTCTCTGCTGGGTTTTAAACTTAAAGTGAAAGCTACCTGTTGAGTTTTTCATTTAACTAAAAGCTTTTACTGATACTAGGCCTTGATTGTTTTAACAAATACACTGGATTCTAATTTACACAGATTAATCAGCTTTAATTTGAAAGACTAGGAGACATGCAATGAAGCTACAGGGTAATCTTTTTAAGACTAATAAGAGAAAATATTTTTTCACTCAACATGCAGTCAAACTCTGGAATTTGTTACCGGAGGATGTAGTAAAAGCTGTTAGTGTAGCTAGTTTTTTTTTTTTTTTTTTAAACTTTTATTTTCATTTTGCAACAAACAAAAGAAACAACACACCAAAGGAGACAAAACAAGTATACAATAAGGAAAAGCAAACCCTAGTACCCCCCACCCCCCTGCTTCTTCTCTAAGCCGACAGTATCAGCATGTGAGCGCTTCCAAACAACAGTAATTGTACATCAAAACGAACATAAATAGCATCTGCGATACAGAATGATCATGTGACAGAGATTTATACAAATTTAAACAGTCAGATGAGAGCATTTAGCGGTGTGAACATAGTCATTGAGCATCTTCCATTTAGACAGATGATGGGGGGTCTGAACGGAAGAAGCAAACATACGAGGTATTTGTTCATATTTACTGTAGAGACAGACATGATTCCACCATTCATTGGGGCTCAGATGGGAGCTATTTTTCCAGTATTTCGTAATTAGGGAAATAGCAATGCCCAGCATGAAGTCTAAAAGGAAGTAAGCCGATTTTGGAAGAGAGGGGATCCCCGCTGCTGAGCGGAGTCCCACTATCCTCCAAGACAGGGGTTCTTGAAAGTGCAAAATAGATTGGATACGACCCCAGACCCGACGCCAGTAATACTGTAGTGCGGGACATTCATACATAACATGAGTTAGTGAACCAATGGCCGCATGGCATGTCCAGCATTTATTGCCCTGGGAGGTGTTCCATTTGGCTAATCTGTCAGGAGTATAGAAACACCGGTGGGCTAGAAAGAAGAGTGTCTGAGTGAGTGAGGCGGATCTGGAGACCCGTGTCACTCTACTCCAGACAAGGCTCCATTGCTCCGGGGTCAAAGTTACATGCAGTTCCCGCTCCCATGCTTTCTGTGCTATAGGGGTACCTCTATTTACAGCATTACTTAAGGTTTTGTAAAAGTTAGATGCTACACCCGGTGAGCTCCCGATAGATCGGATAGTCTCCGACAAGTCTTGGGTAGGAGATTCCGATGGCGGGAGCACCTTAGCACTCCGAAGACAATGCTGTAGTTGCACCAACTGAAAGTAGTGTTTCGTTGGGAGACCAAATTCAATTTGCAATTCACTGAAAGTTTTCCAGCGACCATCATGGAACAACTGGGTAGGGGTCCAAATGCCCCTAGTGTACCAGGGGCTCCACGCCATCGGTTTATTTTGTATTTGAAATCGAGTATTGTACCAGAGCGGGAGTCTGTCTAACGGACAGAATCGGGAGTCTAGAGATTGAATAAGAGTATTAAAGGCACCTAAAGTGTCTAAAAGCATTGGTGGATAGTGGGAGTCTGATGGGAGAGTCATACCAGGGAGAGAAGTAAGAGGAAACGGTTTGCAAAGGTTCTCCTCTATGTCTAGCCACACAGGTCTACTCGGTGCTAGATCTTCCAGCCAACGAGCGCCTTGTTTGAGAAGAAAAGAGTGGTGATATTTCAGGAAATCAGGGAATCTGACACCCCCATTTTCCTTATCAGCTTGCAACCTATGCTTCGCTATCCTAGGTGTCTTGTTTTGCCATAAGTATCTAGTCAGAAGGCCCTCTAAATCTTTATATGTACGTCGAGGTAGGAGACAGGGCAACATTTCTAAAATGTAATTCTAGGCGACCCCACCAGGTAAGTGTTAAAGGAGTCCAACGGTGAGTAAGCGCCCGGACTTTAGAGGTTAAGTCTTTGGCATTAAAGGAGATAGCGTCTTCCAAAGGAGAGCAATAGTGGACCCCAAGGTATTTGACCATGCGAGGTTGCCATAAAAAGGGAAAGGATTGCATATCTGCTTGATGAATCAGAGAATTTAATGGGAAGGCTACCGATTTGGTCCAATTTATCTTATACCCCGAGAGTTGTGAATATTTACCGATTTGCTCTAGGACAGCCGGCACCGAGTCTAAAGAGACAAAGAGCATAAGGTCATCAGCATATGCTGAAATTTTAATTTCCCTATGAGAGAAGGGGACTCCATGAATCTCCTCCGATTGCCGGATTAGTAAAGCTAAGGGTTCGAGTGCAAGATCGAAAAGAAGTGGAGACAGTGGGCATCCCTGATGAGTACCGCGTTGAAGGGGAAATGGCTGAGACTTTAAAGCATTAGCACAGATACTGGCTGTAGGTTGTGCATACATGGTGTGGAGACAACAGAGAAAACCTTCTCCGAATCCGTACCAGCGGAGAGTTGCAAACAGGAAAGGCCATTCTAAGCGATCAAAGGCCTTCTCAGCATCAAGTGAGAGGCCAACAAATGGTCGATCAAGATTAACTGCGGTAGTCAGTACATGACATAGAGTCCGAGCATTGTCAGCGGTTGAACTACCGGGAATGAAACCGCATTGATCTGGGTGTATTAAAGTAGACATCCTATCAGAGAGCCGGGTGGAGAGAATGGTGGCAAATATTTTATAGTCCGCATTTAGGAGGGAAATTGGACGATAATTAGCTGTTAGTTGCGGATCTCTCCCCTCTTTCTCAAAAACTACTACATTTGCCATTGAAAAGGACCCAGAAGGAGATCCCTCCTCGGCCAGAGCAGAAAAATAAAGTTTCAAAACTGGAGCTAAGTCAGCGTTAAAGGTTTTGTAGAATTCAGCAGGGAGACCGTCCGGGCCGGCAGCTCGACCTGTGGCACATCTCTTGAGAGCAGAATGAATTTCTGATAAAGTGAATGGTTTGTCCATGGCCTCTCTATCTTCGTCAGATAGGGTCGGTCGTTGTACCCCTGAGAGCAATCGTTCAAATACTTCTGGCTCAAAATCACATTCAGATTGATAAAGCCGAGTATAAAAATCACGAAAGAGTTCTAAGATTTCTGTATCTTTAGTGACCAGGCCCCCCCCCCCGACGGATTACGGAGAGCGGTAACACGCTTGGCTTCTTTTTGACCTTTCAGGGCATTCGCTAATAATTTGCCAGCACGGTTATTTTCCCGGTAATACAACCCTTGTTGTGATTCAATATTTTTAGCAGCAGCAGTATATAAAAGCTGATTGTATTGAAAGCGGAGGCGTTGTAAACGGAGTAAAATACATGGGTCAGTACGGGACGTCAGGAGACGCTCCCCAGCTTGTATCTGTTGCTCTAGAATCAGTAAGTGTTGCTTTCTTTGTTTCCCCTGTCGAATTTGATAGCTGGTTATAGTAGCACGGATAGATGCCTTAAAACCCTCCCACCAAGCCCAGCTCGCTGTGTCATGGGGTGAGTTAAAATGAAAATAATCTTGGATAGCGGCCTTTATGTCAACCTGAAAATCTTTTTGATCCAGTAGGGATCTATCAAAAAACCAAGCACGGGGATGATCATCTCGCGTAGTGACATGCAATGAAAAAGATATGGCAGCATGATCAGAAATATGGAGAGGATGAGTCCTAGCCGTGTCCACTTGAGAAATCAGTGCTTTGGAGATGAGAAAGAAATCTATTCTAGATTGTGAGTGATGGGGGGCAGAAAAAAAGGTGTACTCTAAATCGGAGGGGTGAAGCAGCCTCCATATATCTACTAGCGCAAGGTCTTGCATCAGAGCTGTAAGGGTAGCAAGACTCTTGGGTGGACTACTCGTTCTAGGCGGTTGTCTATCTATCAAAGGGTCTAGCACTTGATTGAAATCGCCACCAAGTATTAATGGAGTATTGGCAGAGGCCTGTGCCAACTGCGCAATACTTGCATAGTAAGCAGGGTTATCCACATTCGGGGCATAAATACAAATACACGTGAATTCACTATCTCCAACCTTAAAATGTGCACGGGCCCATCTACCCTCCTTATCAGAGCTAGTATCTATTACAGTAGCTTGCAAAGACTTCTTAACCAGAATGGCTACCCCACACCGTTTGGAGACGGCGGGAGAATAGGCAGCCACCAGGTAAGGTTTAGCATTGAGTTTCAGTGTTTCAGCGGAATTTAGATGCGTTTCCTGAAGAAACACTAAATCAGCATGCTCATGGTTAAGATAGCTAAGAATTTTCTTTCTTTTGATTCGACTATTGATGCCTTTTACGTTAAGTGATAAGATCTTACATAAGGCCATTGAGCAAGGTTAAAAATTCTGAAAGAGAACATGATAACGCACATAAGTTCACAGTGTCCCTCAAAGTAACTGTATCTGGCTGTACACATGACATGATAGAAAATGAGCTAATGTAATACAATGAAGCGCCCCACATTAAAAAATAAGAACCGCAGTGCGGTAGAGAAGAAGCAGAACCCCAGAAATTACTGGCGACCATGTGTCTGCGGGGAGAAACCCCAGAGAAGGCCGAAATTGAAAACATATAACCTGTATAACTGTGCGTGCTCCGAATCCAACCGAGGCACACATCATGGAGGGATAGAAGACCAAGAAAGTCATATAAAGACAGAAAGAAAAGTCCAGGCAGTCTCTGTGCTTGGCTATGACCACCGCGTCGGGCCCTTCAAAATGGCGGACAGAGCCGGCAGATAATAAGTCCAAGTTGTTGGGTTAACGCATCTGCTCTGCTTCTTTGGAGTCTAAAAATGTTGATAGTAGATCAGGATCTTCGAATGTCCTAGTTTGGTTGTGGAGAGTCACTCGGAGCTTCGCTGGATACAACAGGCCAAAGCGAGCCTGTAGCTGTTGAAGTCGAGGGCGAAAAGCAAGGAGTCTCTTCCGACGGTCAACTGTGGGCTTCGCCAAATCAGGGAAGAAGGAGACTTTATGACTTTCAAACTCCAGATGACGATTCGCCCGGGCAGCATTTAGAATTTGTTCCACTTGTTGATATCGTAGTAATCGAAAGATAATAGGCCGGGGGGTCGTTCGGTTGAGCGCCATATGGGTAGGAACACGATGTGCTCGATCAATTTCCAGGTGTCTATGAAATGTGATCTTCAGCAAGGAGGGAAGAGTTTTGAGCAGGAATTCTCTGATATCTCCTGCTTCCGCCCCCTCCGGTATTCCAAGGAGCCTCACATTGTTGCGACGGGCTCGATTATTGCTATCTTCTAACTCTTTTTGAAGATTCTGTATCTGGCGCTCAGCCTTGTCCAGTTTGACCAAGCGCACCGCGTGCGAGTCGAGGACCCCCGCCATGTTGTCCTGCCGTAATGAAAGACTTTCAAGTCGGTCCTGGAGCACACCGAAGTCTTCTCGCATGGCTCGAAGCGCTTCTTCTCCGTTGGACTGCACCAGTTCCTTCACGCCGCGTATTTCCTCTAAGATCTCCTGATGCATTTCGGGGTTTTCCCGAAGTGGAACCATCTTCTGTGGGGAAGACACCTCTGTTTTGGAGCATTTTCCGTGTGAAGAAGAAGGAGACCCGAAGTCCAAGCGCGCTGGTTTATGGGCCGCCATCCCCCCCGAGGTACCCCGGTAAGTTCGGAGCAAAAAATTGAGTTTATGTAGGTATTAAGTCAGGATTCTGAGTAGGCCTCTCGGGAGCTTCAGCGCGAAGCGTCTAACCCGCTGGACATCAGGCTCCGCCCCCCCTAGTGTAGCTAGTTTTAAAAAACGTTTGGATAAGCTCCTGGAGGAAAGACCCTTAAACCATTATTAAATAGGATTGGTGAAATCTACTGCTTGCTTCACTACAAACATTGTGGAACCTGTATCTTTTGGGGAAATTGCTAGATACTTGTGACTTAGATTGGCCACTGTTGGAAATAGGATACTGGGCTTGATGGACCTTGGTCTGACCAAGTATGGCATATCTTATGTTCTTAATGTAAAGAATTCCTTTTTCCCCAAGATTCTGAAAAATATCCAGAAGTAAATACTTATAATTGCAGATCTCTCTCCAGAAGTAGCAGTCCCTTTTTTGGAATCCTTCATGGTACCATTTGCAATATAATCGCCATTTCAGATGTTATTTATTTATTTATCGGATTTTATATACCGCCTTCTTTTACAATCAAGGCGGTTTACATAGCAACTGGAGAAACATTACATTGGAAATTGAACATGTTATATAATAAGGGAGGGGGGACATGCAAAAGGTGCTTAGTAGCAACTTATTTACAGAGAGGCATATATACATAATTTACAAGTGAGTGTCCTGAGTGTAGTAGGAAAGGGGATTCATTGTGTGATTTGCATGGGGGTGGTGCTGTGCATTAGGTGCTGGCCCCAAAGTGATCTCTGAAGAGCAAGGTTTTCAGCTTCTTCCTGATGTCTTTGAGATCAGTAGTGGCTCTCAAGTCATCAGGGAGGGAGTTCCAGATGACAGGTGCTTCTAGAGGCAGGGCCCTTGCAGTTGTGGACTGGGTGATTTTGGTGTAGGTGCTAGGAGTAAAGATCGTGTCCATTCTGGTATGTCTTCTGGGTCTAATGCTTGTGTTGGTGTTGATCAGGTTCTTGAGTATATTGGGGAATAGTTTGTGCTGTATTTTGAATATGTTAAGTCCCTCTTTGAATCTGATATGGGAGGCAAACGGGAGCCAGTGAAGTTGGCTCAGGAGGGGAGTGACATGTTCATGTTTTGATGAATCAGTGATAATGGGGGCAGCAGTGTTTTGTGCCATCTTTAGGGGCCGAATAGTTTGTTTGGGTAGTCCATGGAATAGCGTATTGCAGTAGTCCAGTATAGGCATGATGATTGCTTGGCAAACTGACCGGAAGTGGTATTGGTTGAGGAGGGGTTTTGGGTTTCTGTATGATGGCGATCTTGTGGTATGCGCTCCTGGTGGTCTTGTTTCACCTATGTATCTTATTTCACTCTTGATGGGTATTGTCGTGTTCAGCAGGGAGATGAATGGGGGGGTAAAAGATGCATTGCATGTGATGAAGAGTGCTTCAGTCTTGTTGTAGCTGAGGTTCAGGTTGTTGTGGCAAATCCATTTGGTCAAGTCTTGTAAACAGGTGGTTATTGTTAAGTAGTCTGGGTTTCGTAGATTGATCGGGGTGTAAATCATGATGTCGTTGGCCTACAGTGCATATTGGATGTTGTGTTTCTTAATGATGTCACAGATGGGCTGTATGTAGAGATTAAATAGCAGGGCGGAATGATGAGCCCTGCGGTACCCCTAGGGAAGAGGACAAAAGGGAGGAGGTGGATGCGCCAATCTTGACCTTTTGTTGCCTGTTGCTGGGTAGGAGTTGAACCACTTTAGTTGTGTTGCGTAAGCTGATGTCGCTGAGTTTTCACAGGAGGATGTGGTGGGATACTGTATCGAATGCTGCATATATATCATCAAAGATAAGTAGAAAGCCTATTTTCAGGTTGTTAATTCCTCTGCTGAGGTTGTCAAGGAGCATTATAAGTAAGGTTTGATGCTGTGGCTAGATCGGAACCCATGTTGGTGGGGGTCTAGAGGGGCATGTGAGTCCACATGTTCAAAAGTATGGTTCATTTTTAAACAATGTTTCACAATTGGGGCAGTTTTAGTAGCTGTATTAATTTGAGATTTATGTTCTCTCAATCTAGCTATCATATTCCGTCAAGTCCACCCTACATAGATCGTCCTACAAGGGCATACCAGTATATACACAACATAAGTTGATTGATATGTGGTGAACCTCATAAGAACATAAGATATGCCATACTGGGTCAGACCAAGGTCCATCAAGCCCAGTATCCTGTTTCCAACAGTGGCCAATCTAGGTCATACGTACCTAGCAGTTTCCCCAAAAGACACAGGTTCCGCATTGCTTGTACTGGGTCAAGCATTGATATCCTGGGTCCCTACTTAATAATGGTTTATGGACCTTTCCTCCAGGAACTTGTCCAAACCTTTTTTAAACCCAGCTACACTAACAGCCTTTACTACATCCTCCGGTAACAAATTCCAGAGTTTGATTACACGTTGAGTGAAAAAATATTTTCTTTTGTTAGTCTTAAATAGTTTACCCTGTAGTTTCATTGCATGTCCCCTAGTCTTTCTATATTCTGATAATGTAAACAATTGATCTACGTTTACCCATTCCACTCCGTTCATTAATTTATAGACTTCTATCATATCTCCCCTCAGCCGTCTCTTTTCCAGGTTAAAGCGCCCTAACCTTTTTAGCCTTTCTTCATAGGAGTATCCTTCCATCCCCTTTACCATTTTGGTGGCTCTTCTCTGAACCTTTTCTAATATCTCTATATCCTTTTTAAGATACGGCGACCAGAATTGCACACAATATTCAAGGTGCGGTCTCACCATGGAACGATATAGAGACATTATAATATCTTTTGTTTTATTTTCCATTCCTTTCCTTATGATACCTAGCATTCTATTTGCTCTTTTGGCCGCCGCTGCACACTGGGCGATGGTTTTAACATGTTATCCACAATGACGCCTAAATCTTTTTCCTGGGTGGTGGTTCCTAATGTGGAACCTTGCATCGTGTAACTATAGTTTGGGTTGTTCTTCCCTAGGTGCATAACTTTGCACTTGTCCACATTAAATTTCATCTGCCATTTTGATGCCCAGTCTTCTAAATTATCAAGATCCTCTTGCAATTTTCCACAATCCTCTTGGGTTTTAACAACTTTAAATAGTTTCGTGTCATCTGCAAATTTGATAACCTCACTCGTTATTCCACTTTCCAGGTCATTTATGAATATGTCAAAAAGCAGTGAACCCAGCACAGATCCCTGGGGTACATCACTATTCCCCTTTCTCCATTGGGAAATTTGGCCATTTAGCCCAACCCTCTGCTTTCTATCTTTTAACCATTTCTTGATCCACAGTAGTACACTGCCTCCTATCCCATGACTCTTTAGTTTTGCCAAAAGTCTCTGATGAGGGACCTTGTCAAAGGCTTTCTGAAAGTCCAGATACACTATATCAACTGACTCACCTTTGTCCACCTGTTTATTCACACTTTCAAAAAAACATAACAGATTAGTAAGACAAGATCTTCCTTGTCTAAAGCCATGTTGGCTGTCTCCAATTAGGCTATGACTATCTACATGCTGAGTAATTTTATTCTTTATGATGGTTTCTACCATTTTTCCCGGTACTGACGTCAGGCTCACCGGTCTGTAGTTTCCAGGATCACCCCTGGAACCCTTTTTTAAAATTGGTGTTACATTGGCGATCCTCCAATCTTCAGGTATTAGAGATGATTTTAATGATAGTTCACAGATTACTAATAGCAGGTCTGCAATCTCATATTTCAGTTCTTTCAACACCCTTGGATGTATACCATCCGGCCCAGGTGATTTGCTAGTCTTCATTTTATCTAATAGTTGTAATACATCTTCCCGATGTATCGATATTTCCTTCAATTCTTCCGCACCTTTAAATACCACTTCAGTCATGGGTAACATCCCTACATCTTCCTCAGTAAAGACCGAAGCAAAGAATTCATTCAGTCTCTCCGCTATCGCCTTATCGCCTCTTAGTGCCCCTTTAACTCCTTTATCATCTAATGGACCAACTGACTCTCTCACAGGTTTTTTGCTACGAATGTACTTGAAAAAATCTTTATTTCGCATTTTTGCTTCCACAGCAAGCTTCTTCTCAAATTCTCCCTTTGCCTGCTTTATCAATGCCTTGCATTTGACTTGCCAGTGCTTGTGCTTTTTCCAGGTTTCGTCGTTTGGCTCTTTTTTCCATTTCCTGAAAGATGCTTTTTTGGCAACAACAGTCTCTCTGATCTCACCTCCAATGTTCAATAGACTTCGGTGTCAAAGGATTGTCCAAACAGCCCCCTCTATAGTGGAGTCACAAAACTCACATGTACCACATTTATAATGTCCAAATTCTTTAATAACAATTTCTTCAGAGGACAAAGTCACAGATGGATTCACATAATTCGCTATATTCTTCCCTCAACGAAATGCAACTGTAGGGCATTCTTCAAAGCAAGAATGTAACTGTAAGCCCTGCTAGTGTTCATAGATCAAAGATGCCACTTGGGAAGCCCTAGTTGAAAAGGATAACATACAAACAAGGGGGTCCTCCGCGGGAGTATGGTCATTGCTCTGAGGCTCCAAAAATAGATCTCTTTGTGCATGTAGACCCCATAAATATGCTTTCCTAATAATCCCGTAAGGATAACCCTGGTCTAGTTACTTCTAAAACAGCCATTTTGTTTCCTTAACATAATCCTGCTTTAACATGCAAATTCTCTGAATACAAAGGAATTGGCTAATAGGTAACCCATTTTTCAACTTCAGGGGCTGATGACTAGTATATTTAAGTAGATTGTTGTGCAACACTGGTTTTTGATATAATGCAATACATAAACCAGTACCATCCCTAACCACCAGTATATCCAAAAATGCAATTCACTTTTGGTGGTAAGTGCTTTCAAATTGAAGAATGGATTTGTGAGGGTTTAGCCAGACTTTTCCAACGATTCCAAATCACCTTGCCATAAACAAAATACATCTTCTAAATATCTCTTCCAAAGACCTACATTAGACATCCAAGCAGAAGAATAAAAGTAATGTTCTTCAAATGATGACATTTATAATGTCGCCACTGTAGGAGCCACAGTGGCCTCCATCGCCACTCCGAATTTTTGATGAAAAAAAGAACTGTCAAAACAAAAGAAATGATTCACAAGAACCAAACGCTGTAAATCCAAAACATATTGTTTAGGAAGTCTCACAGGTAGTACATTTCCCCAATCCAGTTGAGTAATAACTGCCAACATTTCTTCCTGGTCAGTATTAGTATATAAAGATCTTACATCATAGATAACCAGTCATACCTCCCCACCACAAAGATGATACTTCTGACAGAATATGGAGCATGTGAGTAGAATCCTTCAAAAAGAAAGGTGTTTGTCATATCAGTGGATTGAGGATCTTATCCACAAAGATAATAGTTCCAATACTGACCCATTACTGGCCACTATAGGATGACTGTGAGGATTCAGGAGGTATTTATGAACCTTAAGGACTGTATAAAACACTGGGACCAAGGGGTATTTATTTATCAAGAACTGCATTTCCTTTTGTGTGAGATATCCCTGCATATATCCCGTGGTCACTAAGGTCTCAATCTGCTGTGCAAGGGATTTTGTAGGATCCGCTCAAAGATGTTCATAATATTTCTGATCATCTAATTGTCGATATACCTTTTGATTATATAGAGTCTTAAACTGCACAATGATGCGCCACCCTTATCGGCCCTCCATATCACTATCTCATTTAAGGGCCATAAAATGCTGGCTACTCATATTCCATCTAGTGGAATAAAATTGGTGTTCCAATGACTTGCTTTTATGTTTTCAGACCGCAAGGTCTTTATTGGTGGCTCTCCGTATAATTGAGCACTATGGCAGTTTCTCTAGCAAACAATGACCAAAAACATACATCCAAAAGTACAAAAGAATGGTTAAAAAGAAAAAAAATGGACTGTTTAAAACTGGTCAGCAATGAATCCTAGAAACATGATGTCAGAAAAAGATCACATGGCCTATCTAGTCTGCCCTTCCATATCAACTACAACAATAGTCTCCTTTTTTCCTTTAGAGATCCTCTGTGTTTGTCCTATGCTGTTTTGAATTCTGATACTGTCCTCATCTATACAACCCTCACTGGGAGACTATTCCATGCATCTACCACTCTTTCCATAAAGAAATATTTCCGCATATTACTCTTGAGTCTATCTCCTTTCACCCTCATCCTGTGTCCCCTCATAGCAGAGCTTGCTTTCAATCCAAAGAGGCTCTCCTTCTGTGCATTTATGCCATGGAGGTATTTAAACTTCTCAATCATATCTCCTTTATCCCTCCTTTTCTCTAAAGTATACATATTAAGATCCTTAAATCTGTCTTCATATGCTTTATAATGAAGACCACTAACCATTTTAGTAGCCACCCTCTGCACTGACCCAACATGTCTATATCCTTTTTAAGGTGTGGTTTCCAGAATTGCACACAATACTCCAAATGAGATCACACCAAAAGTTTATACAGAGCCACTATCACCTAATTTCTTCTGCTGGCCATTCCTCTCCCTATGCACCCAAACATCTTTATAGCTTTTGCTGTCAGCTTTTCTACCTGTTTAGCTTCTTTAAGATCGTCAGACACAATCACAGCCAGGTCCCGCTCTTCTTGCACTTGGGTAGCAGAAATCCAAGGGAAATGTACAAGATAGGGGGTGAGAGGTTGCTGTGCACAGAGCAGGAGAAAGACCTCGGTGTGATTATTTCTGGAGATCTCAAGGTGGCAAAACAGTGTGACAAGGCGGTGGCAAAAGCCAGGAGGATGTTGGGCTGCATTCAAAGAGGAATTACCAGCAGAAAGGAAGGGGTACTAATGCCACTGTATAAATCTCTGGTGAGGCCTCACCTGGAATACTGTGTTCAGTTTTGGAGACTGTATCTTGCAAAGGATGTAAAAAGAATGGAAACTGTTCAGAGGAAGGCGACCAAAATGATTTGGAGCCTGCATCAGAAGCCTTATGAGAAGAGACTTGAAGACCTAAATATGTACACTTTGGAGGAGAGGAGGGATAGGGGAGATATGATTCAGACCTTTAAATACTTAAAGAGAAATAATGAACAAACAAACCTCTTCAAAAGACGGGGAAGCTGTAAAACTAGAGGGCATAACATGAAGCTGCAAGGGGGTAAATTGAAAGGCAATGTCAGGAAATACTTTTTCACTGAAAGGGTGGTGGATGCTTGGAATGCCCTCCCGATGGAAGTGGTCGGGGCAAATACAGTGACAGAATTCAAAATGGCATGGGACAGACACAGTGGATCCCTTTACAGCAACAAGATGAAATCAAACTAAACTTATCTAATTTTACAACATACAGGGGTGTCCCACATGGAATGGTGGGTTTACCCCTAAAACAGACATGAGGAGGGGTGGCCTGCACGGAGCGGCAGGTGCACCTATTCTTGCCACCTTGCTGGGCAGACTAGATGGACTACACTGGTCTTTATCTGCCATCATTTACTATGTTACTGTGTTCTTTTGTGCACAGAAATACTTCACCCTCTACACTGTACTGCTCCCTTGGAGTGTTGCAGCCCAAATGCATGCCCCTGAATTTTTTAGCATTAAATCTCAGCTGCCAAATGCTAGACCATTCTTCAAGCTTAGCTAGATCCCTCTTCATTTTATCTACACCTTCCTGGGTGTGTACTATATTGCAGATTTTAGTATCACCCATAAAGAGGCAAACCTTACCCGACAGCCCTTCTCTGATATCACTAACAAAGATGTTAAAAACAATCGGACCAAGGACAAATTACTGTGATGCTCCACTGGTAACCTTCTTCTCCTCAGAGTGAGCTCCATTTACCTGTAGCCTTTGTCACTTCCCACTCAACCAATTTCTAACCCAATCAGTAACTTTAGGGTTCATCCCTAGGGTGCTCAGTTTGTTTATAAGTCACCTGTGAGGAACGGTGTCAAAGGCTGTACTGAAATCTAAATATACCACATCTAGGGCTCTCCCTTGGTCCAACTCCCTGGTCGCCCAGTCAAAGAAATCAATCAGATTTGCCTGACAAGACCTGCCTCTGGTGAATCCATGCTGCCTCGGATCCGGTAATCCGTTGGACTCCAGAAACCTCACTATTTTCTCTTTCAGCAGCGTTTCCAATAATTTACTCACCACCAAAGTTAAACCAACCAGCCTCTAATTTTCAAATACATCTTTATTTCCATTTTTTTGTAAAGGGATCACATGTGCCTTTCTCCACTCCTCTGGGATCATTCCTGACTCCAAAGAGGCATTGAAAAGGTCTGTCAGCAGAGCCACTAAAATGTCCCCAAGTTCCTTCAATATTTTCGGATGTATCCCATCTGGTCCCATCACTTTGTCTACTTTTAGTTTAGTTAGTTCCTCATGAACACAATCTTCTGAAAATCGTTCGAGATCCCCATCACTTCTGTTCCTGTTTGTGGGTGTTTTCTGAGGTCCTGCTTCTGGCCCTTCATCTGTGAACACAGAATAGAAATATTTGTTAAGCAATTCTGCTTTATCCTTATCAGTTTCTACATACTCCTCCCCTTCACCCTTGAATCTGAGAAAATACCATTTTTGTCCTTCCTCCTCTCACTAACATATCTGAAAATTGCCTTATCCCCCCCCCCCCCCCACACACACACACACATTTTATTGCATTGGCTATTTCTTCTTCTTTTTGTATCTTTGCTTTCTTGACTACTTTGCTGGCCTCTCTAAATTTTTCCAAATATAGATTTTATTTTATTTATTTATTTATTTAACCCGTTTTTTTTATATACCACCTTATCCTTCAATCAAAGTGGTTACAACACAGGGTATACAATTGTAGGTAGAAGCAAGGAAAGGTAGTGGGGAGGTATAGGGAAGAATATACAGAAAACAGAAACTACAATTAGTAAAAGTGCAGTTTATATTAGACCTTAAGAGGGTCCATAAAATTGTGTGAATAGTATAGTCTTAAGCATTTGTCTAAAGTCCTTCAAGTCTCTCATTGCTCGCATGCAATCAGGTAGAGTATTCCATAGTTCAGGTGTGTAAAGGGATGGGGCCCTTCTGGACGTTGCCTGATTTGTTTTATGGAAATCAGGCGGAGTGGCTATTTTGTTGTCCATACTAGTTCTAAGTGGTCTCATATTAGTATGCCTGATTATTAAGTCCTGAAGGGCATCAGGTGAGATATTATTAATAATTTTAAAAATATTTAATATAGCCTTAAATTTTACATGAGCTTGGATGGGCAGCCAATGGAGGTATTGAATCACTGGAGTGATATGATCGCATTTCGCAGTATTTGTGATGATTCTAGCTGCCGTATTTTGCACTGATTGGAGAGGGTGTATAGATTGATTAGGGAGACCATGATAAAGCACATTTCCATAATCTATTATGGGTGTGACAATTGCTTGACATACAGTTCTAAAGTGGTCTTGGCTTAAAATCGGTTTGAGCCTCCTTATGATTTTTAATTTATAATAAGCTTTTACAGCAGTTTTATGGATATGAGAATGGAGGTGTGTCTAACGTGATTCCGAGGTATTTTACCTCATTTTTCACTTTAATATGTTTGTCCCGGATGCAGATCATAGATGGAAAATTGAGGTTATCCCTTTTAGTTATAAACATAGCTTCTGTCTTATAGTTGATCGACATGTTATCATTAAGCCATGCAATCATCTCAACCAAGCAGTTAGTTATGGGGATGAGGTCTGGTGCTTGCACATTTATAGTATAAACCATAATATCTGCATAGATGTGAAAGAACATCCTATGTTTTTTAAGACTGTTGCATATGGGTTGAATGTACAGATTGAAAAGAATGGAGGACAAATAGGAGCCCTGAGGTACTCCTTGTGTCATGTTGAAACATGCCTGTCTGCCTCTCTGTGATCTCTAGTATTTCATGAAGGCCTCTCTCTTTTTCTTCACCTTTTGAGAACCATAATGGCCTCTTTTTCCTAAGAACATAAGAACATAAGACATGCCATACTGGGTCAGACCGAGGTCCATCAAGCCCAGTATCCTGTTTCCAACAGTGGCCAATCTAGGTCCTACGTACCTAGCAGTTTCCCCAAAAGACACAGGTTCCATAATGCTTGTACTGGGTCAAGCATTGATATCCTGGGTCCCTTTTTAATAGTGGTTTATGGACCTTTCCTCCAGGAACTTGTCCAAACCTTTTTTAAACCCAGCTATACTAACAGCCCTTACTACATCCTCCGGTAACAGATTCCAGAGTTTGATTACACGTTGAGTGAAAAAATATTTTCTCTTATTTGTCTTAAATAGTTTACCCTGTAGCTTCATTACATGTCCCCTAGTCTTTCTATATTCTGATAGCGAAACAATTGATCCACGTTTATCCGTTCCACTCCATTCATTAATTTATAGACCTCTATCATATCTCCCCTCAGCCGTCTCTTTTCCAGGTTAAAGAGCCCTAACCTTTTTAGCCTCTCTTCATAGGAGTAGCCTTCCATCCCCTTCACCAATTTGGTGGCTCTTCTCTGTACTTTTTCTAATAACGCTATGTCCTTTTTAAGATACGGCGACCAGAATTACACACAATATTCAAGGTGCGGTCGTACCATGGAGCGATACAGAGGCATTATAATATCCTTTGTTTTATTCTCCATCCCTTTCTTTATGATACCTAGCATTCTATTTGCTTTCTTGGCCGCCGCTGCACACTGGGCGGAGGGTTTTAACATGTTATCCACGATGACTCCTAAGTCCTTTTCCTGGGTGGTGGTTTCTAATGTGGAGCCTTGCATCGTGTAACTATAGTGTGGGTTGTACTTTCCTAGGTGCATAACTTTGCATTTGTCCACATTAAATTTCATCTGCCATTTGGATGCCCAGTCTTCCAATTTATCCAGATCCTCCTGCAGTTTTCCACAATCCTCTTGGGTTTTAACAACTTTAAACAGTTTTGTGTCATCTGCAAATTTGATAACCTGACTAGTTATTCCCTTTTCCAGGTCATTTATGAATATGTCAAAAAGTAGCGGACCCAGTACAGATCCCTGGGGTACTCCACTATTCACTTTTTTCCATTGGGAATATTGGCCATTTAGCCCTACCCTCTGCTTTCTATCTTTTAACCAGTTCCCGATCCACAATAGTATACTGCCTCCTATCCCATGACTTTTTAGCTTTGCCAAAAGTCTCTGATGGGGGACCTTGTCAAAAGCTTTCTGGAAGTCCAGATACACTATATCAACCGACTCACCTTTGTCTACCTGTTTATGCACACCTTCAAAGAAACATATCAGATTAGTAAGACAAGATCTTCCTTGTCTAAAGCCATGTCGGCTGTCTCCCATTAGGCCATGACTATCTACATGTTGTGTAATTTTGTTATTTATGATGGTTTCTACCATTTTCCCTGGTACTGACGTCAGGCTCACCGGTCTGTAATTTCCCGGGTCACCCCTGGAACCTTTTTTAAAAATTGGTGTTATGTTGGTGACCCTCCAATCTTCAGGTATTACAGATGATTTTAATGAAAGTTCACAGATCACCAATAGCAGGTCTGCAATCTCATATTTCAGTTCTTTCAACACTCTGGGATGTATACCATCCGGTCCAGGTGATTTGCTACTATTCAGTTTATCAAATAGTTGTAATATATCTTCCCGGTGTAGTGATATTTCTCTCAATTCCTCTGCAGTATCACCTTTAAATACCACTTCAGTCATGGGTAACATCCCTACATCTTCCTCAGTAAAGACCGAAGCAAAGAATTCATTCAGTCTCTCTGCTATAGCCTTGTCTCCTCTTACTGCCCCTTTTACCCCTCTATCATCTAACGGTCCAATTGACTCTCTCACAGGCCTTTTGCTACGAATGTACTTGAAAAAGTCTTTATTTTGTGTTTTTGCTTCCGTAGCAAGTTTCTTCTCAAATTCCCGCTTTGCCTGCCTTATCAATGCTTTGCATTTAACTTGCCAGTGCTTGTGTTGTTTCCAGTTTTCATCATTTGGCTCTTTTTTCCATTTCCTGAAGGTTGCTTTTTTGGCAGCAACAGCCTCTCTGACCTCACCTTTAAACCATGCTGGCAGTTTTTTGGACTTTCTTCCACTCTTCTTAATGCGTGGAATACAGCTGGTCTGGGCTTCGAGGATAGTATTTTTAAATAACACCCAAGCTTGCTGTAAGTCTTTAACCTTTGGAACCGCTCCTGATCTCACTCCAATTGAGAACCTTTGGAAAAAGCTGAAATCTGCCATTGGTAAAAGGAATCCTGGAAACATCCATGAACTGGAACAAATTGCATCGCTGTTGTAGAGTGGGAGAAACTACCAGCGGAAGCTCTCATCACTGTCAAGGGTTATTCAACCAAATATTAGTGAAGGGTGCCATTAATCTGTCCAAGTCATATTTTGTTTGTTTTTTTCCTCAGAAATCACTATGTCTAATGTTGCACAGGCATCTATTTTGTTGTATACCTTTGAACATACTATTAAAATATTATGATGACATACAGTTGGAATATTTCCAATTATTTCTCAAGACATTGTGCACAACATACCTAAAATGCAAGGGTGCCAATAATATTGATCATAGCTGTAACAAATTTGCCTGAAGAGCTGCAGCCTCCAGATCCTATTTCAAATTCACAAGCTTCTTATCAAAGTACCTTGAAAAACAATTAAAGGGGAACTTTAGAAGATCCTTCCACGTGCAAACTGGGACATCTAAGCTAGAACATCTGAAGAATATGCAGGCACGTATAGGTGCAGTTGTGATTTCACAAATCTGGACATGCCCAATAGGGACGTCTACAGAGGCGTCTACTTAGACATTTCCAGAACCATATTTCAGAATCCAGACCTGTAGGATAGCATAATAGTTAGAGTAGTGGGTTAGGAACAAGACAGCTGGAGTTCAAATTCCACTGCTGCAGTAGCAGAAATTGTGCTGAATGCTGGGGGTGATAGAGTGCTTTCTTCTCTCTGCCCTCTGGGTTTTTCAGCTAAAATGAGCACTTTCCGATGCTTGTTTGTTACTATGCATGCCTCTGAGCAGGTCTAAAGTTAGACATGATACCAGATGTCCATGACGTTTCTGTGATCAGGCAGTGATGTCCCTCATCCCTGGGAATGCCCAGCCTTACCTACTCTAAAAGAAGAAGCAATTTATGTTTTTATTTCTTTTTTTTTGTTATTTTTAGACTTGATGTGCTTTGTATAAGTTTTTATTTTTGTGATTTTGTTTTCTTTGTTTTATTGATTTCCAGATATTAATGATTTGCTATGAATTATAAAGTTAGATTGTTCCACACTTAAGATATTTTTTGATGGTATAAAATAAATCAGTAATTGGTAAGACCCCCAAAACTATTAAGACTCTTTCCATTCAAGGCACCTGGTTAACAATCACAAAAGAATCACTGATCACAACCCCAACTAACCCCCTTGACCATTCAGGTCAGGAGCCTGGAAAAATCAAATACCTAGAGAATCCAACTGAGTGCATAAAACAAACTATTCTCCATATTTAACTAGGTTTCAATAATACAAGTAATATCCTACTGGTAATTCCAATCAAATTATGGGCTACATTACTTTGATTCCTAATTGAAAAGCAATTCACCAAACATACTATCATATTCAAAACAAAGGATTCAAAAGATGGGGCCAAATACTTAATCCTAGCAGGGTAGGATAAACACCATTGAATGTTTTTGTAATAACAGAGCTTTGTAAATATTTATTCATTGTATTAGTACCCCCTTTCACATGTTAATACTTCATACTCTCATACTCTTCATACTCTTAACTCCCCCCACCTTGTCTCTTGTTCTTTGTAAAGCCATTGTTGGCCCACTTGTTTTATGTAAACCGCTTTAACATATTGATACAGTGGTATATAAACACAACTAAATAAATAAATAATACATTTCTCACTTGCTCTCTGTCTTTCAGCCACTATATTTCTACCGCTTCTTTCCCCTGGTAGATTATCTACCCCTTCTCATAACCACCTTAATACCCAACACTACTGTTAAAAATAAATTCATTAAAATGACAGCCAACTAAGCGGAAATGAAAGAAGAATACAATAAAACGTAACAGAAATAGAAATAATAGCATAAAAGTAGCTACACAGCGCAGTATATTAACAGTTGTTTTGAAAATACACAATAGCCCTCTTTGAAGAGTACTCCAATAGCTCAATAAATGATTCTAACACCCAACAAAATCTTAAAACTTTCAACCACACAGAAAAATAACTTTCACCAAACTGTCATGCAAAGTTCACACAAAGCTGCCTACAAAATTACATTCAAAGCTGTGTTCAAGAGGCATGTCAAGGAGCATGCCCCTTAAGTGCACCCCTTCGACAGGACCCACCTTTGGGTCAAATCTTACAGACCATTTTTGGCATGGGTTTATGACTCAAATATCAACCCTACTGAGGCACAATAATGCAGCAAGCAGATAGGTCCATGGAGTGGGGGAGGTTGGGGGGTAAAAGCCATGAGCAGGCATAGTTCTTTCCCCTGCCTTAATTTAGGCCAGCATTCTGATCCACGAATAACGGGGTTGGACATGTGGTCTGGACATCCAACCCACGCTCACCGCCGCAACCCAATTCTGGTGCCAGTGCTCCCTGCACGTGCACAGAGTTTGTGCAGGGAGTGCTGGATGGGGGCGGAGTGGAGGCAGCACAGGGGACTGGCCAGGTGCCGGGACATACAGGGCCGATTCAGGTGCATACCCTGTATATCCACACAACTGCACGCCTGGCTTATTCCACCCCGAAAGTAGAATAAGTGCCAGGCACTGTAGCGTGTGTGGCCTGCAGCCCCTTCCCTATTGTGACACAGTGGGAGGGCTCCGGCCAACTGATACCAGCCTTGGGGGCCCCCACTGAGGGTCAGATGCTGGTGAAATGGGGCCACTTTGCATC
Source organism: Ichthyophis bannanicus (assembly GCA_033557465.1). Taxonomy (NCBI): domain Eukaryota; kingdom Metazoa; phylum Chordata; class Amphibia; order Gymnophiona; family Ichthyophiidae; genus Ichthyophis; species Ichthyophis bannanicus. The sequence continues at coordinate 47,655,102 of CM066046.1, forward strand.
CAGGCCTTCGGTGTCTTCGGCTGGACATTCTGGTGCCATATCGATGGGACGCCACTGCACCAGCACACCAGCCGGAGTGCTGTGCAGTAGAGACATGCAGATGCCAGGATGTCTCCCAGCAGGGAATCAGGTACACGCCGGGCTGTCTAAATGCCCAATTCTGCAATCGCGGGAACGTATAGCTCCGCAGTTGTGGAATCGGGTACAGCTGGGCCCCCGTCCATGTTTTGGGTATCCCAATGGCCCAGCTATGTATCCTTGTGAATCAGCCTCCACATGATGTCGAGCTGAGACAGGCACATAAGTTTCAGCTTGTGTTAGATGCAAAAAGAAGACAGGTATGATAGACAAAAAAGGTGAGAAGAAAGAGAAAAAAATAAAGTATACTCGTAACACAGAAAAAAAAGGTTTTAGAGGAAAAAAGAATTGAAAGAAAGAAGGCTGGGCATTTGGAAAAAATGTGTATACACACAAGAATGAAGAGTGAAAATGGAGGGGTTATACCGTATGTGAGTGGTGAAAGAGGAGGGATTGTAATGGAAATAAAACTGGTAAACAGCAAAGTAAAAAACACCGTTTCCAACTACATAATTAGGGCTGCTAAGCTTAAGTCATTACGGCCTAAGTAGTCACATTAGCTTAGAGACCACAGAACTAATGCTGTCTGGCAGCTATATATTGTGCCAGAACTGTTGCAGAGGGGGTTGTGTGAGAGAGAGAGAGAGACAATAAAGGTAAGGAGAGAGAATGGGGAGTGAGACAGGGATGGCAGGGAGGATTGGGTGAAGAGAAGGGAAGGAAAAGATAGAGTGCCAACAAAAGAAGAGGGAAGGAAGACAAGAGCAAGGAGAGAAACAGGAAGGTCAGAATGAAAAGCAGAATGGAGAAGGCAATACAGAGAAAAAGGGGAGAATGGAAGAAGATGCAAGGAGAAGAGAGAAGAGAAAGGAAGAGAGCAAGATGAAGAAAATAAAATAGGAAGGAGAGAATAAGGACAGAGGAGAAAGAAAAATAAAGGGCAATGAATGAGAGAGAAGGACAGAAGGGACAAGATAGAGAAGGACATTTGGTGAAAGAACCAAAGAAGAGAGATGCAAGACAAAGGGGGAGCAGAGGCAGAAGAAAAAAATCAGAGATGAAAGGAAACTGAAAATAAAGAAATATGGAGCAAATTGAAACAATGAAAGACAGAGGAGGGGAAAAAGAAGACTGTCAAAGTGAGATGAGTCTACTATAAAAGAAACTGCAGAAAACAGGCTTCAGGCCGCTATGCAGAGTTGTACAGAAAAAGGAAAATAACAATCTGCCACCTAAAGAACCCCCAATGGTTAATAGATTCCTCCTGCCCTACTACCTTTATATAAGCAGGAAGGAACCGGAATAACTGAGACAGGGACCCTGGGGAGAGAAATATCGTGTGTGTATTGGGAAGGAGGACTATGAAAAAGATCAAGGGTAACAAAGGCAAGCCAGAACAGTCTCCGTGATTCATAACTCTTTCTCTCTGCTCTGTCCACATATATGAATTGCCGTTGAACATTAGAAATAAACGTACTGCATTGCTGAAAAGCTTTTATTGTTCAGAATGATTTGTGTTCGGAAAACTGGGTAGTGTGTAGCAGAAAGATCATTCTGCCCTGTGTAGTGCCCTGTATTCTAGTGTTCGGAATAGCGTCCCTAGCTACTGGACAGAGACTGGTGTGGCCATATAATGGCTTCAGTTGGCTGCTCCTCGTCTTCCAGTGGCAAGGCTTCTCCACTGTGCCACTTTTTTCCTGGTCCTAGCTGGCACCTCCTCATCTTCTGCCCCCACCACCACCACCACCACGCCTCTTCTTTGGCAGCAAGGGCCAGCAGCTCATCTTTTGGTGGCAAAACCTGTGCTTCCTGCCACCTGACTGCTTCTTCAGCAGCCTGGGTGGCTCTTATACTTCCTGGTGGTGGGGCCTGGCCAATAGTATGAACATAAGAAAACTGCCATCAATGCCAGTGCTCTCTTCCCAGCAGTGGACAATCCAGATCACAAGCATCTGGCATATCCCAAAGTAGCCAGTTCCTTGCTACTTATCCCTAGGGATAAGCAATGCTTTTCTTTTAGTCTGCCTTATTAACAGTTTATGGACTTTTCCTCCAGGAATTTATCCAAACCATTTTTAAACCCAGCAACGCCACCTGCTTTTACCACATTCCCCAGCAACGAGTTCCAAAGCTTAATTATACCTTAAGAGAAAAAATATTTTTTCCTATTTGTTTTAAATATACTACTTTGTAACTTCATGGTGTATCTCCTAGTCTTTGTACTTTTTGAAAGAATAAACAACTGGTTCATGCTTAGCTATTCCACTTCACTTAGGATTTTATAGACGTCTATCATATCTTCCCTCAGCCATCTCGTTTCAAAGCTGAAAAGCCCTAACCTCTTTAGCCTTTCCTCATAGGGGAGTTGTTCTATCCCCTTCATCATTTTGGTCACCCTTCTATTCACCTTTTCTAATGCCCCTATATCTTTTTGAGATGCAAAGATCAGAACTGCAGCCAATGCTCAAGTTGTGGTTGCATCATGGAATGATACAGAGTCATTATAATATTCTTTGTTTTATTCTCTCTGTCTTTACTAATGATTTATAACATTCTGTTTGCTATTTGGGCTGCACACTGAACCAAAGATTTCAACGTTTTGTTCACAATGACACCTAGGGGACTTTTTACTAAAACACACTGCCTGGGTGCTGACATCATCTGTTGCGATGCCGCTGCTCTCCACTTAATTGCAGCACCCCAGGAAGGTCCACCTGGTAGGTCCTGGGTGAAGGGTATGGCCAAGGGGCATACCACTGTGCATGCCAGCCACTTGGAACAGTCTTGAATCCATTGAATTCAATGGGGCCACAGCTCCAATATCGCACGGAAGCTGCTACCGATTGCTTAGTAAACATACCCCCATGTGTGGGATTAATGTATTAGATTTAATTTTTGGGAATAAGGTGATGGTACAGAAGGGACAGTTTTCTATGCAGAACAGGTGTGAGGGTTCCTTGATCAGATCATGTTTTGGTTACATTTGATTTTATTTGGAAAGTAGGAGAGGATAGGGATAGAGGCAAGGGGGTGGGATTTAGGAGAGGTAAGATTGATATAGAGAAGTTGTGGGAAGGGGTGTTGCCGTGGTGACAATTGTTAAGGAGGCTGGGATAGAAGAACAGGTATTGCAATGAATAGATGCTTTGCAGAAGGGGTTAAAAGAGGTTACTCCTTTAAAAAAGGTACAGGTTAATAATATGAAAGAAAAGAACAGAATTTGGCTTGAGGTGATTGTTAAAAATAAAGCATGAATTATGCAATTTGGAGAAAAGGTAGAGGAAGTCTCGGCAAGGGTGGGTAATGGCAAGTGTGAAGGGAGAAGGCAAATGTTTATCGAAAAGCAGTGATAGAGGCGAAGAGGAAGTTATGTTTGGCAAGAATTAGGGTAGCAAGGAATAGCTCTTGGGAATTGTTTCAGATAGTGAAGGGACTGTTGGGTCAGATTAGAAATGAGGGTGAGATAAAATGGGAAGGAAGATGTGGAGCAGGTTGGTAAGTACTCTTTGAATAAAGTTCTGCAGTTGCAGAGGGATTTGGAAAGTTTATCTGAGTGTGAGGGGGTGAAGGAGAGTGGTATGGCTAAATGGCAGATTTTCATATTCATAACAGAAAAGAGATTAGTGGATGCTATTAAGAGTGTGCATATGACATGGATGTATGCTGACCTTATTCCAGATCAGCTGTTATGAGAATAAATGAAGCAATCCTTCAGATAAAAAATGAAGTGAGTGACTCTAGATCAGCATCTCAACTTTTCTAAACATATAAGCAATATAACTAAGGCCATATATTCAAAACTGAAGATGCTCCAACATCTAAGACTCCTCCTATCAGCAAGTGACTTCGGAACAGCAGTCCAAGCAATGATCTTCCCACACTTAGATTTCTGTAACAGTATACTTATGGGTCTCCCTAAACAAACCATTCCCTTTCTTCAGCTGGCTCAAAACACAGCAGCTAGAGTCATTTCACAAGTGCCAATCAGGGAACACATTACTCTGATATTAAAACAGCTACATTGATTACCAGTAGACAGCAGAATAAAGTTCAAAGCAATCCACACAATATTCAAAACTCTACAAAATGAATCAACATCAAACTAGAGATCGATTATACAATCCATCCTGGAAATCAGACTACGAAAGAAGTGGCAGTAAAATTTTATTGGCAGTTCCGTTGGACTTCAGGAATACTAACATATCAACATCCAAGAGAGCATGCTCCCTATACGCGCCAACATTGTGGAACTCGCTCCCCGACATCATAAGAGATACTAAGGAACCAAATGCTTTCCGCAAGCTCCTAAAAACCTTTCTGTTCAGAGATCCTTTCGGAGTGTTAGTTACTTGACACAAGTTATACAAGGTTACCTACCCGTTTTCAGTGTTCACTGCTCCACTGTGTTTGCACATAGGGCAAATCATTGTGTAAATAGTTTACAAAACGAATCTTAAGCCGAAGGATAATAAAATAGGTCAAAACTATCCATACTCACATAAGAATGTTACATGTAAATAAGTTTATGGAAATTCTTTGTTAAACTTTATGTTAAAGTTATTATGTTCATCTAATTCTATGGCACACCTTGTTAACAAAATCCCATGTAATGTTTGTTGGATGTAATACTGTTTTTAAGTTCATTGTAAATGGCTTTGATTCCGGAAAGGCAGTATATAAGTGCACATAAATAAAATAAATAAATATTCCAGGAGGAATGTTGGCATGGTTAATGGATTTGATAAATGCCTCTTTTGAGCATGGTGTTTATCCAGACGTATAAGAAGGAATAGTGACCCTGATACCTAAGAATTGTAGAGATATGCAGTGTTCAAATTTGTGACAAATTACCTAGCTTCCAATGCTCATTAAAACTGTGGAAAAAGAAGTAGTGACTCAATTGAACAATTATTTGGAAGAGGTAGGTGGATTGGATTGGGGGTAGGCAGGTTTTGGACAGTTTCAGGTACTGAGTCATTGATGTTGGCAGTAACCAACCTTATCGACCAGGTTAGAAATAAAGGGGAAGTGGTTCTGGTAGTGATGTTGGATTAGGCAGCAGCTTTTGATTTAGTAAAACATGATATTTTGATACAGCGCTATTGGTTGTTAGGTATAGCTGGGAAGATTTTGGCATGGTTAGCTTCTTTTATACAGGGTAGAAGATTTGGGGTAAATTGTGGGGAACAGATATCAATGATTCAGCAATTGCCCTGTGGTGTGCCACAAGGGTCAGCCCTATCTCCTACTCTTTTAAATATTTTTTTGCAGCCAATGGGTCAGCTGAGTAGGAGTTTTGTATGTGGACGACATTCAGTTTGTGGTTCCTTTAGGGCAGAATAGTGTTGAGAGGATTCAAGTGTTGAATGGATGTTTGGAAGAGAAAGCCTGGCGGTTATGAGATAAACATATGGTGTTGAATGTCCAAAAAACATTGGTATTGTTGTATGGATAGCTGGATTGGGAGGCTTTTGGAATATGGCTTTGCATTTAGAGTCATAGTATAGGTTGTAAGGAAGTGATCTGAGATTTCGGGTGCAGTTGGATGAGGATCTAATTTTACAGGTCCAAGGTGGTCAGATCTGCATATGGGAATTATGACTGGTTAGATAGCTGAAACCCTTTTTGGATGAAAGTGCAATGGTTATCTCTGTATTGGACTACTGCAATCTCCTTTATTTGGGATTACCAGGATATTTGATGCAGAGATTGCAGATAGTCCAGAATGCCTCTGCTAGGATGTTGCCTGGTTATAGGAGATGGGAACTGGTTGCTGATGTGGTGCAGTATCTTCATTGGCTTCCAGTAGAGGAGAGGGGTATTTTTTAATGATTTCATTAACATTTACTTGTATGGGCTGTTGAAGTGGTATCAACTAGCTAAGGTCTTGCAGTCTTCAAGGCCAATTGTTATGTGTCCTGGATTTTAGCTGTGCAGTTGCAGAAATGGCAGGGAAGAGCATTTGTAACAGTTGCATTAGTTTTTGGAATAAGTTTCCCATGGAATCACGAAAGAGCTGGGCGATGTTTCAGTGGAAGTTGAAGACATTCTTATTTTCAACGCAGTAGTTGAATGGGGGAGGTTATGGTTTAATGATCTTTTTTCTTGGTGATTGAGGGGGGGGGGGTAATCATAGTTCCTCTATTCTGTTGTTGATATGAGATTTGATTGTTTTTCTATTGTTTTTATGGTTGTGGACTGCTTTGACTAATATCTCATAATAGCGGTATACAATGTTTCTAAATTCAATTCAATTGAAATCAAATATTTGTCTAGGTAACTTTTGAATATCATCCTCATTCTTTAATTGACCTAGGTGTCACTACAGCTTCCTTCTCACCCTGCTATGCCAGTTCTGAGGCACTAGCTAGGGAGGTGTGGACCTTGGAACAAGCACAGTAAACATCTAGAAGATTGTCAGTGGGAGAAATAGGAGTGCAGCCCAAGGGGAAGGCAGGGCCACACCAAGGGCTGTATGAACAGTGCAGCCTTACAGGCTGCAATACATAAGGGGTGCTGACATCATTACTGGGGCTTCTAGGAAGCCTGCTATGCAAATGGATGGTGAGAGGCACCATGTTTGAAAGTTGACAGGAAAGACTAGGAGGTTCCATAGTAGGAGAATAAATACCCAAACGTTTCAAGGAGAAATTGTCTTTGTGAGCCCTCTAGAAGGAGTAACCCTATCACCTTAGCTGGTGGCAGATAGGAAGTATTTTTTTTAAGCCCTCCATAGAAAGCATCCTTTACGCTACCTCAGTGACAGAGAGAGCTGGAAGTAAGAGAGTTAGGAGCATGGTGAAGGAAAGCCTCAAGGAGCTGTCCTGCCATCGGAGAGATCCTTTCATTACTTGTGAAGCAGTGTGCAGGCATAAGTGAGGGTGCTCGCCATAGAGGGTCTGTCTGTTTCTATCAATCTGGTCTAAAACTGCTGACCTGGCAAGGGCAAGTGATCTCTAATATCAAGTGATCTGGAGGCAAATTAAATTATATAGGAAAAGAAGGGACATAGGGCTAACAGACTGGTGGGAACCTGAAGGAGAACCTGCATGAGAAGGGTCCTCTGGACAAATTCCTGCCACAACAGGGGAAGGATCTTAAACCTACTAAAGGATTTTGGATTACCACAGTAAGGCGCTAAGCACAAGAGAATGGTGTGAGGGAAAAGGAGAGAACAAAATCTACCTTATAAGAGCATAAGAAATGCCATTCTGGGTCAGACCACGGTCCATCAAGCCCAGTATCTGTTTCCAACAGTGGCCAATCCAGTCACAAGTACCTGTCAGGTTCCCAAAAAGGTGCACAGATTCCACACTGCTTATCCCAGCATCATAATATCCTTTATTTTATTCTTCATTTCTTTCCTAATGATTCCTAGCATTCTATTTGCTTTCGTGGCCGCTGCTGCACACTGGGCAGAGGGTTTCCATGTATTATCCATGATGACGCCTAAATCCTTTTCTTGGACGAAACCTTGCATCATGTAACCGTAGTTTGGATTGTTCTTCACTAAGTACGTAACTTTGCACTAGTCCACATTAAATTTCATCTGCCATTTGGATACCCAGTCTTCCTGTTTTCTCAAGGTCCTCTTGCAATTTTTAACAATCCTCTTGTGTTTTAACAGTTTTGAAAAATTTTGTGTCATCTATAAATTTGATCACCTCACTTGTTATTCCTATTTCCAGGTCATTTATTAATATGTTAAAAAGTAGCGTGCCTAGCACAGATCCTGGGGGTACTCCAATATTCACCTTTCTCCATTGAGAAAATTGGCCATTTAAACCTACTCTCCTCTTTCTATCTTTTAACCAGTTCCTGATCCACAATAGTACATCGCCTCCTATCCTATGACTTTTTAATTTTGCCAAGAGTCTCTCATGACGGACCTCGTCAAAGGCTTCTGAAAATCCAGATACACTATATCAACCAGCTCACCTTTATCTACCTGTTTATTCACACCTTCAAAAAATATAACAGATTAGTAAGATAAGGCTTTCCCTGGCTAAATCCATGTTGGCTTTCTCCCATTAAACCATGACTATTTACATGTTCAGTAATTTTATTCTTTATTATGGTTTCTACCATTTTGCCCAGTACTAACGTCAGGCTCACTCATCTGTAGTTTCCCAGATCACCCCGGAACCCTTTTTAAAAATCAGTGTTACATTTATTTATTTAACTAGGCTTATATACCACTTTTCTTTTCTCTTTTGCCTAAGCTATGTCATCTGATTGAGCAAGATGGCACCCTTGGGCTGGAAGGGGATCACGCATGTGTGGTAGCATTCCCAAAGGCTTTCTTTTGAAAGCTGGGGAAATGCTTCATGCGGGCTCTGTCGGTGCTAACATCACCCATATGTGAGAACTGATTCCTGCTGTCCCTGGAGAACACCTGTTACAGGTGAGTAACTACGCTTTCCTAGAAAACTGCCTACTCTTGCCTAATGGTTGAATCAGCCCTGGTCACAGAGTAGGTGTGTTGAGAGGCGAAATGGCAGAATATAAAATGGGGGAGGGGGAAATCCCCAGGTAGTTGCAAATGAAGGCTCGTGGTGCCAGATTCAAGCCCAATTCTGATTAAGCCAAAAGGGCAAAGGAGGTGAAATCAAATTTATACAGTGTAGCCCTGCTTACGTGCTAATTCATTTAATACGCAGCTGCATTAACTCGTATGTTCTGCAAGGCAACCAACTTAAGACATAGTATAGATTAGGCCACGGGAGCAGTGTGAAAAATTAAAGGTGCAGGAGCTGTGGAAAAAAGTTTTAAATTTATGCCATTCATACAGTCCAGAGTCCACTTTATGTTTAATCCACTTAAAGTGAAATCCCTGGTATTTATCTGTGCGTTTTCTTTACCAGTAGTAGTTCAACATGAGTTACATCCAGGTACAATAGATATTTCCCAATCCTCAAATGGCTTACAATCTAAGTTTTGTACCTGATGCAAATGAAGGGTTAAGTGACTTGCCAAAGGTCACAAAGTGTATCAGTGGGGTTTGAACCCTGGCTCCCCTAGTTCCAGCACACTGCTCTAATCGCCAGGTTATTTCTCTGAAAACATGCCAACACAGATCCTCTGCAATCAAAACAATTCCCAGATCAGGATGACTGTTAAAGGGGCAGAAAGAGCAGTTTCTCTAGAGACAGATACCTTTATTTTGTGGCTTTGACATTAGTAAGTCCAAAATAAAGTGTGGGGTTCATAAAAGAAGAGTGATTGTAAACACTTTTCAAAGCAACTTTCTTTTGCCTTAAAGCCATTTGCTAAAAAGCCATTTAGCTGAATTTATGGCAAGTGGTGTTAGGGATTTAAATGATACTGATAGATGGACATTTCTCCACTGTCAATTTTTCTTCCAGTACATAATTGAGGGCAATCTCCTAAAGATCTGTGATTTTCCAGATAAATGTATTGCCAGTGTTATAATACCAGTGAATACAAATTTGAAGCCCCTCTTTCTTACAAATGCGGTTGAATGAGTTTAACTTCGGCCACATGACAATCTTAGACTTCTGTTAAGAATTTTTCTGGCTAAAGGCTTTGTTTGGTAACACAGAGAGGTCAGTGTAATCTTTGGTGTGCTCGTATTCTTAGGAACCCTTCATTTTTTGGTATCTTTTGCATGCCTATATCACCATGAATGAAAATGCAGAAGGATATGCACCTTTTGAGCACATGTATTTGTGCACATTGGTTTCTATGTATGCACTAGATGGATGGTTTATGGCTTATTAAAATGTCCTATACCGCCCTTCAGGACAGCAGAGCGGGTGCAGGCAAAGGGTGGCTAAGCTGCATGCTTTGATATGTCCAGAGTGTGTATTGAATAGGTGCATCATTCAGGGCAAGAGGAGTGATTCTGTAATGGTGTTGCACTGGAATAGTGCAGGTAATTGAACATATACACCGCTGTCATTGACTATTCTGTTTTAGTGGGAGTAGTGCCTGCCCTGGTCTGAGTCTTGCATTGGCATAAACACGGTTAACACTAGCGGCATGTGTATTTCTCTATCTTACAGTGCACTGCTGTCAATGAGAGGTCTCTTTAGGCTTGGTCTAAAGAAGCTACAGATAGGGCTGAAAACAATAGTGCTGATGCTCTTCCGCCCTACTGAGTGGGCACTTTTCATTTTCCTTAAAATGTTTCTGCACATGAGACTGGCCACTCTGTGTCAGAGGAGTGCTGGGGAATGGGAGGGGGAGTTGTGCTTCGTGAAGATGATGAAAGATAAAATGAATAACAAAGCACCTTCTGGATGGCTGTTGTTAGTCCCACTCACTTCTGATTAAAGATCATTAAACATGAAATTAGCTCGTTTGTGTTACGGGTCTCCTGGGGCTTTCTTTAATTATGAACTGCAGATGGCCATGTTCCCGCTAGAACCTGGGGAGCCAAAAAGCACAGTGAAAGGAGCCGAGCTGCTTAGAGAGAGGAATCGGATGGAAAAAGGCAGCAGAGCACTTGAATGAATTCTTGCTTTCTTCCTTGCTTGTTGTGGCAAACCCCCCTAAGCATTTCACAACAAATCACAGATAATTAATAACTGCAATCCCTTAATGACTACGTTTTTTTTATTAATAAGGAGAAATTGGAAGAAAAAAATCTTGCTCTTAATTTTTGGGTTTAAATTTTGTTTTGATTTTACTGGTACTATTCTCAGATTGAGAGAAAGAGGCAGACCATTTCAACAGTCCTAAGGCCAAAACAGTCCCTGACCTGTAACCTCTTCATCTACTATGGACCCCTTCATCTCATCTGACTGTGTACCTCAGACCTTACCTCACTACTCTAGCCTGGGCCCACACATTGCTCCTATCAGTGTACCTCAGTGTTGATATATGCCATCCCTTGTCATTCTGGAAGATAACGAACACCAACTAATACTTCACATCCCTGTTCAAATCTCTTTATATAATGGCTGAATAACGTAGTAAGATGTGTCTTTAAATTACAGTGGGCAGAACAATGTTGGATTTTTACAATGAACACAGTGAGCCTGTCAGGCTTGAATCTGGAACAAGATTAGTCAAGTCTCTTTTGAGTTTACCGACCAGATGGGGTGGTTTCCAGTCTATGGTTTCTCATCTCATTTTGATTGGCTTGTTCAAGGGATTCCATCTTACTACATCATAGCCATTATATAAATAGATTGGAGCAGGGATGTGAAGTACTGTATTAGTTGGCGTTCTTTATCTTCTGGAGTAGGAGTCCCTTTTGCACCTGAGGCAGGGCTGTGGATCAGCTCGAAACGTGTGCATGTTGTGCCTAGACTTTTAGCAAGTTAGTCCATTTAATGTCAGTTCAGATAAGTCTTTAATTTTCTAAAGTTTCCTTGAACACAATAAATTGATCAAAAATATGTTGGCATCATACAAGAGTGGGTTCCCACTCTCCTGACAGTTTATCCGACAAAAATATTTAGTGACGATAATATATCATAAGAACATAAGATATGCCATACTGGGTCAGACCAAGGTCCATCAAGCCCAGTATCCTGTTTCCAACAGTGGCCAATCTAGGTCATACGTACCTAGCAGTTTCCCCAAAAGAAACAGGTTCCACAATGTTTGTATTGGGTCAAGCATTGATATCCTGGGTCCCTTTTAATAATGGTTTATGGACCTTTCCTCCAGGAACTTGTCCAAACCTTTTTTAAACCCAGCTACACTAACAGCTCTTACTACATCCTCCGGTAACAAATTCCAGAGTTTGATTACACGTTGAGTGAAAAAATATTTTCTCTTATTTGTCTTAAATAGTTTACCCTGTAGCTTCATTACATGTCCCTTAGTCTTTCTATATTCTAATAGCGTAAACAATCGATCTACGTTTACCCGTTCCACTCCATTCATTAATTTATAGACTTCTATCATATCTCCCCTCAGCCGTCTCTTTTCCAGGTTGAAGAGCCCTAACCTTTGTAGCCTCTCTTCATAGGAGTAGCCTTCCATCCCCTTTACCATTTTGGTGGCTCTTCTCTGTACCTTTTCTAATAACGCTATATCCTTTTTAAGATACGGCAACCAGAATTGCACACAATATTCAAGGTGCGGTTGTACCTTGGAATGATAGAGAGGCATTATAATATCCTTTGTTTTATTTTCCATTCCTTTCCTTATGATACCTAGCATTCTATTTGCTTTCTTGGCCGCCGCTGCACACTGGGCGGAGGGTTTTAACATGTTATCCACGATGACTCCTAAATCTTTTTCCTGGGTGGTGGTTCCCAATGTGGAACCTTGCATTGTGTAACCATAGTGTGGGTTGTTCTTTCCTAGGTGCATAACTTTGCACTTGTCCACATTAAATTTCATCTCCCATTTGGATGCCCAGTCTTCCAATTTATCCAGATCCTCCTGCAGTTTTCCACAGTCCTCTTTGGTTTTAACAACTTTAAACAGTTTTGTGTCATCTGCAAATTTGATAACCTCACTAGTTATTCCCTTTTCCAGATCATTCATGCTGAGGTTACCGTTTTTGGTTTGAATAATCATGCCCTGGCAGTGCCCTAGTTTTTATACTATTTCCTTCTATTTCCTTTTTAAATTGGTCTTGTTTTATTTGATCTTTTTGTGTGTCAAATATGTATGCATATATAGTCCAAAGCCATTTCACTGGCCACTTTTTTGGGAGATATTGGACATTAAAGGGTCGAACTGAAAGGGTGCCATTGATGTTGACCGCAACTGTATGATCCAAGGCAGGTGAAAAGTCTGCAGGTACTGAAGTTCTCATGGTATGGACCGGCTCTATATTCAGTTTCCATTTGAAACTTTGCTGCAGGTCCTGCATAAATGTTAAATATTACCCAATAAGGCACAAGCTTCACACTGTCCCTTAGATTTTTAATTTCCCTGATTTGGCAAGACTACCGCTAGGGTAGGGATTCTCAACCCAGTCTCAGGGCACAGCTAGCAGGCAGGTTTTCAGGATAACCACAATGAATATGCATGAGAGGGATTTGCATGCAGTGGAGGCTGGGGATACAAATCTCTGTCATGCATATTCATTGTGGTTATGAAAAACCGACTGGCTAGGTGTATCCCAAGGACCTGGTTGAGAACCCCTGCGCTAGGTTGCCAGAGGAACCATTTTGACCCTGGGCGTTAATGGGGCAGGATTATCCAGAGATTGTTCCTGCCCTCTCCCCATAGCCACCAGAAAAACCTCTGATATGTGTTGGGAGGATCAGGAGGGGTCAGGCGTGGTCTTGTGTGCCTGAGGAGGGGCATCGGGGAGAAGGATATTGCAGGGTTTAAGAGGCTCCCTGGGAGCTTTAGGCCATATTTCGATGCTAACAGGAAGGAAAGACAGCCTTAGCTTAAAGCTGGCGTTACCTTCCCACAAATAGTACAGCTTGCAAAGTTAAAAGAAAGCTGCATTATTGATGTGCATAACAATAAGATGCTTTGCATTTCACTATTATGAATCTGCAAACTAGTCCTTTTTTTAATCTATGCAGGCGTCTGATGCAGAACTCAAAAGGGAATTTTTTTTTTCATATAGGTGTATTTCTATTGTAAAACATGTGTAGATTCTAGGCCCACTCAAGCTAGGCCCAAACCACATCCCCGGCAAGCTCTGTGTCATGTGTACGTGATCTGTGTGTAATTAGATGTGTATGTGAGCCTCAGATGCAAATAACACTTGGACATGTGGAGATGCTGTTAAAATGATTTCCAGCATATAGCAGTTAAAATGGCATCTTCAGGCATGGCTTGCTGCTCAACCTGCTCAATGTGCAAAACGAGCTAAGTTTTTCTAAGTAATCTGGAGTGCTGGGACAAATGATCGCAGTTTGGGGTGACTCAGTGGCTCAGTGCCATATGAAAGACTGAGGTTTCATTCCCAGCCCAGTTTATGCTTCCCAGGCTGGCAGGGGCTAGAGGCACAGTGGAGGGAATGTGCATGGCTTCTTTGGGGAAAGAGTCCCTCAGCTATTGCTCACTGGAACCCCAGAATGAGGTTCCATGTTAGTTTAATTCTGGAGGTGGCCATAGGTTGGCATAGTAATAGTTGGGTCTAATTGAAACAGGAAAGTAAAAATAGGGGGAAAAGTTTGTGGTACTTGTGAATGAACGTGATGCCTGGAAGCCTGAAAAAGTAGGGGGAAACTGTTGGACCAAAATAAAAACAATTGTAAAGCTCCAAAACATGACTGAAACCAAAAGAAGAGTTGAGCAAAGACAATATTGGAGCACCGAAGTTGCTGACCTTTGTACGGAAGATGGCACTTAATGAGGACAATGGTGATGACAATAACAATGATAAAGATGTTGCAATAGGTTTAGGAGCTGATAGGGCTGAACCTAAGATTTGGGCACCCACAGACAGCAACAGAGAGCAGTGGGGAGAGGAGATTTCTCCCCTAGAAATCATAGAACTTGGACCAAAAGCAAATGATATCAGGCTCCTGTTTAGCCCAGGTATTTTGTGCTTTCAAATATATCACCAATTAATTTAATATTATTGCAAGTGCTGGTGTGTGAAATGCTAATGCAGTTGGCTGAGGGATGTTAAAAATGCTGCTGTCTTGCACAAGCTAGTTTACAAGCATTCACGGCGATTAATTTGCATTGCAATAGTTTTCATGCGAAATCTGTGCTAATGAATGAAATGCAAAAGTATGTAAAACAGCTCATTATCCATTAATGATGTTAAAAAAGTACCTGCACGAAATGCCTCATGAACTCATTAACATAGAAAATTTAACTCTCTCTTGAGACATATAGCATAGTTCAGTTTTTGTGACACTGCCTTGTGTGTTTTAGCATCTGTGGAATGCTTGCTTCATTTGCATTGGTTTTTAGTATGCTGAGCAAACTCTGCATTGACACATTTTATCAGCCCGCATTAGGGCACTTTAGTATATCAGCCCCTTAGTTTGCTTGTATGCATTCAATTAAGCTTTAAACTTAAAGAACATTTATGCTTAAAATGTTATGATATAAGCATTCACTATCATTTTCTGATTTAAGAATAGTTTAAATAGATTTAGGTAAAGGACCTCAATATATGAATGAAACATCTTTCAAGCAAGCAAAGCCCAGAATACCAGGCTACTGAGCCAGATTCATCTCATATCATCAGTCCTGCATAGAACAGTTCATATCCGTCAATCTTTCAATATTTTTCCAGACTTTATATGTCCATCTGGCTCCATTAGAAACTTATCCTCATATAGATTTTATAATAAGAACATAAAAAATGTCCCAGTTGTTAAATAACAATTCACTGAGCTGCAGGTCCGGCTTATGAGGTGAGCCAGTGAGGCACTGGCTTAGGGCGTACCACAGTAGGGATGCAGGAGGCCTGCCTCACTGGCTTGCTTCCAGTCTGCCATCTGCCTCCCCAGCCACGGCAATGTTAAACATTAACAAAGTTACAGGAGCATTTGCTTTTGCTGCTGTGGCTGTATTAATGCTCAGCACAGTCACAGGAGCAAAAGTCAATGCTCCCGCAGATGTATTAATGTGCAGTACAACCAGGGGAGCAGTGACTTTTGCTCCCGTTGTTGTACTAATGTTTAATACAGCTGGGGGAGCCAAAGCGAAATGCTCCTGTGGCTTTATTAATGTTCAGTAAAGCCAGGGCAGCATTGTCTAACTGTGGAGGGAGTTAGTGGTGGTGTTAATGATGGGAGACTAGAATTTGAATGGAATTTTTTTGTATGTTGAGATGTAAAGTGAAACACCCTATTTCTGCTCTGTATATGTTGTTGGGAGTTTTATTGGTGAATCTGGGAGAGTTCCATATCAGGCTTTTAAATTGCGAATGGCCAGATATTATCTGAATGCTTGTGGGGCATGTTAGGGGAGGACCCAGGATAAGCCAGAAAATTATCCAGATAATGGTAATATTCAGCCACTATTCAAGTAAGTTACATGTTTAGTTTAGGTCTGCAGAATATCAGGCCTAGCCTAAATAAATAATACAATGGCCACACCATCTTTGTTTGTATATTCAGCATGCTATCTATATGGATAGTGACACAGAATACATAGATTAAGTTACGTGGCAGGGAGGCATTTTATAAGCCAATGGGCTGCAAATTTATTGTAGATTTAGCTCACACCTTTCCAGGACAAGATCAAGATGAGTTACATTCAGGTACCATATGCATTTCCCTATTACCAAAGGCTCACAATCTAAGTTTGTACCTGAGGCAATGAAGGGTAAAAGTGACTTGCCCAAGGCCACAAAGAGTGCCAGTGAAATCTGAATGCTGGTCCGTCTGGCTCTAGGCTATTGCCCTAACCACTAGGCCACTCTTTCAGTACAAATTTACCCCAGACCCGGGGGAGAGCGGGGAGGGTGGCGCAAAAGCAAACGTTGGCTAAGAGTCTACAGCCCCTTCAGCTGGTCCTGCTTAGCCGCTTCAAAGAACATATAACAAAAAAGTTCAAACAAAACACTACACATTGCAAGCACATAGTTCATTCATTCAACAGATTATATAGCTCAATATTCAAGACCATCTTGATGATTAACATATTATGGTGGTGTTTAGGCCAATTCCTTTCTGAATGTCCAGCCCCTATATGGCCTCTCAGAATTTGGTCTGCCGGCCTGTACGTGCAGGCTGGGCCACAATTCTGAAGGCCCGCATGCCCTACAGATCCCTGGCTAACTCAGTCAGATTCTTGAATGGAGCTGCGATGCCATGAAGTCCCGTTGCCATGGCACTGCTGCTCCATTCAGGAGCCCTCCTTTCCCTGCAGCCCAACCCCCAATCTGTCTTTCCATGGCCATGATCGGGCTGCAGGGAACCCACTGAACCCCCTCATCTTCCTGCTGCTGCCGGCCTCCACTATCCTCAACATCCAGCAGGACTTATTCCATCTCTGAGATGGAATAACTCCCCCGTCTTGAAGGCTGACCCAGGACGTACAGGGCTGACCTCAGAATCGGCCCTGTATGTCCGGGGTGACGGCTCACCCATGCACCGCCCTCACTCCACTTCCCACTCTCCCCCTCCTGCCCCCATCTAAGGCTCCCCGTATAAACCTCTCTGTTCATACAGGAAGTCTTGCACGGAGATGGCAAGGGGGGCAAATAGCAGGAATGTACATCCAGGCAGGGCATACATCACCACTATTTGTACCTCAGAATGACCCCCATATCGTCCAATGGCATAATATTCCATTCCGAAGGTCAGACAATAAGTGCAGTAGGTTTACAGCTTAGCCTCTGAGGGGCACAAACAGGATTGGCGTTTTTTAAATTTATTTCCAATTGTTCATGTTCACATCTCACCTAAAAGCCCAAGGCTTGTTACATTATACCAGTGCTTCTCGCCCAGCCCTCAGGACACAACCAGCCATTAAGGATATCCACAATGAGACAGATTTGCATACAATGAAGGCAGTGTATGCAAATGTATCTCATGCACATTCATCGTGGGAATCCTGAAACCCCAACTGGCTGGGTGTGTTTCGAGGAGAACCATTGCATTATAAAACAATATGCACCTACTTTCTCCCAGTTCAACATACCCACAATGAAAATCAGTTACACTGAATGCATAAGAAGCATATTAATGGGCAGATTTTGGTTATGCTGAAAACCAGATTAATTTGAAAACTGAAGGACCATAGATATACACCTTTAGCTAAGAGCACTTGGTACAAACTTTGTATCTCTGCTGCAGGCAGAGCCGGATTTTGGAGTTTGAAAGCCCTAGGCACTTTCACTCCAAATTCTGGACTTTGAGGACTTTATTAAAGACTTTGCTGAAAAGAGAAGCTGAAGAAAAAAACTTTCTTAGGAAATGCTTAGAAATTCTGGAATCACAATATGTTTCTGAAATGTAATTTTGAAGTTTTAGTTACATTAAATTTCCATCTCACAACCTTTTCCCTAGTTTTAGCCTTATTTTTCCTTTTCTTCGTAAACCATAAAAATTGTGTAGGCCCTGGGTACTGTACCTACAGTGTCCTAAGGGGATATCTGGCACTGGTAGCAAGGAGCAAGTACTCCTCTATAAAACAGCACCACAACACTCAGCCATGGTGACAAACCTTCCCTATCCTATGTGCTAACATCACTGCCCTTTAATACATCTGGGTTATGCTTTATCGAGCATTTTCCCTCATTATGGTATTGCTTCACTAATTGGATAATATACAAAATATACAGGTGCCTAACTTTGAGCTAACATAAAAACATGACAACAGATAAAAAACATATGGCCTATCTAGTCTGCCCTTCCATATCAAATACTAAAGTCCCTTCTTTTCTTTAGAGATCTTCTGTGCTTGTCCCATGCTTTTCTAAATTCAGGTAGAGGCCAATTCCAAAAGGTGCACGGCCGGGCCGTGGGGATGCCTAAAACTTGGATGAGGCAAAGTTGAACCTGATTCCGCAACAATGGGAGCTATATGTACCCGCGATTGCAGAATCAGATATTTAGATGGTCCGGCATGCACTTGATTCTGTGGAGGGAGATGTCCTGGAGGATGTCCACCTAGATCGCACAATGCTTCAGCTGGTGTGCCAGTGCAGTAGCAACCCGTCGCCATGGAAATGACACATCCTACCAGAGAAGCAGAATGTCCCGAGCGAGAGCAGCCCCAGCACATCGCCATCCGACCCTCAGCAGGGGCCCCAAAGGCCTGGATTGGGTGGCGGGTGCTGTACAGCAGCATCACGATGGGGTTGGAGGGCCCGCAGCCCGCGAACACCGCAGTGCTCAGCACTTATTCCACCATCAGGGAAACTAATCTGAATAAGCCGGGGATCCATCTTGGTGCCGGGGGCATACAGATGCCTATCCTGAATAGCCTCTGTTCGTCCCAGTTCCTGGCCACACCCTGCTGTGCCCCAGCACTGCCCCCTCCCACCACATCCAGCGCTCCTCGCACAAACACTCTGGATAGCAGAATTGAGGCCAGCATCTGGGCGCGGGTTGCATATCCAGCCTGCATGTCCAACCTTGCTATTCCTGCCACAGAATGCCCCCATACTGGCCTCATTTCTTCTACCTCCACTAGGAGACTATTCCTTGCATCTAACACTGTTTCCATAAAGAAATATTTCTGCATATTACTCCTGAGTCTATCCTATTTATTTATTGGTTGATTGATTTAACAGGTTTTTTGTATACCATTTTTCTACTAGTCAAAACGGTGCACAATTAACAAGGGTCACAATAAACAAGGGTATAGCAGGCAAGGGTTATAAAGGTATAATAAGCCAGGGTAGGAATGCAGTGAAACAAACTCATTATTTAGGCAAGGGTGGGCAATGGAATACACTAGGTGCAAGGAAGGGTCGATTGCTATTTACATAGATGTCAACATAGTCAGTGGGGGGGCTAGGTGAATGATTACAGAAGAGGGGGTTGGAGGGATGCTGTGAGTCAGATGGGGTGGTCAGCTTGTGGGTTGGCAGGTTATTCAATACCATAGTGCTCTTGGAAGAGGTATGTCTTGAGATGCCTTTTAAAGCTCTGAGGAAATTGGATGGCCCAAAGTGCAGGAGGTAGTGCATTCCAGAGGGTAGGAGCATAGAATGTGAAGGCCCTTAGGTGAGTGTATTGTGTGCTCTTGCATATTTGTGCGGGAGGTCAAAAAATTTCTGTGTGACTAGCCCCCGTACCTGTTCCACCCTCATCCTATTTCCCCTCATAGCAGAACTTGCTTTCAATTGAACGAGGCTCTCCTCTTGTGCATTTATGCCATGGAGATATTTAAACATCTCTATCATATCTCCTCTATCTCTCCTTTCCTCTAATGTATACATCTGAAGATCTTTAAGTCTGTCCTCATATGCTCTATAACGAAGACCACTAACCATTTACTGTAAGTAGCCACCCTCTTCACCATCCTATTTATGTCCTTTTGAAGGTGCGGTCTCCAGAATTGCACACAATACTCCAAATGAGGTCGCACCCAAGTTTTATACAGAGGCACTATCACCTTCTTTTTTCTGCTGGCCATTCCTCTCCCTAGGCACCCAAGCATCCTTCTGGCTTTGCCATCACCTTTTCTATCTGTTCAGCCATCTTAAGATTCAGAAACAATCACGCCCAGGTCTCGCTCTTCTTTCGTGGACAGAAGAACTTCGCCCGCTACGCTGTAGTGCTCCCTTCGATTTTTGCAGCCCAATTGCATGGCTCTGTGTTTTTTAGCATTAAATCTCAGCTGTCACATTCTTGACCATTCTTCAAGGTTAGATACATCCCCCTAGATTTAAGTCCCTAGATTTTCCAAAATGTAATCACCTAAATTCACAAGGCACCTAAATTTAAGTACCTAAAAAGAAAAGAATGACCAGGTGAGGGATCAGTTCAACAGAAGGGAATTAGGTGCTCAGCTCACTTACCTTTGGTGCTTTAACTTTGGAAATTGTTCAGCAAATCTAAATTTGGGAACTTTGGGGGCGATATTCAGCAGCAGCTGACTCTAAATCCAGATATATCCAGTGTCAGAGCCTATCCAGCATCCAGCGCTGAATATCCATTTTCTCTAGCCAGAGATTTTGTTATCCTGGTTAGCCATTAATCTGTCCTAACTTTATGTGGTTTAGCTTCCCTAACTGGGAATATCACTATGATCTAGATAGATAGCTACCGGAACTGCCCCAGCTCTACTCACACACTGCCTCAGAATTAACCAGGCATTTTTCCTGAGGTCTGGGGGGATATTGAGTGGTACCAACTGGTTAGTGCTGCTGAATATCGGGATCGCCGAGATTTATGTGGCTTGTAGGTCCTATAAACCACATAAAGCCTTTTGAATATTTACCTCTTCACTTTTAGACACATATTTTCAGGCAAAATTTAAGGCACCTATATTCAGTTGTAAATACAGTAGACTCCTAATTTACATACCTACATTGAGGGACTCATCATTGTTTGAATATCAGACTCTAAAACATCTTGCCCATTCTGCGTGTATGAGAAAAGACCTCGATAAAGTATAGAAAAAACAAGAAACTTTAGGACCTAATTTCATTTCATTTATTGAAATTTGATATACCGCTTTTAGGGGGCACATCAAGGTCTTTTCCCATTAGCACCG
Source organism: Ichthyophis bannanicus (assembly GCA_033557465.1). Lineage (NCBI taxonomy): Eukaryota > Metazoa > Chordata > Amphibia > Gymnophiona > Ichthyophiidae > Ichthyophis > Ichthyophis bannanicus. The sequence goes on from CM066046.1 coordinate 47,676,210, forward strand.
AATAGGTAAAAACCTTAGGGCATCAGTCCCTTAATGAATAATGAGTCAATTAATGTTTGTCTAATCATGTCAAAAAAGCTTATAATTTGGTGGAAAATACATGAACATGCCTCCATCAATTGACTGAATGCACTCTTTTTTGATCATATAAGCTTCAATAAACTGTTTAGTCTCTAAAGTGTTACCAGCTTCTCTATCCTTTTGTCTGATTAACACTGCTACTCTGTGAGGATTTCCGGACTGTAGTGCAATCCCTGGTTTTGACTCCATTAGACTATTGTTGTACCGTTTTGTTTGGTCTGCCAGAGTCACACTTGAAGCCTCTTCAGAGAATTCAAAATGCCACAGCTCATCTTTTAACAGGTGCAGAATTTTCTCATTATATTTGCCCCATCTTGAAAGGCTCCTTTTAATGCCTTTAGAGTTCTGCATCCTATTTATGCTGATATTAAAGATCTCCAGGAACAAGCAGGAATGAGTCTTCACATATGGGTATCGTCGGTACCGACGGAGCCTGTGCAGGAACGCTCCCCAGCGTCCAATCAGAACGCTTTTGGGAGCATCCCACCATGCCTGCGTGCTTCCTTCCCACCTTTCCCAACTGTCTCTCCTCAGTTTTCCGTTTTCCGCAGAGCCGGCAGGACGTATTCCTGTCACCGCAGAAAATTCTTCTTTGTATTGTTTTACTTTTTTGTGGTCGCGTCTGCCTTCCCTCGACGCTACCGGTACCGCCGGTACTTTTCTTTCTTTTTCCTGAAGAATTTCTTCATTCCTTAGAAATTTTTAGTGCCTGACGGTTTCTAGGCCACTAGGCCTCTACCCTTCCGTTATGGAAAAGCCAGCCACTATCCTTAAGAAATGTTCAAAGTGTGGTGGTACAGATATTTTTTCAGACACTCATACTTGGTGTCTAAAATGTTTAGGTCCTGACCATTGCCCTCTGGAGTGTCTCTCCTGCTGGAGCTCAAACTGAAGAAGTCTTCAGAATCGAGCAGAACTCGATACCTGGTTCACATCCCCTTTGATGTTACCAGCTAGAATATCTTCTTCTTCACAGGATCAGGTAACCAAACAAAAGTCTGTAAAGACTAGCCAGTCCTCGAGTGGTAGATCTTCCCAGCATCGAGATGGCTTCGGCCTTGCCCTCAAGGACATCTTGGCAATAAAGCCCCGGCGGGAGTCTTCGGGCTCCAAAGCATTAACGGGGCCCCGGGTTGTTCCCGAGGTTCTTACCTCGATGAACATACCTGGGCCATGCTCGGTGGTTGTGGCCGCTTCGGGCGGTACCGACATCCCGGCATCGGCTATGGTGATGGACAAAACACTCCTCACCGATGAACGTAGTCTAGCACTCTCGGCTACTTTGGTACCGTTAGAGTTGCTGCAGACCGTTCCTCAAGTATCGGTATCGCTTCCCTTGATGCCGAGCCTGGAATCGATCTCTAGCATGGAAGATTCGGTACCGACTCATCTCGGTACCAACCTCGGGCGGTACCAAAGATATCGCTTTAAAGAAAATCCGATGCTTCATCCTTTTCAGTCTTCCGATCCCGATAACTGGGATGAATCCATCAGTACCAAGGCTGATTTTTTTCTACAAGTCTAGCCTTTACCCCTCATTTTAAAGACTCCTCTTCGGGGGAGATTTCTTTTCAAGCTTTTCTGCTTGATATATCTATTAACACACACACCGTTCAATAACTCTGCAACTTTAAAGCCTTTACAGATTCACATCGGCAATTGGTCTCAGAAAAACTGACGGCACTGAAAACTAGAGCTAATAATCTGTAAAGGCTTTAAAGTTGCAGAGTTATTGAACGGTGTGTGTGTTGATAGATAGATTAACCATTTAAAGAGAAAGAGGCTAGTATTTAGTTGTTTCTGCTTGATATGGCAAAGCTACTTGCCATTTCTATACCTGGTAAAGAATCCTTACCGGGGAATTCAGAGACACTGCAATTTCCCTGGATTCCAAATGAGGTGATCATGCTTCCTGTGCATCAGATCTTACAACATCTACTGTTAAGAATGTGGGAAACTCCTTTAACGGTATCCCCACATTCCAAAACACTTGACACTATGTACAAGGTGCCACCTTCTCCAGGTTTTCAAAAGACTCAACTTCCTCATCATTCTATTGTTGTAGAATCAGCAATGAGGCGTATTAAGAGTGCAAAGAAGCACTCTTCTTATCCGCCAGGTCGTGAGTCTAGGACTTTAGATGCCTTTGGACGTCGATGCTTCCAGGCATCCATGCTTTCAGCAAAAATTATCTCATATATTTTCTATATGGGATTATCTCTTGAAGAGGTCACAAAGAACTTAAAGTTTTTGAACCCTTTTCTTCCAGAGCATAAAAGAGCAGACTATTCCTTATTAGTCAATCATGCTCAAAATATCTCTAGGTTTCTTAATCGTGCTTCCCTGGACTGTTTTGAGTCTATTAGCAGAACTTCTGCTATAGCCATAGGAGCACGACGCTTAGCCTGGCTCCAAGTTTCTGACTTGGACAGATGGGTTCAGGAAAGGCTGGGAAATACTCCTTGTACTGGTGAAAATCTCTTCAACAAGGAGGCTTTATTTCAAGCTAATCAGTTGAGCACTGATGCTGTTACTTTCAGAGGATTGTCCAAACTCTCCTCTATCCCAGCTAATAAAAAATCTCATAAAAAGCTTTATCCCCCCAAGGGGAAAAAGTTTTATCCATCTTCTACCCATTCTACAGATGTTTCCAAGGATGGGCAACACCACACCAGACTAAGAAAATCAAAACCTCAACAGGCTCAGCAAACACAGCAATCGCAGGATTTCTGATATTTTATTCACTTTTTCTGTGTGAGGTTTAGAACTTGAACCTACTTGTTTTCAACAGAAGCATTTAAAATCATCTCATCCATGCTGAGATATCAGTCATACGTTGACTCAATCCTCGGCTCTGGGCATGAATCTCTTGCTACAAGAGAAATCTGTCCTTCTAACTAAGAGCTATTAAGGACTGTCATACCCCAGAGATAACAGGTTTCTCCTTTTAAAACAAAAAGGAGAACTAACAACTAACAACAGGGTGAACTATACCTTTCACCTTGTCAGTTTTCCTGTACGAGGATATCTCATACTTTTAACTGCAAGGGGACCCTATCCCTTCAAAGACTTACTAAATTGTAAGTCTTCTCAACTCTGTATTAATTTCTATCCCTCTTAGTCCAGACATTCAGTCTCTAAGAGTACTATTAATCAACTGGAGGGCTTATCCTCTAAGCCAGTGTTTTTCAACCTTTTTTGTGCAAAGGCACACTTTTTTCATGAAAAAAATCACGAGGCACACCACCATTAGAAAATGTTAAAAAAAATTTACCTCTGTGCCTATATTGACTATATATAAAGTAATTCTCTTGAATAGGAATCAAACACTCACACCAACCCCCCTCCCCTGCTGGTTCACACCAACCCCCCTCCCCTGCTGGTTCACTCACACCACCCCCCCCCCTCCACTGCTGGTTCACTCACCCACCCCCCTGTCACTTACTCACCCCTCCTGCTGGGTCACTCACTCACCCCCCCTCCCCTGCTGGTTCACTCACACCATCGCCCGCCCCGCCCCCCCCCCCCTTGCTGGTTCACTCAAACCACCCCCCCCTCCACTGCTGGTTCACTCACACTCCCCCCCCCTTGCTGGTTCACTCACACTCCCCCCCCCTTGCTGGTTCACTCACAAACACACCCCCCCCTCTGCCCAAGCCGCTGCTTCTGCTTTGTACAGAGCAGCGGCTGCACTACACTGACATTGAAAAGTAAAGAGAAACTGTGTCAGGAGCCCTCCGGTCATCGCAGAGCCCGAGGAAGTGATGTCATGGGGCGGGCTCCTAACAGGCTGTCTTTCCTTTTCAAATTAACTTTATTGCAGCTAAAGTTAATTTGAAAAGGAAAGACAGCCTGTGAGGAGCCCGCCCCCATGACATCACTTCCTCGGGCTCTGCATGATCAGAGGGCTCCTGACACAGTTTCTCTTTACTTTTCAATGTAAGTGTAGTGCAGCCGCTGCTCTGTACAAAGCAGAACCAGCGGCTGCACTGCTATAGGGAATCGCGTTCGCGCCGCGGATTTCGGCACAAAAGCCGGTTTTTTGCTCTGGCCGCTCCCGATCTTGCGGCCAGAGCAAAAAACCGGCTTTTCAATGGCCTGTTTTACAACTGTGCTGGCAGCCGGCCTGGCCATGGAAAAACCGGCCAGGCCGGCTGAAAACCGGCCGGTTGGCAACCCTAATTTGTGAGCCGAGGCCACATGTTACGGATGAAATTGGAATTTTTCCCACGGCACACCAGACAATATCTCACGGCACACTAGTGTGCCGCGGCACAGTGGTTGAAAAACGCTGCTCTAAGCCATAGGGTTTTCTTCAAAACCTACTCCAGTAACTAGTTTCCATACAGAGTTTCTCCCCTTTTTGCAGTTCATCTCCTTATCACATATCTTTTTAAGGCTGCTTTTCAGACAGGAATTGGGTATTACTACTCCAAATTATGTCTGTCGGTCCTCTCCAACCTATGGGACCTAACTTTTATGCTGCCTTAATAACAGATAAGTCCAAAGGAGATCGAGAACTCATTTGGACTATTTATTGTTTCCCCAGGAGGTTTAAATGCCCAAGTAGATTGGGCTGTGTGTGTGTGAGAAGGTAACAGCGGGGGGGAGGGAGGGGGAAGGAAAAAAAAAGTGAGCAGTGGAAAAAGCCCGTAGCCACTGTTTGTGGATGATCTTGATGATTAATTTAGTAGTGAACTTTAAAGCTTCAATAGGTTTCCAGGATGGTCAACATTAAGAACCAGTAAAGAAAAGATCCTTTAATAAGCAGTTTGGCAACAGCCAATAGCGGGTGGGCCAGGAGGCAGGAACCGGTTTAAAAGCCGGACCCAGGAATGCGTTGATGCATGCGCGGCGTTTTTGAGAATGACAACTTTGAAGGAGTGAGAGAAGAGGTATGTTTCCTCCAGCGTTATGGGTGGGATTGTCTTCTGAAGTATCTTATAGTCAGAGAAAATTTTTTTTTACAAAAAATGCTATGTGTGTTCACTTTTATGTAGTGTATCGAAGAAGCTGCATGTTTTCATCAAATTGGATTCCCCCCGAAGAAACCGCTTGCACGGTGAAACGCATAAGTGCTCAGAATTTGCATTGGGACCCAAGTTCCGATTTTGAGATAAGCATTTCTTGCTGTTATTTCAGTTGTTGAAAGAGTCAAGAATATCTGAGTATGGAAATCTAAGTTATTGAAAGAGAACGAACATTTTAATTATTGGGAGCAACCAGCAGAAGAAATGTTTGATTTTGAAATGTTAAAAGACACCGGCAGAGAGACTCATTGAAAAGGGAAGCTTCAGGTCCTTGATGCAAAAGAAGGGGATTGGTGTTTAGAGGTTCTTGCCTCGTAAGATTCCTCCCCGCTCTAGTCTGAGACCTGTTCCCTAAACAGAATAGTATTTTTTGATAATGTGAATGAATGGAGCAATATTTATAGTAGGACTGGCATTCTAATTGCTCTAATAAAACCCAATAAGTGACAGTTATTTATTTTTGCAGGCATCAGGCCTGTCTACCATTCTTAGCCACGTTCAGTTCTCTTGGCTTCAACAGAATAGATTAGATTGCACACTGGCAATTCAACAGCCAGATCTAAGCAACCTACAACATGCTCTCTGCAATTCTACAACAAAGCTTTGCAACCTTGGGCCTTTACCAGAGAGCCTCAGAGCTACTCCTAATAGGTAGCTGGCCAGATAGTTAATAAGGGCTTCAGCTGGTAGACTCTACCAGTCATGTTCCTACATGACTGGTTTTTCCCTACTTTTACCATATTCCTTAAAATTTCCTTTTAAGAAAAGGTAACCAGGGTTTAGACCACGTGAAAGTGTAGAAAATTGCACAATTCCCTGGTTGTTCCACATCTCACTGGAACTTCTACAACAGGGATGCATTTTTTTCACTGCAGTTGGTCCTTATTCACTACTCTCCTTCTATTTTCCTATACTTCATGGTAGCTTATGTTAAACAGTAGAACGCATGATACTCATATTGCCCTCATAAAGAGGCAAACATGGTATCCCCTTATATTGCGTCTTTTTCTCCAGCTACTAATTGAAATTGTAGAAGGATCCAGACTTGCTGTCTTAAGACTAAGGATCTCCTCTGCACTCATTCACCTACGTCTCGAGACCTGGTTATTCAGGGGCTAGATCTTTTCAAGAAGTCTAATCCTATCCCTGTAAGTGAAGAATATATTACCAGTTTCCATGCAACGTTTTCTATAGTTCTTCCATATTTAACCAGACAGAGATTCTCCATCAAGATTCTCAAGTAGGTCTTAATCCTTCTTGTTGTTGCATTAATCTCTATACATCATCTGACTTTGAAAGATTTGTCTACTGTCCATATTAATGCTGCCCCAGCATACCATAAACTCAGTGGACAACCAATTTCTATGGTATTTTACCAAATACCTTCTTTTACCATTACCTTTCAGGTTACGTCACACCTGAAGCTCTACATGTAAAGTCTTCATCATAAGTGACATCACTTACAAAGACTTTTGCTGATCTTCAAAAAATTGGAGGCTCAACGCCTAGTACAAATATCTTTCTCTTTCATTGGAATAAAGGGGGTCTTAAAGACCTATCCCCTTTTTTCTGCAAAGGGTATTTCTACCTTTTTACCCAAACCAGTCAGATTATCTCCACTCTTCCTAGGACCTTATTCTGCTCCAAGGACAAGAAGTTCAATTTTTTTTTGGACTTTACAGAAGCTTTACCTATTCTCAAAAGTCCAACCTTATTGAACTCCCCCAGTACTTCTTCTAGGGTTAGTTCTGGTCATGAGGACTTCTCATCTCTTCCTGTATTGCAAAATTATTTTTTTCCTTCTACTTCACATTGGGAGAATTTCTTTGAGGACAATGATCTGGCTCTCAACCACAGACCCTTATTACCCTCAACAAATATTTTTGCAATATTTCTGAGTGAGATCCATATTAGAAAATTAAGACTCAACATTTTTCTAATACTTATGATTTACACAAGGACTCCCCTCTGGATACCTTGTTTAGTTGAGCTGTTGCACAGCATCTCTTTTTCTTTTCTAGTTCAAATCCTACCCTCCGTCCCTTGGATGCCTGAGGTTTTGAGGGATAAGCATGGTCCATCTTTAGATTACAACATGCTGGGGCATCCTCCAGGCATCTTAGCTTGGGAGTCCCCATATGTGAAGACTCATTCCTGCTTGTTCCTGGAGATAGCACAGTTACTTACCTGTAACAGGTGATCTCTGGGAACAGCAGGAATAAGTCCTCACAACCTCCCCACCTCCCCTAGGAGTTGTATCTCTCTATCTATCTCTTTCCCTTCTCTCTCTCTCTCTTTGTCTCAGCTTTAAAACTCAACTGAGGAGAGACAGTTGGGAAAGGCGGGAAGGCAGCACGCAGGCGTGGTGTGATGCTCCCAAAAGCGTTCTGATTGGACGCTGGGGAGCGTTCCCGCGCAGGCTCCGTCCGTACCAATGATACCCATATGTGAAGACTTATTCCTGCTGTTCCCAGAGATCACCTGTTACAGGTAAGTAACTGTGCTATATTGAATCTGAATGTTGAGATCCCTCTTCATATCCTTAGGGAGGTTTTAGTTACTATCAGATCTTTACGCTATCTGCCATCCCCTGGTGGTTGCAGGGTGAGCATCTTGAACCGTTGGATGTCATTTTCAGGTCCTTTACCTTGGAATGGACTCCCATCAGATCTTCGGGTTTCCAAAGACCATTTGTCATTTAGAAAGAAGTTTCAATCCTTCTATTTCAATAAAGCTTTTACTTAATTTGGTTTTGATTGTATTTGTTTTGGTCTGTATTTTATTTTATTTTAATTTAATATTCTGTAACCTTATTTTATGTTGTGTTTTTTATTTTTTATTATTTAGCTCGTACTGTGAAACAATGTTCCCTCTAATTTTCTGTAGGCTGTGTGCACATAAAGTATCAGTTGTGCAGCTTTTAAAAGAAGGTTAAATTTTTGTGCGCAACATAATGACACTCGGAGTTATATACTTTAAAATTTGACTACACATCAGAATACAATATGTACACCACATTGATTGAACTAGAAAATATTGTAGAACTTGTGAAAACCGTAAATACACAACAACTTTTAAATTTTAAGACGTCTGTGTTGTTTTCTATCAGACTCAGAACCATAATTTTTGTGCGCTCTGTTGTAAAGTATGTGCGCTCGCTCGGCCAGGTGTGTGCGCGCGCACATGCGCACAGCTTAGAGGGAACAGTGCTGTGAAATGTGGAGATCTTCTAGGATCTGTGGTATATAAGTTTAAATAAATAAAATGCCCCGCTGAAAGTTTTATGCCACAGTTAGACTTACCTTAATTAATTTTTTAGTCATTAAGTTTTTTTCCCATTCCTTATGATTATATTATCTTTCTGTTTACATGTACTGCCAGAAAGGCTCCAGGAGCTGGCTGACAAACAGTGAGTGGAAAATGCCAGGGACCAGCCTGCTAAGCAGTCAGACTGGGAAGATAGTTTTCAATGCCAAGCTCTGTATTCCAAGGGTCTGGCGGATATACCTATGGGTTTGGGAAGGGAGCCCAGCCACAGGCAGGGAGACGGGAGGCACGATGAGACTGTCAGCCCACTGGCCTATGTGATCTTTATGTTTGTAGGGAATTGTGAATATACTGTGATGAAAGAGCCTATCAGGATATGCCAAGCGATAGCCTATCAGGATATGCCAAGCGATGGGGACGGGCAGGAAAGTGACCCACATGGCAGTGTGACAATTAACTTTAATTTGTTTGTGGTGCTGCCGCTGCGAGACTTTGGCCAGGGAGGCATACCCACTGCGCCTGCACAGAGGCAGTGCAGAAAACAAATTTAAGTACGTTTGTTGTCTAGGGGATGCAGGCCCTACAGTAAGGGTTGCTGCTATAAGGAGATGGCACCAATGGGGGGACCTCAGCAAAATTTTGCTTGGGAGCCCCTCATTAGATCTTTCACCACTGACAAAATATAATTTCCTGGGTATTTTTATTTAAAAAAAATTAAACTGCATATTTCTTTAAAATAGCTTGCTTTGCTTCAAACAAAAGAACATTCCTAAAACTGACAGGAAAAGTTGGATATGAGAGAAAACTTAAGACATGCCCAAAATAAGCAAAAGCAAAATTGTTCTAAAGAGGTAAAGCTTAGGACTTTTCAATCAAGTGATAATTTTAGTGCTACTTCCAAACTCAAAATAGAAGACCAGGGCAAAATGACGGAGGCCTTGCAAAGTGATAAAAATAGAGACATGTTGATAATGAGATACATGAGCCTGATTAAAAGGGAAATAGATTTATATAGCAGCCCTTCCCAAGATCAGGGGCGGTTTACATAGAACAATGGAACTATACACAGAACATACAACATTATACAACATTGCAACTATTTACAAAAAACAGTATAGTCATAAACTTAGTAACTATTTACCATTTGGATTTGATAAAACCCTGGAAAGAGAAGATGCAGCCTGTTTGCACCTTATCAGTGCACTGAGCTAAACTTAGAGCCCCAAATAAATAATGTAGTAAGAGCCCAATTTTCATTTAGGCAGGCTATGTGCCGGATCGGCACATAGCCTGCCCGCGGACCCCCTTAACCCGGATTTTCATTTCTGTGGTGACGGAAATGAAAATCCAGGTCACACTGCATAGGCCAGCAGCGGCCGAGGCTAACTGGATAGCAGCAATTTTCGAAGCTGCGTGTTTAGCCCCAGCGCTTTAAAGATAGGCAAGGTTTTTCCTCGCCTATCTTTAAGTGCAGAGTGCTAAGCGGTCATCATCGAAAATCACTGCTACCTGTTAGTGCCATTCCCCGTCTCCGCTCTGCCCCAGAACGTCTCTAACATGCCCCGTTGCTAACCGCATGGCATCTGGGCATGTTAGAAACGTAACCGGGATTTTCCAAAGCACTAGCCCTGTAGGTGCCTTTGGAAAATCCCGGTAAGGCATTTACACGAGTAACATGGGCTGATACCCGGGTAACTGCCTTTGAAAACCAGGCCCTAAGTTCTTAAGCTATCCAGATAGGTGAAGAGTTTCATTTCAGTTACTTAAAAATTTGTTATATTTCCTATCATCACATATCTATGTGGTGTACAATTTAACATACAGAATAAACAAAGTAAACCCTCTGACTGGTTAGTTTTTATCCAAATTTTCTTTGTATCACTTTACACTAAACTTTAGAAACTTTTTGTTTATCTCAACATGGAGGCAAGACAATTACATTAATCTCTGCTTTGCTTCAAATCCAAAACGCCATGCTGAGTCTGACCAAGGTCCATCAAGCCCAGCATCCTGTCTCCAACAGTTGCCAGTCCGGGTCACAAGTAAAGCTAAGTAGTTTAACTGACTTTTCTCTCATTGAAATGGCTGGATCCCAGCTAAAAGCCCAGAGAAATCAGTTATGATTAGAGCACTGCTCTCGTTTTACGTATCTATTTGTTTATCAGCATTTCTGTACTACTCTATCTACAAGTCACAGCGATGTACAGGGAACAAGAATATTAGTAACTTTACATGGAGCGTAGTTGATAATAGGTTAACATAAACATTGAACATGCTTGAACATAAGTTACATTATTTTATTAGTACGGAACGAATAATAGAAAACAGCAAATATATGATATCCATCATTGCTAAGAGCAAGGTGGGAATATTTGTATAGCGCTACAAAGCATACGCAGCGCTGCACAAACTCATGTAAAAGACAGCCCCTGCTCATCAGATCTTACAATCTAGTCAAAACAAACAACACAGTATCTGTAAATATGAGTTACAAAAATGCAATGTGTGCCTTTGAGTCAGTCCTGACTCCTGGCGACCCAGAAGCTCCTGGGTTTTCTTGGCAGTGTCACTGGAGGTAGATGCTAGGCCTTTCTTCCGAGGCAATGGAGGGTTAAGTGACTTGCCCAAGGCCACAAGGAGTGCTAGTGGGAATTGAACCCTGGTTGCTTGGTTACCAAGCCAGTGTTCTAACCACTAGGCTATTCCTCCACTCAGGGAATTGTACGGAAACACAAAGGACATCAGGTGAGTCAAGATCCGAAAGCAGCAGCAAAGAGGTGAATTTTCACCCTGGATTTGAAAAGACTCAGGTAGTTTGTTCCAGGCATAGGGAGCAGCAAGATGAAAAGAGTGAAGTCTGGAGTTGGCAGTAGAAGAGAAGGGCATAGATAGGAGTGATTTGCCAGAAGAGTGGGATTCCCGAGGAGGGGTGTAGGGAGAGATAAAGAGGAGAGGTAGTGAGGAGCTGCAGAGTGAATGCACTTATAGTTCACCAGGAGAAGTTTGAACTGGATGTGGAAATGGATAGGAAGCCAATGAAGAGACTTGAGAAGAGAGGTAATATGAGCATCACAAGGTTGGTGGAAGATCAGTCGTGCAGCAGAGTGTTGGGCAGATTGAAGGGGAGAGAGATGACTCAGAGGGAGACCAGCAAGGAGCAATTTACAATAGTCTAGACAGGATTTGACTAAGGAGTAGATAAGTGTCTTAGTAGTGTGTTCAGAAAAGAATGGGTGAAATTTGTTGATGATGTAGAGAAAGGAATGGCAGGTTTTAGCTATCAGTTGGATGTGTGTGGAGAAGGAAAGAGAGGAGTCAAAGATGACCCTATGTTTCTGAGCTGAGGAGTCCAAAGTTATCCAGAGAGTCTGAGAAAGGAGGAAAGAGAGAGGAGAGTTTAGGGGGGAAAATAGGAAGCTCAGTTTTGGTCATGTTCAAGTTCAAGCGGCGGTGAGACATCCAAGCAGAAATGTCAGAAATGCAAGCAGAGATCTGGGCCTGGATTGCTGGAGAGATTTCAGGTGTAAAGAGGTAGATCTGGGAGTCATCAGCATAAAGATGGTATTAAGTCTTGGGAAGAGATAAGTGCACCAAGAGACTGGGTGTAGAGAGAGAAAAAGAGTGGACGTAAGACTGATCCTAGGGGTACACCAACTGAAAGTAGAGGAGGATCTACCAGAACAAATGCTGAAAGAGTGATGGGAGAGATAAGAAGAGAACCAGGATAGCACAGAGTCCTTAAAGCCAAGCGAGGACAAGGTATCAAGGAGAAGGTTATAGTTAACAGTGCAAAAGCAGCAGAAATGTCAAGAAGGATCGGGTGAGCAGAATTATATGGCAGTTGGTGTATGATGCTACATTACAAGTCCATAGTGCTCCAGGAAAAGGTGAGTTTTTAGTTTGTGCCGAAACTCTTTAATATCAGTTAAAGATCATATTTCTGGTATGAGAGAGTTCCAAATGGTGTGGGCATAGAATGTAAAGGATCTGCTGGAGGTGGATAGGTTGTAGCAAGAGAATGCAGTTGGGACAGCTAAGAGATTATGGTTGGACTTTTTCCTGGATCTGTTGTTAGGTTCTCAAGAGTGAGATGTTGTAGAATGTTTGCAGAGAGGCTGTGAAGAGTCTTGAAGATGGTGAGGGAAACTGTATATTTGATTCTGAGGTAGATGGGGAACCAGTGTAGTTGTTTCAGGACTGGGGTGATATGTTCTCATTGTTTGGTACCTATGATGATTCTGGCAGCTGTATTTTGTGCAAGCTGGAGGGGGAGTAGGAAGGATTTGGTATATGATGTTGGCATAATCCAGAATTTGGGTAATGATGGTCTGAAAGACATTTCTGAAGTTATCTTGTTCTATAAGGGGTTGAAGCTTTGGATTGTCCTCATACGGAAGTATGCTGCTTTGGATACTTGCTTGATATGTGCTTGAAAGTTGAGATTCTGATTTAGGATGATGCAGAGGTATTCTACTTTCTCCTTTACTTGCAAGGTTAGGTTGGCTAGGTTGATTGTGGGAGGTGGAGAGAATGAATGTTTTTTTTTTTTTTGTTATAAAGAAGACTTCCGACTTAGAATTAATATACCTATTGTGGTGGTTGAGCCATTGGATAACTACGGTGAGGCACAGACTAATTGAGGAGTAGTCAGGATTGCGGATGGTGAGTGGGGTGTAGATCAACATATCATTGTCGTAGAGATGGTAGAAGATGCTGTGGTTCTGGAGTATTGTGCATAGCGGCTGGATAAAGATGTTCAAGAGGAGGGAGGATAAAGTTGAACACTGGGGAAGGCAGTGGAGAAGTCTAAAAGTGTGTGAGGTTTTGGTTCCAATTCGGACTTGCTGGTATCGGTTGGTCAGGTAGGATTGGAACCATCAAATTGTTGTATCTCTGAGGCCAATGGATTAGCGCCATGAAAGGAGGTGATCGTGGATGACTGAGTTGGAGGCTGCAGTAATGTTGATGAAAATAAGGATAAAACCTTGCAATGTTTTTTCTGTGCCTTTGACGTGTATCTAATAATGAGGTCAGGAGGTTTTCAGTGCTGTCGTGGGGCTTGAAGCAATGCTGATGCTTGTCCAGGGGAGCGTGGGAGCCTATAAAGTCCTGCATCTGTATCTGAACTGCATTTTCAATGATTTTGGCACGAGAAGGGATACAGGAGATAGGTCTGTAAGAGGCTGGTGAGGATGGGTCGGCTGTGGATTATTTTAGAAGGGGTCTGATGGAAGCATGCTTAAGGGTGGTTGGCATGTAGCCCAAGGATAATGAATTTTGAGTAATATGCAGAATGGTTGGTGAGAGCTCTTTCTTGGAAATTTTGATCCAGGAGAAGGGGCATGGGTCAAGATGGAAAGTGGTGCAGTTGAGGTTCATGATGATTTCTTCAACTTGGGAGAGGGAAAGTGGACTGAAAGAGGAACAGGTATGGTTGCTTGTGATATTGGAGGCATCTGTGGTAACCCAGGAAGTTCTGGCGGTGGAAGATTGCTTGGACTAAGAAATTGTCATGTCCGCTGGAGACAGGGTGGCGTTCGATTTGGTTGTGTTGGGGTCTTTCAGCAGCTGTAATGCTATGTCAAAGAGTCCTCTAGGTTTGTTTAGGGAGGATCTGATCAGGTTGGTGTGGTATTACTTCTTCTTCAGGAGGATGAGAGAGCAGTACTCTGATTGTACAAAAGTGTATGCATTGTGGGTAAGTGCATCTTTTGGCGCCTCCACTTACATTCCAGCCATGTAAGCTTGTACTTGAGAGCCTTGGGTTTGGGTGTGAACCATGGGATGTGGTTGGTTCTTGGAGTCCTGGTTGTACCTTTGGTCATGGTGGCAGATGAGGAGATGTGATAGCTCCATTCTGCTATTATGTAGTCAATGTTGTCTGGATTGTTATGTTGAATAGGTGGGATGCAAGTAATAAATGTCTCTTTGTTGTAGGTTCAAAGCTTGCATGGGTGTGAGGGAGGATGTGCTTGGGTGTCAGAACTGGAGAGGTTTGGCAGGTAAAATGTGAGCAGATTATGATCAGACCAGGACATCAGTGTATTTTGTGCCATAACTGCTAGGTGCTGGTGTGGCAATGTGGCTGCGGTGAAGATTAAGTCGAGGGTTCCGCCTCTGGAGTGAGTTGATTGTGAGATTATTTGCTTGAGTTGGAGAGCTTCCATAATTGCTTGCAGGAATGGTGAGGAGAGCTCACTCTGAGGAGAAGGAGGTTACTATTGGTGTGCCTCAGGGATATGTCCTTGGTCCATTTCTTTTTCCCGTTCAGTCTGGAAGAAATGGCCAGTCATTTACGACCTGATTATAAGCCACAGCCTAGACATCCTGCTGGTCACTGAGACTTGGCTATGGCTATCCGACTCCAATACTGTCATCCTTAACCAACTCATCCCACCCAACTTCTCAATTCATAACTGCCACAGAACAGACCACAGAGGTGGAGGAGTATTCGCCCTTACTAAAACAGAACTCCAATTTCAGCAGACCTCTGCCAGCAGCACCATACATCTCGACTCTATCACCATAACCAACATGCACATCTCCATCAACCTAGTTTACAGATCCCCATCTCCCTCCCCAGATGACCTCTCGACAATAATCGACCTTGCCTGCAATACCAAAATCCCATTCACACAAAACTGGATTATAGGAAACTTCATCTTGCCTGCCTTACCGGACACTCAATCCAGAGCCTTCCTAGATGCACTTAATGAGTTGGACTATGAACAGTTAATAAACGCTACCACTCACTCAAAAGGAAACAAGCGGGACCTGATCTTCGCCCCGAGGTCAATCACAGACCCATGCCACGCATCTGCCCTATCCATCACTCCAGTTCCATGGTCCGACCACAGCCTAATAAGATTCCAAATGCCCAAACATCTAGATAACACAAGCTCCTGTACCACAGCCGAAGTCTCCTCAGCATCAAAGTCACATTTCTGGCCCTTCGACAGGGAAGAAATACTCAGCAAAACCCTACCACTACTCGTCCTCACAGAACCTAGCCTCAAAACAATGCTCTCCACCTGGAACAATAGTCTAGGCTCCATTGCCCACCGACCAACTGTGAATACACCACCAAGAAGAAGAAAGACTGCTCCATGGTACTCTCCCGAACTACGAGCATCACTCCTCCACCTAAGGAAGATTGAAAGGAGATGGCGCCGATCTTACACTACCCACCTGAAGAAACACCGCGAGGCAGTCACAGAGAAAATGAAACAATATCACACAGAAATCCTACAGCGCTCCCTGAACAAACTGCAGGACTATTCAATCTAGTGAGGACCCTCACAAAAGAACCATCCCCCACCCAACTGAACATGCCAAATCCACAGGAATTTGCGGACTATCTCCAGTCGAAAACAATCCAGACCGACAAAACCATACCCCCCATTGCTGAGCACAGACTACACCACCCAACACCACTAACCACATTCTCAACACCATCATGGCTATCAACACCACCACAGCTCCAAACGATCCCTGCCCAGCGTTCTGGATAAAATCACTACGTAAAGAATTTAGCCCATTCTTGACCAAACTCATGGATCTATCCTTCTCAGCAGGGTCATTCCTAAGCATCTTGAAGCAAACCTCCATTAGACCACACCTAAAAAACAGCAAACTTGACCCCCAGAAGGTAGATTCATACAGACCAATCTCAAGCATCCCGCTAATGGCCAAAATAATCAAAAAAGTCGTCCAACACCAGATCCAACGCCACATTGAGACCACCACTCCCTTCGACCCATGTCAACACGGATTCAGGGAGTCGCACGGAGTCGAGACGTTCCTGACCACCCTCTTCAGCACATTAATTACCGGATTGGGCAACATCAGACAAGGATGTGCCCTAATCTTCTTGGATATCACCGCGGCATTCGACTCCGTCGACCATGAACTGCTCCTGGCACACCTCGCAGAGAAAGGGATCCAGGGCAAATCATACCTGACAGACAGATGGCAACAAGTACAGACCGGCCCCATGACTTCCAAACCATTCCAACAGGAACAGAGCGTGCCGCAGGGCTCCTTGCTCTCGGCCCTGTTCTTCAACATATATATGCAGCCCATCTGTGCAATCACCCGCTCCTTCAACGTCGCATGCCTGGTATATGCAGACGATGTACATGCCATTCTCAACTGACCAGCCGGACTTTTCACCACTAACAACCTGCTTCGACGCTGACACTGAATGTCTCCACACCCAAAACCTCAGAATAAACTTCAAGAAAACGGAGGCACTATTCATTACCACTTACACCCCCCCCCCCAGCATCACTAAAAGTAAGATGTGCCGAGCTCCAAAGCAAGTCCATGATCCACTACCTACGGGTCACACTAGACCAACAGCTGGATATGAAAGCCCACATAAAGAACACTGTCAAAGCAGTATATCACAAAATACGGACAGTCCGACATCTACGACCCTTACTCGAGCCAGATGACTTCCGCACAATCTATCAAGCCTTGATAATCCCCCACTTCGATTACGCCAATGCAATCCAATAAGAACTTCCAAAAAACACGCTGAACCCACTTCAGCTTGCAATGAATGCAGCCGCCAGAATACTACACGGAGACGCCAGGAGAGACCATATAACACCAATCTTGAAACACCTTCATTGGCTGCCGGTCCACTGCAGACTCTCCTTTAAAATTCTACTACTAACCTTCAAGGCCATCAATGGCCTCACCACCTCCTCCATCACTGACCTCGTCCTCCCCACTCCCCCAAACAGAGTCAGAAGTCTAGTCACTGCCAACACACTGAGAATCCCCAGCAAAATTACAAAGTGCTCTCAAGCAACAAGAAACAGAGCCTTCATGTACTATGCACCCACATGCTGGAATGCCCTCCCGCCCACTATCTGGTCCATCACCGACATTACCCAATTCATGAAGGCGCTGAAACACCACTTCTTCCTCCAGCACTACTCTCACAAAGGGGACACGCCACAACCAGTCACACTCAGCCACCAAGACAACCCCCCCAGCACACCCACAATACAACCAGTCACACTCAACCATCAAGACAACCCCCCCAACACACCCACAATACACAGACCCAGCCCGGTACAACAGCACTAACAGACACCCTGGTATGCGATTGTAAATAGTCACCTAATTGTGTAAATAGTGGCCAAGCAGCCCCTGTCGCTACCGCCCATTGGTGGCCCGACTGCGTAGCCTGTATATAGTTACTTAAAAGAGCTGCCACGCTGCCTAGCTGTGCAGCCTGTACATAGTTACCCCAGTTAATCCAAGTTGCAAATCCTGTTCATTGTAAGTACAGTACCGGCCCTGCTGGGACTGTACAAATTTGTTGTTCACTGTAAACCGAGTTGCTTTTAAAAAGTGCGGTATAAAAGACTTTAAATAAATAAAAATAAATAAATAAATTTTTAATATCTTTGTTAGTGATATTGCGGAAGGGCTGAAAGGTAACGTTTGCCTGTTTGTGGATGATACCAAAATCTGTAATAGAGTAGACACTAAGGAAGTAGTAGATAACATGGGGAGGGATCTAGCTAAGCTTGAAGAATGGTCTAGAATTTGGCAGCTGAGATTTAAATGCTAAAAAATGTAGGGTCATGCATTTTGGGCTGCAAAAATCCAAGTGAACAGTACAGTGTAGGGGATGAAGTACTTCTGTCCACAAAAGAAGAGCGTGTCCTGAGCATGATTCTGTTTGACAAACTTATTAGCTAAACAGGTAGACAAGGCGACGGTGAAAGCCAGAAGAACGTTTGTGTGCATAGATAGAGGAATATACAGCAGAAAACAGGGTGATATTGCCTCTGTATAAGTCTCTGGCGTGACCTCATTTGGAGTACTGTGCACAATTTTTGAGACCGTACCTTCAAAAGATATAAACAGGATGGAGTCGGTGCAGAGGGTGGCTACTAAAATGGTTAGCGGTCTTCGTTATAAAGCATATGAGGGCAGACTTAAAGATCTTAATATGTACACCTTAGAGGAAAGGCGGGATAGAGGAGATATGAAAGAGATGTTTAAATACCTCCATGGCATAAATGCACAAGAGGAAAGCCTCTTTCGATTGACAGCAAGCTCTGCTATGAGGGGACAGAGGATGAGGGTGAAAGGAGATAGACTGAGGAGTAATATGCGCAAATATTTCTTTACAGAAAGCGTGGTTGATGGGTGGACAAGTCTCTGAGTGGAGGTGGTAGAGATGAGGACAGTATCTGAATTCAGAAAAGCATGGGACAAACACAGAGGATCTGTAAAGGTAAAAGGGGGACTGTTATAATAGATATGGAAGGGCAGACTAGATAGGCCACGTGATCTTTTTCTGCTGTCATGTTTCCATGTTTCTAAAATCAAATTAATGTTTCTTTGCCTACAAATTAACACACATACAGCTGATTTGCATGTGTTAAAAAGGTCGAACATGCATTACAAAATTTTGTAAACACAAATGAAAGAAAAGAGCCAAAAATCTGCAAAACAGAACATTTTTTCTGTATTTACATTTGTGCTGTGTAAAGCACAGATTTCTTGCTGCCTTGAAGAAACAGCCAGTTTCCAGCCTTCCTAAAAGACTATAGATCAGTTTGTTAAGCTCCTGACCCTGAGACAAAAGATAAAGGACTAATATTATTGCAATCATTGCCCTAATTTCCTAAAATAATGGATACTGAATTTACATTGCTCTTTTCTTTAATCCTGCTGAAGTAGGGCTGAAACTGTCTTAAAAGGCCAGTGGCCCAGTCTTTAAGCTGATGTTCTTACTTTAATAAGGTAATGTCAATTTCCTTGCACCTTTCTTTAGGCAAAGCCTACACCCAGTGCATGTTATAATAGGCCTAAGATCAGGCATACATAAGAAATCATTGAATAAATGCAAAATGCTTTGAGGTCTGCTCCATAAGGCATATGAAGAGAGACTTGAAGACTTATGTATACCCTAGAGCAGTGGTTCCCAGCCTGTTGTCCACGGATTCCTGGGGTTTCATGAGAGCATTGCAGGGGGTCTGCAGGACATTAAAAACAGAAAAAAGAGAGAGCGAGACTGGAGGAACTGGCTGAAGGAAGGAAGAGAGAAGGAGACTGAGAATGGTGGGGACTGGTTGGAGAGAGACACACAAAACTGGTAGAGACAGGATGGAGAAGGGCAATGATGAAGGCTAGTTGGGGGAGGCTTTGAGCCAAGGGAAGAAGGCCCGGGAAAAGTGTTAGGGATGAACTGAGGATCCCTAAATATTATATAGGTTAAGGAGTCCACATAACCAATCAGGTTGGAAGCCTCTATCTTAGAGGAGAAAAGAGACAGGGGAGATATGATTCAGACATTTAAATACTTAAAAGGTATTCATGAGCAAACAAAGACAGATAATCTACAGAAATAGAAGACATAAAATGAAGCTACAAGGAGGTAAACTTAAAGGCAACATCTGGAAATACTTTTTTCATGGAAAAGTTGGTAGATGCCTGGAATGCCTTCTCGGAGAAGAAGGTGGGGACAAAAATGGAATTCAAAAGGGCATGGGATAGACCCAGAGAATCCCTACATAGCAAGAGGATGGAATTAAATAACTTTTACACTTAAAAAAAATAGAGGGGGATAACCTGCAGAGAGCAGCAGGTGCAACCTTAAACACAGGCATACAAAAAGGTAGCCCGCATGAAGGGGCAGATACTATTCTAGCCACTTTACTAGATGTACCATACTGATCTTTATCTACCTTCTTTTACTATGGGTATCATTTTAGAAGCCCTGTTTGTGAATTGGATGTCTGAAAAAGGTCACATAGACATGCAAATCACAAAGATGCCCCAGAGCCTTCTTAAAACTCCGGGTATATGGACGTCTCTTGGGTGAGCATGTCCATGTCTGATGGAGGCATGGTAGAGGTATGTCTGGGGCATTCTAGAAAAGCTACAAAAGTACGCTCAATTTCAGAAATGATGGGCGTGTCTCAGCCCACCAGCGGTACTGTCCATGTCTATTCCTGCTCCAGGTCACGAATAGGCATCACAAAAACTCTCGTTCTGCAATCAAAACATCTGGAAGGAGTAGAGAAGTAGGTACTCTGACATCTGCAATACTTTTAATGACCATAAAGAAACTGAAGGGAAACATGGATATTTGTTTTCTGGTCAGCATGCCAATGCGTGTCTCCATTTACAAAATAGCAGGCAGGGCCGTATATGCAGCATGGGATAGAAGTCCTCATCCTAACATTTTGTCACAGGGACATCTGTGTGGCCGTGGCTGCCAGTGTTCAGTTCAGGCATATGCGAATGTATGAAATGAGGCCAAAAGTTGCATGGGGGCCAGCCTTTTTCATACGTTTTGACCTGTACATCCTAGCTTGCATCTAGATGCAATTTCTAAAATGTGCCTTTATGTTAAGGTACGGCAAATAATGTGTGTTAATGGTAATGTGTTTTATTAGTAAATAACCCCCCCCCCCCAAATGTAAATATGCTTCAATATAAAAATACCTACTAAAATCTGATCCTTCCCCTTTTCACTAGGGAGCTGGAAAAGACTAATTGAACTAAAAAAAATAGCATAAAATTATACTGCCTTCTAAACCCATACAATAATAATACTACCAAACATGATATAAATCAAATGGTTCTCAAATTTAAAGACTATTTTGCAGTAAATGTCTTCTGAATCCTCCACCGCCCCCCTCCCCCTCAGTGAAATGACTTACCTAGTCTAGTGCAGTACAAGATGACTCGTGAGCATCTTAGTTTCTAGTCACATACTCTCACATCTGAGGAGATTCAGCAGTTGACAGGATAAGCTTGGAATCCTCATATCCAGATGTTTTCTACATGTATTAGAAGAGAGAAATGCAGCATATTAGAGCCACTCACAGTAACGTCGTACCAGCTGAACCAAAGACACCCAGTGAATGAGAGCTCTAACCCCTGACGGGGTAAGAGAAGAGGAAGAAGTTTAAATCCATAGCGGAAACTGCCATTGGCGAGCACAGATTATATGATCTATTCCAATGAAGAAGCACACAAAAAAGCGAGGTGAAACAGCAGCTGGTGTCTAAAAAGCTTGATTGATGTGGAACCCCTATGCATTTCGGCAGAAGCCTTCCTCAGGGGGTATACAGCTTGTATTAAACACCTATGCATAAAACTAGTGGCTTCTCAGGTAGCAATCTGCCACATAAAGATTCAGCCACACATCTATCACACAGATCGCTATCTGAAAAGACACTCGTTTTTTGCATAGGTATTTAATACAAGCTACATACTCCCTGAGGAAGGCTTCTTCCAAAAACACATACAGGGTCATTCCGTCCATCCCCACTATTCAACCCCTCTGCCGACCCTGACTAACTTCCCCACACTTTGTATGGGGAGGTTAGACGGGGCAGGAAAGGGGAGTTGTGAAGGTGGAATTAGGGTGGGCAGTGGGCGGTCCGCAGCCCCAGACATAAAGGGCTGATTCCAATGTTGGCCCTGTACGTCTGGGGCCTGCTGCCTGAACGGGGAACTTATTCCACCTCTGAAGTGGATTAAGTTCCCCTAGTTCGCAGGGGACGGCAGGTCATCAGAGGAGATAGGAGGGGGTAGAGGGGATTCCCTGCAGCCTGACCCTGCCTTGGGAGGCAGATCCGGGGCTGGGCTGCAGGGAATGCAAGAATCTGTTTGACGGCCGGGGATCGCGGCTCCATTACCATAGCAACTGGACGCCATGGCACCACAGTTCCATTCAAAAGCCTTGACTGAGCCAGTTTAGGCCTGTATGTGCAGGCCAACCGGGATCAGGGTCCCGGCCTGTATGTATAACCCTGGACGTGATTCTGATCCCACGAGGCTAGATGTGACCCATGGGATCAGAATCACATCTAACTCTGTGCGTCCAGTTCTGACCAGGTGCACAGAGGGCTGGGACGTCCAGAACAGAATCGGGCCCATAGAGGCTGCACATAGACACCAGCTGCTGTTTCACCTTGCACTTTTGTGAGCATAGATTATATGCCAGTAATATTCCCTTCCCTAATGGCGAGGCTTCTCTGTAAATTCCAGAGGCCAAAGAAACCAACTTCCATCCTTCCCCACTTCTCTAAGTCCCCTAGATGCTGATGCCATGTTCAGGGCCAGCTCAAGGGTATCCGCTCCCCTAGATGAACTCAGTCCTGCACCCCCTCCCTGGGTGACCCATGTCCTAAACCCCACATATTCTAACACCTCCTCTTCCCTCCCTCTTTCCACACATAGTCCAGTATCTCTCTTGCCCCAAAGTCTTCAATATCTCCTCTTTCCTACCCCCTCACCCTTCCATTCCCTTCCCTACCCTCCTTCCTTCCCCAGGTGTCCATCATCTCTCCTTCCCTTCTTCCTCATTTCAGGGGGAACAGCACTGTGACCCCTTCACATGCTTCAAAGCAGCAGCAGAGCAAGCTGCTTCAGTGCTGCGGCAAGCCCTGAAGCACATGCACACTCATGGTCTGCCACTCCTGCCCCTGCTAACAGGAAGTTTGCATCAGAGGGGGCAGGAGTAGCAGGTCATAAGTACATGCTCATGGACACTTCAAGGTCTGCCCGGGCTTGCTCTGCCACTGCTTTGAAGTATGTGGAGGGGTTGCCGTGCTGCCTCTGGGTAATGCAGCCCTAGACAGATACCTAGTCCACCTAGTGGACAGGCCAGCCTTAGCCATGTAGAAAAAAAAGATGGTCTTAGTGGCTTACCCTGTTCTGCTGCCTATGATAGATTCCAAGGCAATGTTGTCTAAAGGAGTGACAGAGATTGAGGAACCTAGAAAAGAACACAAACATTCCCTGTACAAACAACCAGAAGCACTATGAGGGGGTAATTTTTATAAAGTATCTTTTGTATGTATGTGACCACATATGTACGTAAAAGGCCTCTTATAAAATACTGACTGGTTTAAACATATGCACTGGTCATGAAGGTGTGTACTTTGCTGGTAGACAAACCCAGAAGAGTGGTCTAAGTGCAGTGTGGTGCGCTCACTTTAAGGTCTGATGCAGTGGAGGGATCAGTGTGCCATCCCCCCAGACAAGAAGATGGATGCCGAGGTGGGGCATCATGGCAAGCCAGACAGCACTGAACTGCTGCCTTGCCAGGAGTTGATGCCACCCACCGGGGCCTACTGCCCTAGGTGACCACCTAGTTCACCTAGTGGACAGCCTGGACCTTGGTACTCATGTCCAGGGCCAGTGCAAGGTGACGAGATGCCCTAGGAAGCTCATCTCTTGCACTCCCCTGCTCCTGCTCCCAGCTCCCATTGCCACGTCCATCCCCATGCAAAAAGGAAGTCTGCATTGGACGTTGGAGAGGGTGGAAGTCAAGCAGCCTTGCAGCGCCGGAGTTTAAAGGTGAGCACTGCAAGGCTATTTGAGGTCTTGCTGCAACTGCAGGTCCCAGAGAGGGGTGGCAGTGGCAACAATGGGCCACACTTGGACCATTGGCGCTCTAGGGGACTGTCTAATTTGCTTGATTTTCATGCCAGACCTGCTTATGTCTTTATAAAATAGCATCTAAGATAGTGCCTTCTTGGTATCTTGATATAGGCACCCTATTATAGAATTACCCTCTGGATGCCATACACCTAAGAGCCCAACAGTTAGCAGCAGAGGAAGTATAAGAGACACCTCCACAGTTGCTTCAGGTGGCATCTTTATAGATCTGGTAGCACTTTAGAAATGATAAATAGTAGTATGCACATTTGTTTATTTCTGGACATTTCCTATACTGTTTTTCAGTAGTTGTCAAAGCAATTCACTATGGTAAAACTTCTAAAAAATCAAATTAAAATAAATAGATTGAGAATTGTGGAAGGACAGAGGAAAAAAGGCAGGAAGAGGGGTTACAGAAGAGAAACAAGGAGCAGTTAGTGAGAAGAAGGGAGAAGGAAGGAAGTTATTTAGGAAGTGGGGTGGGAAAGGCATGGCTGCCTATTTGGTCCCCAGAAGCCTGGATAAATAAAAGGATCTTAAGAACTGTTTTGAATATTTTATAGTTGCACTCTGAGTGGAGATAAGTTGGAAGGGAGTTCCATATGATGGAGCAAGGAAGTAGAAAGCAGATTGGTGGATGGTGCAAAGTCAAGTGCAACATATGGAGGGAAGAGAGAGCAGGTTTTGGTGCAAGGAAGGAGTAGGACAGGTAGAGAAAGGAGTGAGGTGTGATGGGAAATAGTGAGGAAAGCCAGAGTAGAAGACACAGTATGCAATGAGAAGAATCTTGAACGAGATCTGGTAAATGGCAGGGAGCCAACGGTGAAGACTTTAGAGGGATTTGAGATGATCATGTTTCCATGAACTGTGGATAAGCTTACTAGCAATATTTTGAGCATTTTGTAGATGTTTCAAAGAGTGAACAGGGAGTCCTGTGTAGACTGCATGACTATAATCTAGTCTGGAAAACATAAGTGCATGCGCTGCACTTGTGAGGGCAACTTGAGTCAAGGATCTAATAGAATAGAGTTGTGGGAAGAAGAAATAGGATTTGAGAACCGAAGAAATTTATACCTCAAAGGAGAGAGATGGATCAAAAAGGCTGCCTAAAACCTTGAGTGAATTGGTCAACGTGTGGTTTTCCCTGTGAAGTAGTAGCAGCGGTAGTGAGAGCATGAGCTGTATAATGTTAGTTGTCACCTTTCCCTGCTTATATGTTTAGAATTTAAGCCAGTCTTGAAGGACTAGAAAGGGGGACTGTTACTTCTGGAGTGAAATCTGCAACTGTGAGTATATACTTCTGGTAATTTTCCAAAAAGAATTCTTTGTATTAAAGCTACTTAATCTGTGAACCCACTGTTTGTTTTGTTGGATCAGTTAGGGCCTAGTAGCAGCAATTAAAGTTTGAATTTAAAACACAAAGGAGAGCTTTCTGGTTACATTTCATACCCAGCAGAGAGCTTGTAGTTTAAATTTAATAGTCCCTCAGGGCCAAGTAACAGCAAAGTACTTTTAGTTTAAATTTAACACACAGAAGAGAGCTTTCTGGTTAAATTTAGTACCCAGCAGAGAGCTTGTAGTTTAAATTTCATAAGACGTTAGAGCCTAGCAGCAGCTAAGAGCTATAATTTAAATCAAATCAGAATTTAGCTTACCTCAGCAACACAAGACAGGGTACTGTGTAGCAGCCCTCTTTTAATAAGTGCTGTTTCCCTCCCTCCCTCCCCACACCCACCCTCCCCTGGGATAATCATAGCTTTATAGGTACTTACACATCTTAAAAGACAGGAGGTGCTTTCAGGTGAAGCTCATTACCCAAATCAGTCATACACTAAGGACCTGAGATTAATTAAGCTTCAGGTGAACAAGGTATATTAAACGTATTAGGTAGAGTTTTATTGGTATAAATACCCATAGCAACCCCTAGTAAGTAAGAACTTAAAGATCTAGACACAAACTTAAAACTAAGATGCAGACAGCAGTCCAGCAGCGGGATGGGGGCTTTCCAGTCTTTTGCATTGAGTGTCACATGTATGATTTTCTCCCAGTTGGTGAGAGGTCTTACGTGTGCACTAGGTGCAAGGAGCTCTTTTCTCTCAGGGAACAAGTCCGTTCTCTAGAGGCTAAAGTAGCAGACTTGGAAAACATAAGACAGACAGAGAGGTACATAGACGAGACCTACAGGGATATAGTCCTGAAGTCCCACCTCCAGTCTGGCAGCACCCCTGTTGCCATGGAGGAGAGAGGTCACGTGACAGGAGAGCATCACCCTGGTGTGGCAGGAAGTGATCCTGTAACTAGGACCTGTCCTCCAGGTGATGTAAAACCCTCTCGCACCGAGGAGGTTTCTCCAGGGCCATGTGCCCATGAGGGAAGGGTTAGGACAGCCATTATAGTTGGTGATTCGATCATTAGGCATGTAGATAGCTGGGTGGCTGGTGGACGTGAGGATCGCCTGGTAACATGCCTGCCTGGTGTGAAGGTAGCGGACCTCACGCGCCACCTAGATAAGGTCTTAGATAGTACTGGGGAGGAGTCTGCTGTCTTGGTACATGTCGGTACCAATGACATAGGAAAATGTGGTAGGGAGGTTCTGGAGGCAAAATTTAGGCTTTTAGGTAGGAAGTTGAAATCCAGAACTTCCAGGGTAGCATTCTCCAAAATGCTTCCTGTTCCACGCGCAGGACCCAAAGGGCAGGCAGAGCTCCGGAGTCTCAATGCGTGGATGAGACAATGGTGCAGAGATGAGGGTTTTGGATTTGTTAGGAACTGGGGAACATTCTGGGGAAAGGAGGGGCTCTTCCGAAGGGATGGGCTTCACCTTAACCAGGATGGAACCAGGCTGCTGGCATTAACCTTTAAAAAGGAGATAGAGCAGCTTTTAAACTAGATATTAGGGGAAAGCCGACAGTCACCCAAGAGCGGATGGTTCGGAAGAAAGTATCCTTGAAGGATACTACCAAAAGCAGAGAGGTTCCACAAAAGAGTAAAGTAGCCCAAGTATGGAGCAGACAGAGCTTAAAGATCCCAATTTACCCATGTCTAACAATAGCCAAATTATCATGAATAAAATACATTCTCTAAAATGCTTGTATGCAAATGCTAAAAGTCTAAAGAATAAGATGGGAGAGTTAGAATATATAGCACTAAATGAAAGGTTAGATATGATTGGAATATCAGAGACATGGTGGAAGGAGGACAACCAGTGGGACACTGTGATACCTGGGTACAAACTATATCGTAATGATAGAGCTGATCAAATAGGTGGAGGGGTTGCGCTCTATGTTAGAGAGGGCATTGACTCAGAAAGGATTAAAGTTTTGCAGGAAACAAAATCTGCTGTAGAATCTATATGGATTGAAATTCCATATAAAAGGGGGAAGGCGATGGCAGTGGGGGTGTACTATCGAGCACCTGGCCAGAATGACCAAATGGATGATGAAATGCTCAAAGAAATCAAGGAAGCTAACAAAAGTTACAGCACAGTAATAATAATGGGTGATTTCAATTACCCCGGTATCGACTGGGTCAGTGTTACGTCAGGACATGCTAGGGAGATAAAGTTCCTAGATGAAATAAATGACTGTTTCTTGGAGCATCTGGTTCATGAACCGACCAGAGGGGAAGCCGTATTAGACCTAGTCCTTAGTGGAACACCAGATCTAGTGCAAGAGATAAGGGTGTTGGGGCCACTTGGCAATAGTGATCATAGCATGATCGCCTTTGATTTAATTAGTGGAGGAGGGATAGTAAGGAAATCCACAGTACTACCTTTTAACTTTCGAAAGGGAGACTATGATAAAATGAGGAAAACAGTTAAGAAAAAACTAAAAGGAGCAGTTGCGAAGGTTAAAGACATACATCAAGCTTGGGTGCTGTTGAAAAATACTATCTTGGAAGCCCAGACCAGCTGTATTCCACGCTTTAAGAAAAGTGGAAGGAAGTCCAAAAAACTGCCAGCATGGTTTAAAGGTGAGGTCAGAGAGGCTGTTGTTGCCAAAAAAGCATCTTTCAGGAAATGGAAAAAAGAGCCAAACGACGAAACCTGGAAACAGCACAAGCACTGGCAAGTCAAATGCAAGGCATTGATAAGGCAGGCAAAGAGAGAATTTGAGAAGAAGCTTGCTGCGGAAGCAAAAACGCGAAATAAAGACCTTTTCAAGTACATTCGTAGCAAAAAACCTGTGAGAGAGTCAGTTGGTCCATTAGATGATAAAGGGGTTAAAGGAGCACTAAGAGGCGACAAGGCGATAGCAGAGAGACTGAATGAATTCTTTGCTTTGGTCTTTACTGAGGAAGATGTAGGGATGTTACCCATGACTGAAGTGGTATTTAAAGGTGCGGAAGAATTGAAGGAAATATCGATACATCGGGAAGATGTCTTACAACTATTAGATAAACTGAAGAGTAGCAAATCACCTGGGCGGGATGGTATACATCCAAGGGTGTTGAAAGAACTGAAATATGAGATTGCAGAACTGCTATCAGTAATCTGTGAACTATCATTAAAATCATCTCTAATACCTGAAGATTGGAGGATCGCCAATGTAACACCAATTTTTAAAAAAGGGTTCCAGGGGTGATCCGGGAAACTACAGACCGGTGAGCCTAACGTCAGTACCGGGAAAAATGGTAGAAACCATCATAAAGAATAAAATTACTCAGCATCTAGATAGTCACAACCTAATGGTAGACAGCCAACATGGCTTTAGACAAGGAAGATCTTGTCTTACTAATCTGTTATGTTTTTTTGAAGGAGTGAATAAACAGGTGGACAAAGGTGAGTCGGTTGATATTGTGTATCTGGACTTTCAGAAAGCCTTTGACAAGGTCCCTCATCAGAGACTTTGGCGAAACTAAAGAGTCATGGGATAGGAGGCAGTGTACTATTGTGGATCAGGAACTGGTTAAAAGATAGAAAGCAGAGGGTAGGGCTAAATGGCCAAGTTTCCCAATGGAGAAAGGTGAATAGTGGTGTACCCCTGGGATCTGTGCTGGGTCCGCTGCTTTTTGTCATATTCATAAATGACCTGGAAAGTGGAATAACGAGTGAGGTTATCAAATTTGCAGATGACACAAAACTATTTAAAGTTGTTAAAACCCAAGAGGATTGTGAAAAATTGCAAGAGGATCTTGATAAATTGGAAGACTGGGCATCAAAATGGCAGATGAAATTTAATGTGGACAAGTGCAAGGTTATGCACCTAGGGAAGAACAACCCAAACTATGGTTACACGATGCAAGGTTCCACATTAGGAACCACCACCCAAGAAAAAGATTTAGGCGTCATTGTGGATACCATGTTAAAACCCTCGGCCCAGTGTGCAGTGGCGGCCAAGAGAGCAAATAGAATGTTAGGTATGATAAGGAAAGGAATGGAAAATAAAACAAAAGATATTATAATGCCTCTATACCGTTCCATGGTGAGACCGCACCTTGAATATTGTGTGCAATTCTGGTCGCCGTATCTTAAAAAGGATATAGCAATTTTAGAAAAGGTACAGAGAAGAGCCACCAAAATGGTAAAGGGGATGGAAGGATACTCCTATGAAGAAAGGCTAAAAAGGTTAGGGCTCTTTAACCTGGAAAAGAGACGGCTGAGGGGAGATATGATAGAAGTCTATATATTAATGAATGGAGTGGAACGGGTAAACGTAGATCGATTGTTTACCTTATCAGAATATAGAAAGACTAGGGGACATGCAATGAAGCTACAGGGTAAACTATTTAAGACTAATAAAAGAAAATATTTTTTCACTCAACGTGTAATCGAACTCTGGAATTTGTTACCGGAGGATGTAGTAAAGGCAGTTAGTGTAGCTGGGTTTAAAAAAGGTTTGGACAAGTTCCTGGAGGAAAGGTTCATAAACCATTATTAAGAAGTGACCGAAGATATCAATGCTTGACCCAGTACAAGCATTGTGGAACTTGTGTCTCTTGGGGAAACTGCTAGGTACATATGACCTAGATTGGCCACTGTTGGAAACAGAATACTGGGCTTGATGGACCTTGGTCTGACCCAGTATGGCATATCTTATGTTCTTATGTTCAGTCCTTGAATCTCAGCTCCATCTCAGCTCATTCTGAGATACATAAAGCCCTACTTTAAAATACGAGAACCACAAAATCTACACTGAGCTAGAAGTTGCTAGAAAGCATTTTCTGTCTTAAAACATCATAATCAGAACCCTCCTCTCCCCATCCATCCCTTATCAGTTACTGCTGAGTGAAAACAGAATACAGTACATAGAAGCCCCTTTCTGTTAAGGGCAGGGAGCACACATCAAGTGAGCAGTGTGATTTCTCTAAAATGTAAATTGCTATAGGAAAAAAAATATATAGAAGGAGGGGGGAGAGAAAGAGAGAGAGAAATTCATGCTTGGCTCCTTCCAGTCAATCTTAGCACTTGCCAAACAAGATTACTACATCCATCTGACCAACTCCCTTGCCTCTGATCCTCGCCTTCTCTTTAATACCCTCAACTCTCTCCTCAAGGTCCCCCCGCCCCCCGATCCCGCCCTCCCTTTCTGCCCAAACCCTAGCCGACTACTTCCATGACAAAATCCACAAGATTACCCTCCAATTCCCTACCCCCCATCTACCTCCCCTCCTCCCCATCCACACTCCCTCTGCCACCCTCTCTTCCTTCCCTCCGATCTCTGAGGAAGAAACCGCACTCCTTCTGTCCTCCTCCAAACCCACTATCTGTTCATCAGACCCTATTCCCACCCATCTTCAACGTTCCATCCCCCTCACCATTGCCCCCTCTATCACTCATATCCTCAACTTCTCACTCTCCACTGCAACTGTCCCCGTTGACTTCAAACATGCTATTGTCACATCCCTCCTCAAGAAACCTTCACTTGATCCCACATGCCCCTCTAACTATCGACCCATCTCTCTCCTTCCCTTCATATCCAAGTGAGTGGAGGAGTGGCCTAGTGGTTGGGGCAAGATACTTCAGGCCGGAAGGTCGGGGGTTCAAATCCCACTAGAGGACAGCAAGCTTGGGCTGGAAGGACTAGGGTTTCTAGTCCCACAGGTGCTCCTTGTGGTCTTGGGCAAGCCACTTAACCCTCCATAGCCCATGTTCCCTGTAAAATAGTTATCTCTAAGTTATAATGTCCTGTTCGATGTAATTTCAGTTTGTCCAATGTAAACCACCTTGATATCATGAAAGGCGGTATATAAGAAATGTAAAATAAATATCCAACCTATTAGAACATGCAGTCCACCGTCGCTGCCTCGACTTCCTCATCTCCCAGGCCCCCCTAGACCCACTTCAATCGACTTCCGTCGCCTACACTCCACTGAGATGGCACTCACAAAAGTCACAAATGACCTGTTCCTTATTAAATCCAAGGGCCTCTATTCTATCCTCATCCTTCCTGACCTTTCTGCTGCCTTTGACACCATTGACCACGACCTTCTCCTCATCACCCTTTCCTCGCTTGGCTTCAAGAACTCCGTACTATCCTGGTTCTCCTCCTACCTCTCCCATCGCTCATTCAGTGTATGCTCTGGTGGCTCCTCCTCCTCCCCTACCCCGCTCCATGTAGGTGTACCCCAGGGTTCTGTCTTGGGCCCCCTCCTCTTCTCTCTATACCCAAGGCCTTGGTGCGCTTATCTCCTCCCATGGCTTTCAGTACCATCTCTATGCCGATGACTCCCAAATCTACCTCTCTACACCTAATATTTCTCCGGCAACTCAGTCCAAGATCTCTGCCTGTCTTTCGGACATCACTGCCTGGATGTCCCATCGGCGAATTAAATTGAACATGGCCAAGACTGAACGCCTTGTCTTTCCACCTAACTCCTTCCCCCCCCCCCCACTTCCCCCTCTCTCAATCCATGTGGATGGATCTACTATCCTTCCTGTTCCCTCGGCCCACAATCTAGGGGTTATCTTTGACACCTCTCTCTCCTTCTCCGCTCATATCCAGCTTTTAGCTAAGACCTGCCATTTCTTTCTTTAGAACATCAGCAAAATCCGCCCCTTCCTCTCTGAACACACTACCAAAACGCTTATCCACTCCTTAATCTCCTCTCGCCTACATTACTGTAACCTATTCCTCGCTGGTCTTCCCGTGAGCCACCTCCTTCCCCTTCAATCTATACAAAATCACGCTGCTCGACTAATCTTCTGCCAGCCTCTCCATGCCCATATTACTCCTCTCCTCAAGTCGCTTCCCTGGCTCCCTGTCCAGTTCCGCATCCAATTCAAGCTTCTCCTGCTGACCTATAAATGCATTCACTCTATGGCCCCTCAATACCTCTTATCCCTTATCTCACCCTACATCCCTTCTCGAAATTTGTGCTCCGCTAACAAATCACTTCTTTCAATGCCTTTCACCCGCACCGCGAACTCCCGACTGCGCTCTTTTCACCTTGCTGCACCTTACACCTGGAACAGCCTACCTGCGTCTGTGCGCAAGGCATCCTCCCTGGCCCTCTTCAAATCCAGGTTGAAGACCCACCTCTTCACCGTTGCATTCAGATCCTGACTCCTTCCTCATCTTACCCTAACCCCCGTCAACGTTTACGACCAAACTACAGACCAAACTGCACCACACCGTACCCTGCGCACAACTGATTAATGCTGTATTTATTTATTTATTTACATTCTCTTATATACTGTGCTATTCTGCATCAGTGCGGTTTACATTGAACAAACTGAAATTACATTGAACAGGGCATTATAACTTGGAGATAACTATTTTACAGGGAACATGGGCTATGGAGGGTTAAGTGGCTTGTACTGTCTTAACTAATGTACTGTTCTAACTAGATTGTAAGCTCCGATGAGCATGACTCTGACGGGCAGGGGCTGTCTCTTGTATGTTGGCTACCTTTTATAGGTTAGCTGTGCAGCACTGCATGGGTGGCGCTTTATAAGTGCTGAATAGTAGTAGTAGTAGTACAAATACAGCAGATTGCCTGGAGGTTGCCATATGTTGCGATGACCCAAGAAGCAAAGAAGCTTATTTTCAGCAAGTTGTCTTTGAGTAATGTGAAGATGTTTTCAAGTAGAAATACTTTCTACATGTTTCAAATGATCAAGTTCTTGGCTCTATTGCTTCCTTTTTTGGCCTTCTCTCTAGGCCTTGTTTTCTATTTCCTAATATATTTTTGCATATATTTTTAACTTGTTTGAAACAGAAGGTTTTTAATAACCATTTAGCCTCTCTTTGATAAGTTTATTCCAAGTCCATTCTTCACTTTTTCAAGCATTCTCTCTGATTTACGTATATCAGTGTAGTACTTGTATGGAATTCTAATGAGTCAGCACAGCAGCTCTTTTATTTCCTTGAATTCATAATAAGAATTTAATTTCTCTACAGGGTCAAACATTGTAAGCATGAATATCTCAATGGGAACGAAATAAGTATCAAAAGGAAGAAGGGGATCTAATCGAATGCTAGAAATTATAAGGAAAGGAATGGAGAATAAAACAAAGGATATCTTAATGCCTTTGTATTGCTCAATGGTGCAACCTCACCTTGAGTATTGTGTGCAGCTCTGGTCACTGCATCTAAATAAAGATATAGCAGAATTAGAAATGGTATAGAGAAGGGTCAGCAAAATGATACAGGGGATGAAAGGATATCCCAATGAGGAAAGGCTTAAAAGATTAGTGCTCTAAAGCCTGAAGAAGAGATGACTGAGGTCTACAAGATAATGAATGGAGTGGAACAAATAAACATGAGTCAGTTGTTTATTCCTTCAAAAGTACAAAGGGGACATGCAATGAATCTAGAAAGAAGTACATTGAAGACTAATAGGAGAAAACATTTTTCTCCAGGAACAAGCAGGTAGTCAGTCCTCACTTAAAGGTGACATCGGCACCGACAGAGCCCGCGCGGAGCAATTCCCCAGCTTTCAAAGAAAGACTTTGGGATTGTTGCCACACATGCGTGGTCCTCTTCCCGCCAAAAGGTGCCATCTTGCTCAGTCTCCCTTTTTCCGCTCTACCCATCCTTCCCCTGCTCTTCCTCCTTTTGAGCAAATGAGGAGGTTTTTCGTAGCATTTTTCCCATTTGCGGGCTTTGCACCCTTTTTTCCCCCAACCACTAGCCGCGTGGGTCTTTGACCTCGTGGGGGCCCTTTTTGCCATGATGGCCACCGGTTTCAAAAAATGTGACAGGTGCTTCAAGAACATGTCGCTTACGGACACCCATGACTGCTGTCTGTGGTGTCTCAGGGCTGACCATGATCCGGAGCTCTGCTCGCTTTGTAAGAAAATGTCCTCCAAGGCCCTGCTAGGTCGTAAGCAGAAGTCCAATGACATTTTCCGTAAGGCCACCTGGGAATCCCCAGTGGTGCCCCCGGTCATCTCTCCGCTGGTGGGATCCCCCACTTCGGCCCCACGCTCAAGGCGGCACTGCGACCAGAGTTACCCTGAAATGGAGCGGCGTAAGAAAAAGAAGGCTTCGAAGTCGCTGTCGGGGGCTCCAGACAAGCGTGAGCACCCCCACGCTTGGTCGCTTAGCCCCCCTCGGCGTTCCTGAAAGTCGGACAAGGAGCGGCCTCGTAAGCTACTTCGTACAGACATGGAGGCCTCCGGCGATGGCGCCCGGTCTCCTGAGGGCCATCCCAGTGAGGAACCCTCCCTTCCTCAACGCCCAACCCGGTGACCCCGGGGTCGGCATTACAGGGCCCCATGTCCACGTGGGAGTCCCATATGCTGGCACTAGAGTGCAGCATTTCTGCTATTTTAGCTGCCCAGCAGGTGCTCACACCCAGCACTGCTGGCTCATGCCTAGAGACCGAGATTCTCTCGAAAGGGATGTCTAAACCCGCCCTGGAAATCCCCGAGAGCCATGGGCCTCGTGAGGGTCCTCAGCATCGGTCTCACTCACCTTCCCATTGCTTGGGGATGAGATCTTCCAGGGCCTCTGGCTCCAAGTGGGCCTCGGCCTCTGGACGGGCAACCAACCCAAATTGGATTCTTCCACTGATCTCTCGAGTTGGGAGTCAGATGGGGATAATTCCCTGGAGACCCACGCCCACGGGGACCTCCCTTCAGACCCGTCCCTGCCCACCTTTCATAAGCATTTGCCGCCTGAGGACACATCCTTTCTAATGTTTGTGAGGGACATGGTGCGGGCCCTCAACCTGGCTACCCAGGCCGAGGAGAAGCCTCGAGCCAAAGAGCTCGATATCTTGCAGTACAAGTCCCTGCCTCGGGAGTCTCTCACTGTTCCAGTTCCTCCCATTCAGTCCGGGCTACTACTTCACATGTGGGAGACACCTGCCTCGGTTCCCAATGTGAGTAAATGGCTCGACGCGATGTACAGGGTCCAGCGCGGCCACGGGTTTAGGAAGACCTGGTTTCCACACACCTCCATGGTGGTGGAATTGGCGATGCGGAAGCAAAAGAGCCCGAAGTTGCACTCTTCGTTTCCGCCGGGTAGGGAGTCGAGACCCCTCGATGATTTGGGGTGCAAGGCTTACCAAGGGTCCATGCTCACATGCCGTAGTCATGCTTCCCAATTGTACATGGGCATGTTCTTACGCAACCTTGCCAAGGAGCTCGGGGGTTTCTCTGTGGGCCTCGCAAACGAACCCTTCCTGAGGTCCGTCGCAGAGTGCTCCGAGTACCTTTCCCATGCCGCTTATGACGGATTTGAATCCTCAGCCTCTATGGTGGCTGCCGGCATCGGGACCTGACACCAGGCATGGCTCCAGTCCTCGGACTTGGAGCAGTAGGTCCAGGAAAAGCTCCTGGACATCCCCTGCCTCAGAGAGCAGCTTTTCAGTAAGACTATGGAGGATTAGGCTGCCGAGATAGAAAAGGAGTTCATAACCCAAACCCGCCTCTCGCACAAGACCTCCTCCCTCCCTCGGAAGAAACAGCAAGCTATGAAGCCATTCTTCCCGAGAAAGGGCCTACCTTACCAGGGGTTACCCACCCACTCCTGTGCCGGCCACAGCAATGCAGGGAAAGGCCCCCCATGGTCACTGCAAGCCTAAAGGGCCCAAGACCCAAACCCGGCACTGCCTCAGCCTGCTCAGGGTTTTTGATGCCAGCAGTGTAGCCTTTCGCCCCTCAGCACCTTCGCAGTCGGTGGGGGGACGCCTGTCCCTCTTCACCCCTTGGTGGGCATCCGTCACATCGGACACATGGGTTCTCTGAGTAATCCGAGACAGGTATCGCCTGCAACTGGACAGGCTTCCCCCTCCTGTCTCCCCACGCACCAGACTTTTCTGCAGCGGGAGCTGGACAACCTCCTCGCCCAGCAGGCAGTCAAGAGGGTACTGACGCACCTCTGAGGTCAGGGCTTCTATTCCCAGTACTTCCTCATCCCGAAAAAGACAGAAGGCCTCCGTCCTATCCTCGACCTCAGAAAGTTAGACAAGTTTTTGGTGCGGGAGAAGTTCAAAATGCTATTGCTTGACATCCTGCTGCCCTTCCTCCAGGACGATTGACTATGCTTCTCGGATCTCAGGGACGCTTACGCCCACATTCTGGTCCACCCCCAGCATAGGCAGTACCTACACTTCAGGGTGCAGGGAGAACACTATCAATACAGGGTGCTCCCCTTCAGGCTCGTGTCTGCTCCGCGGGTTTTCACAAAGTGCCTCTCCACGGCAGCTGCCTCCCTCAGACAGCAGGGCGTACCACTCTTCCCTTACCTCGACAACTGGCTCATCATGAGGCCCTCAGCCGGAGAAGCTTGATCGGTGGCATTTTGCACGATCCTCCTTCTCAACACCTGGGTTTCCTGGTCAACTACCTCAAGTCCCACCTCGAGCCGATGCAGGCCTTGGAGTTTATCGGCGCATGCCTCGACACTCAGCAAGTGACCGCCTTCCTGGCGGCGGACTGTGCAGACCACCTCCGAGCCCTGGCAGCTCAGGTCCAGAGCAACACTCAGGTTAAGGCCCGGACTATGCTGCGCTTCCTGGGGCACATGGCCTCCACCGTCCATGTGCTTCTCCATGCCCGCATGCATATGCGGACGGCCCAGTGGTGCCTTAGTGCTCAGTGGAGCTTGGCCTCAGGTCATCTCAGAGATCCCAGTCACATCTCCCATAACCTTCGCAGGTCCCTGGACTGGTGGCAGGACTCCTGCAACCTTCTCTGGGGGCTACCCTTCCAAACCCCACAGCACGAGCTTGTCCTGACGACGGCTGCTTCCCTGTTGGGGTGGGGAGCCCACTGCGGTATGCTGTGCACTCAGGGGTGATGGTTGCTCGAAGAGTTCCAACAGCAAATAAACTTGCTCAAGCTTCAGGCAGTTCGATGGGCACTGAAGGCCTTTGAGGACCATCTGAAAGGGAAGTTGGTACTCATGCAGACCGACAACTGAATAGCGATGTTTTACATCAACAAAGAGGGGGACATAGGTTCCCGCCTCCTCTGACAGGAGGCGGTCGTCCTCTGCTCCTTTGCCTTCCGTCGGGGGATGACCCTATGAGCAGTCTACCTTACGGGCCACGAGAACATCCTCGCGGACAAACTCAGCAGGATCCTCCACCCTCACGAGTGGTGGCTGGACCTGGAGGTGGCTGGCCTTTTGTTCCATCGGTGGATGATCTCGACTATGGATCTGTTCACCAGCCCGATGAACATGCAGCTCCCCCGCTTCTGTGGAGCAATTCTGCACCCGAGCAGAGAGGCCCTGGATGCATTCCTCTTGAGCTGGACCTCTGGGCTTCTTTACACGTTCCCCCCTACACCTCTGACTGCGAGAACCATCCATAAGGTTCAGCGGGAGCGAGCATCGGTGATCCTCATCACTCCCTTGTGGCCTCGACAGCCATGGTTCCCACTCCTGCTGCAGCTCGCATCCGAGCCCCCAGTTCCCCTGGGCTGTGCCCCAGGCCTGCTAATGCAGGAGGAGGGTGGGTGTTCCACCGAACCTGGCCTTGTTGTCCCTCACAGCCTGGTGGATGATTGGGTATCCCTAGCCCCACTGGACCTCCCAGAGGAGGTCCTCCTCACATCAAAGAAGGACTCGACGAGACGAGCTTATGCCCTCAAGTGGTGACACTTCTTGGTCTGGTGCTCTGGGCTCCAGATCGACC
Source organism: Ichthyophis bannanicus (assembly GCA_033557465.1). Taxonomy (NCBI): domain Eukaryota; kingdom Metazoa; phylum Chordata; class Amphibia; order Gymnophiona; family Ichthyophiidae; genus Ichthyophis; species Ichthyophis bannanicus. Next base: position 47,714,048 of record CM066046.1, read on the forward strand.
TGTTCTCTTGTCCTACCCGATGGGTCCTCCAGTACCTCCTCCACCTCTCGAAGGAAGGGCTGACGTCAAACTCGGTCAGGGTACACCTGAGCATCATTTCAGCAATTCACCTCCCTGTGGAGGTTAAACCCCTCTCGGAGCAGCCCTTGGTGTCCCGCTTTATGTGGGGTCTCTTACTTTCCAAACCTCCCATCTGGCCTTCCCCAGTGGAGTGGGACCTGAAGGTAGTGCTCATGCAGCTTACACATTCACCCTTTGTGCCGATGGTGACGTGCCCGCTTCACACCTATCCTGGAAGATGGCCTTCCTGGTGGCTTTGACCTTGGCCCGTCGAGTCAGTGAACTCCAGGCTCTCATGGCTGATGCCCCTAACACCAGGTTCTACAGCAACAGGGTGGTCCTCCGTACCCACCCCAAGTTTCTACCGAAGGTTGTCTCGGATTTCCATCTCAATCAGGAGATAGTCTTGCTGACCTTCTTCCCGAGACCCCATGCTTACCAGGCATCAGCGGTTTTGCATACACTCGACTTCAAGAGGGCTCTTGCCTTCTATCTGCAGCGCACCCAGTCTCATCGCAAGTCTGGCTGGCTCTTCCTGACCTACGATCCCAATCGCCTGGGGCAGGCAGTCACTAAACGCATGGTTTCCACCTGGGTGGCGGACTGCATCACCTTCGCTCACATGAAGGTGGGTGCCCCGCTGGATCGGCGGGTCACCGCACATGGCATCCAAGACAAAGCGGCTTCGGTAGTTTTGCTGCGCTCGGTGCCGCTGATGGACATCTGCCAGGCTGCGACCTGGTCTTCAGCGAATACCTTTGCTTCGCACTACTGCCTGGAGAGGTAGTCCTGTCGGGACAGCGCCTTTGGCCAGACTGTAATCTGTTTGGGGTATAAGCAACTCTTGCCCTCCGACCCTTCTCGACAGCTACCGAGGGTTTCACCCCGGGGACTCGGACTCCTTCGGGCATTGGCTTCTGCTTACGACCTCACAGAGGCATTTTTTGGTTACAGGTTAGGTAGCCAGTAGCTGGGGAGTCCCATAAGTGAGGACTGACTTCCTGCTTGTTCCTGGAGAAAGCATAGTTACTCACTTGTAACAGGCATTCTCCAGGGACAGCAGGAATCAGTCCTCACTACCCTCCCAACTCCCCTTATGAGTTGCTGGATTTTTATCCTTCCCTTGCCATCTGCTTGGTAGGGCTTGAGCTATGGGACCTGACTGAGCAAGATGGCACCTTTGTGTGGGAAGAAGACCATGCATGCGTGGCAGCAATCCCAAAGGCTTTCTTTGAAAGCTGGGGAATTGCTCCGCATGGGCTTCGTCGGTGAGGACTGAATCCTGCTGTCCCTGGAAAACACCTGTTACAGGTGAGTAACTATGCTTTTTCAGTGAACATATAATTAAGCTCTGGAATTCATTGCTGGAGGATGTGATAAAAGCTGTTAGTGTAGCTGGGTTTAAATGATTTGGACAAGTTCCTGGAGGAAAAGTCCATTAAAATGGACTGGGGGAAATCCACTGCTGACCCTGGGTTAAGCTGCATGAAATCTGTCTACCTTTTGGGATCCTGATAGGTACTTGTGACCTAGATTGGCGACTGGTGGAAACAGGATACTGTGCTTGATGGACTTTTGGTCTGACCCAGTATGGCATGCCTTATGTTCTTATGTTACTGATCCTGAGCATTTCTGCAGATAAATCAGTATTTTTTGTACAGAAATGGGGTTTTATGAAATTGCCCTGCCAATGCTTGCCTTACATGTTTGTATCTTCTATTCACAGAAACACCTGACCAAATGGAGACATTACTTGAGGTGGGATTAGGGAGGAGTTAGCTTTTACCCACAGGCTTTTGAAAATACATGCATGTGCATATATGTAGCCTAGCAAATGTGTGTGTGGTAAAAATCAGGTGTAAATATCAGCCATTAAATTAGCTGAGATAATTTTCAAAGCAGACATATGCACATACTTTCATTTGGAAATTCACTTGTTTCCACACAGCAAAGAGTTTCATTTACTATATTTAGTCTTTGCTATTGAAAATGCCCAGGGCAGATTCCATAAAAACACTTAGAAATATAAACAAATTACCAATAAATGTACAAATGGAAATGTTTTTAGTAGCAAAGTACAAATCAATATATGTTGGAGAATAAGAATTACCTACCTAACAAATCACTTTATCTCTATCACTACTTATCGTCATGCAAGAAAATTACGGATTTTTAAAGCCCGTCTAAACTCATCCAGGTCCTGCAATGCGTGTAAAAACACTGTCAGCTTATTCCACAATGATGGGATGGAACAGGAAAAATTGCAAGCTTGAGCGTTTGGCAATCTTAGGACATTCGTAGGTAGATGCACTAGAGGTCTTTCTATCTGCTAACGAAGAGTTGAAACAAGTTGAGACATACTTGTCAGTTATATATTCAAGTCCCATACTGTGTAAAGCCTTAAAGTTTAAAACTAAGATCTTAACGTGAACCCGCTAGGCCAAAAGCAGCCAGCGAAGTATATACAAAGTAGGGGAAATATGCTTTCTCAGCGAGGACTGGATTTGCATTGTTGCTGTCTGTAGACAACAGTGGGGGTGAGGTCTTCCACTCCTGCTTTCCGATCGTCTCTTCCTCACCCTCTGATTGGCTCTTGCTCCCCCTCCCTCTGATTGGCTCTGCGCCAATGTCCTGTTCACATCTTATTGCTTTTTGTTAATAAAATTCAGACCAGGGCTGCCCAGGCTCTGCGGCATCTACCCTCTCCTCTCACCGTACTTTCTGTAACCATGGAAACCCTGCAAGGGGAAAGGAGAGGGTGAGATGCCAAAGGGCTGAGCAGACCCTGGGCTGAATTTCATTAACAGATTTTCTGTTGTCTCTCGGGTACCGGATCACTGAGCAGCTGAGCTTCTGGCCCAGACTGAGGCATAGCAGTTGAAGCAATACTCCGGCACTTATCAAAATTTGGTGCCAGAGGCAGTTGCCTCCATTGCCTATTCCTAAATTCAGGCCTGCTCTCAGCTTAGGGTTACCAACTTTTTCACCGAGAAAAACCCGACACCTGTGGCTCGCCATGCTCCACCCATTCTCCGCCCCTAGTCCCACCCCTGCCCCGCCCCCAGCCCCACCCACAAAAATTACCGAGGATACGTGTAGGCTAACTTCCTTGGTCATATAATAATTAAACTGGGAACTCCAAAATCCAAACATGACATGTACAACACTGGAGAAATAAAACTATAAAGTAATTTCCTCTTGCACTAAACAAAAACGCAAAGATGTTATCAATACACACTTCCCAGACCAAACATATTCCAGCTAATAAATTCAAAATAAAAAGTATTTTTCTACCTTCTGTTTGGGCGTTTTATTTTCAGTTGCAATTGCTCCAGTCACTTTCTTCTGGTTTCTTCGTGTCTTCTGCGAGCTATCCATTTGTCCTTTCTTCTCTTTTAGATGTTTTCCATTCTCTCTCTATTTCTGCTTTAACATACTGATTGTTTCCCTTTTGCTCTTTCCCCCAATTTTTTCCTTATTCCTTTATCATCCATTTAAATTTCACCCTTCCATTCTCAAGCCCCTCACTCTCCCAATACCCAGCCCATCATAGACTTTTCTTCCACACAAAATATTTTTCCCCTCTCCATTCTCATTCCCCATCTATTCTAGTCCTCCCCCAAAATCAGTTCCCTTATAGTTCTAGACCCACCCAGCATCCACTCCCTTCTAATCCCATTCTCCCATGCCCCACATCAGCCCATTTCCAGTCCTATTCCAGCTCTTCATCAGCCCATTTCCAGTGCTAGCCCTCACATCACAGACCATTTCCAGTCCTAGCCCCCCCCCCCATCACAGCCCATTTCCAGTCCAAGTCCCCCATCACAGCCTATTTCCAGTCCTAGCCCCCCCCCATCACATCCCATTTGCAGTCCGAGTCCCCCTGCACCATCACAGCCCATTTGCAGTCCTACCCCCCCCCCACCATCACAGTCCATTTGCAGTCCTAGCCCCCTAATCACAGCCTATTTCCAGTCCAAGTTCCCCCTCCCTCCACCATAGCCCGTTTCCAGTCCAAGTTCCCCCCCCCCATAGCCTTTTTCCAGTCCAGGTCCCCCTCCCCATCACAACCCATTTCCAGTCCATGTCCCCCCCCCCACATAGCCCTTTTACAGTCCAGGTCCCCCTCCCCATCAAAACGCATCTCCAGTCCATGTCCCCCCCCCCCACATAGCCCTTTTACAGTCCAGGTCCTCCTCCCCATCACAGCCCATTTCTTTCCAGTCCAATGCCCCCATAGCCCTTTTCCAGTCCAGGTCCGTCCCCCCCTTCACAACCCATTTCCAGTCCATGTTCCCCTAATCACAGCCTATTTCCAGTCCAAGTTCCCCCTCCCTCCACCATAGCCCATTTCCAGTCCAAGGTCCCCGCCCCCTAGCCCTTTTCCAGTACAAGTTCCCCCCCAATAGCCCTTTTCCAGTCCAGGTCCCCCTCCTCATCACAACCCATTTCCAGTCCATGTCCCCCCCCCCCAGCCCTTTTCCCAGTCCAGGTCCCCTCCCCATCAAAACCCATTTCCAGTCCATGTCCCCCCCCCCCACCACATAGCCCTTTTACAGTCCAGGTCCCCTCCCATCACAGCCCATTTATTTCCAGTCCTAGTCCCCCCCCCATAGCTCTTTTCTGGTCCAGGTCCCCCCCCCCCCCATCACAACCCATTTCCAGTCAAATTCCCCCTTCTAGCCCTTTTCCAGTCCAGGCCCCCTCCCCCCATCACAGCCCAGGCAGTCCTTGGCCTGGCCTCCCCCCCCCCCAAACCGCGGCTGTCTGAGGCTTTAGAGGGAGCTGGGGAAGCCCGCGCGAGGCCCCGGCTCCCTCTGAACAGCTGCCAGCGTGAAGAGCCTTTTCCTTCACGCTGGCGGCTGTTCCTGTGAAGCCGCGAATGCTGGGAAAGGATTGGCAGAAAAGCCGTTTTTTTTGCTCTTGCGGCCAGAGCAAAAAAAACGGCTTTTCAAGGGCCGGTTTTGCCTCTGCGCCGGCAGCCGGCCTGGCCATGGAAAAACCGGCCAGGCCGGCTGAAAACCGGCCAGTTGGCAACCCTATCTCAGCTCTGTTAATAATAAGAGTTTTGTGACAGCTAAGCAGGAGTGGAATTTTATCCAGCTGGTAAACTTTCATATTTATAATAAAAGGAGAGTGAAATTTTGGGGCCAATATTCAAAGAGGATCTGCTAACCGGATAAACCCCGCTGAGAGGCATATTTGGCGGCACTAACCAGGCAATGCCACTGAATATACCCTCTAGCTGCCACAACACTATCTGAACATTGCTGAGGAGTTCCGTGGGCAGGGCGAGGGCGGGTACAACGCTTATCCAGTTAGTAGTGATTTTCAGTCCGTTAACCAATAAGTGCCCACATTAAGTTAGGCTATTTACATAAGAACATAAGATATGCCATACTGGGTCTGACCAAGGTCCATCAAGACCAGTATCCTGTTTTCAACAGTGGCCAATCTAGGTCATACGTACCTAGCAGTTTCCGAAAAGACACAGGTCCCACAATGCTTATACTGGGTCAAGCATTGACCTTCTTAATAATGGTTTATGGACCTTTCCTCCAGGAACGTGTCCAAACCTTTTTTAAACCCAGCTACACTAACAGCCTTTACTACATCCTCTGGTAACAAATTCCAGAGTTTGATTACACGTTAACTGAAAAAATATTTTCTTGTATTAGTCTTATATAGTTTACCCTGTAGCTTCATTGCATGTCCCCTAGTCTTTCTATATTCTGATAACATAAACAATCGATCTACGGTTACCCGTTCCACTCCGTTCATTAATTTATGGACTTCTATCATATCTCCTCTCGGCCAGGGGCGGCCCAAGGGGGGTGCGGGGCCATGTGTGGAGACTCGGTGCGGGGCCTCATTTGCATAAGGGGCCTAATTTGCATAAATATTTGCATAATGTTACTATACACTAACTTTTAGTAAACATGCCTCTTCATGAGTGTATGGATAAAGAAAGACAAAGATTTCTACATTACTATAATCCAGTACCAACCGCCAGACACATTAGGAACTACTACAAACACTGCCCATTTAGAACCCATAGCAAACCCACCGTATCCTAACAGCACTACCAGGACTCATAAAGCACCATACCCTACCTATCAAAAGGCAACACTGCACATATTAAACCAATACATTTCAGAGAATAACAATACATGACCTACTGGGGAAAGAGAACAAGTGACAATGTCAAATAGGAATTACATAAACAGAATACCTCAGCTCAGTTACACATGCAGAACATAGACCATCACCAAACAAGGAATCACAATTTAAAAACAGGAAGACAATAATTAAACTGGGAACCCTAAAAGCCAAACTTGGAATGTACAACAACAATGTAGAAATAAAACTATAAATTAATTTTTTCTTGTACTAAATAAAGCACAGACATTAATGATGCACATTTCCCAGAGCTGACATATTCCAGTTAATAAATTCAAAATAAAGAGATATCTTTGTACCTTTTGTGCATGTTTTTTTTCAGTTGCAATTGTTCCAGCCACTTTCTTCTGGTTTATTTGTGTCTTCTGCTATCTCTCCATCGTCTGCTGTCCATTTGTCCTTTCTTCTCTTCTAGTTTTTTTCCATTCTCTCTCTACATCTGCTTTAACATAATAATCTTTCTCCTTTTGCTCTTTCCTCATTCCTATTTCATCCACTCAAATTTTACCCCTCCATCCTCAATCCCCACTTAGTCTCCCAATACCCGGCCAATTGTACATTTTTCTTCCCTCCCACACAAAATATTTTTCCCCTCTCCATTTCACTCTCCCAGCCCCATCCCCTTCTAATCTCCCCCAACATCAGCTCCCTTTTAGTTTCAGCCCCACCCAGTATCCGCTCCCTTCTAGTCCCCACATCAGCCCATTTCCAGTCCTGGCCCCCCATCAGTCCATTTCCAGTCCTAGCTCCCCCATCCATTTCCAGTCCTATCTGAGTCCCTTTATCAGCTCATTTCCAATACCAGCCTCCCATTAGCCCATTTCTAGTCCTTTCCTAGCCCCACCATCAGCCCATGTTAAATCCTAGCTCCCCTCCACTCAGCCCATTTCTAATCCAAGCCCCCCATGAGCCTACTTCCAGTTCTAGCCCCTCCATGAGTCCATTTCAATCCAAGCCCCCACCACAGCCCATGTCCAATCTTAGCTCCCCCCAACACCCAATTCCCAGTCCTATCCTAGCCCCTCCATCAGCCCATTTCCTGTCCTAGCTCCCTCCCCTAAGAGCCCATTCCAAGCCCCCCTTCCCATCAGCTATTTGCAGTTCAAGCCCCCTTCCACTCAGCCAATTTCCATTCCAAGTCCCCATCCCCATCAGCTTTTTGCAGTTCAAGCCCCCCACATCCCCTCAGCCCATTTTCATTCCAAGCCCCGTCCCCATCAGCTATTTGCAGTTCAAGCCCCCCACTTCCCCTCAGCCCATTTCCATTCCAAGTCCCGTCCCCATCAGCTATTTGCATTTCAAGCCCCCTTCCACTCAGCCCATTTCCAGTCCTAGCAACCCCCCAACCCATTACCAGTCCTAGCCCCCCATAGCCCACTTCCAGTCCTAATCACACCAGCCCATTTCCAGTCCTAATCCCCATCACCCAATTTTCAGTTTAAGCCCCCCATAGCCCATTACCAGTCCTAACCTCCCCATCAGCCCACTCCGTCCTTATCCGACCAGCCCATTTTCCGTCCTAATCCCCCATCACCCAATTTTTAGTTTAAGCCCCCCAATAGCCCATTACCAGTCCTAACCTCCCCATCAGCCCACTCCCAGTCCTAATCCCACCAGCCCATTTCCAGTCCTAATCCCCATCACCCATTTTTTAGTTTAAGCCCCCCATAGCCCATTACCAGTCCTAACCCCCCATCAAGCCACTTAACCCTCCATAGCCCATGTTCCCTGTAAAAATAGTTATCTCCAAGTAATTTCAGTTTGTTCAATGTAAACCGCACTGACGCAGAATAGCGCGGTATATAAGAGAATGTAAATAAATAAATAAACCCACTTCCAGTCCTAATCCCACCAGCCCATTTCCAGTCCTAATCCCCCATCACCCAATTTTTAGTTTAAGCCCCCCCATAGCCCATTACCAGTCCTAACCTCCCCATCAGCCCACTCCCAGCCCTAATCCCACCAGCCCATTTCCAGTCCTAATCCCCCATCACCCAATTTTTAGTTTAAGCCCCCCATAGCCAATTACCAGTCCTAACCCCCCATCAACCCACTTCCAGTCCTAATCCCACCAGCCCATTTCCAGTCCTAATCCCCCATCACCCAATTTTTATTTTAAGCCCCCCCAGTGCCCATCTACAATCATAACCCCACCCCCAGTGCCCATCTCCACTCCTTACCCCCCCAGCGCCCATCACCCATCACCACTCCTAACCCCCCCCAGCCCAGCCCAGCCCAGCCCAGGGAAAATTTAAAATAAAAAAAAGCTGTCTACTGCCGCTTCCGGGCCCGCCGCAGCAGAATCGAGTGTGCCACGGGGCCCCCCTGTGCCCGGCAGAGCCTGCCCTCCCCTGTATCAGCTCTCTCTTTCCAGCGTCAGTCACACACGCCGGCTTTCAGAGCACGAAGGGACTAGTTTCCCTTTCGCGGCTCTGTTAAGCCCGCGGGGGCTGATTGGAGTTCCCATCAGCCCCCGCGGGCTTAACTGAGCAGCGAGGGAGAAACTCTCCCCTCGCGCTCTGAAAGCCGGCGCGTGTGACTGCCGCTGGAAAGAGAGAGCTGATACAGGGGAGGGCAGGCTCTGCTGGGTACAGGGGGGGCCCCGCGGCACACTCGATTCTGCCGCGGCAGCCCCGGAAGCGGCAGCAGACAGCTTTTTAAAAAAAAAATTTTCATTTTACTTTTGGATCAGAATGTTTTTTGCGCGGGGCCCCCTGAAACGCGGGGCCCTGTGCAAAAAACATTCTCGCTCAATGGACGGGCCGGCCCTGCTCTCAGCCATTTCTTTTCTAGGTTAAAGAGCCCTAACCTTTTTAGCCTTTCTTCATAGGGGTATCCTTCCATATCCTTTACCATTTTGGTGGCTCTTCTCTGAACCTTTTCTAATAACTCTATATCCTTTTTAAGATACAGCAACCAGAATTGCACACAATATTCAAGGTGTGGTCTCACCATGGAACGATATAGAGGCATTATAATATCCTTTGTTTTTTTTTCCATTCCTTTCCTTATGATACCTAGCATTCAATTTGCTCTCTTAGCTGCCGCTGCACACTGGGCCAAGGTTTTTAGCATGTTATCCACAATGACGCCTAAATCTTTTTCCTGGGTGGTGGTTCCTAATGTGGAACCTTGCATCGTGTAACCATAGTTTGGGTTGTTCTTCCATAGGTGCATAACTTTGCACTTGTCCACATTAAATTTCATCTGCCATTTTAATGCCCAGTCTTCCAATTTATCAATATCCTCTTGCAAGTTTCCACAATCCTCTTGGGTTTTAACAACTTTGAATACAGATCTTTTAGTATTTAGAAAAGAACTTAAAACTTACCTATTTTTAGAGTACTTTGGAGACTCATTCCCAGTAGATGAAATATTTCCCACTTAAATCTCATGTATACTCTTATTCATTAATACACAACTTACTTTTTCCCTTCCCCTACAGTATCTTACAATACTCAACTCTCCACATTATCACATTAATAATTCTAGTGAACTTCAATAAATCTTTCCTTGCTCAGATAGGATGAAATGATATTTAAACTTGTAAATATTTTAAATATGTACATATGTTTAAGCTATCTATATATCTGATCAACATTTACTCAGTATTGTAACCCTCAAATTACCTTTTCTATTATGTATAATTTATTGTTCACTGTAATACCAATTGTTTAATAAGTTTCAATGTAATGTTTAAGTTTTGTTCTGTGTAAACTGCTTTGATTTTTCTGAAAGGCGGTATATAAAACCATTCAATAAATAAATAAATAAATAAAAATAGTTTTGTGTCATCTGCAGATTTGATAACCTCACTCGTTATTCCCTTTTCCAGGTCATTTATGAATATGTCAAAAAGCAGCGGACCCAGCACAGATCCCTGGGGTACACCACTATTCACCTTTCTCCATTGGGAAAATTGACCATTTAGCCGTACCCTCTGCTTTCTATCTTTTAACCAGTTCCTGATCCACAATAGTACACTGCCTCCTATCCTATGACTCTTTAGTTTTGCCAAAAGTCTCTGTGAGGGACCTTGTCAAAGGCTTTCTGAAAGTCCAAATACACTATATCAACCAACTCACCTTTGTCTACCTGTTTATTCACACCTTCAAAAAAACATAACAGATTAGTAAGACAAGATCTTCCTTGTCTAAAGCCATGTTGGCTGTCTCCCATTAAGCCATGACTAGCTACATGTTCAGCAATTTTGTTCTTTATGATGGTTTCTACCATTTTTTCCAGAACTGATGTCAGGCTCACCGGTCTGTAGTTTCCCGGATCACCCCTGGAACCCTTTTTAAAAATTGGCGTTACGTTCGCCATCCTCCAATCTTCAGATATTACAGATGATTTTAATGGTAGTTCACAGATTACTAATATCAGGTCTGCAATCCCATATTTCAGCTCTTCCAACACCCTTGGATGTATACCATCCGGCCCAGGTGATTTGCTACTCTTCAGTTAATCTAATAGTTGTAATACATCTTCCCGATGTATCGATATTTCCTTCAATTCTTCCGCATTTTTAAATACTATTCAGTCATGGGTAACATCCCTACATCTTCCTCAGTAAAGACTGAAGCAAAGAATTCATTCAGTCTCTCTGCTATCACCTTGTCGCCTCTTAGTGCACCTTTAACTCCTCTATCATCTAATGGACCAACTGACTCTCTCACAGGTTTTTTGCTACAAATGTACTTGAAAAAGTCTTTATTACACGTTTTTGCTTCCACAGCAAGCTTCTTCTCAAATTCTTCCTTTGCCTGCCTTATCAATGCCTTGCATTTAACTTGCCAGTGCTTGTGCTGTTTCCATGTTTCATCGTTTGGCTGTTTTTTCCATTTCCTGAAAGATGCTTTTTTGGCAACAGATGCGTCTCTGACCTCAACTTTAAACCATGCTGGCAGTTTTTTGGACTTCCTTCCACTTTTCTTAAAGCGTGGAATACAGCTGGTCTGGGCTTCCAAGATAGTATTTTTCAACAACAGCCAAGCCTTATGTACGTCTTTAACCTTTGCAACTGCTCCTTTTAGTTTTTTCTTAACTGTTTTCCTCATTTTATCATAGTCTCCCTTTCGAAAGTTAAAAGGTAGTACTGTGGATTTCCTTACTATCCCTCCTCCATTAATTAAATCAAAGACGATCATGCTATGATCACTATTGCCAAGTGGCCCCAACAACCTTATCTCTTGCACTAGATCTGGTGTTCCACTAAGGACTAGGTCTAATATGGCTTCCCCTCTGGTCGGTTCATGAACCAGCTGCTCCAAGAAGCAGTCATTTATTTCATCTAGGAACTTTATCTCCCTAGCATGTCCTGACGTGACACTGACCCAGTCGATACCGGGGTAGTTGAAATCACCCATTATTATTACTGTGCTGTAACTTTTGTTAGCTTTCTTGATTTCTTTGAACATTTCATCATCCATTTGGTTATTCTGGCCAGGCGGTTGATAGTACACCCCCACTGCCATCGCCTTCCCCCTTTTACATGGAATTTCAATCCATATAGTGGAGGAGTGGCCTAGTGGTTGGGGCAAGGTACTTCAGACCAGAAGGTCGGGGGTTCAAATCCCACTAGAGGACAGCAACCTTGGGCCGGAAGGACTGGGGTTTCTAGTCCCACAGGTCTCCTTGTGGTCTTGGGCAAGCCACTTAACCCTCCATAGCCCATGTTCCCTGTAAAATAGTTATCTCCAAGTTATAATGCCCTGTTCAATGTAATTTCACTTTGTTCAATGTAAACCGCACTGATGCAGAATAGTGCAGTATATAAGAGAATGTAAATAAATTATACAACAGATTTTGTTTCCTGCAAAACTTTAATCCTTTCTGACTCAATGCCCTCCCTAACATAGAGAGCAACCCCTCCACCAATTTGATCAGCTCTATCATTACGATATAGTTTGTACCCAGGTATCACAGTGTCCCACTGGTTGTCCTCCTTCCACCATGTCTCTGATATTCCAATCATATCTAACCTTTCATTTATTGCTATATATTCTAACTCTCCCATCTTATTTTTTAGACTTCTAGCATTTGCATACAAGCATTTTAGAGAATGTATTTTATTCATATTAATTTGGCTATTGTTAGACATGGGTAATTTGGGATCTTTAAGCTCTGTCTGCTCCATACTTCAGGGCATTTGGGCTAGTTTACTCTTTTGTGGAAGCTCTCTGCTTTTGGTAGTATCCTTCAAAGATACATTCTTCCGAACCATCCGCTCTTGGGCGACTGTCGGCTTTCCCTTAATATCTAGTTTAAAAGCTGCTCTATCTCCTTTTTAAAGGTTAATGCCAGCAGCCTGGTTCCATCCCGGTTAAGGTGAAGCCCATCCCTTCGGAAGAGCCCCTCCTTTCCCCAGAATGTTCCCCAGTTCCTAACAAATCCAAAACCCTCATCTCTGCACCATTGTCTCATCCACGCATTGAGACTCCGGAGCTCTGCCTGCCTTTTGGGTCCTGCGCGTGGAACAGGAAGCATTTCGGGGAACGCTACCCTGGAAGTTCTGGATTTCAACTTCCTACCTAAAAGCCTAAATTTAGCCTCCAGAAACTCCCTACCACATTTTCCTATGTCATTGGTACCAACATGTACCAAGACAGCAGACTCCTCCCCAGCACTATCTAAGACCTTATCTAGGTGGCGCGTGAGGTCCGCTACCTTCGCACCAGGCAGGCATGTTACCAGGTGATCCACACGTCCACTAGCCACCCAGCTATCTACATGCCTAATGATCGAATCACCAACTATAACGGCTGTCCTAACCCTTCCCTCATGGGCACATGGCCCTGGAGAAACTTCCTCGGTGCGAGAGGGTTTTACATCACCTGGAGGACAGGTCCTAGTTACAGGATCACTTCCTGCCACACCAGGGTGATGCTCTCCTGTCACGTGACCTCTCTCCTCCATGGCAACAGGGATGCTGCCAGACTGGAGGTGGGACTTCAGGACTATATCCCTGTAGGTCTCGTCTATGTACCTCTCTGTCTGTCTTATGCTTTCCAAGTCTGGTACTCTAGCCTCTAGAGCAGGGGTAGGGAACCCTGGTCCTGGAGAGCCGCAGACCAGTCAGGTTTTCGGGATATCCCTAATGAATATGCATGAGATATATATGCATTAGAGATATCCTGCCAACCTGACTGGTTTGTGGCCCTCCAGGGCTGGATTTGGAGACCCCTGCCATACACCTCTGTCATTTAAGATTGTGAGTTGGCAAGATGCAGATGTCCAAGACATCAAAAAGGTTAGATAGAATGTGTCACATGCCTCCTCACTTCTCACCACCACCAAAATATTGTCTATTAGACAACTTTTTGGTGGTGGTGAGAATTGAGGAGGAATGTGACACATTCTATATACCCTTTCGATGTCTAGGACATCTGCACCTTGCCCACTCACAATCTTAAATGACAGAGGTGTAAGGCAGGGGTCTCCAAATCTAGCCCTGGAGGGCCACAAACCACTCAGGTTGGCAGGATATCTCTAATGCATATATATCTCATGCATATTCATTAGGGATATCCCGAAAACCTGACTGGTCTGCGGCTCTCCAAGACCAGGGTTCCCTACCCCTGCTCTAGAGAACGGACTCGTTCCCTGAGAGGAAAGAGCTCCTTGCACCTAGTGCACACGTAAGACCTCTCACCAACTGGGAGAAATCATACATGTGACACTCAATGCAAAAGACTGGAAAGCCCCCATCCCGCTGCTGGACTGCTGTCTGCATCTTAGTTTTAAGTTTGTGTTTAGATCTACGTTCTTTACTTACTAAGGGCATCCTTGCTGGGTTCCATGTCCCAACCTAAAACATTTGGAATAGAAGCCATTGACCGATAGCATGGCCATTGGATTGGCAAACAAGGCCTCCACCCAACCATACGTGAGGTCTGAACCCAAAATGTCTAAACACCTCTTGCAGATAAACCCATTCAACCTTATTGAAGGCCTTTTCAACATCGAGTGATAAGATCACACACTGTTCTGCCTTGCTCCAAACTCCATGCAATACGTTAATCAAATGTCTCATTCTCGAAGACATATCTGTATTTCATGAAGCTGGTCTGATCCGGATGAATGAGATCCTGTAGTTTTAGTTCCAGATGTGCACAGAGCAAATTGGTAAGAATTATATAATCGATATTCAGTAGGGAGATGGGTTTGTAATTACTTCCCTTTTTCTCCTCCTCTTTTTCCTTGTTCCCTTCTTTCTTCTTCCTTCTCCTTTTCTTTTCTGCCTTTTCTTTATTCTTTGTTTAATTTAAATTGTTGCACTTTTCCCTCTGTTGACTTTCCTGAAGCTCCTCTGTAACTCTCCCTGGGATGCTGACTGCCACAGCCCTCACAAGGGATGAGGCCCAGCAATAAGTCTGGGTATGCTCTTGTGGCACACTATCCTTCAGGAAACACAGCAAGTTGGTAAAAGTCAGAAAAAAGAAAGAAAACATAAATATGATGGCAGAAAAAGACCACATGGCCTATCTAGTCTGTCCTTCCATATCAACTACTACAGTAGTCCATTTTTTTCCTTTAGAGATTCTCTGTGTTTGTCCCATGCTTTTTTGAATTTAGATACTGTCCTCATCTCTACCACCTCCACTGGGAGACAATTCCATGCATCTACCATGTTTTCCGTAAAGAAATATTTCCGCACATTACTCCTGAGTCTATCCCCTTTCACCCTCATCCTATGTCTCCTCGTAGCAGAGCTTGCTTTCAATCGAAAGAGGCTCTCCTCCTGTGCATTTATGTACTCAGATACAAATACAACCGCAGATAAGATACCTGGGAATCATCATAGACCAAGCACTCACACTTGAACAACAAATCAAAAAAACTACCACTACAATATTTCATAAGGCTAAAACAGCGCAACGCCTCAAACCTCTCCTCGAACCACAAGACTTCAGAACAGTGATGCAGGCCCTAACACTCCCCCACCGGGACTACTGCAATATAATCTACCATGGACTCCCGGCCACCCATACCAACCCACTCCGGACTGCCTTAAACACCACAGCAAGTATTATCCAATCAGCAAAAAAACAGGACCACATCACCCCAATTCTGAGAGAGCTACACATACTCCCTCTGGAAGCATGAATCAAGTACAAGTCCGCTCTACTCACCCACAGAGCTCTCAACCAAACCCAAACCTCCCAACTCCGCACGCTACTTACTCGACCAGCCCACAACAAAGCAACCAGACAAACCACCAACAACTCCCTCACCATCCCCCACAAAAGGACAAAATGCAACAGAGTCTTCAAACTTTACGCACCATCCATCTGGAACTCTCTACCGAACCACATCAAAAACAACAAAGACCCCCTATCATTCAGGAAACAACTAAAAAACACAATATTCCAGGAATACCTCGGACCAGAAACAAACACCCACCAATGAGACTGTAGCTCAATGTCTATGTCTACGTCCCAAATATTTATCAAAATCATGAATGTTGGCCCGCCTGGTGACGGCACATACCCTAGAATTGATTATTGCCCCTCCCCCCCCCCCCTCGTTCAATGTTCCACCGCTTTGACCCGGTGAAAAGCGGGATATAAATACAGCTAAATAAAGAAAAAAAGAAAGAAATTAAATGTCTCTATCATATCTCCTCTGTCCCGCCTTTCCTCTAAAAGCATACATATTAAGATCCTTAAGTCTGTCCTCATATGCTTTATAACAAAGATCACTAACCATTTTAGTAGCCACCCTCTGCACCGACTCCAACATGTTTATATCCTTTTGAAGATGTGGTCTCCAGAATTGCACACAATACTCCAAATGAGGTCACACCAAAGACTTATACAGAGGCTCACCTTCTTTTTCTGCTGGCCATTTCTCTCCCTATGCACCCAAGCATCCTTCTAGCTTTTGCCGTCACCTTCTCTACCTGTTTAGCTAATTTTTAGTTCATCAGACACAATCACGCCCAGGTCCCATCTTCTTTTGTGACAAAAGTACTTCACCCCCTATACTATATTGCTCCCTTGGATTTTAGCAGCCCAAATTCACGACCCTGCACTTTTTAGTATTAAATACCAGTTGCCAAATTCTCAACCATTCTTCAGGCTTAGCTAGATCCCTTCTCATATTATCTACTCCTTCCTGGGTGTCTACTCCATTGCAGATTTTGGTATCATCTACAAAAGGCAAACGTTACCTGACAGCCCTTCTGCAATATCACTAACAAAGCTGCTAAAAAGAATCGGACCAAGGACACTGTGGCACTCCACTGGTACCTCCATCTCCTCAGAGTGAGCTCAGTTTATCTGTACACTTTTGTTGTCTCACACTTAACCAGTTTCTAACCCAATCAGTAAGTTTAGGGTCCAATTTAGTTATGTCACCTGTCCGGAACAGTGTCAAAGGCTTGACTGAAATCCAAGAACACCACATCTAGTGCTCTCCCTCGGTCCAACTCCCTGGTTACCCAGTCAAAGAAATCAATCAGTTTTGTCTGACAAGACCTGCCTTATTTCAAAGTAGCTTGATGGTATATTCATGTGGCTGGCTGCAATCATCATGCCGCCACCAAGGGGAGCAGCTTAAGCAGATAATAGGGCTGCCCGATGTTCGTGCGAGCTAGCCCTGCAGCTTCCTGAGCCCCATGAGGTTCAGTAGAGGACTGGCCATAGCTGCACTGCTGAGTCTGCCACTATAAATTAGAGAGTTGAGTCACCATCAGCCAGGCACTTTGCAGCAACACATGACAGAAGGGGGGAGCCACTTACTCTGCTGCTTGACACTAAGAAGGTATCAGTGAGTCATTCTCAGGCAGGCAGCCTGGCCTATTCCATCTCCGGAACACATGGAGGCATGTACCATCAGGCTGCTCTCATTCAGCCAGCTGATTACTGAAGCATTATTGCTAGGCACACATTAGAGAAGCATGTTGTGGGAGCCACTATAAAACTGGGAGTTTCTTCAAAGGATTTCTTTGTGGCGGCGGCCAGTAAGGTCATTGGTAGTCATAAGAACATAAGATATGCCATACTGAGTCAGACCGAGGTCCATCAAGGCCAGTATCCTGTTTCCAACAGTGGCCAATCTAGGTCATACGTACCTAGCAGTATCCTCAAAAGACACAGGTTCCACAATGCTTGTACTGGGTCAAGCATTGATTATCCTGGGTCCCTTTTTAATAGTGGTTTATGGACCTTTTCCTCCAGGAACTTGTCCAAACCTTTTTTAAACCCAGCTACTCTAACAGCCCTTACCACATCCTGCGGCAACAAATTCCAGAGTTTGATTACACGTTGAGTGAAAAAATATTTTCTCTTATTTGTCATAAATAGTTTACCCTGTAGCTTCATTGCATGTCCCCTAGTCTTTCTATATTCTGATAGCGTAAACAATTGATCCACGTTTACCCGCTCCACTCCATTCATTAATTTATAGACCTCTATCATATCTCCCCTCAGCCATCTCTTTTCCAGGTTGAAGAGCCCCAACCTTTGTAGCCTCTCTTCATAGGAGTAGCCTTCCATCCCCTTCACCATTTTGGTGGCTCTTCTCTGTACTTTTTCTAATAATGCTATGTCCTTTTTAAGATACGGTGACCAGAACTGCACACAATATTCAAGGTGCGGTCGTACCATGGAACGATACAGAGGCATTATAATATCCTTTGTTTTATTTTCCATCCCTTTCTTTATGATACCTAGCATTCTATTTGCTTTCTTGGCCGCCGCAGCACACTGGGCGGAGGGTTTTAACATGTTATCCACGATGACTCCTAAATCTTTTTCCTGGGTGGTGGTTCCCAATGTGGAACCTTGCATTGTGTAACTATAGTGTGGGTTGTTCTTTCCTAGGTGCATAACTTTGCACTTGTCCACATTAAATTTCATCTGCCATTTGGATGCCCAGTCTTCCAATTTATCCAGAGCTCACTCTGAGGAGAAGGATGTTACCAGTGGTGTGCCCCAGGGATCTGTCCTTGGTCCGATTCTTTTTAACATCTTTGAAAGTGATATAGCGTAAGGGCTGTCGAATAAGGTTTGCCTCTTTGCGGATGATACCAAAATCTGCAATAGAGTAGACACCCAGGAAGGTGTAGATAACATGAGGAGGGATCTAGCTAAGCTTGAAGAATGGTCTAGAATTTGGCAGCTGGGATTTAATGTTAAAAAATGTAAGGTCATGCATTTGGGCTGCAGCAATCCAAGGGAGCAATATAGTATATGGGGTGAAGTACTTTTGTCCACTAAAGAAGAGCGGGACCTAGGCATGGTTGCGTCTGATGATCTTAAAGTAGCTAGACAGGTAGAAAAGGTGATGGCAAAAGCTAAAAGGATGCTTGGGTGCATATGGAGAGGAATGGCTAGCAGAAAAAAGGAAGTGATAATGCCTCTGTATAAGTCTTTGGTGCGACCTCATTTGGAGTATAGTGTGCAATTCTGGAGACCGCACCTTCAAAAGGATGTGAACAGGATGGAGTCGGTGCAGAGGGTGGCTACTAAAATGATTAGTGGTCTTCATTGTAAAGCATATGAGGACGGACTGAAGGATCTTAATATGTACACCTTAGAGGAAAGGCGGGATAGAGGTGATGTGATTGAGATGTTTAAATACCTCCGTGGCATAAATGTTCAGGGAGAGAGCCTCTTTCAATTGAAAGCAAGTTCTGCTATGAGGGGACATGGGATGAGGGTGAAGGGAGATAGATACAGGAGTGATATGCGGAAATATTTCTTTACGGAAAGAGTAGTGGATCCGTAGAATAGTCTCCCAGTGGAGGTGGTAGAGATGAGGACAGTAACTGAATTCAAAAAAGCATGGGACCAACACAGAGGATCTCTAAAGGAAAAAAGGGGACTGTTGTAGTTGTTGATATGGAAGGACAGACTAGATAGGCCATGTGGTCTTTTTCTGTCATCATATTTCTATGTTTCTATGTTACTCTTTAGTCACCTCCTGTCTAGAGTATTTCAATCTCTCTCCCCTTCAATCTGTTCAAAATTCAGCTGCGCAGCTAATCTTCCGCCAGCCTTGACATGCTTATATAACCCCTCTTCTCAAGTCGTTCATTGGCTCCCTAGCCATTTCCATATCCAGTTCAAATTTCTCTTACTGACCTATAAATGCACTCATTCTGCTGCTCCTCACTATCTTTCCTCTCTTATCTCTCTCTACACCCCTCCTCAGAAAGCCCGCTCTTCTGGCAGTGCCCTTCTCTTCTACTGCCAACTCCAGACTTCGGTCCTTTCACCTTGCTGCTCCTTATGCCTGGAGTAAACTACCCGAGTCTGTGCATCAGGCTTCATCTCTGGCCCTTTTCAAATCTAGGCTGAAAACTCACCTCTTTGAGGCTGCTTAGTCTCCTATGTGTTTCCTTACTATTTCCCTAGATATAGTCTTGCCCTCAGCTGTTGTGTTGTCCGTCTTGACTAGATTGTAAGCTCTGATGAGCAGGGACCATCTTTTACACGTGTCTGTACAGTACTGCGTATGCCTTGTAGCACTATACAAATGATCAGTAATAGTAGTAATACATTCTACACTTTCAATGTGAAAAAGACAATGATAGACATATTCAAAAAGTAATTAAGAATAAAGAAACCAATAAAGTTTTGATTGCTTCCTGTATGTCTCCATGCCCTATGTCATAGCAAACTCAAATTAACTCTAATTCCAAAATTTGCCTAAACAAGGCCCCTAGTAACTTACACGATGTCCATCTGTTTTCAGTAACAATGGTTGAGTTGATTCAAATATTTCTGGATGAGGAATGAAACTGTTTCTGTTTTATGAAATGAATTTGAAGCAAAGTTCTAAATATGTTGAGTACAGAGCTGCTAAAATTACTCTGACATAAAGTTATTCAAAGGTACAGATTGAGGGAAGGCTATAAGAAAATTGTAATGTAATGCAACATCCCTGGGGACACAAGTACATCATTTTAAAACGGAAATAGTTTGGCAGCACGAAGATAGCCCATGGCTACTGGCTATGAAGGAACAAAAAAGACTGCTGAGAGACCTCACTGCGAGGCCCAAGATTACCTTTAAAGAATATTAATTTTCTGGCCGAGACTGGAAAAAATGTTGATTGTTCACCTATTTGAAGATTACTTTACAAACATAGTTTACATGGGAAGATGGCAAGAAGGAAGCCTCTGCCGAAGAAAAGCCATATGATATGTCACATGACCTTTAATGAAACACTTAAGCAACACTGTATACGAGTGAGAAGAAGGTTTTTAGTCTTAGATCAAAGTGGAAGTTTTGGTCTGAATGCTAAGTGACATGTATGGTATAAAGCAAACACAGCCCCTCACACTGCTAATTCTATCTCGACAGTAAAGCATGATGGGTGGCAGCATTATGCTGTGGGGAAGGAAAGGTTTATGAGAACCAAGGAAAAGAGAGATGGTATGAAATACTGGCAAATTCCGGAGGAAAGCCCATTCCAATCTGTCATAGTCCTAGGACTGGGGAGAAGATTTCGCCTTTTGGCAGCACAATGATCCCAAGCACAAAGCAAAGGCAACAATGGTTCAGCAAGAAGAATGTGAAGTTCTTGAGTAGCCCAATCAAAGCCCGGACCTGAATCCATCAGAAAATCTGTGGCAAGATTAGAAGACTTCAGTCCATAGATGATCCTCTGTTAGCTGGAAAGAGCTTGAGCTATTCTGACAAGAAGAATGGGCAAAGACTGCACCATCCTGTTCTGAAAAGCTGGTAGGCACTTAACCTTAACCAACTCATGGCTGTTATTGCTCAAAAGGGACCTACACCAAGCACTGGATGAAGTGGTGTGAATATACGTTCTGCCTTTTTGGTTTCTTATTCGGTGAACGAAACTTCCACTATAACGCCTTCTGAACTGCATGTTTTAGACAACCAGATGATGAAAGTGCAAGGATGTGAAGACTTTTACAAGGCACTGTACTTCCCCCGTTCCCATGGCTGGATGGGTGAGTGCCTTTAAGAAGAGAAAGGAGCTTGATGGTGATAGGATCACTGTCATGAGCGTAGTTTGGGGGGGGGGGCAAGGAGAGCATTACCTCGCCAAATGAGCCGTCTCTCCACTGATTCGATGCCGGCCTGCTTCCCACCTGGTCTGCTACCGCTCCATTTTCTGTGCCTGCAGCAGCAGTGGACTGGCCTCTGATTTGAAAAAAAAAAGTAAAAGAAATGCGGGAGTAAGTGCTTCCTTGCTGTGAAGTTTGGTCTGGCCCCACCCTCTCTGATGCAAAGGATGCGTCAGAGAGGGGCGGGACTAAACCAGCCTTCCTAGCAAGGAAATACTTACTCTGCAGGTTTTATTTCTTTTTCAAATCAGAGGCCGGTCCACCGCAGCCGCAGCCACTACCACTGCAGGCACAGAAAAGGCAGCGGTAGCAGCAGTGGTGCAGGTGGGGGTAGCAGGGGGAGAAGGGTATGTGGAAGGCTGGAAGCGAAATGCTGGGCAGATGGACACAAAGAGGGA
This sequence comes from Ichthyophis bannanicus, assembly GCA_033557465.1. NCBI lineage: Eukaryota > Metazoa > Chordata > Amphibia > Gymnophiona > Ichthyophiidae > Ichthyophis > Ichthyophis bannanicus. Next base: position 47,735,735 of record CM066046.1, read on the forward strand.
AGGGTGGAATAGCCAGAAGGAAAATGCTGGACAGATGGAGATGGACACGAGAGGGGGGTATGGAATGGCCAGAAAGGAAGAATTAGAGGGATTAGAGTATGATAAAATACACATAAGTAGTGGACAAGAGAACAAGGAGCATCAGGATCCAAAAGAGGCTTCAAAGAAGTATTTTTTTTAGCCTGGATTTGAATAGGATTAGAGTAGGGGCTTAATGCCCAGATTCTGATAGTTTGTTTAAGGCATATGGAGCTGCAAGAGGGAATGAACAAAGTCTGGAGTTGGCAGTGGCAGTTAAGGGCACAGATGAAAGGGATTTGCCAGAAGAGTGGAGTTCCCGAGGAGGGGTATAGAGTGAAGATAGAGGAAAGGTGGTGAGGAGCCACAGAATGAATGCACTTGTAGGTCAGTAGAAGTTTGAACTGTGTGCGGAAACTGATAGGGAGCCAGTGAAGTGACTTTAGAAGAGGGATTACATGAGCATAGTGACACTGGTGGAAGATAAGCCGTGCAGCTGAGATTTGAACAAATTGAAGGGGAGAGAGATGATTCAGAGGAGACCAGCGAGGAGCAGGTTACAATAGTCAAGATGAGAGGTGACTAAAGAGTGGATAAGGGTCTTAGTAGTGTGAACAGAAAGGAAGGGACACATTTTGCTGATGTTATAGAGAAAGAACTGGCAGGTTTTAGTCATCTCTTGGATGTGCCCAGAGAAAGAGAGAGTAGAATCAAAGATGACCCCAAGTTTGCGAGCTGAGGAAAAGGGAAGGAGTGTAGCGTCATCCATAGAAGTAGAGAAAGGAGAAAGGGGGGTTTAAGGGGAAAGATAAGGAGATCAATTTTGCCACGTTCAGTTTCAGATGGTGGTGAAACATCCAGGCAGCAATGTTGGATAAGCAGGCAAAGTGTAGTATTGTGGATCAGGAACTGGTTAAAAGATAAAAAGCAGAAAGTAGGGCGAAACAGCCAATTTTCAAAATAGAGAAAGGTGAATAGTGGTGTATCCCAGGGATCTGTGCTAGGCTCACTGCTTTTTAACATATTCATAAATGACCTGGATATGGGAATAAAGAGTGAAGTGATCAGATATGCAGTTGACACAAAATTATTCGAGTTGCTAAAACACAAGAGGATTATGAAAGATTGCAAGAGGACCTTGATAATTTGGAAGACTGGACATCCACATGGCAGATGAAATTTATGTGGACAAGTGCAAAGTTATGCATTTAGGGAAGAACAACCAAACAATGGTTAAACGATGCAAGGTTCCACATTAAGAACCACCGCTCAGGAAAAAGATTTAGGCATCATTGTGGATAATACATTGAAACCCTCTGTTCAGTGGCAGTCGAGAAAGCAAATAGAATGCTAGGTCCGATTCTTTTTAACATTATTGTTAGTGATACTGCGGAAGGGCTGTTGGGTAAGGTTTGCCTCTCTGCGGATGATACCAAAATCTGCAGCAGAGCTGACACCCAGGAAGGTGTATATAACATGAGGAGGGGGTCTAGCTAAGCTTGAAGAATGGTCTAGAATTTGGCAGCTGAGATTTAAATGCTAAAAAATGTAGGGCCATGCATTTGGGTAGCAACAATCCAAGGGGAGAAATATAGTATAGGGGGTGACATACTTCTGTCCATGAAAGAAAAATGGGACCTAGGTGTGGTTGTGTCTGATGATCTCTAAGTAACTAAACAGTTAGGAAAGGCGACTGCGAAAGCTAGAAGGATGCTTGGGTGCATAGAGAGAGGAATGGCCAGCAGAAGAAAGGAGGTGATAGTGCCTCTGTATATGGTGCAACCTCATTTGTGTGAAATTCTGGTGACTACATCTTCAAAAGGATATAAACAGGTTGGAATCGGTGCAGAGGGTGGCTACTAAAATGGTTAGTGGTCTTTGTTATAAAGCATATGAGGTCAGACTTAAGGACCTTAATATGTATATTAAGGGGTCTGTTTACTAAACGGCGCACATGTACGGGGCGCACATGAGCGCTCTAAAAGATGTATTTAAGTGCTCTTAAGCGCCCCGTACGAGTGCGCGGCACATTAACGGGTCCCGCAAGCGTGCGCCGACAACGCGCACATTTGCGGGGCGGTAATGTGCGAAAGAGGCGTGCCAAGGCGAAATGAGGGCGGAGGAAGGCCCCCTAGGGGCGGAGAGACGGGGTCAGTGGGCGGAATGTGGGAGGGGAGAGACTCGCCGCACAGGAGCGTGCCCGAATCTGCAAAGAAATTTACCGCCAGTGAAACACTCGCGTTAGAGGTGCTGTGCAGGGAAAAGAAACCGTTTCCGTCAGCAATGTGCAGCACAATAGTGGAAGCCCAAAAACCGTGAGCAGTGTGATCTATGTGCACAGATCAAACGCCGTAATGTCACAGGGCACTAACCACACGGGCGCCGCGCACCTTAGCGCATCTGTCAATCACAGCTTCTGTTCTTCACGACGGAACGCCCACTCCTTATACGGCACCCGCTCGGTACCGCGGACCGCACAACACCGGCCTTTAGTAAACAGACCCCTAAGAGGTGATATGACTAAGACATTTAAATATATCCGTGCATAAATGCACAGGAGGAGAGTCTTTTTCGATTGAAAGCAAGCTCTGCTTTGAGGGGACATAGGATGAGGGTGAAAGGGGATAGACTCAAGAGTAATATGCGGATATATTTCTTTACAGAAAGAGTGGTAGATGTGTGGAATAATCTTCCCAGTGGAGGTGGTAAAGATGAGGACAATATCTAAATTCAAAAAAGCATGGGACAAACACAGAGGCTCTCTAAAGGTAAAAACGGAACTCCTGTAGTGGTTGAAATGAAAGGGCAGACTAGATAGGCCATGTGGTCTTTTTCTGCCATTATGTTTCTATAGTACAATGCCTCTGTATTGTGTGCAGTTTCGGTCTCCATACAGTTGTGGTCAACATTATTGGCACCCTTGCATTTTAGGTATGTTGTGTACAATATCTTGAGAAATAATTGAAAATATTCCAACTGTATGTCATCACCATAATATTTAATTGTATGTTCAAAGGTATACAACAAATAAAAAATTGTCTGTGCAACTTAGATGTAGCAATTTCTGAGAAAAAAACCCAAAATATATCCCGGACAGGATTAATGGTACCCTTCACTAATATTTGTTTGCACAACCCTTGGCAAAGATGACAGACTTCCAACATTTCTTGTAGCCATCTATAAATTTCTTACATCTGTCCGCAGGTAGTTTTTCACCCTCTTCAGCTGTGATTTGTTCCAGCTCATGAATGTTTTCAGGATTCCTTTTACCAATGGCAGATTTCAGCTCTTTCCAAAGGTTCTTGATTGTATTGAGATCAGGACTCATTGCTGGCCAGTTAAAACAGTCCATTCTTCCTTTTCAACCATTCTTTTGTCCTTCTGGATGTATGTTTTAGGTCTTTGTCCTGCTAGAGGACCCATGATCTTTGACGCAAACCTACAGTAGCTTTCTGACACTAGGTAGCACATTTTGCTACAAAATACCTTGGTAGTCTTCTGCCCCACAACAGCCCTACAACATTACGGCACCTCCACCATATTTAAATGTAGGAAGGGTTTTTTTTCTTCTTCTAAGTTTCATTTCTTTGACTATAAATGTATCACTGGTCTGCATTGCTAAAGAGCTCAAGTTTGGTTTCATCGGCAAAAATCAGGGATGCCTTTTAACTTTTTAACATTTATTTTATTAAACCATCAGACAAACACATGCCCTGGGAGTCATGGTTACTCTTACATGTCCCCTAGAGGCATATCACAAATGGCACAAAGTGAAAACAAGAACATCCAATGATGTTTACATTTTATCCCCACCCACACATCCTCTCCCTCCCCCCCCCTCACCCCTGCTGGATTCCATAGAGCATTATGCTCTCTCCATGAAGGGGTACCGTCATTAAGTGAAGTATTCCAGGTAATTAGTTGCTCCATAAACTTTGTCATGTGGTTGGCTCCGATGTCAAGTGTCTGTCAGGCACACATTCAGACAAGCAACTTTCGGCCGATGGCTACGGCTCCCCGGTCACCCCCCAACCCAAACTCTAAAGCTTATTTTGAGCCCTTGGTGTTAAGGTGTCCATATAACAACCCCAAATAGAGTAAAAGGCCTCTTGGTTTTGATCATTCCCTCTTGCCGACAAATATTCCATGAACATCATGTGGTGGATATTGCTATGCCACTTCCAATCAGACGGGGGATTTTCATTGCTTCAATTTTTAAGGATCGATTGTTTCCCTACTACACAAGCTTTCTGGACCAAAAACCTCACTGAGCGCCCTTTGGGCAAGATGGGACGCCAAGTGTCAAACAAAACTATCTATGCATTAAGCTGCACTCGCTAACCCAACACCTCCCCCCCCCCAATAGTTCTGGATACATCGCCAGTAAAATTTTACCATGGGGCAATGCCACCAAGTCCGCTTGACACTGCCCACACCATGGACACTCACCCAATTCTGAGAGATCACTACGAAGTGCTCGCACAGGGGAAAACTGCGTACAGTCGAATGTTAGGAACTGAAGCTCCTGCATACATACTGGTTGAAGACGGTGGGGAATCCCCTTGATAGCTCCCAATAATGTTCCAGTATGTACTGACTCCCCTATGTCACTAGCCCATGTGGACTCTAAGGCAGGCAAGTCATGTGGCAAAATCCAGACCATCATTTGCTGATTGTACTGAGACATAGACAGGCCCCAACATCTTCAATATTCAAATCAAAAAATTCAATCATCTGGTCCATCCCCACTGGTGTCAAAGTTTCCCTAGGGAGCAATCTAATATAGTGATGAAGCTGACAATATGCAAATTGGTGCCTAGTCTCCAATCCATATTAGTCTCACAAGATTGTGAAGGGTTAGATTTTCCCCTGTCATTTATGACCTGTTGGAAGAGATGAAGTCCACGATGCTTCCAAAAGCAGAATGAACTTACTGCCACGCTAGGGGGAAGTGAATGTTACCCTGAATAGACAAAAAGCCAGACACAGAAGGGGAAAGCAGCCACCAAATACAAAGGCTGCACCATAGGCTCTGAAGAGGGTGAATCAAAAGGCTACCATGAAGTCACTGGGGAAGCAATCTTCCCTCCATATGTAGGACCGCAACAAGCTATTGTGAGAAACAAAACCTTCTTCAAATATATGGGGGGGGGAGGTGAACGTGGAGGTAAACCCTACTCAATCATGCAAACCCTAATTAATCATGCAAATGCCTCATCTGACAGGCCATGGCATATTGTTGAAGGACAGGCAGCCCTATACCGCCATACCACCATCCTCCCCGAAGCCGGGTCAGCGCCACCTTTGCATGACGACCTCTCAACAGAAACCAGCGAATCTCATGTTCAAATCTCAAGAGGGGAGTGGCCTAGTGGTTAGGACACAGTACCTGAGGCCAGAGGGCCAGGGGTTCAAGCCCCACCTGGGGACAACAATCTCAGGCTGGAGGGACAAGGGTTTCTAGTCCTATAAGCACTCCTTGTGGCTTTGGGCAAGCCACTTAATCCTCCATTGCCTCAGGTACACATAGATTGTGAGCCTTTTGCGGACAAGAGGATGTATCTAGTACCTGTTTGTAGTGATTAGATAATGCAAACCGATTTGATTGAAGGATAAGGCAGCATAGAAAACTTGTTAAATAAATAAAATAAAGAGATCCTACCATTGAAAACACTTCAGGAGCATTTGTAAATGATACAGTATCCTTGGAAACAGGGCAATGTGATAAGCTTCCACTCTACATGACAAGGGTAATGGGGTCCAATATTTCATAGCCACCCTTACTTTATTAAAATGGAATTGTAATTCAACTGGTAGAGTTTACAGGGATCTTGGGGCAGCTGAATTCCCAAGTATGTAAACGCCTGCTCTGCCCAGCAACGTGGAATAGTGGGGCCCCACAGTATTCATAACTGACCCAAAACATCCAATGCTTCTGACTTATCTACATTTAATTTAAACCCAGCCACTGTCCCATAGTGCTGGAATTCAGCTAACATGCAAGTTTGGGTTATGTGTGTGCAATCGTGCAAAGAAAAGGGTCCAGGGAGAGGACAAACAGCAGCAGCGATAGTGGGCATCCCTGTCTTGTCCCCTGCCCCAAATTAAAGGCCTCCAACAAAATGGAGTTCACCACCACCGCTGCCCTAGGTCACGAATATAGCAGCCTCACCATCTGAAGGAAGGGGTCACCTATCCCATATCTAGGAAGGACCACAAATAGATAATCCCATCCCACTCTATCAAAGGCCTTCTCTGCATCAAATCTAATAAATAATGAAGGTAGGCCACGCTTGTGTATCTACTCTAAAGACACAAAGATCTTTCGCATATTACTAGTGGCATAACATCCTTGAACAAACCCCACCTGAGAATCATGGGGCAGATCTAGGAGCACATGGGCTAGATAATCAGCTAGGATTTTCACAAAAAGTTTAAGATCATAATTAATTGGGGAGATTGTTCAATATTATGGTTCCATCAACAGATCTTTCCCCAATTTTGGTAGCAGGGTAATATAGGCCTGATTATCACCCCACCCAAAAAGGCCCTGCTCAGCATGCTCACAGAACTCATCCACCGAGGGAGGGGGTGTTCAACTGATACTACAAGAGCTTATAAAACTTTGCACCAAAACCATCCGGTCCGGGGGTCTTATAACATACAGCCCTCTAGATTCTCTTCTGAACTTCCTCCATGGTAATCAGTGCACTCAACACTGCTGCCTGCCAGTCTGACAACTGCAGCAGCCTGAGGTTGTCCAGATAGGCCTCAGTATAGGCTGGAGATACTGGATCCGCGGTATGCAGACAGGACCATACCTAGCCCTGTGCGAGCGGTGCAGCCGCACAGGACGCAGAGGCTTAAGGGCACATTTCAGCTGTCTGCCGCTGCCACTTTTTCTTCTCTCAGCGGCGGCAGGCATCGGCAGACAGCTGAACTGCACCCCTTAAGCCTTCTCATGGCATGCTAAGCAGATCTGGTCCCTCCCTGCTCTGACATGGCATCAGAGCAGGGAGGGACAGATCTGCTTAGTGCACCGGCGACTTGCACATTGGGCGCACCTCTTCTCTCCTGCCACCTCCAGAAAGTGGCTGGATAGAGATGCGGGGGTTGGAGGGTACGCCCGATGTGCAAATCACACAGGGTGCGATTCACGCTCAGTATGGCCCTCTATGCAGATTCTTATAAAACTCTTGGAACAGCTGAACAATACAGGCCTTATCATGGTGTAGGTGACCCCCAGCATCTCACAATACTGCTACCATATGGAAACCCCGATTCCCCCACAAACATCGTGCCAATAATTTCCCAGCCCAATCCCCATGTTTGTAAAGATGAAACTTATAATTGAGCATCAACTTTTTCGCTCGTTGATGAAGCAGTTCAGTTTTCATGTATAGTGTAGGGTAACTTGCATGTCTGGGATGAGCCACCACCATCTCCTTCTCTAAAAGCATGATTTGCACATTCAGCATCTGCTGTTTCCGAACTGAATAAGCTATTATATCACCCCGCAGAACAACCTTCATCGTCTCCCAAAAAAGCTCAGGGGTGTCTTTATGCTGGGAGTTGTGACTAGCAAAGTTATTCCAATGGTCACATCTAATGGAACAAAAGGTCTCATCCTTGTATAAATCCGTTGGAAAATTCCACAATTGTGCCCTGGCTAGCTCCAACCACATGGGGGCATGATCGGAAATCTCACCAGGACCGATTACCACCTCTGTCACCTTATCAAACATGGAATCAGACACCAGGATATAGTCTATGCATGAGCTTGTCCCATTCACTCTTGATAGATGAGTACAGTCACGTTCCATGGGATGAAGGATGCGCCACGGTCCATCAAGTGCAATCGATGCTTAAAATGGCAAAGCACTGTAGAGAGGCTCCAACGTGTCCTCACATTCCCACAGGAAGCATCCATTTTTGGATCAAAAATAGCATTGAAGTCCCCACCTACTATGAGACCCACCTCAGGTAGCTGTTCGAGATCAGATGCCACCTTGGCAAGAAGAGGACATTCACTCCATTAGGACCATATACATTACACAGTATAATGGGAGAGCCTTCCAATTGCTTCCTGTAGGATAATGCAACACCCCAAGGAATCCACAGTCGTCTTGGAACATTCAAAACAGAGGGTCTTATGCAACAGGATTGCTACTCTCCTTTTCCTCACCACAGAGGTGGTGCCAAAAACATGGCCCACCATCTGTCTTCAATTTGGTATGCTTTATTTGTTTATTTGTTTACGTTTTTATACCGCTCCTTCCAGCAATCAGGAGCGGTTTACATTAAACATTTAACTCAACCATAACAGTTACACATAACAGATTTAAAACTATATACATCTAACAGGTTAATAACTATATACAAAACATGAGGTGGTAGAAGGAAAACCTTCAAACTATTTACATTATGATACGGATCATATTCATTTCGCTATAATAGAGAGTATTTTCATTGAGGTTCAAGGTGTAAGGAAATTATCTATTTGATTTGCCTTTGATTGATGAGTCTCGTGCAAAAGAACAATATCACATCAATGGCGAGCCAGCACACAGAGAATCTTATAGCATTTGACCAGGAAGCCCAGCCCACACACATTCCATGATACAAACGTCAGCCTATTCCACATTCAGCCATACCAGCAACACCATACAAAACTAATACAGGGGTGTCCCTCCAGCCTGAGACCCCCCATATTACTAATATTCCCATATTTAAAGAGAATCAGGCTCCAGTTTAGCCCCCCTCTGGAAATCCAGCTATTCCTATACCCTCCCCTTTCCCCTCCCCCCCCCGCCCCCACCTACCCAATGCCTAACTCCTCATCCTGAGAACCACTTGTGGATGTGTCAGGGCTCACCCCCCAGCCCCTTCCTCCAGTCACGCTCCCCGATGCATCCCAATATACAGCGTACCACACTCTGCACCCATTCATCCATCCTGCCCCTCATTCTTTCATATAACACTCTTCCAACTCTGTACAACAGTCTCAACTAGCCTGAAACCTACCCCCCCCCCCCCAACTGTTTTCCCAATCCAACTCCCTCACCAACCTACTAGGCATCAACAATTGTAACAGGTGACCAAACACATATTAAGGTATGGACCTGCAGGTTCCCATTGGGTGAAAGTCACTCTAGCCCACCTCCCAATTTGGGATAATCGAACTTGACACACGGCTCCAGACACAAAACAGGCTTCACAGCCAATTTTCAGCCACAGACAGTATATGTCCCAGTCAATGTTCTGCTAATATGTTCCATGGCCAGGGCACCCAGCAATGTAGTGTTCCTCAATTTAGCCATGAAGTCATCTGCTCCCCACCCTGGCTATGTAGCAGAGTCTGTTGCGGTGGAAGGAAACTCAGCTTGAATAAACTGCAACGAAGTCTCCACTGATTCAAAGGTCTGGTAGGTTCCATTGAAAAGTATTCAAAGTCTGGCTGGGTATAGCACAATGAACTTCAGCTGGGCCTCAATTAGCCACTGAAAAACTGGGGCATATGCACGGTGATGCTGGCTCAACACAGCAGAGTAGTCCTGTGCAGTGTGCATGGAGAGGCCTCCATGCCGAATGGGTGCATGATTCCTGGCGGCTCCTAGAACCAGATCCTTCTACACAAAGTTAAGAAAATGTGCCAGCACAATTTGTGGTTGGTATTCTGACAGGTGACTTGGTCAGACTCAGTGGGCCTGTATCACCATCAACGGCCCACATTGGTCCCCCAAAGGCAAAAGCTGAGGCAAAAGAGTCTCTAAATAGCTGCGCAGCTCACCGTCTTTGATTTCGGCACACAAAAGCAGAAGTTGTTCCTCTGACTTCTATTTTCAAGATCGTCCAGCTTGATTACATGCTGATCAAATAGTTCCAACAGCTGTTGTACCTCCCGGTCCACTGAAGTGGTGGCATCCTCGGTGAGTGAAATATGGCACTCAGCTTCTTGCAGCCGCCCACCGAAAGATTTGAATGCCTGCGCCATTGCATCCAGCTTTCCATCCAACTTCTCGAACCATTTAGGGCATCCACCACTGCTGAGGTTACATACTCCACCATACGGCAACCAGAATTCCACATAATATTCAAGGTGCGGTCACACCATGGAATAATACAGAGGTATTATAATATCCTTGGTTTTATTCTCCAATCCTTTCCTTATGATTCCTAGCATTCTATATGACTTCTTGGCCACTGTTGCACACTGGGCAGAGGGTTTCAACGTGTTATCCACGAAGATGCCTAAATCTTTTTCCTGGGTGGTGGTTCCTAATGTGGAACCTTGCATCATGTAACCATAGTTTGGGTTCACCTTTCCTAGGTGCATAACTTTGCACTGTTCAACATCCAAATGGTAGATGAAATTTAATGTGCAGTCTTCCAGTTTAAAAGGTTCTCTTGCAATTTTTCACAATCCTCTTGCATTTTAACAACTTTGAATAACTGTGTCATCTACAAATTTGATTACCTCACTCATTATTCCCATTTACAGGTCATTTATATTAAAAAGCAGTGGACCCAAAATGCATCCCTGGGGTACTGCACTATTCACCTGTCTCCATTGGGAAAATTGGACATTTAGCCCTACCCTCTGCTTTCTATCTTTTAACTAGTTCTTGATCAACAATAGTACACTGCCTCCTATCCCATGACTTTTTAATTTCACCAAGAGTCTCTCATAAGGGACCTTTTCAAAGACTTTCTGAAAATCCAGTTACACTATATCGAACGGCTCACCTTTGTCTACCTATTTATTCACACCTTCAAAAAAACATAACAGATTAGTAAGACAAGATCTTCCTTGGCTAAAGCCATGTTGGCTTTCTTCCATTAAACCATGACTATCTACTATTGTGTGCAATTCTGGTCACCATATCTTAAAAAGGATATAGCAGAATTAGAAAAGGTACAGAGAAGAGCCAACAAAATGGTAAAGGGGATAGAAGGATACCCCTATGAGGAAAGGCTTAAAAGGTTAGGGCTCTTCAACTTGGAAAAGAGAAGACTGAGGAGAGATATGATAGAAGTCTATAAATTAATGAATGGAGTGGAACGGGTTAATGTAGATCAGTTGTTTATGCCATCAAAAAGTAAAAAGACTAGAGGACACACAGTGAAGCTACAATGTAACCTATTTAAGACTAAAAAGAAAAAATATTTTTTCACTCAATGCGTAATTAAACTCTGGAATTTGTTAACGGAGGATGTAGTAAAAGCTGTTAGTGTGGTTGGGTTTAAAAAAGGTTTGGACAAGTTCCTGGAGGAAAGGTCCATAAATCATTATTAAAGAGGACCTAGTAAATCCACTGCTTACCCAGGATGAGCATTATGGAAGCTGTGGACTTTGGGTACCTGCCAGGGACTTGTGACCTGGATTGGCCACTGTTGGAAACAGGATAAGTATTGTGGAACCTGTGTACTTTTTTGTGAACCTGCCTGGTACTTGTGGCCTTGATTTGCCACTGTTGAAAACAGGATACTGGACTTGATGGATCTTGGTCAGACCCATATGTCATTTCTTATGTTCTTACTGTATGTTGCCACCACACATTCTTGCCCGGCTCCATTTTTGTGACCTCAGGGTCGCTCCTTAACCGTCTTTGTTAAATTAGCCTCCACAATTGTTCACAGAAATTAGCCAGTATAAATGTCTATGGATGCTTTCGCTGGAATAATTTTCAGGATAAAAGTATGTGCATATTGCTTATCCATTCTCCCATAGAAGGGTATTACCTAAGATTACTTGCTGAGATTAAGGGCCTCTTTTGCTAACACTTCACTGGAGTTATCTGCCAAACAGTGCAGAGGAATAAAATGGGCCATGCACCAGATAGCTCGAGCCAAGTGTTAGTAAAAGGGGCCCAAATTACATCTGTCTTTTAGATGCCTAATCCCCTAGTCTCATAAGTCATCCTTCAATTTCTTACAATAAGAATTTCATTTGAAATTCCTACAGTCCAGGAAGTCCAGCCAGTCTTGACCTGAGCATGATCTTTGACAGGCAGATCTCCACAGTTATGGAACTCTTGCCAGTGGAAGTGAACTGTTCAGTTTTTCACAAATAATTGAATGAGTGGCAAGATCTAATCAAATCAAGTGGTGGACTGCCTTTTGAGATGTGAAGGGAAATTGTACATAATGGGTGGGGAAAACTTTGGCTATGTATAGAATGAGAGTTTAGTAAAGCAGATATGAGTTTACAGATTTTGCTTGTATTATGTTTTTATTGTGCCTTAAAGTATATTTTTTGGGAAAAAACAGAAGATAATTGCCAAGTTAAATTTGAATAATTGTAAATCCATGGCTCTCTATCTCTAAAAGCTCTGCCTGTCCCTCTCATCATTCAGTGCACGCACTATGGATTGCCATTATATCCTTGTTTAATGGTCATAAACACAGGGGCATGTTTATTAATGTGCATTAACAGTTAGCCCAGGGTTTGGCATGCAGTAAATGGTTAGCGTAGCAATAACCATTACTGTCCACTAAAAATGCCAGTATGGAAAAATCCCACGCTAACCACTCAGTATGCAATTAGGCGATATCTGGGCAGGATAGGGGCAGATGATGGGTGTTGCCCGAATATTTCAATAAGTTCATGCGTCATTAGTATATACTAATTGTCAATGTTTCCATTAGCGTGGGTAAAGTCCCCTACCTCAATGAGTGGTGGTAAGTGTATCTACGTTAATACATTATATAACATTATTTTTAACTTTTTTGTTAGTGATATTGTGGAAGGGCTGTCGGGTAAGGTTTGCCTCTTTGTGGATGATACCAAAATATGCTATAGAGTAGACATCCAGGAAGGTGTAGATAACATGAGGAGGGATCTAGCTAAACTTGAAGAATGGTCTAAAATTTGGCAGCTGAGATTTAATGTTAAAAAAATGTCATGCATTTGGGCTGCAGCAATCCAAGGGAGCGATATAGTATAGGGGTGAAGTACTTCTGTCCACAAAAGAAGAACGAGACCTAGGCATGATTTGTCTGATGATCTTAAAGCAGCTAAAAAGATAGAAAAAGCGATGGTGAAAGCTAGAAGGATGCTTGGGTGCATAGGGAGAGGAATGGCCAGCAGAAGAAAGGAGGTGTTAGTTCCTCTGTATAGGTCTTTGGTGCGACCTCATTTGGAGTATTGTGTGCAATTCTGGACACCGTACCTTCAAAAGGATATAAACAGGTTGGAGTCAGTACAGAGGGTGGCTACTAAAATGATTAGTCGTCTTTGTTATAAAGCATATGAGGACAGAATTTAGAGGAAAGGCGGGATAGAGGTGAACTGTACGCCGCTTTGCTTTTGGAATGAAAGGCGGTATATCAAATTCAATAAACATAAACATATGATTAAGACGTTTAAATACCTCTGTGGCATAAATGCACAGGAGGAGAGCCTCTTTCAATTGAAAGCAAGCTCTGCTATGAGGAGACATAGGATGAGGGTGAAAGGAGATAGACTCAGAAGTAATATGCGGAAATATTTGTTTACAGAAAGAGTGGTAGATGCATGGAATAGTCTCCCAGTGGAGGTGGTAGAGATGACGACAGTATCCAAAAAAGCATGGGAAAAACACAGAGGATCTCTAAAGCTAGAAAGGGGACTATTGTAGTGGTTGAATGGAAGGGCAGACTAGATGGGCCATGTGGTCTTTTTCTGCCGTCATGTTTCTATGTGGTTGCAGGTTAAGCACGGCGACATGCTTTCCATTGCGGTAACTGGGAATGCCTCCAGCAGTTAGTGTGGCCAAGCCACATCTCCAGCACTATTTTTTGGCACTAAGCACATGCTAAAGATGCCAGTTCTTAGTATGGTCATGTGCATTTGGACATTATTATGTTGTAAAAACTCTTATTCACTCTCATATTTGGGATTCAAAGAAGTTTTCTTCATTGTTATATATGCATTTTAATAATGATTCAATAAGTCATGCATGAAAGATGGAATAAATACATTATATAAAAATAATAAAGATTGATTTTTTCTTGTTTTGTTATTGCGTATGGTTTTATTTTATTTTCCTTCTTCCCATCCTCCTACTCAGAGTCGTTCCCTCCAGCAGAATATGGCTGCAACAAGGTTTCTTTGTACACTCATTTGGAAGACCTGACAAATAGAGGACCTTATTAGCTCTTTCCTAAGGAAGCTGCACTTCGAGGGCCAGATTGGCTTTGCCTTGCATATATATTCTAGGAGGCAAAATGCAACTTCGTAGTGCTCTTTTATTGCTCCTTTAAATGGAACATAAAATACTGTTTTCATAGAATCACTGCTCTCTGAATTGCTTGTCTCTTGCTTTCTGTTATAAGTGAGTGGGTGAGCTGGTGCCTGCATCTTACTGTAGTAAAATGTCCTACATAAATAATAAATATTGCAGTTAATGAAGTGCGTTTATCCTATACACTAGGGAAAAAGCCTTATAAAGTATTTTTCATGGATGAAGGATTTTCTATGCACATAAAAGACTTTCATAAAATTACCCCCGAGGCAGGGCCCGTGCAAGGAATGAAGGCACCTTAGGTGGGTCGTCCATCCTGCCCCCTCCCCACCACACCCATTATCGCCGTTGCTGCCTCTTTCCAGAAGTCTGTGCCTGAGGGGGTGTAAGCAGCAGATAAAAGGAGATAGAAACTGTGCTGAAGTGCCAAAGCCTTTAGGTAAGCGCTCTATCACACGTTTTGGGCCACTGCTGCTTCTGCGTCCTCCAGAGAGGGTCAGCAGTGCTGCTCCCAGAGGGCTGGTGCTGTAGGAGACCAACTGGTTTGCATAAAGGTAGTACCGGCCCTGCCCAGAGATTGCATGATTTAGTATACATACGATGAACAGAAGGCACATTTATCTTACGTGGCCTGCTTGCAGGCTTGGGGTGGGGTAGAGTTCGAGGAGAGCAGATGAAGTCATGATTTACAAGCATATTTTTTCAAATGTGTATGTGCATGCATTATGCCTAACTTTGAGCAATCCCTAGAGTAGGTATAAATGACCATAGCTTCAATAGAGCCACTATTTCTGCCAGTTCATCTCTAGTAGTTAATAAAGACATTTTTATTTATTTATTTATTTGGTATATATTTGTATGCCGCTACTTCCAGCGATCAGCAGCGGTCTATTGGTGGAAAAAACAAGGGAGTATGTACAGAACAATTTAAGATTACAGTCTGATTTGAGGGAGGGGTGCACATCAACCACA
Source organism: Ichthyophis bannanicus (assembly GCA_033557465.1). Lineage (NCBI taxonomy): Eukaryota > Metazoa > Chordata > Amphibia > Gymnophiona > Ichthyophiidae > Ichthyophis > Ichthyophis bannanicus. Next base: position 47,750,950 of record CM066046.1, read on the forward strand.
TAAATTACAATTATACATTTGAGCAACCAGATAAATTATAGTTTGATCAACAACATAAATTACAGTTATACATTATATCGCCAAATATGCAATCGTATTAACAGTGAATATATACATAAACATTTTAAATCACCATAGATGTGAGATATCGGTGAATTAGATTTCTATGTCCCATGTGCTAAGGAGGTAGGTAGGCAACTTGGGCAAAGATAATGGTTGAATCTGCCTAGGTGATGCTGTAATGTGATTGGAACAGGTGGGTTTTAAGCTTTTTTCTGAAGTCCTGTAGGTCTTTGATCAGTCATATCTCATGAGGCAGCTGGTTCCAGAGCATGGGTGCAGCGTACGTGTATGCCCGGTTGCTCGTCCGTTCTTTGACTGCTCTTATACTGCTAGGAACGCAGAGTGTGTTCAGGTTAGCAGTCCGTCGGCATCTGTTGGGGGGCTGAGTGGTGATGAGGTTATCGAGGAATGAGGGGGATATTTTGTGAATGATTTTGAATGTTGTTACCAGTATTTTGTATATTATTCGTGCAGGGATGGGGAGCCAGTGAAGCTCAATTAGGACTGGTGTAATGTGATCTATCAGTTTCTTATTCATGATAATCCTGGCTGATACATTTTGTGCCATTTGTAGGATGTTTAAGGTTTTTTTCGGTAGACCTTGCAAGATGGCATTACAGTAGTCAAAGTGGGGAATGATGAGCGCCTGAGCTACTGTTCTGAAGTCAGTGTGGTCAATTATGCTGTGTAGGGGTTGTAGAACTCTCAGCTTGTGAAATATTGCTCTGTTGGTTATCCGGAGGTGTTTGTCCATTTTTATGTTAGCATCAATTAGTACTCCTAGATATTTGATCTCATTTTTAGAGTGATAGGTGTTGCTGTTCAGGGTGATTGTAGCAGGAGGTTTGAAGTCTTGTTTTCCTGATTTGAACATCACTTCAGTTTTTTTGTGGTTTATCGACATATTGTTGCATTGGAGCCAATTTTGCATTTCACGTAGGCATTCTTCTATTTGGTTGAAATTAGGATTGTTTATATCAAGTTGTGTGTACATCATGATGTCATCTGCGTATAAGTGGTAGCTGATGCTGTGCTTTTGGAAAATCGTACTAACTGGCTGGATGTAAACGTTGAATAGCAGGGAGGAGATAGCTGAGCCCTGAGGTATTCCTTGGGTTTGGGGGAAAGGCTTTGCTTGCTCGTTATTGAAGCATACCTGTTGCATTCTATTTGATAAGTAGGACTCAAACCACTTTAACGGTGTTCCTGCTATACCTATGGTCGCAAGTCTTCGCAAGAGTGTTTGATGATGTACTGTGTCAAACGCTGCTGATATATCTATGAATATGAGTATGAACATCTTGCTTTTGTTTTCCAGACCCTTGATGAGGTTGTCTAGATGCGCTGTAAGTAGGGTTTCCACTCCATGGTGCGGTCTGAAACCGTATTGATGGTTGTCAAGGATTTTGTTTTCGTCTCGGTGGTCCTGCAATTGCTGTTGGGTTACTTTCTCGATAATCTTTGCAAGGAAGGATATGCTTGATATCGACCTCTAGGAGGTTGGATCTTCTTTGTTGAGAGTTTTATTCTTTAATATAGGCCTAATTAGGGATCTTTTAAGTTGGGCGGGCATGATACCTTGCTGCAGAGATTGATTTACTATGTGCGTTATCAGATGGGCAATTTCCTGCTTAGTAGATTTGATCCATTCTGCTGGACAAGGATCTAGAAGCGAGGTTGTTGTGCCTACGTGTCTTTATAAAATAGGCTAAAAATAAGCACTTACCTGGCTTTGACACATAGGTGACCTGTTACAAAATTATCTTCCGGGTGTCTTAACTAGCTTTAAAATTATTCTTAAAAATATTTTGTTAAATTTCAGTGCTTATACAGAGGACATAATTACTTTTGACTGATCTGTCTCTATCAATCATCAGGAGAGAATAGATTCAATCGAACAAGCTATTTCTCTGTCTCTCACAGTCAGCAGTTTCCGTTTAGGGCAATTCAGGAGAGCGCACAGAGAAATATTTACAGCAGGAGTCCCCGAACTATGGTCTGTGGACTGAATGTGGCCTAGAAAGCTGTTCTTCTGGCTCACCCTAAGTGCTAAGTGCACTTCCTAGCTATGATTTTTTTTCAATCATGGCAGCCAATAAGGCAGGCAATAATAATAATAATGATACAATCTTATAAGTGGAAGTTCTCCCATTTGCATACAGACTCCTAAATTGATTCTGTTATTTTTTTCCACAACACACTTATTAGAATTTGATTCAGGTAATTTAAAATAAGCTTTTGCCATGCCCTTGCTATCAGGATACTCTAATTTCTTTATTTTAATGGTATCATTTATAGATATGCTGCTCTGCACTCTTGAGGAAGTGTTGGTTTCCCCCACTGGATGTTTCAGTTGCTCTTCAAATTTACTTTAGATTTAGCTCCTACCTTTTTAGTTGTAGTTCAAGGTGAGTTATATTCAGGTATAGTAGGCATTATGATTTATGGTTTATTTTGTTTGCTATATTGCCTTTGGTATAAACAGCAAAGCTATGTACAATAAAATCTACTTAATGAAAAACATCAGAAAGGAACAACAGTATTAAACAGAGAAAGCAAAATTAGCAGAGGTAATAGGCAAAGAAATTAAAATTTAAACTAAATAAAAGTTCAAAATAAAATTACAAATTAAGGTGCCTGATTACTACACTACAGTAGCATTTTGCAATAAATGTGGGGTAATAGCTGCAAAAGGCCTGCAGTAACTGCAAAGGGCATTCCCAGCCTTTTCCCTGCAGATACCATGGAGATTTTGCAGTTACCGCAGAGACCCACGATCCCTACATTCACAAGTAGTGCAGGAAGTCCCATGGTGCCTGTCAGTGCGGGGATTGCAGGATCCATGGCAAGTGCAATGGGAGGATAGATGTACCGATCCATGATCCGACCAATCTAACTGGGCTGAATTCCCCCCTTCAGCAGCCACACCTGGACAGCTCCCAACACCTACTGCAAACTGCCCAAAAGGAGCATCCTACAATACAGCTGTCCTACCCAGCTAGCCAGTCAGGCTCCCTCCCAACCCCCATTCAAAATCTTTAACCCCAGCTATCTAGTCAGCCCCCTCCCTTCCCCCATTCAAAATCTACAATCCTAGCTAGCCATTTGGCAAAAGGCGGCCCCCTACAATCCCCCACCATTACCTCAAAATCCTGGTGGTCTTGTGGAAATGGGAGCAAGTGCAATCCTTCCTGCTCCCTCCCCCTTCACTGGCATTAACAAAAATGGTGCTGGGCTTATGGTGATGCCCCTAGCATGAGGACACTTTAGGGCAGCAATGCGACATCGGTGCCATTTTAGAGAGCACTAATGATGGGGGCAGGGGCAGGAGCATGAGAGACTGCTTCTGTCCCCATTTCCATTGGACCACAAGGATTTTGAGGTAAAGGTAGAAGGGGTTTGGGAGCCTCTGTTTGCCAACTGGCTAGCCATGATTTTAGATTTTGAATGGTGGGAGGGAGGAGGGCCAACTGGCTAGCTGGGATTAAAGATTTTGATTGGGGGTGGGAGGGAAGCTGACTGGCTAGCTGAGTAGGACAGTTGTGTCGTGGGGTGCCCGACCCTCCCAAACAGTTTCCAATAGGGATTGGGAGCTGTCTGAAAGTGTGGGTGCTGAAGGGGGGTCTGGCCCAGTTAGACTGCTGGTGCCACGGATCAGTAAATCCATGGCACTGGCAATGGTGTCAGGTTGTGAGGGGCCTGATTTGGCCCTCGGGGGGGGGGGGTGGATTAGCTCCTGGCTTGACGACCACTGCTGATCAGCAGCAGCCATGATGCAGCCCTGTCAGCATCGGGGGCAGGTGATGCCACCTTTTGAGGCGTCGTTATCTGCAGTTGCGATTGGGCCGATTTCGACAGCCATCACACAACAATTACTCCTGCTATGGCTGCACATCCACTCCCTGCCCCAATCCTGCCTCCCCCTGAGCCTATGATGAAAAATGTAGATATCACCGAAAAGTGCCTGAGATATCTGCATTTCAACCTAATTAGCTGCAGTCACAGGGCGTTATTTCTGCAGTAGCCTCGCGGTAGCAACTGACGCAGTTTAGTAGATAGACTCTTAAGACTGAAAGTCAGAAGACCGCAGACATAAACCTGCCCCAAAGCTCACCCCTTGAAATCACGGGTCCCGAATGCTAGACCAAAGAAATGGGTTTTCAAGCTGTCTTTGAACACTCAAGTTCAAGGCAGAGGTGAAGGGGTAAGGCATTCCACAAACTAGGAGATGTGAAAAAGAAAGCACAGCAACAACTTCTTTCAAATTTTGTTTGGGAAACACGTGGAATATGTGATCTGTTTCCATTAATGGAAGGAACAACTCTGTCTGGGGTGTGCAAGAAGCCAAGTATTTAGGGGTATCTGAGTAGAGAGCTTTCTATCTAAATCTGTATTCACTCCTGATTGAATTCCATGCAACTGCACAGTGCAGAATTTACACAGAATTCCCCACTTGGGCAGACTCTGACACTTGCTAATGCAGAATTCTACACAGTCACTGGCACCGGCATCCGTGAGCAGTAAGGCAGGCTCAAACCGAACAAGCTTTAAGGGCATGGGTGTGTTTCCCTTCACTCCCGCAACTATACTGCAGTTCCGACGCTGGCTCTGTGAGGTTTTAATGAGGTAAACAGAAGCGCTTCTTGTTTCTTGCTAGGGACGGGAAGCACTTCAGTTTACCACAAAAAAATGTGGCAATGCTGGTGTCAGAAGTGTAGCACAGCCGTGAGGGGAAGGGAAACGCTCCCATGACTGTGTTTACAATGCTCCTGCAATTGGGCACAGGAGGTGAGTGGCTAGGGCTGGAAATTGGAGACGGGCAAATGGTGAGTTTGGGGGGCTGCTTGTTGGAGATGGGCTGATGGTGAGTGGGAGGGGGGCAGTGGCTTGGGGGCTGAGGAGAACTAATGGTGACTCAGGGGATGACTGGGGGCTGGAGAGAGATTGATAGTGAGTCTAGGCGGGCTGGAAATGGACTTATGTTGAGTCAGGCTGTGAGCTGAAGATGGGTGTATGCCTGTGGGTTTGGGGAGAAAGAAAGGTGGAGGTATGTGCTTGGAAAGAAAGGAGAGGTAAGGGAGAGATAAGTGTAAGTGCATGGAGAGGGGAGAAAGAAAGTTAGGTGGGGGTATGTACATGAGCAGGGTCGGCCCGTCCATTGAGCAAAAATGTTGTTTGCATAGGGCCCTGCGTTTCAAGGGGCCCCACGAAAACAACATTCTGCATCAGGCCCAGGTAGATTTAAAAAAAAAAACCGGCTGCTGCTGCCGTTGCCGCTGTGGCAGCGGCAGCGGCAGAATCAAATGTCCTGCAGGGCCCCGCCTGCCCGACAGAGCCTTTCCTGCAGCTCCCTCAGCATCGGCTTTCAGCCCCGGTGGGCTTAACAGAGCCGCAAGAGAGAAACTCTCCCTTCGCCGCTCTGAAAGCCGATGCTGAGGGAGCTGCAGTGAAGGCTCTGCTGGGCAGGGGGGCCCCGCGGGACGCTTGATTCTGCCGCTGCCACAGCGGCAGCGGCAGCAGCAGCCAGTTTGTTTGTTTTTTAATCTACCTGGACTTATGGGGGGAGGGGGGTTAGGACTGCTAATGGGCTATGGGGGGAGGCTAAGACTGGAAGTGGGCTGATGTGGGGGGTTAGGACTATTAATGGGCTATGGGGGGGCTAGGACTGGAAATGGGCTGATGGGGGGGTTAGGACCAGAGGTGGGTTGATGGGTGGGTTAGGACTGGTAATGGGCTGTGGGGGGGGGGGCTAAGACTGGAAATGCGCTGATGGGGATTTAGGACTGGAAGTGGGCTGATGGGGGGTTAGGACTGGTAATGGGCTATGGGGGTGCTGAGTGAAAATGGGATTATGGGGGGTTAGGACTGGAAGTGGGTTGATGGGGGGCTAGGACTGGTAATGGGCTATGGGGAGGGCTAAGACTGAAAATGGGCTGATGGGGGGTTAGGACTAGTAATGGGTTATGGGGGGGCTAGTACTGGAAATGGGCTGATGGGGGATTAGGACTGGAGGTGGGCTGATGGGGGAGGTAGGACTGGTAATGGGCTGGAGGGGGCTAAGACTGAAAATGGAGTGATGGGAGGGTTAGGACTGGAAGTGGGCTGAAGGGCTTTGGACTGGTAATGGGCTATGGGGTAGCTAAGACTGAAAATGGGGTGATGGGGTTAGGACTGGAAGTGGGCTGATGGGCTTAGGATTGGTAATGGGCTATGAGGGGGTTAGGACTAGTAATGGGCTGTGGGGGGGGGCTAAGACTGGAAATGCGCTGATGGGGATTTAGGACTGGAAGTGGGCTGATGGGGGGTTAGGACTGGTAATGGGCTATGGGGGGAGGCTAAGACTGGAAGTTGGCTGATGTGGGGGGTTAGGACTAGTAATGGGCTATGGGGGGGCTAGGACTGGAAATGGGCTGATGGGGGGGTTAGGACCAGAGGTGGGTTGATGGGTGGGTTAGGACTGGTAATGGGCTGTGGGGGGGGGGCTAAGACTGGAAATGCGCTGATGGGGATTTAGGACTGGAAGTGGGCTGATGGGGGGTTAGGACTGGAAGTGGGCTGATGGGGGGTTAGGACTGGTAATGGGCTATGGGGGTGCTGAGTGAAAATGGGGTGATGGGGGGTTAGGACTGGAAGTGGGTTGATGGGGGGCTAGGACTGGTAATGGGCTATGGGGGGCTAAGACTGAAAGTGGGCTGATGGGGGGTTAGGACTAGTAATGGGTTATGGGGGGGCTAGGACTGGAAATGGGCTGATGGGGGATTAGGACTGGAGGTGGGCTGATGGGGGAGGTAGGACTGGTAATGGGCTAGGGGGGGCTAAGACTGAAAATGGGGTGATGGGAGGGTTAGGACTGGAAGTGGGCTGAAGGGCTTTGGACTGGTAATGGGCAATGTTCCCTCTAATTTTCTGTAGGCTGTGTGCGCATAAAATATCAGCTGTGCAGCTTTTGAAGGAAGGTTAAATTTTTGTGCACCGCATAACGACACTCGGAGTTAAATACTTTAAAATTTGACTACACATCAGAATACAGTATGTACACCACAGTGATTGCACTAGAAAATATTGTAGAACTTGTGAAAACCGTAAATACACAACAACTTTTAAATTTTAAATCGTCTGTGTTGTTTTCTATCAGAATCAGAACCGTAATTTTTGTGCGCTCTGTTGTAAAGTATGTGCGCTCGCTCGGTGAGATGTGTGCGCGCGCACACGCGCACAGCTTAGAGGGAACAGTGGTAATGGGCTATGGGGTAGCTAAGACTGAAAATGGGGTGATGGGGGTTAGGACTGGAAGTGGGCTGATGGGCTTAGGATTGGTAATGGGTTATGAGGGGGTTAGGACTGGTAATGGGCTATGGGGGGCTAAGACTGGAAGCGGGCTGATGGGGGAGTTAGGACTAGTAATGGGCTATGGGGGGCTAGGACTGGAAATGGGCTGATGGGGGGGTTAGGACTGGAGTTGGGCTGATGGGGGGCTTAGGACTAGTAATGGGCTGGGGGGGTTGCTAGGACTGGGAATGGGCTGAGTGGAAGGGGGGGGGGCTTGAACTGCAAATAGCTGATGGGGACGGGGGCTTGGAATGGAAATGGGCTGAGTGGAGGGGAGCTAGGATTTGACATGGGCTGATGGTGGGGCTAGGAGAGAACTAAAAATGGGCTGATGGGGGGCTGGGATTGGAAATGAGCTGATGGAGGGACTTGGATAGCACTGGAAATGGATGGGGGAGCTAGGACTGGAAATGGGCTGATGGTGTGGCTAGGATAGGATTGGAAATGGGCTGATGGGGGACTACGACTGGAAATGAGCTGATGCGGGACTAGAAGGGAGCGGATGCTGGGTGGGGCTGGAACTAGAAGGGAGCTGATATTGAGGGAGGATTAGAATGGGATGGAGCTGGGAGAGTGAAATGGAGGGGGGGAAAGTATGTTATTGGGAGGGAAGACAAATCTACAATTGGCTGGGTATTGGGAGAGTAAGTGGAGTGGAGGGGTGGCCTAGCGGTTGGGGCAAGGTACTTCAGGCTGGAAGGTCGGGGGTTCAAATCCCACTAGAGGACAGCAACCTTGGGCCGGAAGGACTGGGGTTTCTAGTCCCACAGGTGCTCCTTGTGGTCTTGGGCAAGCCACTTAACCCTCCATAGCCCATGTTCCCTGTAAAATAGTCATCTCCAAGTTATAATGCCCTGTTCAATGTAATTTCAGTTTGTTCAATGTAAACCACACTGATGCAGAATAGCACAGTATATAAGAGAATGTAAATAAATAAATAAGTGGAGATTGAGGATGGAGGGGTAAAATTTGAGTGGACGAAATAGGAAAGAGCAAAAGGAGAAAGATTAGTATGTTAAAGCAGATGTAGAGAGAAAATAAAAAAAAACTAGAAGAGAGAAGAAAGGACAAATGGACAGCAGATGATGGAGAGTTAGCAGAAGACACGAAGAAACCAGAAGAAAGTGGCTGGAGCAATTGCAACTGAAAAAAAATGCACAAAAGGTAGAAAGATATCTCTTTATTTTGAATTTATTAACTGGAATATGTCAGCTCTTGGAAATGTGCATCATTAACATCTGTGCTTTGTTTAGTACAAGAGGAAATTAATTTATAGTTTTATTTCTACAGTGTTGTACATTCCAAGTTTGGCTTTTGGGGTCCCCAGTTTAATTGTCTTCCTATTTCTAAATTGTGATTTCTTGTTTGATGATGGTATATGTTCTACATGTGTAACCGAGCTGAGGTATTCTGTTTATGTAATTCCTATTTGACATTGCCACTTGTTCTCTTTCCCCAGTAGGTCATGTATTGTTATTCTCTGAAATGTATTAGTTAAATATTTGCAGTGTTGCCTTTTGATAGGTAGAATATGGTGCTTTGTGAGTCCTGGTAGTGCTGTTAGGATACGGTGGGTTTGCTATGGGTTCTAAATGGGCAGTGTTTGTAGTAGTTCCTAATGTGCCTGGCGATTGGCACTGGATTATAGTAATGTAGAAATCTTTTAGTCTTTCTTTATCCATACACTCATTAAGTGGCATGTTTACTAAAAGTTAGTGTATGGTAACATTATGCAAATATTTATGCAAAACAGGCCCTTGGCCCTTGGGCCGCCCCTGTACATGAGGGGTAGATCTTTGGGACAGACAACAGTAGGGATCTTCCTAGAAGTTAGAGGAAGTGATAAGTGGGGGGGGGGGGCAGGAAAGGCTTGGGTGTCAGGGAGAGAGTTGTGATTGGACTGAGAAATCTGAGGTGGGAAAAGGCAGTGGGAATTTCTGGCCTAGAGGAGTCAGGCTTTATGACGGGGGAATTCTGCACAAAAATTTACAAAATAAAACATGCAGAATTTTTAAATACCATGCATACAATTTTCTTGCACTGAATTCCTGCAGGTATATATATAGTGGAAGGCTAAGTTACTTATCTAAAATCATGAGGAGCACTAGTGGGATTTGAACCCTTGCTTCTCTGGTTTATAACTTACTGCAGTAGCTTTTAGGCTGCTCCTCCACTCTGGTATGGCTGTTTGCTATAATACATATTTGGTATTTATCCTGAGTTATGCTGAGGAGGATGAACTGGCAGCTGTGCAAGGAAAAGCAAAATAATGGATATAACCTTATGATTCACAGAAGACAGGGTGCTTACAGTTAATGCAGAACTGTGGAAACAAGTAGACAAAATAATAGGTAGTAACATAAAACTGGAGCCGCTAGGCCGAAGAGAATTGATTCCAAACGAGGATGTCACAGTATGTTACCATACTCAATCATTTTCTTGGAAATCCTCATCTTACTAGATAAAAATTTGATTGGTTTGTTGCAGCATTGTCTGTAGGCACCAGGTTCATTCCACTAAAAAGGGCTGTTGAAGAGACAAATACTAATCAAGCCAAATGGATATTTAGTTGTTGCGGTTTTCAAGAAAGAAGTGAAAAAAAAAAATGAAACCATGAGGGATGGAGGCTGGATAGAAGAGACTAATGTTTGTTTGTTTGTTTGTTTTTTAACTGGAGCCACTCACCCTGCTCATATGTGTGAATAATTTCTGCCCTTCTTTCTCCCTAGGAAGAAGATGTTGAGTACTACGATGCCAAAGCAGACACAGAATATGTAAGCTACTTGCCTTTATTTACCTTGTAGTTGTCCTTTCTGCTTATGTTGTTTCTTTCTTTCTCTTCCTTTGTCCTTCATATTTTTTCGTCTCTGAAATTTTCTCCTCTTTTTTATTTTCTTCCTTATCGTTTCAGCCTATCTCCTACAGTATGTTCACCTTGGGCTCTTTAGCATGTGATGTCTTTTATTGAGCAAACATAAGAAGTTTCCATAGATCATAATGACTCCATGTGCTCTACTGGATAATTATTATATTTGTGCAGTAAATGATAGATCCTTTGCAAAATGATATCTTCTTCAAGAACAGTGGAACTTCTACTACTACTATTAATCATTTATATAATGCTACAAGGCATATGCAACACTGTACAGACACATATAATCTAATCAAGAGCTTACAATCTAATTAAGATAGGCAGTAGAATAGATGAGAACAAAGGTACAATAGAGAAGGGTAAGGAGACACTGCTTTGCTAATTGAACAAGGTGCGAAAATAAAGGCTAACAGACTTTGGAATAAAGATAAGCAGTTTATTTATAAAATAAAGAAAAGGTAACTTGAAAGCAAGTAATTCACTTGTTCACCTATAATTAGAAAAGATAACTTGAAAGCAGGTGATTCACTTATCTACAAACAGCAAGATACAGGAAAATGATACATCACCGACAGAGCTATGAACTTCATCTCACTTTGACTAAATGGGTTCTGGATTCAGCCAGGCAAGAGAGAGATTTCTCAGCCGGGAGACTCCTAGGCAGCGCACGTGTTCACTCCATAGATGAAACCCCCTTTTTTCTCTCCCCTGGCTGAAAAAGGCACCAATTTTATGTGGTTGCAAGTGCAACCAGTAATTTTCCATCAGGTGACATACACACAGAATAGGATCAGCTGTCCATTAAACATAATCAAGATGCTGGCCAGACACCTGAGAATGCTCAAGGGAGGGGCATCTCCCATCCCAGGGTTCAGAAGCTCAGAACTCTGTTAGATGACCTTCATTTTAAAGGCGGAGTGAGACGGATGTTTTGGGGGCAATTTTTGCTGCCCCCAAGACTTTTCCGCCTGAAGCAGCCATCTCACTCCTTCTCATTATAGATCCGCCCCTGCACACACTCTAATAGACGTGGTCAAAACCAAGCGGCCTACAAACTGATTACCCTAGCTGTCAGGGAACCACAAGAGCTCCCCAGGTCCATGGAATGCCTCATTCCCCAAGCATAGAGGCCATGGAAGGAGCACTGATCAGTGAGCTCTAGCAAAGCAGGCCCATGTTCAGTGCCTGAAATGTTAAGTGTCTGCTCAGAGGGGGGCTGAACCAGCAGGGACATGCAAGACGACAGAGGCAAACCCCACACTTTTTGATTGCTTTTATTTTTGGCCAATGGTGACTATGAGAGTTCTATGCCACTGTCCCAGTGTTTTTGGATCTGGGGCAGCAGCAGTGGTGGCAGCGACAACAGCACCGAGGGCAGGGGCAGAAGGGCAGATGCCGGATGGGGGCAGGAGGACAAATAGTGAAAAACAGGGGAGGGAGGCAGGAGGACAAATAGTGGACAACAGGGGAGGGGGCAGGAGGACAGATGCTGGACAACAGTGGCGATTGTGGCCCAGAGATCAGAACCAGCTGCAGGAGCATGTCCTGCAGGTAGGGGCTGTGCAGGGCCAATTCTACCCTGCCTCTCTGGTCTGGGATCATTGCTTGCACAACCCCTGTTCATGGGACGTTCTGCTCCGTGGGCAGGCTCTGCCCCTTGTACATACAAGAGGTGGACATGAAGGGGCATTGGAAGATGCACGTGGATGAGCACAGTGAGTCAAAAGAGAGTTGTTGGGTGTGGGGGGGGGGGGAATAGGGAGCCAATGAGGATAATATTGATGTGGGGGGGCTAGGGAGATAAAGGGAGATACTAGATCCTGGAAATGAGTAAAGGGAGAAGCAAGAAGAGGAGATGGAGTGGTGAGGTTTCCAGGGTTTTATAGGGAGACTATGGGAACATGCTGGACTTGGGGAGGGGGGGACAGAGGGGAGACCTTGGACACCGGGCAATAAGGGGAGAAGGAGATGCAGGGCATGGGATGAGAGAGGGGAGAAGATGGACATGGGATAAATAGGTTGAGAAAGACATGGATAGATCTTGGACATGGGAATAATAGAGAAGGGATGGTATGGTATGGAGATGGGGTAGATGCTGGTTGCAGGGCGAATAGGAAGGGAGAGGGCAGACATGGAAGGAAAGAGGGAGCAGAGGTACTGGATGGAAGGAAAGAGAGAGCCAGAGAGAGACACACACTGGATGATGGGGGTGAGATGTTAGACATGGAGGGAAAGAGAGAGTGAGCAGAAGACTGGGGAATAATGGATCTGGGAAGAAGAGCTGGGGAATGAAAGGACTGGGATGAAGGTTGGAAAGTGGTAGATGGAGGGCGTAAAAAAAGAGGGAGATTGAGACCTGGATAGTAAGGAGTAGTGAAATCTGGGTTGACAGAGAGAGAGAACGAAATGGAAGAAATTTGAAAGGAAGAAAATCAATATCAAAAATGGAAAGAAGTGAAGAAAACAAAAAGAGAAACAAAAAAATGGCAGATTGACTAGAGACTGTAGAAAGAAAGCTAAGAGAAGACAGAGGAAAGCAGAAGCCTCAGATCAGGACCAGCATGATCATAGAATAAAATGGTCAGACAACAAAAAGTAGAAAATATAATTTTATTTTTGATTCCGTGATTGTACTTTGTATTTTGCACAGTATGGGGAATTGCATCTCTTATTTCTCTAGTGTTGCACCACATGCAGAGTCTGGCTTCTTAGGGTTTCAGTTTAATTTTAGTCTATGTATTTTTATTTTTACTTTAGGTTGTGGTCACTTATTCTGTACTTGGTAAGGGTCTGTGTTCCGAGTATGTGACCAAGGCCAGGTGTTCTGTTAACATGAAGTTTGTACGTAGGGATCAGTACTGTAGTAATTTGATTTGTTCAGACTTTCAAATAGGTGTATGGATGTTCTCCAGCCCGCTGCAGAATTTATAGTGCTACTTTTTTCTGAGTAGGCCCCTTGTATGAGTTTTGGAAGTTTATGCTGGTATGTTATGGTAGATTTGGCTTGTAAATCTTCAATGACTTTTGTAAGATTTTATATTCATTCCTAATATACCTGGTACTGGAGGATGCTTCTTGTTAGTGAGATGACCAGAATCAGATTTGTTTAAAATATATTGAGCTCTGTGGGTGAATGTCCTGCTTCTGCTCTGCACCCATTGTTGAGGGAGAGGTTTCTGTGGATGCAGAATATATATTCAAAAAGAAAAAGTGAGAACCATAATGCAGTTAATAACAGAATAAAATGAGTTATAATTTGGTGTTATAAACTGTACTGTGGGTCTCAATTTTCCTTTTAGCCCCTTTGTATGCAGGTATCTTGCATTTCCTTTGTTTTTTATGGAATATATATTTACATGCTGGTCTAGTGCACAGTTTCAGGAGTTATCTTGGGGTTGCCAAGCCCTTCTTGGTATTTATTTTGGAGGGGAGGTGTTGTGTTGGGGTCCCAAAGTCCCCCTTGTTTTTTAGAGGGTGACAAGTACTGTGTAGGGGCCACTGAGCCTCTCTTTGTTTTTCAGAGGGTTAAAGTGCTGTGTAGGGGTGCTAAGTTGCTCTTGTTTTTGTGGAAGTAGGAGGTGCTGCATGGGTGCTGTTGAGCCCCTCTTGTTTGGCATATTTAGCAGCATGTTTCCTAGGCTCTGCACTGGTAGCATGAACATAAGAAATATTATACTGAGACAGCCTAAGGTCCATCAAGCCCAGTATCCTATTTCCAATAGTGGCCAATCCAGGTCACAAATACCTGGCAGGCTCCTAAAAAGGCACACAAGTTCCACAATGCTTGTCCCAGGGCAAGCAGTGGATTTCCCAGGTCCTCTTTAATAATAGTTTATGGGCAAAGAAACACAAGCACATAACCCCTGTCCTAAGAGATCTGCACATCCTTCCACTAGAAGCACGCATAAAATATAAAGCACTGACCCTCATACATAAAGCAATCCACCAACAGCCATCATCTCACCTGCAAACCCTGCTATCCCGCATGAACTCTGGAAGGCCTACGAGGCAGACCTTAAGCAATACTCTCGTTGTTTCTCATGACAGAACAAAATTTAATCTTCAAACCTGTAACCATGCATTCGACCTTTATGCACCCTCACTCTGGGACTACCTCCCAAATCTAATCTGCAACAAGGCTCTCCCTGCATTTAGAAAACAGATAAAAAAACTCTCCTCTTCAGGGAGCATCTTGGGATAACACAGAACAAAACTACACAAAACAGGCTGAGATAACGGAGAGAGCCTGAAAATGTAAATTTTACTGAACTCCAAATATGACTGAAGAGAAGGACAGTAACGTCAAAGAATGTATATGCCATGCCTCCATACCATGATAACATTGTAAATATACTATACCCCCCCTTGTTTGTTGTAACCACTTTGACCCAGTGAAAAGCAGTATATAAATATGGCTAAATAAATAAATAAATATGGACCTTTCCTCCAAGAACTTGTCCAAACCTTTTTTAAACCCAGCTAAACTAACAGCTTTTACTGCATCCTCTGGTAACTAATTCCAGAGTTTGATTACACAGAGCCGTAAGCTAACTGCAGGGAGGCAATTACACCCCCTGCAGTTACCGCATTTCAGCATGGCAAAACAGCTGCCGGTGCAGCTAAGGCCACCCACTGAGGTGGCATTAGTTGCACTCATGCTACTTGCGCTGAGCCATTATGTTAGTTTCTGCTGACAATGCAGATGCCTTTGTGTGAGAATTCTTTTTCTTGCCTCACTCTGCAGAAATGTATAATTTTTGGAAAGAAATCCTGTAAACCTAACAGTAATGGGTAAAAGAAATATTAGACTACATATGTCTGTTTTTAGTTTGTACTGATATATTCCCTACTTGGTGATCTATCTCTGTTCCGCATATGTGTGACTAGGGCTACATGTTCTATTAGCATGGAGTTTCTATGCGGGGAGCTGTAGTAATCTGGCTTGTTCAGTTTTCTGAATAGGCGTATGGATATTCTAGGGCCCACTGCAATATTTATGGTGCTACCCTTTTCTGGGTACACTCCATGTTGTGTGAGTTTTGGAAGTTAGTGCTGTTATAGAATAGTGGATTTGCTCTATGGGTCTTGTACTCTAGATTTGTGGTAAGGTCAACTGTAGAATGTTGTTTGGGGGGGGGGCATTTACTGGAATATCTATTGTTTTTGAGATTTGCATTTTGCATTCTTTATGCTGTCAGACTGAAATCTACAATATTTTGTCAGTTCTGATTCAAGGAAATTTCAAATTTTAAGGGAACGTCTCAGTTTAATTTTGTTTAGTAGGGGCTCGATTCCATCCTGAACGTCCCGGCCCTCTGTGCGCCCGGTCGGAAGCAGATGCACAGAGTTAGATGGGATTCTGATCTCGCGGGGCACATCTAGCCCTGCGGGATCAGAATTGCATCTAGGCCTGCACATGCAGGCCAAGACCGCGATCCCGGTCAGCCTGCATGTACAAGCCTTGCCCGGCTAACTCACTCAAGGCTCCTGAATGTAGCCATGGCGCCATGGCACTGCTGCTCCATTCAGGAGCTGCGATCCCTGACCGCCAAACAGAATTGTTCATTCCCTGCAGCCTGACCCCTGATCTGGCCTCCAAAACCAGGGTCGGATTGCAGGGAATCTCCTCTACTCCTACCTACCTCCTCTGCCACCCGGGCCTGCCATCCCCCGCCGACTAGGAGAATTTATTCCACCTCAGAGGTGGAATATGTTCCCTGTTGAATCTGCCAGCCCCAGATGTACAGGACCTCCATTGGAATTGGCCCTGTATGTCTGGGCCATGGACCGCCCACTGCCCGCCCTAACTCCACCCCCGCACCGCCCCTTTCCTGCACCCCGTCTAACCTCCCCATACTACGTGCGGGGAAGTTAGTTGGGGTCAGCAGAGGAGCCATTGGGACATCCATCCCCACTGTTCACAGCTCAGAATGACCCTGTACCCTGATAGCTTCAATGCTGCTGAGCTACAGACTTTTGCAGTTCTAGCACAATCCAATCCAGCGTTTGAATTCATGGCTACCAGAATCTGTTTCTCATTTTATATCTACCCTTCTCATTAATAATCTGGTCATAGCAAAATAAATCTGATGTGCAGATACTTGTAATGATTTGATAGACGGGGGAGCTGTGTCTTTTTCATGTATCAAATTGAATGCTTTATTATTATTTATTTTATTGTAACATCTGTTTTACTAAATTGCATGTGCATGTTTAGGAGTCACCTAGGATTTTAGATGGGTGGCATATACATTTTAAAATAAAGTATACTAAATTTATGCAAATGATGCCACAGTGAATCTCTGCACATGGCCCTGCATCAATCTCATGCTGCTCCTGGGGGGAAGTAGATAGGAGGGTGCACTGGGGCACAGAGGAAAACAGAGACTTCTAATTGGGACCTACGTGATCAGAGAATAAAATGGTCAAAGTTAGAAGAAAATTTTATCCTGAATTTAATGATTGGACTTGGTGCTATCTTTATATTTTATACAGTACATGGAAATGCATCTCTTTCTATTTCTCTGGTATTGCACTGTATGCAGAATCTGGCTTCTTGGGTTGCGATTTAATTTTTATCTACATATGTTTATTTTTAGGTTATGGTTACTTATTCTATACTCGGTGAGGGTCTGTGTTTTGAGTGTGTGACCAAGACCAGGTGTTCTGTTAACATGGAGTTTGTATGTAGGGATCTGTACTGTAGTAATCTGAATTGTTCAGCTGTCCAAATAGGTGTTGGATGTTCCAGGGCCCACTGCAGTATGTACAGTGATGCTTTTTTTAGATGGGCTCCTTATGTGAGTTTTGGAAGTTGGTGCTGATATGGTATGGTATGGTAGATTTGCTCTATTGATACTCAGTGACTTTGTTGTAGGGTTTTGTGTTAGTTTACAATATGCTTGGTACTGGAGAATGTTTGTTGTTGTTAGTGAGATGATCAGAATCAGAATTTGTTTTAAAGATACTGAGTTCTGTGGGTGAATGTGCTGGTTCTGCTCTGCACCCACTGTTGAAGAAGGGGGTTCTGTGGATGCAAAATACTGTATATTGTCGCACCGCCGCCCTAGTGGTCAAAGGTGGTTAAGGCAGGTCGGGTGGACATGAGTTATTTTCCTAGTTTGAGTTTGGTCCTCGTATGCGGGGTCTGGGAATCTGTTCCCAGTGGCCTTCCGTTTACCAAAGCCTCAAATGAGCACAAAGTCCGAGAGTAGGGAAAGAAAGGCTTTTTATTTCCCTTAATGCACAATGATTCAGGTAGTGGAATCTACGTCAACATAAAGAAAACCTTACTTCAGGTAGAAAAGAAACATAACCAGTTATTGCTTTATCCACTGTTGTTTTCACAGGAATTCATACAATAAAACACACAGTCTTTGCTTGCTGAGCGCTGCTTTATACACTAGGCAGGGATTCTAGGCTTCCTGCCTGACAGTAGCTACAATCCATGGGCACTTCAGAAGGGTCCTCAGTAAATTCCACCTGCATGGGCTGGGGGTCTGAGAGCTGTGACTCTGTATCAGTGTAGTCTGGTGGAGTACGCTGAGGCTTTTCATATACAGCTTGTACCAGCCTCCAATGTTCTGGGCCTAGGTTGAGGCCTTGGTCATGTGAATGCTTGCTATGGGAATACTTTCCCTTGTCTTGGTGCCTGGTATTACACAGTCTTTCATTTGATAAAGGCTTGTGTCTTGTCTTACAAACAGCTTGATAAGGCGAGCACACCCTTGTTCCTTGTGCTCCCTGTGTCATCAGGTTATAACGGTTAGAAGTATAAAAATGTGGATTACCTTGTTCTCCAGGCCTATCCCAGTGAGCTGAGGCTTGAGGCCTAGTCCTGCTGCAATTCAGCCTTACTCGAGTAGCAGGCCTCCCACTGTCCAGCTGGCCTTCGGGTGGAGTTATTTCTCTTTCACACCCATACCTCTTTCTCCTTGAATAAAGAGTGTTACCACCTATGGCAATGACTTCACCACCCTTCTGGTAACTTCCACAGGGTCCTGAGTCTGCTGGTACCGGTTCATCAGATAAACCTCTGACCTCTGCTTCTCTCCTGGTACCTTTCCTCCCAGTGTCTCTTTGCCAAGAACTCCTGGTGTCTTGCTGCACCGGACTCCCTGTGTCTCCTTGCCAGGAACTCCTTCCTCTCGGGTCTCTTTGCCAAGACTCCTTCTCCTCCTTCTCCTCTCCTCCATTTCCAACTTCCCAGCCTTTCTTAAAAGCCTTTCCTGGATTGGCTGTTGGCCGGCATCACATCACAAGCTCTGGGGTGCGGTTCTCTAGGCCCTGGAAGGTCTCTCTTGCTCCCCCTATCTGGCTCCTCGTAATGTCGCATCTGGTGTTGGAATCTTTTTTCTGAATTTAAAACCTTTTTTTCTGTTTGCATAGGCTCTGCAGTACCACAATATGTACAAAAAGAAAAAGCAAGAACCATAACGCAGTTTATAACAACAAAATAAAAATAAGTTATAACTTAGTCTTCTAAACTGTGCTGTGGCTCTCGCTCTTTGTTTTAGTTCCTTGATACGCAAACATCTTGCATTTCTCCATATAATCTAATCGGCTTTTTTGTTTAGTTCATTCCCTGATTGGAGTTTTGAGAAAGCCTCCCCCCTCCCCCCTATGTTCGCAAATACCATGGTAGTGATGCACTTAGTGCAACAGTATGTCTCTACCATAGCTATGTCCCTGCATCTACCGTGGCTGTTATGCCCCCACCGCGGTAAAAACCGATGCTAAATGCACGTTTATCCCATGCTGCCTACTGCACATTAGTAAACATGCCCCTTAATTTGTACCTGAGGCAATGGAGGGTTAAGTGACTTGCCCAAGCCACAAGGAGCATCAGTGGAATTTGAACCCTGTTCTCTTTGGTCACAAGGCTACTGCTGCTCTATGCACAATTCAGAGGTTGTGAAAACCAACAAGGTCTGCCATGAGGCTGTAAGTCAGTACTCCATCATGTACTTTGTAACAGAGCTAAATCGTCTATTTTATAATTAACATATGCCCTATCGAAATACATTTTGCTTTAATCATAATTAGAACTCATCAATGCCCTGATTTATTCTGTTCTGAAGTGCTCGCAGAGATACATGCTGTGAACAATGTCCCTGCTAAACAGCTTTGAGCTGCATTGACTTGAGAGGGATAGGCAAGTCCTGCCTACCTTTGGGACTCGCCTCACCCTCATGATTCCAAGCACAATCATGTTGCACTGCTGCCCACTGGCAGAAATGCTGGCAGAGGACTCCCATGCAGCTCAAAGCTGCTTAGCGAGAACGCTGACTGTGAAGCTTTGCTGACATGTAGGTTCAGAGATAAGATGACACATAATTATTAAACATTATTAAAACACAAGAGGATTGTGAGTAGTTGATCATTTGGAAGACTGGACGTCCAAATGGCAGATGACATTTAATGTGGACAAGCGCAAAGTTATGCACCTAGAAAGAACAACACAAATTATGGTTACAGAATGCAAAGTTCCATATTAGGAACCACCACTCAGGAAAAGGATTTAGGCGGCATCATGGATACTACGTTGAAACCCTCTGCCCAGTGTGCTGCAGCGGCCAGAAAAGCAAATAGAATTGCTAGGAATCACAAGGAAAAGAATGGAGAATAAACAAAGGAAATTATAATGCTTCTGTATCATTCCATGGTGCGACCGCACATTGAATATTGTGTGCAGTTCTGATTGCCATATCTTAAAAATGGATTTAGCAGAATTAGAACAGATACAGTCACCAAAATGGTAAAGGGAATGGAAGGATATCCCTATGAGGAAAGGCTTAAAAGGTAGGGCTCTTCAACTTGGAAAGGTGACAGCTGAGGGGAGATATGATAGAGATTTATAAATTGGAGAATGGAGTGAACAGATAAATGTAGAGGTTGTATACTCCTTCAAAAAGTAGAAAGACTAAGAGACACTAAATGAAGCTACAATGTAGCCCATTTAGGACTAATAAAAGAATATTTTTTCACTCAATGAGTAATCGAACTCTGGAATTCGTTACTGGAGGATATAGTAAAAGCTGTTAGTGTAGTTGGATTTAAAAAATGTTTGGATGAGTTCCTGGAAGAAAAATCCATAAACCATCATTAAAGAGAACCAGGGAAATTCACTACTCATCCCGGGTAAGTATTGTCGAATCTGTGCACCTTTTTGGGAACCTGACAGGTTCTTGTGACCTGGATTGGCCACTGTTGGAAACAGGATACTGGACTTGATGGACCTTGGTCTGAGCCAGTATGGCATTTCTCATATTCTTATGTTCTTAACATAATCTTCATTTCATTTTCATATATTTAATTTATCATGCATCTGTCTTTATACTTCTAGGCAAGAAATAATAAAGCATGCATAGTATAAAAACATAGGAGAGATAGTTAGTAGCGGCGGCTAGTGCTTGTAAAGTGGCTAGTGGTCGCCACTGGAATCTGACCCCAGATATTCAATGCTGGGGCCAAATCTGTCACTGGCATGGACTATCCGGGTCACCACAGAACCCAGAAGCTAACCAGGCTGTGGCAATATTGCCACACCAATCTTTACCCATGTGTCGCTAACTAGGCAGTGGCTCTCTATCGCTGTTGCTTAGTTAGCAAAGGTGCCACTTCCGCTGTGCCCGAGAATGACTCCAACATGCACCATTGCTAACTGCTAAACACTAAGGTGTGTATCAGTGGCATCCACGGATATCCAGCAACACTATCCATGTTAGTGCCACTGACTATCCAGCTCTACATAAATGCCTTTCAATATCCCTCCTATAATTGATAAAACAATATAAAATCACTAAAAAAGACAATAATAATCAACATAATTACCCAGTTATCTTAAAAAATAAGAAATCAGGTCAACTAAATTTCAAAGGCATGCTCATTAAATGAGCTTTCAACATTTTGAAAAAAGTGAAGTACTCTTTCTTTCTGGGAGCACGTACAGGAAATATCTGAGAATGAGTTGTGGCTTCTTGAACTACTGTAATTGAAGGTAACCATAATAATTCAGTTTGGATAGAGCATAATGATCTCTTAGGAGTATGCCACTGAATTAGCAATTTTAATATAGATGATTATATCATATTCAACAGCCAAAACCCAAATAAATATATCTACATTGAATCCAATGTATAATGGGTAACCAATGAAGATCATATAAAATCGGTGAGATATAGTCCCATTTGTTGCATCCCAGTATCAAGCAAGTAGCAGTATGCTATCTCAATTGCAGCATATGTAATACAGAATCAAGGAGTCCAAGATATAAAGTACAATAATCCATCAAGAGTAAGTACAAGATCTGAGCAACCAGCTGAAAATGTTAAGGTTCTAAATAATATTTTAACCTTACCAAATGTATCTTAAATAAA
Source organism: Ichthyophis bannanicus (assembly GCA_033557465.1). Taxonomy (NCBI): domain Eukaryota; kingdom Metazoa; phylum Chordata; class Amphibia; order Gymnophiona; family Ichthyophiidae; genus Ichthyophis; species Ichthyophis bannanicus. The sequence continues at coordinate 47,772,592 of CM066046.1, forward strand.
ACACTTCACACTACTGAGGCAATTTGAGGTTGCATTGTTAACATGAGATCTAAAGTTATCCTCAAATATATCAGGGGTTCTTTCAGATTTTAAATGTGTCAGTGATGGCAGAAAAATATGGAAGCTGGAGATACAGGTACAATGTGATTTTGGAAAGACTGTGATTTGCATCATGGTTCTACCACAGACACATCGATCTTTGCATGTCCTCGCCTGGGGAAATCTGGGGTGTATCTGGAAATGGCCTGAGCAGCGTCTATGTCTACATATATCTGACATATTTTGCAAACACCCAGAAATATGCAGGATGGAAATCTGTAAATGTGCCAACCTGTACGTTCTATAAATCGCGCATAAGGATGGGACTTCTGTCTCTTGGGACTGCCTGGAGCATTGGTGATTGGAGAAGCTTGACTTGTGATTTATTGGCTTGACTGTCATCTCTGTCCACATGGGTGTTCTCTGAGCTATCCTCTCTGTCCCTACACTCTATCTAATGCCTGTCTCAAACCAACCTCCCCCAAGATCTTTACCCCTTCCCATGCGTGCCAGTCCCATATTCCCTGTGTACCATTCCCAAGCCTTTGCTGTGTTAGTGGTCAGTGTCTATTGTTTGTATGTGCTTTGGTGTCGCCTGCAGTCTCTGTGTCACTGTGTGGTTCCTTGCTTCTATCCACATGTGCCCTAGTGTAATCCCCAAGTCCTGTTTCTCAGTGTGGTTCCCTGATGTTTGTGTGCATATGCGTTCATGTGTGTGTGCCTGCATATGCGAGAGTGGCTGTAGAGGTGGGCGTGTGAGGTGGTACATGTGCGGTGCTGTGGGTGCTAGTGGAGGGAAATAGCAGCCATGGATGACCTTAACGCATTGGTTGTCCTGGCTGGAGAAGTGGGAGTGTGAGGTGGTGCGTATGCAGTGCTGTGGGTGCTAGTGGAGGGAAATAGCAGTCATGGATGACCTTAACACATTGGTTGTCCTGGCTTTGTTACTGTACATCAGGGCTACCAGGAGCGACCCATATCAGAGGGTCTGCAAGTCTAGGCCCACAGATGAACAGTGCTTCACTAGGTTCTGCTTTGATAAGGCAACCATCCACTATTTCTGCCAGAGGTTGTAGCTGCTCCTCTACTCCCCTACTTAGAGGAACTAGTCTATGCCTGTACACCTCAAGATCGCCATAGCCCTTGGCTTCTTAGTGTAATGGGGAAGATCCGTCCCTTGCCATGCAGTCAGAGGAAACTGAGGAAAGTACGTCAGATTCTGACAGCCAAGTAAAGCACATGGCTACAGGTTGCCAGGGGAGATATAAACAAACCCAGCCACGAGTGCAGCAGCCCTGCCCAAGTTGCAAACAATCCCCGTGCCCTGAGTGTAATAGGATTCACCTGGGTGGGGAGGAACGAAGCTAAGCCCTAAGGCTGATAAAAAGCACTCATTAGAAAGCAGTGAGAGGTCTGGAAAGAGAATTGGAAGCAGTTCTGGAAGGAGAGCTGAAAGGGGAACTGAAACGGTAACTGGAAGGACTGATAGCAGAGAGGCTGAGAATGATTTAAGCAGCCCTGAGAACCGACCAGGAAAAGCTTCAGCTGAAAAGGTACAGAGAACTCAAACCCAAAGACTACAGGAAAGCTACTCTCAGTTAAAGCCTGGTGTTGAAGGTAACTGGAGAGAAAAGCCACGCAGAAAGTCAGTTTGGGTGTGCCCAGAAGCTCCGGTGAGAGGAAGGTACAAATCTCTAGACTCTGCTGATATTGAAGAAGCACTGTCAAGTAAACTTTACAGGCAAAAGCCAGACAGTGGTCTCTGTAAAAGGAACAGGGAGAAAACAAAGAATACTAGTTTTCTCTGGGATAGTAAAGCTCTCCAGGACTCTCTTAAAAGTAAAGAGAATTGTTTTAAATCCCTGTGTGAATGTGTTCCCATGTATCCAGAGGGGGAAGGGCTGGAAGATATGCAAGTTGAATCCATAGAGGAATGTATAATTGATGAGCCCATGGATTGTACACTGACTATAGCAGATAACGTAGAATCACTTTGCTGAGTTGGATGTATAAAGCTGTAGGAACAGCATTGAGAAGCAAAGTGAGCATTGCTGCCTTTGAAAAGAAACGTTTATTGATTCCTGTGTTAAAGGACTGTATAGTGAAAGCTGGAAGAAAAAGGAGTTATTTTTCTTCAGTTCCTGATTTACTTTTCTTTGTACCAGACGCATGGTTATTTTGTCCTAAGTTCTTTGTGCTTACCAAAACCCCGGGATGGGGAAATAAAACCTCATTTTTGACCTTACCACTTTTGTTACTTCTATTCCTCTGCTTGGGGAGTGTTTGGGACTTCATTACCCAGAGGGTGTGTACTACTACGCCTGCACTACCCCCACTTCCTGGCTCAGGATAGTCACCAGCCTGACCCTCTCTGTGTGCCCTAGGACCCAGGGTAGGCCACTGGTGACATTAGCCACTGGCAGTTTTTAATCTATGTTGGCTGCCATTATAGGGCTCAGCCAGTTAGCTGCATCAAAATGCATCTCCTGGTTCCTGAGGACCTTCCTAATCCACACAGCTGAATATGTAGCCTTTCCACAGACTATACAGCAGAGGAGCAAACTATGATAAATTCCATGAGGGGTCTGGATTCCTATCAATGCTGGGTGCAGTTGATTGCACACATTTGGTCCTCAGGCCCCCATGAGGAAGGGAAGCCTCCTACTAGAATGGAAAGGCAATTCACTCTCTTAACATGCAGGTTGTGTACAATGCACTGGGGGGAGATAACAGAGGTATTTCCTAGATATTCATATTCCTGCCATGATACCAACATCCTCAGCCACTCAGGAATCTGTCAGAGGTTCAAGAATGGAGAAATCACTCATGGATGGCTGCTAGGTAAGCCTGTGCCAGCTCATTTCCACACTCAGACAAGCACATGCATGGAGGCATCTCGTTCCCTGGGAAATGCAGCACATGGCAGACAGAGTTAAGCCTGCACTGAGCATCAACTACATGGTGCACCCTGGGGCTATAAGCAACATATGTCCATTCTCCCCCTTTCAATGCAGGAGATACAGGCTACCCACTGAGAAGTTGTCTTCTGACACCCATCATAGCTGTGTAGGCACAAGCAGGGGAGTGCTACAACAGGGCCCACAGGAACACATGCGAAATCACTGAGAGAACACTGGCCAGGTCCAGAGTCATTTCCAGTGCCTCGACCGATCTGAGGATGAACTGCTCTACAGCCTGCCAAGGTGTGTGAGATCTTCATGGCCTGCTGCATTTATTTATTGAGAAGCTCTTATATATCACTGATCTGTACAGAACATTCAAAGCAGTTTACAACCATATTAAAATGCCTTAAAGCACAGAAAAAAACCATAAAAACACCTTAGATTTAACATAACAATTGACTCAGTCACCACCAACCTACTGCCTACACCCCCAAAACTATCCACCAATTAGCCTCCAATATTACACACATGAAAATAAAAAAGTTTTCAACATATGGCAAATGCTAGCCTCATCCTGCTCTTGCCTCAGCTTACCGGGCAACTTATGCCACTATACAAGTGCCACTTCTAGAAAAGTTCTCCCTCCTCCACTGCTGCAAGTGAAATTCATGATGACACAGCACTGCCAAAAATGCACTCTACTGGACTGCACGGTTATTTTTGGCTGTTACCACTGCAGCAGCCCATGCAGATAACTTGGACCCTCTCCCCATAGAAGCCTTAAAGCTAGATAGCATCTTAAACAAACTCCACAATCCTGCATGGATGCACTGACAGCCCCTTCCTGATGAACAGTAAAGCACAGACCAAGACCATGATGCTGATGCAGAAGGACCAAGGCATGGGGAGACTGGGCAACTATACCAATATGTGTGCCAGAGGTGATCTCATACACAGACACTTCAGGTAAAGGTAGGTGTTTATTCATAGATGCACAAAACATATACAGTGATGTGTTCATCCTCTATCCCTCTGCAACCCCTATGCCTCTCCCAGCCTATACCTTACCCCCATACCCCAAGCAACAGCCCTGTGCAACCCCCTCCAATACCCTCACTCCCCAGCAGCCCTGTGCAATCCCCCTTTCAGCAAGCACTCTGTGAGACCCAGCCCCCACCTCAGCAATCCATTTCCAAAGAGCCAGGCCCTTATACCATGTAGAAACCACCACCCTCTCTAGACCCTATCATCCTACTTATTCCCATGTCCCTGTCCTCATCCCCTTCCCCTGACCCTCCATATATTACTCCAACCCCAACCACATGGTCCTGACTATGTTGGTGTGTCACTGTGCTGTCTGTAGTCTTGCTGGACTCTTGAGGAGCTACTGGAGTTATCAGCCAACACAGAAGACTTTGTAAGCTCTTATGGAAGGGGAGAAAATGAAGGGTTTTTCCCCCTTCCATGAGGCATGGGTACCAAAATATAGGAAGATGGAGGTGGTGGCTGAGCATATGGTGGCACTGGGATGGCAGAGCTGGAGGTGGTACATTCAGGGAAGGTGTATACACTTTCCTTTTTTGACCCATATAGACGGGACCATAGATGGCACAGTGGTGGTGGCCAGAGCAGAAAGGGGGATAATGATCTGTGTGGCCATGTACTGCTGCAGGGACCTGTTCATCTGCATGAAGGAGTCATTCTGTTGTTCTGTGGCCTGCAGCTGTCTTTCCTAGAGGTAGATCTGCCATTCTTAGAAGGCAAGGAACAATCTGAGCAGTTTCTTGGCATGCTGAGCCTAGTGTTGCATATTTTGCTGTAGGAGCCATTCGGCAAAGAACAGAACCTGGCTTGGTTGGTCCTGGCTGTTACCTACCCCTGCACCTTCTGCAGTTATGTAGACATCGTCAAAGGGAGAAGGGAGGTGGAAGCTGAAGCTTGGCCCCCTCCATGACATTCCCCTCTCCCACTACTTGATCAGCAGCACTGGTGACATCTACGGTGCTCTGCTGCTTCTGGTCTCTGGACCCCTTCTTCACTGCCTTGAATGGCCTGCCATCATCATCCTTGGATGAACTTCTCTGTGGTGTGGGGCTCTTTCCAGGGGCTGGTTGCTGGTGTCTGTAGCTCTCCAAGGCATCTGCAAATTCTGCATCTCTTGTTGCCCACTTCACATCATGTAAATGTTGCATACATGTTTTACACACATATATACCATCTGGCCAGTTGCCCTACAGTGTGCGACAGGTGATGGCCATTACTCCATCTTACAAGACATGGCCAGGGGACACCGCAGCATACATGTTAGGGGGACAGGGCTGTTGGCTGGGTCAAACTGCCATGCCTTTCAATGCGTGCAACCTAGCATAAAAATGCGAACCTTACTGGATATAATGAGAAACATAAACTATTAACAAATCCAATAAAATTAGGGAATCCCCTTGCGGCTAAACAACTTGATTTGTTGGAGCCTGTCAGCCCAGTGTCTGGGAACCGCTCCACAGACACCACTGTGACCGCTCACTTTATTTTAATATGTTTTTGCAATTTTTTATCTTTTTTTTAAAAATTGTATGCAAAAGTGAAAAAGTGAAACCATCGACTTAGCTTATTTCGCAAAGCACCGCCAAAGTACCATCAGCTAATCGGTTGGATTTTTACTCTGAATGCCGTTACTCCGGACGGACTCAATTCTCAGCTGGATTGGTACACTATCATATGATTTTTCTGTTTCACATTTTTACCTGCAGAGCCGTTCTGGGCATTCCCTGAGTTGTGGGAGTTCCCTAAGTACGGACTCGCTGGTTGGCTCTCTGCCATTGGTTCATCATCTGTTTCTCCTCGTGACGTCAGACGCCGCTGAAGATATAACGAAAAGGGTTTTCTGGGCTGTGTAAGCTGAAGATTCGCCATTTGCCGGGAAGCAGGACCTGAAGCAGGGTTTGAATTTTGATAACCCGAAACGTGGGCTATGTTGTCTACCGATTAGCTGATGGTACTTTGGCGGTGCTTTGCGAAATAAGCTAAGTCGATGGTTTCACTTTTTCACTTTTGCATACAATTTTTAAAAAAAAGATAAAAAATTGCAAAAACATATTAAAATAAAGTGAGCAGTCACAGTGGTGTCTGTGGAGCGGTTCCCAGACACTGGGCTGACAGGCTCCGACAAATCAAGTTGTTTAGCCGCAAGGGGATTCCCTAATTTTATTGGATTTGTTAATAGTTTATGCCTTTCAATGCCACACACTTAGCAGATCCATGGCAAGGCACGTATTCCACAGTGCACATTGGGAGCGAGTATAGGTCAGGGTCAGGATCTGGAAGTGTCCACTGCACATATCCCACTATCACATCAACAGCAAGGCACGTGCACCAACAGTCCACATGCTCTGAGAAATGTGATGACCCCAACCCAAGGCAGATATAGCAATAAAAACAGGAACTGCCAAGTGGTACTATAGTAGGTGGGAAAGAGGGAGGCAATGAATATGGTACTATGCTATGCAATAGGACCCAAAGAGATGGGGAAGAGTTGGAAACCACTCATGCATAACAATAGCAGAGGGGCTTAGACATGGCATGCTCTGAGGAATGGTATTTGGCCATTGCACCCATACTGTGTTAGTTATGATCTCTGAAGACACAGGCATTGAGGGTATCAGTGGAGCAGACTGCCACTGCAGCTGTCCAGCCAGGGGGTACAGGGATAATCATATTGAATACCTGACAGACGCATATGGTAACAGGGAACAATATCTTCCCACAACTGCTACACCCTGTCAGAACATCATACATACATAGATTTGATACACTGAAGAGTAGCAAATCAGCTGGACCAGATGGTATATATCCAAGGGTGCTGAAAGATCTGAAATATGAGATTGCAGACCTACGATTAGTAATCTGTGAACTATCATTAAAATCATCTTTAATATCTGAAAACTGGAGGATAGCCAATGTAACGACAATTTTTATAAAGGGTTCCAGGGGTGATTCAGAAAACTACAGACCGGTGAACCTGACGTCAGTACCAGAAAAAATGGTAGAAATCATTATAAAGAACAAAATTACTGAACATGTAAATAGATAGTCATGGCTTAATGGGAGACAGCTAGCATGGCTTTAGCCAAGGAAGGTCTTGTCTTACTAATCTGTTATGGTTTTTTGAAGGTGTGAATAAACATGTAGACAAAGATGAGTCGGTTGATATAGTGTATCTGGATTTTCAGAAAGCCTTTGACAAGGTCCCTCATGAGAGACTTTTGGCAAAATTAAAAAGTCATGGGATAGGAGGCAGTATACTGTTGTAGATCAAGAACTGGTTAAAAGATAAAAAGCAGAGGGTATGGCTAAATGGTCAATTTTCCCAATGGAGAAAGGTGAATAGTGGTGTACCCTGGGGATCTGTTCTGGGTCTGCTGCTTTTTAACATATTCATAAATGACCTGGAAATGGGAATAACAAGTGAGGTAATCAAATTTGCAGATGACACAAAATTATTCAAAGTTATTAAAACCCAAGAGGATTGTGAAAAATTGCAAGAGGACCTTGATAAATTGAAAGACTTGATGTTCAAATGGCAGATGAAATTTAATGTGGACAAGTGTAAAGTTCCACACCTAGGAAATAACAACACAAACTATGGTTACACGATGAAAAGTTCCATATTAGGATTCACCACTCAGGAAAAAGATTTAGGCATCATTGTAGATAACATGTTGAAACCCTCCCCCGGTGCAGCAGTGGCCAAGAAAGCAAATAAAATGCTAGGTATCATAAGGAAAGAAATGGTGAATAAAACAAAGGATATTATAATGCCTTTGTATCGTTCGATGGTGGGACCGCTCCTTGAATATTGTGTGCAATTCTGGTCGCCGTATCTTAAAAAGGATATAGCGTTATTAGAAAAGGTACAGAGAAGAATCACCAAAATGGTAAAGGGGATGGAAGGATACCCCTATGGGGAGAGGCTATAAAGGTTAGGATTCTTCAACCTGGAAAAGAGACAGCTGAGAGGAGATCTGATAGAGGTCTATAAATTAATTAATGGAGTGGACTGGGTAAACGTAGATTGATCGTTTACGCTATCAAAATATAGAAAGACTAGGGGACATGCAATGAAGCTACAGTGTAACTTATTTAAGACTAATAGGAGAAAATATTTTTTCACTCAAAGCATAATCAAACTCTGGAATTCGTTACCAGAGGATGTAGTAAAAGCTGTTAGTGTAGCTAGCTTTAAAAAAAGATTTGGACAAGTTCCTGGAGGAAAGGTCCATAAACCATTATTAAAGGAGACCCAGGAAATCTGCTGCTTGCCCCAATACAAGCATTGTGGAACCTGTCTCCTTTGGGGAAACTGCTAGGCACTTGTGACCTAGATTGGTCTGACCCAGTATGGCCTATCTTATATTCTTATGTCCTAAATGTTTGCCCCAACAGAGTTGGATGATAGGTATTCCAACCTCCAATATTGCTCCTACATGGAGGGGATGTAGTAACATAGATAGTAGGGCATGCAGGGAGCGGGAAGACAAGTCAAAATATATGATTTTTTGGTCTCTATGTTCCAGGAAAGCCCTCGATGCATCTAGGTCTCCCCCCCCCCCTCACTGTCTCTTCATCCATGGTCAGGAGAACTTCCTGCTCTGGTTAAGAAAGGGTCTTTCCCTGGCCTTATGTTCCTCTCTCCTGGGCCTTAGACCTGATTTTCCTCTTGACCTCTCTCTATTTATGTTTGAGATCCTCAGGCTCACAGTTCTGGTGCTATATGATATTGAGCTTCTGGCAGATGCTCAGCCAGAGCTTATGTTTTTGGTAGGCATTCACAAGCACCCTTTCATGGCCTAGGAGCACTCTGTTGCCTGATCACCTCTTACAACATGAGTTCCACCTCCCCCTGGCAGAAGTGACCATTCCTTGTGAGCACTCTCTTCTTAGGTGCCATGGCAAGGCCAGAAACAGTACTGATCACAGACTTTGCAAAATGTTTGTGTCCATTATATTCCTGTGCAAATGGACAGCACCAATTGGACTACCAGGATCTGGATTAGGCTTTGTACTTGTCTCTGATAATATCCTGAGATACAGCTTCACAGAATTTTGATTACATTCACATGACAAAAGACACTTTGAGGTAAGCCTCTGGAGCAGACATGCGGAGATACAGATGGCAGTAGATCCAGGAAGGGTTTCCCACAGAGCTCAGAAACAAACAGGCTTTGGGACACTCCAGCATACAAGAACGAAGACCAATAGACATACAAGACATTGTTAAGAGCAGGCTGCCTAGCCAGGTGAGCAGATGAGACATCATAGCTTTACCTGCAAGATTCCTCTCTTCCAACCCAGACCTCACTGACCTGAAGGGAAATTGAACAGAATTTCAGGTTTTTCATATCATAATTATATGAAACAACAAAGCAAATGCCATATATGTTTCTGATATTGTTTTAAATTAATGCACATCCCTATTAGCTAGCACCTTGTACCACCTGCTATATGTTCCTCCTCAACTAGACCTCTTCAGGTGTGTACCGTTGCAGCTGTGGTACTTTGCAGGGGTAGCAGTACTCTGCTACTCAGCATAAGGGGGGAGGGTCCATGCCAGAAGCACCACACTATTATATATAGTAGGGCCTGCTGAATGCTACATCCACTTTTTTGGTGTGCTTTCCTAACATGCCTGGCCCATACACTTCCTGCTACCATGGCATCCCCCTTCTATGTTGTACACCCTCTGAGCGCATGTCACTTGGTGTCCATGGGGCAATGACACTATACCTGTGGGCCTCACAACCTCTCACACCTGTGTGTTGGGGATGGGGCCATTACCCACTGTATCCATTGATGATCATCATGGACAGACATCACCCTGCACACAGTTGTAGCCTATGCCTATGTCTAGGTGCTGTCAGTGGTACCTGCACAATCCTCCAGTGTACCACCTTCTCTTGCCATTGACCTCTACCACTTATTCATACACTGACATGCCTGGGTCTCCTACTGTGCCTTCTCTGTCCATGTGACCCATCCTGTGGGTCCCTGGTCCTTGTTTCTGACCCCTCTCCTATTGCCATTCTATATGTGAGCAGATAACATGTTCTTCTCACTGCACCTTGGGCCCTCTCTACTACAGCAGCTTTGCAGGGCTCTCTGCTGCATGCCACCATTCTGCCGTATGCCCTTACTGCTTTGGCAGTGCATCTGCTGCCCCTGTGTGGAGATCCCATGTTATGGATGCATGTTGTTTGGCATGTATGTCCTAAGTTTGCACACTGCAGATAACAAACTGGTTTTCCAATCCCATGTGTCACACCTATGCCGCATGTAGCAGGACTTACCTTGCTACCACTGTAGATCCTGCCAGAAGTGTTGCCATAATCAGGGCCTGTTCCTCCACATGCTTAGTCAGACCTTCATTTCTGCTGTTCTTCCCCTGTCATCCAACTGACTCTCTCTCACCTTTGGTTGTGGTTCAGGATCAGCTTAGTGCAAATGTGCAGAGGCTGTGGCATGAGGCCCTGGATGCTAGTTGTACTTTCCACCCCTCATTTTGGACATCCTGCTTCCCAGCACAACCCATGGGCATTGCTGATGGCTGTCATCTGTAGTATGGCATTCTCTAGACATAGTGTGGCTGCTTTCCTAAGGTATTCTGCCCATGTGCTAGCGATGCCTGCAATCATATGTACATTGTGCATTGCATGTTCCCTGATCTGAGGGTTGGCTCCTTGCAAGACCTAGTGCCTGCCTGTGCACATATATTTGCCTCACCATGGACATGGGCCATTGCATTTTCAGGCATGCTCATGTGCCACTGTATCCACTGTATATACATCCCATCATCCTTACCATGTATCAGCCATGACCTTGCTGTCTCTTGCCTCCTGTTCCTTTGCCACTGCTCTGCTTGTGTCTCCTCTCCCTGCCAGATTCCAATTGTGCTTCTGATTATCTCTGTCTTTCTGGTTACAGTCTGCTCTGATTGGTGCTGCTGTCAGGGGGACCAGCCTATCTTAGATACCTTTTCACCCAACTCAGGCTACCTCACTTCCCTGCCTGCCTGCAACTTTGTGTCCTCTCGTGTCCTGTGCCTGTGGGTGACTCACTGTGCCAGGGCAACACACATCCTCTCCCAGACCCATCTTGCTGCAGCATGGGAAGACCTGTGTCGACATGGGGGGTACAGGAATTCCTCCTTTGCTAGGACCAGGCGACAGAGCATGAGGGATTCTGCCTTTGAGAAATTGGGCTGCCTGGTGGCCATCCCTGTGTGCTTCTGGGTTTCCTGCAGAGTGCATGAGCATGTGTAGAGGTTCTATGGGGGGAGGCCACGCCCACATAGGGTCCTGTCCACACATTCACTGCATATATATACCTATTTTATGTCACATTTGCACATTTCTGCTACCGTTACTCTCTCAACCTGCATGTGCCTGCCACTTTTTTTCTGTCACATGCCATAGAAAACCTGCCCCAGGGAACACGTGCAAACCTGCAGTAGTGTAAGCATTGGTTTCATAAGGATCGTGCACCTGCGTGGAGCTGTTTCTAAAATTGCCATCATGCCTCTCACATTTTGGTTTGCACATGTCCACAGCCTCCTCGACAGCTTTCTAAAATGTGCCTTATAGCCTCTTGCTTAATAGAGATATTATTACATTTATAAAAATAGATTCCAGAGGACAATAGTTATTGTCCTTGCATACAATCATTGGCTCTATTTTTTGTAAATTTAAACTTAAACCATTGTTTGTGAGTCAGTCCTTAAGATAATAAAAATTAATTGTCAATGAAAAAGTCTGTAAACCTGAATCAATCTTAAAGGGACAAATAAAATAATATCATCTGCATAAGTTCTAAACTATATAGGAACGTTTGTCAGTTCTCTACAAACCTATTTGGCACCCCCCACGACATCCATGGTCAACCTTACTTGTTTGCTGTGTATTTCCAGGCGAAGTCTCACAGTATTATCACGAGACTTTGGGAGAGGAAACAGCATCGAGCCCAGAGAAAAGGCAGCGGTGTGCTGTGTGGCAAACAAGTAAAGTAAGTTTGCCACCACTGCCATAGGTGCGGACATGACCATCGCAGCCATCTCCGTGTGTGCGCCTAGATGGGAATTTCACTTGCTGTCTGCACCCCCTTTTTGTTTGCGCTTGGGGTGGGCTGCTCTCATAGCCCCACCCTTGGTATGCCACTGCAGAGTTATAATTATTATCCTTACTTGCTGAACCTACCCAGATATATAGGAAGAAAAAATCTAAAACCACCAATTCCAAGTTTCTTCAGCAGATTTTTAAAATAGAGTGAATTACAGATAGCCATTTGTTAGAATATCTAGGCGTTCTCTGTGTTTGACCTAGAGTGTCAAGCTTTTGAACCCCAGCTCCAGGCCTACAAAAGCATTTTAAGCTTCTCTGGGAGATCAAGCCTTTATATATGCTGTATATATGTTGCCAAGCACTGTGGCTTGAAGGGCTGCCTCTTCTCTGTGATCTGCCTCTAATTAAAGTTGGCTAGTGGGAGAAAAGAATAGAATGTCTATGGGCTACAGCAAGACTGAACCCTTCCCTCTTCTAACTGCCAGGCATCACATGCATGTACATGTGTGCATCTCAAATAAGGAACAAGGCCTTAGGGACTGATAGAAGTCTGCGTTCAGTGCAGGAAACTACTGCTATGCAATGCATCTTCTGAGTCTCAGGCAACCATCTCACCTACACATCTTAACATGCTCACTACTGCAGACCTCGAGGCTGTCCACTAATGTAGCCATCACAAAAACTAAAATAGGTGTTGCTTCAGACTGAGCTGCCGTTTCCACTTTCCAGATTGAGAGAAAGTGAAAGAGAATTTAAGCAAATAAAAGCGCCATGGAAGTTCTAAAATTAAAGCTGGAATCTGAAATTCAAATGAAGAGCAAACCTTTAATTAGATACCACATCTAATCTCTCAGCCTCCCTCTCTCCCCCCCCCCCCCCCCATGGCCACCGTTCTGTAATTTTAGCAATCAGTATGTTAAATATAAACTGGCAACTCAATTCCTTTTCCACTTGCTCAGCTCTCTCCAGAGGAGGGTTCTGACTTCACTGCTACTGGGGCTTCACTTATCCTCCCAGCTTGAAAATGTATTTTCCTCGCTTCAGTTCAAGAAATGCATCTCAAAATACTCCAGAATAAAATCTGCCTTAAACCAGTAGAATGGAAGCAAATGATTATACTCCAAGGACTTGTTATAGTGACATGTGGATGGGCTACAGCAAGACCTGAAACCTTCCCTCTCTCTGTCTGTTCTATAGAGTGTATGCCAGTTATACAAGTACTTTTTAATCCTCACATATTATAGTGGCTCATGGAATGGTCTCCTTACTTTTAAGTTGTTTGTGGTTTTATTTGTTTTTAATTATTATACTTTTGGTTTTAATTATTTAATTAATGATTTGGATGTTTGTTTGTTTACTTATTTATTTTGTATTTATTATTGTTATTATTTTATCTGGTATTATTTGTTTTGTTTGAGATTTTACCCCCTGAAGAAGGCGACATTGCCGAAATGCGTAGGGGTTTAAATAAAGCACCTGTGACCTTTCACGCTACTTGCTTTTTATGTGTTCCCAACTACATGTACACTTCAATGTGCACTTATTCAACACCCGCTCAGTAAGAAACACAATACACCTTATCAAAGATCTCTTCACAATGCAGCTACTCGACATGTTATGGATCACTGAAACATGGCTCATGCACACCAACACCGTCCTCATGAATCAACTTCTCTCTGATAGATTCAGCCTCTTCCATTGCCCTCGAGCCCACCGAAGAGAAGGAAGGGTATTAATCATAGCCAAATCCCAACTCCACTTCCCCTACCTATCAACAGAAATTATTGAAGAAGTCAACATCCTTATCATCACAAATAAACAACTATCAATTTGCCTGGCCTACAGAACCCCAACAACCTCCACACCCAATCTCGCTAAGCTTATAGGAAAAATCATAGAGAATACCAACTCAGTAAAAGACATCCTTATTCTAGGGGATTTCGATCTCCCTTTGGCACAACCTGGGCATGCCACAGCCTTCCTAGATGCCATGACAGTAATTGACTTCACCCAGCTCGTCCAGTCTCCCACACACAACAGAGGCAACACACTAGACCTCATCTTCACCAACATCCAAACAGCACCCCACACACAATACAATATCACCCCTATGTTCTGGTTAGACCACAACCTGATCGCATTCTCCCTACCCATCAATGTCCCAAACAACCCTATTTCCAAACCACAAACAAACAGAAGATTTAAGCATTTTCACAAAGAAACCTTCCTTAAGGAATTACTCCCTCAGTTGGAAACCAAAAACAGGATCCAAGCACACTAATAACCGACTGGAACACCACCATTGGAAGAGCCATGATATCAATAATAATCTATACAACAAACAAGCTACAGAAAAAACCCTGGTACACTGTCAACCTCAGAAGAATCAAAACACAATTCAGAAAAATAGAATGGAAATGGTGCAAATCCACCCTCAAAACTGACAAAGATCTATATATGGACTGGATGGACAACTACCATCGAGAAACAGACAACGCCAAGCCACACAAAGCTTATCACTAACTCCTTGAATAGACCAAGAAAACTACTCAATATCATCAATCAACTAACCAAACTCCCCTCCAGCACCCCCATGGATCTTAACATAAGCCCTCAGCAACTAGCAAGCCACTACAAACAACTCTACCCACAGTCTAAAACCACCCTCATTACACACCATCCTAACCAACCCCTCCACACCACACCATGGTGCAGTTTTTACCCATCAGCAAGGATAACATCGAAATCATCATTGCTTCACTCAATACCACAACATCCCCCCTTGATCCATGCCCGGTCACCTGAGTCAAATCTACCAAACTGGATCTCAGCCCAGTACTCACAAAACTGACCCAATCCTTACTACAAAAAGGATAAATGCCCAGCCACCTGAAAATGTCCTCAATTCGTCCCACCCTCAAAAGACCAGACCTCGACCCGATGGACCCAGCCTCCTATATATCCATCGCTAGCCTTCCATTCCTTTTGAAAATCACTGAAAAAGTTGTCTAACAACAGCTTCAAGAATATATTGACAAGAACTCTCTCTTTGACACCCAGCAACATGTGTTCCGCCCCCTTCACAGCATAGAAACCCCAATGATCACCCTCATCAACAACCTAATAAACGGATCCAAGACAAGTCAAAAGGATACTTCATGATATTCCTGGATATATATGCAGCTTTTGATACAGATAACCATGACATTCTCTTGCAGTGTCTACAGTCCACTGGCATTCAGGACATAATGCTATCATGGTTCCAATCCTACTGACCAACAGGAAACAACAAGTAAAAATGGGAACTAACATCCAATCGCTACCATCAAACCAAAGGAGTGACACAAGGATCCACCCTATCCCCCCTCCTCTTGAACATCTACATTCAATCCCTCAGCAAAATCATCAGAACTCACAACATCAACTTTCACATATATGCCAATGACATCATGCTCTATGGACCATTCAACCCAAAGCACCCCACATACACAAACCTTCAAAAATGTTTTACGGAAGTCACACAATGGCTAACAAACAACATCCTGGCAATAAATTACAAGAAGACAGAAGCCCTATTCATCACAAAGGACAAGAACTTCCCACCCCCAACCTTTCTTACCCTTCACAACACCCAATAAAGGTACAACCAGAAATCAAATATCTTGGAATCATATTGGATCAGCATCTCTCCTTTAAGCCACAAGTACAGAAGACAGCCAAAGCAATCTACTTTAAAGCCTGACCACTACAACTCCTATACCCCCTCCTGGAACCAACGGACTTCCAAGCTGCATTCCAAACTATAATCCTCCCACATATTGACTATTGCAACTCCATTTTCCATGGCCTCCTGCAATCCACCCTGCTTCCCCTATGCACCACTCTTCACACCGCAGCACGTACTTAACAGGAGCGATGAAATATGACCATATTACACCCACACTAAAACACCTAAACTAGCTACCTCTAACCAGCCGAATCAAATACAAAACCCTTCGCCTAACCCACAAAGCCATCAACTCTAACCCTGCATCTCACCTACACACCCTACTCCAAAAACCACAACACAACAGAATAGAAGACAATCCAGCAAGAACACCCTCATCACCCCCATGCAAAAACAAAATCTACGCAACAAGCATGCGCATGCTTATTTGAATTATACACCCCATCCACATGGTACACATTCCCAGACACCATGAGAAATATCACGGACCTGTCCACCTTCCATAAACACCTACAGACCTACCTATTCACTGAATACTTTGGCACCTCTACCTAATCGCCCCCCAACAGAATAAGGATGCTCAACCACACCTGACCTACCTACAAAAATACAATTCACTTATATTGTATATAAGTTTTGTATTTGACTGAACTCAACAACCATTGTGTATAAATTTAAAGCTACATGTACATAAGTTAAAAATTCTTCAAATGTAACAATTCTAATCTTGTTCAATGCAAACTGCTTTATCCCGGTGAAACGCGGTATATAGCAATGCTAAATAAATAAAATACATAATTAAATAAATAAATAAATAAGATTACCTTGAATGGGGGGATGGCAGGTTTCCTAGGATTATTGAACTGTGGTTTCGTATTAAATTAAACTAGTGTAGGTAACGTAAAGAGTTAAGTGTTCTATTACCTGTTGCAGTATCATTGCTACAGAAAATGGACAATTAAATTTTAACAACTTAAAAAAAAAATAAATAAGAAATATACCAGTGAATTTAGCACTTATGAAGTTTAGCAATGGAAACTCATGAGTCAATATTCAGCCACAGCTGTCAGCATTTTTGTTAGATGACAGCCACTGCAGCAATATTCAGTGCCAGTATCCAGATAGTGGCCGGTACTGAATATCTGGAAAGTGCAAATAGCACTGGTGTTACCCAGCATTGCTTTACGGACAGCCTATCCAGATAGCCATTTTACCTGAAAAAGATGAAGGCTTACAGAACATACCCCGAATTTCCGGCCTATCCAGCTCCCCAACAGGACAGCAGGCCAAGGGCCAGGGGCACGGCCCTTATAAGTCTAATGCCCCCAAACCCCAGATAGCTCCACCGCAGACTGGGGGGAGCTTTTGACAAGGAGCTGCTCTTCTCCTCTGGGGTCAGGAGCCACAGCATAAAGGGGGATCTCTGGTCTTCTTTGCTCACCAGTGGCCCAGCATCACCACCAATGCTTGGGCTCTGCAGGTAGTTAGGGTGGGTTACCTCCTCCACTTTGAACAGACGTCATCTCCGTCCTTCCCTGGGGAACTTCCCATGACACCTCTTCACCGAGGACTTCTGCAGCAGGAACTTGTGGGCCTGCTGGCAGACAAGGCAGTGTTGCCCATTCCCTCTGCTCAGAGGGGAACAGAGTTCTACTCCTGCTACTTCCTGGTTCAAAAGGACCTCAATCGGTTCTTGGTAAACAAGAAATTCAAAATGGTTTCCCTTGGAACATTACTGCCCTACCTCCAGTGGAGCGAATGGCTATGCTCCTTCGATCTCAAAAATGCCTATACCCACATCCTGATCCATCCCTTGCACCAGCAGTACCTCCGCTTCGCCATTGGAGGACAGCACTTCTTATAACCGTGATCATGAAGTGCTTGGTGGAGGTCACCACTCACCTATGCCTCCAGGAGGTGTTCGTGTTCCCCTACCTGGATGACTGGCTCATAAGGGATGGCTCCACTGACGAGGTTTGTCAGGCAGGATGCCGCACCATCCTCATCCTGGAGCACTTGGGATTTGCCATCAACTACTCCAAGTCCCATCTGCAACCTGCTCAGTGCCTGAAGTTCATCAGGGCCCTCCTGGACATGGTTCAGGCCACGGCCTTTCTTCCCGGAGATCACACTTGGCAGCTGATGGCGCAGGACCCCGGCCCATCTGATGTTGCACCTTCTGGGACACATGGGCTCAACTGTGCTCATCATGCTTGACACCCACCTCCACATGCGTCTGGCCCAGTGGATCCTCAGCTCCCAATAGGCCCAGGCAAGAGGTTACCTCCATGACTGGGTCCGGATGACCCCATCACTGTTGATGTCCCTCAATTGGTGGCAGAAGCCATGGCACCTCCTGGAAGGGATGCCTTTTTAGTGAGCAAGCGGCTCTCAATCCCCTCTAATCACCCTCATGACTGACGCTTCCAGACTGGGCTGAGGGACCCTCTGCGGTAGGCTACAGACCAAGGGCATCTGATCAGCAGAGGAGTGTCTACATCAAATCATCTTCCTTGAACTCAGAGCCATTGTATATGCTCTGCAAGCATTCCAGCACCACTTATTGAACCAGGTAGTTCTGGTTCAGATGGACAAACAAGTGGTGATGTTTTACCTCAACAAACAAGGAGGCACTGGGTCGTACCTCTTGTACAAGGAGACGATTCATCTCTGGATCTTTGCCTGGGAGAGGGGTATGCTCCTTCAGGTGGTGTACCTTCCAGGACAGGAGAATGTTCTTGCAGATTGCCTCAGTTACATTCTCTAACCTCATGAGTGGAGGCTGAGCCCTTGAGAGGCACACCACCTGTTCCTAACATGGGGCTCTCCTACACTCAACCTTTTCACCAGTCCCAGGATCACCTAGTTGCCATCCATCTACTCCAGGATACAGGCCCTGCATTGAATAGCGGCCAATGCATTCCTCCTATCATGGAGTGAGGGGCTGCTGTACACCCCCTGTCTCCAAGACTCTTCTCAAGATTCAACGTGATTGAGCCTCTGTGATCCTCATAGCTCCCAGGTGGGCCAGGCAGCATGGTTTCCCCTGCTGCTCCGTCTCTCTTGGGCACCACCGATTGCTCTGGGCTGTGCCCTGGACCTGATATCACAGGAGGATGGCTCCCTCCTGCACCCCAACCTCAGGTCCATGGCCCTGATGGTGTGACTGCTGAAAGGGTAGCCATCGGCCAATTTCATCTGCCCAAGGATGTTCTCCTGGCATCCTGCAAAGATTCCATGAGGTGAGCATATGCCTTCAAATGGCATCAATTCTCCATCTGGTGCACCGATTGGGGTATCAACCCCTTCTCCTCTTCAATACAAATGGTGTTACAGTACTTGCTGCACCTTTCCCAAGATGGCTTGAAATCCAACTCATTGAGGATGCACCTCAGTGTGCTGGAAGTGCACCATCATTTTTTGGATGGGCAACCCCTGTCCTTCCATCCGCTCATGGGCTGCTTTATGCAGAGTCTCTTGCTCACACAGCCTCCCATTCATCCCCTTGTGACAGCCTGGGACCTAAGCTTATGGTTCTACCCTTTGTGCCACTGGCCTCATGTAACCTCAAGTACCTCTCTTGGAAAGTGGCTTTCCTGGTGGTGCTCACCTCTGCCCACAGGATTAGTGAGCTGGTGGCACATGCTCCTTACACCAGGTTTCACAGGAATAGGGTGGTCTTGCACATGCATCCAAGATTTCTGCCTAAGGTGGTTTCCCCCTCTCATCTGAACCAAGAAGTGGTCCTTCCCACCTTTTTTCCTTGACCTCATATGAGTCGGGCAGAGGTCATACTCCACACTCTCGACTGGAAGAGGCTGTTGGCTGTCTGTCTCAAGCAGATCAAAGCCCATTGCTACTCCTCACAGTTCTTCATCTCCTTTGACCCCAACAGGCTTCAGATTGCAGTCTCTAAGTGCATCCTGTCCACCTGGGAAGTAGATTGCATCTCCTTTGCCTATGCACTGGCTAGTCTCTCCTGGGAGTGGCACATCACTGCTCACAACATGTGAGCGATGACAGCCTCAGTGGCTAACTTGCATTCTGTCTCCTTGTTGGAGATCTGCTGGGCAGCTACCTGGTCCTTGGTCCATACCTTCACAGTGCATTACTGCCTGGAGGAAGACTCACAATGTAACAGCGCCTTTGGCCAGGCACTACTCCGTCATCTGTTTGGGGACTAATGCAACTCCTTCCCTCCAACTCTTCTGTGAGTCCAGGCTAAGAACATAAGATATCAGAGACTGCAGAAGGAAGGCACCCCCTGCAGGCACAAGGGAGCATAAGGAAGCAGGAGAGCCACATCACTGGAGGAAGCACTTTTATTAACAACCAGGGTCTGCCCAACACGTGTTTCGGCCAAAGCCTTCTTCAGGGGACTAAGACCTTATACAAAAACATACATAAAACATCATATATAAATTAAAAGCTACATTAAAAATATATTACAAATAAAAACTTAAACAATGAAAAATGATAAAATAGTAAAAATTATATATATATGATATATATATGACAATCACCTAATCCAAAAGAAACAAATGATAAAATAGTTCTCTCATCTAAAACCATACATATATATGAAAAAGTCTAAAATTAATAAGTAATTATAAAAATCTTATGTACATGTATAGTAACTAAAAACATATATAAAATATACTACAGGAGGGTTATGTAATCAGACACATATATACAAGTGAATACTGAGCATTGTAGACAACCACTCAGCACTAGTGAGACACTGGTAGAGCATAACTAACTAATATATGTAGGGAACATCCAAGTGGAGTACTGTGAAAAAATGAATAGATACATCACTAAAACCATAAATGAGAAATCATCCAACAGGAGGGGGATATAATGGTAATCTTCTTAGAGATTGTAAATTCTAGCAAGGGGGTCAAATGCAAATAAGCCTCAATGAGAAAAACTACATAGTGATTGTAACCAAAGGGTAGTTGTGCAGTACTCTTCATGTACTAAATGTCCAGGGGAGAGAGAAAACTATATTTACAAGGAATATCAAATCTCTTCATTGGTGAAAAACTATGAAAGACCAATAGAAAATAATTCATTCATAAAAAATTGTAACAGCAAAAACAAACCCAAGAATAGGTGGTTAAATTGTGATAAATAAAGAAAAAAAATCAAGTCTAGAAATCATGGGGTTCTGTTGCTTCAAAAACAAATAGAACTGCTTCCTGGCAGCTATGAATAAAATGTTTGGTGGGAACAAACAGGGAACCATAATGTATTGTAGTTTAGGAAGCTAAAAATATCAGGCATGTTGTTGTTGTTGTTAAGTGCCGTCGAGTCGGAGTCGACTCATGGCGACCCTCTGGATAGCTATCCTAAATTGTGTTCGGTCTTCAGTCAGGCGGCTCATTGTTGACAGACTGGTACCCATAGTTGCTGCTATTGTATCGATCCATCTCATTGCTGGCCTTCCTCTTTTGCGTTGACCTTCTATCTTGCCAAGCATGATGTCTTTCTCTAATGATCTCTCTCTTCGCATGATGTGTCCAAAGTATGAAAGTCAAAGTCTTGTCATCTGAGCTTCTAAAGAACGCTTAGGTTTGATCTCCTCTAGTACCGACTGGTTTGTTCTTCGGGCAGTCCATGGTATACACAGTATTCGCCGCCAGCACCATAATTCAAAGGCATCAATTTTCTTCCTGTCTGTCTTTTTCACTGTCCAGCTTTCACATCCATATGATGTTATTGAAAATACCATGGCTTGAACAAGTCAAATCTTTGTATGGAGAGAGACGTCTCTGATCCTGAGAATCTTATCTAGGTCTTTCATAGCCATTCTGTGTGATAAGTATTTTCACATAGGGAGATTGTAGCTGGTGGTTTGAATTCTGGTTTTCTTGAGATGTACATGACTTCGGTTTTTTTATGGTTTATGGCCATGTTGTTTCATTGGAGCCATGTTTGCATCTCTTTTATGCATTCTTCTAGCTGGGAGTAGTTTGGATTGTCTGCGTCGAGTTGAGTGTAGAGCATAATATCATCAGCGTATATGTGATAGTGGATACTGTGCTTTTTGAATATTTCGCAGATTGGTTTCATGTACACGTTGAATAGAAGCGCAGATAGTGCTGAGCCTTGCGGTATGCCCTGTGTTTGTGGGAAAGCTTCTGCTTTTTCATTGTTAAACTGTACTTGTTGCATTCTGTTGGAGATATACGACGAGAACCATTTTAGTGGGGTTCCCGTTATTCCTATAGCTTCTATTCTGTTTAGTAGTGTTTGATGGTGAACTGTATCAAAAGCTGCTGAGATGTCAATGAATATGAGAATTAACATTTTCTTTTTGTTTTCAATCCCTTTGAGTAGGTTGTCCAGTAGTGCAATAAGCAGGGTCTCGACCCCATGGTGTGGCCTGAAGCCATATTGGTGCTCGTCTAGTGTTCTGTTGTTGTCCAGATGGTCTTGTAATTGTTGTAGAACCACTTTTTCAATTATTTTTGCTAGCAGGGCTATGCTGGATATTGGACGATAAGATGCTGGGTCTTCCTTGTTGAGTGTTTTATTTTTTAGTATTGGTCTTATGATGGATTTCTTAAGTTGAGTTGGCATGGTACCCTGTTGGAGTGATTGGTTTATTATGTGAGCAATTTGGTGGGTGGTTTCTGCTTTCGTTGCTTTAACCCATGCAGCTGGGCAGGGGTCTAGGGGAGAGGTTGTGGTGTTAATGTTGGCAATTATATTCATGACGTGTTTGTCTTCAATGCTGCAAAACTTGTTCCAGTGGGTGATGTGGGTTTGTGTCATCATGGTGGGTTGTGGTGGGATCCATTGATAAGGCAGGCAAAGAGAGAATTTGAGAAGAAGCTTGCTGCGGAAGCAAAAACGCGAAATAAAGACCTTTTCAAGTACATTCGTAGCAAAAAACCCGTGAGAGAGTCAGTTGGTCCATTAGATGATAAAGGGGTTAAAGGAGCACTAAGAGGCGACAAGGCGATAGCGGAGAGACTGAATGAATTCTTTGCTTCGGTCTTTACTGAGGAAGATGTAGGGATGTTACCCACGACTGAAGTGGTATTTAAAGGTGTGGAAGAATTGAAGGAAATATCGATACATCGGGAAGATGTCCTACAACTATTAGATAAACTGAAGAGTAGCAAATCACCTGGGCCGGATGGTATACATCCAAGGGTGTTGAAAGAACTGAAATTTGAGATTGCAGACCTGCTATCAGTAATCTGTGAACTATCATTAAAATCATCTCTAATACCTGAGGATTGGAGGATCGCCAATGTAACACCAATTTTTAAAAAGGGTTCGAGGGGTGATCCGGGAAACTACAGACCGGTGAGCCTGACATCAGTACCGGGAAAAATGGTAGAAACCATCATAAAGAATAAAATTACTCAGCATGTAGATAGTCATGACCTAATGGGAGACAGCCAACATGGCTTTAGACAAGGAAGATCTTGTCTTACTAATCTGTTATGTTTTTTTGAAGGAGTGAATAAACAGGTGGACAAAGGTGAGTCGGTTGATATTGTGTATCTGGACTTTCAGAAAGCCTTTGACAAGGTCCCTCCTGAGAGACTTTTGGCAAAACTAAAGAGTCATGGGATAGGAGGCAGTGTACTACTGTGGATCAGGAACTGGTTAAAAGATAGAAAGCAGAGGGTAGGGCTAAATGGCCAATTTTCCCAATGGAGAAAGGTGAATAGTGGTGTACCCCAGGGATCTGTGCTGGGTCCGCTGCTTTTTGACATATTCATAAATGACCTGGAAAGTGGAATAACGAGTGAGGTTATCAAATTTGCTGATGACACAAAACTATTTAAAGTTGTTAAAACCCAGGAGGATTGTGGAAAATTGCAAGAGGATCTTGATAAATTGGAAGACTGGGCATCAAAATGGCAGATGAAATTTAATGTGGAGAAGTGCAAGGTTATGCACCTAGGGAAGAACAACCCAAACTATGGTTACACGATGCAAGGTTCCACATTAGGAACCACCACCCAAGAAAAAGATTTAGGCGTCCTTGTGGATACCATGTTAAAACCCTCGGCCCAGTGTGCAGCGGCGGCCAAGAGAGCAAATAGAATGCTAGGTATGATAAGGAAAGGAATGGAAAATAAAACAAAAGATATTATAATGCCTCTATATCGTTCCATGGTGAGACCGCACCTTGAATATTGTGTGCAATTCTGGTCGCCATATCTTAAAAAGGATATAGCAATTTTAGAAAAGGTTCAGAGAAGAGCCACCAAAATGGTAAAGGGGATGGAAGGCTACTCCTATGAAGAAAGGCTAAAAAGGTTGGGGCTCTTTAACCTGGAAAAGAGACGGCTGAGGGGAGATATGATAGAAGTCTATAAATTAATGAACGGAGTGGAACGGGTAAACGTAGATCGATTGTTTACCTTATCAGAATATAGAAAGACTAGGGGACATGCAATGAAGCTACAGGGTAAACTATTTAAGACTAATAAAAGAAAATATTTTTTCACTCAACGTGTAATCAAACTCTGGAATTTGTTACCGGAGGATGTAGTAAAGGCTGTTAGTGTAGCTGGGTTTAAAAAAGGTTTGGACAAGTTCCTGGAGGAAAGGTCCATAAACCATTATTAAGAAGGGACCCAGGATATCAATGCTTGAACCAATACAAGCATTGTGGAACCTGTGTCCCTTGGGGAAACTGCTAGGTACGTATGACCTAGATTGGCCACTGTTGGAAACAGAATACTGGGCTTGATGGACCTTGGTCTGACCCAGTATGGCATATCTTATGTTCTTATGTTCTTATGTTGTGGTGGGATCCATGGTGGGTTGTGGTCATCATGGTGGGTTGTGGTGTGGTGGGGGTCATATCCATTGGTAGTGAAGGTTTAGGTCCGATCTGTGGGTTTAGTTTGCCAGCATAGTGATCTGCTAGGGCTTGGACCTTGATTTTGTCGTTGTATTGATCCTCTTGTGCCGTTTTGGTGAGGGATTTGACCAGGGCGAACAGCTCTCTGGGCTTGTTTAATGCTTTGTTTAGTAAGTTTGTGTGATGCGTTCGTTCTGACAGGTTGACTTCGTTTTTGTATTTGGAGAGCAGGGTTAGGTATTCTGTTTTGTGTTCGTTGGTTTTGCTTCGTCGCCATTTTCTCTCAGTTCTTCGTAGTTCTTTCTTTAGTGTGGTCAGAGTTTCTGTGTACCATGGTTCGGTTTTGGGCTTGGGGTTGTTTTTTGTTGCTTTCCATTTTGGTTCTGACATCTCTTGAATTCCTGAGTTCCAGCAGGTTATTAGTCTGTCGAGGTCAGTGCTTTCCAGGTCTATGTTTGATGTGATGGAGTTAATGAGGGCTTCACTGTTGTATTTATTAAAACTTCTGCGTGTGTGTGTTGGTAGGTCAGTTTTTGGGTTACTAGGTAGCATGGGTAGGTGCATTTTGATCTCGACTTGGTGGTGATCGGACCATGGTACTTAAGTTATTTTTATTACAGACTTTTTTTCCCTTGTCAGGTTGTTGTTCTGCGGGTGTGAATACCATATCCAGGGTGTTTCCTTTGTTATGTGTCGCATCATTTACTATTTGTTTGTAACCAAGTTGTTCCATTCCTTCAATGAAAGTGTTGGCTTGGCATTGTGGTAGTGATGGTAGGTTTATATCTCCCAGGATGATTTGATGTTTCCTGATTGCTGTGGTTGAGACGCATTCCAGTGCTGTGGCCAGTGTCTCTGGATGTGATGACGGGGGTCTGTAGATTAGGCAGATTGCTATTGCGTTGTTTTCCACTTTGAGTATGTCAATGTCCTTGGTTGTGCTGTGGGTGGTGCTGGTAAGTGATAAGGTGGATTTGGCTGCAATTAGGACTCCGACTCCTCTCTTGGATGCACGGGGGCAGTTGAATATCTTGTATCCGGGAGGGGTTATTTGGTTTGTTATTGCGGCGTCGGCATCAGTGATCCATGTTTCAGTGATGCATAGGATGTCGGGCTGGTCATCTGTGATGATGTTGTGTATGATGTGAGTTTTGTTCCTTATTGATCTGGCATTGATGAGGATGATGGTATAGTAGTCTTGCATCTGTTGGTCTTTCTGTTCGTGTTTGTTTTTTCTTGCTAAGTGTTTAATATGGTTTGATCTTTTCGGTTTGGGGTGCTGGGGATCTCGTGATGTTGTCTGGTTCATGGGGGGTGGTTTTGGATTCGGAGGGGGTGTGTGATCCTGGTGGGAGGGGTGGAGTGGAGAGTATTTATTGTATTGATTCGGTTGAGGCGGTGCGGTTATTAACAGAGGGTGGTAGATGTAATAGATTGGACATATAATGTGGTAGAGGGTATGGTGCAGGTTGAGGTTGAGAGTGAGTGTTGGTATAACTATATACATGGATAATAACAGCATATATTTGAGGAGCTCCATTTTGCCTGTTATGCTGGTTGATACTCTGTTGAGGAACTTTGTTCTCTAAGTTTTGAAATAGTATACAACTTCTTTTCTAAAACAGTGGGTATACAGTATACAACTTCTTCTCTAAAACAGTTACAGGTACATTGATACAGCATAAGATCACTATTACAGTGCTGAGGGAGTCTTATGGAGATAAGTTTGTGTTCAGCAAGGAAAAGGTAGTGAGAAAGTCTGCATAACTTTGCTGGAGTAAATTTACTTTTAAGCAAGGAGGTACTTACAGCTGGGTTTGCTGGTACCGACTGGGATGGGTTTCGAGCAAGCTCGACCTGTGAAGGGAGCTCAAGCTTAGCTGGGCTTCTTGCTGAGGCTTGTCAGACGGCTGCCTGGGTGAGAATCTTCACAGTCTTGGCAAGTGCATATATCTATATGATTTGCAAGGGATTGTGGGCAATGCAGTTCATTCACACCAGACACAGCTGCTCACAATAATTAGTTGTGCTTTAGGGTAAAGCCAATAAGATATTTATTTATGGGGTTATTTCTCCCAACACAGATATGCTTGGTAGCACATAAACCAGGTTACTTGCTTTCAGTGTTAAACTTGGAAAAAAACAAAATCAGGAAAACAACATTTGAACTTGTCAGGCAATCAAAGCAAAAGAAATAAGACCTGGTTGGAAACAAACTGGTCTTTTCTGTAGGCTTTAGCTAATATTCTCTTAGCAATGTATCAAACAACAAACCAAAAGCCACAAAGAAGAGAAAACTGTTCTTTTCAGGTAAACTTCTTATATCTTCCCACATAGATTCAGAAGTGATTCTCACAGAGCTCACAAGCAATTAAGTAAGGCTCAATTGCTAGCAGTTATCCAGCTGAAATCCCTTTAGCTGGCTTGCTTTCTACTGCGTGGCTAAAAATCTTACTCAGGAGCTTTTCTGAGTAGATTAAAGAACAAGTTTGTATTTCTTTGTGATGGTTGCTGTACTTTATAACAGAAAATCACCAAAGGAGTTTAGACAGAGAGCAGTCCATGTAAACAGATTCTTCATCTGCTATCACCCCCTCTTCTTCAACAAGCATGGGTTCAATATCATGGATTGGCACAGATGAATCTCCCAATGGAGCACTTTCAGGAGAATACTTGTTTCCCTGCTGTCTTTCAAGGTTATAGCTAGGGCATAGATCAGTGTTCATACCTGAGCTTCCATTGCTGTTAGAGTTCCTCTCTATATAGCCTGGCCAGTATGTAGTCCAGTTCTTATGTCCAGCCTTCCAATCCAGATCCCTGGACACTGGATCTCTCTTCACATATCTTCTGGCACGGGTCTTAGGGTCCCTTCCACGTGCAGCCGTCTCCCTCACAGGTACCGTCTGGAGATTCCTAGCTCTGCAGCACCATTCCTCTGGCTTTCTCCAGTCCAATGATGTATGCTGGCCCTTGGAATGCCTCCCAGTATACGTACTGCTCTGGACTCTTCTAGACCTCTCAAAGACTTTTCTCCTCTTTCTTCCAAAGGGTTTCTTTCCCTCTCTGTCCGTCCAGTTTGGCTTCTGCTTCTGATGATCCTCCTGATGATGAAGATGATCAAGCTCAAGCTGATTCTCTGTAGAATAAACTCTACCTTTATTCTGCCTAGATGAGTGCTCCCCCCTAACACAGCGCAGCTGTGCTGAATCAGGCCCTGCCCTTTGAGATGAGTGCTTAGGGATTACCTCATAGCCCTCCTGATTGAACACACGTTTCCCCACTTCAGCTCCTCTAATGGCTGTTGGAGACCTGGTGCATTCTGGGACTGGTAGTCTTTTATGGGAAAATTCTGTTTTCTTATTTCTACCAGAACTGACAGGTTGCTTGTTCAGAGTCACTTCACCTTTCCTATAGCTCCTTCCTGAGCTATGATAAGCTTCCTTATCACAGGCTGCAGCCGGAGGTCAGTGGGTCTTCTGTCGGGTGTTTGCAGAGCTTGTTGGGTGCTTTGGGTAGGTTTTTCCTCTGGAGGATTGTTCGTAATTCTGGGTTGCAGAGTTTTCTTTGGGTGTCTTACATGAGGTGGTCTATAGGCAGGGGTAGTGCGGCGCCCGGCAGAACAAAGGGCCAATTGCCTAAGGGCCACGCCAAAGGGCCCTCTGGCGAGGCCCTCAGGCGTGGGCCCGACAGGCGTGGGCGCGCCCGATAGCGCTTCCTTTTATTCGGGCTCCTGCTGCCCCGATTGGGCAGCCAGGTGAGGCGGCAGGAAATGGTGCGGTCAGTTGTTGCAGCTCCGGCTGCTTGATCCCCGACTGGGAGAGCTGCCGCGGGCTGGGGAAGGCTGCTGGATTAGTGCCCGATAGCGCTTCCTTTTATTCGGGCTCCTGCTGCCCCGATTGGGCAGCCAGGTGAGGCGGCAGGAAACGGTGCGGTCAGTTGTTGCAGCTCCGGCTGCTCGATCCCCGACTGGGAGAGCTACCGCGGGCTGGGGAAGGCTGCTGGATTAGCGCCCGATAGCGCTTCCTTTTATTCGGGCTCCTGCTGCCCAGATTGGGCAGCCAGGTGAGGCAGCAGGAAACGGTGCAGTCAGTTGTTGCAGCTCCAGCTGCTCGATCCCCGACTGGGAGAGCTGCCGCGGGCTGGGGAAGGCTGCTGGATTAGCGCCCGATAGCGCTTCCTTTTATTCGGGCTCCTGCTGCCCCGATTGGGCAGCCAGGTGAGGCGGCAGGAAACGGTGCGGTCAGTTGTTGCAGCTCTGGCTGCTAGATCCCCGACTGGGAGAGCTGCCGCAGGCTGGGGAAGGCTGCTGGATTAGCGCCCGATAGCACTTCCTTTTATTCGGGCTCCTGCTGCCCCGATTGGGCAGCCAGGTGAGGCGGCAGGAAACGGTGCGGTCAGTTGTTGCAGCTCCGGCTGCTCGATCCCCGACTGGGAGAGCTGCCGCGGGCTGGGGAAGGCTGCTGGATTAGCGCCCGATAGCGCTTCCTTTTATTCGGGCTCCTGCTGCCCCGATTGGGCAGCCAGGTGAGGCGGCAGGAAACGGTGCGGTCAGTTTTTGCAGCTCCAGCTGCTCGATCCCCGACTGGGAGAGCTGCGCGGGCTGGGGAAGGCTGCTGGATTAGCGCCCGATAGCGCTTCCTTTTATTCGGGCTCCTGCTGCCCTGATTGGGCAGCCAGGTGAGGCGGCAGGAAACGGTGCGGTCAGTTGTTGCAGCTCCGGCTGCTCGATCCCCGACTATTTCCTTGCAAGTGTCATTGTAGTACTTTTCCTTGTCCTGTCTTGCTGAACGTTGGAAATCTCTGAGTTTTGCGATTGTCTTTCTTTCTTCTCTGGCTTTAGTTTCTCTGCGTTTCTGGGCAATTTTCAGAGTTTCTTCCGTCATCCATTTTGGCCGTTTTTGCTTTTTCACCTTTTGTAGAGACTTCTCGCTTTCTTCCAACACAACTTTCTTGATGTCATTCCATAACTCTTCCGGAGCTCTCTCGTTTGTATCTAAAGCAGCAAATCGATTTTTCAGGCAGTCTTTAAATTCCAGTGGTATATTCTCAAGGTCATATTTTGCGGCATTCATGAGTGGTTTGCTCTTTTTCAACTTTAGCTTGAGTTTGCATACTAGTAGTTGATGACCTGTACCACAGTCAGCTCCAGGTTTTGTCTTTGTTGATGTTACAGAGCTTTTCCATCATTGACTTCCACAGATGTAGTCAATTTGATTTTTCACATAGGCCAGAGATGGGATTTTTTAAACGTGCCAATGTATATCTGCTATAATCATGAAGAAGGATGGGACTTAGTTGTCCTTTGGGAGTGCTTGTAGTGGAGTAGTGGACTGGAGGGGCTTTGCTTGTAAGTCACTGGCATGACTGATGTCTCTGTCCACGTAGGTGTCATTTGATCTACCATTTCTTTCCCTGCAATGTATCCTGTGCCACTCTCCAACCTGTCCCCTTCCCCCAGTCCTACTCCATTAGACTCCCACTCCCATCTGCCTACATCTGTGCTAATTCTCTCCCCCCAATATTCCCTGGACCTCAGAAAACATCCACAAATAAGAACAGAAGCGAGGGACATCTTGAACAATTTTCAGAAGACTGTGTTCGTGAGAAACTAGCTCAACTTAAAGTAGACAAAGCGATGGGACCGGATGGGATAAACCCTAGAATACTGAGGGAACTTGGGGACGTTCTAGCAACTCCACTGACTGACCTTTTCAATGCCTCGTTGGAGTCGGGAGTGGTGCCAAAGGACTGGAGAGAGGCTCATATGGTGCCTTTACACAAAAGCGGAAGTAAGGATGTGGTTGAAAACTACAGGCCGGTTAGTTTAACTTCGTTGGTGAGTAAATTATTGGAAACGCTGCTGAAAGAGAAAATAGTGAGATTGCTGGAGTCCAGCGGATTACAGGATCTGAGGCAGCATGGATTCACCAGAGGCAGGTTTTGTCAGACAAATCTGATTGATTTCTTTGACTGGTGACCAGGGAGTTGGACCAAGGGAGAGCTCTAGATGTGGTGTATTTAGATTTCAGTAAAGCCTTTGACACTGTTCCTCACAGGCGACTTATAAACAAACTGAGTACCCTAGGGATGGACCCTAAAGTTACTGCTTGGGTTAGAAATTGTTTGGGTGGGAAGTGACAAAGAGTACAAGTAAATGGAGCTCACTCTGAGGAGAAGGATGTTACCCGTGGTGTGCCCCAGGGATCTGTCCTTGGTCCGATTCTTTTTAACATCTTTGTTAGTGATATAGCGGAAGGGCTGTCGGGTAAGGTTTGCCTCTTTGCAGATGATACCAAAATCTGCAATAGAGTAGACACCCAGGAAGGTGTAGATAACATGAGGAGGGATCTAGCTAAGCTTGAAGAATGGTCTAGAATTTGGCAGCTGGGATTTAATGTTAAAAAATGTAAGGTCATGCATTTGGGCTGCAGCAATTCCAGGGAGCAATACAGTATAGGAGGTGAAGTACTTTTGTCCACTAAAGAAGAGCGGGACCTAGGCGTGGTTGTGTCTGATGATCTTAAAGTAGCTAAACAGGTAGAAAAGGCGACGGCAAAAGCTAGAAGGATGCTTGGGTGCATTCGGAGAGGAATGGCTAGCAGAAAAAAGGAGGTGATAATGCCTCTGTATAATTCTTTGGTGCGACCTCATTTGGAGTATAGTGTGCAATTCTGGAGACCGCACCTTCAAAAGGATGTGAACAGGATGGAGTCGGTGCAGAGGGTGGCTACTAAAATGATTAGTGCTCTTCATTATAAAGCATATGAGGACAGACCTAAGGATCTTAATATGTACACCTTAGAGGAAAGGCGGGATAGAGGTGATATGATTGAGATGTTTAAATACCTCTGTGGCATAAATGTTCAGGGAGAGAGCCTCTTTCAATTGAAAGCAAGTTCTGCTACGAGGGGACATGGGATGAGGGTGAAGGGAGATAGATACAGGAGTGATATGCGGAAATATTTCTTTACGGAAAGAGTAGTGGATCCATGGAATAGTCTCCCAGTGGAGGTGGTAGAGATGAGGACAGTAACTGAATTCAAAAAAGCATGGGACCAACACAGAGGATCTCTAAAGGTAAAAAGTGGACTGTTGTAGTTGTTGTTATGGAAGGACAGACTAGATAGGCCATGTGGTCTTCTTCTGTCATCATGTTTCTATGTTTCTATTCCCTCCAATTCAGTACCATTCCTTGCTTTTATGGGTGCATTTCCCCCGTTTGGTAGGTTTTGGTGGCAGAGCTCACCCGCTATGCCGCCATTCGGCTCGATGATGTCACCGGAAGTCCATCCATGTCCTTTTTACAGGTTTTTTTTGTATACTGTGGCTTTGGAATCCCACATATAAGGACTCCGATCACAGTGTCCCATTGGTTCCCGGAGAAAGCGTAGTTATTTACCATGTAGCAAGTGTTCTCTGGGAACAGCAGGAATCAGTCCTCACAAACCTCCTTCCTCCCCGTGGAGTTGTTTTTCTCTTTATGCTTCTTTAAGCTATGTCACCAAACTGAGGTAAGATGGCACCTTTGGGTGGGAAAGTGACCACACATTTGTGGTAGAACTCCCAAAGGCTTTCTATGAAAGCTGGGGAGTGAATACTGTGCGGGATCTATCAGTACCGAAGTCACTCCCATATGTGAGGACTCATTATTGCTGTTCCTGGAGAACACCTGCTACAGGTGAGTAAGCTTCATTTCTTCACCTGTAAATGTATTGCTAATGAGCTCACATTTAGTTTCATCTGTCCACAGAACATTTTCCCAGAAGGATTATAGTTTCACAAGGTGTGATTGAGCAAAGATCAGGTGTGTCTTTTTATGTCTATCTTTGAGCAGTGGAGTCCTCCTTGGCCTCCGCCTATGAAGTTTTTTGTTTAGTGTACAGCATAGCGTGTGGGTTGAAACCACCACTCCAGATTGCTCTAGTTCAGCCTTAAGCTCTTTGGATGTTGTACATGGTGTTTTACCAACTGTTCGCACTAACTTTCAAAGATGACTTGGATTGATTTTCCTCTTCCCACCATGTCCTTGGAGGTTCTTGAGTTGCATGAGCAGAAAACCTCTTAATGACATTGTGAACTGTAGAGACAGGATTCTCAAGGTCTTTGGAGATGGCCTTGTACCACTTTGAAGTTTGATATTTGGTGATAATGGCTTTTCTGACGGTCTCAGGTAGCTCTATTGTCTTCACCATTCTGACAACGGAACGGAGTGAATGTGATCATTTTAAACATTAGAGCCATCATTCATTGGTTGATTCAAATCATGTGAGTACTGACAATTGATCACAGGTGCATCTAATTTTACTGCAATGGGAACATGGTTCTTCTGTTCAAACTGATTTGAATTTTTATAAGGGTGCCAATAATCATGTCCTAAAAAGCAAATAGCTAAGACCAGAGTGAAGAGAAGTAGATTCATCCAATGAAAATCTTTGTTCTACCAACCTAACATCTCAGGTGTACTGTATAATCATGTCCTGGCAATGTCCTAGTTTTTATAGTAATACCTTTATAAAATGGTCTTTTAATTTGCTTCTTTTATGTGTCAAATATGTGTGCATATATACTCCAAAGCCATTTCACTGGCCACTTATTTTTAGGAGACATTGGTCATTAAGGGGTTGAACTGCAAGGGTGCCAATAATGTTGACCACAACTGTAGCATTGCATTATCTTCTTGTTCATTCTGACAAGGCAAGCGGTAATACACCCCCACTGCCATTCCCTTCCCCTTTTTAGATGTAATTTCTATCCATAGAAATCCTATAATGTATTTTGTTTCCTGCAAAACCTTTATCCTGTTTCACTGAATGCCCTCTTTAACCTATAGCATCGCCCTTCCACCTATGTGATCTACCCTATCATTGTGATTATAGTTTGTTGACAGGTCTCTGAGATGCCAATTATATCTTAGCTTTCATTCAGTGCTATAGATTGGAACTCTCCCATATTATTTTTAAGACTTTTAGAATTTGCATACAGGCATTTCAAAGTTTGTTTTTTGTTTATATGAAAAGTCTGGCTGTCGGATGGCAGGGGTAATTTGGAATCATTCAACTTATATCAGTCTGGTTTTTACTTAAAGACAACTGGATTATTTTTACCTTTATTCGAACCTCTCTATCGGGAGGTGCCCTAATATCCCCGTTTTCCTTCTAGCCTTCAAAGATACATCATTCCAAACCATACACTCTCGTGCGATTGTCAGCTTTCCCCTATTTTTTAGTTTAAAAACTACTTTATTTCCTTTTT
The DNA here is from genome assembly GCA_033557465.1 of Ichthyophis bannanicus. NCBI lineage: Eukaryota > Metazoa > Chordata > Amphibia > Gymnophiona > Ichthyophiidae > Ichthyophis > Ichthyophis bannanicus. The sequence goes on from CM066046.1 coordinate 47,806,459, forward strand.
AAAAGTTAATGCAAGCAGCCTGGTTCCACCCTGGTTAAGATGGAGTCTGTCTTTTCAGAAAAGCCCCCCCCCCCCCCTCCGAATGTTGTCTAGTTCCTAATAAATCCAGAACCCTCTTCCTTGCACCATCGTCTTATCTACACATTGAGTCTCCAGAGCTCTGCCTGCCTCTTGGGTCCCGCACATGGAAGGGAAGCATGTCTGAAAATGCTATCTTGACCTATTTGGGGTTTATATTTAGATGCACACAAGAACTTAAATATGCTCACAATTGATTGTATATGCATACCAGGGTGCTTTGCTCTCCCAGAGAAAGGGGGATTTTCAGCAGGTGGCAGCAAACTCTAGCATTTTGTACTTACAAGGAAACGGCTATAGGAAGCCAATTAAAGACCTTTTCACTAGAAGTTACCTTAAAGGAAGTAGAAGAGAAAGTCCAGCCAGCAAGGTGCAGTTTTAGCTGACAACGTAAAAGCTGTGAGGAGGGAGAAACTCAGGGAGGGCCCGAGCAGGAAGAAACTGAAATTTACAAGACCCTATCAGGTCGCAACAGGAAGCCCTTTGATTTTGATATAGGGAATTGAAGCCTACACATCACTGTTTGCCATTGCATCAGGAAGTCCTGGACTTTAGGCTACCAAGTTCTGCTGGAGTGTGCCAGGAAGCCCAAGGACACACTTTGGGAGAGGCGTGGTGGGCACAAGGATGAAGCAGACAAGAACAGAAGTGGGTTCAAATCCCACTAGGAAAGGAAGAGGAGTGAGTTCAGGCTCCACCAGCTTTGCAGAAAACCATTTGTGGATAGTGTGGAAGGTTGTTGAACTGGAAGAGTCTCAAGGTAAGCCTATTTTTTTGTTTTATTCCATCATGTGATTATTGAAAGAGTTCCTTGATATGCTAAATTAATCAAATTAATTAAGTAGAGGTGCTGGAAATCAGAAAAGAAATCTTTGCCTGGAGTTTTTGAAAAAGAGAGCGAAAAGCCTTGTGTCAGTGCTGTACAGGGGGCCAGTATGGTGGAATCTAATTGAAATTGGCGAACTGAAAGTACAGTAAAAAGAACTTTACAGAGTTGCCAAGTTACCCACTTCCATGAGTGAGATTTTTTGCCAGTTCTGGTTTTGAATTTGCATTGCAATGCAGTATGGTATTTCTAGTCCCTGATTTTTTTTCCATTGGAATCAGTGCTGCAGGTCCCATAATGCATCTTGATGAGATTGTCAGAAATCCAGAACTGGCTTAAAATCTCACCCTTTGAACTGGGTAATTTAGCAACTCTGACTTCATGACATATGAACTCTCTTGGTGGAAGCTGCTCATTTCCTTGAGTGTTCAAGAACTCATAATGGAGCGCTGGAAGCAAAAGCTGAGCCTGAACAGACCCTCACAACCAGCTCTGGTATGAACCAGGCCATGTTTGAAAACAGCATGTTGCTGCTAATGTCTCTGAGCTTCTAAAAGCTGTGTTGGAAGCATAATTTTGTAAGTTTCCAGGAGCAGTGAACACCTGGCTCAGGGGTGATGACTTGGGTGTTTTGCCTCATTTGTTGAAGGAAAAATTAAAAGAGAATTTGGCACCAGGTGTAGAACCTTAAGGGGCTTCTGATAAACTTGGCTTACAATGTGACTCTTAAATAAACGGTGTTCTTTTATGGTAGGCTGCATGCCTGTTATAAGTTCTCTGTAATAATGAATCTTTTATGATAAGTGAGCCTTATTTTAGTTTGTGTGTCTTGCCTGGAAGATATAGTTTATGTTTAAAGTGAATGTAGTGTGGAACTGAAAGTAGTCAACAGCCAGTGAGATAAAGGGGCATATGACCTGGAGGGCCAGCCAGTGGGCCCACAACCCATCCACAGGACCCTCTAATCTATTGGGCCCACCTGCAGGATCCCCTAGCTCTGACAGCATAGAAGAAATTTCCATGCACGTTAAACGTTTAGGTGCCCAAATGAACTGAATACGCTTTCACGAATACATACCCCTAGTATCCAAAATGGCCCTCGGTTTTATAACAAGATGCCTATGTGAGAAAACCAAAAAGACGCCTGTTTCAAGTGTTTTCCTTGCAAAATAGGTTCCCAGAACGAGATCTAACAACATGCATATGAAGACTCATATATTTACAACTGCTCCAAAGTTAGCATTTATTTTATTTGTATTTCTTCTATACCACACTCTTTTTCATCAGCGCGGTTTACATTAAACAGGAATACTCATTTCAATCAACAGACTGTGGTGAGCTTACATATAACAGGAAATATACAACTGGGATTATAACTTAGGGAAACTATGTACATATTTGTAGCATGTATAGGACCTATATACACGGGATAGAGTTTCTTTTCATCATCTTAAATAGGGCGGTTACACTTTATAGATTCACTTTATAGCATAAATGTGTATGTGTACTCTAAGTGATGCACAACGCAATTCTATTAAATATGCATGTGGATCGCAACTCTGCTTCTGCTGCACCCCAGCTCTGCCTCCAGAAATGCCTGCACACAGACTGGGTAAAAATAGGAACACACTTTCTGTGCAGGTAAAACAGTCTGTACATGAGGAAAAGGTTTATGAAATTATCCCTTTAAAGCTAAGGGAAAACAGAACCTCATTCTCTACACCTGGTTCCAAATTTAGGGGCTATTTTAGTAAGAATATAAAAAGGCTAGAGGTAATACAGAGAAATAAAACCAAAATAATGCAGGATCTGCACCGAAGGACACACGAGATGGGGCTTGAGAATCTATATAGTCATACTCTAGAGGAGAGGAGGTCAAGGGAAATGTGAAACATACATTTAAATAATTGAAAGGTATTAATACACAAAAAACAAACCCATTCCAAAGGAAAGGAAGCTGTAAAATGTAAGAATTTGATATGAAACTGCAATGAGGTAGATTCAGGAGAAACATTAGAAATTAGTAATTTTCAGTGGCAGTGAACATAAGAACATAGGATATGCCATACTGGGTCAGACCAAGGTCCATCAAGCCCAATATCCTGTTTCCAACAGTGGCCAATCTAGGTCATACGCACCTAGCAGTATCCCCAAGAGACACAGGTTCCACAATGCTTGTATTGGGTCAAGCATTGATATCCTGGGTCCCTTTTTAATAATGGTTTATGGACCTTTCCTCCAGGAACTTGTCCAAACCTTTTTTAAACCCAGCTACACTAACAGCCTTTACTACATCCTCTGGTAACAAATTCCAGAGTTTGATTACACATTGAGTGAAAAAATATTTTCTCTTATTTGTCTTAAATAGTTTACCCTGTAGCTTCATTGCATGTCCCCTAGTCTTTCTATATTCTGATAATGACAGCAATCGATCTACGTTTACCCGTTCCACTCCATTCATTAATTTATAGCCTCTCCTCATAGGAGTAGCCTTCCATCCCCTTTACCATTTTAGTGGCTCTTCTCTGTACCTTTTCTAGTAACGCTATATCCTTTTTAAGATACGGCGACCAGAACTGCACACAATATTCAAGGTGCGGTCGCACCATGGAACAATACAGAGGCATTATAATATCCTTTGTTTTATTTTCCATTCCTTTCCTTATGATACCTAGCATTCTATTTGCTCTCTTGGCTGCCGCTGCACACTGGGTGGAGGGTTTGAACATGTTATCCACGATGACGCCTAAATCTTTTTCCTGGGTGGTGGTTCCCAATGTGGAACCTTGCATTGTGTAACCATAGTTTGGGTTGTTCTTTCCTAGGTGCATAACTTTGCACTTGTCCACATTAAATTTCATCTGCCATTTGGATGCCCAGTGTTTAGTATTTTGGTTTGAACATCAGCTGTGGGGTTTAATATATACAGTATATTCAGTTCCACTATACGTGTGAAGGGACCTGCAGCAATACAGTTATCCATGTGCCATGGTTCCCCCTTCACCACTGGATGCCAACACAGTGCCATGTGTGCCCCTGTCTGCACAGGCCCCAAGAAGAATGCACCACCACCACCTCCAACTGTGCCATATCGAAACCACATCTGTCCGGCCACCTCTCCCCTCTCCCAAGTGGAGGAGTAGCCTAGTGGTTGGGGCAAGGTACTTCAGGTTGGAAGGTCGGAGGTTCAAATCCCACTAGAGGACAGCAACCTTGGGCCGGAAGGACTGGGGTTTCTAGTCCCACAGGTGCTCCTTGTGGTTTTGGGCAAGCCACTTAACCCTCCATAGCCCATGTTCCCTGTAAAATAGTTATCTCCAAGTTATAATGCCCTGTTCAATGTAATTTCAGTTTGTTCAATGTAAACTGCACTGATGCAGAATAGCACAGTATATAAGAGAATGTAAATAAATAAAATTTGATCTCATGCCCTATGGAAGGGAGGAATCCTTTCACTTTCTCCACTTCCATGAGGCCTCCCAATGGTCAGATGTGCTAGATGATGCTTCCGACAGCTCCTCAGAATCCACTGAAACATCAACCAGCTCATCCTCACACCTGCCTAATCAGTATCAGGAGGTTGGGGCAGGAGGTAAGGTGTGGCGGGGCAGGGGTTAGGGGAGAGAATGCAGAAAGAAGTAACCATCTTAAGCTCCCAAGTTAGTGCAACCTCTGAGCTTGTGCATGTCTAGGTGATGGAGAGAGCTTGTGCTTGGCTTAGCAGGAACCTGAAAACCTGGGGAAGACATCAGTTATTTCCCCCCCCCCCCCCACCGTGCTCTGCAGACCACCTGTATGTTGAGTGAGTGGAATGCCTTCCTGTTGTGGTAGGTGGCCTCCCACCCTTATGCAGGCCTGTGGGCCACGTGTGTAATTGATGAGCCCCAGTACTGCTGGGAAGCAGGCCACCTCAATGAATTGGTTTATGGGAAGGCTACATATTATGCAGTGTGGATTAGAAAGGTCCTCAGGAACTGTGAGATGCGCTGTGAAATGGCTGATTGGCAGTGGTAGCCAACACAGAGTGGAAACTGTCAGAGGTTAGGAAGGTGAGAGCGAAGTGAAATGAAGGTGGATGGGCATGATAATGCTTCTCTGGGTGGTAGAGCAGAGGACCGGCTCTAGTTCCTGGCAGAGATGGTGGATGGCCACCTTGTCAAAATGAAACCTGATGACTTCACGGATGAGGTCCAGGAATTGGCTCCTGGGCCTGTAGACCCTCTGATGTGGCTGCCTCCGAATAGTACTCCTGTACTCCCTGTGGACCTCATGCAGTAGGGCCAGCGCAACCAATGTGTTTGTCTCATTCATGGCTCCTGCCTCCCACCATCAACACCCTGTGGCTATCAACACCAACATACAGACTTCTACCACCAGTGCCCACAACACTGCACATGCGCCTCTACGCAGACGCATGTGTGCTGTAAACGGGGGCGCTGGGCGTGAATGTCCACAGTCTTGGCAAAGGCAAAATACTATTATGACTTGCAAAGGATTGTGGGGGATGTAGTCCATTCATACCAGAATCAGCCGTTCACAAAATAATGAGTTGTGTTGCTCGAGTGTAAGCAAATAAAAATATATTTTATTCATGGGGTTAATTCTCCCACACAGATTTACTTGGTAACACAAAAGAACACTTGCTTCCAGTATTGTACTCAGGAAAAACAAATCATGATATAAGGTAACTGAACTTCTTAAGCAATCAAACAATAAAGACCTTGATGGGAAACAGAAAAGGTCTTTTTGAGGGCTCCTGCTAATAACTTTTAGCAGTGCTCCAAAAGCAAAAACAAAACCCAAAAGTAACAAAAACTGTTCTTTTTCAAGGATAACTTTCTTCTATTTACACACACAAACAGTAGTTTCCTTTCAGAGCTCACGTGCAATTGTGCATGGCTCAATTACCAATAATTAGCCAGCTGCAAACCCCTTTGCTGGTTCACTTTCTCTACGTGGCTCAAATCTTACCCTAAAGCTTTCTTGCAGACTTTTCTGGGTAGATAAAAGAACAAGTTATAGTTCCTTTTGATGGTTGTTGTATTAGTGAAAGTATTTTAAAGCAGAAGCCTAGACAGAGAGCAATCCATGTATTCTAACTGATCATTTGAAATATCTCCTTCTTCTTCAGATATCATAGAATCAATATCATGGTCTGGCTCAGAGGAATTCCTTAATGGATCACTCTCAGGATAATATTTGTTTCCCTGCTGTCTTCCAGGTGAAGAGCTAGGGCATAGATCAGAGTTCATACCTGAGCTTCCTTTGCTGTTAGGTTTCCTCTCCAGATATCCTGGCCAGTAAGTAGTCCAGCTTTTATGTCCAGCCTTCCAATCAAGATCCCTGGACACTGGGTCTCTCTTCACATACCTTCTTGCACTGGTCTTAGGGCCCCTTCCAAATGCAGCCGTCTCCTTCAAAGGTGTCGTCTGGGAATTCCTGGCTCTGTAACCCCACTCCTCTGGCTTCCTCCAGTCCAATGGAGTATGCTGGCCTCTGGAATGACTCCCAACACACGTACTGCTGTGGGCTCCTTCTTTAGACCTCCACGATGTCTTTCTCTTCTTCCTTCCACGTTGCTGTTGCTTTCTGATCATCTGACTCTCTCTGTCCTTGATCTGTGAGTTCCTGTTCCTCCACTGATTCTGTGTAGAATATGTTTTACTTTTAACTTGCTTAGAGGGATACTCCACCTTAGCACAGCCCAGCTGTGCTGAATCAAGCCCTGCCCTTGGAGATGAGTGATTGGGGATTACCTCATAGCTCTCCTGATTGAACACACGTTTCCCCACTTCAGCTCTTCTAGAGGCTGTTTGAAACCTGGTGCATTCTGGGACTGGTAGTCTTTTATGAAAACATTCTGTTTTAGTATTTCTACCAGCTATGACAGGTTGCTTGTTCAGAGCCAATTCACTTCTTTTATAGCTCCCTCCTGAACTATGATAAGCTTCCTTATCACAGCGCACACACACACATACACAGAGGCTGCAGGAAACACTGAGCCACACACAGATCGCAGGGAACTGGGCAGAAGGGAGAAAGGTGCACCATGAGCCAGGGAATGTTGGGGGGAGAGAATTAGCACAGATGTAGGCAGATGGGAGTGGGAGTCTAATGGAGTCGGACTGGGGGAAGGGGACAGGTTGGAGAGTGGCACAGGATACATTGCAGGGAAAGAAATGGTAGATCAAATGACACCTACATGGACAGAGACATCAGTCATGCCAATGACTTACAAGCAAAGCCCCTCCAGTCCACTACTCCACTACAAGCAGTCCCAAAGGACAACTAAGTCCCATCCTTCTTCATGATTATAGCAGATGTAGATTGGCACGTTTAAAAAATCCCATCTCTGGCCTATGTGAAAAACATGGACGTGCAGGCGAATGTGCCGCCTAAACTGTGCACAAATGCCCCCATTAAACCCCAGCGGAGACACGCAGATATTGATGTGCTGGCTGTGGCAAATGCATCTCGCTGCTGTGCATGTAGTTTAGTCCTGCTATATGGATAATCTTAGGTCGGTGCCCTTGTTCTGCCCTCCCTTTGCTCCTTCACTATACAAATAGTGCCAGGTTGGTTAGATATATTTGCACTCCAACACTATTCATATAGGGTGTAATTTTATAAAGAGTCGTAGAACATTTTATGCCATTTATGCACACAAATCATGGTATTCTAGTGGTATTCAAATGTATATGGGCACTATTCTGAAAGTAGGCATTGATCACATCTATTTTCACTGTAGACACCATGAGCCTGATTCCAGTAGAGGCACGTCCACGCCATCTGGATGGTCCCGAATAGGAAGGGCCTGTTAGGACTCAATTCTGCACCATGGGAGCCAGACATGCCTGTGGGTACAGGATTGGGACCTGGGAGACTGCCTGGCATGCCCCTGCATCGCTGTGAGGACGTCCACCCCATGGCACAACCTGCCTGCTGCTTTGGAGCCTTCATTTTCCCACCATCCCATGCCAATGGGGGCATCCCAGGTCCGGATCGGGTGGCGGGGACTCACCCTGCTCACCGCCGTCACTGCAGGGGGGCTGGCCAGCCTATCTGAAGGGCCAGCCAGTGCTTATTCCACATCCAAGGTGGAATAAGGTGGCCATCCCTCCTCGGCAATCTTTGAACATACAGGGCCGTGACCGGAATCGGTCCTGTATGTCTGGGGGTTTGTCCCAACCACTCTCTGCCCCCATCCCCCGCAGCATGCACCGTGGCACTGTGAGTGCAGGGGAGCCTGAAGGCAACATATGGTTCGGGAGGCTAGCGGGGCTGGATGTCCTGCTGGGATGTCCAGCCCCGTTAGTCGCCTTGCAGAACCGGGCCCCGTATAGGTGGAGTGCAATTTTACATACATAAATTATAAAATACTATGATTTACATGCATTCTTGAGAAATCTTGGCACAGGCAGGGGGCTGATGTAAGTTATTTCGATCATGTACCCTCCTATTTTATAAAGGACAGTACATGCAGACTTCACTTTATAAAACAGATGTGATATACATATGTTACAACAGGTGTTATCCTAGACACCCATTATAAAATTACCCTCATAGCATTTAAATATCACAGATAAGGAAGTTATATGTTTACCGGCCACAGGTAAATTGATCTGTATGTTTTCACGGAAAGGACAGTGGGTAAGTGGAATGCCCTCCCAGAGAAGGTGGTGGAGACAAAAATGCTTTTTGGAATTCAGAAAGATGTGGGATAAATGTATTTTGTACTTCTAAGAAGATGGGTGAATAACCCTCACAGATCAACGGTATATTAAAAGCTGAATAAAGATAAAGATGAATAAACATAAAGACAGTTTCAATCATAAACAAAATCATGTGGGATAATTTGCACTGAGCAGCAGTTGCAGTTTTTACCACTTTACTGGTCATTTCAGTCTTCATTATGTAGTAGAATAGTCTCTTCATTGTACTGCTTGACAAATAAAATAGATGCAGCAAGAGCCCAATAATCCAAAGTACTCCGATAATCAGCATGGTGCCAAATATATAAATGTGTTTTTAAAAAAAGAATCTGGCAGCATTATACCTATAATTCCAGACGTAAAATGTGTTATGAGGATAATTTTCTAACAGGTTAATAGGACATGAAAACACCTATTTTTTTAGAATATTTTATAAAATCACATAAGTAGCTATATGTCTTTATAAAATACTAACACATATCTTATCAGAAATCGCACCTCATTGGAAGGTGCGGACATTTACACATGTATAAATGTTAAGATGTAAAGTATTGTCACAAAAAAAAGAGGCAAAACCACTAAACAGTCAATATAGAAACAATAAAAAGTACAGAAATATCAAACTAGCAAAGGAGGAATAACAAAAAATCTTTATTTAAACAGATCCAAACACTTTAACAACACTCAGCAGTCTGATCTAGAAGCGTCCAATCGATGTATCAGTGTATGTACTTAAAATCACTCCTCAACGTCCAACATGTTTTAGCAAAAACACCAGCTGGTATACAATTTTTCCAACCACTGGACCACTTAGAGGAGGAGCTGCTTCTTTAGTGTGGAAAAACCTAGGCGCCAAAGAAACAAAAACAAACTTTAAAAGCAAATAAATAAATAAAGCAGAACTGCAGAAAAGGAAGGAGAACGAAAATAAGACCAAAACACAGGAAAAAAAAAACAAAAAGGAAGAGAAAAAACCAAGAAATAAAACCACTCTATGAACCACGAAAAATCACCTTTCCCCTTTTCGCCTGCTGTATATGATAGTGCAAATACTTAAAAATGCGAGAAAAAACCCACATAAAAAATATATTTACCTCAAAAGTGCTGGAAATATGCTTACCCAGCACTCATAACTGATTAAAAATCCATCATCGGAGAACCACCAGCCACTTCAGTGCAGCCAAACTGGTTCTATATTCCTCTGCTTTTTTATTGTTTTTAGGATATGTATTTATTTTATGGAATGCACACATAAATTGCATCTCTGCCCAAACTCCACTCCAAACATGCTGTTATAAAGTCATATACAAGTATGCATCTAAGTCCATGCTGCATATTTTTACATGAGACCTAATTTTATACGAACCCATTTACATATATAAATCGATTTATGCATGAAAAAAGTTTACAATATGACCTCCTATATGTACAGAATTATACACAGAGAAAAGGGGACATTCCAAGGATGGCACTACCTGTGCATAGAATAGATGGCACTCCATTCCAAGGATGGCACTACCTATGGATAGATAGATAATCTCATGCATCATGGTGAAACATATATTGGTGCTTATACATGTGGCACATTCCGTCCTGGCCGTCCAATTCCTTATGCAGCCCACCAGAAGCAGGATGCCAAAAGAAGACCCGATTCGGATCCCGTGGGGCCTAGATGTGCCCATGGGATCAGAATCGGGTCTATGGCCCAAACGTGCAGGCCTGGCCCTGATTCTGGTCACCCTGCATGCCCATCACATCCCCTGCTACCTCAGTCAGGCTCCTGAATGGAGCTACAGTGCCATGGTGTTCCGTCGCCCTGGCACTGCGGCTCAATTCAGGAGCCGCAAATGACGGCCGCCACAGATTTTCTTCTTTTCCCGCATCCGGACCCTTGGTCCGGCCTCCCATGGCCAGGGTCTGGCTGCTGGGATATTCCTGCACCCCATACTTGTTTGACCCAGTCTGACTGCAGGATCCCCTGACATCCAAAGGGACTTATCCCACCTTTGCAGTGGAATAAGTCCCCTGTCCATGTTCATGGCCCCGTACATACAGTGCTGACCTCAGAATCGGCCCTGTACATCTGGGGTTGCGGCCCGCCCTCACTCTGCCTCTGAAACACCCCTCTCGCCCCCATCTAAGCCTCCCTGTACAAATGCGCTCTTTGTACGGGGAGGCATTAGCAGGGACTGGCAAGGGATCAAATAGCGGGGATGGACATCTAATCCGGACGTCCATCCCCGCTATCTGCTGTACTGAATGATCCCCATAGGGGGGTATCTTCAGTAGCAGCCGCCAGCACAATTAAGAAGAACCAGACAAATTGACTTAACTAGGCTAAAGGGTGTCCTAAATCCAGAGAAATTAGATGAGAGATACAAGAATATGAGAAAATTTATTATTGTTTGGATTAATTTTCAGCAGCAGCATTTAAATTAATATGTATATGCAGTGGCACTGAATGTACCTATAATGTGGTGACCATCGTCACCAACATATTTTTATTTTAAGCCTTACTATTCAACTATTTGGGTAAATTTGTGACACTACCTTCACTCTACTTTCCCTCTGCCCCTTCACTCCAGGATTCAGAAGGTGCCCCAGGTGACAATGATCCTGTTGGTCTGCATTCATATCAAATGTCTTCTGCACCCACATTTCAGTGTGTGTTTGTTGGACTTCATTTCAGAGCAGTTAGCGAATTTTCAGAAATCTGTGAATATTGGAGTTTGTTTATTTAAAAACATTTGTATACCACTACCATGTACAACATTCTAAGCAGTTTACAATAAGAACATGCTAAATAAAACATAATATAAGGAAAATACAAAATAACAAAACAGACTGTGGCCCCCACCCATCCACTCACACCCTCCCACTGGTACAGCTTAACTGGGGGACAAAAAGGTCTTCAAATATTTCCGAAAGCGGCCCTTATCTAATTCCTGCTGCACCACAATGGGAAGCTTATTCCACCACACGGCGCAACTACCCTAAAGGCACGCCCCCCTCCATTTCGGTTGCTGCACCTATCGACTATCTGGAGATTTATGTTCATGGGCCACCAGCAAAGGTATAACTCTATTTGAATATTCATTAGTCCTCCTGGTATGCCAAGAAGCTGTGGATCTATGAAATATATCTTAGTGGAGACCATTCCAGTTCTTAAGATAGCAGTGGCATGAGTGGGGATTTGCTCTACCTTAATTTTCTAGTCTGGAGTCCAGTCTGCTCTTACTTTTTTTTGCCTGAGCCTTTCTGACTCCTCAGCAGATTGTTTTCCCATCTGTGAAATAACTGTGATAAATAAAATCCTGCCCACTAGCACAGTCTTCTCAATTTTTGGTGATGCTTACTCTGACTTATGCATCCTTCACTAGACACAGTTAGACGTAGCCCTGGGCACACATTTCTAGAATGAGCCATGAAAATTGTGAGCAGCAGTGTTGTAAAATATGCTTTTAAAAAGTAACACAGTAAATCATGACAAAGACCAGATAGCCCACCTAGTATGAAATTCTCTCTCTGGTTTTCTACCGCTCAAGTAGATGAACACACAAATTCTCAATGCTTATTTATTTATTTAACATTTTCTTATATACCGCCTTTCATGATATCAAGGTGGTTTACATTGAACAAACTGAAATTACATTGAACAGGGCATTATAACTTGGAGATAACTATTTTACAGGGAACATGGGCAATGGAGGGTTAAGTGGCTTGCCCCAAGATGCACCTGTGGAACTAGAAACCCCAGTCCTTCCGGCCCAAGGTTGCTGTCCTCTAGTGGGATTTGAACCCCCATCCTTCTGGCCTGAGGTAACTTGCCTCAACCACTAGGCCTAATCCAACACCAACTCCTTCCTTCATCAACCCCCTCCCCAATCCCTCAACCATGCTCCTTCATCTGCCGTCCACCCTCCACAGCTATGTCCAATACATTCTCTTCTTTTTTATCTGCTACTTTCACAGCCCTTTAAAAGCATGCTCTGTGCCTGTCCCATTCTTTAATTGCATCACAGGCTTGGTTTCTCTGCCAGCAGGCGTCAACTATACAGTAAAGAAATATTTCCATATCATCCTGCTAGACCAGATAAGTGGGATGTATTCCCCTACCAGCAGATTGGTGGAAACAAAGTGCCATTGAAAAGTCCAGGTTTCAGAGACATCACTCCCATGTCTCTATCTGCCTCTGCCACCAGAGGTCTCTTCAGTATTTCTTTGTCTCCAGCAGATGGTGGATAGAATTTCTCTACTCTGAAGAAAATCTGAATAATTCAGAGGAAAAGATTTATTTAAATGCTTGTGAACGACCACTGTGAGGATGACTCTGTCATTTGAGCATTACGTGGGAGGCTCCACTAGACTGCAGTCTTTTTGGTAGCCATAGGAGGAGGGAAAATTGATTCAGCTCCATGATCTTATCATGATAAGAGCCTGTTGAGCATTAGAAAATTGAAGGAATCTGAAAGGATTGGAAGAGTTCAAGAGCCTCATACAACCTCGGTGCCCCCTTCCTCCTCCTCTGTCCTCCCTGGTCTCTCCCAAAGATTTTAGAAAGCTCTCAGAGAGATCTGCCAGCCAGCCACCTTAAACGCAGTGCCTGCAAAGCCAGAGAAACAATTTCAGGGGAGTAGAGAGGAGCCCAGCATGGATTTCTGCTTGGGGCTCTCAAGGGTTGAGTACCAAGGCTTGACCTCGTCATTGTCCTTGTTGGAGTCTCCCGATTCCGGCCATCTAAGGCACAATTCAGGATGGAACGCTGGCAACTGTTGGCATGGTGTGGGGTGTCCCGCCATTTTCTGCACGCGTTAATAGGGTTTTTTAATATTGTGTGCCTTGCGATCACTTGGTCCTTGTGTGCATTTAACCTGAACGGCTACAATGCATGTTCCTACCCAAGTGCCTCTAATGCACATTGCTGTTTAAGCACTGTTAACATGCACCTGCCAGGCCGCCATGGTCTTAGCTCGTGCTGTTGTTACACTTGCCTTAACTCTCTGTCTTTTTCCAGGAAACGTTGTTTGGTCTGTGGCAAGTGAGGTGCCTCCTTTCCGACTCCTGGACTCTGTTCTTCTTGCATGCATCTTCTGAGTCATCCCTGGAAGGCTTGTTCCCCCTCTCTCAACCAGAGGATATAGTTAGTTTGGTCTTGCCTATCTTAAGGCAGGAAGTGGTAGATGGCGCTGTGAGTAAGGATGACTAGCCGGCCGGAACTTCCGGTAACCATACTGCTCCCTGTCCTCTTGGGGATCAGTGGCAGCTATGTCCCATGGTGTAGGGGGGTCATTTCCACAAGAAGAGCTTCCAGAGTCCGGATTGTCCTCCCCAAAATTATTTTCCTTTTTGAAACAGGCCTGGTCATTCTGATGTGGAAATTCAGATCCTGCAGCCTCTAGGTTCCTGCGAGCACAGTCTCATGAAGGGCAGGCTGAGAGTGGAAGCCTTGTTTGATCATCTATGGCTAAACTTTCCTGGCTAAGGATGCCCCCTTGAGTTGGGGATCAGCCAGGATCTGTCTGAGATTTTGACTGTGCCTTAGATTCAGATGCCTCGGTTCTGGGCTCTAATGGGGATGAAAAAGTACTCTCACCTTCGGAGGATTGTAAAGAGGCCAGTATTATCTGCCTGTTCCAGAAGGAGGAATTGGCGGCATTGCTTGCCAGGGTCTCGTCCACCTTGAGTTTGACAGATGCTCCAGGCATGGATCAGGAACTGAAGGTGCATCCACTCCTGCAAGAGGTATGGAAATCCACTACTGTCTTTCCGTTCCTGGAGGTGATCAAGGACATGATCTGGTTGGTTGCCAACTGTCCAGTTTTCAGCTGGCCTGGCTGCTTTTTAAACTAAAACCGACCATTGAAAAGCCATTTTTTTACTGTGGCAGGACTAGGGGTGAGTCTAACTCTCTCTCTGCCCTCCTCCCCCATCTCATTCTCGCCTCCAATCCAGCCATGACTCCTGCACCTTACAGAGCTGTGGCTGCGATAGTAATAATAATGAAAAAGAAAGCAAACAGGTGCACAACCACTGTGGAGCTTTACAACCTGTGCTCTGTTGCTACGTCCCACCCCAAACGTAAGTTACACTAGAGAGAGTGGGATGCAGCAGCAAAGCGCAGGCCGGAAGGCTCCACAGAGGTTGCGCACCTGTTTGCTTTGTTTTTCATTATTATTACTATCACAGCCACGGCTCTGTAAGATACAGGAGTCAGTTGGATTGGAGGAGAGGGGTTTTTTTTTTATTTCTATTGCAGCCGCAGCTGCTGCACATGGAAGTAGGGAAGAGAGAAGGGGGATATGGTGGATCAGTGGGGGATAGGAAAGAAATGCTGGAGGGGAGTAGAGATGAGGAGATTATGGATCATGGAAGGATAGGGGTAGACAGAGGGGTATGCTGGACACAGAGAGGGAGAAATAAGGAGATAGTGGGGGATATAATGATTGGAGGGGGAAGGAACAAAGTTGGTAGTGGCAGATGGTAGGTTGTTAGAAGGGTCTGATGCTTGGGGATGACATAGGGAGGGTTGCCAACCAACTGGTTTTAGGGGCTGGAGGCCAGCAGCTGGCAGAACTGGTAAAATTGGCCAATGAAGGGCCAGTTTTCTGCTAACCACTGGCCTTGGCTTGACTCCCTCCATCCCCTGCACTGCCTGCTCAGCTACCCTTTCTCCCCTGCCACTTTTTCTGTTCCATTAGCATTGACGGCAACACCAAGCAGACCTCCAATAAAAAAATAAAAAAAGAAGGTGGGTCTTTGTGTCTCCATGCTTGCAAGGCTTGTCTAGTCCTTCCCTCCTCCGACATATGCTCACAACAGAGAGGGGCAGGACCAGACCATCCATCCAAGTGCACTCACAAAGACCCTCTGTAGTTTTTTTAATTGGAAGTCCACTGCAAAGTGGCAGTGGTACAAGGGCAGGCAGTGTGGGAAGGGAAGCCAGCTGGACCTGGATATGAGTGGAGTGAGAAGGTTCTGGACATGGGGATATAGGGACAGAAGTGTGTGTTGGGTATCAGGGGGATGGGGCAGAAGGGGTATACTGGACATGAGAGTAGAGATGCACATGAGGAGATGCTGAACGTGGGGGATAGGTACAGAGGGGGAATGCTGGACATGAGGGGAGGAAGAAGGGATAAAGCAGGGTGATATTCTTCCACTCTGCTTCTGTATTTTGGGCTGGTTCTCAGTCCTTTCATGAGCGCATGGACCCAGGAACTTGGTCCCCTCCAGAAAAAGACCCTCTCAGGCTGTGTAATGAAGGTTTGAGGGCCCATTCCCTGGTTCCTCCAGTTAGGGGGAGGCTTCACCTCTTCTTTCAGGAATGGGCCCAGACACATTCGTCATCTCCCCCTGTGGCTCTGCAAACAAAAGGGCCATGTGTGGATCACCTTAGATAAGTTGCTACTCCTGAAAACAGTGGTGCCCATTCCACAGAAAAATCGGAGCAAGGACAAATATTCCATCTATTTTGTGGTTCCAGAGAAGGATGGATCCTTCTGGGCTATTCTGGACCTCAAGGGTGTCAATGAGTACTTACATGTCCTGCGCTTCTGGATGGAAACATTGATCTGTGATTCAAGCAGTGAGCTGAGGGAAGTTCTGGCATCTCTATCATTCTTACCCATCCTCTGCTGCCTATCAGCCTCAGCAGAGGCAGCAGGGCCCTCGCCAGCCCAAGAAGCCCAAGGCTCCCAAGTCCCAACCAGCTATACAGGCACAATGTGCACTTGTTCCTTGAATCCTTCCTGGAAAGCATTGCCAATCTGCTCCTGGAGGTTCCTCAGCCCCTCCACACAGCTGGCAGACTCTGTCACTATGCCCACATGTGGCACCTCATAATATCAGAGCAGTGGACACTCCAACTTGTTCAAAGGGGTTATCAGCTTCACTTCAAAACCTTACTCCCCACCAGCTTCAGGAGATTATCCCACAAACCCTTCAAAGCACTCTCTTAAAAGAAGAGGTGACCACCCTGTTCTCCCAGGGTGCCATAACAGAGAAAGGAATAGGCTTCTCTCCATATTTTCTCATTCCAAAGAAAACAGGGGGATTCAGGCCCACCTTGAATCTCAGAGACCTATACAAATTCATGGTCTGAGAAAAATTCAAAATGATTTCTCTAAGACGTTTTCTACCATACCTCCAGAGAAACAATTGGCTATGTTCGCTAGACCTAAAAGAGACGTATACGCCTTTACTGATCCATCCCTCTCACAGACAGTATCTCCACTTCATGTTTCAAGGAGACCACTATCAATACCGGATTCTCCCCTTCAGTCTAGACTGCCCCAAGAGTCTTCACAAAATGCAAGGCAGTAGTTGCTGCCTACTTATGCGCCTTGGGGGTATTCCCTTACTTAAATGACTGGCTGATCAGGGGAGACTCCTCTCAAGAGGTAAGACTCTCACTCCATCGCACCATCATGATGCTCCAATACCTGGGCTTTATCATAAACTTCTCAAAGTCTCACCTCGCTCCAACCCAATGACTGGAGCTCATCCGAGCGCTCCTAGACCTTCAAGCTTTCCTTCCACAGGATCGCTGTACCCATCTCATTGAGTTGGCAAAGGAAGTACAAAAGCAAGCACAATGGACTCTGTCTTCTCAAAGAATGCAAGCAATTGGACGTCTCAAAGACAAGATCCACATCATCCCCAACTGATCGGATCCCTTCAGTGGTGGTGTTTTTCACAGAACCTAATTGTCGGGTCACCTTCTCAGATGCCTCCACCTTGATGTACCATGACAATGGATGCTTCCAAGTTGGGTTGGGGAGTGCATCTGAATGACCTAACTACACAGGGGCTGTGGATACAACAGGAATCTGCCCTGCAGATTAACCTCCTAGAACTACGGGCATTGACAAATGCTCTTCGGGTCTTTCAACCCCAATCAGGGCAACCTAGTCAGGATGGACAACCAAGTTGCCATGTTCCATGTTAACAAACAGGAGGGGATGGGGTCCTAAGCGCTTCACCTGTGGTCCTTTGCCATTTCACACCATATTCACCTCAGAGCGGTGTATCTCCCATGCGAACTCAGTGTCTTTGTGGACAAGCTAAGCCGAATCCTTCATCCACATGAATGGACATTACATTGAGAGATGACTGCTTGGATCTTTTGGATGTGGGGAACCCCACTTATACGCAGATTATTTTGCCACTCCGTAAAACACACAGCTTCCACTCTTCTGCTGTAGAGTTCTGTCGCTACACTGACAGGGCCCGGATGCCTTCCTTCTACATTGGGGACAGGGACTTCTCTATACATTCCAACTCATCCCCTTCCTACCCAAAAACGTTCTTCAAGCTATAGGCCGACAAGGGCTCGATGATCCTCATAGCCCCCTTTTGGCCTTGTCACCTGCGGTTTCCTCTGCTTCTTCGACTTGCACAGACTCAACCTCTCAGCCTAGGATTTGCACCCAAACTCCTCTATCAGGACAATAGGATGCTACTCCATCCCATTATTCACGCCCTATGCCTTACAACATGGCAACTGAAGGGATAGTGCTCGCTGACCGCAACCTGCCACAGGCAATCAAAGATGCCCTCCTTGCATCACATAAAGATTCCACTAGGCGATCTTATGCCTTCAGGTGGTGTAGGTTTGTCCTCTGGTGTTCCTCATAGGACAATGACCCCTTTTCTTGCCCAGTGGAATCCCTTCTACAATATCTCCTCCACTTAAGCAGGTCTTAAAACTAACTCAGTGAGAGCGCCATTGCAGCCTCTCACGAACCTTTGGAGCAACAGCCTATCTCCCCACACCCCTTAGTGGCACACATCATGAGGGGTTTCCTACTGTACAAGCCATGCATTAAGCTGCCTCCAGTGACTTGGGATCTCAATGTGATTCTCACTCAACTTCTAAAGCCTCCTTTCGAGTCTTTCGCTTCCACTTCAATGAAGTTTCTGTCTTGAAAGGTTATCTTCCCCATTGCCCTCACGTCACCTCGCCGCATCAGTGACCTGCAGGCTCTGGTGGTGGATCTGCCCTATACCTGATTTCATCATGACAAGGTAGTTCTGCATACCCTTCCGCATTTCCTTCTGAAGGGAGTCTCCTTCTTCCATCTAAACCAGTCAGCAATCCTACCGATTTTCTTCCTGAGACCACATGCATCTCAGGCTGAAGCTGTGCTACACACCTTAGACTGAAGTGAGCACTGGCTTACTACTTGGATAGAACTAGGGATCACAGAACATCCTCTCAATACTTTTGCTGCACGCTATTGTCTGGACAGAGACTCCTGTCGGGATGCTGTCTTTGGCCAAGCTGTACTGTAGCACCTCTTTGGAACTTAAACTCAACTCCTACCCTCTGTCCTGCACTTCTACAAGAGACCAGACTATCATTGGGGGAGTATTCCTTCCTGGAATCAAGTCCAATAGCCCACAACTCTTTGGCTACAAGCAGGTACCTGGGAGCTAGTGAGTCCCATTTGTGAAGGCTTCATTCCTGCTTGTTCCATGCAGGCGCAGTGGAGTGCTCCCAAAGACTTTCTTATTGGACGCTGAGGAGCATTCCTACACAGGCTCTGTCGGTGCCTATGTTACCCATATGTGAAGACTGATTCCTGCTGTTCCTGGAGATCACCTGTTACAGGTGAGTAACTACGCTTTACTGAAATCCAAGGGTTCTCCCTCTGTCCAACTCTCTGGTCACCCAGTCAAAGAAATCAATCAGATTTGTCTGACAAGACCTGCCTCATGCTGCTTCAGATCCTGAAATCCAATGGACTCCAGAAACCTCACTATCTTAAAGGGTCAGTGAGGGTGATGGGAGAGGGAGGAGGAGAAGTTGGTCCACTGTCTCTGTTGGCACTGTGCAATGGCTCATTAAGAACTGGTTTGTTAAGATTTTTCCTATAGAAAATGGGAAAACAGTCTTAGTAAATAAGGCCCTAAAACCTACAAAAGTAACTGCAATACACCTTTTTGAGGGAGCGGGAGCATGCACTGTGACCTAGGTTTTGGTGGCCAGCTCCTAGATTCCAATAAAATGTAGCAAGACCTGATGTAACTAATCATGACACAGTGGAGGCATGATCCAAAGACATATGTTGACCTCCACAGACATCTTATGAAAGAATGTCTACTGCTCCACTAACCTCATGAAGTAGGTGGAATTCCACTTTATGCCCACATCCTGAATAAGGTGGTTAAGAAGTGCTCCCAATAGCTTCCTGCTTCTGCTGCCCTTCACATTTCTATTGAAATGCTCAATTTTATGCCTAAATATCTCTTTCAGATTCCACAGGACAGAGCTGCCACCCTCCTTTTCCCCCAGCCCAAGGTTATCCCTTACTGCTAGGTGGATCAGTGCACAAGCAGTGATTATTTTGCTATCACTGTCTGTAGTGAAAAAGAACTGAATTATTCATGTCTCTCCCATGTAGTCAGCCTCTGCCATCTCTTTGATCATCTCTATGATATAAGCCAAGGACCATCATCACCTGGGTATATAGCATTTCCCATTGGTATAATTAACAAGGTAGCTAAAACTGAACATATCGCTCCCATTCTCTTCCAACTGCATTGGCTGCCTGTTCAGTGCAGAATCAAATACAAATCCTTAATAACTACATTCAAGATACTACACAACATGGCTCCATCCCATATATGTTCATTAATAACTACTACCTGACTCAAGACAGAGGAAAGTACACAAAACTCACTGATAATACCTACAGACTATAGAAAAACTAACCAGTCAACAAGCAACGGAGCTTTTACATTCTAAGCTCCGATTCATTGGAACTCCCTACCTCACAACTTAAACATAAATGATCTACTCACATTCCGGAAAAGAATCAAGACATACCTGTCTGTGGAATTTTTTAAAAATAAAATAGAAAGACTAAATATATACCCCATATAAAGAAAAATACGTTCCCCTCATCCACAGACTCGTACAATTGCAGCACTGAGAATATATAAATCAATCAAACATCACGCACCACTTGCGCTGCAACGGTAAGTAAGTTCCCATATTATTGAAGGACTAGAAAGGGGGGCTGTTACTTCTGGAGAGAAATCTGAAATTGTGAGTATATACTTCTGGGAATTTTTCTGAAAGGAATTTTTTTCTTTTAAAGCTAATTAATCTGTGAACCCACTATTTTTTGTTAAATCAGTCAGGGCCTAGTAGCAACAGTTTAAGATTCAATTTAAAACACAGAAGAGAACTTTCTGGTTACCTTTCATACCCAGTAGAGAGCTGTAGTTTAAATTTCATAGTCACTCAGGGCCTAGCATCAGCAAAGTACTTTTAGTTTCAAATTAAAACACAGAAGAGAGCTTTCTGGTTAAATTTAGAATCCAGCAGAGAGCTTGTAGTTTAAATTTCATAATAGGTTAGGGCCTAGCATCAGCAAAGTACTTTTCGTTTCAAATTAAAACACAGACGAGAGCTTTCTGGTTAACTTTAGAATCCAGCAGAGAGCTTGTAGTTTAAATTTCATAGTCACTCAGGGCCTAGCATCAGCTAAGTACTTTTAGTTTCAAATTAAAACACAGAAGAGAGCTTTCTGGTTAAATTTAGAATCCAGCAGAGAGCTTGTAGTTTAAATTTCATAATAGGTTAGAGCCTAGCAGCAGCAAAGAGCTATAATTTAAATCAAATCAGAATATAGCTTACCTCAGCAGCACAGGACAGGGTACTGTGTAGCAGCCCTCTTTTAATAAGTGTTATATCCCTCCCTCCCTCCCCACACCCACCCTCCCCTGGGATAATCACAGCTTTATAGGTACTTGCACAACTTAAAAGACAGGAGGTGCTCTCAGGTGAAGCTCATTACCCAAATCAGTCATACACTAAGGACCTGAGATTAATTAAGCTTCAGGTGAACAAGGTATATTAAACTTATTAGGTACAGTTTTAGTGGTATAAATATCCATAGCACCCTTTAGTACGTAAAGAACTTAAAGATCTAAACACAAACTTAAAACTAAGATGCAGACAGCAGTCCAGCAGCGGGATGTGGGCTTTCCAGGCTTTTGCATTGAGTGTCACATGTATGATTTTCTCCCAGCTGGTCAGAGGTCTTACGTGTGCACTAGGTGCAAGGAGCTCTTTGCTCTTAGGGAACAAGTCCGTTCTCTAGAGGCTAAAGTAGCAGACTTGGAAAGCATAAGACAGACAGAGAGGTACATAGACGAGACCTACAGGGATATAGTCCTGAAGTCCCACCTCCAGTCTGGCAGCATCCCTGTTGCCATGGAGGAGAGAGGTCACGTGACAGGAGAGCATCACCCTGGTGTGGCAGGAAGTGATCCTGTAACTAGGACCTGTCCTCCAGGTGATGTAAACCCCTCTCGCACCGAGGAGGTTTCTCCAGGGCCAAGTGCCCATGAGGGAAGGGTTAGGACAGCCGTTATAGTTGGTGATTCGATCATTAGGCATGTAGATAGCTGGGTGGCTGGTGGACGTGAGGATCGCCTGGTAACATGCCTGCCTGGTGCGAAGGTAGCGGACCTCACGCGCCACCTAGATAAGGTCTTAGATAGTGCTGGGGAGGAGTCTGCTGTCTTGGTACGTCGGTACCAATGACATAGGAAAATGTGGTAGGGAGGTTCTGGAAGCTAAATTTAGGCTTTTAGGTAGGAAGTTGAAATCCAGAACTTCCAGGGTAGCATTCTCCGAAATGCTTCCCGTTACACGCGCAGGACCCAAAAGGCAGGCAGAGTCTCAATGCATGGATGAGACAATGGTGCAGAGATGAGGGATTTGGATTTGTTAGGAACTGGGGAACATTCTGGGGAAAGGAGGGGCTCTTCCGAAGGGATGGGCTTCACCTTAACCGGGATGGAACCAGGCTGCTGGCATTAACGTTTAAAAAGGAGATAGAGCAGCTTTTAAACTAGATAATAGGGGAAAGCCGACAGTCGCCCAAGAGCGCATGGTTCAGAAGAATGTATCCTTGAAGGATACTACAAAAAGCAGAGAGGTTCCAAAACAGAGTAAAGTAGCCCAAATGCCCTCGAGTATGGAGCAGACAGAGCTTAAAGATCCCAAATTACCCATGTCTACCAATAGCCAAATTAATATGAATAAAATACAGTCTCTAAAATGCTTGTATGCAAATGCTAGAAGTCTAAAAAACAAGATGGGAGAGTTAGAATATATAGCACTAAACGAGAGGTTAGATATGATTGGAATATCAGAGACATGGTGGAAGGAGGACAACCAGTGGGACACTGTGATACCTGGGTACAAACTATATCATAATGATAGAGCTGATAAAATTGGTGGAGGGGTTGTGCTCTATGTTAGAGAGGGCATTGAGTCAGAAAGGATTAAAGTTTTGCAAGAAACAAAATTTGCTGTAGAATCTCTATGGATTGAAATTTGTCAGACGGATGCCTGGGTGAGAATCTTCACACTCTTGGCAAGTGCATATTTCTATATGATTTTGCAAGGTATTGTGGGCAATGTAGTTCATTCACACCAGACACAGCTGCTGACAATAATTTAGTTGTGCTCTTGGGTAAAGCCAATAAGATATTTATTTATGGGGTTATTTCTCCCAACACAGATATGCTTGGTAGCACATAAATTAGGTTACTTGCTTTCAGTGTTAACTTGGAAAAACAAAGTCAAAATCAGGAAAACAACAAATGAAAAGCCACAAAGCAAGAAACAAACTGTTCTTTTCAGGTTAACTTCTGATTACTTCCCACATAGATACAGAAGTGATTCTCTCCTAGCTCACAAGCAATTAGGTAAGGCTTAATTGCTAGCAGTTATCCAGCTGAAACCCCTTAGCTGGCTTGCCTTCCACTGTGTGGGTCAAATCCTGCTTCAGGAGCTTTTCTGAGTAGATTAAAGAACAAATTTGCATTTCTTTGTGATGGTTGCTGTACTTTATAACAGAAAGTTACCAACGGAGTTTAGATAGAGAGCAGTCCATATAAACAGGATCCTCATCTGCTATTATTCCCCCTTGTTCAACAAGCATGGGTTCAATATCATGGATTGGCACAGATGAATCTCTCAATGGAGCCTTTTCAGGAGAATACTTGTTTCCCTGCTGTCTTTCAAGGTTATAGCTAGGGCATAGATCAGTGTTCATACCTGAGCTTCCATTGCTGCTAGAGTTCCTCTCTATATACCGATGATCTTAAAGTAGCTAAACAGGTAGAAAAGGCGACGGCTAAAGCTAGAAGGATGCTTGGGTGCATACGGAGAGGAATAGCTAGCAGAAAAAAGGAGGTGATAATGCCTCTGTATAAGTCTTTGGTGCGACCTCATTTGGAGTATGGTGTGCAATTCTGGAGACCGCACCTTCAAAAGAATGTGAACAGGATGGAGTCGGTACAGAGGGGTGCTACTAAGATGATTAGTGGTCTTCATTATAAAGCATATGAGGACAGACTTAAGGATCTTAATATGTACACCTTAGAGGAAAGGCGGGATAGAGGTGATATGATTGAGATGTTTAAATACCTCCGTGGCATAAATGTTCAGGGAGAGAGCCTCTTTCAATTGAAAGCAAGTTCTGCGATGAGGGGACATGGGATGAGGGTGAAGGGAGATAGATTCAGGAGTGATATGCGGAAATATTTCTTTACGAAAAGAGTAGTGGATCCGTGGAATAGTCTCCCAGTGGAGGTGGTAGAGATGAGGACAGTAACTGAATTCAAAAAAGCATGGGACCAACACACAGGATCTCTAAAGGTAAAAAGTGGACTGTTGTAGTTGTTGTTATGGAAGGACAGACTAGATGGGCCTTGTGGTCTTTTTCTGTCATCATGTTTCTATGTTTCTATATAGCCTGGCCAGTATGTAGTCCAGTTCTTATGTCCAGCCTTCCAATCCAGATCCCTGGACACTGGATCTCTCTTCACATACCTTCTGGCACGGGTCCTAGGGTCCCTTCCACGTGCAGCCGTCTCCCTCACAGGTACCCTCTGGAGATTCCTAGCTCTGCAGCACCATTCCTCTGGCTTTCCCCAGTCCAATGGTGTATGCTGGCCCTTGGAATACCTCCCAGTATACGTACTGCTTTGGACTCTTCTAGACCTCTCAAAAGCTTTTCTCTTCCTTCTTCCAAAGGATCTCTTTCCCTCTCTGTCCGTCTGGTTTGGCTTCTGCTTCTGATGATCCTTCAGATGAAACTGATGATCAAACTCAAGCTGATTCTCAGGATATTGAGGACAATTCTCTGGATATCCAAGGTGATCATGAAGATGGTCATCTGTAGAATAAACTCTACTCTTATTCTGCTTAGATGAGTGATCCTCCCTAACACAGCGCAGCTGTGCTGAATCAGGCCCTGCCCTTTGAGATGAGTGCTTAGGGATTACCTCATAGCCCTCCTGATTGAACACACTTTTCCTCACTTCAGCTCCTCTAATGGCTGTTGGAAACCTGGTGCATTCTGGGACTGGTAGTCTTTTATGGCAAAATTCTGTTTTCATATTTCTACCAGAACTGACAGGTTGCTTGTTCAGAGTCACTTCACCTTTTCTATAGCTCCTTCCTGAGCTATGATAAGCTTCTTTATCACAAATTCCATGTAAAAAGGGGAAGGCAATGGCAGTGGGGGTGTACTATCGTCCGCCTGGCCAGAATGAACAAATGGATGATGAAATGCTCAAAGAAATCAAGGAAGCTAGCAAACGTTACAGTGCAGTAATAATAATGGGTGATTTCAATTACCCCGGCATCGACTGGGTCAGTGTCACAGCAGGACATGCTAGGGAGATAAAGTTCCTAGATGAAATAAATGACTGCTTCTTGGAGCAGCTGGTTCATGAACCGACCAGAGGGGAAGCCATATTAGACCTAGTCCTTAGTGGAACACCAGATCTAGTGCAAGAGATAAGGGTGTTGGGGCCACTTGGCAATAGTGATCATAGCATGATCACCTTTGATTTAATTAGGGGAGGAGGGATAGTAAGGAAATCCACAGTACTACCCTTTAACTTTCGAAAGGGAGACTATGATAAAATGAGGAAAACAGTTAAGAAAAAACTAAAAGGAGCAGTTGCAAAGGTTAAAGACGTACATCAAGCTTGGATGTTGTTGAAAAATACTATCTTGGAAGCCCAGACCAGCTGTATTCCACGCTTTAAGAAAAGTGGAAGGAAGTCCAAAAAACTGCCAGCATGGTTTAAAGGTGAGGTCAGAGAGGCTGTTGTTGCCAAAAAAGCATCTTTCAGGAAATGGAAAAAAGAGCCAAATGATGAAACCTGGAAACAGCACAAGCACTGGCAAGTCAAATGCAAGGCATTGATAAGGCAGGCAAAGAGAGAATTTGAGAAGAAGCTTGCTGCGGAAGCAAAAACACGAAATAAAGACCTTTTCAAGTACATTCGTAGCAAAAAACCTGTGAGAGAGTCAGTTGGTCCATTAGATGATAAAGGGGTTAAAGGAGCACTAAGAGGCGACAAGGCGATAGCGGAGAGACTGAATGAATTCTTTGCTTCGGTCTTTACTGAGGAAGATGTAGGGATGTTACCCATGACTGAAGTGGTATTTAAAGGTGCGGAAGAATTGAAGGAAATATCGATACATCGGGAAGATGTCTTACAACTATTAGATAAACTGAAGAGTAGCAAATCATCTGGGCCGGATGGTATACATCCAAGGGTGTTGAAAGAACTGAAATATGAGATTGCAGACCTGCTATTAGTAATCTGTGAACTATCATTAAAATCATCTCTAATACCTGAAGATTGGAGGATCGCCAATGTAACACCAATTTTTAAAAAGGGTTCCAGGGGTGATCCGGGAAACTACAGACCGGTGAGCCTGACGTCAGTACCGGGAAAAATGGTAGAAACCATCATAAAGAATAAAATTACTCAGCATGTAGATAGTCACGACCTAATGGGAGACAGCCAACATGGCTTTAGACAAGGAAGATCTTGTCTTACTAACCTGTTATGTTTTTTTGAAGGAGTGAATAAACAGGTGGACAAAGGTGAGTTGGTTGATATTGTGTATCTGGACTTTCAGAAAGCCTTTGACAAGGTCCCTCATCAGAGACTTTTGGCAAAACTAAAGAGTCATGGGATAGGAGGCAGTGTACTATTGTGGATCAGGAACTGGTTAAAAGATAGAAAGCAGAGGGTAGGGCTAAATGGCCAATTTTCCCAATGGAGAAAGGGGAATAGTGGTGTACCCCAGGGATCTGTGCTGGGTCCGCTGCTTTTTGACATATTCATAAATGACCTGGAAAGTGGAATAACGAGTGAGGTTATCAAATTTGCATTTGACACAAAACTATTTAAAGTTGTTAAAACCCAAGAGGATTGTGAAAAATTGCAAGAGGATCTGGATAAATTGGAAGACTGGGCATCAAAATGGCAGATGAAATTTAATGTGGACAAGTGCAAGGTTATGCACCTATGGAAGAACAACCCAAACTATGGTTACACGATGCAAGGTTCCACATTAGGAACCACCACCCAGGAAAAAGATTTAGGCGTCATTGTGGATACCATGTTAAAACCCTCGGCCCAGTGTGCAGCGGCGGCCAAGAGAGCAAATAGTATGCTAGGTATGATAAGGAAAGGAATGGAAAATAAAACAAAAGATATTATAATGCCTCTATATCGTTCCATGGTGAGACCGCACCTTGAATATTGTGTGCAATTCTGGTCGCCGTATCTTAAAAAGGATATAGCGAATTTAGAAAAGGTTCAGAGAAGAGCCACCAAAATGGTAAAGGGGATGGAAGGATACTCCTATGAGGAAAGGCTAAAAAGGTTAGGGCTCTTTAACCTGGAAAAGAGACGGCTGAGGGGAGATATGATAGAAGTCTATAAATTAATGAGCGGAGTGGAACGGGTAAACATAGATCGATTGTTTACGTTATCAGAATATAGAAAGACTAGGGGACATGCAATGAAGCTACAGGGTAAACTATTTAAGACTAATAAAAGAAAATATTTTTTCACTCAACGTGTAATCAAACTCTGGAATTTGTTACCGGAGGATGTAGTAAAGGCTGTTAGTGTAGCTGGGTTTAAAAAAGGTTTGGACAAGTTCCTGGAGGAAAGGTCCATAAACCATTATTAAGAAGTGACCGAAGATATCAATGCTTGACCCAGTACAAGCATTGTGGAACTTGTGTCTCTTGGGGAAAGTGCTAGGTACATACGACCTAGATTGGCCACTGTTGGAGAAAAAGAGGGAGGCCTTCATGAAATACAAGAGATCACAGAGAAAGGAAGACAGGCATCTGTATTTGGAAAAACTTAGAGAAGCTAGCAAAGTAGTCAAGAAGGCAAAGATTCAAAAGGAGGAGGAAATAGCCAATGCAATAAAATGGGGAGATAAGACATTTTTCAGATATATTAGTGAGAAGAGGAAGGGCAAAAGTGGTATTGTCAGACTCAAGGGTACAGGGGGGGAATATGTAGAAGCTGATAAGGATAAAGCGGAATTGCTTAACAAATATTTTGGTTCTGTGTTCACAGATGAAGAACCAGGAGCAGGACCTCAGAAAACACCCACAAATAAGAACAGAAGCGAGGGACATCTTGAACAATTTTCAGAAGACTGTGTTCGTGAGAAACTAGCTCAACTTAAAGTAGACAAAGCGATGGGACCGGATGGGATACACCCTAGAATACTGAGGGAACTTGGGGACGTTCTAGCAACTCCACTGACTGACCTTTTCAATGCCTCGTTGGAGTCGGGAGTGGTGCCAAAGGACTGGAGAGAGGCTCATGTGGTGCCTTTACACAAAAGCGGAAGTAAGGATGTGGTTGAAAACTACAGGCTGGTTAGTTTAACTTCAGTGGTGAGTAAATTAATGGAAACGCTGTTGAAAGAGAAAATAGTGAGGTTTCTGGAGTCCAGCGGATTACAGGATCCGAGGCAGCATGGATTCACCAGAGGCAGGTCTTGTCAGACAAATCTGATTGATTTCTTTGACTGGGTGACCAGGGAGTTGGACCGAGGGAGAGCTCTAGATGTGGTGTATTTAGATTTCAGTAAAGCCTTTGACACTGTTCCTCACAGGCGACTTATAAACAAACTGAGCACCCTAGAGATGGACCCTAAAGTTACTGCTTGGGTTAGAAATTGGTTGGGTGGGAGGCGACAAAGAGTACAAGTAAATGGAGCTCACTCTGAGGAGAAGGATGTTACCAGTGGTGTGCCCCAGGGATCTGTCCTTGGTCCGATTCTTTTTAACATCTTTGTTAGTGATATAGCGGAAGGGCTGTTGGGTAAGGTTTGCCTCTTTGTGGATGATACCAAAATCTGCAATAAAGTAGACACCCAGGAAGGTGTAGATAACATGAGGAGGGATCTAGCTAAGCTTGAAGAATGGTCTAGAATTTGGCAGCTGGGATTTAATGTTAAAAAATGTAAGGTCATGCATTTGGGTTGCAGCAATCCAAGGGAGCAATACAGCATAGGAGGTGAAGTACTTTTGTCCACTAAAGAAGAGCGGGACCTAGGCGTAGTTGTGTCCGATGATCTTAAAGTAGCTAAACAGGTAGAAAAGGCGACGGCAAAAGCTAGAAGGATGCTTGGGTGCATACGGAGAGGAATGGCTAGCAGAAAAAAGGAGGTGATAATGCCTCTGTATAAGTCTTTGGTGCGACCTCATTTGGAGTATGGTGTGCAATTCTGGAGACCGCACCTTCAAAAGGATGTGAACAGGATGGAGTCGGTGCAGAAGGTTGCTACTAAGATGATTAGTAGTCTTCATTATAAAGCATATGAGGACAGACTTAAGGATCTTAATATGTACACCTTAGAGGAAAGGCGGGATAGAGGTGATATGATTGAGATGTTTAAATACCTCCGTGGCATAAATGTTCAGGGAGAGAGCCTCTTTCAATTGAAAGCAAGTTCTGCGATGAGGGGACATGGGATGAGGGTGAAGGGAGATAGATTCAGGAGTGATATGCGGAAATATTTCTTTACGGAAAGAGTAGTGGATCCGTGGAATAGTCTCCCAGTGGAGGTGGTAGAGATGAGGACAGTAACTGAATTCAAAAAAGCATGGGACCAACACAGAGGATCTCTAAAGGTAAAAAGTGGACTGTTGTAGTTGTTGTTATGGAAGGACAGACTAGATGGGCCTTGTGGTCTTTTTCTGTCATCATGTTTCTATGTTTCTATGTTTCTAATACTGGGCTTGATGGACCTTGGTCTGACCCAGTATGGCATATCTTATGTTCTTATGTTATGTTCTTATGAATTTAGTCATGATTTATGTTCAATATCATCATGCAACTCTAGCATTTCTCATGTGAATAAGTTTCTAGATTATCAAATTTATTTATGTATGTTTATAGCAACAGTTGCAAAGTTATTTATTTATTTATTTAGCTGTATTTATATCCCACTTTTCACCGGGTCAAAGCGGCGTTACATAGAAGAGTGGGGAAATTAAATATAGGGCAGGGCCATCACCGAGGAGGCAACATTGATGATTTTGACATAGGACAGACTTTGGACATGGGACAAACTTTGTACATTGACAAGATAGTGTAGCTTTGATTCAGAGGTTCATGGTGGGCGAGATCAGTGGTTAGTGCGCTTTTCGGTGGGAGTCATGATGAAATATTCCTGGAAAAGGAAGGTTTTTAGCTGTTTTCTGAAGGATAGTAGGTCGGCATTGTTTCTGAGAGAGCTTGGTAGGGAATTCCATAAGGATGGAGCATAAAGTTCAAAGGCTCGGTTGCAGGTCCGTTGCAAGCATTTAGTTCTTTTGTGGGGGACTGTGAGGGAATTGCTGGAGGCTTGTCTGGTAGTTCTGCCGTGGGCTGGACGAGACAGTAGGTTGCGAAGCTGGGTGTTCTGTGTTTGATGGATGGCTTTGTATTTAGTTCTCGCTTCCAGGGGAAGTATGTGAAGGTCTTTGAGTATTGGGGTGATGTCGGTTTTCTTTGCTCTCTGGATGATTCTTGCTGTGGTGTTCAGTGCTGTTCGGAGGGGGTTGGTCTGTGCTGCTGGAAGGCCATAGTAGATTATGTTGCAGTAGTCCAGATGTGGGAGTGTCGTGGCTTGCATCACTGTTCGGAAGTCTTGATGTTCAAGAAGGGGTCTGAGACGTTGCACTGTTCTTGCCTTATGGAATATAGTTCCGGAGGTTTTAGTGATTTGTTGTTTTAGGGTGAGGGCTTGGTCAGTAATGATGCCCAGATATCTTATTTGTGGTTGTATTTGAATGCTTGTAGTTCCTATGTTGAGGTGTGTAGGTGGTGTGAAGTCAGGGTCTTTTGTCACTATGAGGGCTTCAGTTTTCTTTATGTTGATGGATAGGTTGTTTGCTTGTAACCAGTCAGATACCTCGGAGAAGCATGCTGATAGATGGGTGTTTGTTGGGTTTGTGGTTGTTATGGGGGCGTAGAGCATGATATCATCAGCATATATGTTGAAGCTGATGTTGTGAGTGCATATGACTGAGCAGAGTGGTTGGAGGTAAATGTTGAAGAGCATGGCTGATAGTGTGGATCCTTGGGGTACTCCTTGGTGTTGCTGGAACGGGAAGGAGGTCGAAGTGCTGGTACGGATTAATTGTTGTCTGTTGGTTAGGTAGGATTGGAACCACTTTAGTACTGTGTCTTTGATCCCAATAGTCCGTAGTCTGTGTATGAGGATGTTGTGAGAGATGGTGTCGAACGCTGCAGATATATCAAGGAAGATCATGGCATATCCAGAGTGTTTTTCTTGCGTTCCTATGAGGAGAGTGTTCATCAGAGTGGTCATGAGGGTCTCAACTCCATGTAGAGGGTGGAAGCCGTGTTGTTGTGGGTCCAGTATGTTGTTGATATCCAGGTGTTCCTGAAGCTGGCGCTGGACGATCTTCTCGATTATCTTGGCAGTGAAAGGCAGGCTTGCTATGGGTCTGTAGGATGCTGGGTCTAGGGGATCTAGGTTTTGCTTTTTTAAGGATGGTCGGATGATTGTAGTTTTGAGGGCGTCTGGCATGTGTCCTTGGGAGAAGGATTCTTTGACGATATGGGCTAATGGTGTGCTCATTTCGTTTTTAGATTTCTTTATCCAGTCAGTGGGGCAGGGGTCCAGCGGAGAGGTGGTGGTGTTGAGGCAGGAGATGGTGGTTGATATTTCATCCGTTGAGGTTTCTTTGAAGGTGGTCCAGTCACTGTGTAAGTTGGGGTGGAGGTTTATTGTAGTTGTCTCTACGCTTGGCTGTGGG
Organism: Ichthyophis bannanicus; assembly: GCA_033557465.1. Lineage (NCBI taxonomy): Eukaryota > Metazoa > Chordata > Amphibia > Gymnophiona > Ichthyophiidae > Ichthyophis > Ichthyophis bannanicus. The sequence continues at coordinate 47,838,216 of CM066046.1, forward strand.
TTTTGTGGTCGTTGTAGTTGTTTGTATTGACGGGTCAGTAGCTCAGGCGGGATCTTCGGTAATTGGTCGGAGTTATGTGGTGCTTTTGTCAGCTTTTTGACTATCTGAAAGAGTTCACGAGGTTTGTTGATGGAGGTGTTTATGATTTTCATGTGGTAGATTTTCTTTGCTTTGTCGGTCTCGTAGTGATACGCGTTGAGTTCATATAGGTATTTTGTTTTGTCATTTTCATCTTTGGTTTTTCTCCATTTTCTTTCAGTTTTTCTGAGTTTTGTTTTTAGCTTTCGGAGACTGGGAGTAAACCATCTCGCCTTTGAGGTTTTGGTGGTTTTGTTTTTTGATACTTCGGACGCTGTGGAGATCGTGGTATTCCAGTTGTGTATTAGGTGATTGACGTCACTGGAGTTTGCTTGTAGTTTGGATAGGGTTTGTGTTAAGAAGTCCTCTTTGTTAAATGTTTTAAATCTTCTTATGTGGTGTCCATCTTCTTTGTTGGTCTTATGTTGGTAGGTGTAAGATATGGTGATGAGGTGGTGGTCATACCAAGGTACCGGCGAGATCTGTGGGTTCTTTCCTGAGGCGGCGGTTGCGGAGTTTAGGAATACAAGGTCTAGTGTGTTGCCTTTTTCATGGGTGGGTTCCTGTATGATCTGTACTGGATCCATTGCAGTCATGGCGGTGCGGAAGGTTGTTGCTTGTTCTTCTTGAAGTGATGGAAGGTTGAAGTCGCCTAGGATGATTTGTTCCTTTGTTGAGCTGGTGCTCTCTGATATGAATTGCAGTATTCTGGGTAGGTCAGTGGTTGTGGTAGGTGGACGGTAGATTAGACATACAGAGAGGTGTTTATTGGTGAGGGTGAGGAGATCAGCTTCATTGGTGGTTTCTGACGAAAGGATCCTAAGGTGGTGGTCGGTTCGTGCTATGATGGCGACACCCCCTCCTCTGGTGTGTGTCCTGGAGCAGTGATGGAGGGTGTATCCTTCTGGGGTTAGTTGGTTCATTAGCACAGTGTCCATATCTGTTAGCCAGGTTTCCGTTACACATAGGAGGTCTATCTGTTCATTCGTGATTAGGTCTCGGAGCATGTGGTATTTATTTCTAACAGAGCGTGCATTGATTAGTGAGCTGATGATGTGGTGATGGAGTGGGGGGTTGGGGATGTGGGTTGGCGTATGCTGTGTGTGGGAGTGGTTATGTTTCGGTTTGTGAGTGTGTGTGGGTTGTGCTGCTGGGAAGATGGGCCATAGTAGATTATTGTGTGTGCTTGGGGGGGGGGGTGTGAGGAGGTAGATGGGGGCTAGGAGAGGTGGCATGGTTTATGAGAGAACCTGGTGTTTGGGGGCCAAGCTGGGTTTTGGTGTTGATTCCTCGGAGCGGTGAGGTCTTTGGTTGCTGTTGTTGTATCTTTGCTGCTGTAGTGGGTTGTGGTGGTTTCCCGTTGTTGTGGTTGTTGCTGTGATGTTCCTTTCTCCATTTCTGTGGTTTGGAGTTCCTGTCGAGCAAGGATTGGTTGATCTTTTGATTCGTTTGTATGCGCCTCTGTGCCGCGCCTAAGGGCCACGCCAAAGGGCCCTCTGGCGAGGCCCTCAGGCGTGGGCGCGCCCTGCAGGGACGCTGCTTATGAGGGCTGCAGGCTGCCGTGTTCTGTCTCCCACTGCCCCGATTGGGCAGGAGTAAGCTGGTGGGCGGGCAGGCAGTCAGCGGCTCCCTCGGAGCAGGGACGCCGCTTATGAGGGCTGCAGGCTGCCGGGTTCTGTCTCCCACTGCCCCGATTGGGCAGGAGTAAGCTGGTGGGCGGGCAGGCAGTCAGTGGCTCCCTCGGAGCAGGGACGCTGCTTATGAGGGCTGCAGGCTGCCGGGTTCTGTCTCCCACTGCCCCGATTGGGCAGGAGTAAGCTGGTGGGCGGGCAGGCAGTCAGCGGCTCCCTCAGAGCAGGGACGCCGCTTATGAGGGCTGCAGGGTTCTGTCTCCCACTGCCCCGATTGGGCAGGAGTAAGCTGGTGGGCGGGCAGTTATTAGCACTTATGTTTACTGTAAAATGTTCTAAGTTGTTCTTAAGGTAAATGTAAACTGCCTTGATTATGATGACAAAGTGGTATATAAAACTCACAAATAAATAAATATAATGCTGGTGTGCTCCATATAGTACTATTGTCCACCCCTTCCTCATCCAATTGCCACTACTGTGCGGTCAGAAAAAGGCGGGTGTGCGCAACTTTCTATAGGTCCAAATGCTGCTCATGAACTTGATGGTACTCCCCTTTACCTTGACCAGTTCCACCTGCATCTGGGCATGGAACTAACTCTACAGGAGATCATGTTCTTACTAAAAGCTGACCTGGCAAGGCATATGGTAATATGGTGCTAGTATAGCAGCTGCTTAAATACCACATTCTCAATTATCTGCAGGGAGTGGTCGTCTAGAACAGTCATTTCCCTAATGTATCATTTCATCACTTTTGATGCTGCCTCCTACCTGCACCTAGACAATGATGTTGAACACCACCATCAGATGCTGATGTGGGGATAGGGGTTACTGGCTTATAGCTTCACTAGAAAATGGATGCAGGAGGTCAGCTTAAGAGATGGACATCCCTTCATTTATTTATTTATTTATTTATTTAACTGTATTTATATCCCGCTTTTCACCGGGTCAAAGCAGTGGGACATATAACCAGGGGGGGGGGGAATCAAATGTGTGGGGGGGCCATCACCGGGGGTTCAACATTGATGATTTTTGGGGTGAACATAGAGACTGACAAGATAGCATAGTTACTGGTTTGGAGATCTTGGAGAGAAATAGGGGGGGGGGTTCCTATTCAGAGATGTTCTTGGAATAGGATGGTTTTTAGCTGCTTTTTGAATGATGGGAGATCACCGTTGTTCCTGATGTGGTGTGGTAGAGAGTTCCAGAGGGATGGGGCATAGAGTTCAAAGGCTCTGTTGCAGGTCTGTTGGGTTGCTTTGGTTCTTTTGTGGGGGATGGCAACGGAGCTGTTGGAGGATTGTCTGGTTGTTCTGCTGTGGGTTGGGCGAGGCAGTAGGGTGCAGAGTGGGGTGCCCTTTGTTTGATGGATGGTTTTGTGGGTGAGTAGAAGAGTTTTGTACTTGATTCTTGCTTCGATGGGGAAAATATGAAGGTCCCTCAGTATTGGGGTGATGTGGTCTCGTTTTCTTGCATTGTGAATTATTCTCGCCGTGGTGTTTAGGGAAGTTCGGAGGGGATTGGTTTGTGTGGCAAGTAGGCCATGGTAGATTATGTTGCAGTAGTCCAGATGAGGGAGTGTTAGAGCTTGCATTACTGTCCTGAAGTCTTGTGGTTCGAGGAGGGGTCGGAGGCGTTGTACCGTTTTTCGCCTTGTGGAATACAGTTCTTGTGGTCTTGTTGATTTGTTGCTTAAGAGTTAGGGCTTGGTCAATGATAATGCCAAGATATCTTATGTGTGGTTGTACTTGAATTTGCGTGGTTCCCATGGTGAGGTGAGTGGGTGGTTTGAAGTCTGGGTCTTTTGTCACTATAAGGGCTTCGGTCTTCTTTATGTTAATGGATAAGTTGTTCTCTTGTAGCCAGTTGGATACGTCGGTGAAGCAGGTTGATAGCTGGTCGTTTGTTGGGTCCGTTGTTGTAATTGGGGCGTAGAGCATTATGTCGTCGGCGTATATGTGGTAGTTGACATTGTGAGTGCGTATGACTGAGCAGAGTGGATGGAGGTAGATGTTAAAAAGCATGGCTGATAGTGTGGATCCTTGTGGTACTCCTTGATGTTGCTGGAAGGGGGATGAGGTGGAGGTTTTGGTGCGGATCAGTTGCTGTCGGTTGGTTAGATAGGACCTGAACCATTGGAGTACAGTACCTTTTATCCCAATTGTTTGGAGTCTGTGGATGAGGGTGTTATGGGAGATGGTGTCGAATGCCGCTGATATATCCAGAAAAATTAGGATGTATCCGGAGTGTTTCTCTTGGGTTCCTATGACAAGGGTGTTCATCAGCATGGTCATTAGGGTCTCGACCCCGTGTAATGGTCAGAATCCGTGTTGCTGCGGGTCCAGTATGTTGTTAATGTCTAGGTGTTCTTGAAGCTGACGTTGGACTATCTTCTCAATTATCTTTGCGGTGAGCGGGAGGCTTGCTACTGGTCTGTAGGAGGTGGGGTCTAGGGGGTCTAGGTTGTGCTTTTTTAGGGTTGGTCGGATGATTGTGGTCTTGAGGGCATCTGGCATGTGTCCTTGTTTAAAGGATGTGGCATGTGTCCTCATGTGACTTTCCTCCAGCTGCTGCTGCTTCTCATGGAGGAGGGGATCCCCAAACTAGTACCAGTCTTCCTGAAGCCAACACTGGTGATTGCTCCATTTGCAAAGGATATTGCATGGCACTGTTCAATACATGGCCCAGTTTTTCTCATCTACTTATTATTTTTTTGACAGTCAAGGTATCCAGCAAATAGCTGTTTCTCAGTAGAATTTATTTATTTATTTATGTGGCTTTTATATACTGCCCCATCAGTAAATCAGTTTACATAGAACAAATAAGAGGTAACTTTTACAACAGTGCACTTACTTACAGGATGCTCTGTCGGGATCCTTGGGTACTGCTATTGGAACTAAGGTTGAGGGTGGATGAGAGGATAAAAGACCACAGGAATCTCTCTGTCTCTCAGCTAGCTGCAGTTGCCCTATGCTCTGGCAGTGCCAGTCATTATTCCTATGGCTATGCTAACTGCCTGCTGTTGCTCACGGAAATCACACTAGCAGCCAACTTCCCTTAAGGAAAACACTGAGTGCTGACAATGTATGCTCAGTGCAATTGCCATTCAACCACTGAGGAGATCCAGACAGATGTACAATAAAAATGCTGCAATTTGGTCTGTATGATTTAATTTTCACATAACTATGCTCATCTGTAAATATTGTGGCAAGTATCTTATACCTATTGTACCTGGTTGTAATTTGCCTTGAACTACTACTGGAAAGGAGTGAGATAAATAATACAATTGTGCTAAGGTAGCATGTGTTAGGGGTGAAAAATTAGTGCAGGACAGGGGATGGGCCTGCACTAACTCTCAGGGATGTGCTCAGCAGGTAGCATGGTAAGAAGTACTGCGGCAAACTAAACCAGAAAGCACGTTTAATGTAGGTGCACTTACTCATTGAGGTGGCAGCATTGACACTTAGCACATGCTAATAACCCCCACGCTAACCATACTGTGCAATCAATACCCACTCTCCCTCCCCCCCCCCCCCCAACCAACCCATCCTCTGCCTCATGATACGCTAAGAGGCTAACAAAGGATTTTTACTGAACTGGCATTTTGTCATGTGGTGCCTCTACGTAAGGAGACTGACTTGTAATCTTGTACAAATGAAGGATCTCTACCTGGTTTCTCCAGTAGTACTAGTCTATCTTCAGTAAACTACCTGCAGAACACTCTTCTGATTCAAAACTATGACAAAACTGACTTTATTTTATTTTTTTTTTATTTGCACATATTTATATACTGCCCCTTCCAAAGATCAGGGGCGGTTTACATCATAACAGTTTAAACTTTTACAAGGAACAGTATTTGTGAACTTTATACAAAGAACTGAGTTGATACATAGAGTGGTACTTAGAGATACAACTTCTAACTATTTACAGAGCTATGTACAGGTGTCAGTCATAATAATATGAACATCAAATGATTGCAAGGAATTAAATTAACAGGTTCAGATCAGAGGCTATTGGGAGGGAGAGTGGGAGGGGAGGGGTGTCGGGGGGAAAGCGGCTGAGAGGTTGGAACACCTATGTATTGCTGGTCTTGGTGTTGGTAAAATGTTGTATAAATAGGTATGTTTTTAATTGTTTATGGAATGAGTTCAGGTCTCTGATCCTCTTAGCGCTTCGGGAAGGGCGTTCCACTGCAATGGTGCTATGTATGTATATGCCCTATTGCTGGTAGATTGTTTAGTGTTGCGGATTGTATGGGGCACTATTAGACTATTTTGGTTGGGGGTTCTTCTGGGTCTGTTAGATGGTTGTGTTTGAATGAGTGTTGAGAGGTGTGAGGGTGCTTAGTTATGAACCAATTTGAATGTGGTCATTAGAATTTTATATCTTACTCTTGATGCGATTGGAAGCCGGTGGAGCTCAAAAAGAGTAGGTGTAATGTGTTCAGAGAGTCTTGTTTTCATTATGATTCTGGCTGTGACCTTTTGGGCCATTTGCAATATGTTTCATGTTTTTTGGGGGGTATTCCTTGCAGGAGGCTATTACAGTAGTCCAAGTGAGGTGTTATTAGAGCTTGTACTACTGTTCTGAAGTCAAACAGCTCAATGAGGTTTCGCAGGGTTTGAATTATCCTTAGCTTATAGAATATGGTTTTGTTTAGGAGTTTTAGGTGAGGTTCCATGGTAAGAGTTTTATCCAGTGTGACTTCGAGATATTTGACTTCATGTTTAACTGGAAATTGATTGTTATTTAAATGAATTGTTGATGGGGGGTTGAATTCTGGGTTTTTTGATATGAACATCACTTCTGTTGTTTTGGAATTGATATTCATATTGTTCTCATGTAGCCATGTTTGAGTTTCTTTCAGGCATTCTTCTATTTTATCGTAAGTTGTATTATTTATCTCCAGTTGGGTGTACAACATAATGTCCTCAGCATATATGTGATTCTCTATTTTATGTTTTTTGAATATTGAACAGATTGGTTTTATGTAAGGTTGAACAGGATGTCAGACAGTGCAGATCCTTGGGGTATTCCCTGGGTTTGAGGGAACGTGGCTGATGCATTGTTTTCGATTTGGACATATTGTACGCGGTCCGTTACGTATGAAGTGAACCATTTGATAATGTGTTATTTTATGCCTATGGAGTAAAGTCTTGTGATAAGGGTTTTGTGATTCACATTGTAAAATGCCATAGTTATATCCAAGAAAATGAGGATGAATGCTTTTTTGGCATTCTCTATTCCCTGAATGATTTTGTCAAACAGGACTAGAAGGAGTGTTTCAACTCCATGGAATGGGCGGAATCCATATTGTTGTTCATCTAGGGCAGCGGTTCTCAACCTGTGGGTCGCGACCCCCACGGGGGTCGCCACAGGATTTAGCGGGGGTCGCTTAGCCTCCACCAAGTTAAAAAAAAAAATTAAGACGCGCACAAGTTGCTGCCGCTGCCGAGTCCGCTTCTCGGCAGCGGCAAACTCCGGCAAACTCACCATCTTCTTCTGCAGCCGCGGCTCCCTGCCTCTTAGGGAACCACGGCTGTACCTGTAAAATTGTTGCAGAGCCCTTCCTGTCTTGACGGGCTCCGTGCAGCATTGTCCTGCCTCCAAAGGAAGTTGTTTACCACTTCCTTTGGAGGCGGAACAATGCTGCACGGAGCCCGTCAAGACAGGAAGGGCTCCGCAACGATATTACAGGTACAGCCGCGGTTCCCTAAGAGGCAGGGAGCCGCGGCTGCATTAGAAGGGAGGCAGACATGGGGAGAGGGGATGAGGGGCAGGGAATGTGCAACATGGCTGACATCGACAGAGGGGGGCTGACATGGAGGGAGGGAGCTGATATGGACAGATGGAAGGATGGGGGCTGACATGGAGGGCGGGAGGGCGGGGGCTGATATGGACAGATGGAAGGATGGGGGCTGACATGGAGGGAGGGAGGAAGGGGGCTGATATGGAGGGATGGGGGCTGACATGGAGGGAAGGAGGGGGCTGACATGGACAGATGGAAGGATGGGGGCTGACATGGAGGGAGGGAGGGGGCTGATATGGAGGGAGGGGGGCTGACATGGACAGATGGAAGGATGGGGTCTGCCATGGAGGGAGGGAGGGGGCTGATAGAAATGGATGGATGGAGAGAGGGAGGGAGGGAGGGAGGGGGGCTGACATGGACAGATGGAAGGATGGGGGCTGACATGGAGGGAGGGAGAGGGGCTGACATGGACAGATGGAAGGATGGGGGCTGACATGGAGGGAGGGAGGGGCTGATATGGATGGATGGATGGAGAGTGGGAGGGGGGCTGACATGGACAGATGGAAGGATGGGGGCTGACATGGAGGAGGGAGGAGGGGGCTGATATGGATGGATGGATGGAGGGAGGGGGGCTGACATGGACAGATGGAAGGATGGGAGCTGACATGGAGGGAGGGAGGAAGGGGGCTGATATGGATGGAGGGAGGGAGGGGGAGGGAGGGAGGGGGGGCTGACATGGACAGATGGAAGGTTGGGGGCTGACATGGAGGGAGGGCGAGGGGCTGACATGGACAGATGGAAGGATGGGCGCTGACATGGAGGGAGGGAGGGAGGGGGCTGATATGGATGGATGGATGGAGGGAGGGGCTGACATGGACAGATGGAAGGATGGGGGCTGACATGGAGGGAGGGAGGGGGCGGATATGGATGGATGGATGGAGGGAGGGGGGCTGACATGGACAGATGGAAGGATGAGGCTGACATGGAGGGAGGGAGGGAGGGCAGGGGCTGATGATGGAAGGATGGATGGCGGGAGGGGGGCTGACATGGACAGATGGAAGGATGGGGGCTGACATGGAGGGAGGGAGGGGGCTGATATGGATGGATGGAGGGAGGGGGGCTGACATGGACAGATGGAAGGATGGGGGCTGACATGGAGGGAGGGAGGGGGCTGATATGGATGGATGGAGGGAGGGGCTGACATGGACAGATGGAAGGATGGGGGCTGACATGGAGGGAGGGAGGGGGCTGATATGGATGGATGGATGGAGGGAGGGGGCTGACATGGACAGATGGAAGGATGGGGGCTGACATGGGGGGAGGGAGGGAGGGAGGGGGCTGGCATGGACAAAGGGGAGAGACAGGGGGACATACTGGACAGACGGGATAAATGCTGGACAGAAGCGAGAGACAGTGCGGGTTAGGATTATAATGGGCTGATGGGGGAACTAGCACTGGTAATGGGCAGAAGGGGGGGGCTAGGACTGGTAATGGGTTGATTAGGGAAGGCTAGGACTGGGAATGGACTTATCAAGGGGGGGTAGGACTGGTAATGGACTGATGCGGGTCTAGCATTGGAAATGAGCTGATTGGTGAGGTTAGGACTGGAAATGGGCTGATTAGGGGAGCCTAGCACTGGTAATGGGGTTGAGGGGGGACTAGCACTGGAAATGAGCTGATTAGGGGAGGCTAGGACTGGTAATGGGCTGATTGGGTGGGGTAGGACTGGTAATGGACTGATGGGAGGCTAGCATTGGAAATGAGCTGAATGGGCGGGGGGGGGGCTATGACTGGAAATGAGCTGATTAGTGGAGGCTAGGACTGGTAATGAGCTGATGGGGGGGTAGGACTGGTATTGGGCTGATTAGGGGAGGCTAGTACTGGTAATGGGGTTGAGGGAGGATTAGCACTAGAAGTGAGCTGATTGGGGGGCTTTGACTGGGAATGTGCTGATTGTGGGGAGGGGAGGATAGAGCTGCTGGCCCTGGAAGAAAACTGGGGGCTAAGGCTACAAGTGGGCTGATACAAGGGGATGGGAGAATGGAACTGGAAGGGAGTGGATGTGAGAGGGGCTGCCATGGTATTTGTACTAGAAGGGACTGGTCAGTGGGGAAGGAGGGGGACTGGAAGGGAATGGACACCAGTGGCAGTCATGGGAATGCAAGTTGACATTGGAAGGTACTGGGAGTGAGGACTGGAAAGGGGCTGATACTGGGGAGGGTTACTGGGACTGGAAATAGGCTGATGGAAAGAAGTGAAGAAAACAAAAGAGATAAGAAATGGCAGATGGACCATAGACCACAGAAAGAGAGCTAAGAGAAGACAGGAAAGCAGAAGCCTCAGATCGGGACCAGCATGATCAGAGAATAAATTGGTCAGACAACAAAGGTAGAAAAAATAATTTTATTTCATATTAGTGATTTGACTACAAAATCATCATAATTTTGAAATCAAATATTGTTACTTGTTGTGATTAATTATTGTGGTTTAAATAAGTATTTTATAAATAAAAACATATTGCAAAGGCCTATAATATATTAATAATTCAACAAATGATTACAGCGACAATGCATTAACGGTAAAGGAAGAGAGATGCATTTGATTTTATCATTGGGGGTCACCACAAGTTGACCAACGGTAAAAGGGGTCACGGTACAAAAAAGGTTGAGAACCACTGATCTAGGGCATCTGTTGGGTTTATGAAATCTGGAGCTGGGGCTGAACAGCTTTCTCGATGGTTTTAGTTACAAAGGGGATGCTTGAAATGGGTCTGTATGCGGCAGGATCTTCTTTGTTTAGGTTTTTATTTTTTAATATGGGACGGATTACTGATCTTTTGAGATCAGTCAGCATGATTCCCTGCTGGAGAGATTGGTTTACTATATGTAAAAGGTAGGGGGCAATTTCAGATTTTGTCGCTTTGATCCATGGAACTGGACATGGATCCAGAGGGGTTGTAGTTGTGTTAATGTTTGTAATTATATCCAGGATTTGTCTCTTGTCAATGGTGTGAAATACATGCCAGCTGTTTGTATTAACTGGGTTATCAAGAGTTAACGGGAGAACTGGGGTACCTTTGTTGTTTAGCTTGCTAGCATAGAAATTAGCTAGAGTTTGGGGTTGGATTGGAGTTTTGAGAGATGTTTATTGAGAGGGCTTAGTAATTGTTTTTACTAGTTCAAAAAGCTCTCTTGGGCGATTGATGGCATTATTTAATATTGTTGAGTGGTAGCTCTTTTTTGTTGCATTTATAGCATCTTTGTAATCCTTAAGTTTGGTCATGTAAAGGGTTTTGTTATCTGTTGTCTTTTTGGATCTCCATTTACGTTCAATTTTTCTTAGGTCTTTTTTTATCCTTACTAATTCTGGGGTGTAACATTTTACTGAGGGTTTGTGTGAGTGTTTTTGGCATTTGGGTGTTGGGTTAGCAGAAGAGGCAATTCTTGTGTTCCATTCTGTAATGAGCTTGTCAAGCTCGGTTTGTGTTGTGCTGCTATGGGTGCTAATCGACTTTATGAATGTGTCTTTACCAAATGGTTTAAACCTAGCTGTTTGCTTGGGTTTTGGTTGAGGTGTATGATCCCAGTGGCTTGATGATAAATTAAATGAAAATTGGATCAGAAAGTGGTCTGACCAGGGGACTTGTATTATATTAGGGGGAGATGAGGTTGCGTAGGCTGGTGTAGAACCTGGAAGGAACACCATGTCCAATATATTTCCCTTATTATGGATGGGATAACATATTATTTGTTGGAAACCCATCTGATCCATTGCCTCTAAGAATGAGTTTGCATGTGTTAGTGAGAGAGATGATAGGTTAAAATCGCCTAATACTATTTGAGGCTTTCTTATATGGGATGTGCATACTGTTTCCAGGACAGATGACAAGCATTCGTGGTCAGCAGAGGGAGGTCTATTTTAAGGATATCAATTCCTTCATATTTATTGCATATACTGGGGGATACTTTTAGGGCTTCCTTGGCAATTATGATTACTCCTCCTCCTCGTTTCTTCTCTCTGAGGCAGTTAGAGGCTATAACCTGGGGTTCCTAGTTGGTTAAGATGAACTGTGTCTCTTTCTGTTATCCATGTTTCTGTAATACATGCAACATCCAGCCTCTCATCTCTGATAAGGTCCTGAATGATGTGGATTTTATTTCTGATGGACCTTGTGTTGACTAGAATAAAGTTTAGCGGGACTACTAGAGGAGCCCTATGTGGCATTACCATTGGTATTGTGTTTATTTGGATTAGTCTAGATTGTGTTTTTTTTCTGCTTTGGAGAGGGTGTGCTGAACTGGAGGGTTCTGTAGGGGATGATATGGCAGTTTTGTCTAGGGTGGAGAAAGTAGGCGGGGATAGTTAATGTCAGTAGCTGGGCAGTAGTTTGAGAGTAGGCTGTGTTAGTTTGGGTGTACAATAGCATAAGCATATTATCACTTTTGATACTTCCATATTTGTCTAAGATGGTTTTGTATAGGTTACAGTATAAGGGTAATCTTTGCAAAGAGCTACTTTGGATTTCCATGTATATGTAGCAAGAAGATGTAGCTAATGATTAACTGAAATAAAGTTCAAACTATCCAGATACTTAGTTATTCAGAACGATTCCTTATTGTACACTTTGGTCTTCTGTGGACTGGTTGAGCTGCAATTAAGGAGGTTTCTCACAAGAAATGCACTTGTTATACTTTACACCTTTCCTAGAAAGGCACTTAATCTCTCTCTCTAGATATACATACGTTTCAGTAGCGTGTTATCGACTACAGCACCTTCTTTCCACGCCTAAGGGCCACAACAAAGGGCCCTCTGGCGAGGTCCTCAGGCGCAGTCCTGCCAGGCAGGGGCATGCCTGGAGGTGTGTTTCCTTTTAAAGCTGGTCTGTGGGAGGATCTTTCCTTGGAGGGGGGAGTGGGAGGGGCTTTTCAGCTCCTGCTTCTACCCCCAATGGTGGATCATGTCCGGTGAAGAGCAGGAGTGTTCATAGGTTGAAGAGGCTTTTGTTATGCAGTGTGCTTCCTTTTAAAGCTGGTCTGGGGAGGATCCTTCCTTGGAGAGGGGAGCGGGAGGGGCTTTTCAGCTCCTGCTTCTACCCCCAATGGTGGATTGTGTCCAGTGAAGAGCAGGAGTGTTCAGAGGCTGAAGAGGCTTTTGTTCTGCAGTGTGCTTCCTTTTCCTTAGCTATGGAATTAAGATTTTATAAAATTCTATGCATAAACCATCTGGTTCTGGGGATTTATTTATTTGTAAGAAACTAATAGCATGTTTAACATGTGATTGGGACTTGAAGCTGTTCGTTAATTTCCAATGTCAATATTGTGTCAGCCAGCTTAAATGAAAAATCTGATAGGCCCTCAGCATCTCATGGTTTCTCAAATATGTGCCACATTGAGTAATATTGCCAAAATTGTTCTGCAGTCTGAGAATCAGAAGTTACCATCCCTTCCTTGCCTGCTTAAGACATTTGTTTTCTTATTTTTAGGATAGTTAGCTAAACGTTTGCCACTGTTACTTTCTTTATAGCTTGCTTTAAGAACAAATATGGACTTTCAAGTTCACATATTAGCAGTTTATTATATTCATACTTTAGCTTTGCAATCGTATTAACATACCATTATTTTTGTTTTAAATATGAGCAGAGTCAAGAATCTGTGTTTTTCTAGGGTGTTAATTTGTGGTAAGTATTTTTATAGACAATGGTCCCCCCAGCAAAAAAAAAAAAAAGGCACCATTTGGATTTATAGTTTTGACTTATGTTATTGCCAGCTGTGGTGTTCCTTAGGGAGTAGTTTGATCCTAGTGATATTGAGGCTTTTGAAACACGTTGTTGATGTAACATGTGCTTGCAAATATGCATATATCTATATACCTGATAGAAACCTCGATCAAGACCCCTGATGCAGAGGGGGGGGGGGAGGATGCAAGATGGAGACCGTGTAAGGACGCGCTCCGCCGACCGGCTGGTAATGTGGATGTTGTCCTTGAATAAAGTATTACCTGTTTGCTGATTTCCCTTGTTTATGATGGGGAAAAGGAAGGGGAAGGTAAAGTACCCTGAAGCTGACCTTCCGTCTAATCAGCAGTCCATAACCAAGTTTGTAGCCATTGGAGCTTCACAGAGTACTGCCGGGGTTAGTGTTGCAGCTGACTCGAAGGCGGTCCTTTTAACCTCGGACGTTAGTCTGAGCCCCGAGCAACGTGTTCCGCCTGGTGAGCTTCTTTTGCTGTCCGCTGGTTCGGCTTCTCAGCTGCAGATGCACCTTGATGAGGTAGCCGCTGCTTTGCCATCTTCGGGAGAAATGCCGAGCATGGGTGTGCTGAACGCTCTTGGAGGAAGCGGGGGGAGTACCCTGGCAGCTCCGAGTGCGAGTGGAGGAGTTCTGGTTCCTCTGTTGTCTAACGAGGCAGATTTGTCTGGCTTGGGAGCTGCAGGGAGACCTGGAACTCCAGTCAACAGCAGCACCTTAGTGAAACCAGCGGTAGTGACTTTGGACTCCATCTGGACTGCGATAGTATCGTTGGAATGCTCTGTTTCCAAGCATTTGGACACTATGGAGCGGACCTCTTGGGATTTTCAGGCAAGGCTGGATCGACAGGAACAAGCCAGTAAAGACTCTGCTCAAACTTTAGAAACTTTTTCCACACAAGTGGCTAGTGTGCAAACACAGTGTTCTGCCTTTATTAAGGATAGCACTGCAATTCATGCTAAGTTGGAAAAGTTGGAGACTTTTCCAAGAAGTTAAATTTACATATTGTATATTTCCCTGTCTCCTCTGTGGTTTCCCCAGTTGAGTTATTCAAAAAATACTTGCGGGAAGTTTTGAGGGTGCCGGAAAATGCCCTTCCTCCCACCTCTAAGGTTTATTATTTACCTATGAAGAAGCGTTCTAGTTTTATTAATGTTATTTCTAATGAGGTGGGAGATCAGGGGGATAGTCTTGATGTCCTGAATCTTTCTCAGGTATTAGAATCCTCTAATGAAGAAGTAATGAGGAGAGCTACTCTTTTGGTGGTGATTGTTCTATAGCCAGATAGGTCTTGGATCTTAAAAATGTTTTTTAGGAATGCTATTAAAACTTTTTATGGTCAGAAAGTTTGGGTTTTTCCTGATGTTTCCTTTGTAACTCAGAAAAAAAGGAAATTATTTTTGTCTATGCATCCTGAGGTTGTCCTATTAGGCTTTTCTTTTGTATTAGGATTTCCTTGCAAATGTCTTATTAAGTCGGTATCGTTTAGATTTATTTTTTATGACCCTAAACAATTACGTACGTTTTAGAACTATACCTCGAACTGTCTCAGTGGCAGTGGAGCCCATTTAGATCGACTCATCTTGGACACTAAACGTAGATTTGTGTTGTATGGTCATTCTTTTTCCTAGAAAGTTTTCCTTAAGTAAAATTTGTACAATCTTAGCCTCTTTACCAGGATTATCTCCCCTCTGTATTTTGGGCTGGTAGTGTCAGATGAATGTTTTGTACTGTTGCATGAGTTTGTTTTTTCCTGTTTAATTTTTCTTTGTAATGTTCACCTTTCCATTTCTTTCAAGTATGGAATTATTGCTTGATGTATTGATTAAAAATCTAGAAATAAAAAATAAAAAACGACCCCTGATGCAGGCACGATTTGCTGAAACCCAGCTGAGTTGGGTCCCAAATAAAAGTACCCTTTAGAAATAATAGAGTCCCAGCCGTGGTCAGTCTCCATTTGTTGGTGCTTCTTTGCTATCTGCAATCTTATTAACACACCATTATTTTTGCTTTGAATATGAACAGAGTCAAGAACCTGGTTTTTTTCTAGAGTGTTAATTTGTGTGTTTTTATAGACAATGAAGCTGATTATCTCTCCTTGTATTGTTGCTGCAAAGGCATCTCAGGGAGTTACAGGGGCTATTTCTTCAGTATTGCTTATCTGAAAAAAGATTTAATGGAGTAGTGGCTCTGTTCTGTGCAATTTTATCTTTAAGGACTTCTGAATTAAACTTCCACATAGAGCTGTTATCTTTATACTGTTACAGACACTGCTGCATCGTCAGAAATGAGAATTGCATAAATTTTAACATTTATAATGGTTAGAATAAGGATGTGATAGAACCAAACGTAATCAATATATGAATAAGATTGGTGAGGAAAAGGAAAGAAAGTAAAGCCTTTTTGGTTGAATGTAGCAAACCCCATGAATTTGTAAGATTAAAGCACTCAAATCTATGATGTTGGAATGCAAAGATTTGCATGAAGTTGAAATATAGTTAATTTGTCCTTGAACAAATCAAGTGGTTGGTTAAAATCTCCTCCCAAAAACACAGGCATATCTCCGATTTCTAAAAAATTGAGCATACCACTACAAAAAAATCTAGAGAGTCAGCTTTGGGAGCATATAGATTTTAAAAGGTTACTTTCTTACCATTAATCTGAGCTGAGACCATTAGCCACCTACCCTCAGGGTCTGCTGATTCAGATATAACTTGTAAATCTGGTGATTTCTCAAATAAAATAGAAACGCCTTTTTTTTTTTTTTTACCGATGGCAGTAATTCTGAATGCATTATGAACCCATTCTTCCTTCAACTTAAGTGATTCTGAAAGAGAGAGAGATATCCCTTCAAGCATTATGATGCTTATGTTTTATTTTCTGGATGTACCATTAAATTTTTTTCCTCTAAACTGGGTGGTTAAAAACATTGACATTAAGGGGGTAATTTTATAAAGACTATGCACAAGTACGGACGTATATTGAATGTTATGCATTACACATCATTTTATAAAAGGGGGTTTGAATGGGCCTGTGGAGTACAAAGGCCCTGAAGGGCTTCACATACCCTCCAAAATGAGGTCCCCCCTCCTTATCTTCTACCATACCCCTGAAATATTCTAGGTTGTGGATATCTACTTAATCAACTCCATCAATTTTTGCTTTCTGAATAGTCTGATTGCTGGAGAATCTTCCTCTACTGGAAGCAGTAACTGAGGAAATGTCTGTGCCTACAAAATTCTGGGTGGGGAATGGGTGTGTTCTGGGTGGGACATGTAAGCAGGCATGTACTATTTATTTGATAATGTCTGTATGTGCCTACGTCATCAAACATGCATACATATCTGCTATAAATAACGCTAACAATGGAGTAGCTTAACTTTTGGGATCTGGTGCATGGATTAGTGGTTGATGCTGGAGATTTGCTTGAGAGATAGTGGTCAATTATTGTTGCTCTTCATGCTTCTTTATATTCTATATGGGAAGTATATTGAAAACGATTAATGTGGTGGCTGGATATAACCCCGGCATTGAATATCTAGTCTTAATTTAAAGCAGCGATGGCCGACCACTTTAAGTGTGCTGGCTGCTGTTGCTGAATATCGGCTCCTATCACTTTATTATCTTCTTTTCTGCTCTCTTACTCTCTCTCGCTTCCCTCTCTGCCACAGTGCTTCTGGGTGTGTCTTCCCATCTCTATGTGGACCTCTGTGTGTATGTGTGTGCCTCTAGGTGTGTCTCTGTGTGTGACTGTAAAAGTGGTGATGGATTTGATGTTGCTGATGGTGAGTTTGATATTGCAGTTGGAAGTGAAGGGTATGGTGGTGTTGGTGGAGAATGTTTTGCTGAAGATGTGTCTGGTGTTGCTTGTGTAGGGTGTACTGCTGCTTGTAGTAAGTAGGATTTATACAATGAATAGAGTGTGCAAGTGGTTTGTGTGCTCTCTTCTTCAGAGGAGGGAGAGGTAAAAGAGGATGAGACGATGTCCTCTAAAGAGGAATTACTAGCACAGGACCAAGTTCCTAGATTTGTCTGAGGTGCATTGCATATGCAGGTTTAGATTAGATAAGAACTATTCACTACCTATGCCACCAGCTAGAGGGCTCAGCTCCAGCCTGCCGCTTGGAGAAAATACAGCATGCTAGTGAACCTAAAGGTCACCAAAGCCCTTGTCCTTTTGGTCACCAGAATATTTCAGACCACTCTCTGGCCACAGCAGGCATAAGCCACTCTGAATCATTCAATTTCTGAGAGCTTTTCTCAGGAGAGCCGGTCAGTATATAGTTTTTCCTTCTCAATCTGCCAGACTAGTCCAGATGAGAAGTCCCTCAACTAGCAGATGGAAACAGAGAACAAATACTATCCAAACCCACACTCCTGGCAAAACAGAGCATGCATTTCAGCCAGATAGCCACTGTTCCGTGTCTGTAGCAGATGGTCGGTATCTAGGATTAGTGTAACAGGATCAGAAGGCAGGCAAAGGGTAGCAGCTCATAGTTGTTATCCTAGTGGCACATGGTAGAGGTAGAGGACTTTCTTAGAAATAGATCCTTGTGGTTTGAGCCCTATCTCCATGGGAAACTGAGGTCTTCCTTCCTAGTCTACCCTGCCCTCCTCTCTTTTCCCATTATGGGGAGAATTTTCAGAGCATTATGTGCAATGGAGCCTGAATAGCATCCCCCCACCCCCAAGAAAGAAGAGTAAATACAACTATACAGCAGTATGTTAAGGGCCCTGCTGGTGAGGAGGAGACCACTTGTCATAAGAACATAAGATAAGCCATACTGGGTCAGACCAAGTCCATCAAGCCGTCATACGTACCTAGCAGTTTCCCCAAAAGACAGGTTCCACAATGCTTGTATTGGGTCAAGCATTGATATCCTGGGTCCCTTTTTAATAATGGTTTATGGACCTTTCCTCCAGGAACTTCTCCAAACGTTTCTTTAAACCCAGCTACACTAACAGCCTTTACTACATCCTCCGGTAACAAATTCCAGAGTTTGATTACATGTTGAGAGAAAAAATATTTTCTTTTATTAGTCTTAAATAGTTTGCCCTGTAGCTTCATTGCATGTCCCCTAGTCTTTCTATATTCTGATAACGTAAACAATTGATCTACGTTTACCCGTTCCACTCCGTTCATTAATTTATAGACTTCAATCATGTCTCCCTTCAGCCGTCTCTTTTCCAGGTTAAAGAGCCCTAACCTTTTTAGCCTTTCTTCATAGCGGTATCCTTCCATCCCCTTTACCATTTTGGTAGCTCTTCTCGGAACCTTTTCTAATAAGGCTATATCCTTTTTAAGATACGGCGACCAGAACTGCACACAATATTGCTAGAGGCATTATAATATCCTTTGTTTTATTTTCCATTCCTTTACTTATGATACCTAGCATTCTATTTGC
This sequence comes from Ichthyophis bannanicus, assembly GCA_033557465.1. Lineage (NCBI taxonomy): Eukaryota > Metazoa > Chordata > Amphibia > Gymnophiona > Ichthyophiidae > Ichthyophis > Ichthyophis bannanicus. Next base: position 47,856,823 of record CM066046.1, read on the forward strand.
TTTCTTGGCCTCCACTGCACACTGGGCTGAGGGTTTTAACATGTTATCCACAATGACGCCTAAATCTTTTTCCTGGGTGGTGGTTCCTAATGTGGAACCTTGCATTGTGTAACCATAGTTTGGGTTGTTCTTCCATAGGTGCATAACTTTGCACTTGTCCACATTAAATTTCATCTGCCATTTTGATGCCCAGTCTTCCAACTTATCAAGATCTTCTTGCAATTTTCCACAATTCTCTTGGGTTTTAACAACTTTAAATAGTTTTGTGTCATCTGCAAATTGGATAACCTCACACGTTATTCCCTTTTCCAGGTCATTTATGAATATGTCAAAAAGCAGCGGACCCAGCACAGATCCCTGGGGTACACCACTATTCACCTTTCTCCATTGGGAAAATTGGCCATTTAGCCCTACACTCTGCTTTCTATCTTTTAACCAGCTCCCGATCCACAATAGTACACTGCTTCCTATCCCATGACTCTTTAGTTTTGCCAACGTCTCTGATGAGGTACCTTGTCAAAGGCTTTCTGAAAGTCCAAATACACTATATCAACCGACTCACCTTTTTCTACCTGTTTATTCACACCTTCAAAAAAACATAACAGATTAGTAAGACAAGATCTTCTAGTCTAAAGCCATGTTGGCTGTCTCTCATTAAGCCATGACTATCTACATGTTCAGCAATTTTGTTCTTTATGATGGTTTCTACCATTTTTCCCGGTACTGACATCAGGCTCACCAGTCTGTAGTTTCCCGGATCACCCCTGGAACCCTTTTTAAAAATTGGTGTTACGTTCGCCATCCTCCAATATTCAGGTATTACAGATGATTTTAATGATAGTTCACAGATTACTAATAGCAGGTCTGCAATCTCATATTTCAGTCCTTTCAACACCCTTTGGATGTATACCATCCGGTCCAGGTGATTTGCAATCTTCAGTTTATCAAATAGTTGTAATACATCTTCCCGGTGTATCGATATTTCTTTCAATTCTTTCACAGCATCTCCTTTAAATACCATTTTAGTCATGGGCAACATTTCTACATCTTCCTCGGTAAAGACTGAATAAAATAATTCATTCAGTCTCTTCTCTATGGCCTTGTCCCCTCTTAGTGCCCCTTTTACCCCTCCATCTAATGGTCCAACTGACTCTCTCACAGGTTTTTTGCTACGAATGTACTTGAAAAAGCCTTTATTATGCATTTTTGCGTCCACAACAAGCTTCTCAAATTCTTTGCCTGCCTTATCAATGACTTGCACTAACTTGCCAGTGCTTGTGGTGTTTCCAGTTTTCATCATTTGGCTCCTTTTTCCATTTCCTGAAAGATGCCTTTTTTGGTAACAACAGCCTCTCTGAACTCACCTTTAAACCATGCTGGCAGTTTTTTGGCTTCCTTCCACTTTTCTTAAAGCATGGAATACAGCTGGTCTGGGCTTCCAAGATAGTATTTTTAAACAACACTCTAGCTTGATGTAAATCTTTAACCTTTGCAACTGCTCCTTTTAGTTTTTTCTTGACTATTTTCATCATTTTATCATAGTCTCCCTTTTTGATTTCCTTTTCCTTACCCTCCCTCCTCCATTTATTAAATCAAACACAATCATGCTATGATCACTATTGCCAAGTGGCCCCAACACCCTTATCTCTTGCACCAGAAATTATGTTCCACTAAGGACTAGGTCCAGAATAGCTTCCCCTCTTGTCAGTTCATGAACCAGCTGCTCCAAGAAACAGTCATTTTTCTAGAAACTTTATCTCCCTAGCATGTCCTGCCATGACACTGACCCAGTCGATACCGGGGTAATTGAAATCACCCATTATTATTACTGTGTTGTAACTTTTGTTATCTTCCCTGATTTCTTTGAGCATTTCATCATCCTTTTGTTCATTCTGGCCAAGCAGACTTTTCAAATACTGACAATGGTATCATGGGTGATGTACCCACAAACCTTTAGTTTTTTCTCTGTTTATACACCTCCAACTCTTTTGTCAGTTTGATGGATACTCTAATTAGTCACATAAACCCCCAAATGCGGGGCACTGACATTGTACCTTTCTAACAGACTCAAATATATCTGATGTTGTAAAATAATATTTCTTCAATATGTTGTTCTTGCCTACATGTACCACCTTGATGCACAGAATTTACTTTTATATTTTGTCGCAAGATCTCTTTAGGATCCTACGGATCTTACAACAAATAAGTATTAATTTGGCTCTCCCTCTCTTCCCCCGTTGTGGTAATGTTGAAAATATGTAACATTTACTATATCCATATTTTTATTATGTTTTTAACTGACTACATTATTCCTCTGGTTTTTATTATCATAGTTTTTTAGGAATTGATTTTTACAATTTGAATACCCCATTTAGGGATATATGGCATTCCAATACATATCACTCCTCCCTGTTTACTCTTTGTGATGCTGCATGTGAAGTATCACGGTTAATTGTGTATTTATTTGTTATTATTTTTTAACATTACATTTAAATCACATTGTTTTGTTTTCTCCCTTTTAACAAAGTTGTTTATAAGAATTATGTCCTTTTAATTTATGAGGAGCCCGATCCCACAAAGGGGCACGTCCAGGCCATCTGGGCACCCCTGAGCAGGATGTGCCCATTAGGATGGCACAGCATGCCCCGGCATTATCATGGTAACATCCTCCCTGTTCACAACCTACCAGCTGCCTTTTTGACCCCTGATTCCCCTCCACCTGACCCTGACAGGGGATTGGGTGGCGGGAACTCACCGTGAGTGTTCCATTGCGCCTGTGGGGTGGCTGCTGGGCTCTGGGGGGGACTGCTGAGCAGGATGTCCCCCTGGAAATCCCTAGACATGCAGGGCCATCACTGGAATCGGCCCTATATGTCCGGGGGTTGCTCCCATCCCATGCTGCCCCCATTCCCCACAACACGCACAGCGGCTCTGTAGAATTCAGAGGGGCCGGGAAGCAGCATAGACTGAGGGCAGATAGAGGAGCTGGACGTCCCATCAGGACATCCAGTCCTGCTATTTGCCTTTGTGGATCGGGCCTATTATGAATTATAATTATATATTTCTTATTTATTTTTGCAATAAGATTTTGGGGGATGTTTACTAAAAACCGCCAATGTGCGCAGCCGCACAATAGTGCACTAAAAGCAGATTTAAGAGCGCTTAAGCGCCCCACACACGTGCGATGAAGCCACGCACCCTTGCGCGTCACACTAACGGGTGCCGCACAAGTACGGGCCCGCAAATGTCCGATAGAGGCGGGGAACGGCTAACGGAGGGCGGAGGAAGTCCCCCGAGGGGCGGAGAGACGGGCAGAATGGGCGGGGAAGGTGAGGGGAGAGGCGCTACGCACATTATCGGGGCTGAATTTCAAAGGAAAAATAGCGCGAGTGAATCACTCGCGGTAGAATGCATTTAAAGGGAAGAGAAACCATTTACGTCAGCAATGTACAGCAAAACCGGGGAAACCTGCAAAACGTGAGCAGTGTGATACATGTGCACAGCCCAAAAGTGGAATTAAAAATAGAAAAGGACCACAACAAAAATTGTAAAAATAGTAATTCAGCTGGGAACAGTTATAGTAATGGGCAAAACTAAAAAACACACCCAGGAAAGCTCCAGCAAAAAGAAATGATTTTTGGAAAGGTGTACGGAGCGGAGACTCTTCCAAAAAACATTTCCTTTTTGTTGGAGCTTTCCTGGGAGTGTTTTCTATGGTTGCCCATTAATATCACTGTTGCCCAGCGTGGTGATATTGTGTCCCCCATTTTCCGTGGTCATTTCCGGGGTTTATGTGCACGTTTGTCACCAGACAGGGTGCATGTGCCCACAGTAAAAATGCGTAGAGCAGGGTTTGCGACTCCATCCTGCCAGGTTTACTACCTCCAGGGGCTGCACTGTCTCTGTGGGCATAGTGTGGTGCAGCAGACAGAGCCATTACCTCGAGGGTCAGAGGTTCAAATCCCAGCTGGGGCACTTGCCAGCCCAGTCCCTATATTTTACCCACCACTAAACAAAGATAGCGCAGACACCCCTGTATTGCAGGGAACATAAGCATGGGGAAAACACCCATATTTTACCCAACACCGCACACACACCACAACAATGGGCATTACCTACAGCCAAGTCACCCAAATGCAGTCCCGTACTGCCACATTGCAATCAGGTCATCTGCTTTTACTGAGAGAAGCTCATGCCAGCATGTTGGCGGACGAGTACATGTGGTATAGGGGGCAGTGGCTGCTAGCCACAGAAGACAGAGGCCCAGCCATGTGCAGGCTGGCACAGTCCACTGCAACAGACCGGCCCTGCCGGATCCACAGTCATGGACGTTCCAGGGAATCCAGCCAATCTGTGGCTACATGGTGGTGCAGTGCACACAGACAATGCATGCAAGAACAGAAGGTCACAGGTTCAAAGCCCAGCTGGGGCTACCACCAACCCTGCCCACATATTTTTCCCACAACTAAACAGTGATAGTAAGGACACACCTTTCGTGGCGAGGACATATGCAATGGTACTACGTCTATCTTTTACCCCACTGAGCACAGACACCATGAACAGGGGCAGTACCTAGAGCAGAATCCCCCAAATGCAGTCCTGGTGGGCCACACACCAGTCAGGTTCCATGCTGCTACTCATACAAATGCCTGTGCTGTATATCTATGCACCACCCCCATGGCATGTAGATGTAGCTCATGCATATTCATGAGGGACAGCAGGAAAACCCGAACAGTGTGATGCTAACCTGGACTGGAGTTGGGAATCTCTGCCGTAAAGCAGCAGCCAACAGGGGCAGACACACCCACACCCACACCCACAGGCCCCATTGGCCAATGTCTCCTGGAGAGGCAGAACATTGGACCCTGCGTGCATCTCCCAATAATAGCACCTGCATACCTTAGCAATGTCACCCTACACCTGAGGTATACGGTACACAGCTCTGAGACGTTTGCTAGGAGTACTGGCAGATAGATATCCATACGTTACGCACATACTGCTAGTTGACCCCATCTGAACAATCTGTTAGGTGTTTGCAGTGCGTGCTCCAGGCCTGGCCTCTGACAGTGTTTACCACCCTGGGGAGTGACCCCCAGCAGTACTGCGTACCATATCCATGCCTTGCCGTGGCCAGGACCGGTTTGGTGGGCAAGGCTAATTACCTCCTCAATAGTAGCACCATGATGGCATAGGTGTGGAAGTGTGTGTCTGTCTATACAGTGGGTATTGGCTGCAAGCCCCTTCCACAGCCCACACTGCCAGCACTGTTGCCAGTATTGGCCTGCCAATGTGCATAATGAGTAGCAAGAGACCATGGGTATATCTCAGACAGGGTGGGCTGCCCAGGATGCAGCTGCACAGGGCATAGGGCACTGGCAGGGACATGGTAGTGCCCGGCCACCACCTACACAGACAGGGTGACCTCTGTATGTGCTGCTGGGGGTTCACTCTCACCCTGAGTGTGCAGTGACGGCAGCATGGCTAGGCACCCCCATAGTGCTGTATTGTGTTTCTCTCATGTGATATATATGGGTTTCCTGTTGGGGCCTCTTCACTGACTTATCTGCTTGTGTGTGCTGCCACCCTGGTTTTGGGTGCATGCATTTCCATCAGGACCAACCAGCAGACTGTGCACAGCTGGCATGTGTCTTGATGGAGCGCCTTGCAGGGTGCAGTGGCTGATGGCTTGCTGCAGGAGAATATCAGATAGTGGTGGGGTGCATCTGTGAATATCCAGGCCTAATGTCTGTCTGATATTGTGTTATGGATGTGTGTGGAGCTGCTTGGACTGCCCTGTAGGGTGTCTGTTCCCCAGCAGGACCGGGGTTCATGGTCCACTCTACTGCCAGCAGTGCAGTGGGGGGGGGGGGGGGTTAGGATGGGGATCTGTTGGTGGGAAACCCTGTTTTATCCTCCTGGGGGAGGGGGGTTGTTCCACTAACTGAGACAGACAGAGAGAGCTTTCCAAGATGTTTATGCAGCACCTACCTATCTCACAGGTTGGTGCTGCTTTGGAGCTCTGGCATGGCCGCATTCAGCCATGGAAGGTGTTGTGGACCTGGTCCTGGGCGCAACATCACACACAGGGTGAGCACAGTAACCGCACAATGTGATGGTGTTTAGCTACTCTTTGCCGTTTGTCCACCCACTCAGGACACCCTACCAGGCCGAGGTGCTGTGTGGGTGCACACGGACACGTCCCCCTACCAGGCTGGGGAGCTTTAGGGGTGCATTTCCCATCTTGTGTGCATCTGTGGACAGCTGATTTGCATGTGCAGTGCATCATGGGTACGGGTGGCCTAACCCTATCCTGTTTACAACAGCAGACTGTCTGTGAGGTGACGTGCAGGCTATCTGCAGCCAACCAGGGGCTTGCTTACAGCTATAGAGCTGTAGCCCAATGGTTACGTCACTGCCTGTGCAGCCAGAGGTCATGGGTTCAAACCCACAGTGGGGTTCTGTGATAGGGGTGCCCATAGCATTTTTTAATTTACTGTACATATGTTGATGCCAGCAATAACACCCTCAGCGTACTGTACCCATAAGGTGCCTCTGAGGGTGCTTTATGGGGCGCCCTATAGGGCACTTTATGGTTGCCATCCATATAGGGTGCACTATACATTATCCTGTGTCGCAACATACATGCTGCCCTATATGGGACATTCTAGGGTGCCTTGGCGGACGGTGCACTGTAACATGTGCCTTATGGGCCGCCTTATGTTAACATGCTGTGCGAGTGCGTTTGCTAGTAGTTGTCACAAAATAAAATTAAAAGGCCTCCTACAGCACTCCACAACATAAAACATACTGCCTCAGCTAGCCTTTTTCACTGGGCATTGTGAGGGATTGAACCCCTGGTCCCTGCACCGTCAGTGTCTTAACCATTGTGCTGTGGCTGTTTTCCTTTGCTTTAGCATCAGCGCGCCGCCTTGTGCCCATCAGCGCGCCGCCTCCTGCTGCCCACAATGAACAGTGCGCCGCCTTGTGCCGCCCAAAAAGAACAGCGCGCCACCTTGTGCTGCCCAAATTTGATAGCGCATCGCCTAATGCCGCCCAACTTTTACAGCGCAATGCCTAATGCCGTCAAAAATTAATTACTGCTGCCCAAACGTAACAGCACAACGCCTACAGCTGCACAAACATAGTATGCCTCCTAAACAACTTTTTAACCATTACTATTCATGCCTCAGCCAGCCTTTTTTGGTTGCACACACTGGGGGATTGAACCTATGGCCCCTGCACCATTGGTTATTATCTTCACCGTTGTGCTACGGCTCTGTTCCCATATGTGTCCAGCAGCGCCCCACTTAGCCTTCCCACGCGCTAATGTGGGCCCCGCACATTAGCGCGACGCGCACCCGTACGGTCGTTTTTTTTCCTTTTTCTGCCTGAACCGCCCACTCCTTATATGGCACACGCACACAAACGGGGACCCGCACATTTTCGGAGTTTAGTAAACATGCCCCTTTGTATGTTTTATCAGTGGTCCAGTGAACTTTTTTAAATGGTTTTAGTCATTTTAATTATGTATTATATTTCAGTTATGTATTTATATCAACTATGTTGTCTTTTGTCGTTAATGAGTCATTCTTTGTCTCTTGAGGTCCCTTGAGGAAGGCAGCCATGTCAAAGCACAGCGGTGTTGGGACATTTCTGAATAAAAGGACTATTCTCTAATCCTTGCTCCTTTCTGATTTTTGTTTCTGCTTTGTGCAAGGGATTGTGCATTTGATTGGTGAACCCCATTCAGATTTTATCCAAAAATGTGGGCACTTTTGTGAGAGCGAGAAGTTGGCTCTGGCTGTGGCATTGGGTGGCAGACTCCAGGAGAAAGGCTTATCTCACAGACTCCCATCTAAGGGAAGGCTTCTGTTTGGGGAGGAGTTGGAGAAGTTGGTGCAAAGTGTGGGAGAGTCCAAGCTACAGAGATTGCCTGATGATTGGAAGAACTCAAGATTTAGAGTGAGTCTACCAAAGTCCCTGGCTCATCAGAGGTTTTGGCCATCCAGGTCATCATTTCAGTCTTACAATAGCAGCTTCAATTTTTGTTGCTTTCATACCTTCAGGAAGCTGAACGGCAGGTCTACCCTGGCACCAGGTTCACCAAGGAAGTCACAGGGAAAGATAGTAGGTCCCCCCCATAGTGGTACCTGTGGGCGGGCATCTCAGAGAGTTTGGAAAACTTCAGATCTTTGGGTGTTGGATGCACAACTACTACTGAGCATTTGTATAGCATTACAAGACATACGCAGTGCTGCACAGACATGTAAGAGACATCCCTGCTTATCATAGCTTACAAGCTAGTCAAGACAAACAACATAGTAGGTGTAGACAGGGATACATCTAGGAGAATGATAAGGAAATAAAAAGATCAGGTGAGTCAAGATCTGAAAAGGGCAGTAAAGAGGTGAGTTTTCAGCCTGGATTTGAAAAAGGCCAGAGAAGGCACCTGACGTACAGACTCAGGTAGTTTGTTTCAGCGCATAAGGAGCAGCAAGGTGAAAGGAGCGATGACGGAGAACATCTCCTTTTGAAAGTGTGGCATTTGCAGGCACATGTCGACTCCTTTAAAATTGGGATTCAAAAAATACTTCTCTCTTGTTTGTGTACTACAAAATAGATTGAGTTTGGATGTAGTTCAGTATGGCTGCATTCTGGAACTGGCTTTCTTGGTACCAGGTGGGTTTTTGGAGTTATGTGGCTGCAGTTCTGGAAAGGCCTTTGCAGCTCGAGGAAATTGTTCCAGTTCTTGGAGAAGAATAAGGTGAAGATCAGAACTCAATCTATTTTGTAGTGCCCAAACAGGAGGGGATAGTTTTTGATTCCTGAACTTAGAGTCGACGTGTGACTTCAAGTGCCATACTTTCAAAAGGAGATGTTCTCTGTCATTGTGGTAGTAAGGAAAGTAATTTTTTCCTCCTTTTCCAGTAGCCCTTCTACACTATCTCTCACAAAAATGTTGAAATGAACTGAACTAAGGACCCATCCTTGTGATACACCACTGGAAACACCTCTTTCCTCAAAGTGAACTCCATTGATCATTACCCTTTGTTACCTCTCACAACCAGTTCCTCACCCAGTCAGCAACTTTGGGGCCCATAACAAGGGCACTCAAAGGCCTTGTTGAAATCAAAGTACATCACATTGAGCATTTCCCCCTGATTTGAATCTCTGGTCATAAGAACATAAGATATGCTATACTGGGTCAGACCAAAATGTCCATCATGCCCAGTATTCTGTTTCTAACAGTGGCCAATCAAGGTCCCTAGCACCTGTCAGGCTTCCAAAAGTAGACACTTCCAGGGGTCAGCGGGGGATTTACCATGTCCACTTTAATAACGGTTTTCAGACTTTTCCAGGAACTTATCCAAACCTCTTTTAAAATGAGCTACACTAACAGCTTTTACTATATCCTCTGGCAATGAATTCCAGAATGATCACCCAGTCAAAGAAAATAATGGTTTATGGTTTATTAGATTTAAGATACTGCCATTCTGCAAAGCTAGCAAAACAGTTTACAATCAAGTCAAAATAATTAAAATAAAATAAAAAATAGGAAAAAAAAGAGATAGTAGCACCATTTTGTATAGGAAAGAAGGGAAACTAACTAAACATTGAGGGAAATCCAGCAAGTTTTGGAAAAGTGGATAAGAAGGATACAAGGAAAGATATGGCCTATAGCAGCACATCTACTAAAATGCTCCTAACCCATAATTCCGAAAGCCTGCTAAAAAAGAAGGGTCTTTAGAGCAGCTTTAAATTTCTGGAAGACTGGTTCCAGTCGCACCGATTTGTTTGACAAGGCGATTAGAGATCAGATGCCATGATCATCTCTCTCTAACACTCCTTTTCAGAATTCAATATGTAATTGGTCACTTAATTCTACTACACATGGAGCTCAGTCTTAATAGTCCTTCCGTTCGTTCAGTGAACCAGAACCTGGTATCTATGCGGTCTTGTAGGACTGGAGTTAGGACATGGCAAACAGGACAGTTGTCCTAGGCCTCCATGGTATAAGGTTGCCCCTATGTGCCAGGCTGATGGAGGGATAGACTGCAGGTTGGCTTTGGGACCCCTTTACCAGTTTCTGCCCTGGGCCCTGCATATTTAACACTAGCCCTGTGCTCTTGTACAGCCCCCACCAATTCTTTAACGTCTAACCTACTTAAAGATTTAAGAGACTTATTGCTGCCATCTCTGCACTCTGTTATTACTACAAGGGGTGAATTACCAGATAGGTGGAACAGGCAAATTGCTTGTCAACATCTTAAAGACCCTAGAGATTTTTTTACTTATGTCCAACTATCTTCCAATATCTAACTTGCCATTTATCTCTGAGTTACTAGAGAAGATTGTCGTCACTCAATTTTCCAGTTTCTTAGATAAAACAAATTCTTATCATCCCAGGCAAACCAGCTTTTGTTCATTTCATAGCACGGAGGTGACCCTGATAGGCATTACTGAGTATATTTAAAGGGATCAGAGAAAGACTGTTCTTCTGCTTTCATTCGATATTTCCTCAGTATTTGATATTGTAGAACACACTCCTTTTGAATGAGCTCTACAACACTGGCCTGAGAGAGACTCATTTTCTGAATGTTGTAACCTTCAGTATGAGGTCCGAGGGTCCTGCGTTGGCACATATGTTCTTTAATATCTTCATTGCTCCACTTGCTGTCTTACTGTAAGATGCTATGTTTTACAGCATTTATATATGCTGATGATATTCCCCTGCTCAGCACCTTTGAGCTTTCTGTTTCCACTGCTGTCTCCAAGATTACACAGAACCTCAAGTCAGTGGTTAGAAGTGCTGATGATAATAAATTAAAATTAAACCCAGAAAAGACAGAAGCAGCCTATTTTACTAAGGTTCAGAAACTCTGTGGTATACCAGTCATGATAAACGATAGCATTAAAGTTCTAGGGGTTGTCTTGGACAATTGCCTGTCCTCTAATCAGCAAATTAATACCTTAGTTAGAAATTCTTTTTAAACCCCTGCATATCTTGCATTTTGTTCGTACCATTTTTGACCCCCCAACAGCGGCTGGATTATTATAATGTCCTTTATCAAGGCTTAAAAGTCTCTCAGATCAAAAGACCCCAGTTAATTCAAAATATACCCATTAAATTATTCAGTGCTGCAAAGAAATGTGATTGTGTAACCGTTTATGAAATATTAGCATGGCTCCCTATCACATATCAGACAGCATTCAAGATTATGGTTTTGGTACACAAAATCTTCTGTGCGGGTTTGCTGCTCTTTCTATCCAGTGTTATTATCCCTTACGCACCGACTCAATAATTGCCCCAGTTTTATCCAAGTTGTAGTACCTGTTCTTTGTAAAGCTTGCTGCACTGTGCTAGTCATTCTGTTTCATGTAAACTGCACTGATGTTGAATAGCGCGGTATAAAAGAGACTGTAAATAAATAAATAAAATGTCTTACCCTCATCTACACAAAATCTCCTGCTGCTTCCTTCTTCTACTAAGATGCATCATGAAGGTATTCGATGTTGCTTATTTAGGGGGTAGTTATTAAGCTGAGGTAAATCCGCAGCTTAGTTTACCATGGGAGTCACACCTAGTGGCAATACCCCAAGACTACCACCAGGGAATCGCAGACACCACCATTATATCATCAGGATTGCGTTGAGGTAGGCCCACAGGGTCCTGGAGGGGTGGGGGTTTGGATCGAATGTAAGGGTCTTGAAAGAGAGGAATGGGACTTTGATGGTGTCTTGGGGGGGGAGCTGGAACCATGAATGGGGAGGGGGTGTCTTCCCTTCTTGGTGGTGCCAGGGGTTGGGGACTCACCAACCATCGATTACAATTTAAACACACAGCCCCTTTAAGATCGCGGCCTAGAGCAAGAAATAAGGTGGAAGGGAAGTAAGCAATACTGATGCAACCATAAGGCAAGATCAGGCAGTGGCCTAGGGCAGCAGCTTCTGAGAAGCAGCAAAGAGCAGCAGCATTCAAAGCAAAACAATAGATCCTGACAGACACAAAAATTCAAAATAATTCAGCATGTTCTTTTACTTACAGGGAGAGTAGGCACACAGCTGCATACAAAGATGACATTTTACTTACCAGTTGATGTCCTTTCCTTGAGTCCTGCTAGGCCAGTCCTCACAAGTGGGTTGTGTTCCCATACCAGCAGATTGGTGAAGACAAAGAACCAATGAAAAGCCCAGATTTCAATGACATCACTCCTATAGAAACATGACTGCAGAAAAAGACCATATGGCCTATCTAGTCTACCTTTCCCTATCAACTACAATACTCCCCTTGTTATCTTTAGAGATCCTTTGTGTTTGTCCCATGCTTTTTTTGAATTCAAATACTATCCTCGCCTCTACCACCTCCACTGGGAGACTATTCCATGCACTTACCACTCTTTCTGTAAAGGATATTTCAGCATATTATTCCTGAGTCTATTCCCTTTCACCCTTATCCTGTGTTCTCTCATAGCAGAGCTTGCTTTCAATCGAAAGAGACTCTCCTCTTGTGCATTTATGCCATGTAGCTATTTAAACATCTCTATCATGTCTCCTTTATACCACCTTTCCTCTAAAGTATACATATTAATATCTTTAAGTCTTTCCTCGTATGTTTTATAACGAAGACAACTAACCATTTTAGTAATCATCCTCTGCACCAGCTCCATCCTGTTTATATCCTTTTGAAGGTGCAATCTCCAGAATTGCCCATAATATTCCAAATGAGGTTGCACCAGAGACTTATACAGAGGCACTATCACCTCCTTTCTTCTGCTGGCCATTCCTCTCCCTATGCACCCAAGCATCCCTCTAGCTTTCGCCATCGCCTTTTCTACCTGTTTAGCTACTTTAAGTTCATCAGACAAAATCACGCCTAGGTCCCGCTCTTCTTTGGTGGACAAAAGTACTTCACCCCTATACTATATCACTCCCTTGTATTGCTGCAGCCCAAATGCATGGCCTTGCATTTTTTAACATTAAATCTCAGCTGCCAAATTCTAGACCATTCTTCAAGCTTAGCTAGATCACTCCTCATGTTATCTACACCTTGCTGGGTGTCTACTCTATTGCAGATTTTGGTATCATCCGCAAAGAGGCAAACCTTACCCGACAGCTCTCCCCCAATATCGCTAAAAAAGATGCTAAAAAGAATCGGACCAAGGACAGTACCCTGGGGCACATCACTGGTAACCTCCATTTCCCTGTACTCTTTGTCACCTCCCACTCAACCAATTTCTAACCCAAGCAGTAACTTTAGGGTTCATCCCTAGGACGCTCAGTTTGTTTATAAGTCACCTGTGCAGAGCAGTGTCAAAGGCTTTACTGAAATCTAAATACACCACATCTAGGACTCTCCCTCGGTCCAACTCCCTGGTCACCCAGTCAAAGAAATCAATCAGATTTGTCTGACAAGACCTGCCTCTGGTTAATTCATGTTGCCTCTGATCCAGTAATCCATTGGACTCCAGAAACCTCACTATTTTCTCTTTCAGCAGCACTTTCAATAATTTACTCATCACAGAGGTTAAACCAACCAGCCTGTAGTTTTCAACCACATCCTTACTTCTGTTTTTGTGTAAAGGGACCACATGAGCCCCTCTCCAGTTCCCTCAGTATTCTAGGGTGTATCCCATCTGGTCCCATCACTTTTTCTACTTTAAGTTTAGCTAGTTTCTCATGAACACAGACTTCTGAAAATTGTTCAAGATGCCCCTCACTTCTGTTCCTGTTTGTAGGTGTTTTCTGAGGTCCTGCTCCTGGTTCATCTGTGATCACAGAACAGAAATGTTTGTTAAGCAATTCCGCTTTATCCTCATCAGCTTATGCATATGCCTCCCCTTCACCCTTGAGTCTGGCAATACCACTTTTGCCCTTCCTCTTCTCACTAACATATCTGAAAAATGTCTTATCCCCCCCCCATTTTATTTCATTGGTTATTTCCTCCTTTTTTTAAAATCTTTGCTTTCCTGACTACTTTGCTAGCTTCTCTAAGTTTTTCCAAATATAGATGCCTGTCTTCCTCTCTCTATGATCTTTTGTATTTCATGAAGGCCTCCCTCTTTTTCTTCACCTTTTCAGCTACTTCTTTCGAAAACCACAGTGCTCTCCTTTTCCTTTTACCTTTATCTATGATTTTTACAAAAAGGTTTGTTGCCCTTAAAATATCCCATTTCAATTTTATTCACTGTTTTTCTACATCCCCCAGCTGTTTCCATTCCAGTAATGACTCCCTGAGGTATTGGCTCATCTTGGCAAAGTTAGTTGTCCTAAAGTTTAAGAGCCTCTCTTTTGAATGGATTTTATCAGTCCTAGTCCTAATATTTAACGACCCCATCTGGTGATCACTGGATGTAAAATGATCTCCCACTATAACATCAGAAACACTTTCCACATTTGTAAGCACCAATCCAATATGGCCCCTTCACATGTGGGTTCTGTTGCCAGTTGTCTGAATAGTTTTCCCTGTAGAGAATCCAGGATCTCCTTACTTCTAGATGATACTGCCGCAGGAATGTGCCAATCAACATCTGGTATATTGAAATCCCCTATCAGTAGCACTTCCCCTTTCCTGGCAATGCTGTGTACGTCTTCTATTAAATCTCCATCCACTTCTTCTCCTTATGAGGGGGGTCTGTATATCACGCCAATACAAATAGATTTCTCTTTCCCTCTTTCTAGTTTAACCCACAGTGCCTCCTCTCTCCCTTTTAAGCCCTGTATTTCCATAGCTTTAATATTATTTTTTACGTATAGTGCCACTCCTCCTCCCCTTCTTCTTACCCCGTCCTTTCTGAATAAAGTGTAGCCTGCTATAATTACATCCCAGTCATGGTTGTCCATGAAGTATGACTCTGTTACTGCTACTAAATTCAAGTCGGCCTTTCCCATTAAAGCCTCAAAATCTGAGATCTTATTTCACATGGTTTATTTGTACGTTTTTTTTGTGCGGAACTTTCACATCTTACGGCTTGGCTCCTCCCTGCTTCAGAGCTGACACCCGTCCATTTTCCCTCTCTCTCCTTTGCCCCCTAGTTCTTTCTCCCTCCATCCTTATAGCTTTCTTTCCCTCTTTCTTATCCAGTTCTCTCTCACCCTATCCCCTCCCTCCTCGGCATAACACCCAGTTCTTTCTTTGCCCCCCAGCTATCTCTCTCCCTTCAATCCCTCCCCCCCCCCTCCAGGAATTATCCCTTTTTAGACGCATCCCCCCCTCTCTTTCTCAACCCCCCTCCCCCAGCACCACCATCAGCATGCTCCCCAAGCTCTCCCACAGCCACTAGGGGCACACACCTCAACATCCTCAGTTTGTTCTCTTCCTGCCCCTTGCCCCCTCCCGCCTCCCTGCACTCATCTCCAGAAGAGGACAAGAAAGCAACTGCATGTCGGGCCATGTCATCCTTCTCTGGCTGCTGATTTGAACTACAAAGTTGTATTCTGTCCCATGTTGTTCAAATAAGCAGTCAGGGCCAGGGTGGCAGAGGATGAGGACACGGACCAACATGTAGCCACCCTCCTCCTCCTCCTCTTGTGAAGATTAGCGTTGGAGGGAGGGGGGAGCAGAGAATCATATGAATTGTTGCTGCTGACGCCATCTCTGGTGCCTGTGCAGAATTCTGTGCAAATTTTGCATTGCGCAATTGGGCAGAATTTTCCCAGGAATACTTTATACAAAATGCCAATGAGGGTTGGGATTGTATAACAAACCGATTTCAGGTAATCTATGTCAATGAGAACAAAAGCCTTAGTGAATCAGGCCATAAGACGCAAAAATAAACTGATACAAATTACCCTTTCTGTCAATTAAACTGATACAAATTACCCTTTCTGTCAATTAAATGCAGAACTATAATTCCCCTTCCCTAGCTTCTCTCTCTCTATTTCTGTTTCTCCCTTGGCCTCTTGCTCTTTTAACTCTTTCTCAGTTTCTCCTTCTGTCATTCTTTTCATATCTTTTTATTTTAATTTTATTCTACAGCAAAAGTGACTGGACGGGTCTGAAAGCAGAGCTAGTTGTCTTAGAACTGGCTCAACCTATTAAAACTGTTTCACTTGTTCCACTGAATCTCCAGGTAATTTAATTCCAGCAGAGAGAAAGGAGTACAGCGAGTGAGAGCGGGCAGCAAAACTGTAGTAATCCGTCTGAATGGCAAGCTACAGCAGTCACTCACGCACTCTATTTTTTAGACCGAAAATGATCTTGATCTGCCTGAAATGAACGTAGCTTTAAACAGACAAAGACTATTCACAAGGCCGAATCTCTATTCATGAACTTTTTGTTTGATTTTAAATGGAAAATATAAAATACATCATCTGAAACCTGATTTTCTTCTTCGCTGGCCACTGCAGCTCCCTTGCTATCTTCTTCAAGGGATTCTGCTTAATAGGCTGGGTGTGAACCTGGGGCCTATGGAATATTTTCTGGAAGAGTGAAGTAAGAATCAAAAGCTCTTTTTACTCAATGCAGTCAGAGAGCTTGATGTTTTTTTCTCAGTCTCCTGTCCCTGTTAATGGTTATTTACATTGCAGTGTTCCATCACAAAAGACTGTCAACTGAAGAGTGTCAAACAATAGACAATAGACAATCCGAGATATTTAAACTGAAGGTGCTGAATAGGAAGACTCAGTGGTCAAATTAATAAAATGAAGAGTGGCTAAAGAGGGACAGATGTGGTTTCTGCATACACTGCAGTTCTTCCCAGTAGCAGAGCTATAGGGAAGGCTACAGTGCTTTCTGTGAGGGTCCCAAGAGTCCCTAGAATGTTCTTAATATAAGATATGTGGGCTCCACACTTCCTGCTACAGCCACCTAGGAGAGTTCCACGCTTCTTGTGGCACTCCCTAATTACCTGCAGTTCTCTGCTTCCCATGATTTTCTTTTGCAGTTAACATATATTTATACTAATAGTTTTTATGTTTACTTGATTATAATGTGCTACATTAACAGTTATATTTTTTCATTATATTTATTTTTATTTTAGACAATTGATGCTATCGTTTATCAGGGATTGTGAATAACTTTGGATTGAACATGGACTTAGGTATCCTTTTACTAAAGTGCATTAAGCTTTTGCACTTAATGCAGGTTTGTTTTCATATTAACATGCATTAAGTGCAAAGCCTACATGGTGATGTCCGAGGAAAGATCAGTGTGTTCTCGACAGGTTACTGCAGGTGCAGTTACTTCCATCTATTGAGGTGACATTAAATGCACCATTCTAATTGCAACATTGACAGTTTGCAATATGCCCCTCTGCTCTAACCGCAATGTTCTTACCATGCCCGCTTCACCCCTAACATGCCCATTTGCAAACCTAATGCATTTGTCAATTAGCGCAAAAAATCAGTGCACATTAACTGTCGTACCCTGCAGTAACTGTTACCGTGGGCCTGAACGTGTATTTAAAACATGCCAAATCGTGTGATAACTACATAGCACACTTTAATAAAATGGTCCCTTAGACATGCTCCTTGCAGTGCCCCTCAGGGCTAGAGCCATATATAAGGGACCCCCCTTCTCCCCCTCCCCTCACACACACACTCCTTACAGCACTTCCTAGTATTATAACCACACTTGAGGGCTCTGCAGTACTTCCCACTATTACTGCCACATATGAGCATCCCACTTTCCTACAGAGCTCCCCAGATGCTCAGTCATACAGTAAGTCAGGATCACACACTCCCTGAAGCATTCCCCAATACATGAGGTTCCCACATTCTCAGCAGTGCTTCCCAATATTACAGGTAATACCAGGGTTCTGTGTACCCTACAGGATGCTCCTTTACTGCAGCCCCTCAAGTAACTTTGACACTCTTTCCAATGTTGCTTGCTACAATAGTCATATGTGAGTGTTGTAGCGTCCTTGTAGCACACCCCAGTAGTACAGCCTTATGTTAGGGTCCCTCACTCCCCTGCAGCGCTCCCCAGTACTATAGGCATACATGATCGTCTATTTCCTGCAGTGCTCCCAATTGCTACAGCCATATGTCAGGAGTTGAGAGGAATTTTAAATTGTTTCTTTAATTGCAAGTCTAAATGTCCTGCTTCATTAAAGCACCATACAAGTTGTGAAATATGCACTTGTGACTGAGAATAAAGAATATAAACTGGTATCGTGTCTCATCTCTGGGAATGGAAGGGATCCTGAGTCCCTTTTGATGCAGACCCTACACCATTGTGGTTGTCACTCACTGGCCTGCTCCTTCTCTACTACTTCCTCAGTTTTGCACCCCAGATGGACGACACTAGACTTTCATGCAGCTTTCTGAGATTGCTTTTCACTCTGGCTACTCCCTCAAGGGTGATTTGTTCTTCCTAAGGGCATATTTACTAAAGCCCCCACCAGAAATGTGTTTTTTGGCCATGTTCCATCACAGGGGGCCCATGATAAGTACAGAGGACGCGTGCCCTCTGTCCCCCTGCAGTTAGCATGGTGCAAAACTACAGCATTGTGCAAACTGGCGCGCAGTTGCACTCATGCTAATGGCAGCCATTGTGCTTAGCACAAGTTACTATTGCCTGCACTAACCACAAAGTGCCGTCAGTGCCTACATATCACACACTAACTAGCTGGCTAGCAGGGGCGTTTTAGAGCAGGGCCCCATGCTACTTTGTAGTGCGCACTGTTACTAAGCATTAAGATGCCAATAATATTATGAGCAGAACTTCTGATAGCTCTTATGTGCCACACAGCATTCCAGCATGTGCACTACAAGTACCTTTTTGTGTGCAGGATCTGGGTGCCGCTAACACAGACCCCTGGACACATGCTCCTGGCTTGCACTCCGGTTTAGCATGTCCTTTCTGTGTGCAGCTCATTTGCATGCTATTTGCTTACAGCATGGCTGCACAAAACCTCTGCATTAAACTTGCGTTTGGAAACCCCATGCTAGAGCTTTAGTGCAGGTTTTCTGCGCTGACCTCCACATTTTCCAGCCAAATAATGCTTACTTATCCACAGCGACTTTGTCTTCTCTCAGCTTTTGTTATTTGCAAAAAGGCACAGTTTTTAAACTTTACATTTTTGATTTATATGTTGCCCTCCTCTAAGAAGGACTCAAAGTGACACATAACATAGTAGCAGTAACATGTATTATTAACATTAGTATTTAGCTCACGCCTTTCCAGGAGAATATCCAGGCGAGTTACATCAGCAACTTGAGAGCTTGGGGGCAGGACTGTAGCTTGCTTTGTTTGTCTCCTCCAACCAAAAGAGATTTTTCTTGCCCCTAATTCAAACACTAAAGCTGTTTCCATTATATGCAAGCTGACAAGTGCATTTGGTTTATTCATCCTAAGAGATATGAGGGTACGATGTCACAGTAGCCCCATTTACCACGTTGCCTTTCATAGATATGTTTGGTAATAGAGGGATTATAAATTACTGTTGCTGAGGTAAGAACAGAATATACATTTTATTTTCTATGGTGAAAATATTCTAGCTCAGCCCAGTCATCCATCTAAGAAACTACCTTCAACCAGTAAAGTATGAATTTCTTTTGATTTATAAATATATTGCATATTTCTTCATTTCCTGCGAGTCTGTTCCCAAAAATCACAGATAACGCATACATCGGACACTGACATTATTTAAGAAGAATAGGTATATTATGTGTATATACAGATAGATGGAAAGATATAGAAATAGGCCAGATATTCAAATGGATGTATACAGTACATTTAGTGGCGGCCACTAAAGATTCCTATCTGGATAGAGCCACTCAAAGTTCTCTCTGACCACTCCGACACTGCCCGTATTGCACTCGGGTGGAGCCAAGAGCATTTTCATCCAGCAATGCAGGTAGTGGCGATATTCAGCCAATATCCATATAGCTATGTGATTAAGTAAGAACCGAAAAATTGCTGACCTCCTTAAATCACATATGGCATAACAGAAATCAGAAACAAACGCCATTACTCTTAGGAGAGCGTAAGAAGGCAATAAGGTTAGATGGGTATTGGGATGGGGTTGAGGGATAGTTTCAACAAAAGCTCATCATGGTGTTTAAACAGGCCAGCCCGACCATTAGGCAAACTAGACAAGGGAAGCAGCATCTTAGGGGTGTGGGAACAAAAAGCAGCTACAGTCAAAGCAAAGCAATGCATCCTGGCAGCTGCACAAATTCAGAGTCATCCGTGCGTACCTTTATCTTCTTGCAGAATGGGCAATGTGTAGATAGCCCGGCTACCCTTGTAAGTGACAGTGCTATATCCTTTTGGTTGGAGGGGTCAAACAAACCAACTTCCAGGCCCGTTCCTAAGTTGTTCAGATGCTGATGCTGTGTTGGGCTAAATATTAGTGGGGCTATAATCCCCATAGCCCATCCCATTTCACTGCCTATGTCTCCCACTGTCTCTGGTACCAGTGGCATCAACAAGAGGTAAAGTCAGTGAGAGGCAGATGAACCGACATGCACTCACAAGGAATTCTTAGGCAACAGGAAGCTTATATAGGAGAAGAGGTGGGGCTGCCTCAGGGCCTGGGTCACAGGCCCCATGATAATTTTATCTCCAGTTGCTGCAGAAAGATCTTTGATATCTTGACTGATGGAGTATTAGGTGGGGGCAGGGGGGGAGAGAAATTTGAGGGCTGCTGCTTTTGGTGGAGGAGAGATGGAGCTTTTGCTGCTGGACGGGGGTTAGTGGAAGAGGGGGCTGCTGCTGGAAATGGGGTTGGAGTAATAGGAAAAAGAGGAGGGGGCTGCTGTTATTTGGGCAAGGAGTCGAGAAAAGGGGAGAACAGGCTGCGCTCACTGGGCATGGTTTGGTGAGTTTGGTTCCTAGGAAGGGGGAACTCAATGGAGTCATCAGGAGAGGGGCTGCTTCTGTCCAGAAGGAGGGGGCTGTTGCTAGGCAGGGGGTGAGAATGTGAAAGGTGCTGCTGCTGGGTATAAGATGAGTGGTAGAAGGGATAAAGGAACAAAGTAAAGCTTGCTTACAAGACAATCAAATACAATGTGAATACGCACAGCAGAACAGGAGAGGGGGGGGGGAGGCAAGGTAGGAGAAGCAGGACAGTGGCACTTGGAGACAATGAAAGCCAGCCATCATATCTACAACTAGACTGGCATATGCCTCCTAACACAGAAGCAAGGTAAAGAGTTGTAGCTGGAGGGAGTCATCAGCAGAGACTTCTTTACATTATACAAAAACTTGAAAAGGTTGAGAACACAGACTGAGCATTGGCAGCTGGAGGTACAGAAATGAAAAGGCCATGTAAGAAGTCAGCAGCATGTGGACAAATGCAGGCAAGCTAAGCACATAGTCTGGATGTGATAAACACATAGTGAGAGCCCAGAGGAAAAGCAACCTTAGCAGAACATTCCTGCACTGGTCTTCCGACACACACCATGTGCAAAAATGCAATGCATGCCCTTGAGTCAGTCCTGACTCCTGGCAACCCAGAAGCTCCTGGGTTTTCTTGCCAGTGTCACCAGAAGTAGATTGCAAGGCCTTTCTTCCAAGGCAGTGGAGGGTTTAAGTGACTTGCCCAAGGCCACAAGGAATGCTAGTGGGAATTGAACCCTGGTTGCTTGGTTGCTGAACCAGTGCTCTAACCACTAGACTACTCCTCTGCACCACAACATGTGCACAGATGTCTATTTAGATGAATATACGTCCCTACAAAAAGAACACTTTATACATTCCTGCAGCATTTACTTTTCCTACGTTCTTTCCATTTTCTCTGTTGAGATCCTAAAATATAGGGCAGTGTCAGTACTTTGGGATGTATTTAAATTAAACAGAATAGTGAATGAGGGATAGATAGCACTTTGGACTTCCTGTCATGGCTTCAGATGATCTTAGGCCATGAACATGCTCAATATGCTTCTTCAACCAGTTTCAGGTGTTGGTGATATCAGGCGTGTGACTCCATGTATCTGAAAAGTGGGGACGTGCATTCGTTAACATCTATTCCGTTCATTACTACACCTTAAAATATTGAGTGCATGCAAAATTGATTTTATTATTATTAGGCTCACTGCTTTCCAGGAGAAGATCAAGGTGAGTTACTGCGACGCCCCTGCCCCGCCTTAGGGCTAAAAGACAGGAGCGGCCTATTGCCTCGTGAGGAATGGAGTTAAAAACTGTTCCCTGGTAATGCTGGGTAATGTAGTTCTTGTGCTCCTTTCACTCCGAAATAAGTGTAGTTGTGCGCCAGAGACGGTAAGGCTTGCTTGCAAGTATTTTATTGTTGTTGGGGAGATTCTTCCAGCGCATCACAAATTCATACACATGAACAAAACTGGTGCTTTAACATGAACAGAATAAACTTAGGAATAACATCAACTAAAGTAGAATTCAGCTTTAACTTCAGCTTTACTTCTAGGAAGTTTGACTCAGCTCTGCCCCAAGAGGTGATTCCATTTAATGCAGCCTCTTTACATGCACTGTTACGTTCACAGTGGGAGCTTAATTCAGGTGCAAGTAATCAAGGTTCTCAAAGCATGGCAGTATTTTTACTCATACACGGCACAGCAAACTTCTTTCCTCTGGTATTTCCATATAACACAATGAACAATCCATACTATCACAGTCAGGTAAGTCAGAATCCGTTTGCATTAATTCTTCAGACTGTATAGAATTAGTATCATCATTCAGTATTGGTTGTCTGCCTGCTTTTTGTTCTAAAAACTCTTTAAAGCTTTGGAGAAGCAATTCAGCCTGTTGGTTGCTAGATAAGCAATTGTCAGCAGCTATTAAGCTTCTCTCTTGGTCAGTAATGTTTCCCTTCTCCCCTCTCAGGCTAAATAAGTCAGGGTAACATTTAGGCTCTCTTAGTAAGGCTTCAAACATAGGAGAATTGAGTTTACCTTCGCTCTTGTAACTCCTAGGAAAACTGCTTACTTTTTGCCAAGCCCCTCTCGTCCTAGGTGGCTCAGACGTCTTCCAGCTGTGAGGGTTCCTGTGTCTCTCTGGTCCCAACTGTATTCCAAAGAATGAGTTTTCTTTCTCACTTGCCTGCCATGGAGGCTTCCTCTTCCAGGGCTCTGCCTTCTTCCAGGAGTCTAATCCAGGGCTACGTCCACTTTCCTCAGGACTTTCATTCACAGCCCTTGAAAAGATCCTTGCAGGTCTTCTTTTATTACCAGGGTCAAACGTACTGCCACACTGCTTCCTGGTCTTCCATTCACTCTCTGACTCACTCTCAGCTGACGTACCAAACGTCCTTCCACAGCTCGTCCTCTCACAGGTCCTTTGCTCTGAGGTCCTCTGCTCAGAGTTCCTTGTGCAGCTCTGTGCACTGCTCTGCCTACTTCGGCTCAGTCCTTCGCTGCTCTCCTTGCTCTCTTTGCTCCCTTTGCTCTCCTTAGCAGGGTCATTCTCAGGTTTAAAACGACGTTCTCTTCCAGGCACGCCCCTTCCAACCACTGGGTGTGCCCAATCAGGACTACTCAACTCCTCCCCTGGGCTGGTATCCATTCTTAGCTCAGCAGAAAGGAGTTTTTCTTTCCTTCCAGTATTGTCAATCTGGCGTAAATCCTGTTGCCCTTCAGGATTTTCCTCGGTCTCCATTGCCTCAGGAGGGCGCTCTTCACCACAGATCCCCTCCCTTAAGATATCACGGGCTGGCTTCTGACCAGAGGCACAGCACGTGATTCTACCTAGGGATTTGGAGCTGATCTGTGTTTTTTCTACAACTTTTATGTCGTGAACAACGGTGGCTACCTGAGCTAGGGCTGTCCTATCATGCCAAGGCTTCAAGAGGTTGATGTGGTATACTTGTTGGCGTCCTCTCTTATTCTCCACAAGATAAGATACTGGACCCACCGGCCGGACTACCTTACATGGGCCTTTCCATTGGCTCTCAAATTTCGGGTTTGGGGCCGCCACCATCACTATAACTTTGTCTCCGACGGCTAACTGGCGCGGCCGTGTGCCTTGGTCATAATAAGTCTTCTGCCTTCGCTGATTGCTCCTTAGATTGACCTCTGCCACTTGTGTGGTGCGGCGTAAGCGACCTTTTATATCCTTTAGAAACTCAGGTACTCCTACCTCATGTACGTCGGGCTCTACCCACTGTTCTTTTAGGATATCCAATACCCCACGGGGTGATCGACCGTACATTAGCTCATATGGCGCTGTCCCTAGGGATGACTGCTTCCTCTCCCTACAAGCATAGAGGATAAACGGGAGCATAGTATCCCAATTGGCCATATCTCCTTCCAGACTGCGGCGCAACATTCTTTTAATAGTCTGATTTTGTCTTTCCACTAGCCCATTGGTTTGTGGATGATAGGCTGAGGTCTTAATATGGCGGATGTCAAACGCTTCCCAAACTTGGGCTAAGTACTTAGATAAGAAGTTGCTTCCCCTATCTGTAAGAACTTCGCGAGGGAAGCCAACCTCGCAAAACAGTTTTATAAGTTCAGCCGCCACGGCCTTAGCTGATATAGTGCGTAGTGGCATGGCCCAAGGAAACCGTGTTTCTTGGTCAATGACCACTAAAATATACTGAAACCCCCTAGGTGTCTTGATTAAAGGACCAACAATGTCCATAGCCATTCTATGGATGGGTTCTGTAATAACCGGGGATGATATCATCGGGACTTCTTTCGGATGGATGGCAGAGACCCGCTGGCATGTTGGACAGGCTTCGCAAAACCTCGCTGTTTCTTTAAAAACACCCGGCCAATAGAACCTCGCCAGGATCTGATCCAACGTGCTTCGGATGCCCTTGTGTCCTCCGACCGGATGGTCGTGGGCCAGCCTCAAAACTAAGTTTTTGAAAGTTGCGGGCACCACCACCTGTTTGCGTGTGTTGCCAGTATAGGGATCCTTGCTCTCTCTGTACAGTATTCCGGTATCCAGAAAAAATCTGGGTAGGGTATCCCTATCACTCTGGGCCCATTTAAACGCCTGACTTAAAGCAGGGTCAGCTAGTTGCTCATTGGGGAATGTTGGAAATTTCCCAACCAGTTCTTCTGGCACCCAGGGCAACTCTCGGTCAGCCTGAGTTTCTGCCCTATGCTGAGAGCGATCCTGTCTCTCATTACGCTTCTGCGCTTTCGTTTTCTTAACTTTTCCTCCTGGTGTGGCTATCAGATCCTCATGCGAAGGAAGACTTCCAAAGGCTTCATCAGTAGGATCTTCTCCATTTTCTGAGTCCTTAGCCTGGGCTCTTGTAGCTACCATGGCTCCCTTCGGGGTTAGGCCTTGTCTCATTTCCTTATAAAAATGGGGCCAATCCCTTCCTAAAACCATAGGGTTCGGAAGCTTGGGCACTACTGCAATGGGAACTTTCCTAACAACTCCTAGCGCTTTCACCTGGAGGTTGTACACGGGGTATAACGAAGTGCCTCCGTGAACACAGCGGATTTTTACATTGTGGACAGGCTGAATTGCTACCCCGATGCTTGGACTTGCTGCCACAGCGCCTTGGAGAGCATTGTCTGCTCCACGCCAGAATCAAGTAACGCGGTGGTGGCAATTCCCTGCACCTCTACCTCAATGAGAAATCCTTCTCTGGCCTTCTGTGCATTTACTGCTACTAAGGCAGTTTTAAAACAATTTTTCTGCACATTCCCTTCTCGCCCACATTTGAAACATTTTCTAGGCGGAATCATAGCCTTCATGGTTGGCATACACATTTTTCCTGTTTCCTTTTTAAACCCCCACCTCCTTTCTGATTCGGGTATCGCTGCCCCCTTTGAAGCGCTACTGCCTTCGTGAGCCATTAATTTGGCTTCCAGGAAGCGCTCTGTGAGATCAACGGCCTCTTGTGGGGTCTTGCAGCTCTGCAGAATCAGGAAGGTTCTTATTTCGGCAGGTACAGCATTCATATATTGCTCTACAACAAGACTGTCTATTATAGATTCTTTGGATCTACCCCCTGGATTAAGCCATTTGTCTAACAACATACGTATTCTATCACATAAGGCTTTCGGGGTTTCATTCTGTTTTAACTTTACTGCTCGCAGGAGAGTATGATAAGCTAGCGGTGTAAGGCCCAGCCTTTCCCTGACCGCTCTTTTCACCTCCTCATAATTTCCAGCGAGTTCCGGTGGCATACTTCTATACGCGGCCATAGCCTCGCCCGTAAGGGATGACGCAAACCTAATGGCCCAACATTCTTTTGGCCATGTACTTAACTGTGCCACTCTCTCAAAGCATTCAATGTAGTCATCTACATCATCAGTGTCCTTCAATTGCCCAAAATTGAACATTGTTCCTGCGTTTAAACTAAGCGCAGCTGCAGCGGAAAAACCTGGGGGAGCGGTTGGTATCTCCGGTGGTTTCTTCTGCTCGGCTACCCAAGCTTGTAGCATATCCAATAAGGGTTGCTGCTGGGCTTGAAGGGTGGCAGCATTTCTTGCCTGGGACTCCAAGGTTAAATCCCTCTGTCTCTCCAGTTGCCTGGCCGTCCATTTGAACATTTCAACTGGATCCAGAGACATCTTCAAAACGTCTGTGAAGACAAACACAAAGAAAAAAAAACCAAGTGCGGTATCTCACACAAAAAAAAAAAGTTCCCTTTTTTTTTTCAACTGGCCTAGCAATCACCCCTTAGCCCTGTATCCTGACCTTTCCCTAGGTGGATACTTATTACCTGGCTCAGGTGTTGCTTCAAGCTTTCTCAGTCACTTTGCAGCCAGTAGTCCTCCGACGCTGTGACTCATTCCCTCTAGGATGGTCTGCAGCTGGGGTCTTTCTGGGCAGTTGCTTTCCTGTAGCTTTTTTCTGCGTGGCACCTTGTGCATGCGTGGAATCCTGCCAACGTAGCCACTTGCGACGCCCCTGCCCCGCCTTAGGGCTAAAAGACAGGAGCGGCCTATTGCCTCGTGAGGAATGGAGTTAAAAACTGTTCCCTGGTAATGCTGGGTAATGTAGTTCTTGTGCTCCTTTCACTCCGAAATAAGTGTAGTTGTGCGCCAGAGACGGTAAGGCTTGTTTGCAAGTATTTTATTGTTGTTGGGGAGATTCTTCCAGTGCATCACAAATTCATACACATGAACAAAACTGGTGCTTTAACATGAACAGAATAAACTTAGGAATAAAGTCAACTAAAGTAGAATTCAGCTTTAACTTCAGCTTTACTTCTAGGAAGTTTGACTCAGCTCTGCCCCAAGAGGTGATTCCATTTAATGCAGCCTCTTTACATGCACTGTTACGTTCACAGTGGGAGCTTAATTCAGGTGCAAGTAATCAAGGTTCTCAAAGCATGGCAGTAGAAACAGCTCCGTTGTATTTTTACTCATACACGGCACAGCAAACTTCTTTCCTCTGGTATTTCCATATAACACAATGAACAATCCATACTATCACAGTCAGGTAAGTCAGAATCCGTTTGCATTAATTCTTCAGACTGTATAGAATTAGTATCATTCAGTACTGGTTGTCTGCCTGCTTTTTGTTCTAAAAACTCTTTAAAGCTTTGGAGAAGCAATTCAGCCTGTTGGTTGCTAGATAAGCAATTGTCAGCAGCTATTAAGCTTCTCTCTTGGTCAGTAATGTTTCCCTTCTCCCCTCTCAGGCTAAATAAGTAAGGGTAACATTTAGGCTCTCTTAGTAAGGCTTCAAACATAGGAGACTTGAGTTTACCTTCACTCTTGTAACTCTTAGGAAAACTGCTTACTTTTTGCCAAACCCCTCTCGTCCTAGGTGGCTCAGACGTCTTCCAGCTGTGAGGGTTCCTGTGTCTCTCTGGTCCTAACTGTATTCCAAAGAATGAGTTTTCTTTCTCACTTGCCTACCATGGAGGCTTCCTCTTCCAGGGCTCTGCCTTCTTCCAGGAGTCTAATCCAGGGCTACGTCCACTTTCCTCAGGACTTTCATTCACAGCCCTTGAAAAGATCCTTGCAGGTCTTCTTTTATTACCAGGGTCAAACGTACTGCCACACTGCTTCCTGGTCTTCCATTCACTCTCTGACTCACTCTCAGCTGACGTACCAAACGTCTTTCCACAGCTCGTCCTCTCACAGGTCCTTTGCTCTGAGTTCCTCTGCTCAGAGTTCCTTGTGCAGCTCTGTGCACTGCTCTGCCTACTTCGGCTCAGTCCTTTGCTGCTCTCCTTGCTCTCTTTGCTCCCTTTGCTCTCCTTAGCAGTGTCATTCTCAGGTTTAAAATGAGGTTCTCTTCCAGGCACGCCCCTTCCAACCACTGGGTGTGCCCAATCAGGACTACTCAACTCCTCCCCTGGGCTGGTATCCATTCTTAGCTCAGCAGAAAGGAGTTTTTCTTTCCTTCCAGTATTGTCAATCTGGCGTAAATCCTGTTGCCCTTCAGGATTTTCCTCGGTCTCCATTGCCTCAGGAGGGCGCTTTTCACCACATTACATTCAGGTAGAGTATGTATTTCCCTGTCCCCAAACGGCTCACAAACTAAGTTTGCATCTGTGGCAATGGAGGGTTAAGTGGCTTGCCCAAGACCACAAGGAGTGCCAGTAGGATTTGAATGCTAGTCTTTACAGCTCCAGACTGCTGTCCTAACCACTAGGCCACTCCTCCACAGAGTTAATGTGTCTTAACCAATGAATTAACTTGCATACAATCAATTTGCATACATTAAAAAGTTCTAATTCATGTTAACATTACTCATTTAAATAAATGTCTAAAATTAACTAAAAAAGCAACACAGGAAAAAGTTTGAAAAGTCCAAAAATGAAATAAAAAATTGTGTGTGCACATCCCTACTGACGAGATAACGAGTCCCACGCATATTGTATAGAGGTTAATATATATTACATGGTTCCAAGTGTGGGGCAAACTTAAACCCTGTAAGAGAGTTTAGTTGCTTATTCCAAGATACACAAAGTTCATTGATCCAGATTTATTAATCAAGAATTTACCAGACATCCAGGTTTCAGCAGAAGTTATGAATTCACAGTTTGGTGGTGAACACATAACTCATCTATTTGGACAGGGCAGGCCCCAGAATTGGTTCAAGATGTCTGCACCCTAGTCAGACCTTAAGTCTTACACCCCCACTGGCTGTCAGAAACTATTGTTTATCTTTGAATGCTCTGCTCTTTGCTATTCCCTGAAGCTGTTGCTCCAGGTAATTGCCTAGTTTGCTTAGTGGTTGGTCTGGCCCTGTATCCAAATATTAAAAAAAATGTTTATATAAAATTGGACCAGTTAAATCACTAAACAAGTAAAACAGTCAGATTTTCTCTAGATAATACGGGACAAGGTTATGGATGGGGCAGAGGCAGTGATAGAAGAAATCTATTAAGCCACTAAGGAGGTCATTTTATGACCTCTTTCGCCCATAGAATGCCTCTTAAAAATTAGATCACTCGTAAAGGTATGTACAGTACCATACAGGAGCATACATGTACAGTATGTACAGTACCATACAGGAGCATACATGTAGAGTAGAAATGCTCGGGGGAGGAGTTAGAGTGGAACATGAGCAGAGTCATGATTTACACTCGTATTTTATTTTAAAAAGGCGGATTCTTTATGTGCTAACATTTATGCCTGATCTCAAGTATGCATAAATGTCTGGGCCTTAACAAAGATACAATTTCTGCAAAATTTATACTAGTATTTTATGACGACACATATGTACTTAGGTGGGTGATCGCTGAGGACTGGAGAAGGTCGCACGTAGTTCCTTTACACAAAAGCAGAAGTAAGGATGAGGCTGGGAACTACGGGCTTCTTAGTCTGAACTCTATGGTGAGTACATTAATAGAAACACTGCTAAAACAGAGGATAGTGAGGTTTCTGGAGTCTAATGGATTGTAGGATCCAAGGCAGCCTGGTTTTACTAGAGGCAGATCTTGTCAAACAAACCTTATTAATTTCTTAGACTGGACCACTGGAGAGTTGGACTGAGGCAAAACTCTAGATGTGGTGTACTTAAATTTCAGTAAAGCCTTTAACACTGTTCTACACAGGCGACATAAATAAATGGAGTGCCTTAGGCATGGACCCTACAGTGACTGACTGGGTTAGAAATTGGTTGAATGGGAGGTGACAAAATGTACAGGTAAATGGAGCTTACTCTGAGAAGAAGGATATTACCAGCGGTCCGATTATTTTTAACATTTTTATTAGTGATATTGCAGACGGTCTGTTGGGTAAAGTTTGCCTCTTTGCAGATGATACCAAAATCTGAAATAGAGTAGACACCCAAGAAGGAGTAGATAATATGAGGAGAGATCTAGTGAAGCTTGAAGAATGGTTAAGAATTTGACAGCTCTGATTTAACACTAAAAAATGCAGGCTCATGCGTTTGTGCTGCAAAAATCCAAGGGAGCAGTACAGAATAGGCGGTGAAGTACTATTTTCCATGAAAGATCAGGACCCAGGCATGATTGTTTCTGAAGGTGGCTAAACAGGTAGAGAAAGCAATGGCAAAAGCCATAAGGATGCTTGGGTGCATAGAGAGAGGAATGGCCAGCAGGAAGAACGAGATGATAGTGCCTCTGTATAAGTCTTTAGTGAGACCTCATTTGGAGTATTGTGTGCAATTCTGGAGACCACACCTTCAAAAGGATATAAACAGGATGAAGTCGGAGCAGATGGTGACTACCAAAATGGTTAGTGAGCTTAGTCATAAGGCAAATGGGTCAGACTTAAAGATCTTAATTTGTATATTTTGGAGGAGAGGTGGGAGAGAGATGATATCATAGCAACATTTAAATACTTTCATGACATAAATGCACAGGAGGAGAGCCTCTTTCAATTGAAAGAACTCTGCAACGAGGGGATATAGGATGAAGGTGAAAGAGGATAGACTCAGGAGTAATATGCAGAAATATTTCTTTACAGAAAGAGTGGTAGATGGGTGGAATAGTTTCCCAGTGGCAGTAGTATAGATGAGGACTGTATCCGAATTCAAGAAAACAAGGAACAAACACAGAAGATCTCTAAAGGAAAAAAAGGGACTATAGTAGTTGGTATGGAAGGACTGACTGGATAGGCCTTATGGTCGTTATCTGCCATCATGTTTCTATGTTATCTACTTATCCTCTGCATGGATAAGTTAGCTAGATATAGGCCTGCTCAATGGCAGATCTAAATCTATACACTACACTAGATGTACAAGAGCAAAATATCAAATGCCAAATACACACAATATGCTCCTAAACCAAAGAATAACTCAAAATAGTCTCAATATATTAAGATTAACCTCACAACATTTCCAAGGCAAATTGACCTCAGGATGGCTGAAACCCTACATTTAGTGAATTACTCACTATAGGGAATAGCTGACGCTTACATCATAGGTCAAATAGCCACCAATCTCTCCAAAACTAAATGCTTACTATCAATTTCAAAACCACCACATTACTACTGGGAAAACCACTCACTATACCATCTACCACATGCACACATCATCCACATTCATGACATACAAACCATACAGAAGCGTCATCACATTATAAAAGCTGGACAGAACAAAACAGGAACAGGCTGAAAACTCCTAAACAAAGAGAAAAAAAACGCCGGTAAGGCTCTTGTAAACTATAACCACCCAATATGGGTCAGCTAATACTTATCTCTTCAACTCCTCAAGCCGTCAATCCTGTAAACGCTCTACCGCAAAAGGGCAGATACTCAAAAGCAGGAAACCGATGTCGAAATATTCTTATCATAAACCCTTGGAAATTTTGTGAGGTTAATCTTAATATATTGAGACTATTTTGAGTTATTCTTTGGTTGAGATCTAAATCTATCCCAATAGTGCCACTGTAAACACCGCTTACAGCATATATTCGGTGCTGTCACTTATACAAATATATGTATTAAATCAAGCAGCAGCGCTGGTGCTGCAATTAATAGGGTGAACACACTAGCTGAAAATTGATTCCTAGCTATCTTTCTGCCAGAAAATTTCTAAATCACAAATATGTGTGATGAAGATTTTTCACATACTTCAATAGGAAGGGCAGTTTTCAAAGCAATTTCCTCAGGTGAAAACAGTTTTACAATTTTTTTTAACTGCCATGAAGTCAATGCAGACTCTGGGTGAGCCAACAGCCCCTGGATTTTCTTGGCAAGGGATGACTGGAAGTAGTTTGCCAGGCCTTTTCTTCTGAGGTAATGGAGGGTAAAGTGACTTACCCAAGGTCACAAAGATTACCAGTGGGAATTGAACCCAGACCTCTTTGGTTGGAGGTTGTTGCTCAAACCACTAGACTACTCCTACTATCATAAAAAGCTATATTTTATTATCTCTGTTCAAATTTCTCCCCCTCCCCCTCCCCCTCAACATATGAGTTTGCAAATGGAGGACAGGGAAGCGCGCTATTGTGTCATACTATAAGTGTGAACTTTTCAACTTGTTTTAATTTGAAAAAATAATTTACACTAAAACGTTGTGTGGTTATTTTATATTTAGTAAGTTTTCAAAGTAATGCTATATATTTATTTTATTTAGACAGTTTTGTATACCACCTTATCCTTGGTCAACAAGACATTGGGAGGCATACATTCAACAGTAGGGGAAATATATATAGAGAGAGGATAATATGGATATAAATTCAGTGGGAGTTTATAATAAGTATGTAACTATTTGAAGACTAACTTATAAAGTGAAGTATGTGTGTACTTTATAAAATAGGGGCAATAAGTGGGGTAAAAACATGTGCAAACTAGGGGAGAACACTTATGCCTGTCCCATGCCTAGATTTTGTATATTTTGTAGGAATGCATGCACGTTTTGCTGTTTTATAACTTACATTTGGGCCCATGCTCTGCCCAAATTCCACTCTTGTACATGCTCACACTTAAGGGACACACAATCAGAGTTTTACACATACTTACATACTAACAATCACCTAAAATACACACATAAGTGCCCATTCACACATGTGAAGTCCTTCAAAATATTAGCATATGTGCATAAGTGGTGAATATATTTACATGTCTCCCTTATGAAATTATGAGGTGTGATCAAAAAGTATAGAGACTTGTGTAGTTATATAACAATACGTCGCACCACGATGCTATTAAGCATGCAGTGACCTAGTTGTGCGCTCTTCTTGTGCAGAGTGTAACATGGCTGCAGCACACCTGTACATTTTTTCATCACGTCATGTTTGGTATCATGTAAAAGCAGTTCATCTGATTTACGATGAGTGAAAACGTTTCTGCCAGAAACTTGGAGATTCGTGTAAAGAGACTTATGATGAGTTACAGCAAGTATATGGCGATAAATGCATGAGCTGTGCTCGAGTTTATCATTGATACAAACATTTCTAAGAGGGCCGCCAAAGTGTTGACAGTGACGAATGTTCTGGAAGGCCATTCACGAACAGGAAGGAAGACAAAGGAGAAGCAGTGCATGCTGCGATATGCTGAAATCATCAACTGACTATGAGGGAGCTTGCTGCGAACATCGACATCAGTTTCGGTTTGGTACAATCTATTCTTACTGTCAGTTTGGGGATGAGACATGTGTCTGCAAAATTCGTGCTGAAACTCCTGTCCCCTGACCAAAAAGAAGATGGACTGTCTGCAGCCCGGGAGTTGTTGGAATGCATTGAAAATTACTCCGATTTCATCAAAAAGATGATTACTGGTGATGAATCGTGGGTTTATGGTTATGACCTGGAAACTAAGGCTCAATCCTCACAATGGAAAACGCCAAACTCTCCCAGACCCAAGAAAGCCTGTCAGGTGAGGAGCAATGTTAAGGTCACGCTCACAGTTTTCTTTGATTATCAAGGTATTGTCCATCATGAGTATGCTCCAGAAGTCCAAACCATCAATAAGGAGTACTACGACCAAGATCTGACTCATTTGAGAGATGCAGTTTGTCGTAAGAGGCCAGAGTTGCACAGGAACGGTGAATGGTTGCTTCATCACGATAACGCCCCAGCTCACGCATCACATCTTGTCCAGCAGTTCTTGGCCAAGCACCAAATCGAACAAGCCCATCAGCCTCCGTACTCACCTGAACTTGCACCCTGTGACTTTTTCTTGTTTCCAAACCTGAAATTACCACTGAAAGAAAGGAGATTCAACGACTTGGAGACCCTTGTGCAAAATTTGACACAGCAGATTCATAGCATAAAGAAAGAGGCATTTCAAAATTGTTTCAAGCAGTGGCAGGAACGCTGGAGGAAGAGTGTTGGAGGAGACCGAGTGCAATAACTCTCAGTGTTACACTTCTTGTGTTATTGTACAAGTCTCGATACTTTTTGATCGCACCTCGTAATTCCAAAAGTACCATGATATTTTGCAGCAAAACGGTTACTTTAAAAATTGTCCTTATAAAGGGATTTGTATGCAGTTTAAGGTTTCTTTTGATACTCTAGGAGATACATGTATATTACATATACTTAAACATTTATAGTTATTGTAATTCTCTTAAACACTTTTTAGGGGCTGCCTACTAAAGTGCAGTAAAGTTTTGCAGTTACCATGTAGAAGTAATATGCAGTATCTGCAAAACTTGTGCGGCACCATTTAGGGGCATTCCCAGCAGTTTCTTACTCATTTAACACAAAGAAAAATGTTTTAGTGTTTGTTACCAAAATGGCAGATAACATGGTGCAGTTAGCCATATTTTTTGAGGTAATTAACAACCAGTGGAACTGCTCATAAGTCTAAATATCTTAATGGCACCACTACAAGGAGTACCAATAATTTAAGTTCAGCGTCCTGAAGAATAAAAGGCCTCAAATGAGGGACCTGGCTCCTGCCAGATTTCTAAGCAGTTATTTGTAAGTACAGGATAATAATCCCCACATGTATCTTTCATCAGCCTATTGCTAAGAGTTTTTTAATTTTTGAAATGCATTTCAAAAAGCAAAAAACACTTAGCTGACAACAGTAGTAATCCTCAAGACACCGAATCTCAAAACCAGTGGATGTTGAAGTCAACTCCGGTTTCGCCAATACTGATTCTTATAACTGCTTCAGGTCTGGTCTACAGTGAAGGAAAAACTTCTTAGTAGTAGGTGTACCTGAGGGCTTTTTCCTTCGCTTTAGATTTTTTGATTTTTATAAAGCGGCCCTCGATTGACAGACCTCTGAAGAAGGCAGTGCCGAAACACGGCCGTGTTGGGTGTGGCTCTTTTTAACCCAGGAATTGGATGTGTAATCAGAATCAGCCCGTCCATTGTGAGAGAATGTTGTTCACACAGAGCCCCACACTTCAGGGGGCCCTGCACCAACTCCATTTTGCACATGGTGTTTGGTTTGCAGGGACAGTTGGCGTCAGAGGGAGCCAGGGAGACCCGAAGCACTGGCTCATCTCTGCACAGTGCCAAAGTGAAAAGCAGCATCCAGCAGCTGTGTTCTCCTGAAGTGCACTGAATGCTGGGAAACAGGAAATGCCCTTTCACCTCCTGCGCTTCAGGAGAACACAGCTGCTAGATGCCGCTCTTCACTCTGATTCTATGCAGAGGTGAGCCAGAGCTTTGGGCCTCCCCCAGCTCCATCTCAAGCTGGTCAGATAGGTGTGGGGCTCTTCGGGCAGGGGTGGGGACTAAGACTGGAAATGGTCTGATGGGAGCTAGGATAGGACTGGAAATGGCTGATAGGCGGCTAGGACTGGACGGGCTGATTTGGGGGGAGGCTAGGCCTTAAAATAGGCTGATGGGGGCTAGGACAGGACTGGGAATGGGCTGATTGGGGGGGGGGCTAGGACTGGAAGTGGCTGATGGGGGACTAGGACTTGAAA
This sequence comes from Ichthyophis bannanicus, assembly GCA_033557465.1. NCBI lineage: Eukaryota > Metazoa > Chordata > Amphibia > Gymnophiona > Ichthyophiidae > Ichthyophis > Ichthyophis bannanicus. The sequence goes on from CM066046.1 coordinate 47,892,407, forward strand.
TGGGCTGATGAGGGCTAGGATAGGTCTGGAAATGGCTGATGAGGGGCTAAAACTAGAAATGGGCTAATTTTAGGGGATTGGACTGGAAATGGGCTGATGGGGGACTAGGATAGGACTGGAAATGGCTGATGGGGGAATGGGAGAATGGGACTAGAAGGGAGCTGATGTTGGGGGAGGACCAGAAGGGGATGGGGCTGGGGGAGTGAGGATGGGAGGGAAGAAAAATCTATAATTGGCCAAGTATTGGGAGAATAAGTGGGGATTGAGGCTGGAAGGGTGAAATTTGAGTGGATGAAAAACAAATAAAGAAAGAAATGGAGGAAAGTGCAAAAGGAGAAAGATCAGTATGTTAAAGCAGATGTAGAGAGAGAATGGAAAAAACTAGAAGTAAGAAGAAAGGATAAATGGACAGCAGACAATGGAGAGTTAGCAGAAGACATGAAGAAACCAGAAGAAAGTGACTAGGGCAATTGCAACTGAAAAATAAAATGTCCAAACAACAAAAGGTAGAAAAATACTTTTTTATTTTGAATTTAACTGGAATATGTCAGCTCTGTGAAATGTGCATCGCTAACATCTTTGCATTTTGTTTAGTACAAGAGCAAATTAATTTACAGTGTATAGTTTTATTTCTACAATGTTGTACATTCCAAGTTTGGCTTTTGAGGTTCCCAGTTTAATTATTGTCTTCCTATTTCTAAATTGTGATCCCTTGTTCTTTGTTTGGTGACAGTTTATGTTCTGCATGCATAACTGAGCTGAGGTATTCTGTTCATGTAGTTTCTATGTGAAAGTTCCACTTGTTCTTTTTCCCCAGTAGGAGATGTATTGGTTTAATATTTGCAGTGTTGCCTTTTGATAGGTAGGGTTTGGTGCTTTGTGCATCCTGGTAGTGCTGTTATGATACGGCGGGTTTGCTATGGGTTCTAAATAGGCAGTGTTTATAGTGCTTCCTAATGTGCCTGGTGGTTGGCACTGGAGTATAGTAATGTAGAAATCTGGTAGTCTTTCTTTATCCAGACACTCATTAAGAGGCATGTTTACTAAAAATTAGCGCATGTTAACATTATGCAAATGAGGCCCCGCAATGAGTCTCTGCACATGGCCCTGCGCCCTCCTTGGGCCGCCCTTGGTTGTTATACCTCTAATAAAGCTGTTATATCTCCAGGAACAAGCAGAAATGTAGTCTTCACATATGGGTATCGTCGGCACTGACGGAGCCCGCATGGGAACGTTCCCCAGCATCCAATAGGAAAGCTTTTGGGAGCATCGCACTGTGCCTGGGTCGCTGCCTTTCCAACTCTCCCTCCTCAGTTTTTCATTTTCCGCGGAGCCGACAGGCAGCAAACCATGTCACCGCAGAAATGTTCTTCTTGTGGTTGCATCAGCCTTCCCGTCGATGCCTATACTGGTACCACCGGTCTTTTCTTCATTTTCTTACTTCTTTTCCTTAAAAAAAAAAAAAAATAATAATAATTCTTCTTTTTGGAGGGTCTGTCCCCTCTTGGTGCCAGGCGCCATTTTGGGCACTAGGCCCTCTTTTCTTCTAAAATGGAGAAACCATCTAGTGGTTTCAAAAAATGTTCAAAGTGTAGCAGAACCATTTCTGCTACCGACACCTATGACTGGTGTCTTAAATGTTTAGGTCCTAACCATTCACCAGCGGAGTGTCTCCTCTGTAGAAAGATGACCAAGAGAGTCCTGCAGAACAGAGCTGCAAATCTCGGCACCCTCTTTGCTGCAGATGCAATGTCCGTTGCATCGACGTCCTCCAGGGCTTCATCTTCCTCCCATGGATCTCAGGTAACTAAACCCAGGTCTTCCAAGACCGGCCGGTCCTTAAACGGTAGATCTCTCCCGAAGCATCAAGATGCTATTAGCATTGCCCCCGAGGAAAACATACCGGCAAAACAGCCCCGGCGGGAGGCCCCAGCCTCCAAAGCATTAACGGGGCTCCGGGAAGTTCCCGAAGCTTCCACATCGGGGGAACTCCTGTTGCCATGTTCTGGTGTCGTGGCCTGTTCAACCAGTACCGACATCCAGGCATCGGCAGGGGCTATGGATCAGCACATCCTGGCCATCGAATGCAGTCTAGCGGCTCTCTTAGCAGCCTCAGTACCGCTAAAACCGCTTCAGATGGTTTCGCAGTCATCGGTCCCAGTACCGGTACCGACCGCGCCTGCTTTAACCGATGTGCTTCCCCTCATGCCAGCTCTTGAATCAATATCCGGTATCGAGGGACCAGTATTGAGACAGTACAATGCTGACTTTGATCGATACTGGCATCAAGCAATGCAAGAGCATCCGGCACGGAGATGCTTTGAGTCCTCCGATTCCGATGACTCTGATGACTCCGCCAATACCGGAATGATTCTACCAGAGGATGCCTCTCCTTCTCCTCAGTGGAGGATGTCTCCTCCAGAAGACATGTCATTTCAGGATTTCATACATGATGTAGCCAAGGGACTTTCAATCATGGTGACTCCTGAGAAAGAACCTAGTGCAGAAGAATTAGAAATTCTTCAATACCCAGCAGCCCCTAAAGAGGTTGCAACTCTTCCCATTCACCAGATCTTGCATGATCTCATGCTAAGAATGTGGGAAGCTCCTTTAACGGTGTCTCCACACTCTTGGAGACTTGATACCATATGCCGAGTTCCACAATGCCCTGGGTTTTAAAACACTCAACTACCACAATATTCAATGGTAGTGGAATCTGCGATGCATAAGATCAAGAGTGCTAAAATGCATTCTTCCAATCCTCCAGGCCGAGAATCAAGGACACTCAATGCCTTTGGGCGTCGATGCTTTCAATCCTCGATGCTATCAGCCAGGATCAGCTCTTACATTCTCTACATGGGAATGTTTCTTAAAGAGGTTACAACTTCACCATCTGACCCATGCCCAGCACACTGGATAAGATCTATGCGCACAGAACTCAGCCCTTTTATAGCTAACATAGCGAAGCTGTCATTTGAATCTGGTGTCTTCCCAGATGCTCTCAAACATCCATCCATCCGACCACTGCTGAAAAACAACCAGCTTGACCCAAAGAAGGAGGACTCATACCGTCCAATCTCTAGTATCCCATTTCTAGCCAAAATTCTTGAGAAATTAACTCTCAGGCAGATACAACAGCATATAGACTCATTTTCCCCTTTAGATCCATGTCAACATGGATTCAGGGAAGCCCACGGTGTAGAAACTCTCCTAACAACATTAATCAATACACTTATCAACAGCATTGACAATCTGAAAAATGGCTTTGCTCTAATATTTCTTGATATAGCTGCTGCGTTCGATTCTGTGGATCACATACAACTACTAAAGCGACTTCATGAGAAGGGAATCAAGAACCATGCTTGGGAGTGGTGCAAATCCTACCTGGAAGGTAGATTACAACAAGTTCGGATTGGTAATGCTACTTCAAATCCCTTTCAGCAGAAACAAGGTGTACCACAAGGCTCCTCCTTGTCTGCGCTGCTGTTCAACATCTTTATGCAGCCAATCTGTGACATCGTACGCTCTTTTGGTATATCCTGCCTTATGTATGCGGATGATGTGCTATTATTCTCACCGATATCTGTATCATACCCAAACTATACAGTGCTAATCAACTGTTTTAATTCAATAACTGATTGGCTTCTCTCTCAAAACCTCCGTATTAACTTTAAAAAAACAGAGGTTCTAATAATCACAAGGAATAAATCTTTCTCCCCTCCATCAATTCTAAAAGTCAGAGATGCTGATCTCCCAGTCAAATCAAATATTCGATATCTAGGAGTAATTCTGGATCAAAGGTTAGACTTCAAGGAACATATAAAACGCACTGTAAAGGCAGTTTACTTCAAGATAAAAACCCTTCGTCATCTGAGACCTATGATGAAGTCTGATGACTTCCGCACCATCTTTCAAGCTCTAGTCACGCCGCACTTTGATTATGCTAACATAATACTCCATGGCTTACCAAATATAACTATTAATCCTCTACAATTAGCCATGAACGCAGCTGCTCGTGTCCTCTGCGGATCATCAAAGTGTGAGCATATTTCCCCCATTCTAGAGAAGCTTCATTGGTTACCAATAAACTGTAGAATCCAATATAAGGCCATCCTTACCACCTTTAGGGCCTTCAGTAATATTTCTCCAGATTCCATCTCTGATCTCATCATACACACAACAAATAACAGGTCCAGGAGATCTCCTGCTGTTGACACACTACTTATACCAAAAGTTTCCTTAAAAGCTAATAAATCATCCATCAATAGGGCTTTTTCGAATTATGCTCCTAGATGTTGGAACAAACTCCCTCCCAATATCAGAGCAATTAAAGACATCAAACAATTCAAAAAAGCCCTTAAACACCACCTTTTCATCGCACACTTCAAACACCTAAACACCCCTTCCCCTCCCCCATCCTTTTAACCTCATACCTACCCTAACTAATTGTATAGATTTTATATATCTCCAACATGTATTCTCTAGAAATATAAATGATTTCCCTGTTTACTTCCATGTTAATTTTCCTGTTACTTGTAATAGGTCTGTTATATCTGACCAATTGTATTGTTTCAATGTAAACCGCACTGATGACAAATAGCGCGGTATATAAGAAAATTAAATAAATAAGGGATTTAGAGCTCATGGCTCCACTTCTCCCCGATGACAAAAGAACAGACTTCCTTACTCTGGTCAAAAGTGCTCAGAATGTGTCTAAGTTCATGAATCGTGCAACCTTTGGTTGCTTTGAGTGCATTAGCAGAACCTCTGCTATTTCCATCGGTGCACGTCGCATTGCCTGGCTTCAGGCATCAGATTTAGAACAATGGGTGCAAGATAAGTTAGGGAATATTCCTTGTACAAGAGAAAATCTATTTGGCAAGGACTGGCAAGACAAGGCTAATCAGATTGAGTCTGAAAATACCACCTTGAACAGATTGTCAAGGGCTACAGTCAACCCAACAAAAAAGAAGACATTTAAGAAACCCTTTTGCAACAAGAAAAATAAATTCTACCCATCTTACACCCAGGCTGGCCACTACCTAGTTCATGCTCCCCAGAAGGGGCAACAACAACCCAGACAGCAAAGAAAAGCCCAAGTCCCCAGAACTCAACCAGCTCAGCAGACTCAGCCTCCTCAGGGGCTTTGACTTCTTCCCAGGGAACTTGGTCAACCTGTCCCTGAAAGGTCCAGAACCTCTCACCATCCCTGGCAGACTTTGTCATTTTGCCAGAAGATGGCAACAAATAACATCAGAAAACTGGACCCTTTCTATTGTATGAGAGGGGTACAAACTTCATTTTCACAGTATGCCCCCTTCCACCATAACAAGACAGTTCAATTCTCAGGGCCCCTCCACCACTCTCTTGTCTCAAGAGATCACCTCACTATTGGCTTAGGGAGCAATAGATGAGGTACCCATATCCCAACAGGGCATGGGTTTCTACTGCCTCTACTTCCTGTTTCCTTTGGAATGAGGGGGATACAGACTCATACTGGACCTCAGAGAGTTAAACAAATATCTGTTCCAAGAAAAATTCAAAATGACCTCTCTCAGAACACTTCTCCCTTACATTCAGAGCCAGGATTGGCTATGTTCTCTAGATCTAAAGGATGCATACACGCATATCCTCATCCACATAGATCACAGGAGTTTTCTTTGATTCCTTTTTTAAGGAAGGCATTACCAGTACAGGGTTCTTCCTTTTGGACTGGCTTCTGCCCCCAGAGTCTTTACAAAATGCATGGCAGTAGTAGCAGCATTCCTAAGAACTTTGGGAATATTCATCTTCTCCTACTTGGACGACTGGCTCATCTGAGCACCAACAGCTCCAGAAGCCAGCTTCGCTCTCTCCCACACAATGCAGATTCTGCAGTACTTGGGATTGGTCATAAACCTTCCAAAATCTCACCTCACCCCTTCTCAATCTCTAGAGTTCATACGGGCTTGTCTAGACACAAGGCAATCAAAGGCTTTCCAGCTACAGCCACGTTGTCTTAGAATACTTTAGCTGGTATCTCAAGCAGCACTAAAAACCTTTTTAACTGCTCGAGAAATGCTTCAGTTGCTGGGGCATATGGCATCCACTGTGCATGTGGTTCCCTATGCTCGACTCCACATGTGAGCAGTCCAATGGACCCTAACTTCTCTGTGGACACAGGCTTCGGGTTGCCTGACGGACAAAATCAGAAATTTGACACGTCTCATTTCGTCCCTACAGTGGTGGCAGTCACTGGAAAACCTTCTCGTAGACTTTCCTTTCCAGCAGCCACTGCCCCAAGCCGCCTCGACGACAGATGCATCCAAGTTTGGCTGGGGGGCTCATTTGGACAATCTCTCCACACAGGGTCTTTGGACCCAGCAGGAGGCTTGCCTTCATATAAACATCCTGTAACTCAGAGTCATCTTCTATGCTCTTCAGGTTTTTCAGGCCCACCTCAGCTACAAGACGGTTCTGGTCCAAACTGACAATCAAGTAGCCATGTTCTACGTGAACAAGCAGGGTGGAACAGGTTCTCAAGTGTTGTGCAATGAAACTTTATGCCTCTGGGTCTTTGCCAGGAATCTTCAGATCCACCTTCTAGCGGTGTATCTTCCAGGCACACAAAATCTTTTAGCAGACAAACTCAGTCGAGTACTTCTGCCACACGAGTGGTCTCTTCATAAAGAGCAAGTTGCTCGAATTTTTCAGATCTGGGGAACCCCAAAGATAAACCTCTTTGCAAGTCCTCAGAATGCCAAACTTCCCTGATTCTGCTCCAGAATCCCGGCTCAGAACTGTCAGGTAAGGGATGCTTTCCACCTCCACTGGGGTCAAGACTTCCTCTATACCTTCCCACCCATTCCCCTCATTCCCAAAACTCTGTTCAAGCTTCAGAGAGACAGGGGCCATATGATCCTCATAGCCCCACATTGGCCACGACAAATGTGGTATCCTCTGCTTCTACGTCTCTCTCAAGCCACACCTCTGGAGTTAGATTATGCTCCAGATCTGCTTTCCCAGGAGAATGGGACACTACTGCACCTGAATCCTCAGTCTCTATACCTCAGGGCATGGCTCCTGAGAGCTAGAATTCCAGGATATCAACCTTTCTCAACAGGTAAAGGATATCCTTCTGACTTCAAGAAAACCTTCCACAAGGCAAGCCTATGCCTTCAAATGGAAAAGGTTTTCTATTTGGTGTTCTAAAAAGGAGTTTAACCTCTTTTCACGGCCAGTGGAGCCATTACTTGAGTATCTGCTCCATTTATCATCCTCTGGTCTTAAGACCAATTCAGTAAGAGTCCACCTTAGTGTCATTGCTGCTTTTCACAAGCCCTTAGATGGACAACCTGTTTCCTCTTATCCTCTTGTAGCAAGATTTATGAGAGGACTACTTTTAACTAAACCTCCCATTAAGCCACCACCCATGGCATGGGATTCAAATCTTGTCCTTGGGCAACTCATGAAACCGCCCTTCGAACCGCTGGCCACTACATCCCTAAAGTTTCTTTCTTGGAAAGTAATCTTTCTAATTGCGCTCACTTCTGTGAGACGCATCAGTGAACTCCAGGCTTTAGAGGCTGATCCTCCTTATACAAGGTTCCACCATGATAAGGTAGTTCTTAGAACTCACCCACATTTTATGCCAAAGGTGGTTTTACCTTTTCATTTAAACCAGTCGGTTTACCTTCCTGTATTTTTCCCTAAGCCTCATGCTTCCAATGCAGAAAGGACTCTACACACTCTAGATTGTAAAAGAGCTTTGGCCTTTTACCTGCAGAGAACTAAGCAACATCGAAAATCTTCTCAGCTCTTTGTTGCCTTTGACTCTAGTCATCTTGGACTACCAGTTTCCAAATGAACTCTGTCCATATGGATTGCGAATTGCATATCCTTTGCTTATGAGAGCAAAGGACTTTCTCTTGAAGGTCATGTCACAGCTCACAATGTGAGAGCAATGGCAGCCTCTATGGCTAACCTTCGCTCAGTTTCCATTGACGACATCTGTAGAGCAGCCACTTGGGCTTCAGTGCACACCTTTGCAGACCACTACTGCTTAGACAAGGACTCCCATCAGGATGCCTCGTTTGGTCAAGCTGTTCTCCAGCATCTCTTTCAGACTTAGAACAATTCCTACCCACCGTCCCAGGTTTGTTGCCAGAGATCCATGGGAGGAAACATGACCCATCTCAACCTGGGTTTCACAGCTTTCTGGGGTCATCTCCCTGGCATCTCTCAGCTGGGGAGTCCCCATATGTGAAGACTACATTCCTGCTTGTTCCTGGAGATAGCGTAATTACTCACCTGTAGCAGGTGATCTCCGGGAACAGCAGGAATTAAGTCTTCACAACCCACCCACCTCCCCTGGGAGTTGTCTCTCTCTCACTATCTCTCCTCTCCTTTCTCTCAGCTATAAACTCAGCTGAGGAGGGAGAGTTGGAAAGGTGGGAAGGCAGCGACGCAGGCGCAGTGGGATGCTCCCAAAAGCTTTCCTATTGGACACTGGGGAGCATTCCTGCATGGGCTCCGTCGGTGCCGAAGATACCCATATGTGAAGACTTAATTCCTGCTGTTCCCAGAGATCACCTGTTACAGGTAAGTAACTACGCTTTATTGTAGTTTGGTTGCACCTCGCTTCTGACTGTTTTGCGTTCTTACACTGCGAGTGGTGGCTTGCTTTGCTGTTGGACTTCCTTTGGTGGCATTAACTGCTCCATGTTATCTGCCATATTAACAGTAAATGTATGTTAACAGACTCCGCATTAACTGAAAGGTGCTTTTCCTGCCCATTCCATGCCCTTTTCATATTACTGCATGCTGCACTCAACATCTGACAGCATTTAACAACAACAACAGCTGATAAGATGCCCTAATTAATTGTTAGCATGCGCTAAATGCTGATACAGCTTAGGAATAGGTTTTTGTTTTTCTTTCTTTCACAGTGAATTTCTGAGACATTTTCAGAGAAAAGCAAAAGCAGCTCATCCCCCTCTACAGACTCATAGAGGTCACTTTGTAAAAAGTAGTCATTTGAGGTGTGTGTGTATGTCAGTCCTGCCGTGCCGCAGCTGTCACCCATCAGCACTTACTTACATCATAAGAAATCAGGCCGCAGCAATTCCAGGAAAATTCATGAAAGTTTAACATGTTAAAAGTTTACGTAGAGGTAGGAGGGCAAGGAATGGTAACACAATGAGGGAGTGGGAGAATGAGATGTTGGACAGCCATGTATTAAATATGACAAGAACACATACAATGGCATTAAAGACTCTGATGTACTAAGCTTTTTCTCAGAGAGACAGAATAGGAGAAACCCTTAGTGAACAAACCCCTGAATAGCTCCTGTAGCTTCTGGAAGCAGGGCAGATAGTATATATAGGTCTTTTAAATTTTTTTGCAATGTCATCAGACCAGAGGTGACAGTGATTAAGAATTAATTGCATTAATACGTGTAACTGTCCTATTGTTAATCCTAAATATTGATTTTAGTATTTCAACTGAAGTTTTAGTCCATCACACTGTGTAAAAGGGAATATGTATATATGTGTGCATGTATTTGTGTGTGTATGTATATAGATATATATACATATGTGAGTTACAGAGGAATCATTTCCCCTTCATATATTTTTTTTAAATCTTTGCCACAAATACTCTGTGGAGATTTTTCTAGACAATTTATTTTTAAATTACCAGCCAGAGGAGAGAGAGGGAGAAATGGAAGGAAAGTTGTGGGGCTGATAGCTTATCAGAATGAAATCCAAATGCCACATTCTGTTGTGAGAGTTGGGAGATTACATTTCCAAACGCCCTTCATCTACTGCTGACATTTCAGGGGAGAGGTTTAATTTTTTTTTACCCTTGGTGAGTTTAACATCTTGAGCTAAAGCTTAGGGAAGAAAACAGACAGCTTCTAGACCCACTGTGCTGCCTGCTTTTATCTGTATGTTGGGACTTTGTGATACACCTGTATCATACGCTGTGTGTAGTCATACAGCACTAAGGTTAGTTTCTGGCACATGTTAAACAGTCTTGTGTGCCTGCTAAATGCCATTTTAAAGCAGATGTTAAAATGTTTAGCATAAATGTGCTAAAAAAAACATTTTAGCAAAAATTTAAATATATAGTCCACATAATATATGTGAGGGGGTAACTTCCAAAAGAATAAAAGAATATAGCCAGATAGATAAGCAGAACTAAAAATTGTCATAGAAGCTCTATTCATGATTTGCGTGTCTGAAAACACCCATTCAGCTGTGCCAATCACATCCACGTTCCAAGTACCATTTGAGAAAGGCTCGCATTTTCACATATCCGGCACAATCACGTCTAGGTGTCACGGGGACCTGGTGGAGGCGTGTCCAGGGCAATCTGTAAAAGATCCACATGTATATCCAATCAGGGCTGGCATCCCCCAGCAGCCTAAAATTGGCACTCTCCTCTTTCATTAGCCCAGTGTTTCCCAAACCTGTCCTGGAGGCTCCCTAGCCAGTGCGGTTTTCAAGATACCCACAATGAAAATGCATGAGAGAGATTAGCAAATATGGAGGCAGTAAATGGAAATCTCTCTCGTGCATATTCATTGAGGATATCCAGAAAACCCAACTGACTGGGGAGCCCCCAGGACAGGTGTAGGAGCCACTGCATTAGCCGATGACCTCTAACTCCACCCACAGTGCTGTTTTTGATCACTCCTTAGTTTTTAATATTTCTTCCATTGTTTGCTGTTTTATTTTTCTCATGTTTTAATTTTTCTTTGATTTATTCTTTATTAAATATACAACATGTTAGAAGCATAAGCACTTGTATCAGAAAAGTGGAATAAACAGTACAAGCATGAAGGAAATATCTAAAAACGAAATTAACTATTAATTTCACACCAGCCTTCAGATAGAGGGAAGATCAAAAGGAAACAATCCATCTATTAAAAACCTAAAGAAAAGACAGACTAAACGTATCAGCCAGTTACACATAGTGATAAGCTGAATATCTAAGGCCCAATCCAAGACACTAAGACCCCAACCTAGGAAATTTTTCATTTCCCCATATTTTATTTTTCTGCATTTTGGCATGTTCCAAACAATGGCTCCCCTCTGCCACGCTTATCTTGCTGTGTTACGTCAGCCCTGAATCCAAGTTCAGAACAGTGCGGCATGACTATGACTCCAGCAGATACATCTATGTCTAAGTCTACTCTTCCTGGGCACAAACAAGCATATGCTAACAACAATAGGGAGAAGAGGACAATACTCTCTAACATCCCCCCAAAGTTTTGCCTCTTCAAAAGTATACAAGTAAATACAGGGGTCTTTTCATGAGCTACTGCATGGCTGTACATCTCCACTCACAAAACGGCAAGCTGAGATGTGTATGTGATGACAGATACATGTACATGTGTGCATTCTGAAATGCTGTTGCAGACATGTCTATGTTTCCAGTTTCACAGACATGTATATTTTACTTGAGCACGTTTCTATAATGTCCATTTCACTGCCCGTGTCTGAGAGTTGTTGCTGTATATCCCCATTTCCTTGTGGGTGGCAGAGACGATTATCTTTTGGGGTAGAGATTATAAGAACATAAGAAATTCCATACTGTTGGAAACAGGATACTGGGCTTGATGGACCTTGGTCTGACCCAGTATGGTATATCTTATGGACAAGGAAGAGAGACCTTGGGGTGATAATGTCTGATGATCTCAAGGTGGTAAAACAACCTTATAAGCTTATGGTCAAAGCCAAAAGGATGGGGTCTGTGCTAAAAAATATATGAGAAGATACTTGAAGACCTGTATGCCCTAGAAGAAAAAATGGACAGGAGAGATATGGCATAGATATTTAAATACTTGAAAGGTATTAATGGACAAGCAAATCTTTACTAAACTGCCGTATCTTAAAAAGATATAGCGATATTAGAAAAGGTTCAGAGAAGAGCCACCAAAATGGTAAAGGGGATGGAAGGATACTCCTATGAAGAAAGGCTAAAAAGGTTAGGGCTCTTTAACCTGGAAAATAGACGGCTGAGGGGAGATATGATAGAACTCTATAAATTAATGAACGGAGTGGAACGGGTAAACATAGATCGATTGTTTACGTTATCAGAATATAGAAAGACTAGGGGACATGCAATGAAGCTACAGGGTAAACTATTTAAGACTAATAAAAGAAAATATTTTTTCACTCAACCTGTAATCAAACTCTGGAATTTGTTAACCGGAGGATGTAGTAAAGGCTGTTTATCTTTATCTTTATTAAAATTTGATAAACCGCTTTCCGTCGAAACATAAAGCGGTGTACAATAAAAGGTTGGCCATGCAAAGACAAAGAAAGGAACGCCAAAGTGAAACAGAAAAGTAAAGTATAAAAGCACAGACAAATAGAAGACAAAAATTAAACAGAACCAGACAAAGGGCCAGTATTTTAAAACATAAGTTAACTAAAATAACAATACATACAATGATAAAAGGCCTATGAAAGGGCCAGTATTCTAAAACACAAGCTACTAAATAAAATAATACAAACAATGATAAAAAGGCCCATAGAAGGATAGACAGAACAGACTATGGGTAGACAAATACTCAACAGGACCGATATACAACAAAACAAAAACAGATACAACAGCTAAAGGAACATCAGGGAGGACCATCAGGAGAGAGATGAAAAGCTTGCTGAAACAGATGGGTTTTGAGTAGTGTTTTAAATTGAGGGTATGAGGGTTCCAGACGGAGAGACGGGGGTAATGCATTCCATAACACTGGACCTAAAAAGAAAAAAGCTGCATGACGGGTCTGCTCGAGGTGTGCTTGTGACGGGGAGGGGAGGGACAAACGATTTGCATGAAGAGAACGGAGTTGACGGTAGGGAGTGTGAAGCACGATCCGATCTGCAAGATATAGAGGGGTATTTGTATGAAGAGCGCGGTGAATCAAGATAAGGAACTTATAATGAAAGCGAAAACAGAGAGGTAACCAGTGTAAACGGAGAAGGATAGGTGTGATATGGTCAGAACGGCGTGAAAATGTGATGAGGCGGGCAGCAGCATTTTGAATGCGCTGAAGACGGAGAATTTGGTATTTTGGGAGGTTTGCAAGAAAAACGTTGCAGTAGTCCAGGCGACTTATAGTGTAGCTGGGTTTAAAAAAGGTTTGGACAAGTTCCTGGAGGAAAGGTCCATAAACCATTATTAAGAAGGGACCCAGGATATCAATGCTTGACCGAGTACAAGCATTGCGGAACCTGTGTCTTTTGGGGAAACTGCTAGGTACGTATGACCTAGATTGGCCATCGTTGGAAACAGGATACTGGGCTTGATGGACCTTGGTCTGACCCAGTATGGCATATCTTATGTTCTTATGTTCTTATGTTCAAGGAGCTAAACTTAAAACAATATCAGGAAATACTTTTTCATGGAAGGAGTGGTAGATGCCTGGAATGCCCTCTCAGTGGAGGTGGTGGGGGGAAAAACACTGACGGAATTCATAAAGGCATGAGATAATCACAGAAGATCCACATATAGCAAGAGAATGGAATCAAAATAAGACACTTTTTGCTCACAGCAAAGCTTAAATGACCTTGATGTATCAAAAAGTAGTAAGGGCAACCTTTTTTAAACTGAAAATCATTCGAGGCTTGAAACAATATCATTGCATGAATGATTTTTGTATGGTAGCACAATCACTGATCTTTCATACTTAGATTACTGTAACAATCTATATTTGGAACTTTGTAATTCAATTATTAAATCCCTGGAAGTAATACATAATGCTGCAATTCAAATTATTTACACTCTAAAAAGGATGGATCATATTTCACTGATAATGACTGAATTGCAGTAGCTTCTTATAAGATAGTGAGCATAATTTAAAAGCCTTTGCATAAGTTTATTTATCTAACATTTCTTATATACTGCCTTTTGTGATATCAAGGTGGTTTACATTGAACAAACTGAAATTACATTGAACAGGGCATTATAACTTGGAAATAACTATTTTGCAGGGAACATGGGCAATGGAGGGTTAAGTGGCTTGCCCAAGACCACAGGGAGCACCTGTGGGACTAGAAACCCCAGTCCTTCTTGCCCAAGGTTGCTATCTTCTAGTGGGATTTGAACTCCTGACTTTCTGGCCTGAGGTAACTTGCCGCAACCACTAGGCCACTCCTCCCTCTTGTATAAAATGTATATATATGGTGAGATAAAGACAGAGGTAAATGCTATTTTTTAGTGCAAGGAGCCAAGATGTTTGTTACATTAAAGTTAATAAGATTTGTTAACTATTCTTGCAGCATCAGCGGTGCGTAAAATTTCAAGATGTTCCTAAGCCATATCATTGGCTGGTCAGACATAATGGGATGCTCTGCTGTTATCACTGCATAATGAAATGAATTTGTTTGCAATTTGGAAGGAAACTTAAAGCTCATTTTTTTCAGTTGCCTTTTACTTAATTTCAATTTGTATTTATTCTGATATGTTTTAGTTGGCATTTGTTATTTGTATGTTTGTTTTATTAATTATGCATATTTCTATGTTATCTGTTTAGGTGAAGATTAATAAGCAGGTTAGAAATTTCATAAATGAAATAACAATGAAAAAAGCATTGAAGGGGTAACTTACACGAAGCGGCAGTTATAATCCTAAACAAAGGAGAGGTTAACCGGAATGGAGCGACAACTACAGCCCTAACCATCTTACTGGGCAGACTAGATGGGCAATGTTGGCCTTTATTTGCTGTGATTTACTAAAGTGTGTTATGCTGTTAATGGACATTTTAGCATGTTGAAACACACATTAACTGTGCATTACGTGATGGCATGGGGTCTGGACAGGGCTAGGGCAGAGAGCGGGCATTGACTGCATGTTTTAGTTATTGTGGGAGTCGGTAGTGTGTGCTAATCACCAGTGCTGCAGTTAGCAGGGGTGTGGTAATTGCCAAAGGCTGCAGTGCGCTCCCAAAGGGCTTCCTTGTCTGGTAATTGCTGGGAACATGCTGGCCATGCCCCCAAAAATTACTATGGTGTGATTGTGCCTAATGTATGTTGATTTTGACTCAGAATGCATGTTAGGGGCAAAAAAATACAACACTTTAGTAAAAGGGCCCCTATGTTGCTATGTTAACTTAATCTGAGTATTCAGTGCGACACTCCGTATAAGTAGCACGACCTAGTATACATATGAAGCAGTGACTGCACCGGCGCTATCCAGATAGACTTAGGGTGACCCTAGATTTGGGGCTTCTCAATCTGCATAATTTATGCATTTAGCAGCTGAAGTTCACCAGTGAACAGAATTTTCTGGGCCGCCTCTGCCCTTTTCCTAACCCAGCCCCTTTTTATCTGGCTAAAATGTGGCCCTTTAGTGATTCAGTGTGGGTAATTTCTAAAAATGAGATAGACAAGTTTTCACATCGTAACTTCCAAAACATTTCATAATGGAGTAACGTTCTAAATGTGTGCACTTACCATGCAATGAACGGCACTGCACTATCTCTTATTAATTGCTTATTATTGAATTATTACTATGTGCTTATTCATTGACTGCTGCTTTTCTCCACACTCAGTTTCTACAGCATAGCAACAGTGCAGGAAGCTCAAGTAACCTTTTCAGATTATTAATTGCATATTGCATACCTACCTACCATCAATGTTCCCGTGAGGCTGCATGGGAGCCTGGGGGGGGGGGGGAGGGGTTGCTGCAATAGCACTTTTTAGTCAGTGGTTTCCATGAGGTGCCAGTTCCTGCAAGTCGTCAGTTCCCATAAGGCTGCAAGGGAGCCCCCTGCCTGTGTCACTACTCGTGGGGGGAGGTGCTGTGAGATCATGCTTTTAATTGTAAAGAGCAAGCAGTGACAAAAGTGAAATATCACAGCACCTTTCCCCTCCAGCAGCAGCGCAGGCAGCCTTGCAGGAACACTGATGCTAGGTATATATGCAACCTGCAATTAATCTGAAAAGGCTGCTCAAGCTTTATGTGCTGTTGTCATGCTGTAGAAACTGAGTGCAGAGAAAAGCAACATTCAATTCATAAGCAACAGGAAAGAAACATTATTAGCTGTAACAATGTAGAGCAAATCATACCAGATTATCTTTGTGGTCACAAATGTGACACTGAGCTCACTGTGAAACTTACAGCAGTTCATGCAGGCGATCTACAGTCCACTAAATTTTACAAGGTGGCTTTCAGTGATTTAGAGGTGCTGCTGTAGATTGTGTGTCACTTTATGCCTCAGGAAAGAGTTTGTCTGAAAAGCTCAGCAAGAAAACAAACAAATGTTGTTGAGGACAGCAGCAAAGGCTTGCAAAAGGACAGCTCTTTGGAATAATGTGATAGGGACATAAGCTTTGTCTGAACTACTTGTCAGAAGATGACATTGTTGTAACTGCAGCTTCTCCAGCTTGTAAAATAGTCTTTTTTTTTCCACAGCTGTCTGTTCATTGCTTCCTCAGTTGTCATCAGCAACATTTGGTCTTTTTCAGGAAAAGTCAGGGCAAGCGTTAGCATGACGCAGGAAGAATAAGCTTTAGTCAGCCGCATTGTTGGACAGTCTTACTGTACAGGTGGAAGGCGGGTAGCAGTTTGCGCATTGAGAGGAGGCAGGGGATGAAGGCTGAATCATTCAGGGTGAAAGGGGGGGAGTTAGTGCAAAATGCTTATGGAAGTCAGTGTGCAGAAGTATGAGGAGGAGATAAAGAATGTGCAGTAGAGGTTCCTCACCTTCTGCTGTTTCTTAATATGCCTCCTGCAACATCAGTGAGTTTCTTCTCCAGCGCTGCCTCAGCCCCAGTGCAATCATTTAGAGCCTTTCATCTAAAACAGAGCTGAGAGTGGGCAACTTGCTACCTTGCGCTTATCTAAAATGTTGCGCCATAATTGGCACCTGTCAAAGGTGAGCATCCATCTGTGAGAGCTAAGGAGAAGGGGTTGGAGAGGTGATATTTTTAGAAATGTTGTATGAAATGTCTCATCTCATCTAACACATTGTAAGCTGCAGCTTTTTTTCTTTAGTAGATCTTCACCTTGCTCACCAACAGGGCTTTTTTTGGCGGGGTCCCCCTGATACAGAGTACCGGCACCTTTCTTGCTAGGAAAAATAAACTGCTCAGCAAGAATGCATCTCATGCCTATGGATTAAGAGGACTTGGATTGTTTTTCCCCCCTTTTTCTAAGTCACTATGACCAATTATTTACATATAGTAACATAGTAAATGACGGCAGATAAAGACCAGTATGGTCCATCTAGTCTGCCCAGTAAGATGGCAAGATTGGGTGCACCTGCCGCTCTGTGCAGGCCACCCCTGTATGTTGAGAAATTAGATAGTTACGTTTATTTTGATATTATCCTGTTGCTGTAAAGGGATCCACTGTGTCTGTCCCATGCCATTTTGAATTCTGTCACTGTGTTTGCCCCCACCACTTCCATCGGGAGGGCATTCCAAGCATCCACCACCCTTTTATTGAAAAAATATTTCCTGACATTGCCTTTCAATTTACCCCCTTGCAGTTTCATGTTATGCCCTCTAGTTTTACAGCTTCCCCATCTTTGGAAGAGGTTTGTTTGTTCATTATTTCTCTTTAAGTATTTAAAGGTCTGAATCATATCTCCCCTGTCCCTCCTCTCCCCCAGAGTGTACATATTTAGGTCTTCAAGTCTCTTCTCATAAGGCTTTTGACGCAGGCTCCAAATCATTTTGGTCGCCTTCCTCTGAACAGTTTACATTCTTTTTATATCCTTTGCAAGATATGGTCTCCTAAACTGAACACAATATTCCAAGTGAGGCCTCACCAATGACTTATACATTGGCATTAGTACCTCTTCCTTTCTGTTGGTAATTCCTCTTTGTATGCAACCCAACATCCTCCTGGCTTTTGCCACTGCCTTGTCACACTGTTTTGCCACCTTGAGATCCACAGAAATAATCACACCAAGGTCCTTCTCCTGGTCCATGCACACCAACCTCTCACCCCCTATCATGTACATTTCCTCTGGATTTCTGTTTCCCAAGTACATGACACTGCACCTCTTTGCATTAAATCTTAACTGCCAAGCATTAGACCATTCTTCCAGCTTTTGTAGATCTTTCCTCATGTTATCCACTCCCTTAGGAGAGTCCACTCTGTTGCAAATGTTTGTGTCATCTGCAAAAAGACAGACTTTTCCATGCAGTCCTTCAGCAATATCACTTACAAATACATTGAACAGTGCTAGGCCCAGGACTGAACCCTGGGGCACCCCGCTAATTACCGTCCTTTCATCCGAGTGAGCTCCATTTACCATCACCTTCTGTTGTCTGTCAGTCAACCAATTTTTGATCCAGTTCACCACCTTGGGACCCATCCCCAAATTACTGAGTTTATTGATAAGCCTCCTATGAGGGACAGTATCAAAGGCTTTGCTGAAATCCAGCACAGATAATTTGAACAGATTTGAACCCAAAAGTTTTCTTCTTTCTGTCAGACTTATCTGGAAAAACAGCCAGGAAACATTTCTGAAATTCAATTGGAAGAATTCTTTGTAATCATAAGTTTTTGATCTTGCATTAGTTTTAGGAATAGCCAAGATGGAACTTGTCTATCTACACACTTCACAATCCTAACCTGCACTTGCAGATATTGTAGTGCTGAGCTCCCAGCACACAGGTCTGTCAGTGGATTCCTGTTTCCAGCAAACCTCAGTTAAATTACTAAACCCCGGGCTATTCATACACTGTGGGCCCAATATTCAAGCGCCAGGAAAACCAGCTGCAGTACTTCTCGTATCGGCAGGACACTCAGCGGCAGTTTCCGGAGAGGAGCTGCCGCTGAATGTCTGGGCTGAGAGGCGCAATCTGAATAAGTACCAGCGCTTATCTGGTCAGCACATTATTCATGTGCCATTTATCCGGATTACAGCTTAAGATACCTTTTCATGTGACCTAACTTGCCCAGATAAGTGGCAACTAAAATCCCACCAACCAGATAAGATCGGCACATATCTGGATTGTGCTGACACCTCCCTTGCTGCATCCATGGACCGTCCCTGCACAGTGCCGGGACCATTCGTGGAGATATTCTGTGGCACTAACCAAGATATTGCTGCTGCATATCACAGTCTGCCCCCTTAGCTGGATCGCTGGCTAAGGGTTTGGAATATTGCCTCTGTATCTATACCCTGTACTGGAGTCTCCTGCATTATTTTACCAGTACTACTAAACTGTAAACAGAAGCAACCCATAGGAGCCCAGTGCTGAAATTCCCACACACATAGCTCTTCTGCTGCAGAACCTCCCCCCCCCCATGCCTTGCTCAAACAGTGCACCTCAATCTTGCTGCTGTTATAGCCCTGAGACCCCTCTGCTCGGACCCATTGTAGTTCATTGCTACCGTCCCGAGCTACTGATGCAGCACAGTCCTGTCCTATGACAGGGAACCCCACATATTTCTTTATTTAATTTCCCTCTTAAAACTAGCTAGAGGTTCCATGGATGTAATAGTGCTCACTGACTGCATGTGCTATTTCTGTGGATCTTCTTGAAAAGAAGTACATATATTTGAACACCGAAGGGTCTAGTTACCAAGGTGTGCTAACTTTTAACGCATGTTAATTCACCATTAACATGAATTATTAGTAACTAGGACCCATTGAATAACATGGAACACGTTAAAATAATGTGCATTAAGTGCACCTTAGTAACTAGACCCCAAGTCTCTTCTGTGATCTCTACCTCCATTGCTTCTGTTTGGGTGCTGATCTGTTGGCTACTTCCTGTGTAGCAGAGTGCTCACTGGACACCAGTCATCTGAGTCTTTCAGGTCAGAGTACTGCTGTGTCCAGGCTAATCCTTTCCATACTCTCACCTCATTGAAATTCCACTTCTTGCAAGTGTCCACAGGCCTGAGCAGCACACCCTGGGCAGTTGAGGTGAGTACTAAGTTAGGAGCTAGCCCCATGCAGCTAAAAGTACCAGGGAGCCGATGAATTGCCAGAGGTCTTCTTCCAGGCTCAGAGTAGCCAAATGCCCCTTCTCTCTAAGAACTGTGCTTCAACATGGAAAGTTTCCTTGCACTGTTTCAGTGGGAAATGGTGACATTTTGTTTTCTCTTTCACGTGTCTCTTTTAAAAGCTTCAGAATGTTGTCATGCATGTAAATATTAGGCAGACATGTAAATATTATCAGGGTTATGGTATCTTAGAGAGTCATTGTAAGCCCTGTTTTAAAACTTCTTAGAAAATAATCAAAATCTTTAAAACATTTTGAATAATTTCTTGTATTGGGCATTGCGTTTATCTTATATATAAGACTATTTAAAGCATCTAGCTGCCGCCACATTAACTATATGCTGGAACTTACCCGGTCTATGGCATTAAATATCTGGGTTCGCTGATCGGTGGCCCCACTATCCAGTTAGTAGTGATACTGAGCTGTTAACTGGATGGTAGAAACTAGTTAAATACCTAACTTTAACCGGTTGAGTTATTCGGATAGCAGGTGAATATCGCCTCTAACTGGATAGCGAGTGGCAGCACCCCCTGCTCCTCCCATAAACCACCCAGGTTTTTACTGGGCATTTTTAACCCAGTCTGTGGGGATACTCCGCAGCACTATCCAGTTTGTGCCTCTGAATACCTGGCTCAGCGCATTTCATCGGGCTCTCGTGTCTGTCAACCAGCTAAACTGCTTTGAATATCAGCCCCTTTATATTCATTAGAAGGCAACTTAGTCAAAATAGTTTTTTATTTCATTTTTTTTTTTTTACTGCTTCTTTAACTGGTCCTTTAAGGCTGACGTGCATTCATGGTCTCTCACCCGGGCTGCAAGGCACGTTCTTCTGCTGACAGAACAGAAAAAAATTGTTATGTTATTTCAGCCACCTAGACCGAGAGGTACTTTACCTTTTCCAGTCACGTCTGATATAATATTTCTCAGGATGGTGTCTGCTACTGTAATCCAACGATTTATACTGGCTCAAAGATATGTTCTTCACTTGAGGAAAGTAGACAAAAGAGAGAGAATTAGATATGTCTTAAAAAGGCATACTGTGGTCTGAGACAGCCATCTAAGGCTGTCAAGTGGTCTATATATGCTAGTGCCATTTAGGTAGGCCTATAACCAGCCTATAAAAACTAGTCCTAGGGCTGACCCAGTATCTCAGCAACAGTGCTATATGGTGCTGTGCTGAAGACCCAGGTTGGATTCTATTCAGTGGGTCAGCTGAGACTAGGGATGCTGTTATGGGTAGGGAGTTTCAGCCATTACCTAGTGGCTGGTGTTAGGGCATGCACATACTGGCTTGCAGAGGGAGTCATGGGCAGTGAGCACTGGCCAAGGACTGTACTGCAGTTGCTGGGCTGACGGTTCTTAAACGGGAAAACTGCAGGTAGATGTGAATGAAGGCGTATGGTGCCATAGCCCACTAAAGGCAATTCCAACTGAGCAGGAACAGGGGGAAACTACTGGGCCAAAAAACAAATCAGGGATTGGTGTGAATCCTTTTATCTTTCTTTCTACAAAAATGGGGTCATGTTTGACTCTTCAGATTGTGAAGATCCAATCTGTCAGTCATATGCTTTACTCAGATCAAAATGATGGATTCTCACCCTTATCTGCTCTCCCAGCCTTCTAGGAATGCTGAGCCCCATCTCTCTCAGCATTTCAGAGCAGTTCTCATCTGGGAAATTATTGTTACTTTGGGCTTCCAGCTCAGTAGATACTGAATCTTTATTTGCACCTATACAGGGATTTTTCCTATACTAATTCCCTCCCCTCCCTCCATAAAGCCCACTATTACATAAGAACATAAGATATGCCATACTGGGTCAGACCAAGGTCCATCAAGCCCAGTATTCTGTTTCCAACAGTGGCCAATCTAGGTCATATGTACCTAGCAGTTTCCCCAAGAGACACAAGTTCCACAATGCTTGTACTGGGTCAAGCATTGATATCTTCGGTCACTTCTTAATAATGGTTTATGGACCTTTCCTCCAGGAACTTGTCCAAACCTTTTTTAAACCCAGCTACACTAACAGCCTTTACTACATCCTCCGGTAACAAATTCCAGAGTTTGATTACACGTTGAGTGAAAAAATATTTTCTTTTATTAGTCTTAAATAGTTTACCCTGTAGCTTCATTGCATGTCCCCTAGTCTTTCTATATTCTGATAAGGTAAACAATCGATCTACGTTTACCCGTTCCACTCCGTTCATTAATTTATAGACTTCTATCATATCTCCCCTCAGCCGTCTCTTTTCAAGGTTAAAGAGCCCTAACCTTTTTAGCCTTTCTTCATAGGAGTATCCTTCCATCCCTTTTACCATTTTGGTGGCTCTTCTCTGTACCTTTTCTAAAATCGCTATATCCTTTTTAAGATACGGCGACCAGAATTGCACACAATATTCAAGGTGCTGTCTCACCATGGAACGATATAGAGGCATTATAATATCTTTTGTTTTATTTTCCATTCCTTTCCTTATCATACCTAGCATTCTATTTGCTCTCTTGGCCGCCGCTGCACACTGGGCCGAGGGTTTTAACATGGTATCCACAATGACGCCTAAATCTTTTTCCTGGGTGGTGGTTCCTAATGTGGAACCTTGCATCGTGTAACCATAGTTTGGGTTGTTCTTCCCTAGGTGCATAACCTTGCACTTGTCCACATTAAATTTCATCTGCCATTTTGATGCCCAGTCTTCCAATTTATCAAGATCCTCTTGCAATTTTTCACAATCCTCTTGGGTTTTAACAACTTTAAATAGTTTTATGTCATCTGCAAATTTGATAACCTCACTCGTTATTCCACTTTCCAGCACAGATCCCTGGGGTACACCACTATTCACCTTTCTCCATTGGGAAAATTGGCCATTTAGCCCTACCCTCTGCTTTCTATCTTTTAACCAGTTCCTGATCCACAATAGTACACTGCCTCCTATCCCATGACTCTTTAGTTTTGCCAAAAGTCTCTTATGAGGGACCTTGTCAAAGGCTTTCTGAAAGTCCAGATACACAATATCAACCGACTCACCTTTGTCCACCTGTTTATTCACTCCTTCAAAAAAACATAACAGATTAGTAAGACAAGATCTTCCTTGTCTAAAGCCATGTTGGCTGTCTCCCATTAGGTTGTGACTATCTACATGCTGAGTAATTTTATTCTTTTTGATGGTTTCTACCATTTTTCCCGGTACTGACGTCAGGCTCACCGGTCTGTAGTTTCCCGGATCACCCCTGGAACATAAACCATTATTAAGAAGGGACCCAGGATATCAATGCTTGAACCAATACAAGCATTGTGGAACCTGTGTCCCTTGGGGAAACTGCTAGGTACGTATGACCTAGATTGGCCACTGTTGGAAACAGAATACTGGGCTTGATGGACCTTGGTCTGACCCAGTATGGCATATCTTATGTTCTTATGTTCTTATCTTATGTTCTTATGTTCTTATGTCCTTTTTAAAAATTGGTGTTACATTGGCGATCCTCCAATCTTCAGGTATTAGAGATGATTTTAATGATAGTTCACAGATTACTGATAGCAGGTCTGCAATCTCATATTTCAGTTCTTTCAACACCCTTGGATGTATACCATCCTGCCCAGGTGATTTGCTACTCTTCAGTTTATCTAATAGTTGTAAGACATCTTCCCGATGTATCGATATTTCCTTCAATTCTTCCGCACCTTTAAATACCACTTCAGTCATGGGTAACATCCCTACATCTTCCTCAGTAAAGACCAAAGCAAAGAATTCATTCAGTCTCTCCGCTATCGCCTTGTCGCCTCTTAGTGCTCCTTTAACCCCTTTATCATCTAATGGACCAACTGACTCTCTCACAGGTTTTTTGCAACGAATGTACTTGAAAAGGTCTTTATTTCGCGTTTTTGCTTCCGCAGCAAGCTTTTTCTCAAATTCTCTCGTTGTCTGCCTTATCAATGCCTTGCATTTGACTTGCCAGTGCTTGTGCTGTTTCCAGGTTTCGTCGTTTGGCTCTTTTTTCCATTTCCTGAAAGATGCTTTTTTGGCAACAACAGCCTCTCTGACCTCACCTTTAACCCATGCTGGCAGTTTTTTGGACTTCCTTCCACTTTTCTTAAAGCGTGGAATACAGCTGGTCTGGGCTTCCAAGATAGTATTTTTCAACAACACCCAAGCTTGATGTACGTCTTTAACCTTTGCAACTGCTCCTTTTAGTTTTTTCTTAACTGTTTTCCTCATTTTATCATAGTCTCCCTTTCGAAAGTTAAAAGGTAGTACTGTGGATTTCCTTACTATCCCTCCTCCACTAATTAAATCAAAGGCGATCATGCTATGATCACTATTGCCAAGTGGCCCCAACACCCTTATCTCTTGCACAAGATCTGGTGTTCCACTAAGGACTAGGTCTAATATGGCTTCCCCTCTGGTCGGTTCATGAACCAGCTGCTCCAAGAAGCAGTCATTTATTTCATCTAGGAATTTTATCTCCCTAGCATGTCCTGATGTGACACTGACCCAGTCGATACCGGGGTAATTGAAATCACCCATTATTATTACTGCGCTGTAACTTTTGTTAGCTTCCTTGATTTCTTTGAGCATTTCATCATCCATTTGGTCATTCTAGCCAGGCGCTCGAAAGTACACCCCCACTGCCATCGCCTTCCCCCTTTTATATGGAATTTCAATCCATATAGATTCTACAGCAGATTTTCTTTCCTGCAAAACTTTAATCCTTTCTGAGTCAATGCCCTCTCTAACATAGAGCGCAACCCCTCCACCAATTTTATCAGCTCTATCATTATGATATAGTTTGTACCCAAGTATCACAGTGTCCCACTGGTTGTCCTCCTTCCACCATCTCTGATATTCCAATCATATCTAACCTTTCATTTAGTGCTATATATTCTAACTCTCCCATCTTATTCTTTAGACTTCTAGCATTTGCATACAAGCATTTTAGAGAATGTATTTTATTCATGTTAATTTGGCTATTGTTAGACATGGGTAAATTGGGATCTTTAAGCTCTGTCTGCTCCATACTTGAGGGCATTTGGGCTACTTTACTCTTTTGTGGAACCTCTCTGCTTTTGGTAGTATCCTTCAAGGATACATTCTTCTGAACCATCCGCTCTTGGGCGACTGTCAGCTTTCCCCTAATATCTAGTTTAAAAGCTGCTCTATCTCCTTTTTAAAGGTTAATGCCAGCAGCCTGGTTCCATCCCGGTTAAGGTGAAGCCCATCCCTTCGGAAGAGCCCCTCCTTTCCCCAGAATGTTCCCCAGTTCCTAACAAATCCAAACCCTCATCTCTGCACCATTGTCTCATCCACGCATTGAGACTCCGGAGCTCTGCCTGCCTTTTGGGTCCTGCGCGTGGAACAGGAAGAATTTCGGAGAATGCTACCCTGGAAGTTCTGGATTTCAACTTCCTACCTAAAAGCCTAAATTTTGCCTCCAGAACCTCCCTACCACATTTTCCTATGTCATTGGTACCGACATGTACCAAGACAGCAGACTCCTCCCCAGCACTATCTAAGACCTTATCTAGGTGGCGCGTGAGGTCACCTACCTTCGCACCAGGCAGGCATGTTACCAGGCGATCCTCACGTCCACCAGCCACCCAGCTATCTACATGCTTAATGATCGAATCACCAACTATAACGGCTGTCCTAACCCTTCCCTCATGGGCACATGGCTCTGGAGAAACTTCCTCGGTGCGAGAGGGTTTTACATCACCTGGAGGACAGGTCCTAGTTACAGGATCACTTCCTGCCACACCAGGGTGATGCTCTCCTGTCACGTGACCTCTCTCCTCCATGGCAATAGGGGTGCTGCCAGACAGGAGGTGGGACTTCAGGACTATATCCCTGTAGGTCTCGTCTATGTACCTCTCTGTCTGTCTTATGTTTTCCAAGTCTGCTACTTTAGCCTCTAGAGAATGGACTTGTTCCCTGAGAGAAAAGAGCTCCTTGCACCTAGTGCACACGTAAGACCTCTCACCAACTGGGAGAAAAGCATACATGTAACACTCAATGCAAAAGACTGGAAAGCCCCCATCCCGCTGCTGGACTGCTGTCTGCATCTTAGTTTTATGTTTGTGTCTAGATCTTTAAGTTCTTACTTACTAGGGGTTGCTATGGGTATTTATACCAATAAAACTGTACCTAATACGTTTAATATACCTTGTTCACCTGAAGCTTAATTAATCTCAGGTCCTTAGTGTATGACTGATTTGGGTAATGAGCTTCACCTGAAAGCACCTCCTGTCTTTTAAGATGTGTAAGTACCTATAAAGCTATGATTATCCCAGGGGTGGGAGGGAGGGAAATAACACTTATTAAAAGAGGGCTGCTACACAGTACCCTGTCTTGTGCTGCTGAGGTAAGCTAAATTCTGATTTGATTTAAATTATAGCTCTTAGCTGCTGCTAGGCTCTAACTTCTTATGAAATTTAAACTACAAGCTCTCTGCTGGGTACTAAATTTAACCAGAAAGCTCTCTTCTGTGTGTTAAATTTAAACTAAAAGTACTTTGCTGTTACTTGGCCTATTGCAATGGTAATCCTCTGTCTGAGTAGTGTGTATCACAATTCCTTCTAGAATCTAACATGTGTAATCTGGAACAAACTAGCTGACATTCTCCTGCCTTCTAAAGGCTGTGGATACTGCTCTTACAGCATCCTCAACTTATGCACCTAGAAAAGAACAACCCAAACTGTGGTTACACGATGCAAGGTTCCACATTAGTAACCACCACCCCAGAAAAAGATTTAGGCATCATCGTGGATAATACATTGAAACCTTCCTCCCAGTGTGCAGCGGCGGCCAAGAAGGCAAATAGAATGCTAGGAATCATAAGGAAAGGAATGGAGAATAAAACAAAGGATATTATAATGCCTCTGTATCGTTCCATGGTGCAAATGCACCTTGAATATTGTGTGTAATTCTGGTCACCGTATCTTAAAAAAGATATAGCTGAATTAGAAAATGTACAGAGAAGAGCCACCAAAATGGTAAAGTGGATAGAAGAATACCCCTATGAAGAGAGGCTAAAAAGGTTAGGGCTCTTCAACCTTGAAAAGAGATGGCTGAGGGGAGATAAGATAGAGGTCTATATATTAATGAATGGAGTGGAACTAGTAAACGTAGATCGATTCTTTATGGCATCAAAAAGTAGAAAGACTAGGAGACATGCAATGAAGCTACAGTGTAACACGTTTAAGACTAATAAAAGAAAATATTTTTCCACTCAATGCGTAATCAGATTCTGGAATTCATTATTAGAGGATATAGTAAAAGCTGTTCATGTAGCTGGGTTAAAAAAGCTTTGGACAAGTTCCTGGAGGAAAAGTCCATGATCCATTATTAAAGAGGAGCTGGATGTCCACTGCTTGCCCCAATACAAACATTGTGGAACCTGTGTCTTTTAGGGAAACTGCTAGGTACTTGTGACCTAGATTGGCCATTGTTAGAAACAGGAAATTGGGCTTGATGGACCTTGGTCTGACCCAGTATGGCATATCTTATGTTCTTAATAACATAAAAAACAAGAGCTGAGTCCCAGAAAGATACAGAAAAGAAAGTAGTAGGAACAAAATTGTGGGGTTTAATTATCTTATTTATTGGGATTTAGCCCACACCTTTTCAAGTTCAGTGCATATTCCCCTGTCTCTGGAGGGCTTACAAGCAAAAAGGCCGATGAAAGCCGGCACTGAAGTCACGCTCTATCAACTTTTTATGCTTATTCGCAGCGCACCGTTAGCACGAAATTTCAGCTTCGGCCTGCAGAAAGGGGCTCATATGTAAATGAGCCACGTGTTAAACTATGCACAAAATGGTGGTGTTAAACTGGGAGAGCAAGGCAAACACATGTGCAAAGAAGTTGGCACTAGTTTGGCATGCTCTCCCAGAGAAACAGGGGCACCATATGGCTAATTTGCTTATGAGCCCTGACAGTATTTTGATGGCATCAGGAGCTTTCTCAGATGCCTGGATCCTCAAGAGAAGCCCCCAATGGCATCAAAATACTCTCAGGAGCTGGTGCCCCCCAACAGAAAGTGAATACCTGGTGGCCCAGCGACCCCAATCCCCCCATCCTCCCCCCTCCCAACTAAAAATAAACCTTGTGGCCCAGTGACTCCAAGCCCCCCACCCAACTAAAATATACCTGGTGACCTAGCCCTGAACCCCCCACTCAAATAAAAATATACCTGTTGGCCCAGCGGCCCCAAGCCCCCCTTCTCCCTCCTGGTACCTTTACAAACGAGCAGGACTGCTGCCCATATCCTCCCATTTTTGCCCTGCCATCTTGAAAAATGGCGGTGCCTGGCACTGTGCGGTGCATCCTGAGATGCACCGGGTGGGGTCAGCCTGCTATATAAGGCATAGTCTACCTGATATGACAGTCTGACCTCGCCCTGTGCATCCCAGGATTTTTGAAGATGGCAAAGCAAGAGCGGGAGCACGTGGACAGTGCTCCCGTTCATTTGTAAAGGTACCAAGAGGGGGTGGGGGGTTCAGGGCTGCTGGGCCAACACATATATTTTTAGATGGGGGGGGTTGGGGACACCAGAGATTTGCTTTCTGTCGGGGGCAGCGGCCCCCCAAAAGTATTTTGATGTCATCGGGAGTTTTCCCCAATGCTAGATTATATTTGATATTTCTTCTCAGATGATCCAGGCATCAGGAAAAGCACCTGAAGCCATCAAAATACTGTCAGGGGCACGCACTAGATGTTTAAGCCACCTCAGACCCAGACATAAAGATATTGGCGCTAAGGCTGGTTGCAAAATCCTCAACGTGTTTCTCTGCATTGGGAACAGGCAAGATTTGCATGCCATTTCATTATTTGCAGCTCATTTGTCTCTAACTTAAATACATTTAAATACTCTTAGCATTAACTGTGCGCTAGTTTTTCCTTTGCTGTTTACATGCACGTCCGTCTCTTTTCTACTTTTGGCGGTAGCAGTAAGTTTACTTAAAAGTGGCATTATCTATGCTTAAAGGCCGCATTAGTTTTCTGCATCTGCCTGTAAGTTTGTACCTGAGGAAGTGGAGGATTAAATTACTTGCTCAAAGTCACAAGGAGTGGCAGTAGGAGTTCAACCTTGGCCCTCAACCTCCTGCACTAATCACTAGGCTACTTGGCCACTCCAAATTATGGCAATCTACTCACCCTTTGTTATCTCAAGAATAGAGCTAAGGACAGAGTGGCATGCAGAAGACAAAAAGCAGACATTTCCTAGAGTCATCACGAGTCATAAAATAGGATAGAACCACCAAGCTACAAATCCTCAGTAATCAGCCAAGATGATAGCAGCTTATTCATGGCGATTGGATACAATCTAGCAAGTCCACATGATGCAGTTGGGAAGAGGTTCAGGCAACAACCTTACTAGGTTTGATAGTTGTTTACATGAATATAAAGCTTGTTGATAAAACATCAGTTTGTAGAGGAGATATACCCATCTACTCAGGATGGGGAATAACCAAAGAGGAAGGCAGGCCAAGACTTCAGGCTCTGCCCAGAGATGGGAGGTGAAGGTTGCCCAGACTGAAGAAAGGAGAAAACAGGAGGCAGTGTGGCAAAGACTTAAGTTTGCCACACTGCCTTTGCTGCTGGGTGGGTCCCCTTCCTGACTGCCCATTGTGGGTACTATTTGAATGGAATTTATGCCACTACCTGGTACAGTTTGAAGGTATAACTAAGCATTTCCTGTTTACCTGATCTATAATCCCCTCTCAGCTTTTGCTTCTCCAAGCTGAAAAGTCCTAATTTGTTAAGCATTTAAGAACATAAGATATGCCATACCAAAGGTCCATCAAGCCAAGTATGCTATTTCCAACAGTGACTAATCCGGGTCACAAGTACCTGTCAGGTTCCCAAAAGGATGACATCCTCCTATATATGCCGTTCACAATTGAACATCCAGTATTCTCCCCAATAATCAACTGTTTTGAAGCTGTAGCCGAATGGTTGCTATCACAAAACCTCCGGATTAACCACAACAAAACTGACGTTCTTTTTGTCACAAGGAACCGTAAGTTCATACCGCCTCCATCACTACTCGTCAACAACATAGAGCTGAAATCAAAAGCTACCATCCGTTACCTCGGCATCACATTGGATCAACACTTGGATATGACAACTCATGTCAAGAATATCACAAAAAATGTATATTATAAGATCAAATCGCTACGTCACCTCCGCTCCCTACTTGATCCCACAGACTTCCGTACAACCTTCCAGGCATTAGTCCTCCCACACCTGGATTTTGCCAACATCATCCTACATGGCCTCCCTCAATCAACTTTAAACCCGCTCCGCCTAGCCATGAATACAGCCGCCAGAGTCCTCTCTGGCTCATCAAGATCTGACCATATAACACCCATCATGAAAGAACTGCATTGGTTACCATTACATGCCAGAATCCAGTATAAGTCTTTAGTCCTTACTTTCAAGGCACTAAATAACTACCCCCCTACGCCAATCAGCAAGCTTATCCATGGCACCCTGGAAAACAGAAAAAGGAGAACCACTTCAATGAACACCTTAATTGTCCCAAAGATAGTAACGAAGTGCACTAAGGCCACCTCCAACAGGGCCTTCTCCTTATTTGCTCCTTTAAACTGGAATGCTCTACCCCATGAAATCCGTGCTATCAAAAACCTAATCCTATTCAGAAAAGCATTGAAATTCCACCTGTTCACAAAATGCTACCCAGAAGTCAACCTAGACACTAACAAATCTACCACCTCAATACAACCTGAAAAGGGCTAGTTGGTCAACCTTTTCTCTAGTCTTATTAATGAACCACATTGTAACATCCAATCGAGCTTGATGTTATTGTATATACCATTAAAGTTAATCTGTACATAGTTCCCCCGGTTGTCCCATTGTTGAAGTTCCCTGTTCAATGTAAAACTCAATGTTGCCTGTATGCATTGTAGTATGTTATTGTTCTATGTACACCGCACTGATTTTAATAGCGCGGTATAAAAGAATTGTTAAATAAATAAATAAATAAATAAATAAATAAAATAGACAGCTTCCATATTGCTTATCCCAGGGGTAAGCAGTGGATTTCCCCAGTCCACTTTAACTATAGTTTATAGATTTTTCCTCCAGGAACTTATCTAAACCTCTTTTAAACCCAGCTACACTAACAGCCTTTACTATATCCTCCGGCAGTGAATTCCAGAGATTGATTGCACGTTGAGTGAAAAGGTATTTTCTCTTGTTAATCTTAATTGTCCTACATTGTAGCTTCATTGTGCATTCCCTAGTCTTTCTACTTTTTAAAAGAGTAAACAACTGATCTACATTTAACCATTCTACTCCACCTATTATAGTATTTTATAGAGCTCTATCATATCTCCCCTCGGTCGTCTCTTTTCTACGCTGAAGAATCCTAACCTTTTAAGCCATTCCTCGTAGGGGTATCTTTCATCCCCTTTATAAATTTGGACTGCTCTTCTTTGTACCCCTTCTAATTCTACTATATCCTTTTCTAGATATGGCCATCAGAACTGCACACAATATTCAAGGTGTGGTTGCACCAGGGAGCGATACAGAGGCATTATAATATCCTTGGTTTTATTCTCCATTCCTTTCCTTATGATCCCTGGGCTGCCCGAAGAACAAAGAAGTTGGTACTAGAAGAGATCAAACCTAAGCTTTATTTAGATGCTCAGATGACAAAACTTTGACTTTCATACTCTGGACACATCATGTAAAGAGAGAGATCATGAGAGAAAGACATCATGCTTGGTAACGCTGAAGGTAAACGCAGAAGAGGAAGGCCAGCAATGAGATGCATTGATACAATAACAGCAGCTATGGATGCCCGATTGAATCCTGAACACAGTTTAGGACAACTTTCCAGAGGGTTGCCATGAATTGGTACTGACACAGAAGCACTTAACAATAACAACATTTGCTTTCTTGGATGGGTAGAGGGTTTCATTATATTATCCATGATGAAGCCTAGATCTTTTTCTGAGTGGTGATTCCTAATGTGGAAACATGCATTGTGTAAATAACGTTTGGGTTGTTTTATTCTAAGCGCATAACTTTGCACTTATCCACATTAAATTTTATCTGACATTTGGATGCCCATTCTCCCAATTTCTCAAGATCCTCTTACTATTTTTCACAATCGTTTTGTGATTTAACAACTTTGAATAATTTGATCACCTCACGCATTGTCCCCATTTCCAGATTATTTATTAATATGTTAAAAGGCATTGGGCCAAGCACAGATCCCTGGTGTACTCCACTATTCACCTCTCTCCATCAAGAAAATTGGCCATTTGGCTCTTCTTCTCTGTTTTCTATCTTTTAACCAGTTCCCAATAACACTGCCTCTTATTTCATGACTTCTTGATTTCCTACAGGGTCTCTCATGAAATACCTTATCAAAGGCTTTCTGAAAATCCAAATGCACTATCATCCACCGGCTCACTTTTATCTACCTTTCACACCTTTAAAAAAATATAGCATATTAGTAAGACAAGACTTTCCTTGGCTAAAGCCATGTTGGCTTTGTTCCGTTAAACCATATGTACAGTCATTTTGTTCTTTATAATGGTTTCTATCATTTTGCCCTACACTGACATCAGACTCACTGGTCTGTAGTTTCCCCCTTTAGCCCTTTTTAAAATTTTGTGTTACGTTGGCCACTCTCCAATCTTCAGGTACTATAGACAGTTTTAATGATTAGTTTACAAATTACTAATAGTAGGTTTGCAATTTCATTTTTGAGTTCTTTCAGCACCCTGAAATGTATATCATCCAGTTCAGGTGATTTGCTACTTTTTAGTTCATCAAATTGCTGTATAGCATAGTTACTCACCTGTAACAGGTGATCTCTGGGAACAGCAGGAATTTAGTCCTCACATATGGGTATCGTCGGTACCGACGGAGCCTGCGCGGGAACGCTCCCCAGCGTCCAATTAGAAAGCTTTTGGGAGCATCCCACAATGCCTGCGTGCTGCCTTCCCGCCTTTCCCAACTGCCTCTATCCAGTTGAGGTTTAAAGCTGAGACAAAGAGAGAGAGAGGGAAAGGAAAGAGATACAACTCCTAGGGGAGGTGGGTGGGTTGTGAGGACTAAATTCCTGCTATTCCTGGAGATCACTTGTTACAGGTGAGTAACTATGCTATCTCCAGGAACAAGCAGGAATGTAGTCATCACATATGGGGACTCCCTAGCTTTAGGTGCCAGGGAGAGACCCCAGAAGTTGTGTGTCCCTGAACAGGGCTCCACCTCCCCCCATGGATCTCTGGAATCCTACCAGGGATGGTGGGTAGGAGTTGATTAGGTATGGAACAGGTGTTGGAGAACAGCCTGACCAAACAAGGCATCCCGGCGGGAGTCCTTGTCCAAGCAGTAATGGGCTGTGAAGGTATGAACCGAGGCCCAAGTGGCTGCTCGACAGATGTCGTCGATAGATACAGAGTGCAGATGAGCCATTGAGGTTGCCATGGCTCTCACATTGTGAGCTGTGACATGGCCCTCCAGAGAAAGGTTCTCACTCTGATAGGCGAAGGAAATACACTGAGCAATCCAGTTAGATAGTGTTCTCTTGGAGACTGGAAGTCCCAAATGAGAAGGATCAAAAGCAACAAAGAGTTGAGAGGACTTTCTATGTTGCTGTGTTCTTTGTAAGTAAAAGGCTAAAGCTCTTTTACAGTCCAAGGTATGAAGATTTCTCTCTGCATTTGATGCATTAGGCCTTGGAAAAAACACAGGTAGGTAGACCGTTTGGTTCAGATGAAAAGGCGAGACCACCTTTGGCATAAAGTGTGGATGAGTCCTAAGGATTACCTTGTCATGATGGAACCTTGTATAAGGTGGATCAACTACTAGCGCTTGCAACTCACTAATGCGACATGCTGATGTGATTGTAATAAGAAAAATAACCTTCCAAGAAAGGAATTTTAAGGAGGTAGTAGCTAAAGGTTCGAAAGGTGGCTTCATGAGCTGCCCAAGAACCAGGTTTAAGTCCCATGCCACCGGT
Source organism: Ichthyophis bannanicus (assembly GCA_033557465.1). Taxonomy (NCBI): domain Eukaryota; kingdom Metazoa; phylum Chordata; class Amphibia; order Gymnophiona; family Ichthyophiidae; genus Ichthyophis; species Ichthyophis bannanicus. Next base: position 47,926,347 of record CM066046.1, read on the forward strand.
GGTGGCCTAATGGGAGGCTTAGTTAGAAGAAGGCCTCTCATAAATCTTGCTATAAGAGGATGAGAGGAAATAGGCTGTCCATTTAGAGGCTTAAAGGAAGCTGCAATAGCACTCAAATGGACTCTTACTGAGTTAGTCTTAAGTCCTGCATTGGATAAATGAAGGAGATATTCCAGCAAGGATTCCAGAGATATCGCAAGGGGGTTAAGACACTTTTGTGAACACCATATGGTAAACCTTTTCCACTTGAAAGCATAAGAGCATCTGGTGGAAAGTTTCCTGGAAGCAGAAAGAATATCTTTTACTTGCTGAGGGAGATTGAGATCATGGAGATCTAGGCCTTCAGCAACCAAGCCCTGAGATGCAGAGACTGGTGATTGGGATGCCATAACATTCCATCCTCCTGAGATAGGAGATCTGGAGAAGACCCTAACTCCAGGGAGGGAGCTTGAGAGAGATGTAGAAGCAGAGGGTACCACACCTGCCGTGGCCAATGTGGAGCTATGAGAATCATATGGCCTCTGTCTCTCTGAAGCTTGAACAGGGTTTTGTGAATTAGGGGAATGGGTGGAAAGGCATACAGGAAGTCTTGACCCCAGTAAAGGAGGAACGCATCCCAGGCCTGAGCCCCCTGAGCCAGAATTCTGGAACAGAACTGGGGAAGTTTGGCATTCCACGGACTTGCAAAGAGGTCTATGTCCGGGGTTCCCCAAATTTGAAAAATCTTGGCCACCTGGTCTGCATGCAGAGACCACTCGTGTGGAAGCAGAACTCGACTGAGTCTGTCTGCCCAAGAGTTTTGTATGCCTGGAAGATACACTGCCAGGAGATGAATCTGATGCTCTCTGGCGAGGGCCCATAGTCGCAAAGCTTTATTGCAAAGCGACAGAGAGCCTGTTCCCCCCTGCTTGTTCACATAGAACATGGCTACTTGATTGTCTGTATGGATGAGGACTGTCTTGTAGCTGAGCAGGGTATGGAACACTCGAAGAGCAAGGAAGATTGCTCTGAGTTCCAGAAGATTGATATGTAGATGAGTCTCCTGTGGAGACCAGGTGCCTTGGGTGGAGAGGTCTTGCAGATGAGCTCCCCAACCCATTGGAGAAGCATCTGTTGTGAGAGTTGCTTGGGGTAGAGGTTGTTGAAAAGGGGACCCCAGCAACAGGTTTTGAGTGGACTTCCACCACTAGAGGGACAAAATAAGGCAACTTGTGTTTGCTATTTTGTCTGACAGGCATCCGGATGCCTGGGTCCATTGGGTGGATAAAGCCCACTGAGCTGCCCTCATATGGAGGCGAGCATAGGAAACCACATGCACCGTAGATGCCATGTGGCCTAGTAGTTGTAACATTTCTCGAGCAGTTAGATGAGACTTTAGCACTGCTTGAGAGGCTAACTGCACCATGCGAAGTCAACGAGCCTGGGGGAGATAGGCCCTTGCCCTTGTGGTATCCAGCAAAGCTCCTATGAAGTCCAGAGACTGAATAGGAGTTAGACTGGATTTTGGGATGTTTATTACCAGCCCTAAATACTGAAGGATACGCATCGTGCAGGATAGAGAAGTCCTGGCCTCTGACTCTGTTGGTGCTCGAATGAGCCAGTCGTCTAAGTAAGGGAAGACGAATATTCCTAGAGTGCGTAGAAATGCTGCTACTACAGCCATGCATTTCGTGAACACCCTTGGTGATGAGGCTAGGCCAAAAGGAAGCACCCTGTATTGGTAGTGCTTCTGCTGAAAAAGGAACCGAAAGAACCTTCTGTGGGTTGGATGGATGAGGACATGAGTGTACGCATCCTTGAGATCTAGAGAACAAAGCCAATCCTGACTGTGAAGGTATGGCAGCAGAGATCCGAGAGAAATCATCTTGAATTTCTCCTTGACAAGGAATTTGTTCAATTCTCTGAGGTCTAAGATAGGTCTGTAACCCCTGTTTTCTTTGGGATAAGAAAATAAGGGGAATAGAACCCTGTACCCTGTTGATGAATGGGTACTTCTTCTATTGCCCCTTGGGCAAGAAGGATGGTGACCTCCTGACCTAACAGGTTGATGAGAGAGGTTGGAGAATTGAACTGCTTTACCATTGTGTGAGGGGGCATGCTTGAAAAATGAAGCTTCTACCCCTCCTTTATGATGGAAAGTGTCCAATGCTCTGCTGTTATTTGCCCCCATCTGGGGGCAAAATGACATAACCTTCCTGGAATGGTGGAAGGCTCCGGTCCCTCGAGAGCCAGGAAGGCTAACTTCTCTAGTTGAGAGTCAAAGGCCCTGTGGAGGCTGAGCCTGCTGGGCCAGCTGAGGCCTAGCAGTCTTTGCTTTTTTCTGTTTGGGTGGTTGCTGACCTTTCCTGGCAAGCTGACCTGCAGAACGTCCCTGCTGAACATAAGCAGGATAAAATCTTTTCTTTTTAGAAAAGAATGGTTTTTTGAACAATTTCTTTCTAGCAGGATCAGCAGTGGACTTGGATAATCTATCCAAGGTGGAATTTTCAGCATCCATTTCATTGGCCTTTTCTTGCCAATCCTTACCAAACAACAGGTTCTCACCAGTACAAGGGATATTTCCCAATTTGTCTTGTACCCAGAGCTCTAGATCAGATGCCTGGAGCCAAGCAATTCTACGTGCACCTATGGCAATAGCCGAGGTTCTGCTTATGCACTCAAAGCAGCCAAATACTGCACGGTTGGAAAATTTAGAAACATCTTGGGCATGTTTGACCAAAGTGAGAAAATCCTGTCTTCTATCCTCAGGAAGAATAGGGCTTAAAGTTTCTAAATCATCTGCGACCTCCTTCAGGAACATTCCCATGTAGAGACTATAGGAACTGCTCCTGGCAGAAAGCATGGAAGCTTGGAAGACCCGACGTCCAAAAGCATCCAGGGTTCTGCACTCACGTCCTGGAGGATTAGAGGCATGCCTCTTTGCACTCTTGATCCTTCTCATAGCTGATTCCACTACAATAGAGTGGTGAGGAAGCTGAGTCTTATGGAAACCAGGACAAGGAGGGACTCGATACATAGTATCCAGTCTGCGAGAATGAGGAGAGTTGGTAAGAGGTGTCTCCCACATCCTTAACATGAGATCATATAAAATCTCATGAATGGGCAAGGTAGCTGCCTCCTTAGGAGTTTTGGAATATTGTAGAATTTCCAACTCCTTGGCCCTTGGCTCTGTTTCAGGGGCCACAGTAATGGACAGGCCCCGAGCCACCTCCCTGATAAAATCCTGGAAGGAAATATCCTCTGGAGGAGACTTCCTGTGTTTGGGGGAGGAGGGCTCCTCTGGGAGAAGCATCGCTGCATCGACAGAACTGTCAGAATCCTCAGATTCTTCTGAGGACTCGAAGTACCGTCTGTCCCGGATGCTCTTGAAGAGCCCGATACCCGTATCGACCGAAGTCGGTACCGGGAGTAACCAGTACCAGGGTATCGGTACCGGAGGTCATCGGATGACTGGGTACTGGCAAAGCAGACACCGATGCCGATGTTGATGCTATCGGTACCAATACCGGTGCCGGGGCCGGTACCGGTGGAATTGTCTGTCACGGTTCCGAGGGCGTCGATGCCGCAAGGAGAGCCGCCAGACTGCGCTCGATAGCCATGACTCTCTGGTCTATCGACGCTGCCAATGCCTGGATGTCGGTACCGGAGGAGACCGCCAGTACCCCAGAGCATGGCACCAGTAGTTCTGCCGAGGTCGAGGCCTCGAACATCCTGGAACCCCGATAATGCTTTGGAAGCCGAAGCCTCCCGCCGGGGTAATTTTGCCAGTGCAGAATCCTCAAGGGCAACGCCAGAGGCATCTCAATGCTTAGAAGGAGATCTACCCTTAGAGGACCGGCTGGACTTATGTTTAGTTACCTGAGATCCACGGGAGGAAGAAGAAGCCCTGGAAGACGTTGATGCCACCGAAGCTGCATCAGAGGGAAACAGGGTACTGAGCTTAGCAGCTTGGTTCTGCCGACCTCTTTTAGACATCATGGCACAGGACATACAATCCGTGATGGAGTGGTCAGGACCTAAACATTTTAGACACCATTCATGGGTGTCGGTGATGGAAATGGTACCACCACACTTGGTGCACTTTTTGAAACCTGAGGCAGGTTTCTCCATGGTAAGGAAAGGTTTTTGGGCCTAAGGCCCAAAAAGGCGCATGCACCTGAAGAAAAAGAAAAAAGAATATATTTTTTTTGTTTTAGACAGAAATAAGAAGAAAAACACCGGCGGTACCAGTGAAGCGTCGAGGAAGGCAGACGCGACCACAAAAAAGAAAGAAATAAAAAATAATTCTTATGCGGTGACAGGAACACGACCTGCTGGCTCCACGGAAAAAGAAGAACTGGAGAGAGGCAGTTGGGAAAGGCGGGAAGGCAGCACGCAGGCACTGTGGGATGCTCCCAAAAGCTTTCTAATTGGACGCTGGGGAGCGTTCCCGCGCAGGCTCCGTCGGTACCGACGATACCCATATGTGATGACTACATTCCTGCTTGTTCCTGGAGATTATATCTTCCAGGATTATCGAGATTTGTTGAAATTCCTCTTATACATCACCTTTAAATATCATTTCTGGCATGGGTAGCTTTCCTACATCTTCTTTGGTAAAGACAAAAGCAAAGAATTCATAAAGTCTGTACACTATGGCCTTGTGCTTGTCTGTCCACTGTGGCCGTGTGCTTTCTTAGTGCTTCTTTTACCCTTCTATCATCTAATGGTCCAACTGACTCTCTCACAGGATTTTTGCTACAAATGGACTTGAAAAAGGTTTTATTATGAGTTTCTGCTCCCACAGCAAGCTTCTCTTCAAATTCTGTCTTTGTGTTCCTTATCAGTGTCTTGCATCTATTTTGCTAGTACTTATGTTGTTTCTTGCTTTTGTCATTTGGCTCTTTTTTCCATTTTCTGAAAGATGCTTTTTTTGGTTATAACGGTCTCGCTAACCTCACCTTTAAATCATTCTGGTAGTCATTTGACCTTCCTTTGACTTTTCTTAAAGCTTGTTCAAGGGTGGAATACATCTGGTCTGCGCTTCCATGATAATATATTTAAATAAAACCGAGGCCTGATGGAAACTCTTCACCTTTGCTCCTTTTAGTTTTTTCTTAACCATTTTCCTCATTTAATCAAAGTCTCCTTTTTAAAAGTTAAAAACTAGCACAGTGGATTTCCTTGCTGTCCTTCCTACATTTAAATTCCTACATGTAAACCACTTTGATTGAAATGATAAAGCGGTATATAAAACCTGTTAAATAAATAAATAAATTTATTGAATCAAATATGATCATGTCATCATTATTGTAAAGTAGCCCCAACATGGTTACCTCTCACACCAAATCCTACATTGCACTAAGGACTAGGTATAATAGCTTCCCCCACATGTCGGTTCCTGAACCAGCTGCTCCACGAAGCAGTTATTTATTTCATCTAGAAACTTTATCTCCCTAACATGTCCTGATGTGACATTGACCAAGTTGATACTGGGGTAATTGAAATCACCCATTAATACTGTGTTGTAAATTTTGTTAGCTTCCCTACTTTCTGTTACCATTTCATTCTCCATTTATTCTTTCTGACCAGGTAGAAGGTAGTGCACCCCCACAGCCATTCCCATCTACTTTATCCTTCATATCACATTTCTCTATAGTTTTATCACTCTGCTATGGGGGGTATCTTTACTAAACCGCGCAATTGTGCGGGGCGCACTTGAGCGTGCGCTAAGGTACCTTAGCGCATGCTAATAGTGCGTTTTTAGTGCCCTGCACATGTGCGCGGCGCTAATGTGCGATAGAGGCGTGGAAAGGCATTCCAAGGGCGGAGGAAGGCTCCCGAGGGGCGGGGGGACGGGGTCAGTGGGTGGAAAGTGGGAGGGGAGAGGCTCCCCGCACAGGAGCGGGGCTGAATTTCGGTCAAAAAAATACCGCAAGTGACAACCTCGCGTTAGAGCCGATTTAAAGGGAAGAGAAACCATTTCCATCAGCAATGTACAGCAAAACCGGGGAAACCTAAAACCCGTGAGCAGTGTGATACATGTGCACAGAACAAAATTGCAAATAAAACATGAAAATGAGCACAAGAAAAATGTAGAAAATTATAATTCAGCTGGGCAACAGTGATAGCAATGGGTAACAATAAAAAACACTCCCAGGAAAGCTCCAAAAAAAAAGAAATGATTTTTGGAAGGGTCCAACGTACAATGCTGGCATAGGTGTGGGGGTGGCTGGCTGTCTATCCAGTGTGTGGTGGCTGCAAACACCTTCCACAGCCCACACTGCCAGCAATGTTGCCAGTATTGGGCTGCCAATGTGCATAATGAGGAGCAAGGTACCATGGGTATAGGCCGACAGGGTGGCCTGGCCAGGGTGCATCTGCACAGGGCATAGGGCACTGACTGGGACATGTTAGTGCCCGGCCACCACCTACACAGACAGGGTGACCTCTGTATGTCCTGCTGAGAGATCACTCTCACCCTGACTGTGCAATGACCACAGCATGGCTAGGCACCCCCATAGTGCTATACAGTATTTCTCTCATGTGATAGATATGGGTTTCCTTTTGGGGCCCACTTATTGATTTATCTGCTTGCTGTGTATGCTGACATCCCAGTTCTGGGTGCATGTATCTCCACTAGGCACATGCACTAACTAGTAGACTGTTTGCAGCTGGTATGTGTCTTGATGGAGTGGCTTGCAGGGTGCAGTGGCTGATGGCTTGCAGCAGGAGAATATCAGATAGTGGTGGGGTGCAGCTTAGCATATCCAGGCCTAATGTCTGTCTGCTATTGTGTTATGGATGTGTATAGAGCTGCATTGACTGCCCTGTGGGGTATCTGTTCCTCAGCAGGACCGGGGTTGATGTTCCCCTCTACTGCCACCTTTGCAGGGAGGTAGAATGTGGATCTATTGATGGGAGACCCTGTTTGCCACCCTCAGCCCTGGGGAAGGGGGTCCATGGGGGGCTACACCTGACTGACACAGACAGAGATATCCAAGGTGTTTGTGCAGAAACTACCTACCTTGCACATTAACACTGCTTTGGACCTCCGCCATGGCCTCTTTCAACCATGGACGGTGCTGTGGACCTGGTGCTGGGCGCCTCACTGCACCCTCAGGGTGAGCATAGTACCCGCACAATGTGACGGTGTGTAGCTACTCTGTGCCAGTAAAACACACGGTCAGTACCCCCTACCAGGCTGAGGTGCTGTGGGGGTGCACATGGTCACTTCCCCCTACCAGGCCGAGGTGCTGTAGGGGTGCATTGCCCATCTTGTGTTTATCTGTGGACTGCTGATTTGCATGTGCAGTGCATCATGGGTATGGGTGGGCTAACCCTATCCTGGTGACCACAGCAGACTGTGTGGTGACGTACAGGCTCTCTGCAGCCAGCCAGGGGCTTGCTAGCAACTATAGAGCTGTAGCCCAATGGTTACTTCACTGCCTGTGAAGCTAGAAGTCATGGGTTCAAACCCACAGTGGGGTTATTTGATAGGGTTGTCCAATGCATTATCTTTTTTTAATGTACATATTTTGATGCCAGCAAAAACACCCTCAGCGTACTGTACCCATAAGGTGCCTCTGAGGGTGCTTTATAGGGCGCCCTATAGGGCACCTTATGGTTCCTGTCCATATAAGGTGCACTATACATTATCCTGTGACGCAACTTATAGGGTGCCCTATAGGGGACATTTTAGGGTGCTGTGGCGGACAGTGCACTTTATAATGTGCCCTATGGAGTGCCTTATAGGGTGCCTTATACGGCACCTTCACTTACGGCACGTGAGGGCGTGTTTGCTGGCAGCAATTAATAAAATAAAAATAAAGTGCTGCAGGAAAAAATATGTACATTGCAAAGCTGATGCCACAGCCAGCCTTATGTATTAGGCACCCTGGGGAGCAAACTCATGACCCCTGTATCAGTGCCTTAACCATTGTGCTCCACTGCTGCTTCTCCTTGCCTGTCAGCGCACCTACTTATGCTTTTCATTCCTTAAACTGCACAGTGCTGCCATATAAAACAGTACTCTGACCTTGCGGTACCTCATACGGCACCCTCTAAAGCGCCCTATAAGCAACATTCTAGGGTGCCTTGGCGGACAGTGCACTTTAAAATGTGCCTTATAGGGCGCCTTATGTTAACACGCTTTGAGAGTGCGTTTGCTAGTAGTGATAATTAAAATAAACATAAAATGACTCCAAAAGCAATCTTCCCCATAATATGTAATGCCTCAGCCAGCCTTGTTCATTGGGCACTGTGAACCCTTGATCCCTGCACCATTGGTCAGTGTCTTACCCATTGTGCTGTGGTTCTGTTCCTGTGCTTGCACATTAGCGTGCCGCCTTATGCCGCCCAATATTAAAAAGCCTCCTAATCAATAGCGCGCCGCCTAATGCCCATCAGCACGCTGCCTTATGCCGCACAATATAAGACAAGCTCCTAAAGTAACACCTCAGCCAGCTGTCTACATTGAGCACTGTGGGGGATTGAACCCCTGATCCCAGCACCATTGGTTAGTGTTTTAACCATTGTGCTGTGGCTCAGCTGTTCTGTGTGCACATCAGCACGCTGCTTATGCCGCCCAGTATTAACATGCCTCCAAAACATTAGCGCGCCGCCTTATGCCCATCAGTGCGCTGCCTTATGCCGCCCGGTATTAAAATGTCTCATAAATTAACACCTCAGCCAGCTGTCTTCATTGAGCACTGTGGGGGATTGAACCCCTGATCCCTGCACCACTGGTCAGTGCCTTAACCATTGTGCTGTGGCTTGGCTCTTCTGTGTACACATCAGCGCGCCACTTATGCCGCCCAGTATTAACATGCCTCCAAAACATTAGCGCGCTGCCTTATGCCGCCCAGTATTAAAATGCCTCATAAATTAATGCCTCAGCCAGCTGTCTTCATTGAGCACTGGGGGGGATTGAACCCCTGATCCCTGTACCATTGGTCAGTGCCTTAACCATTGTGCTGTGGCTCTGCTCTTCTGCTTGCACATCAGCGCACCACTTATGCCTGCCGCACAGCTATCTCATGCGCTAATGTGCGGGGCGCACATGGGCACCGCGCACCTTAGTGCATATGCAAATTCCGGATTTTCTTTTTCAGCACGTAACGCCCACTCCTTATATGGCATCTGCACACTACCGCGGCCCGCACATTAGCGGGGTTTTAGTAAACATGCCCCTATATCTTTTTTTCAGATGGAATGATCAGAACTGCACACAATATTCCTTTCCAAATAATTCCTAATATTTATTTATTTTATTTATTTAGCTGGATTTATTAATTCTTAATATTCTGTCTGCTTTCTTGACACAGCTGTACACTGAACTGAGGATTTCAAGGTATTGTCCACAATGACTCCAAGACCATTTTCCTAGGTGATGACCCCTAATGTGGAACCTAGCATTGTATAAGTATAGTTGAGATTATGTCTCCTTATATGCATCAGTCTGCACTTGTCCACATTAAATTTCATCTGCCTTTTTGATGCCCACTTCTCCATTCTGGCTAGGCCTTTCTGCAGTTCCTTACAATCTACTTGGATTTTGTTTTTAAGTGCCATTGAGTTGATATTCATGCCTGATGAACCTGTGGATAGTTGTCCATGTTGTGATTATCCTCTGGGCTTTCCTAGCAAGATATGACCAGAAGTAGATTGCCAGACCTTTCTTCCATGCAGTAAGCCTACCTATCTGCAAATTTGATGTTTGTTAGTTTAGTTAATTAAACTATTTTCTTCACCACCTTCTCATCCCATCAGTTTCATATCAAGGACATCATATTTAAAACAATATACAGTGTATGTATAACAAAGAATTAGACCAAGTAAGTTTACATGCCTTACCCAGTGACAGAGGTTATCAGGCATAAATTCACAAAATAATGCTCACATATAAGCAGAATTCAAACAAAAAAATTAAACTAATATTAAACAAAACATTCATACATGTCACCAGAACAATCAGCACATGAAATATCCATAAAAACAAGCAACAATAGGAACCAGACTAAAAATAGATGACCATCCAGGGTAAAATAGCAACCCGTACAGTCTCTGTATAGAGAAGTAGAAGGTTGTGGGTTCGTGTCCTAGCAGTGGACCTGTTTTTGAGGACTGTATCTGAATTCAAAAAAGCATGGAACAAACACAGAGGATCTCTAAAGGAAAAAAGGGGACTGTTGTAGTGTTTGATTTGGAAGGACAGACTAGATAGGCCATGTGGTCTTTTTCTGTCATCATGTTTGTATGTTTCTAAGATGTACAGACAAAATCACCTAGAAACAAGTTAGCATTTAAAGTCATACAAACAAAACCAAATAAGAAAAACAGGGCTGTTAAACCCTTAGCATGATTCCAACCTCCACATCCCACATCGACAAACTCAATGGTCAAAGGCTTTGATGAAAAAACATGTCTTCAACCATGGCTTAAATTTATTTGTGACTGACTAAGCTTTGACATCAGTTGGCAGGCCATTCCAAACAGAAGGGCCCAAATATGAAAATGCATCCTGACAAGTTGTCTCAAACCTAATTGTAGAAGAGGATGGAACAACTAAGTATCCAAGCTGTGAGGATCACAGTTAAAACATTGCTCCCGTTTCCAGATCGTTAATGAAAATGTTAAATAACACTGGCCGCAGCACAGATCCCTGATGTACTCCATTTTGTTATGTATCCCTTTCCCTTGGGAAAACTGTCCAATTATTCTTACTCTTTGCTTCCCGTCTTTTAACCAGTTGGTGATCCACAGTAAGACACTGCCTCTTATCCCATGACTTTTTAATTTCCTTAGGAGCCTTTCTTGAGGGACTAAAAAACACCTTCTGAAAACCCAAATACACTATATCAACCTGGTCTCCTTTATCCACTTGTCTGTTTACACCTCCAAGAATTCTAATAGATTAGTAAGGCACAACGTTCATTTTCTTAATCCGTGCTGTATTTTCCCCATTAAGCGAACGGGCACATTCTTTGCTTTCACAAAAAATAAATCTTTACTGCTAATCTGTGAATGAAGTAACTTTCTCTTGCTCCTGCCCAAGTACAGGATAGATGAACCCATCTATGAAATGATCTCTGAGCCATTGCACAGGTCTGGACATCCTGATGCTAACAGACCTTAATGTATTGTTTTGTAGAATATAGACACTGTGTGCTTCAGAAAGCAGATCCTTTTCTCCCATATCCAATTGGTGTGCTTCTGTGGAGAAGTGGAACCAGTCGCCATAAATCTGACGGTAATCATGCCATTGAAATGGATGTGTCAGAAGCTGAGAATGAGAATCTATTCTAGCAGCAGATGTAGCTGAAGAAAGGTCATTAGGGGAAATACAAGAGAAAGTGAAGGCGACAGAGACAAATAGGGTTCTACTTCTACTTCTTGAGCTATAGATATTGATAATGGTGATGGTAGGGATTACAAAGCAAATCCCGTTAGCAGAGATGGAAGAGATAGCACTACAATTCCCACCAGGGGACAGTACTTAGCATTTTCTCTGACTGAACACTGACCCTAACAATCCCAATCAAGCAATGTGATGCTCGTGTGATAGGATTTGTAGCGGAGGTTTTTCGCAAGATTTGTTTTGCATCACTCATGCTTTTTCATTTAGTTCAAATTTCTCCCACTGACCTACAAGTGAATTTATTCTGCAGCTCCTCGTTACCTCTCCTTTCTTACTTCTCTCTACATCCTCCTTGGGAACCCCACTCACGAGGTGAATCACTTTCATCTGTGCCCTTCTCTTCCTGTGCTAACTACAGACTACACCTTGCTGCACCATATGTCTGCAATAGACTGCCTGAGTTGGTATATCAGGCTTAGTTCTCTGGTACTTTTTAAATCCAGGCTAAAAAACAATTTTTCAAGGCTGCTTTTGGATCGTGATCCTCTTAGTCCTGTCCAATAACCACGTGTATAAATGAAATTCCCTAGTCCTTTGTTTGTTCTGTTTGTCTGTCTTGAATAGATTGTAAGCTCTGTTGAGTACAGACTGTCTCTTGCGTGTATGTGTAAGGCACTGTGTATGCCTTGTACTGCAGTACAAATGCTAAGTACTATTAGTAGTAGTAGCAGTAGTAGGGCTTGATGCACTAAGCTATGTGTTAGAAGTAAGCAGAAGGAAGCTGCAGCCTGCAAATATCCTTAGGAATCCCCAGATCCTGCCAAAAGGAAAAGGAAGCTGCAGCCCTAAAATATCAGTGGGAGTCCCCAGGTCCTTCAGGCAGAAGAACGAAGCTGCAGTGTGCAGATGCTGGTGGGGGTTCCCAGGTCCCGCCAGCAAAGATGGACTGGGCCTCAGAGAAGGAAGGGGTAGGTGAGGAGGTGGCACATAAGAGAAGGGGCGGGTTTAAAGTCAAAGAAAGAAGAGAGGGTGGCGTGAGGGGTGGGGCAAAAGCGAAGAGGTAGGTTTAGGAGGTACAGAGGGGAGGGTTGAATGGCTGAGCATAAGGAAAGAGTAGGGTTAGAGTGGAAATGGAAAGAAGTGTAGGGAGAGGAAGAAAACTGGAAGAGTACAAGGGAACTGGAAACGTAGAAAGAAAGTGGAAGAAGGGAGAGAGAGAAAGAGTGATAAGGGGGTATAGAAAAGAGAGTGCAAGGTTGGGTGGTAGGAGAAGAAAGGTGAAGCCTCCTGGCACATCCATGCACATGCATACGGTCTCCCCAACACTGTGCAAATGCATCTAGTCTGACACACATATGCATGCATGCACACAGAGGCCCCGACACACACATGTGCACACAGAGCCTCTGACACAGTGCTAACCCCAACATACTCAAACTCACACTAATACATACACACACAGCCTGAGACCCACTTCCAAGACATACAGTCACTCACACATACATTCACAGCCCCTGATACACATTGCCAACATGCACACATATATACACACATGCAGATACACAACCCCAAGACACTATACCGCGATCACACCCCAACACACTTACACTAATACATACATACAACCTCTGAGATGCACTGCCTAAGCGCCTATATCCCAAACACATTCACACACACTTACACACTCTCACAGTTCATGTCATACACTGCTAACATGCACATACACCCAAACATACTTCACTGCCTCTGCGACACACTGCCTATACACACATGCCCCAACACACTCATAGAACCTTCAAAGCAAACTGCCAACACCTATATACACCAAACCCACTCACACGTATATATAACATATACCCAGCCTCTAAGGTGCACTGCCAACATGCATGCAGCCCAACAAACTCACACATGCTGTCAACATGCACACATTCATACATACACACACATATAGATACATACAATTGTAGTCAACATTATTGGCACCCTTGCATTTTAGGTATATTGTGTACGATATCTTGAAAAATAATTGGAAATATTCCAGCAGTATGTCATCATAATATTTTATTAATATGTTCAAAGTTATCCAACAAAAAAGATGTCTGTGCAACTTAGACGTAGTAATTTCTGAGAAAAAAGCAAAATATTTATTTATTTATTTATTACAATTTCTTATATACCGCACTATTGTCAGCGCGGTTTACATACAACAAAATGACCATAACAAACTGTTTGGCTTCACATAGAACAGGAGAAAACAACTTGGATAACATGCTTATGCTTTACATAGAACAGGAGTAATAACTTGGATAACATGCTTATGCTTTACATAGAACAGGAGTAATAACTTGGATAAACGGGGAATGCAAACTAAACTACTTACATATGTACAATGAGATCGAGTGTTGGGAATTCAGTGTGAACATGTGTACAATAGAGTTGATATATTAACTTGAGGGGGTGAGGGAGAGGCACTTATGTAGGGGTAGGGTTAATCTGGTAGTATTGAGTAAATAAATGGGATTTGAGAGCCTTTCTGAATTGTGATAGGTCAGTAATCGCACGGATGCCTGGTGGTAATGCGTTCCAACATTTTGGGGCATAGATACTGAATGCCCTGTTAGATGTTGCGGTTGTGTACTTTGTTGAAGCCTTTGGAATTACTAGCACATTTGTAGATGGGGTTCTCCTTGTTCTGTTGGGAGGAGCTGGCTGGATGATGTTGGTTAATGAGGGGGAGGTGATGCCATGGATAGATTTGAAGGTGAGTAACAAAGATTTGAATGAAAGCCTTCCTTGAACGGGGAGCCAATGAAGTTGTATTAGGATAGGCGTTATATGGTCGCATCTTGCTGCTCCTACTAAGATTCTGGCTGCGGCATTCATGGCAAGTTGCAACGGATTTAGAGATGATTGAGGGAGACCTTGGAGAATAGCGTTGGCAAAGTCAAAGTGTGGCAAGATAAGTACTTGGTATATTGTCCGGAAGTCTTCAGTGCTTAGAAGGGATTGCAGGTGTCTGAGTGACCGGATTTTGAAGTATACGGCTCTGACTATGTTGGATATATGGGTTTTCATATCTAGTCGTTGGTCGAGGGTGACCCCTAAGTACCGAATTGCTGATTTGGTTTGGAGCTCAGCTACTTTAACTTTTATATGAGGTGGGGGGCAGAATTTCTGGTCTCTGGTGATAAATAGCACCTCAGACTTTTTGTGTTGGATCCTGAGGTTTTGTGATAGGAGCCATTCGGAGACTGTATTGAAGCATTCAATCAGTGGCGAAAGGTCCATTTTTTCTGTGGAGAATGGCATAAATAGGAGGATGTCATCAGCATAAATTAGACAGTCGACCTTGAATGATTCGATAATGTTGAAAATAGGTTGCATGTAAATATTAAATAATAGAGATGACCTAGACAGGATTCATGGCACCCTTCACTAATATTTGGTTGCACAACCCTTGGCAGTGATGACAGCCTCCAAATGTTTCTTGTAACCATCTAAGTTTCGTACATCTTTCTGCTTGTAGCTTCTCCCACTCTTCAACTGCAATTTGTTCCAGATCATGAATGTTTCCAGGATTCCTTTTTACCAATGGCAGATTTCACCTCTTTCCAAAGGTTCTCGATTGGATTGAGGTCAGGACTCATTGCTGGCCAGTTTTAAAAAGTCCATTTGTTCCTTTTTAACCATTCTTTTGTGCTGTTGGATGTATGCTTTGGGTCATTGTCCTGCTAGAAGACCCATGACTTTCGACCCAGACCTAGCTTTCTGACACTAGATAGCATATTTCATTCCCAAATACTTTGATAGTCCTCTGACTTCATGATTCCTTTAATATGATCCACGCCTCCAGTTCCTGAGGCAGAAAAACAGCCCCGTAACATTATGGAACCTCCACCATATTTTAATGTAGGAAGGGTGTTTTTTCCCCCCTTATAAGCTTCATTTCTTCAACTGTAAATGGATTGCTATTCTGCATTGCTAAAGAGCTCTAGTTTGGTTGCATCTGTCCACAAAACATTTTCCCTTAAGGATTGTGGTTTCTCAAGGTGGGTTTCGGCAAAGATCAGGCATGCCTTTTTATGTCTGTCTTTGAGCAGTGGGATCCCTCCTTGGCGTTCGCCCATGAAGTCCTTCTTTGTTTTGTTTGCAGAGTATGATGCAGGTTGAAACCCCCACTCCAGATTGCTCCAGGTCAGCCTTAAGCTCTTTGGATGTTGTACATGCTGTTTTTCCAACAGTTCACCTTTGAAGAATTCTTGGATTAATTTTCCTCTTCCCACGATGTCCTGGATGGTTCTTGACAGTTCCATGAGCAGAAAACTTCTTAATAACATTGTGAACTGTAGACACAGGAATCCCAAGGTCTTTGGAGATGGCCTTGTACCCCTGTGAAGTTTGATGTTTGGTGATAATGACTTTTCTGACCACCTCAGGCAGCGCTCTTGTCTTCACCATTGTGAAAATGGAACAGGGAGTGAACGTGGACATTTTAAACATTAGAGCAGTGAAACAGCACAAGCACTGGCAAGTCAAATGCAAGGCATTGATAAGGCAGGCAAAGAGAGAATTTGAGAAGAAGCTTGCTGCGGAAGCAAAAACGCGAAATAAAGACCTTTTCAAGTACATTCGTAGCAAAAAACCTGTGAGAGAGTCAGTTGGTCCATTAGATGATAAAGGGGTTAAAGGAGCACTAAGAGGCGACAAGGCGATGGTGGAGAGACTGAATGAATTCTTTGCTTCAGTCTTTACTGAGGAAGATGTAGGGATGTTACCCATGACTGAAGTGGTATTTAAAGGTTCGGAAGAATTGAAGGAAATATCGATACATCGGGAAGATGTCTTACAACTATTAGATAAACTGAAGAGTAGCAAATCACCTGGGCCGGATGGTATACATCCAAGGGTGTTGAAAGAACTGAAATATGAGATTGCAGACCTGCTATCAGTAATCTGTGAACTATCATTAAAATCATCTCTAATACCTGAAGATTGGAGGATCGCCAATGTAACACCAATTTTTAAAAAGGGTTCCAGGGGTGATCCGGGAAACTACAGACCGGTGAGCCTGATGTCAGTACCGGGAAAAATGGTAGAAACCATCATAAAGAATAAAATTACTCAGCATGTAGATAGTCACAACCTAATGGGAGACAGCCAACATGGCTTTAGACAAGGAAGATCTTGTCTTACTAATCTGTTATGTTTTTTTGAAGGAGTGAATAAACAGGTGGACAAAGGTGAGTCGGTTGATATTGTGTATCTGGACTTTCAGAAAGCCTTTGACAAGGTCCCTCATCAGAGACTTTTGGCAAAACTAAAGAGTCATGGGATAGCAGGCAGTGTACTATTGTGGATCAGGAACTGGTTAAAAGATAGAAAGCAGAGGGTAGGGCTAAATGGCCAATTTTCCCAATGGAGAAAGGTGAATAGTGGTGTACCCCAGGGATCTGTGCTGGGTCCGCTGCTTTTTGACATATTCATAAATGACCTGGAAAGTGGAATAACGAGTGAGGTTATCAAATTTGCAGATGACAAAAAACTATTTAAAGTTGTTAAAACCCAAGAGGATTGTGAAAAATTGCAAGAGGATCTTGATAAATTGGAAGACTGGGCATCAAAATGACAGATGAAATTTAATGTGGACAAGTGCAAGGTTATGCACCTAGGGAAGAACAACCCAAACTATGGTTACACAATGCAAGGTTCCACATTAGGAACCACCACCCAGGAAAAAGATTTAGGCGTCATTGTGGATACCATGTTAAAACCCTCAGCCCAGTGTGCAGTGGCGGCCAAGAGAACAAATAGAATGCTAGGTATGATAAGGAAAGGAATGGAAAATAAAACAAAAGATATTATAATGCCTCTATATCGTTCCATGGTGAGACCGCACCTTGAATATTGTGTGCAATTCTGGTCGCCGTATCTTAAAAAGGATATAGCGATTTTAGAAAAGGTACAGAGAAGAGCCACCAAAATGGTAAAGGGGATGGAAGGATACTCCTATGAAGAAAGGCTAAAAAGGTTAGGGCTCTTTAACCTGGAAAAGAGACGGCTGAGGGGAGATATGATAGAAGTCTATAAATTAATGAACGGAGTGGAACGGGTAAACGTAGATCGATTGTTTACCTTATCAGAATATAGAAAGACTAGGGGACATGCAATGAAGCTACAGGGTAAACTATTTAAGACTAATAAAAGAAAATATTTTTTCACTCAACATGTAATCAAACTCTGGAATTTGTTACCGGAGGATGTAGTAAAGGCTGTTAGTGTAGCTGGGTTTAAAAAAGGTTTGGACAAGTTCCTGGAGGAAAGGTTCATAAACCATTATTAAGAAGTGACCGAATATATCAATGCTTGATCCAGTACAAGCATTGTGGAACTTGTGTCTCTTGGGGAAACTGCTAGGTACATATGACCTAGATTGGCCACTGTTGGAAACAGAATACTGGGCTTGATGGACCTTGGTCTGACCCAGTATGGCATATCTTATGTTCTTATGTTCTTATGTTCTCAACCCAGTCCTCTGGGATCCCCCAGGCCAGTCAGATTTTCAGGATATCCACATTGAATATGCATGAGATAGATCTGCATGCACTGCTTCCATTGTATGCGGATCTATCTCTGGTATATTCATTGTGGATATCCTGAAAACCTGACTGGCCTGGGGGTCCCAGAGGACTGGGTTGAGAACGACTGCATTAGAGCTATCATTCATTGGTTGGTTAAAGTCATGTGAGAACTGACAGTTGACCACAGGTGTGTCTGATTTTACTACAATGGAAATATGGTTCTTCTGTTGAAACTGATTTGAATTGTTTATAAGGGTGCCAATAATTATGTCCTAATTTAGCACTGCTACTTCCTATGTTTCCCACATACATATCCAACAAATAAGAGAACACATATAATAACTATTTTTGTTGGAACCTACACCTTGAAGGAAATTCCCTCGTGGTGCAATGTTCCGTTTTATTCTTTTATTCAAATTAGGGACGCAACCCTATCAAGGATCAAAGGGGACTTCAACCCCTCAATGCCCAACGGTTATCTTTCATTCAGACAGGCAGAAAACCAAATGAAAGTCACTTATCTGAAACATAGCCCTCCACCGATCTCAAGAGGCCTCATTCAGATGTCCATGGAAACAACCTCCTCAGGCCAAATAATCAGCTATGTCGGGGAAAGCTACCAATAGTGACTTTAAACCACCTCCTTGAGCAACAATACGAGATCCTCTTCTCAATTCAGTGACTCAACGTTGCATTCGTTTCAAGCCATTGACCTTCTTGGCCCTTCTTCAAACTATGTCGCTCAAAGTTCCACCCAAACACACCCAATTTAAACTTCCTGATACCGGTCTGCACGTACAGACCTGTTTGCGATTCTGATCCCGCGTGGCTAGATTTGCCCCGTGGGATCGGAATCGTGACTTCCTCTGTGCATCCGGTTCCAGACGGATGCACAGAGGGCCCGGATGTGCGGGATGGAATTGGGCCCAGTGTCTTTTATAGGAAGGGGACTACTTTGGAGGAGACTGAGTGCAATAACTGTCAGTGTTATACTTCTTGTGTTATTGTACAAGTCTCAATACCTTTTGATTTCACCTCATACAGTTGTGGTCAACATTATTGACACCCTTGACGTCCAGCATTCACCATTTTAAGGAAACAGATACAAAACACGGTTGTAAAATTGCCTAATGTTTGCCTTGTTCATTTAAGACACTTCTCACTTGGGGTTGAGAGTAGTGCTGGAGGTGCTACTGAAAAGAAGAGGAAAAGGGTGTGATTGGCACTTTAAAACAAAAAACATCAATAAGCCATTTAAACCACATTATAAACCAGAAACATTTACTGCTCTGTCACCTTCTGATCACCCATCCATCTCTCCCACTATTTCCATCCCCCTCCTTTCTCCCTGAGACTGCAGGGCTTTTCTGATTCACACTTATCAGTGGTTCTCAGCCCCGTCCTGGGGAAAATCCCCCAACCAGTCAGGTTTTCGGAATATCAACAAGGAATATGCCAGAGACATACTTGTATGCAATGAAGGCAGTGTATGCAAATCTGCCTCACGTATACGTTCATTATCGTTATCCTGACTGACTAGGTGTGTCCCGAGGACTGAGTTGAGAACCTCTGGTCTAAGGTAAAGTGAAAACAGGAAAATAATTTAAAAGACAAATGGGCATTGTGGAAATATTTTAATAAAACCTTTCTTGGTGATCCTTACAAATAATTGTCTCGCTATTCAAACTTAGCAGCTAGTATTTTTTTTTTAAACAAAGCCTGCCACAGTGATAAGCAAAAGCACTGAATATACATATATGTCTCTGACCACCAGTAGCTATCTAAATAACGGTGATACTAAAGGGATATGTTTACTAATCGGCAGTAGCGGCTTCTGTGCGATATCGGAGCTGCGGCCCCATTGAATTCAATGGGACCGCGGCTCCGATATCGCATGGAAGCTGCTACTGCCAATTAGTAAACATACCCCTAAGTCTTTGTGCTGTTCTAAATCAAACCACTTAACTATACAGATAGCAGCTGAACATCACCACTATCCATATAGCTGTCAAAATTCCCATGCTCTATCCAAGTGCTATCTCGATCCTATATGGATAATGTCAGGGCATTTAGAGGGTTTTCCACCAACGATATCCATATAGTGCCACTGAAAATCCATGAAGAAGAGGGTAATTCTATAAACTTCTGAGTCTGGGACTGGTCTGGCTGGAGTCCCCTCAAGAGCGGGCACCGTCGGTCCTTGTCAGTTTGGTGCTTGGTGCTTCCACCTGGGGAAGAAAGGTGTTAGCGGTCAGGATTTCCCTCCTTTCACCCCAGGAAACCCCTCAAAAATGCTGCTGTGAACAAGGCTGACTTAAATAGTATTTACAATTTATTTACAAAATATATACATCAAGTATTGCAATAAAATAATGCAGTATATAACCCATATTATAACTACTTAAATACCCTTAAACTATACAGGAATACCATTGATGCCTCTAAGAAAAATTACTACTCTAGATTATTATCCAATTCATTAAACCAATCTAGGGAGCTATTCTGTATTGTTCAATCTCTAACTAATAATTCTGCCAACAAATACTCAACCTATCATGCAATATCACCACAGACCCTAGCCAACCACTACATGAATAAACTAAAGCAACAAGCATTACTCATAACGACCTATAAAGAAGACCATCCTCCACAACATACCCCTTTGTCTAACTTTTACCCCACCTCAAAAGATACACTCAAAAACATCATCTCCATGCTAAACACCACCACTTCTTACCTTGATCCCTGTCCAGTAAACTGGCTAAAAGCAACTTTTATCTTTTATCCTCCCCATCATCAACCTCTCCCTTCAGAACAGGTATTTACCAGCCTCACTTAAAAACACACAAATCCACCCAATCCTGAAAAACAACAACATCGACAAAACCTCCCCTACATCCTATAGACCCCATTCAAGTCTCCCATTCATGGCAAAACTGATAGAAAAAAATGTCCATATCCAACTCCAGGACCACATCGAATTGTCTGCCCCACTTGACAAACACCAATATGGTTTCCGTCCCTATCACGGAGTTGAAACACTGCTCACTGTTCTAATTGACACACTTACACGTGGTATCGATGATCCTAAGCAAGCCGTTCTCCTCATATTTCTGGACATTACTGCAGCTTTCGACAGCATAAGTCATCATTTAATGTGAACTAGACTCCAGCATATAGGGATTAATGAAAAAGTCCTAAAATCATTCTCCTCATATCTTTCTGACAGAACACAAGAAGTAAGAATTGAACAGCAAATTTCAACACCATACAAACAAGAACAAGGTCTCCCCCAGGGCTCCGCCCTCTCAGCCCTTCTCTTTAATATTTATCTTTAACCCATCTGTTCTGTTTTTAAATGATTCAGTGTAAATTATCACATTTACGCGGACGATATAATGTTATATCTGTCATTTAACATCTCAAACCCACCAATCCATATACTATCTGATTGCTTCTCTGAAATATTGAAATGGCTAGAGAACCACAACCTCAATATTAATATTTACAAAAACAGAAGCCATGTATGTAAACAGAAACCAGAGCTTCTCCCTCCCCCACCCAAAATTCGATTAGGCTCTATGATATTAACATTTCCGTCAAAAACAAGGTGAAATACTTAGGAGTAATCAGTGATTGCACCCTTAGCATGGCATCTCATATAAAGCAAACAGATAAAAAGATATTTTAGAAACTCAAACTGTTAAAGCAACTCTGCCCTCTGCTCTACCACCATGACTTCAAATCTGTCATCCAAGCAATTATTACACCTCATTTTGACTTTGCCAATACTACCCTACTGGGCATCCCAAAACAGAACTTAAGAATACTCCAACTAGTCCAAAATGTGGTAGCTAGAATAACTATAAATGTCAATAAAATGGAACACATCACCCCCACAGTGTATGCTCTCCACTGGCTACCCAATCAAAGCTGAATAAATTACAAAATTCTTGTATTAACCTTCAAATTAATCAATGACATTGCACCTTTGTTTCTTTCCACACTCATCGCAAAGGAATCCCTCAATCGCATTCAACGGAACCAGACCAAAAATAAACTTTTTATACCGATGGATTTCAGGAAATCCAGAAAGTTAACAAACAACAAAGCTTTTTCACATGTTGCCCCTATCCTTTGGAATGCTCTACCAGACGACCTCAGAGAACTAAATGACCTCTACACGTTCCGTAAAAAACTCAAAACTCATCTATTTACCCTCAATTTTGGCGCACAAGTAGATTACAATACTTCCAATACAACACCTCCATCCTCCTAAAACCTATCAGGGCATTACCACTCTACATCTCATCCAGGCCGGTATATAGTTCTTGTGAAAATTTCACCATTTAGATATATCAACCATACTTATGTATATAGTTCAATGTATTCTTTACTACTGTATATATTTTTACATCGTTCCATGTAACTGAGTATGTACTTGTTTATTTTGTACTATTCAAACTGTTGTTAATTGTAAACCACGCTTGATCTTCTGGAAAACGTGGTATAGAAATTTCCAATAAATAAATAAATGATTCAATCAGGTAAGATGAAATAGCAATGTAGGATAAGAGTGAAGGCAGTTCTAACAACCAACTATAACCTGTGATAAGGAAGCTTATCATAGCTCAGGAAGGAGCTATAGAAAAGGTGAAGTGACTCTGAACAAGCAACCTGTCAGTTCTGGTAGAAATAAGAAAACAGAATTTTCCCATAAAAGACTACCAGTCCCAGAATGCACCAGGTTTCCAACAGCCATTAGAGGAGCTGAAGTGGGGAAACGTGTGTTCAATCAGGAGGGCTATGAGGTAATCCCTAAGCACTCATCTCAAAGGGCAGGGCCTGATTCAGCACAACTGCGCTGTGTTAGGGAGGAGCACTCATCTAAGCAGAATAAAGGTGGAGTTTATTCTACAGAGAATCATCCTCATTATCCTGAGAATCAGCTTGAGCTTGATCATCTTCATCATCAGGAGGATCATCAGAAGCAGAAGCCAAACCGGACGGACAGAGAGGGAAAGAAACCCTTTGGAAGAAAGAGGAGAAAAGCCTTTGAGAGGTCCAGAAGAGTCCAGAGCAGTACGTATACTGGGAGGCATTCCAAGGGCCAGCATACACCATTGGACTGGGGAAAGCCAGAGGAATGGTGCTGCAGAGCTAGGAATCTCCAGACGGTACCTGTGAGAGAGACGGCTACACGTGGAAGGGACCCTAGGACCCGTGCCAGAAGGTATGTGAAGAGAGATCCAGTGTCCAGGGATCTGGATTGGAAGGCTGGACATAAGAACTGGACTACATACTGGCCAGGCTATATAGAGAGGAACTCTAACAGCAATGGAAGCTCAGGTATGAACACTGATCTATGCCCTAGCTATAACCTTGAAAGACAGCAGGGAAACAAGTATTCTCCTGAAAGTGCTCCATTGAGAGATTCATCTGTGCCAATCCATGATATTGAACCCATGCTTGTTGAAGAAGGGGGAATAATAGCAGATGAAGATTCTGTTTACATGGACTGCTCTCTGTCTAAACTCCTTTGGTAACTTTCTGTTACAAAGTACAGCAACCATCACAAAGAAATACAAACTTGTTCTTTAATCTACTCAGAAAAGCTCCTGAAGCAGGATTTGACCCACACAGTAGAAAGCAAGCCAGCTAAGGGGTTTCAGCTGGATAACTGCTAGCAATTGAGCCTTACCTAATTGCTTGTGAGCTAGGAGAGAATCACTTTTGAATCTAGGTGGGAAGTTATCAGAAGTTAACCTGAAAAGAACAGTTTTTTTCTTTCTTTGTGGCTTTTCGTTTGTTGTTTGATATATGCTAAGAAAACATTAGCTAATGCCTGACAAGTTTGAATGTTGTTTTCCTGATTTAGATTTTGTTTTTCCAAGTTAAACACTGGAAGCAAGTAACCTGATTTATGTGCTACCAAGCATATCTGTGTTGGGAGAAATAACCCCATAAATAAATATCTTATTGGCTTTAACACTTGAGCACAACTAAATTATTGTCAGCAGCTGTGTCTGGTGTGAATGAACTACATTGCCCACAATCCCTTGCAAATCATATAGATATATGCACTTGCCAAGACTATGAAGATTCTCACCCAGGCAGCCGTCTGACAAACCTTATACATAGTGACTTAAGTAAACCTTTAAAGATTATGGATTTAACCTTATTAACCTGTCTCCTACTCCCCTGTCTTTCCCTTTGCCCACTAATCCCAAGTCTCACCCACTGCTGAAGATCTAGACCGGTGGCTGCTTGTGAAGAGAGAGGTTTTGTAGTTCTGTCCAATCGCTGAGGCTGTAGCCTTGGCTCTGCCTCCTCCAAGCTCTCCCTCAATCGAGAGAGGGTTTTGTACTTGTCCAATTAGGAACAACTGCTGCAACTCTCCCTTGAGCTGATCTGCCACTGACCTCCCTGGGGCTTGTGGTTCCTAGTCTGGCATGGACTCTCTGCCACTAGAGCTCTCTCCTGGGCTGATCTACTGCTGCAGCTCTCAATGAGATGATCTGCTGCTGAACCCTTCCTAGGCCTTGTGGCTCCTGGACTGTCTGCTGCTGTAGCTCTCTGTTGAGCTGATCTGCTGCTGCAACTCTTCCTTGTGCTGATCCACTACTGCAGCTCTCCTTTGAGCTGATCCACCACTGCAGCTTTTTCTTGAGCTGATCCACTAATGGATTCACAAGCCCAGATTAGGCTCTTTAGTGTCTCTCCCTGCCATCTCCACTCCCTAGCCCGGATTAGGCTCTCCAGAGCATCTCCACACCCTGGGTTGGGAGGAGACTCTCTGCCCCCATCTTCACTCCTACCCCTGATTGGGTCTGTAGGATGCTCTCTGCTGGCATCTTCACTCTGAACCTATCTAGGCTCCCAGGAGTCTTTCAGCACCATCTTCAGGAGGAGGGCCTGCAAAGTAGGGTGAGTTCCCTCCTCCTCTCTCAGGGGAGGGTTAAGCACTTTTAAATAAAGAAGCCTGGCACCTCTAAATCTCAGGTAGCTCTTCTCCAAGCTCTTTTTTGCACAGGCTGCTGGTGCCAGTGCCAATTGATACTATTTCTCTTAGGATGAGCAATTTCCACTGGCTCCGATATTTACTTCTCCAGCCTCTGAGTAGTGTGTGCACTTTATTCCCCTACACTATTCCCTATAGATTTAAAGTTAAATCTTAATAATAGTTATAAATGTGAGCAAGTATTACCCTTGCTCCTTCAGCATAGGCAGTGATTTGCAAATCCCCCCAAATGTTTACTTTCTAGCTCTGCTAGCACAGCAGGCTGTTCTCTTAATGTTGTCCCTCATCTGACCTCTGAAGCAGCCACCTCTTCAGTAGCATACAGTGACCATTTACCTTTGATTCTACATTATTCAGCACACTCTCAAACACCAACCTTTAGGGGGGGTTTCACGTCTAAAAGGGATTTTATAAAACTACCCAGTGATGTACATGTATACAAATACCCACAATGACAAGAACACACGTACATAAGAACATAAGATATGCCATACTGGGTCAGACCAAGGTCCATCAAGCCCAGAATCCTCTTTCCAAAAGTGACCAATCTAGGTCATACGTACCTAGCAGTTTCCCCAAAAGACACAGGTTCCTCAATGCTTGTACTGGGTCAAGCATTGATATCCTGGGTCCCTTCTTAATAATGGTTTATGGACCTTTCCTCCAGGAACTTGTCCAAACCTTTTTTAAACCCAGCTACAATAACAGCCTTTACTACATCCTCCGGTAACAAATTCCAGAGTTTGATTACAAGTTGAGTGAAAAAATATATTCTTTTATTAGTCTTAAATAGTTTACCCTGTAGCTTCATTGCATTCCCCTAGTCTTTCTATATTCTGATAACGTAAACAATCGATCTACGTTTACCCGTTCCACTCCGTTCATTAATTTATAGACTTCTATCATATCTCCCCTCAGCTTTTCCAGGTTAAAGAGCCCTAACCTTTTTAGCCTTTCTTCATAGGAGCATCCTTCCATCCCCTTTACCATTTTGGTGGCTCTTCTCTGAACCTTTTCTAATAATGCTATATCCTTTTTAAGATACGGCGACCAGAACTGCACACAATATTCAAGGTGCGGTCGCACCATGGAACGATATAGAGGCATTATAACATCTTTTGTTTTATTTTCCATTCCTTTCCTTAAGATACCTAGAATTCTATTTGCTTTTTTGGCCGCTGCTGCACACTGGGCTGAGGGTTTTAACATGTTATCCACAATTCCGCCTAAATATTTTTCCTGGTTGGTGGTTCCTAATGTGGAAACTTGCATCGTGTAACCATAGTTTGGGTTGTTCTTCCCTAGGTGCATAACTTTGCACTTGTCCACATTAAATTTCATCTGCCATTTAGATGCCCAGTCTTCCAATTTATCAAGATCATCTTGCAATTTTCCACAATCCTCTTGGGTTTTAACAACTTTAAATAGTTTTGTGTCATCTGCAAATTTGATAACCTCACTCGTTATTCCCTTTTCCAGATCATTTATGAGTATGTCAAAAAGCAGTGGACCCAGCACAGATCCATGGGGTACACCACTATTCACCTTTCTCCATTGGGAAAATTGGCCATTTAGCCCTACCCTCTGCTTTCTATCTTTTAACCAGTTCCTGATCCACAATAGTACACTGCCTCGTATCCCATGATTCTTTAGTTTTGCCAAAAGTCTCTGATGAGACCCGCTTTGACCCGTAGAAAGGCGGGATATAAATACAGTTAAATAAATAAATAAATAAATAAATGAGGGACCTTGTCAAAGGCTTTCTGAAAGTCCAGATACACTATATCAACCGATTCACCTTTGTCCACATGTTTATTCACACCGAAAAAAAATAACAGATTAGTAAGACAAGATCTTCTTTGTCTAAAGCCATGCTGGCGGTCTCCCATTAGGCCATGACTATCTACATGCTGAGTAATTTTGTTCTTTATGATGGTTTCTAACATTTTTCCCGGTACTGATGTCAGGCTCACCGGTCTGTAGTTTCCCGGATCACCCCTGGAACCCTTTTTAAAAATTGGCGTTACATTGGCGATCCTCCAATCTTCAGGTATTACAGATGATTTTATTGAAAGTTCACAGATTACTAATAGCAGGTCTGCAATCTCATATTTCAAGTTCTTTCAACACCCTTGGATGTATACCATCCAGCCCAGGTGATTTTCTATTCTTCCGTTTGTCTAATAATTGTAATATATCTTCCCGATGTATCGATATTTCCTTCAATTCTTCCACACCGTTAAATATCGCTTCAGTCATGGGTAACATCCCTACATCTTCCTCAGTAAAGACCGAAGCAAAGAATTAATTCGGTCTCTCCGCTATTGCCTTGTCGCCTCTTAGTGCCCCTTTAACCCATCATCTAATGGACCAACTGACTCTCTCACAGGTTTTTTGCTACGACTGTACTTGAAAAAGTCTTTATTTCGCGTTTTTGCTTCCGCAGCAAGCTGCTTCTCAAATTCTCCCTTTGCCTGCCTTATCAATGCCTTGCATTTGACTTGCCAGTGCTTGTGCTGTTTCCAGGTTTTTGTTTGGCTCCTTTTTCCATTTCTTCAAAGATGTATTTTTTTGGCAACAGCCTCTCTGACCTCACATTTAAACCATGCTGGCAGTTTTTTGGACTTCCTTCCACTTTTCTTAAACTGTACAATACAGCTGGTCTGGGCTTCCAAGATAGTATTTTTCAACAACACCCAAGCTTGATGTAAGTCTTTAACCTTTGCATCTGCTCCTTTTAGTTTTTTCTTAACTATTTTCCTCATTTTATCATAGTCTCCCTTTCGAAAGTTAAAAGGTAGTACTGTGGATTTCCTTACTATCCCTCCTCTACTAATTAATTCAAATGCGATCATGCTATGATCACTATTGCCAAGTGGCCCCAACACCTCTTGCACTAGATCTGGTGTTCCACTAAGGACTAGGTGTAATATGGCTTTCCCTCTCGTTGGTTCATGAACCAGCTGCTCCAAGAAGCAGTCATTTATTTCATCTAGGAGCTTTATCTGCTTAGCATGTCCTGCTGTGACACTGAACCAGTCGATACCGGGGTAATTGAAATCACCCATTATTATTACTGCGCTGTAATTTTGTTAGCTTCCTTGATTTCTTTGAGCATTTCATCATCCATTTGTTCATTCTGGCCAGGCGGTCGATAGTACACCCCCATTGCCATCGCCTTTCCCTTTTTACATGGAATTTCAAACCATAGAGATTCTACAGCAAACAAGCATCTTTACTAATCCTGCTGACTCCCCCTTTCATGGACCACTCAACAGAACAAAAAGTTTGTCCAATAACCTACATGGGGTAGTGACCTTTATATACCTCAGTAAAATCTTGTGAGCGTCTGAAAAAAATCCTTGTTTCAATTGATTCTTCGGCAGCCCACAGCAGAAGCCATTACAGTACTCTGGCCTATAGGTAACCTACTACTATTGCTATTACTACTAATACTACATATCATTTCCATAGTGCTACTTGGTATATGCAATGCTGTATAAATCCATGTAAGAGACAGTTCCTACTCTACAGAATATACAGTCTCTACAACACAGACACATCAGAATAAACAGGGACTAGAGATTTCATTTATAGAGAATGATTAAACACACTTGGACATTAAACAGAAGAATAAGGGGGTTAAGGATCCAAAAATAGCCTTGAATAGATGGGTTTTTAGTTTGGATTTCAATAAGACCAGAGACTGAGCCTGATGTACCGACTCAGGAGGCCTGTTCCACATGTATGGCATAGCAAGTTGGAAGGAATGGAGTCTGGAGCAGTGATGGAGGAGAAGGGCACAGGTAAAAGTAATTTACCTGATGAGTGGAAGAGGGGTATAAAGAGATGAAAGGTAGCAAGGAGCTGCAGAATAAATACATTTGTAAGTCAGTAGGAGAAGTTTAACTGTATGCAGAAATGGATAGGGAGCCAATGATGTGACTTGAGAAGAGGGATTACGTGAGTGTGCTGAGACTGGCAGTCATACATTTGAGTTTAGTTTGTTTATTTATTTATTTAACAGGGTGGGGGGGGGGGGTTATACTGCCTTATCATTAATTTGGGGCAGTTTACAGAGAACATATCAGCAAAACCAACTTTTATATAGAACAGGGTGTTGAAGTTGGATGATTATATGAAGGGGGAGATTGAATAGATTGAAGGAGGAGAGATGATTCAGTGGGAGACCAGTGAGGAGGAAGTTGCAATAGTCTAAGCGGGAGGTGATGAGAGTTTGGATAAGAGTTTCGATAGTGTGTTCAGAAAGGAAGAAACAAATTTTGCTGATGTTATAAATAAAAAAAAAAATAGATTTTAATTATCTGTTGCATTACAAGCTGAGAAGGCAGCGAAGATGACAGAAATAAAGAAAGGATGATGGGGAGCAATGGGTTTAGGGGGAAAGATAGGAAGCTCTCTTTTGGC
This sequence comes from Ichthyophis bannanicus, assembly GCA_033557465.1. NCBI lineage: Eukaryota > Metazoa > Chordata > Amphibia > Gymnophiona > Ichthyophiidae > Ichthyophis > Ichthyophis bannanicus. The sequence continues at coordinate 47,955,712 of CM066046.1, forward strand.
CAAGTTCAATTTCAAATGAAGATGGAACATGCAGGCAGCAGTAGCCAATTCATAAATAACTAGGGCCAGATCTTTATGCTGTACTAGTCTTTGTAGCCTTCACAAATAGAGTGAAGACTAGCCAAGAAGACTCACATTGCCATGGTTATTGTTTTTCCATACTAAGATCTAGGAATGTTTACGTTAAAAATATTCAATTCATTCTCAGGCATTTTTTGGTTTGTTTCACACATTTGATTTAATAAAAAATGTTAATGTTGAGAATATTTTAATACATGTAAATCAGTTGTACATGCATTAATTCATAGGTTCTTGTGCATTAGACTGATTTTGCATATATTAAAACATTTAAAGTGCTTAAGAACAAAATGTATGCTAGTGAATGCAGATCCCCACTTGGATATGAGTCCAGGAAAACTCCCAGACTCTGAACTGTTGATTCTGGACTCAAGCAATCAGCAGTATTTGGAATCAAATTAAGTTGTCTATTTCATTTACTGAGCCATAAAAATTCTGACTTCAGTAAATTATAACACAGTTTCTGCTCCTTGAACCAGCTTACCAATGCCCCAAATGCTGCTTCAAACCATTCAAAGCAGTAACGTAGTCCAGGCCTGTATAAAAATCTAATCGGATGCCATTGGCACACAAATAAACATTGGACATCCATATTATTTCATCACCCTGGCAAATGGTCTCAGAAAGATATTGAAGGGCAGAAGGACCAGTCCCAACATCAAACACCTGTGGCAGATCACACTTTATAGTAAAATGGAAGAATAATCACCATTCCATACCATTTGCTGGGTCTTACCAGTCAGATATGACCTATCATTTCCAGGCCAATCTCCGAATTTCCTGATGTAATAATCACTACAATACCAGTATATGATCCACCATATTGGTTGCCAGTGACAGATCTAACAGGATAACCAGTGAGCCCTGATTACTGTCAGCAGCCATTTGCACTTCAATAACCAATGACTATAATAGAAAGTAAAAACAAAATCCCCTCTCCTGGCCTGGTAATCTTACCAGCATGACCTCTTTAAAACATAAAGAGCCCTATTTCCTAAGCCATATTAGCAGTTAGTCTTTGTTCTTTGCTTGCTCATCTCACACTGATCTTTAATCTCTTACCCTCCCTACTCTTATTCTTATTTTCCATCTCAGCCATAGCCCCCTGTGTTCTCCTATCCCATACTTGGTCTCAATTCGAACTGCCATCAGTCAAAAACATAGAGGATGCAATATAAAGTCTCAACACAACAACCTCCACATTAGATCCATGCCCTCTAACCTGGATAAATATGACCAAATCACACCTGAGTACATATCTGAAGACCATAGTACATACCTCACTTTCCCTAGGTCTTATGCCTGCAGTGCTGAGGCAAACTTCAATCTGATCTCTCCTCAAAAGCACAAAACTTGACCCAACCTCCCCCAAATCCTACAGACCAATATCCAGCCTCCCGCTAGTCACAAAAATAACAGAGAAAACCGCCCTAAGACAGCTTCAACAGCACCTTGAGAAACATGCATCCCTAGATCCCCATCAACATGATGGCAGGTAGTTCCATGGGGTCAAAACACTCGTCACCTCCCTCCTAAACACCATTAAAACCTGCCTGCAACACACTAAGAATTAATTCATCTTAATTTTCCTTGACATCTCCACCACCTTCGATTCCCTCTCACACCACTACTACGACTCTTTGAAATGGGACTCCACGACGCCACCCTCAAATGGTTCCATCCTACCTCTCCTCCCAGAAGCAACGAGTATAAATTGGAAAGACAATGTCAAAACCATTTTCTCAGAATACAAGAATACTGTCTATCAGCCCTACTCTTCAATATCTACATCCAACCTCTATGTCAAATCTTCAAGGCACACAAAATCCTATATCAAATCTACAAAGATGATATAATGTTCTTCACACCCATTAATCTCTCTCCAGACCTTAACAACCTACAGAAGTGTTTCACAGATGTAAAAGATTGGCTTAGCTGACACAACCTACTCATCAACCAAAAGAAGACCAAAGCACTCTTCATAACCACTAACCCATCCTTTGTCCCTCCATCAACATTTAGCACTTGGTGCGTAAAAATCAAGGCTAAATCTGAGACAAAATACTTGGGCATAACATTAGATCAACAGCTGTCCTTCCAACCTCATATAAAAAGAATAACCATTTCAGTATACCACAAACTAAGATTACTCACTCTGGACCTTTTGAGAACCGTATGCCAAGCAATGATTACACCTGTATTAGATTCCTGTAATATCATCTACCGGGGCCTACCAAAACAAACACTCCATCCACTACAGATGGCCCAAAACACAGCGGCCTGAATAATTGCTGGTGCCCTTTATCGATCCCCCATCATCCCCATATTGATTTATTTAGCTGTATTTATATACTGCCTTTCTCTGTGTCAAGGCAGTTTACATAGAACTGAGGAGTAACTTACATTGAACATTCATATCAACTATTTACAGCATGCAATCAAAGAGCGACGTGCTCTTAACTATATACAGTTGGGGGGTTTTTATATACAGCAGTTAGTGACAGGCTGGTGTGCATTGTCCTAATGGTGGAGGGTTATTCACTGCAGTGGAAGTGTTCCATAAAGAGATGTGTCTTTAATTTTCTGCAGAAGGTCTTGAGGTCCATGATGTTCCTGAGTTGGTCCGGTAGTCTGTTCCATATGGAGGGTGCATAGAGTTGGAAGGTTCTTTTGCATGATTGTTGATTTGCTTTTGCTTTGGTGTGGGGGATGCTGAGAGTGCTTATTGCTGAGAGTGCTTATTACTTCTGGCTCTGTGTGGTTGTGAGGACTGTATGAGTGTTTGAAGGTGTGTTGGGGGGGGGGGGGTTCTGAGTGAATTGCTTTATGTGTTAGCATGATGGTCTTGTATGTTATGTGGCTTTGCAGAGGGAGCCAGTGAAGCTGTTTCACTATCGGGATGATGTGTTCTTTTCTGGTTGCTGCTAGTAGAATTCTTGCTGTTGAATAGAAGGCTCTCTGGATTGAGGAGTGGTCGGAGGCACTGGAGTGCCTTTGCTTTAAGGTAGATTGTTTGGATGGTCTTTCTTATGTGTGATTTGAAGGTTAGGTGTTGGTCAATGGTGACTCCTAAGTAATTTACTTCAGTTTTAGTTTTGATTGTGATGTTGTTCAGTGTTATCATTGGTGAATGTGGTGTCTCTTGTTATGTATAGTGCTTCTGTCTTGTAGCTTATTTGTAGGTTGTTTTCTGTTAGCTATTTAGTTACTTCAGTGAAGCATTCCTGGTGTGCTGTTATGTCTGGTTGATGTGTGTCGATTAGTCCATAAATCATAATGTCATTGGCGTAGATGTGTAGGTTTAGTTTGTGATGTCTTAAGGTTGTGCAGAGTAGTTGGATATATAGGTTGACAAGCTTAGCAGAAAGGGTGGATCCCTATGGCATGCCTTGGGTTAGCTTGTATGGTATTGAAGAGTTGTTCCCAATCCTTATTATCTGATATCTGTTAGTGAGGTAGGATGTAAACCATTTGTGTATGGTTCCCTGTATTCCGATCGTGTGGAGGCATTGTAGCAGTATTTGGTGGTTTATGGTGTTGAAGGCCAGTGAGATATCAAGGAAGATTAACAGGTAGCCTTGGTTGATCCGCTGTATTCCTTGCGTGAGTGTATTTACTAACATGGTTAGTAAAGTTTCCACTCCGTGTTGTGGTCGAAAACCATGTTGCTGGGGATCTAGGAGACTGTGTCTGTCAATGTGTTCTTGGAGTTGATACTGAACCATTTTCTCAATGATTTTCACTGCAAAGTGTTGACTTGCAGTGGGTCTGTATGACGCCAGGTCTGATGGGTTCAAGGTTGTTTTTTTCAGTGTGGGGTAAATGGAGAAGGTTTTTAGGCTTGTTGGCATGATTCCTTGCTGGAGTATTTCTTGTGTGAATTTAGTGATTATTCCACTGAGTTCTTTTTTGGCTGCCTCTATCCATGCTGTGATGCAGGGCTTGAGAGAGGAGGTTATTGTGTTCAGGGATGTTATGGTGTTCTCTATTTGTCTTTCATTGATTTGATTGAAGGAGCTCCATGTGTCTATGCAATCGTCCATGGTTATTACCATGTTGGTGGTTGGGTGTTGTTTGGTTGTGGCTGAAGTTGTTTGTAGTGCTGGGCAAGTTGTTGATGTCTTGGTTGTCGGTGGCTGAGGTTTTTGTTAGTTGCTGTACAATGGAGAAAACATTTCTTGGTCGATTGATGGCAGTGTTCAGTATTTTGGTATGGTGTTCTCATTTTTCTTTGTCTGTTTCAGTATGGTACATCTTCATCAGTTGTAGATAGTGTGTTTTGTTACTGTCTCATTTTGTTTTTCTCCATTTTCTTTCATATCTGTGGAGTTGTCTTTTTAGGAGTCGGAGGGTTGGGGTGTACCATTCAGATTTGGGTCATTGCATGTGTGTCTTCGTTGTTTTGGTGGTTGGGGTGCTGCAGGTGATTGCTGCTTTTCTAGTGTTGTGCCAGTTATCTATGAGTGCTTCTGGGATCGAGGAGTCCGTCGGCATTTGTTCGATGGTTTCTTTGATGAAGCTCTCTTTGTCGAATGATTTAAATCTTCTAATGGTTGACGGTTGCTGTTTGGGATTTTTCTTGGTGAGGCCATGTGGGAGCTAGACTATGGTCTGACCATGGTATTGGGTGGGTTTGAATGGAATGTGGGGTGTTTGGTTGGGCGTTATGGCTATTGTAGAATATTAAGTCCAGTGTGTTTCCTTTTGCTTGAGTGAGAGCGTTTATTAGTTGTGTTAGATTCATTGATGTCATGGCTTGAAGGAAGGACGGGGCATGGTTTTGTTGTAGGGAAGGGAGGTTGAAGTCTCCTAGCACCGTTAAATCCTTTCCTGTTCTTTCTGCTGTTATGATTGTATCCAGTGTTGATAGGTCGTTGGTGTTCTGTATATGAGGCAGATTGTGGTTGTTTTGTTGGAGTCGGTGATGGAGTCAGATTCATTGGTGCTGTTGTTTGCCTGGATGTGGAGGTCGATGCATTTCTTTGCTATGACCTTATTTATTTATTTATTTATTGATTGAGTTTTATATACCACCTTTTCCTTCAATCAAAGTGGTTACAAAAAATGGTGGGTAGAGGGGACATTTAAGGGGGGGGGAGGAAAACAATACAGAGCAATAAACAATGCTGTAAGGTAATAGAGTGTGGGGATTATTGGTTGATAGAGCCATACTTTTCAGCAAAGAGTAGTGTCTTTGCTGAGAACATTGGTTCGGGGAGGGCATTCCAAAGTGTAGGTGAAGCGAGAGAAGTGGCTCTTTTGGTGGTGGATTGGTTGGCACATTGGAAGCCAGGTGGAGTGATGATTTTGTTCGTCATGTTGCTTCATCTGGGTCTTGAGCTGGAGTTCTTGGTTATTATGTGCTGTAGTGCAGAGGCTGAGAGGCTGGGTTCTGGGACATTGGTATATGTTGTATCTGTTTGGTGTGAGTCAGTTTAGAAGTATGTTGTCTGTTTCTGTGATCCATGTTTCGGTGATACAGAGTATGTCCAGATTTTTTTACTTCAAGAGGTATTTGGTGATCTGGATCTTGTTCCTTATGGATCATGTGTTTATTAGGGCACATTATAAGTGGTTGTGGTGCATCTCCATTTAGATCATGGGTTCAGATAACAAAACTGAAAACTAATAACTACTTTTACATCTCATGTCTACCACAAAAACCTTCTTAACGATCAATAAATAGGCTCCTAGGAAACACTAGAATGCATGCATTGTCTCCAGTCAAGGAAATGTGAATGATGTTGTATTGCCATGTGCTTTACCGTGGCCAATGACATCACAAAGGCACTCTGACAGTTACAGCCTTAAGCAGCTAATGACTGAATAATTTAGCAAAATTTCATTCATAAATGGCATTGTGGTAGGCGACGGCCTATGATCCATGCTAATTGAACTAAGCAGACAGGCCTGAGCAGCTTGACCTGTAACTGAAGCCTGTAGTTAGGCCCAGAGGAATGAAAACCCCCCTGAATGATGACACCATAGAATTGAAACTTAACTCAGTTTAACTGAACATAGCTAAGCAGAAACGAAACTTAGAAAATATAGAAAAACAAGTTTAATTGGTACTGATAAGGTGTGCTATGCTTCTATGGAATTAATTAACTCTGCAAAAAGCAAGGTTACAGTGCCCTGCTTCCCATATGTTTTAACAAGCTAAGCGACCTTGGAGGAGAGATGTAACAAGTTAGAGACACTGACCATTGTAATTGGGACTAGAAGGGGGGCAACCAGGTGCTGAGCCCAGACCAGAGTCCCGATTGGGTAGCCATATCAGTACCGGGACCAATAGATGGGTGAGAGGGGTACTGGGACCAATGAAAAGTTTGCCTATGCTTAGAATGGACAAGAAAGCTATAAAAGTTGTTGTTTTACTAGAAGCCATGGCTCAGCCATTTTGAAATTGCTTATTGCTTGAGCCATGTGCACATTAAACTGGCTTGGATCCTTGAAAAGACTCCTGGATTTATTTATTGCATGCTTATCTGCTGCTACATTCTTGGTGCGTTGGCCGGGAAGTGCGAGTGGTGGATAGTGTTCAAGTGAATAAATCCACGTAATTCGCCTTGAGGTTTGGACCGGTTGGAACCATGCCAATCCGACGCAGAGGAATTCCCTGGGCCCACTGATCCTCTTGTATCGGAGGGAGTTCTGCCTGGCCTCGGCAGGCACTGGTTCCGGCTGGAACAACACCTCCGACCCGGGGGAGTCCAGGATCCAACTCAGAAGCTGGTGAGGTATCGGGGACCAGATCCGTAAGTATAGTTTTGAAAACCTGTCTAGACAGATGAGTTAGAACTGCAGTGTTTGGTAAGACTTAAGTCTTTGTTTGAAAATCCTTGGATGAGTATTCGCGAGGTAAAATTGGTAATCTCGAGATAAATTGGAAATTGGTAAGAGAGCATGATCAACTCTCAAGACGAGCCGAGTACCCCTGCATGAGTATTCGCGGGGCGAAACCCTTGTCTTTTTGTAATTGGGAAATTGGATAAGACTAGTCAGAATAAATAGAAAGGAATGCATTCTAAGATACGTTGCTAGCATGATTGTGTGAATGAAGTGTGAATGAGAGGTCTGGCAGCACGGACCAAGCAGAGTGGACTCTGGACTAGCGCAGTTCCTAGCCGGGTGACTGCGTCTACGTCGCAAAACGGAGGAAGCGTTTGGTGTATTGTCCGTCCTACTGTGTATCTGTTTTTTGTTCTCTGTTGAAACCACGAGTTTCCCTTCTGTTATAAATGTGAGATTATTCTGTTGAGTAATTTGTGACAGTTCACTGATTAAGAAATTGTATTAATAGAGCAGAATGAAGACCCAAAACACCTACAGTCATTTTTAGAAATCAAAAAGCTGGTCTCACCCAGTTGGTTTTAGCACAGTGAAAAAGCTGACAGGGGGCGTGTCTGAAGGAAAGAATGTATAGTGTTTTTCTAACCCCGTGCAGGCTTAAATCTAAATGCTGTTAGTTTGTGCTTATTTCAGGACAATTGTACCTGTATTATTCAATAGGTTTTTAATAATAATGTTCCTTCTGCTGTGGTTATGTAATATATATCATTTATTTATCATTTAATAAGAATGTTTAGTCAGGATTGTGGGTCCCGATAGTTTTTGGGTTTAGCCTGAAAAGGATTAAGTTTGTATTAATCCCTTATGGGTTGCAGACCAAGTGAGAGGAATTTCTGTCGGCTGTATGTTCAAATTTTCAGTAAGCACTGAAACAGTTTAAATAGGAAATGATAAAGAACTGTTTTTGTTTTTCCTTTGATCTACAAAGTAATTAGATCACGACTTAACATTGATTTAAATTGTTTTTTTCTGGCATCTCTGTCCATGTGAATGAGAAGTCTCTTTTTATGAGCACAGTTCAATTGTTTCCCCGCGAGCAGAGGGGTGTGGCTTCCACATAGCCTGCAGAGGAAAAAAAAAAAAAGGGGGTTCTGAAGAGACTGCTGGAGACTGCAGGAGATTTCTCCTAGGAATGAAAAGGGACTCCCGATTTGAAAAGTCTCTTCATTTAATCGAAGCGTGATGAATTTATAATTAGTTTTTTTCTCTGGTTTCACTAGCTCTGTTTAACCAAAAGTTTTAAAAAACAAAGTTTATCTTTTTATGAATGAGTATAAGTCATTTGAATGCATGCTTCCCCTCTGTGCTGGTTACTAATGAACAAATCAGTTAGCTACACTGACCTTTACAATATTGGCTTTTAAGATAAATTAATCTGTGTTTCTGTATTTAAAAAAAAAAAAAAGGAAAGGTGTACTGTATTTTATGAAAAATATCCGGAATGTCTTTTAAATATTTGCTTCCTGAACTAAAAAATAATTTCTTTTGCAGAGACATGCTGACAGATAGCTATAGTTCTCTCTATAAGAAGCATAATGGATGTATGTGCTCAATCTAAGTGTTTCCTGCCTGCCCTATGTTTACAGAAATAATAAGTGTCTTTTCAAGTATGATCAAGAATTTCAGTAAGGGATTTACTGAAGATTATGAAATGTCTCTGTCCCAATCAGGATTTTGCCCCAGAATTTCTAGATATCCTGTCTCGTCTCTCTCTCTCTGTAAGTAGCTCCGTTTAGAGTGCTTAAGGGGGGGATGGAGCCCATTCCACCGATGATGTCACCCCCCGGTAGGCGTGAACTAATGTGCCCACAGCAGAGAAGTAGATCATTAAAAAAAAAAAAAAAAAAAAATCAACCTCCTGGATAGAGCATTGCTAGGAGAAACAGAATCCAGGAGAGGGGGGGGGGACTACAGATTCCCAAGTAGTTTGCTAGCCACCTCTGCAACAGGGGAATGTCCACCCCCTCCGGACTAGAAGTGAAAGTCAGCTGACCAGACTTGTTTAGAACTGAAAAAAAACTGCATTATACACTGAGAAGTTTTAGGACTTGATTGAACTAATGAACGGAAATTGCAAAGAACTGGATGAATTTGCGGGCATAATGGTTAAATGAAAGTTAATCAGAGGGTGTGTGAATTGTGAAAATAAATGTAACAGAGAAAGTGAATGATATTTTAGTTGAATGATGTGAGGAGGTTATCCTAATCGAAGGAACAGAGGAAGTGAAAAACTGGGTGTGAGTACGCCCATTATAGAAAAAGAAGGACATTAGAGAAGTGAATGCCCGTATCTTGACTCCACCCCAGGAGGGAGTACTTGATTGTAGAATCATAGACAGAATAAAACCAAGCACAGTGTTTCAGCACGAGAGTGGAGCAGCTATAGCGTGAGTGGCAGCCTGAGAGGGCTACAGCATGGATGAAGACTAGGCCAGACCGGACTCTCCAGTTTCCCTGGGTCCCCAGGAGTCAGTCTGAAAAATAGGGGACCAATATATGGACTTTTATGGGGGATACAGGAGCAGAATACTAAAGCCAGTAGCCCCTGTGTTTTTCTAGATGCACCACCATTATCAGAGCTACTGGGACTAAGGCCACAAAGCCTTTTATGCAGAACCGCATGTGTGAACTAGAAAAAAAAAATATAATAATAATAATGTACCAGTTCCTGTATATGCCTGAATGCCCTATTCCATTTTTGGAGCCGAGACCTGCTTGCAAAGCTTCAAGCACAGATATCCTTTGTTGAAGGGGAAAAAAATGAAACTCAAAATCTGCTGGCCTGATGGTGTTAACTGTCCCCCAAGAAGAAGAATGGCGGTTCTATTCACCTGCATCCAAAGCAACAAGCTGTACACTTACCAACCTCATAGCCCCACCTGGAGGATGGGCAGAAGATAATCCACCTGGCCTAGCGAAGAACATAGCCCCTGTCATTGTCACCCTCAAGCCAGTCAAGAAGCCTGGGACAGGTGATTACCGCCCAGTGCAGGATCTAAGAAAGAATGAATGATGCAGCTGAAACTATACAACCAGTGGTACCAAAATCCTTATATTCTCTTGGAACTGATCTCTGCTGAAGCTATACATTTCATCATTCTGGACTTAAAAAGATGCCTTTTTCTGTATACGCTTAGCCCAAGACCCCACTACAAGGAGGTAGGGCCAACTCACCTAGACAAGATTACCTCAAGAATTCAAGAACTCGCCTTACTCAGCAAAAAGATTTGACAAGTTATCCAGTAATTCCAGGAGAAAGAATTCTACTGCAATATGTGGACAACTTGCTTATAGCCACCAACTCAGAAAGTGAATGTCCACAAGCCACCAGTGAACTCTTGCACCTTTTTAATGAGGCTGGATACAAAGTCTCAAGAGCCAAAGCATAATTATGTCAAGCAAGTTAAATACCTAGGATTCCAGTTGTCCAGCGGAATTCGACGCCTGGAACCCTTACCAGAACGCAAAGTAGCTGTATGCAGTATTCCTACTCCAACCACCAGGAGGCAAGTGAGAGCCTTCTTGGGTGCCACAGGGTACTGTTGTATATGGATCCCCAATTTTGCGTTGCTAGCAAAACCATTGTATCACATTGTATCAAGCTACCAAAGGAATGAAAAAGTCTCCATTGGAATGGGGACTTGAATAGGAATGCAGTCTTTTGATCTTTGAAAACCGCTCTGATGTTATCACCAGTTCTGGGTCTACCCGATGTCCAGAAAACCTTGCAGTCTCTATGTTCATGAGTCACAAGGAAATGTTCTGGGAGTGTTGACTCAATCTCTTGGACCTTATTTGAGAAGCTGTTACAGCTACAGCCTTCCTAGTAAGCAAAAACTAAAAGAAAAATCCCTTTGAGACAGAATCTTCAAGTTACTGTACCACACTCTGTTCTAACCAATATGAAATACAAAGGAAATTACTAGCTAACAAATCTATGAATGTTGGAGTATGTTGTGTGAAAACCCCAGATACAACTGAAGGGTCAGTCAAGCTTTCAATCCTGCTATGTTGTTATCAGTTAGTCTTGATCCCCTGATCATGACTGTTTAGAAATTATGGACACTGTATTCTCAAGCCACCTGGATTTGACTGATGTCCCTCTGGAGAACCCTGAACAGACTTTCTTTGTGGCTGAAGGCAGTTTCATCATCAATGGACATTGTTGTGCTAGATATGCAGTGGTGACCCCTGATTTGGTAGTTGAGTCCTCAGCCCTGGCCCCAGAAACTTCACCACAGAAAGCTGAACTGATAGTCCTCACTAGAGCACTAACAATAGGAAAAGAGCCCTGTCTAAATGTGTACCCAGATTTCAAGTATACCCTTACAACCTTGCATGCATATGGGGCCCTGTACAAAGAATGAGGGTGGATAACCCTAGGAAGCAAGTCCATTAAGTATAGCCCCAAGATATTGATATTAATAGATACATACTGCCTATAGATCTCAGAATTTAGGAAAAGTAGAATGTATGAATAGAACCCTGAAATCTCAGTTGTCTAAACTTTGCCAAGAGGTTTACCTGAAGTGGCCCCAGGTTCTTCCCATAGCCCTTCTTAGGATATACTTAGCCCCTGCTAAGTCTTTAGGAGTTTTCCCCTTTTGAGATTCTGTATGGGCAACCCCTGCCTATTGTATAGGAAATAAAAGGAGATATGAGACAGATAGGATCTGAAATTATTAGACATGAACTATTGGTTTTAAGTTCTGTTTTGCAGAAGTCTTCATACCTGAGTACAAAATCGATTACTCATCAATTTGCCTGCACCCCTGCATCCTTTCAAGCCTGGAGTCTCGGTGTGGATCAAAGAGTGGAGAAAGATACTGTTAGCCCTGCATTGGAGGGGACCCTATGTCGTCATCCTGTCAACAACTCCAACTGCAGTAAAAGTCGCAGAATTTGAACCTTGGATCCATCATAATCAAGTGAAGCCAGCAGCTGCTCTTGAACCTGATCACTGGACTACTGTACAGCATCCTGAGACTCCATTGCACCGCACCCTACGACAACAACCACGGACCTAAGACTTATTGGTCCCTCAGAAACTGCACTATTTCAAGACTGTTTGTTTATCTGAAGGTAAGCCTCGCATCTGAAAAAAAAACCTGCAATCATCAGAAAGAGACTGTGTTGTGTTAAGAAATTGAATCTTCTAAGAGACTGTGTTTAAATACTCTGAAAAGACTGTTTTGATCTCCTAAAGAGTGAACTGCTCTAAGGAAGCAATAATAGCCTAAGAGACTATGCTATGATATTTTAAGAAATTGAGACATCCCAGAGGACAGTGATACTTTGGAATCTACAGCCCTACTCCTGCCAAAAAGTTGGTAGGTCTACGTACGGCAGAAGCTTGAGGATCTACAATCAACCCTACATCTGTTATCTGTTGTGGAAGTCGACAGTTCCACCAATTTTCCAGAGACTATGCCCATTATGAATTATTATTATTGCTTTATTCTGGCAACAGTTTTGGAGTGCTTTGAAATGACTTTTGCCTTGCCTCCCTGGGCAGCCTGTATAAGTACAACATGAACTGGACCGAAGGTCACTCAGACCTTGTTTTATCATTCTTCCTATACTTGCATTGGTATACTCTCCAATCCAAAAGTTGTTCTAGATCTTGACTTTCTACAAGGCTATGCAAGCCACCGTTGCAATTCCTCATACCACCACCAGAACTTGTTTCTTGAACTTGCTGGAGCAATAGCATCTAGTCTCCACACTTCTGACTGTTTCTTTTGTGGAGGAACTAAGATGGGAGATCAGTGGCCCTGGGAGACGCAAGAACTGAACTATTCTATCTTATACAATCAGACTGATTTACATAATACTACTAGTGAGTGGGTATTGGCCCACCCCATTGTTGACAGTTTGTGTTTTGTTTGGACTGGACCACAATCTACTACGAAGGATGGATAGCTGGTCTGTCTAAATCAGAAGCTTAACGACAGCACAACAAAGATGCAACTGAACCTTCTAATCCTTTAGTTCTTTTTCCCACTCTTGCCAAACTATGGACTTTGACTATCTGCTTGTTGCTCCCTTGTTTCTTGCTACTTTGCTTGCGAATGATAACTTCAGTTATTAATAACACTGTAGAGCATACGGCAGCTACAAAGATATTAGCTATGTGAACTTACTACCCTATACCACAGAGTGAAACCTTTACCTAGTATTATGTGATTTGATTCTCACACCTTATTAACATGCGGGTGAGAATAATCAAAGGGGGGAATGTGGTAGGCGACGGCCTATGATCCATGCTAATTGAACTAAGCAGACAGGCCTGAGCAGCTTGACCTGTAACTGAAGCCTGTAGTTAGGCCCAGAGGAATGAAAACCCCCCTGAATGATGACACCATAGAATTGAAACTTAACTCAGTTTAACTGAACATAGCTAAGCAGAAACGAAACTTAGAAAATATAGAAAAACAAGTTTAATTGGTACTGATAAGGTGTGCTATGCTTCTATGGAATTAATTAACTCTGCAAAAAGCAAGGTTACAGTGCCCTGCTTCCCATATGTTTTAACAAGCTAAGCGACCTTGGAGGAGAGATGTAACAAGTTAGAGACACTGACCATTGTAATTGGGACTAGAAGGGGGGCAACCAGGTGCTGAGCCCAGACCAGAGTCCCGATTGGGTAGCCATATCAGTACCGGGACCAATAGATGGGTGAGAGGGGTACTGGGACCAATGAAAAGTTTGCCTATGCTTAGAATGGACAAGAAAGCTATAAAAGTTGTTGTTTTACTAGAAGCCATGGCTCAGCCATTTTGAAATTGCTTATTGCTTGAGCCATGTGCACATTAAACTGGCTTGGATCCTTGAAAAGAGTCCTGGATTTATTTATTGCATGCTTATCTGCTGCTACAGCATAAACAAATGTATACTGATGTTGTTGCAGCAAAGTGCAGACAATGAATAAATCCAGGAGTCAATTGACAGGGTCCAAGCCAGTTTATTGTGCACAGGCCCAGTCAGTCAAAGCTTCAAAGTAACTGAGCGAAAGTTTATACAGAGACATAACTTTTTATACTTCTCTTTCAGTTTGATACATGAATACTTTCTATTGGTTCTAACTCGATACATGCATCCTTCTCATTGGTTGTACATTCCCTGCACCTATCCAATCAGAAATCCCTCCGGAGCCTAGCAACCGGCCCCCTCCTTTAGGATTGCTTGAACAATGGTACAGTTCTGAATCTCGTTACTTTTTTACTGCAAGGTTAACTTCGGCTTCTGGAATGCATATACTGTTACATTTCTGTTCTTACACAAGAGAATAATAGAAGACTTATGAATTCATGAAAACTTCTTATTAAGCATTTTAAAACAGCTTTCTTATTTTTCACAGTTTTTTGGTTCTTTTCTAGCTATAATGGGAGTTAGGATCCAGGCCTAACTTACAGGCCTTTCATAGTAGCTATAGCCATAGCCATAGTAGCCATAGCCTACCTCATTCCCCCCTTTGATTATTCTCACCCGCAAGTGAGAAAGGGTGAGAATTAAATCACTCATTAGTCAATTAACACATTATACAGGTGTAATAGCATCATCGTGTGGTATAGGGTAATATTGCCACATAGCTAATATCTTTGTAGCTGCCTTCCTGTCTACATTGCTATCAATGGCTGCTGACTTTATTAAACTGTGATGAATCCAGGGTTCGAGTTTTGCAACTTTAACTGCTGTTGGGGTTAACAAGATGACAACATAAGGTCCCTTCCAATGCGGTGTCAACGGTGTCTTTCTCCACTCTTTGATCCACACCGAGACTCCAGGCTTGAGAGGATGCAGGGGTTCTGTTAGATGGATGAGCAGCTGGTCTTGTACACACGTATGAAGACTCTGCAAAACAGAACTTAAAACCAATAGTTTTTGTCTAGTAATTTCAGATCTAATCTGTTCCATATCTCCCTTTATTTCCTATACAATAGGCGGGGGTCGCCCATACAGAATCTCAAAAGGGAAAACTCCTAAAGACTTAGCAGGGGCTAAGTATATCCTAAGAAGGGCTGTAGGAAGAACCTGGGGCCACTTCAGGTGAACTTCTTGGCAAAGTTTGGATAACTGAGATTTCAGGGTTCTATTCATACATTCTACTTTTTTCTAAATTCTGAAATCTGTAGGCAGTATGCATCTGATAATATCAATATCTCGGGGCCATACTTAATGGACTTGCTTCCTGAGGTTATCCTCCCTCATTCTTTGTACAGGGCCCCATGTGCATGCAAGGTTGTAAGGGTATACTTGGAATCTGGGTACACATTTAGACAGAGCCCCTTTTCTTATTGTCAGTGCTCTAGTAAGAGCTATCAGTTCAGCTTTCTGTGCTGAAGTTCCTGGGGCCAGGGCTGAGGACTCAACTACCAGATCAAGGGTCACTACTGCATATCTGGCACAACAATGTCCATTAATGATGACAAGACTGCTTCCATCTACAAAGAAAGTCCGTCCAGGGTTCTCCAAAGGAACATCAGTCGAATCAGGGTGACTTGAGAATATAGTGTCCATAGTTTCTAAACAGTCATGATCAGGGGGTTCAAGACCAACTGGTAACAATGTAGCAGGATTCAGAGCTTGACTGACCTTCAATTGTATCTGGGGGTTTTCGCACAGCATACTCTGATACCTCAACATTCGTGAATTAGCTAGAAGTTTCCTCTGTGTTTCATAATGGTTAGAACAGAGTGTGGTACAGTAACTTGAAGATTGCTCATTAGGAGGGCTGTAGCTGCAACAGCTCTCAAACAAGGGGCCAGTCTTTTGCAATTACATCCAATTGTTTTGACAAATAGGCTACTGGTCGTTGCCAAGATCCAATGAGATTGAGTCAACACTCCTAGAACATTTCCTTGTGACTCATGAACATAGAGATTGAACGGTTTTCTGGACATCTGGTAGACCCAGAGCTGGTGATAACATCAGAGTGGTTTTCAAAGATCAAAAGGCTGCATCCTGTTCAAGTCCCTATTCCAATGGAGACTTTTCCATTCCTTTTGTAGCTTGATACAATGGTTTTGCTAGCAGCGCAAAATTGGGGATCCATATACGACAGTACTCTGCGGCACCCAAGAAGGCTCTCACTCGCCTCCTGGTGGTTGGAGTAGGGATACTGCATACAGCTTCTTTGAGTTCTGGTCCCAGGCGTCTAATTCTGCTGGACAACTGGAATCCTAGGTATTTAACTTGTTTGACATAATTGCACCTTGGTTCTTGAGACTTTGTATCCAGCCTCATTAAAAAGGTGCAAGAGTTCACTGGTGGCTTGTAGACATTCATTTTCTGAGTTGGTGGCTATAAGCAAGTTGTCCACATACTGGAGAAGAACCCTTTCTCCTGGGTTCACATAGTAGCTGGAAAGATCTTGATTTAAAATAGCACTGAAGAGAGTAGGTGAATTCTTGAATCCTTGAAGTAATCTAGTCCAGGTGAGTTGGCCCCGCCTTCCTGTTGTGGGGTCTTGCCATTCAAAAACAAACAAAAGTTGACTGGTGGGGACTAGGCGCACACAAAAAAAGGCATCTTTCAGGTCCAAAACGATAAAATGAGCAGCCTCAGCGGGGATCAGTCCCAAGAGAGTGTAAGGGTTTGGTAGTACAGGGTGGATAGTTTTAACTGCATCATTTACTCGCCTTAGGTCTTGTACTGGGCGATAGTCTCCTGTCCCAGGCTTCTTCACTGGGAGAAGGGGGGTGTTCCAAGGTGACTGACATTCCTTAAGAAGTCCATACTTCAGCAGTTTCATCAAATGGCAGTGGATTCCTTCAATGGCTGGTCGAGGGAGAGGGTACTGTTTCACATGCACTGGTTCCACTCCTAGCTTGAGGGTGACAATGACAGGGGCTATGTTCTTCACTAGGCCAGGTGGATTATCTTCTGCCCATACTTCAGGTGGGGCTATGAGATTGGTAGGTATACAGGAACTAGCTGGCTTGATTGGAGATGCACTATAGAACCAATACTCTTCTTCTCGGGAACAGTCAGCACCATCAATCCAGCAGGTTTTAGGTTCACAGTCATTTGCATTTCTCCCCTTTCAGCAAAAGATATTTGTGCCTGGAGCTTAACAAGCATGTCTCGGCCCAGAATTGGAATAGGGCATTCAGGCATATACAAGAACTGGTGCGTTATTTTCTGTCCCCCTAGTTCACACATGCGGTTCTGCAGGAGAGGCTTTGTGGCCTTAGCCCCAGTAGCTTTGACAGTGGTGATGCATCGAGAAAACAAAGGGGCTACTGGCTTTAGTATTCTGCTCCTGTATCCCCCATAAAGTCCATATATTGGTCCCCTATTTTCAGACTGACCATAGGCTCCTGGGGACCCAGGGAAACTTGGGATCCGGTCTGGCCTAGTCTTCATCCATGCTGTAGCCCTCTTCGGCTGCCACTCACTCTATGGCTGCTTCCCTCTCTTACTGGAACACTGTGCGCGGGTTTTTTTTTATTTTTCTAAAATCAAGTACTCCCTCCTCCCCTCCTGGGGGTGGAGTCAAGATACGGGCATTCACTTCTCTAATGTCCTTCTTCTCTGCAATGGGCGCACTGATTCACACCCAATTGAGGCCTTTCACTTCCGCGGCCTCTCTGAGTACTTTAAACTGTGCCGGGGCTTTCGATCAAGAGGGGGTGCACGTCCTCCTGCTACGGAGGTAGCTGGTGACATTTGCAGGGAGGCATTCCCCCCCCCCCCCCCGCCCCAGGCTCTGCTCGGGGTGGTGGAAGAGCTGAGGGAACTGGCCTATAAAGATAATAAACGGGCAGTTGTTTTTTTTCAAACATTTAACCAGGAATCCTATGTAGGGGAACTGATCAGGGAACATTCTCTGTACAATCTAATAAACATGGGAAACTACGGGGCCATGAAGTAACTAACACTAGCCACCCCCCTTTCATAGAGCATTTCTAATAGGGACAGAGACAGTTTATGTCTGTAGTCTTCAGCAAAGTCCTTGCTAGAATTCCTAGGCATACATTTCATCGGCCCCCTCCCCCCCATGTGCTTGTCTACAGACAGAGGGGGCGGGCTACATTTCCCTGTGCACTGAGCATAATAGATGTGTGTGCTCATTCTAAATTAGAACAATTTAGATAAAGTCCTTAAAATATAAAACTATTATTTTGCAACATGTTATAACAACAATCCCAACAGAAAGAACTATAGCTCCTAACATGACGGCAACATATCTGTTACGTATGACTGGAATAAAATTACTTGGCATGAAAACTAACTGCCAGCCGTAATCAGCATGTCTCTGCAAAAGAAATTACTTTAAATCTTACAGTTTTAGGAAGCAGATATTCAAAAGACATTCCGAATACTTTTTCCATAAAGTGGGTGGATATCTAGAATACATATACATTTATTTTTTTTTCCTATCTTATTTTTATTAACAATAAGTATGTCTTCTATGAGGTGCTTGCTGCAGTATATCAGGAACTAGAATTCAAACACGATGAACTCCTTATCCACTCAGGATTTAAATCACTTTCAAGTCGCGATCTGGTACTACTGGCTCGGAATGGTTCTTAACCTCTACTTTGTAGTTCAAAGGGAAAACAAAAGCAGTTTCCTGAATTTCTCTATCATTTCCTATTTAAACCATTACAGTACTTACTGAAGGTTGGAACATAAATAACACAAAACAAAGCTAAGCCCACAAATACATTATACCTGTAGCCCTACAGAAATTCTTCTCACTTGGTCCGTACAAGTACAGGAACTCGAAAGGGGTTAATAAGAACTTAACCCTTTCCAGGCTAAGCCCAAAACTATCGGGATTCAAAATTCTGACTAAACATTCCTATTAAATGATATATAATACATGACCTTAGCAGAAGGAACATCACTATTAAAACACATTGAATAAAACAGGTACAATTTTCCTGAAATAAGCACAAATTAACCCAGCTACAGAACGCTGAAATTAAGCCTTCACAGGGTTAAAAAGACACTGCACATTCCTGTCTTCAAACACGCCCCGTCTCTCTCTGCTAGCTAGTTTCATGCTGTGCTGAAGGAACAAAAAAAACTAGAATGAATGAAACAGCTTCTTGATTCTACAGTGACTTTGGCATAAGTGTTTGTATCTTCTTCTTTTCTCACTACTATTTCTTAATCGGTAAACTGTCACAAATTACCCAACAGAATAATCTTACATCATACCAGAAGGGAAACTCGCGGTTTTAACAGATAACAAAAATCAGAGACAAAAAACAACAAACAGTAAGAACAGACGAACAGGAACTGCGCTACTCAGACGTCCGCTCTCGCTGGGCCTGTATTTCAAGACCTCTCACTCACACAAGCAATCATATTTTAACAAGCAATCATTTTTCAATATTTCAAGTGCCCAGGTTTTTCTGACTAACGACTATTTCAAACAAGAAGGGTCGATGGCTTCGGCTGCCGCTTTCTTTTACACGGAGCTTACTAGGGCCGCTCTTATGGGAGGTGATCAGGCTCCCTTGTCTCGCCCATACTTATGCGAGATTTTTCCCAGTTAGTCTATACCAAATATACCAAAGTAGTCATGCGCAAACTCATGCAAGACTGTTTCCCCAGGCTGCACTGACTTTTAAACAAGAAAATATCTACTCACCGGATACAGTTCCTGATACCAAACCAGTTTGTGGGTTGGACCCTGGACTCCCCCGGGTCGGAGGTGTTAGCCAGCTGGACCCGATGGCCCGCCAAGGCAGGCGGAACCCTCTCCGATACAAAGTGATCGGCGGCGCCTGAGAAGTTCCCCTGCGGTCGGACAGACATGGTTCCAACCGGACCAAACCTCAAGGCGAATTACGTGGATTATTCACTTGAATACCATTTACCACTCACACTTCCCCGCCCAACGCACCAAGAATATGTTGCAGCAAAGTGCAGTCAATGAATAAATCCAGGAGTCAATTGACAGGATCCAAGCCAGTTTATTGTGCACAGGCCCAGTCAGTCAAAGCTTCAAAGTAACTGAGTGAAAGTTTATACAGAGACATAACTTTTTATACCTCTCTTTCAGTTTGATACATGAATACTTTCTATTGGTTCTAACTCGATACATGCATGCTTCTCATTGGTTGTACATTCCCTGCACCTATCCAATCAGAAATCCCTCCGGAGCCTAGCAACCGGCCCCCTCCTTTAGGATTGCTTGAACAATGGTACAGTTCCGAATCTCGTTACTTTTCTACTGCAAGGTTAACTTCGGCTTCTGGAATGCATATACTGTTACATTTCTGTTCTTTCACACACAAGAGAATAATAGAAGACTTATGAATTCATGAAATCTTCTTATTAAGCATTTTAAAACAGCTTTCTTATTTTTCACAGTTTTTTGGTTCTTTTCTAGCTATAATGGGAGTTAGGATCCAGGCCTAACTTACAGGCCTTTCATAGTAGCAGGCCATGCTAGGCCATAGCCTACCTCAATGTGAGGAAGTGGTCATCCTCAAAGGGATTGATATTCCAAAGCACTTATGTAGTCAGCAGTGGGTGTCAACCACGTAAGTTCCTTTTTAAAAATTTGAGCCCTTAAAATGAGCAACTTTGGCCATTTAAGTTGCACTAAACATCCAAGTTATCCACTTTAGATTGGGACAATCCCCAGGATGGGGGTGGGGGTGGGGGTGTGATTAATTTCTTTCGTGAACAGTGACATTGAGCTGTTCACCATATAACTTTAGATTAACTTATCCTTTTTCAATAGTAGCTCAAGCCGAATTACATTCAGGTACAGTAGGTATTTGCCTTTCACCCAGGAGCCTTAAAATTTAAGCTTGTAGCTGAGACAATAGACAGTTAAGCAATTTGCCCAAGGTCATAAAGAGCATCAGTGGGATATGAACCCTGGCTATGCTGGTTCTTGACTTATTACTCTAATCATTAGACTATTCCTCTGTTCCACTTATTCAAGTCATATTGCTGTAGCAAAGTGCAATCAATGAATAAATCCAGGAATCAATTGACAGGGTCCAAGCTAGTTTATTGTGCACAGGCCCAGTCAGTCAGAGCTTCAAAAGGAACTGAGCAAAGGTTTTTACAGAGGCATAACCATTTATACCTCTTTTCAGTTTGATACATGAGAGCTTTCTATTGGTTCTAGCTCGATACATGCAAACTTCTCATTGGTTCCACGTTCCCTGCACCTGTCCAATTAGAAATCCCTCCGGGGCCTAGCAACCAGCTCCCTCCCTTAGGATTGTTCTAACAATGGTACAGTTCTTGATTTTGATACTTCTCTACTGCAAGGTTATCCCTAGCTTCAGGAATGCATGTATTGAAACATTTCTTTTCTTTCACACACAAGAGAATAATGAAAGACTTATGAATTCATAAAAACGTCTTATTAAGCACTTTAAAACAGTTTTCTCATTTTCCACAGATTTTTGGTTCTTTTCTAGCTATAATGGGAGTTAGGATCCAGGCCTAACTTACAGGCCTTTCATAGTAGCAGGCCATGCTAGGCCATAGCCTACCACATTCCCCCCTTTGATTATTCTCACCCGAAGTGAGAAAGGGTGAGAATTAAATCACTCATTAGTCATTTAACACATTATACTGGTGTAATAGCATCATCGTGGGGTATAGGGTAATATTGCCACATAGCTAATACCTTCGCAGCTGCCTTCCGCTCTATAGTGTTATCAATTGCTGAAGTTACCATGCGTAAGCAAAGGGGTAGGAGACAAGGGAGCAATAAGCACATAGCCAATATGAATAGTACAATAAACATAAGGGCTTTTAGACCACCAATCCATGAAAATAATGACCCAAACCACCCATCCATTTTCAAACTGTGCCAGGTCTGGACAGGCACAAATGTCTGCTCTCTCATCTGGGTGGCTAGATCTTCAACTACATGCCTATTATTATCAATCTGTAGACAACAATTACTTAAATTCAATTTTCCACATACCCCACCACCTTCAGCTGCTAACAAATAATCTAAAGCTAATCGATTCTGATAAATGGCTGTGCGCATTTGCATACTTTGCTTTGCCAGAAGGGTTAATGCTTTACTAGTTTCATTAGTTATTATTTCAACATCAGCTTGCAAACGTATTATTCGATTAATCATATAAACAGGGGTACGATATCCCCATGTCCTATCCTGCTCCCAAATAGCAGGTCCATAGTATGAGATAATTCTCTCAGGTGGCCATTCTTCAGATGTCGCATCCCATTTGTCCCATTGGCCTATCTTCAAGGCCTCCTTCAGCTGTCGACTTCTGTACACAGGATATCCCAGTTGTTTCCCCTGGGATGTAGGCAAAAGGAAAAAGGAAGGTTGTATGGTTCCCAATACACATGCGCCTCCCCAGTGGTGGGGGAGCCTAGCATATGCTCGGGTTCTGCAAATCCAGTACAGTCCAGGTGGTGCTTGCCAGGAATTATATGCTGCTTTGTTAGTCCAGATACTGGCAAGTTTGGGAAACTGAACTAGAGGATTGGAAGGTTCAGTAGCATTGACTCCTGACCACCAAGACGTCTTCTTAGTGGTACTGTTGTAGAACTTCTGATTGAGACAGACCAGCTGCCCCACTTCCATATTAAACAATGGTCCATAGCGAGAAAAACATAAGTTACCCACAATAGAGTGGGCCAATACCCATTCACTCGTGGTATTGTGTATATTAGTCTGATTATATGGAACAGAATAGTTCAGTTCTTGTGCCTCCCAAGGCCATTGGTCTCCCATTGTAGTTCCTCCACAAAATAAACAGTCTGAAACGTGGAGACTAGATGCAACTGCTCCCGCTAGCTCAAGAAACAAATTCTGAGAGGCAGGAGGAATTTCAAACTCTGCATTCATGGCTGCGTAGAAGGACTGATGTACACGATAGGGTGAGGATACATGGGCCTTGGTGTTCAACTGCAGATACAAGATAGTCCCAAGATCTATACCTCCTCCTGCTATACGCAACCCAAACTTATATCCTTGCTTCCATTGGCTGGGGTTGACTATGAGGAGTTGCAGGGGATTACAGGCACCTTTCTGACATTTCTTGGGCTCTGGTAATCTGATCTTTGTCAGGCTGCCTTTGCGGTGATCACCATCTCGTCCCATAGGTGCATTCTTCCATGTAGCAAAATATACGCAGTCCCATTTTGGGCAAAAGTAATCATGTTTAGATGTAGTGGTGTAAGTGGTGGCTGTAGAACTCTTTCCTGTACACCGTCCCCATCCGTAGGCTCCTTCTGGACACATATATTTATCATCATGATAGTATGCTCGCTCCCATGACCCACATCTGTGGTAAGCATTTCTGTTAATTGCATCACAAGCATCAAAGTTCAAGATAATAGGTTTTGTGGGGTTTGCAAGGGGTTTTGTCGCATTTAGGATAGCTCCATCTTCATCATTCCAGCGTATCTCAAATGTATAATATGAAGGGTTTTGTCGGGGGTTATAACAAGTCTTACTTTTCCCCTTTGTGCAAATATTCAGTTCGGTGCCATTATATATATACACCGGCTGACTGTACCAGTGCAAGTATAGGAGGAGTGATAGAGTAAAGTCTGAGTAATCTTCTGTCCTGTTTGGGTAGTGGTTATGCAGGCTGCACAAGGGGGTAGGGAAAAGGTCTTTTCCAAGATTCCCAGAATCACCACTCCCACAAGGCAACAGTGGAAGAACATTGTGATTTCAGATTTTGGAGGTTAACTGGAAAGTTGGGTATGATGAACTTGTTGAGTTTTCTTCTGTTTCTGCTGTGATGGTCACTCTTGCGTGACGAAGGTAGATTCTGAAGATTCTCTATAACGCCGGCTGTCTTCTCAATGTGAGTCGCAATGGAGTCTCAGGATCATTCACTGACGTCCATTGGTCAGGATCAGGAGTAGCTGCCGGCTTCACTCGACTGTGGTGGATCCAGGGTTCGAATTCTGCAACTTTCACTGCAGTAGGGGTTGACAGGATGACGACATATGGTCCCTTCCAATGCAGCGCCAGCGGGGTCTTTCTCCACTTTTTCACCCACACGGACGTTCCTGGCTTGAAGGGATGCAGAGGCTCGGTCAGGTTGATGGGTAGTCGATCTTGCACCCACATTTGGAGATTCTGCAAGACAGAACCTAAAGCTAATAGTTCTTGTCTAGTTATTTCAGATCCTATCTGTCTCATGTCTCCCTTTATTCCCTGCACTATGGGTGGAGGTCGCCCATACAAAATCTCAAAAGGGGAGACTCCTAGGGATCTGATGGGAGCTGAATGTATCCTAAGAAGGGCTATAGGGAGAACTTGGAGCCACTTCAGGTGTGTTTCTTGGCAAAGCTTGGATAACTGAGTTTTCAAGGTTCTATTCATACGTTCCACTTTTCCTGAGCTCTGGGGTCTGTAAGCAGTGTGTAACTTCCATTGTATTTGCAGAGCTCGAGCTAACTGTTGGGTCACTTGGGATACGAATGATTGACCATTATCTGACCCTATAGTTGATGGTATTCCGAATCGGGGAATGATCTCATGAAGCAATACCCTAGTGACTTCTCGGGCTTTCTCAGTTCAAGTGGGATAGGCTTCCACCCATCCCGAAAATGTACAGACTAACACTAACATATAGTGATATCCATTTGCACGGGGCATTTCAGCAAAGTCTACCTGTATATCACTCATCGGGGTCACCCCTACTGACTGAACTCTCGGGGGTGGAATAGGACCTTGCTTAGCATTATTTTTGGCACATATCAAACATTGTTGTGCCACCGAGGTGGTCAGGGATCCTAACAGTGAAATACAGAAATGGGGTCTCAGGGCTTTTTCCATAATTGTTTTTCCATAATGTGTGGCTTGGTGAAAAGCTTGAACAAAGGCTGGCCCTAATGCTTCAGGGATGACTGTAGGACCTGGAGGTGGGCTACCTTCTGGGGGTGGCAACACTATCCAACCTTGTTCTGTCAAGATGACTCCCTCTTTTTCACAATAATAGTCTAACTCTCTTGTAGTGTATCGGGGTGCCCAGGAACTAAGGGACACAGGGAATAGAGCTGCTTGCATTACAGTATCTTGGGCCCTAACCTGTCCTGTGGTGGCTGCCTTCCGGGCTGTGGCATTTGCAAATCTATTCCCTCGGGTGACTTCTCCTGCTCCTGCCTGATGACCTCGGCAGTGCATGACTGCCACTTGTTTGGGGGCCCACACAGCATCTAATAACATCAATATCTCGGGCCCATACCTAATGGCCTTACCCCCTGAGGTGATCAACCCTCGCTCTTTATACAAGGCTCCATGTGCATGCAAAGTAGTGAAAGCATATTTGGAATCTGTACACATTTATGCGAAGTCCTTCTCCTAATGTCAAGGCTCTGGTGAAGGCTATCAATTCAGCTTTCTGTGCAGAAGTTCCTGGAGTCAGGGCTGAGGGCTCAACTACCAGATCAAGGGTCACCACTGCATATCCAGCACAACGATGTCCATTGATGACCAAACTGCTTCCATCCACAAAGAAAGTCCGTTCAGGGTTCTCTAGAGGGACATCGGTCAAATCAGGGCGACTTGAGAATACAGTGTCCATGGTTTCTAAGCAATTATGATCAGGTGGCCCAGGACCAATTGGGAACAACGTAGCAGGGTTCAAAGCTTGACTGACTTTAAACTGTATCTGGGGGTTTTCGCACAGCATGCTCTGATATTTCAACATTCGTGCATTGGTTAGCTAGAAGTTTCTTTTGTGTTCCATGAGAGTCAGAACAGAATGTGGCACGGTGACTTGAAGAGTTTGTCCCAGTGTGAGTTTATCTGCTTCGCCCACTAGGAGGGCTGTTGCTGCAACAGCTCTCAAACAAGGGGGCCATACTTTTGCAACTACATCCAATTGTTTTGACAGATAGGCTACTGGTCATTGCCAAGATCCAAGAGATTGAGTCAATACTCCCAATGCGTTTCCTTGTGACTCATGGACAAAAAGATGGAAAGGCTTCTGAACATCCAGAAGACCTAAAGCTGGGGATGACATCAGAGCATTTTTCAGAGACTGAAATGCTGCATCTTGTTCAGGTCCCCATTCTAGTGGAGATTTTTCCATTCCTTTGGTGACTTGGTACAGTGGTTTTGCAATCAGCGCGAAGTTGGGGATCCATATGCGACAGTATCCCGCGGCCCCCAGGAAGGCTCTTACTTGCCTCCTAGTGGTTGGAATGGGGATACTACATACAGCTTCTTTGCGTTCTGGTCCCAGACGTTGGATCCCACTGGACAACTGGAATCCTAGATACTTGACTTCAGTTTGTCATAGTTGTGCTTTGGCTCTTGAGACTTTGTATCCAGGCTCTTTGAGAAGGTACAAGAGTTCATTGGTGGCTTGTAGGCATTCACTTTCTGAGTTGGTGGCTATGAGCAAGTCATCTACATACTGAAGAAGAACCCTCTTTCCTGGGTCCACGGGGTAACTTGAGAGATCTTAATTCAGGGCAGCACTGAAGAGAGTAGGTGAATTCTTGAATCCTTGGGGTAATCTGGTCCAAGTGACCTGGCCCCGCCTTCCTGTTGTGGGGTCTTGCCATTCAAAAGCAAACAAAAGTTGACTGGTGGGGGCTAGGCGTACACAGAAAAAGGCATCTTTCAGATCCAGGACGGTGAAATGAGTAGCCTCAGTGGGGATCAGTCCCAAGAGAGTATAAGGGTTTGGTACTACAGGGTGTATAGTTTCAACTGCATCATTCACTCGCCTTAGGTCTTGTACTGGGTGGTAGTCCCCTGTCCCAGGCTTCTTTACTGGGAGAAGGGGGGTGTTCCAAGGTGACTGGCATTCCTTGAGAAGTCCATACTTCAGCAGTTTCATCAAATGGCAATGGATTCCTTCAATGGCTGGTTGAGGGAGAGGATACTGCTTCACATGCACTGGTTCCACTCCTGGCTTGAGGGTGACAATGACAGGGGCTATGTTCTTCGCTAGGCCAGGTGGATTATCTTCTGCCCATACTTCAGGTGGGGCTATAAGGTTGGTAGGTATACAGGGACTAGTTGACTTTATTGGAGGTGCACTATAGAACCGCCACTCTTCTTCATGGGGAACAGTGAGCACCATCAATCCAGCAGGCTTTGGGTTCACAGTCATTTTCATTTCTCCCCCTTCAGCAAAAGATATTTGTGCCTGGAGCTTAGCGAGCATGTCTCGGCCCAGTAGTGGAATAGGGCATTCAGGCATATACAAGAACTGGTGCGTTATTTTCTGTCCCCCTAGTTCACACATGCGGTTCTGTAAGAATGACTTTGTGGCTTTATTTCCAGTGGCTCCAACAATAGTGACAGATCGTGAGGACAGAGGAGCTACTGGCTTGGCTACTACTGAATGTTCTGCTCCTGTATCTACCATAAATTCCATGTATTGGTCCCCTATCTTTAAACTGACCATAGGCTCCTGGGGACCCAGGGTGAACTTGGAGCCCGGTCTGGCCTAGTCTTCATCTATGTCATCCAGGTCATAGCCCGTTGCTACTGCCACTCCCTCAATGGCTTCCTCCCTCTCTTGCTGTAACTGTTTTCGTTTCATTCCTCCCCTCCTTCGAAATCGTCCTCCTGGCCTCCAGGGACTCCCTCCTCCCCTCGCAGGGGCGGAGTCCAGATGCAGGCATTCATTTCTCCAATGTCCTTCTTCCTTGCAGTAGGCGCACTGATTTGCACCCAATTGAGGTCTTTCGCTTCCGCGGCCTCTCCCATGTCCTCTGGTCCTTTGATTAGGAAAACCTCCTCCATGTCATTCAGTTATAGCAGCAGCAAGAAGATCTGCCTTCTTCTTCATCTTTCGTTCACTTTCTCTGTCTCGTTCATTTTCACGATTCACAAATACTTTCTGAGCGACTTCCATTAACTGTGCTGTATTCATGCCCGCAAATCCATCCAATTTCTGCAATTTTCATTTTATGTCTCTCTGGGACTGACTAAGAAAGGCCGCATTTACCATGCATAAATTTTCCTGAGTGGCGGGATCATATGGGGTATACAATCTATAAGCTTCAGACAACCGCTCATAAAAGGCCGCTGGGCTCTCATCTGGACCCTGGAGAACTTCCGATACTTTCCCGATATTCATGGCCCTCTGGCCTCCCTTCTTCAGGCCCTGCAATAAGGCCTGGCGAAATCTGGTTAGGGCCGCCGCCCCCCTTTCATCATTCGTGTCCCACCCGGGATCTTCATTGGGATATTCTGCAACAGCTTCTTGCGGGGGGGTTATTCCTCCCCCTTCTACAGGGTTTTCTTCTAACCAACGGAGGGCTGCTTGCCCGATTCACCCTCGCTCCTCAGTAGTAAAGAGGGTGGACAGGAGCTGGTGACAATCGGCCCAGGTAGGCTGATGAGTTTGCATAATGCTAGACATTAATTCTGTTAATTCCTGAGGCTTGGCTGTATAGGATGCATAATGCGTTTTCCAGTTTAATAAATCTGTGGTGGAGAAGGGTACATAAACTAAGCTGGTTGGTCCTGGCGCCATCTGGCCCTGATAATTTAAAACAGGTATTCCAGGCACTTGGCATAATGGCATTAGGTGCCCTGCTTTCTCCTTCTTCTTCTTGGGAGTTATGCTTCTTAAATCATAAGGCTCCCGGGCACAAGTCTCCTTGGTGGGTGACCGTGAACTGGCAGGAGAGCCTCCGCTTTCTGTCTCGTCAGAGGACTCGAGTCCCCCCTGACGTGCTTGGGCCTGACTCGGGACTATCACTCGGGGTAGGGTGCTTCTTAGGCTGCTGCAGTGGTATTTTCTGGGGCTCCTCATCTGGCTCCACCTCAGGCCGTGGTGCTGGGGGAACTAACTTCTGTGGGTACTGGGGTAACCTTGCCAGGATATCTGGGGACTCTGGGGCAGAATACACAGGGGGCTTCTCCTCCTTACCTTTTCTGGATCCCCTAGAAGTAGCTACAAATATTTTAAAGCGCTCCTCATAGCAGCGCTTCATCCATGAGGGCTGCTGTTCACAAGCACTTAACCAGGAATCTATATAGGGGAACTGGTCAGGATACACTCTTTGTATAAGCTGATGAATTCGAAAAACTGTTTCTAAATCAAAGGTGCCCCCATGGGGCCATGAAGCAGCTAGCACGGGCCACTCCCTTTCACATAACATCTTTAATCTAGACGGAGTCATTTTCATACCATAATCACCCGAAAATCCTTTACGGAAATTCTTGATCATACATTCCAATGGAGTTTGCGTGGACTCCGCCCCTCCCATAATCTAAACGCAACTACGTACACTAACTACGTACTCTACGTACACATAATGACATACAAGACAATGAACAATAAGGATAGGTAGTATGGCTGTAGGTAAGGGGTCCGTACAGCCCATAGAACACTGGGGGGGACAAACACCACTCGCTTCCTCCTTTTCGCGACCTGGGCGCGGTCGCCCGGCCAGGAACTGCGCTACTTAGGAGTCCGCTCTCGCTCGGGCTGTATTTCAAGAGCTCTCACTCACACAAGCAAGCATATTTCAACAGGAAATCATATTTCAAGTGCCCAAGTTTTCTGACTAACTGACTAGTTCAAACAAGAAGGGTCGATGGCTTCAGCTTCCGCTTTCTCTTACGCGGAGCTTACTAGGACCGCCCTTATGGGAGGTGATCAGGCTCCCTTGTCTCGCACACACTCATGTGAGATTTCCCATTTAGTCTATACCAAATATACCAAATCAGTCCTGCGCACGCAAGACGTTGTCCCAGGCTGTTCTTTCTGACTATCGAATCACAAAAATGTCTACTCACTGGATCTGGTCCCCGATATCACACCAGCTCCTGAGTTGGAACCTGGACTTCCCCGGGTCAGAGGTGTTGGCCAGCCGGACCCGATGGCGCGCCGAGGCAGGCGGAACTCTCTCTGGCACAAAGGGGCCAGCGGCACCTGAGGTTTCCCCCACAGTCGGACAGACACGGTTCCAACCGGGCCAAACCTCAAGGCGAATTGCGTGGATTATTCACTTGAATACCATTTACCACTCGCACTTCCCGACCAACGCACCAAGAATATGCTGTAGCAAAGTGCAATCAATGAATAAATCCAGGAGTCAATTGACAGGGTCCAAGCTAGTTTATTGTGCACAGGCCCAGTCAGTCAAAGCTTCAAAAGGAACTGAGCAAAGGTTTTTACAGAGACATAAACATTTAGACCTCTTTTTCAGTTTGATACATGAGAACTTTCTATTGGTTCTAGCTCGATACATGCAAACTTCTCATTGGTTCCACGTTCCCTGCACCTGTCCAATTAGAAATCCCTCCGGGGCCTAGCAACCAGCCCCCTCCCTTAGGATTGTTCTAACAATGGTGCAGTTCTTGATTTTGATACTTCTCTACTGCAAGGTTATCCCTAGCTTCAGGAATGCATGTATTGAAACATTTCTTTCACACACAAGAGAATAATGAAAGACTTATGAATTCATAAAAACTTCTTATTAAGCACTTTAAAACAGTTTTCTCATTTTCCACAGATTTTTGGTTCTTTTCTAGCTATAATGGGAGTTAGGATCCAGGCCTAACTTACAGGCCTTTCATAGTAGCAGGCCATGCTAGGCCATAGCCTACCACAATATCACACAAATGGTAGGTATGGATGTTATAGGGGTCATTTTAAAAGGCTTAGTTGTGATTTAGGACATGCATGTCGAAATCACAGAGACGTCTCCAGTGCAGGGATGTCCAAGTAGACAAGAGGGTGTGCTGAAGGCATATCTGGAGAGGTGCAATGCACTTACAAGTCATCATTCGATTTCAGGAGCGTCTACATGCACGTCCATGTTTAGACCTGCTGAAGGTATGAATAGACATCAGAAAAGTGCTTGTTTTGGGCTTAAAACATCCAGAGAGTGCGGAGTTAAGTGACTAGTCTAATATCACAAAGGCCACCCTGTTCCTAAGCCACTCTTTTAATCATTATGCTATTAGGCATCCATGTTCTCTGATGCTATTCTGGGGCATTTATGTAGATGTCTCTATAAACATCCATATTGGGCACCTCCATGTTTCTGAAATCGTGCCTGAACTTGCATATGCCTGCTTTTTTATCAGACATTCTGGCTTTGACGTCCCAGATTGCACCTGGACATCCCATTGTAAAATGTGCCTTCACTTGTTTAAGGTCATTGCTATATTCTAGTAATCCAGCTCATTCTCCATTCCCCCCACCCACAAATTTGGTAATTAGCTCAGACTCACTGGATCATCATTTTTCCCTAACGTATTCCTATTTTACCATACTGCTAATATCTTTAATATCTTTTCCTCTAAACACTTGTCCAATTCACTTCTAAGTTGCCTTAACGTTTATGGTATTTCTGCTTCAAGTTATAGATAGAGCTTCTATTTTTAGGTATTTATAAATTGTCAGGTTGTTTTCATTTCATTTAATATTTATAGTTTGCCTATTCAAACATTCACAATCATTAGAAAAACATGAACATAGGGGGGGCGGAGCCTGATGTCCAGCGGGATGGTCGCATACCGCTGAGGCTCCCGAGAGGCCTACTCAGAATCCTGAATTAACACCGGACATTCTTGAATTTATGCTCTGATCTTACCGGGGCACATTGGTGAGATGGCGGGGACCAAACCTACGCGCCTGGAATTTGGATCTCCAGCGGCTTCTCACGGCAAACGCTCCAAAACTGAACCCCCGTCCCCGCAGAAGGGGCTGGCTCTACGCGAGGGCCCCGAAATGCAGCAGGAGATCCTCGCAGAGATCAGAGGGGTTAAAGACCTCGTGCAGTCAAACGGGGAAGCACTCCGAGCGCTGCGGGAAGACCTTGGTGTATTGCAAGGCAGGCTAGAGGGGCTCTCCTCGCGTCAGGACAAAATGGAGGGCATATTAGACTCCCATGTGGTCCGGCTGTCCAAACTCGACAAAGTTGAACGTCAGGTGCGGGCCTTGCAGAAAGAAGTGGAAGATGGCAATAATAGAGCGCGCCGCAACAACCTACGACTAGTGGGCATACCGGAGGGAGCGGAATCGGGAGACATGAAGGAGTTTCTATATAAAATCCTCCCTTCTCTGCTCCAAATCACCTTTACCAAAGAATTGGAGATCGATCGCGCTCATCGTGTATCCACGAACATAACGCTCAACAGGAAGACCCCGCGGCCTATTATCTTTCGACTTTTGAGATATCAACATGTGGAGCAAATTCTCAGCGCCTCTCGGGCGAAGGGCCCTATGGAGTTTGAGAGCCACAAGATCTCCTTCTATCCTGACTTG
Source organism: Ichthyophis bannanicus (assembly GCA_033557465.1). Lineage (NCBI taxonomy): Eukaryota > Metazoa > Chordata > Amphibia > Gymnophiona > Ichthyophiidae > Ichthyophis > Ichthyophis bannanicus. Next base: position 47,987,820 of record CM066046.1, read on the forward strand.
GCTAAACCCACGGTTGATCGCCGAAAGCACTTTCTGGAATTCCGGCCGAGGCTTCAACAATTACAAGCACGCTATGGCCTGATGTACCCGGCCAAGCTCCGAGTCACGCTACACAATCAGACAAGAACATTTGAGGACCCTGATCTACTAGCGGAGTTTTTGGATGCTAAAGAAGCCGACTTGATGCGCTGACTTCCAGAGTGTTCCTACCAGTGTTCTCATATCCGCTGTACCCGCCATTTTGGATTTGCCACGGTTCAGCAAAGAGGCTGTCGAGGGCGGTTTGTTGCCTTATTTTGATGATATTTGTGACCCGACTCCATCTACCCAGAGTAGCTTCGATGAATATCAGAGACAGTGTTAATTATGGATTCTGGTGTTTCTTTTCTTTTTTCATGTCTTTATCCTCCTCTCTAGGGCCTCCTCCCGCAGACATATGGTCGCCATATTCATTGGGGGTTTTGCTTCTTCTCTAAGTTACTTTGGTACATGCTTTTCAATATGGGGTGTATTGGCCAGCATACTCGGTGATTATGTCATTGCTGTACAGATTCTGCTTATGTTGTATGTTTTCAAGCGCCCTTACCTAAAATGTCTATTATCGATTGATGGCACCATGTAAGATTTTATCATTGAACGTAAAAGGCATCAACAACCCGATAAAACGGAAGAAAATTCTGAGCTATCTAAGTCATGAAGCTGCTGATCTGATTTTCCTCCAAGAAACGCATTTAAATTCGAAGGAAACTCTTAAACTCAATGTTAAACCTTACATGGTGGCCGCCTATTCCCCAGCTGTTTCTAAGAAATGTGGGGTTGCCATACTGGTTAGGAAATCTCTGCATGCTACTATTATTGCGACTAGCTCAGATACAGCAGGCAGATGGTCCAGGGCTCATCTCAAGATAGGTAACCTTGAAGTTACATGTATATGCCTTTATGCTCCTAATGTAGATGACCCTGCCTTTTTTGCTACCATTGCTCAGGTTGCGCAGGCCTCTGCTAATACTTCATTGATAATTGGGGGGGATTTCAATTTAGTTCTCGATCCCCTCCCCTATCCCTTACATGGTGGGGCCGCCTAGAAACCGTCAAAATGATGATAGTCCCTAAAGTGAACTATATTTTAGAAATGCTGCCCTGCTTCCTCCCGCTACACACCTACAGGGACATAGAGGGCCTTCTCGTCCGTTATCTCTGGCAGGGAAAACCACCAAGAGTAGCTAAACAAAAACTACAGTCTGCGAAGGAACTAGGGGGTACCCGCTTTCCTGATTTTCTTAGGTATCATCAAGCCTTCCTACTTAAACAAGGTGCCCGATGGCTAGCTGCCTCAACAGACAACAGACCAGTTTGGCTTGACATTGAAGAGGAGCTAAGTAGCCCAATTCCGTTGATCCATCTCCCCGGCATGTCCCATCAAGTAGACCTACGCCATCCCCCAATGATTGTTGATACTCTTGCGGCCTTTAACACTCTCATTCTGTCACTGGGTCCAAACGTATGTCCTCAGGACGGACTCCCGCTGTGGAATAACCCCAGAATTCAAGTCCTAAATAAAACGATTGCATGGAAACCCTGGTACTCTAGGGGGATCTGGATACCCCAACAACTCTTCTCTGCAGCTCGTTGGAAGACCTTTTCTGACTTACAAAAGGAATTTGCGTTACCAGCGAAACATTACTTTCAATTGATGCAGCTTCAACACTGCCTCAAAAGTGCTCAAATCCTGCCGCCCTCTGCCCCTACTGAGAACGGGCTATTAGAACTAATTCACTCTATTAGTAGTACACATGGGGTAGCCTCTAACTTTTATAAATTATTATGTCAGGATACCGACACTGCTACTTGTAGAGCTCAACAAGCCTGGGAACGCGAACTGCAAACCACTTTAACCCCTGTGCAATGGAGCGTTTTCTGGAGCAGAGTGGTGCGGGTTTCCAGATCTGCCTCTGTCACCCAAACTCTCTTCTTTTTTGCACATAGATGCTTTTATACTCCAGAAAGAATAGCCAAATGGAACACCACTGCTAGGGACCAGTGTTGGTCTTGCCATACTGCTGTGGGAACCCTCGCTCATGTTCTTTATGAATGTCCTCAACTGCAGGTTTACTGGGGGCGGGTCTGGGGTCGTATTCAATCTATCTTACACCTCCACGAGCCTCTTTCTTGGAAGATTGTGGGACTCCGCTCAGTGGCGGAGGTCCCCTCTCTTCCTAAGAAGGGTCGCTTTCTCCTTGATTTCATGCTGGGTATAGCCATATGTTTAATCACGAGGAATTGGAAGGATAGCTCTCGAATTACTGCCAATGAATGGTGGAACCTCGTCTGCTTATATAGTAAATATGAGCAGATATCTCGGAGAGCTATTCCTCATATCCAAACTCACTTTCGCTTGTCTAAATGGCAGATGCTCAATGATTATGTACACTCTGCCCATTGCTCCGACATGTCTGTTTAATGTATACTTATCATGTTTCAGCTCACCGTCAGGTTTTGTACCACAATAATGTCAGTACACGCCCGTTTTCGGGAATGATTAGTTTCTAGAGAAGAAGCAGGGGGGAGGGGGGTGGTAGGGGTTTACTTTGGTGTATGTATCACATTCTATGTATGTATTTGTCTTTTAGCTGTATGTCTTCCTTTCCTTTGTTGTTATAAAACGAAAATAAAGCATTAAAAAAAAAAGAAAAACATGAACATAGATGTTATCGCATTACTGCCCATGTCCCGTCCCCTGTATGAATAGGGCTGAGGCGGTTAGAGCGCTTTTCACATACTATTCACAAAGTGCCTTTTAAAATCTATGTGGTAAAGGTATAACTTCCTTTGAATATTAAACTGTAAATTTAGATGTTTATTTTCTGGCTAACTAGGGGTTCTTTGAGGGTACAATTAGTTGATGTTTATCAAAGTTTTTGCAGCATAATTACCATTGTTGAGTATCTTTATTGATGAATCAAAGACATATTTTGTAGCTGATGTGTCATTAGAGCAAAAAAGCACAAAACAGAGTGGGGGGATTTAAGGCAGGCAAGGGTGGGGTGGAAGAGACCTCGGAGAAGTGATGCTCTATTCACAACAGTACACTAATTTGCGCTAAATTAGTGTGTCTCACTTTAATTTTGACATGGGTTAATGTATGTGGGTTAGTCAGTTAGCCCTATTTAAAATAATGGGGCTGCAGTAATTAATGTGCTCATTAATTTGCATTAAAGTTAATACAACCCACCTTTATTTAATGCATGTTTGACACTCCATTTGATTCTCTCTCTCAAAATAACCTTTAATGCTGTAAGGAACGCCGCTGTTATGCTGTATAAAAAGCATCGAGCCCCTGAAGTGCTGTCTCCAAATCTGTGGGTAGGCTGGGAGAAGAAAGGCATCCAACTCCTGGCTATAAAGGAGTGTGTGCTGCTTTGAAATACTGTGCACCCCGACTACAGGACTTTGCCTGTTACAGTGGAATTGGGCTGACTGACCTACAGCTAAGTACTTTATCCTGGCTGCTACAGCCAATATTGACTTACTTGTAAATCTTGTGTTTTAGCGGTGAGTACACAAGAGAGATGCTGTCCTACTACAAGAAGAGCCTTTATATTGTGTGCAGGGTGGGCGTGCCTTGGTTAGTTGGGAAATAAGGCTTTTGAAAAAACGTTTTGGTAACAATGTTTGTATTGCAACATTTGTGACGTTTTGATATGGTTTATACTGTTTGAATGCCATTGTTACTCTGTTGCTGTATTTTTGATATATATTTTGGGAGCCTTTCATGTATTGTATGTGGTGGATGACTAGTTGTAATATAGTCAGCATTGGCTTGTTTTATGAGATATATTTTTTGGTAATATTTAGGATGAATATATAACTAGAGGACTGAGCCAATGATTGATTAAGCAGATAGTTTTGGGTGACACTTTTGCTCATAAAAGGTTATTGTTAGTGAGCATGGTCCCCAGCCCCGTTCTGACAGTTCTCTTTGATGGTGAAAAGTGTTCTTAGGGGGGATGTTTTACTTTTGACCTTTTGAGGTTTTGGCTTGCTAGTGTGTAGTTGCTGGGAAGGTAACAGCATTTGAGGTATCCCTTTTTGGGGGTTTTCTTTTGGTGCTTTTTTTTTCCAGACATTCTGGCTTGCATGTCCCAGATTGCACTTGGACATCATTTGTGTAATATGTGCCTTCACACCACTTAAATATGCACTCGCCAGCAAAAATGTAGGTACAATATTTGCAGTAATTTTGATTATTGTTGCTCCTCGACCAGGAAATTTTTACTGTAAAAGGGCATGCTAGATGCCTTTTGAAGAAATAAATAATGGTATCAATAATAATTCCACTGTGTATGGGAAGACTAGAATACAAGTCTATTTTACATACAATTACCTTTTCTAAGTTGGGGTGTGTGGGATAATAAATGTATACTGTGGCAGGATCCTAGAAGAGTGACTCCCTCTAGCAGTCTTTGGTAGTATTTCAATCATCTGAGCTTCCTTAAATCCTGAGTGCTTCTTCTAAGTACCCTCTAGGATGGAGCCAGACACTGAAAACAGGGCTTTAAAGATTCTTAACAGTTTATCTCCTGTATCTCCACAGCAGTCTCACTATCATTCTTAGGTTTGTGTTACATTCATACCTGAGCATATGCCTGAAACTCTAATACAGCTAATCTTCTATAAGCGTAGTCCCATTCTCCATCCAGGTCAGGAAGAAGCTGGACACTTCTCATTCTCAGTTCCACATTCTTCAGTGGGCAATGCAGATATTCCTAGTTCAGCAATACATTCTGGGGGTCATTCTGTGTCAGACATGCAGAGCCGATGCACATGTCTAAAATCAAAGCAGGCACACCTGGAATACGATTCTGAATGCACAGGCCTGCATGTGCCCTGCAGGAATGGAATACCTGAGATAGACATGTGCAGTGTGTACATGCAAGCCCCATGCAGCTTGCTTTGTGTTGTGGACATGGGAGGCTGTTTAGACCTCCCCAAGCGCACCATATTCTGTACCTCTGCATGTGTAGGATATTACCATAATATACTCATGAATGCCATGCTCCCCAAGAAAAACGTGCCTCCCCAAAGCCCCCTGGATGTACACCCAGACCCCCTATGCCCAGAACCACACATGGCAAGCCCAGTGTACCCCAAGATGGTGTACAAGACAGAACAGATGAACATGTATGTAGGGTCATACTGAGCAGCAAATGGTATGTGGCATTAGGAACCTGCCCCAGTGAGCCATGCCTTGTCATCACTGCCAATATGCCTGACACTGCTAGAGATGGACCCCTACCAGGTTCATGGAACCACAAACTAGCCCTGCAGTACTCCAAATGATGCACAATACTGCTGAGCAATGAGTGTATGCCCTGTCCATGCCTCTGACCTAGGGGGGCACACATTCTCCTGCTCTGCACTACCAGTCCCCTCCAACCATCCACAGCACCCACACACACAATGCAGTTCTCCATCAGATGGACTATATGCATAACACCCATTCCACTGGCAATGCCGGACATTGCTCCCTGTGCTTCGATGCTCCATCAGCCCATTACAAACTAACTGAATCCTTATGGCATGCATTGCCCTAGCCCCTCTCTAAGCCAGGCAGAGTGTGTGCTCCATTGGTGCTGCTGTTGGGTCGGATCTGCTGAAGAACCTCTGTGGACCCTGACCATTCCCCCCTGAAAGTACCCTTCTCACAGCCACTGTGTTGTCTGTCTAGGCTAGATGGTATGCTTAACCTGGCAGGAACTAGCAGTTGTGTATGTGCAGTGCTGCATGTGCCTCGTGGTACCGTAAAAATGAGCTGTAGTGGGTGTTGCATCCCCCTATCTTGAGGGTCCCTTAGTAGTGACAGGGGTGCATTCTAGCATGGGGATAGAGCAAGCCTTTTCTGATGTCCCCTGCCCATACAGATTGGTGCCTGGTGACACTGTGGTCATCCCTACAGCCAAGGTAATGGCCAGGCATTCCATTGGCCCCAGATATACAGATAGGCACACCAGATCCTCTTGAGCAATGTGCAGACCACACACACACACACACTCTCTCCCCTATAGTCAGTATCACATACCTCTGCCAACACACCACCCTGCACCTATCAATAGCAGCTGGTACACCATTATGGCATGGTGTCAGTGGCTACATCAGCAATCCCCTTTTTTAGGACATGGGACTTGTTGGGAGCCCAAGCTTTGCTCCTTTATCACAATCAGCACCTATCAGCATAGCCAGGATCTATACTATTGCTACTCTTAATATTTCATTAGTGGTATTTAATTCCATTTCCCTACCTTACCCCCATCCTGTCCCTCTGCTCCATGTCCTTTATCAATACATCATGTGGCCTTCCAGATTGCAGACACACCGTTGCAGAACATATTTGTCACAGCCACAGTGGTGAGCAGCATATTTTCTAAGTTCAGCTCTTATTCCACGTTTCTGCAGGAATAACATTGGCATCCCTGGGAATGTACATGTTTGTCTTTGGAATATGCTTTGTACATCTCCACGGCTGGCCATGCCCATGATCCACCCATCCCTGCCCATGATCCACCCATCCTCAGGCCGGAAGGTCGGGGGTTCAAATCCCACTAGAGGACAGCAACCTTGGGCCGGAAGGACTGGGGTTTCTAGTCCCACAGGTGCTCCTTGTGGTCTTGGGCAAGCCACTTAACCCTCCATAGCCCATGCTCCCTGTAAAATAGTTATCTCCAAGTTATAATGCCCTGTTCAATGTAATTTCAGCTTGTTCAATGTAAACTGCACTGATGCAGAATAGCGCGGTTATATAAGAGAATGTAAATAAATAAATAAATAAATAAATCCTCACCCACGTTCAGAGATCCCCATGCAGTCAATGTAGGTGTGTGGAAAGAGGTGGGTTTGGAATACGGTTTTACCCATTTTTGTGGATAGATTTGGTTCAGAATGACCCCCTCTGCATTTTCTCTTCAACCCAACTCAATACTGTCTTTCAGTGGTAGCGGCTAAAACCTTTTTTTTTTTTTTACTCCAGAAAAAAGGCTTCTTATGCCAGACACCATCAGCAGCCCAGTAGAAACCAGAAGTGCTATCAACTGCCCACAGTCATTTGGTCAAGCTGCTTAGCTTCCAGTATAATATTTTTCATGGCTTGAGCAGAGACCATAAAACTGCATAGACCCGCATATTACTGCTCTTTTTAAAGGGTGTTTCTTTCTGTTTCTCAGTCTCCATATTTTTTTCCCTCTGATTGTGTACAAAGACCTCTTGCTGAGCTTGAGGAAAAACCTTTCTCCTTGGCAGTAGGCACAACCTCTCTCTCAGGTTACAGCTTCTTCTTTAGCTGGGAGCCTTTGCTGTTAGTAAGCACACCGGCCTCTGTTCCAGTTCCACCCACCACCTTACTCTCACTATATTTGTCCCATGGGCTCATGGGAGATGTAGTCTTTCCTAGTGACCATATTTGCTTAAAACTCCCCTTAAAATGTTTCTCTGTCCTTAAAGAGGAAGTGCCCATCTGATTCTGTCTCTCCATTCAGGTGGTCCTTTTGTTACAATGCAGCCCACAGAACAATAGCTGTGGTTTGTCCTCTGGTTCTTTGTAACAGTATAATACACGAATATAACTCATAAGCATTCATCGTAGATAGCCTGCAAAGCAGATCTCAGTCTTGATGGACCAGTTGGAACCATTGTTCTAAAGCACAGCTAAGCTAAAGTAGCCCTCAAGAGTTGCAAATAGATATTTTTTTCAGGGTAAGTGCAATGAAAATTCATCAGACATATCCACAAATACCTGATGAAGAAGCTTGATTAATTTGAATATTTTGGTTATCCTGAAACATGAAACTTGTTTGTGGTCTTGGGGACCAGGATTGCCAAACTAGCCTAAAGAAGACAAGAATGCATACTCTGAATGTTCAAAAATGGAAATGTAATTTTGTTCTAAAGAAAAATATCCTAATTTCAGGTTGTTCGAGTTCTGGCATCCTCTGCCTAACAAGGTTACTTGTGCAACATCCTTGGATATTTTGAAGAGAAAATTGGATTGTTTTGCAAACATACAATATATTAATGAAAATGGTGGTGTTGATACTTAAATGAGTAAAATTGTTTAGCTGGACATCATGATGAAGGCTGAGTCAGTGATCAGAAATCGTTTTGTGAAGTCCAAAAAATGTGTGCAGCTGTCAAGAACACTGTATTTGCATGGGTACTGTTCTTAGATTGAACACTATTTTGGTCATTATTTTGATATCAAACACAGCTGAAATGAAAGTGCGGTATCATTTCAAGCAGCTAATTATAAGAGTGTTTTTTAAAATGAAATTACACCCATGAATTTATCGCTATGAATTACTTGCTGTGAAGTTGGCTCAAAATTAGCTTTTTGATGTGAAGTGAATAAAAATCACGGTGTATTGATGCCGTACACAGAAGTCTCATTTGTGATAACTTAAAAGAGAACTTTTATGCTCCAAATTCAAGACAGCTCATTGTCCAAACAAGTGAAAGCAGAAGCCTCCCAGGACAGTGGGACTCACATCAGCCATGAGCTAGTTTAACTTAAACAGGACATCCATTTATCCTTGGAGCAGTAGCAGAGCAGCTGGGAACGTCATGCAGGATATTTTTAGCAGGAAAGGCACACAGGGACTTCTATTGTGCCCATTTCATAAAGACAAATAACAGAATCCTATATATAGGGGCCCTTTTACTAACGGGTGCTAGGGTGTTGCACCTAATGCACCAAAAGCATGGAAACTAGGTGCAAAACCACAGCGTTAACTGTTGGGAGTGTGGAAAGCATTTCCCCAGCAGTTAACATGGAGCGCTTCTCCCTGATATGGGCGGCATTAGCGTGGGTGCACTTAACTCCATTTATTGAGGTGGTGTTAGGTGAACCTATGCTAATGCAGTTAGCGTGCAGCGTGAACCCAATACCAACTGCACCGAGCTCACCATACCCACTCTCTGCCCCTAACCCACCCACTCACAGCCCTAACATGAGTTGCAGAGCATGGGAATCGCCCCGCGCTCCCATGGCCCCATTCTAGCCCGCAACGCGTGTCCCAGCGCACCTTCAACATGCACTGCCAGCTAGCATCCATTAGTAAAAGGCCCCATAGGAAAGCCCATCCCTGGTGCAGATATACATCAAAACAGAAGCACCTGGCCATCGGACTTGCACTGATGAAAGGGAGGAATACTCATAATATGAATGTTTTTCAGATAAATGCTGTTATAATTCTATAGAAGACTTGAAAAAGGAGTAATTATGCATATGAAGGTTCATATATGGAAAATCATTGCCTGAAGATATTATTTTATATGCTCCCTAAAAAAAATATATGACATTTGGGACCAATAATGATTGGTGTTTGGCACAGTGAAAATACCTTCCATTGGCTGGCTCTCGTGAGGTCCTCTTCCAAAAAATGTTTTATATAATTGATAATAGGGGATTATATGATATTTTGTTAATTTTATAAAGGTAACATATACCCCTATGTATATTTATAATATTCCCCCAAAGAAAGTAGGCACACTCTTTTGTGCATGCTCCAAGGCCAGTGTAATTATGTATGTGTATGGGTCAGACTAAAACCCACCTCTTCAAGGCTGCTTTTGGATCCTGATGCCCCTTGCTTTCTTGTTCACCATTTATGTCTATGTTACCATACTCTAGTTATCAGTTTTGTGATGTTGTTCGCCTTGGTTAGATTGTAAGCTCTGTTGAACAAGGACCGTGTCTTACATCTCTACAGTATGTACAGCAATGTGTACAGCTGGTAATGCTATACAAATGATAAGTAGTAGTAGCAGTAAGAAGAGGTGCGTGGGCATAGATTTTATAAAATACATGCTTAAGTGCCAATCCCATGCCCACCTTGCCTATGTCTAACGCGCATCTCGTGTAAAAGTAGACACTGTAAGGATCACTTCATAAGGCACAGCTAGATTCATGTCTATGTCATACTATTTGTAAAGGAAAGTACATATGAACGTTACTTTATAAAACATGCATATATTTTAAGCCACAAGATTAAATGGCTATGTAAAAAGCCCATGCCTAGATTTTTCAAGAACATGCATAAATTATAGCCCTTTATAATTTATAAATGTAATTATGTGCTCCAGCTGCGCTCCGCCCAAACTCCACCTCTGTATATGCTCACAGTGAAAGTACTACTACTACTACTACTATTACTACTGCTACTACTACTACTATTACTACTGCTGCTATTACTACTGCTATGACTGCTACTACTACTATTACTACTACTACTGCTATTACTACTGCTACTATTGCTACTACTACTACTATTACTACTACTGCTACTACTACTATTACTACTGCTACTAATACTATTGCTACTGCTGCTACTACTATTACTACTACTGCTACTACTATTAATACTGCTACTATTACTGCTACTACTGCTACTACTACTATTACTACTGCTACTACTACTATTATTACTACTGCTACTGCTAATATTACTACTGCTACTACTACTATTACTACTGCTCCTACTTCTGCTACTTATCTATATAGCATTACTAGGCATACACATACACAAAAGAGAAAGTCCCTGATCCACAGAGTTAACAATCTGTAAAGACAGACAGAATAAACAGGGGACTAGGGTAATTCTTGAAGGAACATGATTATAGCACACAAGGGGTGTAGAGAGGAGAATAAGAGCATTAGGATCCAAAAGCAGCTAAAAGTGATGAGTTTTTAGCCTGCATTTGAATAGGACCAGCGAAGTTAGAGAAGTGTATATAGTATAAAGTTAGCCTGTACATAGTTTTCCCGGTTTATCCCATGTTTAATATCCTGTTTCACTGTAAGCTCAATGTCGCCTGTATGCATTGTAGTATGTTTCTGTTCGATGTACACCGCACTGATTATAATAGCGCGGTATAGAAGAAATGTTAAATAAATAAAATAAATAAATAAATGAAGCCTAATGTACTGACTCAGGCAGCAAGATAGGAGACTGGGAACGGCAGTAGACAAGAAGGGCTTAGATAAAAGTGATTTGCTTGATGAGTGGTTGCTGAAGAGGAATATAGAGAGAGAGATAATGAGAAGCCACCGAATGAATATATTTGGTTTAGTCTAGTTTATTATTTGATATACCACCCTTCGACTAGGGCAGTAGGAGAAGTTTGAACTGTATGTGGAAATGGATAGGGAGCCAATGAAGTGACTTGAGAAGAGGGGTTATGTGAACATAGCAACATTGGCATATTAACCTTGCAGCTGACAGTTGTCTGTCAAAGGTCACTGGATGGCTTGAAACTAATCACCTTCAATTAAATATGGCAATTCCACCTGTCCCAAACAAATCTGCTAGTGAATCTAGTTATTGCTATTCTTGATTATTGCATCTGTTTATGCTTCTGAAATAAAATGACTACAATCTGCTCAAAACACCGTAGTAAGAATTCTTTCCCACGCTCAAAAAATTGATCTGGTCACTCCTCTCTTGAAATAAATAATTGGCTCCCAATCACATATCCTTCACACCATCCATGGAAACTATTTAAACATTCTTCCTCCCTCTAGAGCCAGACTTGAATCCACTCTTTATTTTCACTTCAACAGCCCCATTTTATGGCATGCTTTACCTCCAAATCTTCAACTTGAACCACCACATAAAGCATTTAAGACTGGCCTAAAAAAACATCTTTTTTACTGCACTTTCAATAGTCTCTGAGATCCCAGTATCAGTAAACCTATTCTGATGCACCTGGAGGATAGTACAACCTCCTCTTATTTCTCCTTTCCTCTTTTAAAGAAAAGCCTTGGAGTTCCTTTCCCATTTCTACACATCAAAGTCCTTTCTCCTATGGGATGAATTTTATTGTAAACCACATTAGTCTGCTCTAACAAGCGTTATATTAAATGTCAATAAAACATAAATCATTGACCCAACGCGTGTACTTTCAGAATAGCGTATGTGTCACATACACACAGAAAAGTCACTTTACCCATGTGTATGACTAAAACACCTAGATTTACATGCATAAATCTAGGCATGGCTTATAAAATTACCCTATGAAGGTAATTTTATAAGAGGCTGTAAAAAGTTACCATCTATGCATGTAAATCACAGGTTTGTAGTGCATAATTAAGAATGCGCATAAGCCTGATTGTGGCGCACGTAAATTCAAAATTCTTATCATTTACGTGCATTCTTGAGAAATCTAGGTCCGGGCGTTCGCAATAGCCATAGGGTTGGTGTTAGTGAATGTGCCTCAATTTAATACACATTTTCAAATACTTATGCCCCTATTTTATGAAGTAAAGTATATGCCTGCTTTACTTTCTACAATAATATGAATTACCAGCAGAAAAACGCACATTAACTATGTGGGATTTTATAATTTTACTTTCCACATTTCTGTGCACTTACTTTTATGCCTGTATGGCTCAGAAAATTTAAGAACTTACTTGAGCTTGTAAACCAATATTCTATACTCCAAGCCCCTTATAAAATTATATCTCCAGGTACAAGCAGGAATGCAGTCTTCACATATGGGTGAACGTCACTGACGGAAACCATGCGGGAATGCTCCCCAGCATCCAATAGGAAAGCCTTTGGGAGCACTACATTGCACCTATGTGCATGTCTTCCCACCTTCCAAACTCTGCCTCCATAGTTCTTCATTTTCTGTGGAGCCAGCGGGACATACAATTCTGTCACCACTGAAAAACTTTCTCTTTTTGAGGAATATCGTGTTTCTGTCTTCTCGTCGCTACCAGTTCCATCGATTCCGACACCGGCCCTGATAATCCTCTTTTATTTTTATAATTTTTTCTCTACATTTTTATGCGGGTTTTACCACCAAATTAGGCCTCTAGGCCTCCATAGCCTTCTCTTCAACCTTGAAGACAACTATTGAAAGCATGGAAAAGCCAACTAGAGGCTTAAAAAATGTACCAAGTGTGCCGGTACCATATCAGTCACTGATAAACATGACTGGTGTCTCAAATGTTTGGCCCTGACCATCAACCCAAATCTTGTCCTTTGTATCAACAAATGACAAAGAGAGGCCTAAAGAATCGAGCCAACAAGTATGGATTGTTGTTTGCCTCGGACTCGGTTTCAGTGACTTCCACTTCATCAAGGGCATATACTTCCTCACATGGGACTCGGGTATCTTCAAAATCCAAACATAAAAGTAAATCAAAGTCTCTGACCGCTCTTAGGTCATCAGCAGCAAAGACCGATACCAAAAGCAGAGATAAATCCCAGCATAAGCATCATGACTCCCCTAGGGGTGCTTCCAATGCAATCTAGCCAGCCAAACAGCCCCGGATGGAGGATTTGTCCTCCAAAGCACAAAAGGAGCTCTGGTACACTACTGAGGAATCAAGCTCTGGAGAGCTACCAGTTCCATGTTCTGGGACAGTGGCTCTAAGCCTCGTAGGTGACTCCACCAAGACATCGGCCATCTCCCTGGACCAGCTCATGCTGGCTCTTGAAAGGAGTTAAGCTGCACTCCTGGCAGCCTTGGTACCAATAACATTGAGAGCTCCAGCAGTACAGGCATCCACACCAAGCATACCACCAGCAATATCAGCCCCAATACCACCCCTTGAACCAACATTTGGCTGATACCTAAGTTGGAACCAACCCCTGGTACCCAACAGTTTCAAACTGCTATGGCTCTCAATTCCAATACTTCCAAGAATCGTTATCGGCATTGACCCTTGACATCCAAGAAGCATCGAGGTCAAACCCAAGACCGCCGATATTTCGACTTCTTGCCAGACTCTGATTCCAGTTCTTCATAATCCATCGCACAGACAGTATCTGCACTTCTTGTTGCAAGGAAACCATTATCATTACTGGGTTCTCCCTTTCAGTCTAGCCTCTGCCCCAAGAGTCTTCACCAAATGCATGGCAGTAGTCACTGCTTACCTACGCACCTTGGGCATATTCATCTTCCTTTATTTAGATGACTGGCTGATCAGGGGAGACTCCCCTCAAGAGGTAACCCTTCATTGTATCATTATGGTGCTTCAACACCTGGGCTTTGTCATAAACATTCCAAAGTCTCACCTCGCTCCAACCCAACGCTTTTAGACACTCAACAGGCCCGAACTTTCCTCCCACAGGATTGTTGTGCCCACCTCATTGAACTGGCAAGAGGGATACAAGAGCAAAGCCAAGCAAAGCTGAGGCTACTAGGACACATGGCCTCCACAGTCCATGTTGTCCCAAAGCTCGATTTCACATGCGAGCAGTGCAATGGACTCTGTCCTCTCAATGGACACAAGCAAAGGAGCATCTCAGAGATAAGATCCGCATCACTCCTTAACTGATCAAGTCCCTTCAGTGGTGGTGTTCCCCACAAAACTTACCTCATCGGGTCACCTATCCAGATGCCTCCGCCTTGATGCACTCTGACAATGGATGCTTCCAAGCTGAGTTGGGTGTACATCTGAATGACCTGACCACACGGGGGCTATAGACACAACAGGAATATGCCCTGCAGATCAACCTTCTAGAACTACGGGCACTGACAAATGCTCTTTGTGTTTTTTCAACCCCAACTTTTGGGGCAACTTGTTCTAGTCAGGACAGACAACCAAATTGCCAAGTTGCAATGTTCTACATGAACAAACAGGGGGTAACAGGATCCTGTCCCCTCTGCAAGGAAGCGATTCACCTGTGGTCCTTTGCCATCTCACACTGCATTCATCTCAGAACGGTATACCTTCCCGGCAAACTCAATGTCCTTGTGGACAAGCTGCCATGAATGGACCTTGCATTGAGAGATGACTGCTCAGATCTTCCCGTCGTGGGGAACCCCACTCATAGATCTTTTTGCCACTCCGCAAAACACACAGCTTCCATGCTTCTGCTCCAGGGTTCCCTCACTGCACAGACAGGCCCCAGACAGTTTCCTGCTCCACTGGGGACAGAATACTGGGCTTGATGGACCTTGGTCTGACCCAGTATGGCATATCTTATGTTCTTATGTTCTTATGTTCTCCCATCCTCCTGATACCCAAGATGCTGTTCAAACTACAGGCTGACAGGGACTCCATGATTCTTATAGCTCCCTTCTGGCCCTGTCAACTGTGGGTTCCTCTGCTTCTTCGCCTTGTGCAGACTCAGCCTGTCAGCCAGGGATGTGTGCCTGACTTTCTCTCTCAGACCGCAAGGCACTCCTCCCTCTCAATCTGCACTCACTACACCTGACTGCATGGCTGCTGAAAGACTAGTACTCACTGACCTCAACCTACTGCAGGCAGTCAAGGATGTCCTTCTAGCATCTCTTAAGGATTCCACCAGATTATTTTATGCTTTCAAATAGCATAGGTTTGCCCTCTGCTGCTCCCCAAAGGACATTGACCCTTTTTCTTGCCCAGTGGAGTCACTTTTACAATATCTCCTCCACTTATCCTTGACAAGTCTTAAAACTAACTCAGTGAAAGTTCACCTTAGTGCCATTGCGGCCTTTCACAGACCAGTGGATGGACAGCCTGTCTCCTCACACCCCTTAGTAACACGCTTCATGTGGGTCTCTTGCTGTCCAAGCCACCCATTAAACCACCTCCGGTGGCCTGGAATCTGAATGTGGTTTTTGTGCAACTTCTAAAGCCATCTTTCAAACCTTTAGCCACCACTTCACTGAAGTTTCTATCTTGGTAGGTCATCTTCCTTGTTGTCCTCACTTCAGTTCACCACATCAGTGAGCTGCAAGCTCTAGTGGCAGATCCCCCCTATACTTGGTTCCACCATGACAAGGTGGATCTCCATACTCATTCATATTTCCTTCCAAAGGTGGTTTCCTCTTTCCATCCCAACCTCATCGGTAATCCTCCCGATTTTCTTCCATAGACCACATTATCTCAGGCTGAAGCAGCGCTACACAGCTTTAGACTGCAAGCAAGCACTGGCTTACTACTTGGATAGAACTAAGGATCACAGATGATCCTCTCAATTATTCCTTTGGTCCAAGTCACCTAGTTCTACTGGTGATGAAATGTACTCTATCCACATGGATAGTAGATTGTATTTCTTTTGCTTATGCACAGGCAGGACTCTCTTTGGAGGTTCACGACACTGCTCACAATGTGCAGGCTATGGCAACCTCCATAGCCAATCTCCATTCAGTGTCCATTGAGGAGATCTGTTAAACCTGGTCATCCATTCATACCTTTGCTGCACATTACTGTCTGCACAGAGACTCCTGTCGGGACACTGCCTATGCAAAGCTGTACTCCAGCATCTCTTTGTGACTTAAGCTCAACTCCTACCCTCCATCCCAGGCTTCTACAAGATACCAGACTATTGGGGGAGGGAGGACATCCAATGAGCCACAACTTCTCCAGACTCTTCAGCTGCAGCTTTTTTACCTCAGGGATCACACTGCTCTCCCCCACATACCTTCCTGGTACCTGGGAGTTAGTGAGTCCCATATGTGAAGACTAAATTCTTGCTTTTTCCTGGAGAGAGCATAGTTACTCACCTACATAAGAAATGCCATACTGAGTCAGTCCAAGGTCCATCAAGCCCAGTATCCTGGTTCCAACAGTGGCCAATCCAGGTCACAAATACCTAGCAGGTTCCCAAAAGGCACACATGTTCTACAATGCTCATCCCGGGGCAAGCAGTGGATTTCCCAGGTCCCCTTTAATAATGGTTTATGGTCCTTTCCTCCAGGAACTTCTCCAAAGCTTTTTTAAACCCAGCTTCACTAACGGCTTTTACTACATCCTCCAATAATGAATCCCAGAGTTGATTACGTGTTGAGTGAAAAAATATTTTCTATTATTAGTCTTAAATGGGTTGCAATCCAGCTTCATTGCATGCCCTCTAGTCTTTCTACTTTTTCATGGCGTAAACAATCGAACTATGTTAACCCTTTCCACTCAATTCATTAATTTATAGACCTCTAGGGAACATCAGGAATCAGTCTTTACAACCTGCCCTCCTCCCCTAGGAGTTGTAGGGTTCCTTTATTTTACTCTTCCTTTCAGCTACAAACTCAACTAAGGAGAGGAGTTGGGAAGGCGGGAAGGCAGGCATGCAGGTGCAGTGGAGTGCTCCCAAAGGCTTTTCTATTGGACACTGGGGAGCGTTCCTGTGCACGCTCCGTCATGACGTTCACCCATATGTGAAGACTGATTCCTGCTGTTCCTGGAGATCACCTGCTACAGCTGAGTGACTACGCTTTCCTTCATGTCTCTCCAATTCCCATACTCTTGTGCGTATCCTGACATTCATTCTGCTGGCACAGAATGAACGTGCCTGGCAGCAGGACAAAGACCACTTCACTGAAAGGGAACTCATGACATGCTTGGATTTAAAACTTATCTGTTCTATCTGGCTGTTGCTTTCATGTAGCAATATGCTTCCTTTTGAACTTCAACATTCCCAGCCATCACATCATGCAGGGATTTTTCTTTATTTCAGTGCTCCTAGGTTATTAGGATTTTGATCTTGTCTGGACTTGGCCAATCAGTGCTAACAGAAGCTTGAATCCGTTTCCGTTAATTTAACACAGACCACAGGGCAGCTGTTTTCTAGCAACAAAGCCTGCTGATTAAATTAAAATAATTGAAAAGTGATTGCCATTCTTTTTCCTTTGCTTGTCTTTGCCTTAAGGAAGTCTGCCATCACTTGTACTCTGTCGGAGCACAGTGTCAGAAAGCATCCCAGCATATCATGTCTGATGAAGAAATGGAGTCAAATTCTTGGATCTTTCCTCCTTACACGCAGAACCTTTGACCCCTTAGGTTGCTCTGTTGTTGATCCAGCAAGGAGGTGAATAGACTCATCAGTGGGACAGATCTGAACTTTTCACACATCATAGTTTTTCTTATCATTTATAGTGCATTAACAGGTCTCTTATTTTAAAAGAAAGTCATTCTGCTCAGTTAGGGGATCAGGAATGCTGCTAGATATCCAAAGTGCTCTCTCACACAAATTGAATGGAATGGCCTCTCTCAGCAATAAGGAGATAATTTTATGAAGGATTTTTCATGCATAAAGGCCTCTCTCAAACATGTAAAAGGACTTTTAAAAAAATTACCCCAGGGGTTATACATGTAAAAAGTATGCGCAGTGACAGGAAAGTGTATACTTTTACATGACCTGTGTGTAGATGTGTTCTGGGTCTGCACTAGGGTGGAGTCAAGATTTAGCATGTGTACTTAACAGGGAGGGAGGAGTAGCCTTGTGGTTAGGACAAGGTACCAAAGGCCAGAGGGCTGGGGGTTCAATTCTCACCTGGGGGACAGCAATTTCAGACCACAGGGCAAGCCCCTTATACAGTACCACTCTTTTCAATTTTTGCAGCTCAAATGCATGGCCCAAATTTTTACCATTAAATCTCAGCTGCCAAATTCTCGACCATTCTTCAAGCATAGCAAGATCTCTCCTCATGTTATCTACTCCTTCCTGGGTGTCTACTCTATTGCAGATTTTGTTATCATCTGCAAAAAGGTAAACCTTCCCCAACTGTCCTCCTACAATATCACTAACAAAAATGCTAAAAGGAATCAGACTAAGGACAGATCTCTGTGGCACACCACTGATAGCATCCTTCTCAGAGTAAGCTCCATTTACCTGTCCCCTTTGTCGCCTCCCACTCAACCAATTTCTAACCCAGTCAGTCACTTTAGGATCCATCCCTAGAACACTCAATTTATTTATGTCGCCTATGTGGAACAGTGTCAAAGGCTTTACTGAAATCTAAATACACCATATTTAGGTCTCTTCCTCAGTCCAATTCCCTGGTCACCCAGTCAAAGAAATCAATCAGATTTGTCTGACAAGAACTGCCTCTAGTAAATCCATGCTCTCTTGGATCCTGAATCCACTGAACTTCAGAAACCTCACTATCCTCTGTTTTAGCAGCATTTCTATTAATTTACTCACCACAGAGGTCAGACTAACTGGCCTCTAGTTCTCAACCTCATATTTACTCCCGCTTTTGTGTAAAGGGACCACATGCGCCTTTCTCCAGTACTCTGGGACCACTCCAGTTTCTAAAGAAGCATTGAAAAGATCAGACAGTGGAGCTGCTAGAACTTCCCCAAGTTCCATCCGGCCCCATTGCTTTGTCTATTTTAAGTTTAGTTACTTCCTCATGAACACAGTCTTCTGAAAATCATTTAAGATCTTCTTAATTTCTGTTTCTATTTGTGGGTGTTTTCTGAGGTCCTGTTCCTGGCCCTTCATCTATGAACACAGAACAAAAATATTTGTTAAGCAATTCCGCTTTATTCTCATCAGTTTATACATATTCCTCCCCTTCACAAGTCTGACAGTACTGCTTTGCACCTTCTCCTCTCGCTAACACATCTGAAAACACCTAAAGAGGTCGGTGACATCAAAGAGCTTGCCTACATCTTTGAACCTGAAGGTTAGAGGAGAAGAAAAAGAACTCTAGCAGCAGAACAAAAGCTTTGCCGAGAACACAAAAAAATTCCTCTTTTGCAATACAGCAAAAAAATAGATTAGCTATTAAAAATGGGGAAAAAAAAACCTCCTTTAAGAATTCTCAAGCAGAAAGCTTGTATTCAAGAGCCCCACAGTATTACCTTGCTTGCAATGCAGACCCTCTAGGAATGGCAGAATTTGCAACCCAATTAAGACCTATATACAGCACTCAGCTGCCTAGCTCCTAAGCAAGATAATTAAGACCACTAATACCTGAGGAGGTCAGTGACTTCAACAAGCTTGCCAAGAGTTGACAAAATTGCAACTAAAGTCAGTTTTATTCCACAATATGTTTTGACTTGCGCTAATGGTGTTCAATAGCTCAAAGTTTTCTCTTTGCATTTATGATTTCCTTAGTATGCCAAGATCTAACATTCAATCATTTAGGAGAAATAACAAATCAACGCCATCAAGCCTTTGTGCACATTCCTGTTCCTGTTGCCTTCAAACATGCTGTCAATACACTACTCCCCAAAAAACCTTTGCTGGATCCTACCTGCCCTTCCAATTGGCCCATCTCTCTCATCCCTTTTGCATCCATATTACTCGAATGTGCAATTCACTGTCACTTTGTTGACTTTCTTTCTTCTCAAGCCATTCTGGATCCACTGCAATTTGGCCTTTGCACTCTATATTCTGCAAAAATGTTCCTTTCCAAAATCTCCAGTGACCTATTCTGGGCCATATCCAAGGGTCTTTACTCGATTGTCATCCTTGACCTATCTGCTGCTTTTAACACTGTTGATCATCACCTTCTTCGGGATACCCTGTTTTCATTTGAATTATGGGGCTCTATTCTGTCTTGGTTTTCTTCTTATCTCTTGCATCACACTTTTAGTGTATGTTCTGGTGGATCTTTCTTCACTGATATCCCACTTTCAATTTGTGTACCTCAGGGCTTTGTCTTGGGACCTCTTCTCTTCTCTTTCTACACTCATTTCCTTGGTACCCTGATCTTCTCCTATGGTGTTTAGTACCATCTTTATGCTGATGACTTTCAGACTTACTTCTCTAACCCAGAAATCTCCAGACATCCAGACCCGAATCTCAGCCTGCTTGTCTGATGTAGCTTCCTGCATCCCACTGGTCTCTGAAACTAAACATGGCCAAGACAGAGTTTCTTCTTTCCCTCTAAACCTACTTTCCCCCGTCCTCCTTTCTCTGTTTCTGTGGATAACACTGTCATACACCCTGTCATCTCTGTTCACAACCTTGGGGTCTTCTTTGACTCGTCTCTCTTTTGCTTTGCATATATCCAATAAATAGCTAAAACCTGATTTCTTTATAACATCAGCCAAATTGGTCCCTTCCTCTCAGAATATACTATCAAGACCCTTATCCACTTTCTCATCACTTCCCATCTAGACTATTGCAACTTGCTGTTCACTGGACCCACTGAATCATCTATTTTCCCTTCAATCTTTTCAAAACTCAGCTGCACAGCTAATCTTCTGCCAGTATTGCTATGTTCACCTAACTGTTTTTCTCAAGCCATTTAATTTGCTCCCAATCCATTTTCGCAGACAATTCAAACTTCTCCTCCTGACCAACAAATGCATTAATTCTGGGCTGCTCACTACCTCTTCCCTCTCCTCTCCTTACACCCCTCCCCAGCAACTCTGCTCATCAACCAATTCATTTTTTATCTATACCCTTCTCTTCTATTGTGATCGCCAGACTCTATTCTTTCCACCTTACTGCACCATATGCTGGGAATAGACTACCTGAGTTGGTATGTTGGCCTCCATCTCTGGTTCTATTCAAATCCAGGCTAACAACTCATCCCTTCGAGGCTGCCTTTGGAGCTTGACTCCCTTATTGTCTATTTATTTATTTATATTTAGCTCACACCTTTCCAGTAGACATTCAAGGAGTGTTACATTCAGGTATATTCTGTCCACACCCATGTGTATTTTAATAGTTTCCTTAAGAATCCCCTATTGTTCTGTTTGTCTGTCTTAGAACATTGTAAGCTCTCTGGAGCAGGGGATTATCTTTCATGTGTATGTATACAGTGCTTCATAAGTAGTACTAGTAGTCCTTTTCTGTGGCTGCAGGGACAAATATGCAGATGAGTCTTCAAACACAATGAGCAAATCCGTCGTCAATGATGCCATCTAGTTCCCTGAAGTGTGAGAACTGGATTTATCCACAAACTCATTTTATAAGTAGAACACCTGGGTACTTCTCTTATGCAGGATACTGGGCACAGTGTGGGTAAAGAGTCTCCACGTCTTTCTTCACCTCTGGAGTAATGTGGGATAAAGAGTGGAAGATCACTTCAAAACCCTTATATTCATAGACACTGTTCTCTCTGCAAGCTCTCACACCACTCAGTCAAGGAAGTCCATTGTCCAGTCAGGACTTGGCTGAATTAAAGTAAATCTTTACTGAGTGATGGGCAGAGGCGGCTCTACAGCTGGTGCAAGGTCATGGGTGCTTTAGGAAAACCCTTACACTTATACCCTCTCCTTCTGAGATTTTCGTAACTAAACTTGATAGTCATGATCATCTGAACACCACCCTTCCAACAACAATCCTGTAAAAACGCATCATGGATGTCATTTTATAAGCCCTGTCCATGCTTTGGAAGTCCAAAACAGGCACAGAGACATCCAAAGCCATTTTAGAAGCCGGCTCTGGGAATGTCTCCATCCAGATCTGAACGGGGGCATGGAGAAGGCATAGCCAGGGCATTTGCTGGAACCTGGATGTCCCTGCCTGATCATATAAACATCATGAGCACGATAACGGACAAGCATCTGAAAATTGCTTGTTTTAGCTGAAAAACATACAGAGGGTATAGAGATGAGTGCACTCAATCATCCCCTGGACTCAGCACGATGTCTTCAACAGCAGCAGGATTTAAATCCTGATTGTCCTATTCCTTGCCGGCTAAACTAACCCTTAGGCTATCCTAAATGCCCAGGTTCTGTAATACCATTCTGGGGACATCTATGTAGATGCCCCCCAGATGTTTGTATTGGAAACATCCAGTTTTGTGAAATCATGTCTGCATTTGGGCATGCCTTCATTTTTTTTTTTCAGACATTCTGGTTTATGCACCCCAGATTGAACTTCGACGGCTCTTCTAAAATTGCCCTCCATGCTTTTAAATACTAAACTTTATTGTATGTATCTGTGTGCCTGCTCTTCCTGCAGGTAAAAGAATGTGTTGATGGCTTTTTGTTTTTGTGGCTATCAGAATCTATTGTTTTGCTTTAACAGCTGCTGCCCTAGGAAACTGCCCAGTGTTGCCTACTGGTTGTGCCAGCCCTGGCAATAGGTAGAATACGACTCATGCAACACATCTAACACAAAGAGGTCCAGATAGTTTGGATCTTTGTCTTCTCCAATTGCAATAAAGAGGGCCCTTATGAGTTAACTCCCTGGCTAGGAACTCAGCACTTAGACCTTTACTGTGAATGAGTAGGACAGTGGTATTCTGTTAACATGCTTTAGTTCTGAACTTAAACAAATAGTTCAAATGGGAAACTTTTCCATAGAGTTCTTAACAATTCTTCATGCTTAACATACAACCACTCTTATAGCCACTTGCATAGCAATAAGCTAGCATGCAATAAGTGCCTTCGAGTCAGTCCTGACTCCTGGCGACCCAGAAGCTCCTGGATTTTCTTGGCAGTGTCACCGGAAGTAGATTGCCAGGCCTTTCTTCCGAGGCATTGGAGGGTTAAGTGACTTGCCCAAGGCCACAAGGAGTGCTAGCGGGAATTGAACCCTGGTTGCTTGGTTACCAAGCCAGTGCTCTAACCACTAGGCTACTCCTCCACTCAGCTAGCATAGTTTAATGCAAATTACATCCAAAATATATGCAAATCATTGAATGAAAAATTGCTCCCATTGTAAAAAAAAGAGCTATTAATTTAGCTCAGCTTTTTACTCTTCTACTAGCACTGAATTGTTATGCCAGCTCAGGGATAGAATAAAGATGGAGAGACCCAACTCCCTACCACCACAAAAAAAAGTTGTTGGTGGCTCAAAGGAGCCCTGGATGTCCCACCACCGCCTGTAGCCCTCAGCCAGCATTGAAAAACGGGAGGCAGGAGTGATGCCCATTCCCGACTACCTCTGGCACCACCTTCTCCCTTATTTGGCATACTCACCCCTAGTATTACTGGGCCTCCCAAATTTAGAGGTGAGGAGGTCAGGGGGCCAGTCCACCACCAAAGGCTCTCTGATTGAGTACCAACCTGAGTCAGGGTGGCGGCCAAGGGTTCTCTGAACCAGAATATCTGGTCAGACCATGTCATCACACAATTGCTGTAGTTGGCAGGGATCCTTAAGCCCCACCAGCTGAGGAAATGCAGCATGCAGAGGAAGCCCTTAATAAGCACAACAGTGTGAAGGCAGTCGAAGCCTATAACACAGGCATACCGCAAGCACATTGAGTGTTCATGGGAGCACTTCCTGATGTCAACATTAGAGACTTCAACTGCTGCTGTAGCCTGACACACTTTTTAAGGGCGCTCTCTGTACTCTGAATTCCTTAAGCTGGTAGAGTTTAGGGATCTCTGCCAGTTATGGTATAGTTGATATGAATGGGGGAGAGGGCAGTGAGATGCAGGTAGCAGATGCTCAGGGAGAAATATGGCAGAGGAAATAAATACTAGGCAGGAAAAAGGTGAGAAAGGCACGGGTAATGATGCTGGGGATGAGTGGCTAGGTAGGAGAAATGGGTGCTAGAAGAAAGGCAGAAATACAGGAGGGAAATACTGGGGGAAGGAGGGGGAGGCAGAGGAAAAGGGTAGAGGAAGAAGGGGAGAAAAATAGAAGGGAGGATGTTGGGAAGGGAGAGGAGTGGCAAAGGAAATGGGCGCTGCAAAAGGGGGAGAAAGACAGAAGGAAGAATCTTGGGGGTACATCAGGGAGAGCATTAGATATGACATAGCGGATCAGACCAAGGGTACATCAAGCCCAATATCCTGTTTCCAACAGCAGCTAATCCAGGTTACAAGTACCTGTCAGGTTTTGGGATAAGCAGTGAACTTCTTTGATCCTCTTTAATAATGGTTTATGGATTTTTCCACCTGGAACTTGGCCAAACCTCTTTTAAATCCAGATATACTAACAGCTTTTACTACATCCTCTGGTAACGAATTCCAGAGTTTGATATGTGTTGAGTGAAAAAATATTTTCCCTGATTAGTCTTAAATGTGCTACATTGTATCTTTATTGTATGTCCCCTAGTCTTTCTACTTTTCAAAGGAGTAAACAAGCGATTTACGTTTACCCATTCCAGTCCATTCACTATTCTATAGACCTCTCTTATCATATCTCTTCTCAGTCATCTTTTTTCAAAGTTGAAAAACCCTAAACCTTTTAAGTCTTTCCTCATAGGGATATCCTTCCATCCTCATAATCATCCTTGCACCCTTTCTAATTCTGCTATATCCTTTTGAAGATATGGTGACCAGAATTGCACACAGTATTCTAGGTGAGGGCACAACATGGAGTAATACACAGGCATTATAATAGCCTTGGTTTTATTCTCCATTCCTTTCTTTAGGATTCATAGCATTCTATTTGCTTTATTGGCTGCCACTACACACTGGGCAGAGGGTTTCAATATATTATCCACAATTATGCTCATATCCTTTTTTTGGGTGGTGATTCCTAATGGGGAATCCAGCGGGGCCCAGGTTTCCGGAAGACGCCGATCCCGCACACATCTATGGTGGTCGAGTCGACTGTGCACCAGCAAAAGAGCCCAAAGTCACACTCTTCGGTGCCCCCAGGCAGAGAGTCCTGTGCCCTTGACCCCCACAGGTGGAAATGCTACCAGGAATTGATGCTGGCATGCCGTATCCAGACTTACCAACTTTATATTGGCATGTTCCTTCGGGACCTAGCAAAGGAGCTCAGGGGCTTTGTGGCTGGCCTCAATGGAGACCACCTCCGGCTTTTCCATACTTTCTCAAAGTCTATCTCAGAGTGCTCCAAGTACTTGTCTCGAGCCCAGGCCTGGCTCCAATCGTCAGACCTTGAGCAGTGGGTACAAGAGAAGCTTCTTGATGTCCCCTGCCTCGGCGAGCAGCTCTTTGGTAAACCTATGGAGGACAAAGCGGCCGAAAAAGAGACCATGTATGTTGCCCATACCCAGCTCTCGAAGAAGACTTCCACCTTACCTTGGAAGAAGCCACAGGGCAAGAAATCCCCTTTCCTTCAGAAGGGCCAGCCTTACAGGGGCTATCCACCATACTTTGCTGCCCAGACCCCTCTGCAGGGTATCCATGGCAAGAGAATGGCCCAGGCCCTGCACAAGTCCAAGGGCCCAAACCCCAGCCATCAGATCCAGCCCAGCCAGGGTTGGGGTTTTGATGCCATCAGCATAGCCTCTCTTCCACTCCTGACAGGGTGTGCCTGGTTCATTTTTCCCACCAGTGGGTCTCCATCACCACTGACTCCTGGGCTCTACAGGTAGTCAAGGAGGGCTACCGCGTCCACCTCGACCAGGATTCTTCACCCTTCTTCCCGGGGAACCCATTTAATCTTCTCTGCACCAGACCTTGCTGAGGCAAGAGCTCCAGGTCCTTCTCAAGAACAGAGCCGTGGAGCCCGTTCCATACTATGCGAAGGGCAAGGGATTTTACTCCAGGGACTTCCTGGTCTCCAAGAGAATAGGGGGCCAGAGGCCCATCTTAGATCTCAGAAACCTCAACAGGTTTCTGGTGCAGGAAAAGTTCAAGATGCTCTCCATTGGAACATTGCTGCCCTACCACCAGCAGGGAGATTGACTATGCTCCTTGGATCCAAAGAGTGCTTACACTCACATCCTGATCTACCCAAATTACAGGCAGTACCTCAGGTTTGTGGTAGGAGACAGCCACTACTAGTACAGGATACTCCCCTTCAGCCTCGCCTCCGCCACGAGAGTCTTTACCAAGTGCTTGGCCGTGGTGGCGGCCTATCTCCACCTCCACAGGATCTTCATCTTCCCCTACCTTGACAAATGGCTTAAGGGGGACATGGCCTCAGAGGCTGCACAGGCCACCTGCTGCACCATTCAGGAATTACAGTACCTGGGCTTCATGATAAATCATCCAAAGTCCAACCTTATACCAATGCAGCCACTCAAATTTATCAAGGCCCGCTTGGACTCCATGCAGTCCAGAGCTTTCCTTCCCCTCAACAGGGCGGATTGCCTTATGACCCTCGAGGCCGAGGTGCAGAGTCGCCGTGCTATGTCAGCTTGAGCACTCCTCCGCCTCCTGGGCCATATGGCCTCCACGGTCCATGTAGTCCCCAATACGCGCCTGCACATTTAGTTGGCTCAGTGTCTCCGGTCCCAGTGGACCCAAGCCACATGAGGGCTTCAGGACAAAGTCACCATCTGCTGCCAGCTCATGGAGTCCCACACTTGGTGGCAGGACGCCCAGCACCTGCAGGTGGGGATGCCCTTCCAACCATCGAACCCCCACAGGATCCTCATGGTGGATGCTTTCCTGATGGGCTGGGTGCCCACTGCAAAGATTTGCACACCCAGGGGACTTGGTCCTTTGAGGAGAGCCAGCAGCAGAACAATCTGCTCGAGCTCAGAGCCATCTTCCTTGCTCTGAAGACCTTCAGATACTGCCTACAGCATCAGTTGGTGCTCGTACAGACAGACAACCAGGTCACGATATTCTGTGTGAACAAGCAGGACAGCACGAGTTCCTACCGCCTCTGCCAGGAGGCCATGGCCCTTTGCTTCTTTGCGGCCTGCCAAGGAATGCTCCTCAGGGCTGTCTATCTTCTGGGTCAGGACAACGCCATGGCAGACAGGCTGAGCAAGGTCCTTCAGCCGCACAAGTGGTGTCTGGACTCCAAGGTAGCTCTCAGACTCTTCCAGCTATGGGGAACCCCCAGCATAGACCTCTTTGCCAGCCTAGTCAATGCCCCAGCTGCCCCGTTTCTGCATCCCTCAATCCCACCCCTCCCAGGTGGTGGCCGATGCCTTCCTCCTCTCGTGGATAGGGGACCTCATGTATGCATTCCCCCTCACACCTCTAATTGCTTGGACCCTCTTCAAGGTCTGGCACAACAAGGCATCAATCATCCTTGTAGCCCCGTGGTGGCCCAGGCAACCATGGTTTCCTCTGCTGCTCTGTCTCTCATCAGAGTCCCTGGTTCCCCTTGGGAGCTCTCTGGGATTCCTGATGCAGGAGGAGGGCTCAAGCCTCCATCCCAACTCAGGAATCCTATCCCTCACAGCATGGCGGCTGAGTGGATCACTCTAGTCTCTCTGCACCTTCCCAGGGAGGTAGAAGAAATCATCCTAGCCTCTCGCAAGGATTCCATGAGATGGCCTTATGCCTTC
Source organism: Ichthyophis bannanicus (assembly GCA_033557465.1). Taxonomy (NCBI): domain Eukaryota; kingdom Metazoa; phylum Chordata; class Amphibia; order Gymnophiona; family Ichthyophiidae; genus Ichthyophis; species Ichthyophis bannanicus. The sequence continues at coordinate 48,015,606 of CM066046.1, forward strand.
AAGTGGTGGAGGTTCATTGTGTGGTGTACGGAGTACCGTCTCAACCTGTTCTCTTGCTCGATGCACTCAGTCCTTCAGTATCTCCTTCATCTATCACAGTCTGAAGTCCAACTCCATCAGGGTGCATCTCAGCGCTCTCTTGGCTAATCATCACCCCATCAAGTGCAAGCCCCTCTCCATGCAGCCCGTCATCATCAGGTTTATGCGGGGCTTGCTGCTTTCCAGACCTCCCATGCAGCTGCCACCAGGGGAATGAGATATCAATGTGGTTCGCACAGCTCACCAAGCCACCATTTCAGCCCTTGGCTACCTGCTCCCTATGCCACCTGTCCGGGAAGGTTGCCTTCCTCGTGACGCTCACCTCGGCTTGCAGAGTCGGTGAACTCCAGGCGCTGGTGGCCAAACCTCCCTACACTAGTTCTACAGGAACAGGGTGGTGCTCTGCACTCACCCCAAGTTTCTTCAAAAGGTAGTCTCCGACTTCCACCTCAATCAGGAGGTGACTCTCCCTACCTTCTTCCTTTGGCCTCATGCCGACACAGCATCGGCCATTCTCCATACCTTGGAATGTAAACAGGCCCTCTCCTACCTAGAATGGACCCAGGGCCACTGCAAAGCCTCTCAGTTTTTCATCTCCTTCAATCCCAGCCACATGGGGCAGGCAGTCACCAAGAGGACCATATCCGTCTGGGTGGCGTATTGCATCGCCTTCACTCATAGCCATGCTGGAGTTCCCCTGGAGCACCATTTCATGGTGTACAATGTCAGGGCAATGGCGACCTCTGTCGCGAATCTCCAGTCGGTGTGATGGCTGACATATGCTGGGCTGCCACCTGGTCCTCTGTTCACACCCTTGCAGCCCACTACTGCCTGGAGAGGAAGTGCCGACGGGCCAGCGCCTTTGGCCAGGCCACACTCTGTAACTTCTTCGGGGTTTAGGCAACTCCTGCCCTCCAACCCTTCTTGTTCAGGCTACCAGAGCCATGGTTCTCCCTGGACACTGGGGTCCTCAGAGTCTGTCCTCAGATTCGCTTGTGGCTGCTCATGGCTGGGCTGTGGTTTTTCTACTGATCCTTGGTAGCCTGGAGCTAGGGAGTCCCATATGTGAGAACTGACTTCCTGCTTGTTTCTAGAGATAGTGTAGTTCTCACCTGTAACAGGTGTTCTCCAGGGACAGCAGGAATCAGTCCTCTCAACCCTCCCTCTTCCTCTTGGAGCTGCTGTTCATTTTGGCCATCTTCTTGGTTGGGCTCTAGCTATGGCACCCGACTGACCAAGATGGCACCCTTGGGTTGGAAGGGGACCACACATGTGTGGTGGCATCTCCCAAAGACTTTCTTTGAAAGCTGAGGAGATGCTTCCACATGGGCTCCGTCATTGCTGCCGTCACCCATATGTGAGGACTGATTCCTGCTGTCCCTGGAGAACAACGGTTACGGGTGAGTAACTACGCTTTCTCGGCAACCCTGCTCACCCCTACCAAGAAACCCACTTATTCCACTGACTTTCTCCCAGACCCTGTGCAGAAAATCAGGCCACCCTTCCTGTGACTAGTGCAGCCCTTTCCATTGGCTGTAACCTACCACTTGCTCTGCACAATGAGGGGGGAGCACTGGCGAGCTGTATAGCTAAACGCTAAAAAAATACCTAGACAATTTAGACATCATTCTGACTAAGACAGCTACTTTACAAAGTTGTAGAATCCTAATTTAAATGATTGGCAATCCTAAACTCCCAAGTCTTCAGCACATCTGACAAATCTGGCTCTGCTTCCTCCCCAGGGCCCAGGCAACCCTCAGTCAGATAAAGTCAGCCAACAGGTTGCATCAGACACAGCCAGCCAATAGGGAACAGGGAAGGGTGGGAGCACTAGCTAAGATGCAGAATATTTTTTTGTGTTTGCCAGGTTCCAGTGTTCCAACTGAACGGTGCTTTCCAATCATGAGCAAAATGCAGTCTACAGAAAAAACCCAACTGCATATAGAGACTCTCAAATGTCTAATGATTGTAAAGTACAGTTTTGAGTTGAGTTGCCCAGAAAATTTTACTTATCTTAGTGGAAATGTAGAGAAGTACAAGTGGGCCTGATTGGCACATTTGTAAGTAAAGTTATAGACCTAGCCTACTGATTACAATTGTGGGTTAAAATTAAAATTGTAATTATAAACATATTTTTTTATTTTCCTTAACTTTGAACCCCCCGGCTTGATTGAGTGTCCTGTATTTGAACTTAGAAAAGATGGCAAGTTACTTACATCCTTGTGTTTTGCTCAGTACAGGACAAAATGCATTTCAATTACCCTTTAAGTATTCCAATGTTGAAAGTCTGGTTTCTTGAGCTTCCGCTTCAGTTTTTTATGTGTGCTTCTGTTTCCTATTTGTAGACCATTATTCTTTATTTGGTAAAGATCTCTCTGTGTGAGGTGCTCTGCTAGCATGTAGTTTCTGTGTAGGGATCTGTAGAAAGCAAAAAAACAAGATCACATCACCCCAGTCCTGAGAGAACTGCACATACTCCCTCTCGAAGCAAGAATCAAATACAAATCTGCCCTACTTATCCACAAAGCCCTCTACCAAACTCAGACTTCCCAGCTCCACACTCTATTGCCCCAACCCACCCACAACAGAACAGCCAGACAAACCACCAACAACACCCTCACCATTCCCCACGAATGAACTAAATACAATCAACAGACCTGCAACAGAGCCTTCGAACTGTACGCACCATCCCTCTGGAACTCTCTACAAAGTCAAATCAGAAACAACGGAGATCCCTCAACATTCAGGAAACAACTAAAAACCATCCTGTTCCAGGAATACCTCGGACCAGAAACAAACATCCATCACTAAATACTCCTCCAGACCTCATAACATACCCTCAGATCTATCTACTAAGAGTCTCATGTCCACTCTTTGTCCTTAATGTTTGTTCAGATCATTAATGTTGGCCCCCTGGTGACAGACCCCCCCCCCACTCTAGAATTGATCACTGTCCCCCGCCCTTCAATGTTAAGCCGCTTTGACCCGGTGAAAAGCGGGATATAAATACAGTTAAATAAAATAAATAAATAAAATAAATCTGTAGCAGCCCAGCAGGAGATATGATGGCCTGGTTTACTCTTAAAATGTGCCTTTTCTTAGGTACAGCCTGTTGCTGTTTTAGTCTGGAGTTTATGGCATAGTTCTGAGTGTCTTTCTTGTAGGGATTTGTGTTACTTCAGAGAGCATCTGGCAGTGAATGCGACATGATACCAGAACTTGAATATCATTTTTTCATATGTTAGATTGCAAAGTGAAGCATCCTAGTTCTTCTGGGCACCCCCTGCAGTTATATTCTCATGATTATCTGGATTATTAGTGTTTTATTATAGTTAATTTTTTCTGCATTGAGCACTGGAAAAGGGGACGTAAAATAATGTATCATTTTATATTACATAATGTGTTCTTTGCTTTTCCAGTTATGTGTGTTGATGTTTTACCTTTATAGTAAAGTGTGGCTGCTTAAGTTTAAATTAAGGTATGAGTTACTGACTTTTGAGATATCTTTTAATATAATAGAAGTTTCAGTAAGTATGCATGTTGTTTAGCATTGGTAAATGATAAATTGAGTTTAAAGTGTCTCTCATGATATTTAACATCTGTTGCAGATAGCTTAAAAATCTATTGTAATGTGCACTGGGAGGCATTATTTGTTAGTGAAAGTATAACTAGCATGGCTGAAATCCCTAAGCCTAATGCACACCCATGTTAACCTTGCACCCCCCTCCCCCCCCCAAAAAAAAATCATTTCTGGATATGCCACTGATGAAGAGTCAGTCCCATGTAGGACACCCAATCCATTTAGAATCATACGTCCATATTGTCTTTTGATAATCTCCAAACCATCTTTATTTGATCCAGCTTTGTCCAGTTTTTCATGTATTAGCAAAGAACAATTATCTGAACTGCAGAACTGCAGTGGTTCTCAATCCATTCCTCAGGACACACCCAGTCAGTCAGTTTTTCAGGATATCCACAGTGAATATGCATGAGATATATCAGTGTTCATTGTCTCCACTGGATGCATATCTAGCTCATACATATTCATGGTGGATATCTTGAAACCCACCCAAGGACTCGGTTGAGAACCGCTGCATTAGTGTGTATATTCCTACAGGTGAATGACTGTATCATGGTGTCAACCAATCAGAACTACTCCGCAACCCTTGACACAGGTTTCTGGCCTTCCTCATTACAGATGAGGCAAGACTGGGCTAGCTCCTAGAAAGTTCAGATTTGATCAGATCAGATGCATATTCTTGGGGCTCCATTCTTCTCTGTGATAAGTGGCTGTTCAACCTCAAACCAAAATCACAAGTATTTTCAGCAGCCGGAGGTAAAAGTGTGACCTTTCCCATCCTAATTTGTCGAGTTCCTAGCCCCAGGAGGGACCAGCATATCATCAGTCTGTCAGAGTTTTTCTAAAGTGAGATCTGATTTCACACTTGACCACTCTTATCTGTCCCAAAGATCATTTTCCTGAAGCATCTGAAAAAGCTTAATTCCCCTTAAAACAAAACAAAACAAGCAAAAGGACCCCTGTCATTCAATTACTGTCTCCAAGGAAACAAGATGAAGGGAGCAGTAGAGAGAGTGCAGCCATTTCATCTAATGCAGTGGGGGTTTGCCATGCTCTGCACCATAATTAAATATTGTTTGCTGTGCTTATTGACAGAGCACTAAGCTGCAGTCCATTTAATTTGTTCTTTGATAGTCCCCTTTTTGCTACTAATTGATTTTCAGCATTTTTCTTTGTCTGATTTAATACCTATGGTGCCTCTGGAAAAAGAAAAGTGAGGTTAAACAGCAGAGAAACGGAGGGGAGGAAAAGTTGTCAGGGAGAAGAGACTGCAAGGAAAGGAAGGAAGTTCTCTGAGCTCATGTGTATATGAGTCAGCATTAACTGTTGTTTAGTGGCACTGCATGGATAACCTTATGAGATTTCCACTTTATCCTGGGACCTTAATACTTCCCAGGTACAGAGTGGGCTAAGAGCATTGGGGTTTGGAGAACTCACAGTTCCTGCAGTCTTAGCTTCTCCCAGCAGGGGGAACTAAAGGGAATGGCACAGAACCACTGGCTGTGTGGCACTCAATGTCCCAATCTCTTCCGTCTCAGCCCTTTTTCTCAATCTCCATCTTAAATCCCTGCCATCAGCTCTTCCCTAGAAGCATACTGTAGCCCACACTTTAAAGCCAGGCCTACCCACTCAGTGCCAATTAGAGGCTTGTTGACACTGATTCTTAAGGGTGTGGTATAAAAAAGAATTAAATAAATAAATAAACAAAATATTAGATGTTAGATGCAAGGCATTAATAAGGCAGGCAAAGAGAGAATTTGAAAAGAAGTTTGTCATGGAAGCAAAAATACATAATAAAAGATTTTTCAAGTACATTCATAGCAAAAAACCTGTGAGAGAGTCAATTGGACCATTGGATGATAGAGGGGTAAAAGGGGCGCTAAGAGAGAAGGCCATAGCGGAGAGACGAATGAATTCTTTGCTTCGGTCTTTTCTAAAGAAGATGTAGGGAAGTTCCCATACCTGAAATGGTATATAAAGGCAGTGCAGCAGAAGAATTAAAAGAAATATCGATAAACCAGGAGGTTTCATTAACTGAAGAGTAGCAAATCACCTGGACTGGATGGTATATATCCAAGGGTGTTGAAAGAACTGAAATATGAGATTGCAAACCTACTATTAGTAATCTGTGAACTATCATTAAAATCATCTGTAGTACCTGAGGATTGGAGAGTGGCCAATGTAATTCTAATTTTTAAAAAGGGATCCAGGGGTGATACGGGAAACTACAGCACAATGAGCCTGACGTCAGTACTGGGCAAAATGGTAGAAACCATTATAAAGAATAAAACTACTGAACATGTAGATAACCATGGTTTAATGGAAGAAAGGCAATAAGGATGTAGCCAAGGAAAGTCTTGTCTTACTAATCTGTTACATTTTTTTGAAGGTGTGAATAGACAAAGGTGGGTAGGTTGATGGGGAGTCCCATTCCGGGAAGGGGATGCCCGGGCTGTCCGGACTTCCCCGACAAAGATGGGGATGTTTGGACATGATTCTGGTCTGTGGGAACAAAACGCTCGCGCGGGAGCCAGAATCGGGCTTGAGGAAGGCCCAGAGTGTGCCTTCTACCTGTGGGGATGTCCTCTCTGCAGGTGCCCTAGACTGCTGCGTTCCCAGCTCCCCAAATCCCTACCACCCAACCCACGGCTGGCCTGCCGTGGCATGGATCGGGCGGCGAGAACCCCTATCGGCCAAAGTGTGCTGCTTATACCACCTTTGAGGTGGTATAAGCAGCACGTCACAATGGGACCAGCAGGACATACAGGGCCATGACAGAAATCAGCCCTGTACGTCCTGCTGATCTGGCTCGTCCTCACTCTGCTCCCTACCGCCCCCCCCACCGGCTCTCCCTGTCCTGAAGCACAGGATGTATGGGGAGAGCCGGAGGGGGAATAGCTTCAGACGGATTGTGGGGCTGCACGTCCTCATTCCTGAATGAGGGGCATAGTGTATCTGGATTTTCAGAAAGCCTTTGACAAGGACCCTCGTGAGAGACTCTTGGCAAAATTAAAAAGTCATGGGATTGGAGGCAGTGTAGTATTATGGATCAGGAACTGGTTAAAAAATAGAAAGCAGATAGTAGGGCTGACTGGCCAATTTTGTCAATGGAGAAAGGTGTATAGTACGAGTGCTGGGTCCATTGCTTTTTAAGATATTCATAAATGGCCTGGAAATAGGAATAACAAGTGAGGTGATCAAATATGTAGATGACACAAAATTATTCAAAGTTGTTAAAATGCAAGAGGATTGTGAAAAATTGCAAGAGGAACTAGAAAAATTGGAAGAATGGATTTCCAAATGGCAGATGAAATTTAATTTTGACAAGTGCAAAGTTATGCACCTAGGAACCAATAACTCAAACTATGGTTACATGATGCAAAGTACCAACTTAGAAACCACCACCCAGGTAAAGGATTTAGGCATCATTGTGGACAATACATTGAAACCCTCCACCCAGTGTGCAGTGGTGGCCAAGAAAGCAAATAGAATGCTAAGAATCATAAGGAAAGATATGGAGAATAAAACAAAGGATGTTATAATGCCTCTGAATCATTCCATGGTGTGACCGCACCTTGAATATTGTGTGCAATTCTGGTCGCCATATCTTAAAAAGGATATAGCTGAATTAAAAAAGGTACAAAGAAGAGCAACAAAAATTGTAAAAGGAATGGAAGGATACCCTTATGAGGAAAGCTTAAAGGGTTGGGCTCTTCAAGTTAGAAAAGAGAGGGCTGAGGGTGGATATGACAGAGGTCTATAAATTAATGAACGGAGTGGAACGAGTTAATGTAGATCAGTTGTTTATGCCATCAAAAAGTAGAAAGACTTGAGGACATGCAATGAAGCACAATGCAACCCATTTAAGACTAATAAGAGAAAATATTTTTTTACTCAATGCGTAATCAAACTCTGGAATTCGTAACCGGAGGCTGTAGTAAAAGCTGTTAGTGTAGCCAGGCTTAAAAAAGGTTTGGACAAGTTCCTGGAGGAAAGGTCCACCACACCATCATCTCCAGACTAGACTACTGTAATATAATTTATCTTGGACTTCCTCCGTTTCATACTCAACCGAGCCAATAAATTTGACCATGTTACTCCATTACTTACCTGTACAGTATCATTGGCTGCTCATAATATCTCAGATCCAATTCAATTCCCTTACTCTCAGACATAAAATGATCCACGATGCATCCCCAGACTATCTCTCTTCATTAATTACTCTCCATGCGCCTGCTAGATCACGTCGTTCCTTACATGGTTATCGACTTCACTACCCCTCCCCAGCAGAAATAAAATATGAATCGACATGGAAAATGGCCTTTTCAGCCGCTACCCCACCTTTGTGGAATACATTGCCAGCACCGTTACGCACTGGATTGAATTATAAGGCTTTTAAAAAGATGCTCAAAACATGCTTCTTCAAATCAATTTTTCACCTTCAACTGGCCTCATGAACGCTTGATGCTCTATGCTGGATTTAGCAGTTGTTGATCTTGTTACATGTGTGTTTTTTGTGGTATGCTTTTTTGCATGTTTTCTGATGGTTTTTTCTGTTCTTTTCTTTTGATACTGTCACTTTCCTATCTTGTATATGGAGTTCTTTTCACTCTTATTGATTGTAACTATCGTGAACCGCATAGACTGCTTGTACTGTTGTGGTATATCAAATAAAATTAACCATAACCATAACCATTATTAAAGAGGACCCAGGAAATCCACTGCTTGCCCCCAGACAAGCATTATGGAACCTGTGTGCCTGTTTGGGAACCTGCCATGTACTTGTGGCCTGGATTGGCCACTATTGGAAACAGAATACTGGGCTTGATGGACCTTGGTCTGACCCAGTAAGGCATTTCTTATGTTCTAACATTCACACTGCCTAGTGCCCACTCATGTTAATTTTGAGTCCACCAATATCAAGCTCCAATATTCAGTACTATCCACTTATCTTTATCTGCTTAAGTAGGACAGCAGCAAAAATAGCTGTCCCAAACTTAACCACATAATTTATCCTTTAAAGGTTATGACCATATATAATGACCTAAGCAGACAAGTCAGTAGAAAATTAATTTAAAGATAATCAGATAAGTTAGCCAGTTGTGTTTAGATTGAGTCCCTCTGAATATCGACCCTAATAATAATAATAATATTGTGTCAATATTCAAATTGAATTATACATTTAAGGGCACATTTTCCAAAGGACATCCAAGCCAGAGCATCTGATAAAAAAGCAGGTACGTGCAAGTTCAGGCATGATTCATGCTTTATATGGACGTGTATGGAGATGTCTACATAGACATCCAGAGAATAGCTTGCCAGAATGGGAATGCTGATAGCCTAATGGTTAGATTAGGATAGCCAGGGCTCAGATCCCAGTGTAGGTCTTTGTGATCTTAGGCTAGTCACTTAACTCTCCATCTTCTCTATACTTTCTGGATGTTTTAAGGCCAAAATAAGCACTTTCCTATGCCTATGCGTGCCTTTGGCAGGTGTAAATATGGATGTGTCTGCAGATGTCCTAACGATCAAATGGGGATATCTAAGGCCATTGCACCACCCCCACACCTTCTGTCTATATGGACGCACCAGTGACATCTTGAAAAGCCCTTTGTAAAATGGCTTCAGGGACACTCCATGATTTGGACGTCCACATGCATGTCTTAGACATTCAGATCACAACTAAGGCTTTTAAAATGACTCCCCATAACATATAACACCTTAAGCTGCTGATTTTCAGAGGCACTATAGGGAGAGTTGCAGGTGTAGCATTCATCATATAGTGCCTGGGCAGAGTTAGAGTGGAGCATGGACTTGCTGTACATGTGGGAGGTAAATTGTATAAAGTCATTCCCTTGCATATGTGGACACATACACATGTGTAAATGACCTCTTCTAAAATATCGACTAGCGTAAACATACAGTAAGTGCTTTGGCGCGATGTTGCATATTTTGCCAATAGGCACAGCTGGGGCCATGGTCTGAGAGGAGAATGGGCAGAGTTCACATCTCCATTCATAAATTAGAACATATATTAATCTGTACGTGTAGGTGCGTGCATAGATACATAAAGAATGTATTGACATTTACCCCTGCTCGCTAGCAGGTATGAGCGATGACGTTGCCCCCTGCCACAAATGCTGGTAGTTTATAAAGACAAGAGGCCACCTGCAAGGCACCATGGGTAAGTGCTGTTCGGGCCAATATTGAAAAACTGCAGTAAGCATTCTTTTTACACTGCTGGCTATGCCATTTATATAATTTGGGCATATTTCCTTCTACTGCCAATTCCAGATTCTGTTTGGTCCACTTTGCTGCGCCAAACATGTGGAATGGACTTCCTCAATCGGCTCATCAGGCTCCATGTCTGGTCCTATTCAAGTCCATCTCTTTGAGGCTGCTTTTGGACCCTGACCCCTTTAATCTCCTGCTTAACACACACGTGTCTTTTACTCATTTTCTTCAAGAACTCCCCTGCCCCCCTCGTTGTCTTACTTCTGTGGAGCAGGGACTCTGTTCTGCGAGTATGCACAGCGCTGCGTATACCTTATACAGATCATAAGTAGTAGCAGAAGTAGATATCCAGATGGCAGTTGGTTCTGACTATCCATGCAGTGCCGGGACTGCCAGCGTTATCCAGAGAGGGACTGTCCTAAAGCTGTCTCCAGCTAGCTGGATAGCAGGAAAGATATCCCAAGATAAGTCTCACAGTCATGCTTCTCTATAGATGTAGTGTATATGATGCAGTGCCAAAATGCAGAGGGGCACTTCTTCAGAGAAACAAGCAAAACCGAGGACATGTATCAGTCTTTATTGACATACCTTAAACTAAATACAGGAAAAAAACCACCAGAATGATAACTCATCGGGTGAACATTTCTTAAAGAAAGATCATTCCTTTAATGACCTCACAATAAAGGTACTGAAAGGTATTTGCAAGAATACGCAAGAAAGGAAAATAAGACCTACCGGTAGATGAGTTTGAGCTATTTAAACCCAGTGTAATTGCACTGTTTCCTCACTGACCTAATGAAGAAAGAATAACTCTCAAAAGCTTGTTAAAATAGCTTTTATTGCTTTTATTGGACTAATTTAATATACCACCTACAACTTTCTTGTTGACTTGTATGTATTATAAAACGTACAGGCAGTTTCCCGTAACAGAAGAGTCAGTTCATCTCCAAAACCTCTCTAGCACGCTGCGCATTCCTCACTTAAACAGTGAAGCACGTCCCTATACTCTGACCAGTATGGGAGTCTATTGCTGCCGCCAGTGACACCTGCAGGATATAAAGGTTCAAGACATTCTTAGGAGAAAATTGCCCTAACACAGAAAGGTTTACGTTTCAGCATTTGTAATTTCATTTAGATACTAACACTCTTTGAAGAGTGACACCAAACTCATAGGGCCCGATTCTGTCCCGCACGTAGATCCCCTCTGTGCGATTCTGATCCCGCGGGGCACATCTAGCCCCGCGGAATCAGAATTGCGAACAGTCTTGCACGTGCAGGCTAGGACAGCGATTCTGTCTGGCCTGCACATGCAGGACTGCACCTGGCTAACTCAGTCAGGGCTTCTAAATGGAGCCGCGGCACCATGGCGTCCTGTTGCCATGGCACTGCAGCTCCATTTAAAAGCCGCAGTACCAGCCGCCAAGAACAAGAGTTTATTTCCCACAGCCTGACCCCCGATCTAGCCTCCTAAGGCCAGGGTCGGACTGCGAGGAATAAACCCTGGCTCCCCCTGCCCCATCCGCATCCCGGGCCTTCCAAAACGAAATGTCCGGGTAAGTTATTCCACCTCAGAGGTGGAATAACTTCCCTGGATATTTTGCTGGCCCCAGACATACAGGGCCGACATTAGAATCGTCCCTGTACGTTCAGGGCCGGCGACTGCCCACTGCCCGCCAACTCTCCGTCCCTGTGCTGCCCATTCCCCGCCCTCATCTAAATTCCCCGCACAACCAACAGGGAAGTTATTCGGGGGCAGGTGAAGCCACGAATAGCGGGAATGGATGGCCTGTTGGGCTATCTATCCCCACTATTCATGGCTCTGAATAACCCCCCATGGTGATTAAACAGAAGTCTGGGCATCTGTGACAGGTGCATATGCCATTCTGCAGCTGGTATATGCGTTAGTCTGTAACAGGTAACCCTGCCACTGTTTGTGATGGGCACATGTGCCATATTTATAGAAATAATGTTAAATAAATAAATAAATATTCTGTGCTAGATTCATTTGGTCTCACAGGTGTGGTTGCCGTCTATGAAAGTGCACACATTGTGTTAGGCATTTATGCTGTAGTTTGTGACAAATCAGAGAGATGGCTTACTGGCACATGCTAAATCATCAGAATGCCTTTGGGTTGTGATTAGTTGATCGTCGTTAAATCATCAATTTTCAAATTTGCCAGAATGAAGTTTGCATTGAAAGTAGTGTAATATCCTTCTATATGTGCTGCTGTATGTGATATATTACGGTAATTAGTCAGACAATATTGCAAAAATAAAACTTTATTCATTTTAGTCAGAGTGCCGGGTTCAGAGATCTCGGTAACAATGATTCTCTGCCCACCCTACATCTCCGGCAGTTTGCTAAATAGAACACTCAGGTACAGATCCTAGATACACCTTTGCATTTGTCTAATGCAAGACATACAAGGCAAGAGTGTTGCAGTTTCGCACAAGGAAATACTAGAGTCAGCAAAATTATCCTCTATGGTGGGGATACTGCTAAACACACTCCATATCTGAGACTGTGCAGACCTATAAAAAAGATAGTAAAATCATGCACATTCCCTCTCAGTGGGCCATGAGTTCAGAGAGAGTCCACCCAGCATATCTCATGGCTAGGAAAGTCTACTTTTTATCAATCTAAGTCAGTTCAGATAAGAATGTCTGAAGCAACAGTATTTTTGCATAGACATCTGCCAGTTTACATATTCATTTACCCACATTCTCAATTAGCCATGTGCACAAAGATCTAAACAGACCACTATAGGCTGCATTGTGAACTATTTCCATTTCCTAACAGATATCTTTGTGAGTGCAGTGATTATGGCTGTTATCTGTGCATGTACAATATCACTGAGTGCTATGGGTAATGACTGTGATAGTTCTGTGTGTGTCGTAAATGTCACTGGATCAATGCCATTTACTAGCAACCCTGTGGATGGTTGCCCCTATCTACTGGATTTTCTTGGCAAGGTGTGACCAGGTGTAGATTGCCAGGTCTTCTTCCATGCAGTGTGTCTACAGTACCTGGTATTCCAAAGTGGTCTCCCATCCAAATACTAACCAGACCCAACCCTGCTTAGCTTCCAAGATCAGATAAGATTGAACTCAGGGTGGCATGGCTATAGTATGCTGTGGGTCATGGCTGTGATATCTCCAAGTGCAAGTGGGTATGATATCACGGTGCGTCCCTGTGGACTATGGATGAGATATCTCTGTGTGTGCTGCAGTGACATAGCCAGATTTTTCTTGAGAGTGCCCCCCCTCCGAAGGTTAACCTAGATGGGCAGTAGACACAGGTCCAAGTCATACTCGTTAGGTGTGCTTTGTTTCAGCGTAGCGCCTATTGTCAAGGGTAAAACTGGCAACATTTTGTCTGTTTCTACGCATGTTTGCATAAGCATAAGCATGCAGAAACATGAGTATGCTTCCCCTAGCAAGAAGAGGAGGGGAAGAATGCAGCTGTCAGTCCGCGGGGACCCCATCTCCCGTGGGTAGAAAAGGAGAAGGCCATGATCACATCGAAGATCGCAGTTGTCTGCCCACAGAGATCCCATCTCCCCTGTTGAGGGCAGGGGGTGGGAGCGCTAAGATGGAGGGAGAAGGAGAGAGAGTCTGGGAAGGGTAACAGAGAGCAGGGGTGGGGGAGTAAGAGGAATTGGGACGGGAGAGTGCAAGGGGTTGGAGGCTGAATAGGAATGCATAGGAACAATAGGGCACAATGTGTATATGCTGAAAGGCGCATCCCCCTCCCCACACTTTATCATGTTTCTTTGAACTCTTCTTCCTCTACCCCCCACCCCCGATATGTAAGAGTTGCAAATGTAGGAAGGGGAAGCTCACTGTTTTGTCACACTATGAGTGTGCTCTTTTCAATTTATTATATTTTCAATAAAAAATGCCTTGCAATGCACCTAACAACAGATTTCTAAGTAGTTTGCAACAGCCATTATGTGTCATGGGTAACACTAAATATTTTAAACAATTTCAAGCACTTATTAGCACTAAACCAAATGCACACTTATAGAAACATAGAAACATGATGACAGAAAAAGACCACATGGCCTATCTAGTCTGTCCTTCCATAACAACAACAGTCCCCTTTTTACCTTTAGAGATCCTCTGTGTTTGTCCCATGCTTTTTTGAATTCAGTTACTGTCCTCATCTCTACCACCTCCACTGGGAGACTATTCCACGGATCCACTACTCTTTCCGTAAAGAAATATTTCCGCATATCACTCCTGAATCTATCTCCCTTCACCCTCATCCCATGTCCCCTCGTAGCAGAACTTGCTTTCAATTGAAAGAGGCTCTCTCCCTGAACATTTATGCCACAGAGGTATTTAAACATCTCAATCATATCACCTCTGTCCCGTCTTTCCTCTAAGGTGTACATATTAAGATCCTTCAGTCTGTCCTCATATGCTTTATAATGAAGACCACTAATCATTTTAGTAGCCACCCTCTGCACTGACTCCATCCTGTTCACATCTTTTTGAAGGTGCGGTCTCCAGAATTGCACACTATACTCCAAATGAGGTCGCACCAAAGACTTATGCAGAGGCATTATCACCTCCTTTTTTCTGCTAGCCATTCCTCTCCGTATGCACCCAAGCATCCTTCTAGCTTTTGCCATTGCCTTTTCTACCTGTTTAGCTACTTTAAGATCATCAGACACAACCATGCCTAGGTCCCGCTCTTCTTTAGTGGACAAAAGTACTTCACCTCCTATACTATATTGCTCCCTTGGATTGCTGCAGCCCAAATGCATGACCTTACATTTTTTAACATTAAATCCCAGCTGCCAAATTCTAGACCATTCTTCAAGCTTAGCTAGATCCCTCCTCATGTTATCTACCCCTTCCTGGGTGTCTACTTTATTGCAGATTTTGGTATCATCCGCAAAGAGGCAAACCTTACCTGAAAGCCCTTCCGCTATATCACTAACAAAGATGTTAAATAGAATCAGACCAAGGACAGATCCCTGGGGCACACCACTGATAACATCCTTCTCAGAGTGAGCTCCATTTGCTTGTACTCTTTGTCGCCACCCACTGAACCAATTTCTAACCCAAGCAGTAACTTTAGGGTCCATCCCTAGGGTGCTCAGTTTGTTTATAAGTCGCCTGTGAGGAACAGTGTCAAAGGCTTTACTGAAATCTAAATACACCACATCTAGGGCTCTCCCTCGGTCCAACTCCCTGGTCACCCAGTCAAAGAAATCAATCAGATTTGTCTGACAAGACCTGCCTCTGGTGAATCCATGCTGCCTCGGATCCTGTAATCCGCTGGACTCCAGAAACCTCACTATTTTCTCTTTCAGCAGTGTTTCCAATAATTTACTCACCACTGAAGTTAAACTAACCGGCCTGTAGTTTTCAACCACATCCTTACTTCTGCTTTTGTGTAAAGGCACCACATGAGCCTCTCTCCAGTCCTTTGGCACCACTCCCGACTCCAACGAGGCATTGAAAAGGTCAGTCAGTGGAGCTGCTAGAACGTCCCCAAGTTCCCTCAGTATTCTCGGGTGTATCCCATCCGGTCCCATCGCTTTGTCTACCTTTTTACAATTAAATTATATTATAAGATGTCTCAAGAGGCTGTATTCCATAACTTAATTTAAAGCTGCTATCAAGACAAACATCTCAAAATCTCACGCCCATCTTAAGGCAATTGCATTGGCTCCCTATAGTGAGTTGCCTGAATTACCTAGCTCTATTGATGCCATTTAAAGTTCTACATAACCTGTCTGCAGACTCCCTGGCAGTAATCATACAACAGACCCCGAACAATAGAATGAGGAGAACAAGTATGGCACACTCACCTCCCCTGCAGCAATAAGAAAGAGTTCCCAAGCTGCTGAAAACAGAGTCTCCTCATTATACACACCAACTCTGTGGAACACCCTCCCTACCCCGATCCGATCCATCTCCGACCTTTCTACCTTTATGAAAGCAATAAAGACTCATTTGTGCCAACTATTCTATGAACATATACCATACCCATGCCATAGACATGGCCTGCCAACCACATACCAGCTTGTAATTTTCTTCTCCCCGTTACTACCCAAGTTGACGCCCCTGTTCAATGTTAAATGTTTACTGTTCCTGTGTTCCCTTTTCAGTGCAAAATGTTTATTCTTTCTTGTTCTATGTAAACTGTGCTGATTTTGAAATAGTGTGGTATATAAAATCTAATAAATAAATAGCTTAAAGCATTCTAAACTCTGTCTGATATTATGGCAAAATAATTAGTTACCATAATTTAGCACATATCATTCAACTTTGTTTCATGACAAATAAAGCTTATTAGTCTGTATTATTAAAATAGGTAAATACTGAAATCTTTTTATATCTATTGGAGTTTATGAATATACAAGGAAAGCAAAGAACACATTTTAGAAACATCATATCCAGTCACATAATAAAGCACATATCAATGTTTACGTCCCTTTTCCAGAATGCTCAAGGCAGTGAACAAAATCATGGTAATAATCATGATAATCATAAACAGAATTAGGTTGATTCACTTTATAACCCATTATATTAAAAAATTGTATTCAAGTATTTGTGTCACCTCAGTAATAGCAACACAAGCTCCATCCACTGTCAGGCACGCTGAAGTATTAAGTAACACAAATCCCTAAGAAAAAAACACTCAGAATTTTACTATACCATACCAGCCCTAATTCCCAGTACTCAAACAGCAAAAATGCTATATAAGAAAAGGCAGGCACTGTAAAATTACATCAAGCCCAAGAACAGTCTAGCTTGTTCTATTGGAAAAATAAAACAAGCTGGACTGTTGGTACAGATGCCCATGCAGAAACTATATGCTAGCAGAATACCTCACACACAAAACACCCCACAATAAACCTTCACCAAATACAGAATGAGGCTGCAAAGTAGCACACGCACAAAAACTGAAATGGAAGGTCCAAGAAACCAGATTCTTTCAGCAGTGGAGCACTGAAGAGGAAAGGAATGCATATTGACCTGTCCTGAGCAAATCACAAAGGCATAAGAAATGCACATTTGCAGTATTCCAGTCAATAAAAACTTGAAAAGAAATGCTTCCAGTTTAAAGGAGCCTGGGGATCCCTGCAGCAGGTCTCTGCTGTACAGAGGTCTTCAATTCATACTGCTCGAGGTAAGAGCTGGCAGGAACACTAGCAGCTTCATTTTGCTCTGCTGGCAGATGGATGAGGTTTGCCATGGCCGGCGCCTCTGAAGCCACATTATTACTTCCAGGGATAGTGTAGTGGCATAGAGGTCAGATGACATGGGAAGGTGGACAGCAGGATTCTCTGAGAGTGGATCAGGGAAAGAATGTTTAGTTAGCTTAGCTGCCGTTGCTGCACATCGAGAACTTCTCTGCAGCATGTGGTCTGGACAGGGAGGCAGAGACTGTGGGCAGCCCTCATGTGACTCTCCTGAGTGCTCGATTCATCTCTGGTGATTGGCACACGAAGAGCCGCAGGCAGACTTGTGCTGCTCCTTCTGCTCACAGCAATGACAGCCCTCCACTTACAGTATCGACTCCCAGTTTCCAATTTCAATAATGTGAACAAGTTCGACTAGAGGGGCCCAGGTCCCCAGAGTCCTCCCCCATGGTTAAACCCCTGGTATGCTGCTGGGGAATGTTTGTGATATCTCTGTGTTTGCTGCTACGTGTGATATTGCGGTGTGTGCAGTGCAATATGGCTATGATATCTCTGTGTGTGCTGCAGAGTGTGATATTACTGTGTGTGCTGTGAATTATGATTGTGATATTTCTGTAGGTGCTGCAGGATGTGATATTTCTGTGTGTGCTGTGGATGATGGCGGTGATATGTCTGTGTTATGGGAGCTGTATCACTGTGTGTGTTTCTGGGTGTGATATAACCGTGTGTGCTGTAGATTATGGCTGTGATATCTGTATAGGGGCTGTGGATTATGGCTGTGATAGCTCTGTGCATTGCTGGGTGCAATTTCTCAGTGTGTACAGTGGGTTAGGGCTGTGATATCTCTGTGTATGCTGTAGATCAGGGGTGGGCAATTCCGACCCTCGTGCACCACAATCCAGCCTGGTTTTTATGGTGTCCCTAATGAATATTCATGAGATCTATTTGCATCCACTACCTTCCATTGTATGGAAATAGGTCCATGAATATTCATTAGGGACATCATGAAAACCAGGCTGGATTGTGGTGCACGAGGGCCTGAATTGCCCACCCCTGCTGTAGATTATAGCTGTGATAGCTCTGTGTGTTGCTGGGTGTGATTTCTCAGTATGTACAGTGGGTTAGGGCTGTTATATCTGTGTGCATGCTGTAGATTATAGCTGTGTGTGCTGCTGGGTGTGATTTCTCAGTGTGTACAATGGGTTAGGGCTATGATATCTCTGTGCATGCTGTAGATTATAGCTGTGTGTGTTGCTAGGTGTGATTCCTCAGTATGTACAGTGGGTTAGGGCTGTGAAATCTGTGTAGAGGCTGTGGATTATGGCTGTGATAGCTGTGTGTGCTGCTGGGTGTGATTTCTCAGTGTGCACAGTGGGTTAGGGCTGTGATATCTGTGTGCATGCTGTAGATTATAGCTGTGATAGCTCTGTGTGTTGCTGGGTGTGATTTCTCAGTGTGCACAGTGGGTTAGGGCTGTGATATCTGTGTGCATGCTGTAGATTATAGCTGTGATAGCTGTGTGTGCTGCTGGGTGTGATTTCTCAGTGTGCACAGTGGGTTAGGGCTGTGATATCTGTGTGCATGCTGTAGATTATAGCTGTGATAGCTCTGTGTGTTGCTGGGTGTGATTTCTCAGTATGTACAGTGGGTTAGGGCTGTTATATCTGTGTGCATGCTGTAGATTATAGCTGTGTGCGCTGCTGGGTGTGATTTCTCAGTGTGTACAATGGGTTAGGGCTATGATATCTCTGTGCATGCTGTAGATTATAGCTGTGTGTGTTGCTAGGTGTGATTTCTCAGTATGTACAGTGGGTTAGGGCTGTGAAATCTGTGTAGAGGCTGTGGATTATGGCTGTGATAGCTGTGTGTGCTGCTGGGTGTGATTTCTCAGTGTGCACAGTGGGTTAGGGCTGTGATATCTGTGTGCATGCTGTAGATTATAGCTGTGATAGCTCTGTGTGTTGCTGGGTGTGATTTCTCAGTGTGCACAGTGGGTTAGGGCTGTGATATCTGTGTGCATGCTGTAGATTATAGCTGTGATAGCTGTGTGTGCTGCTGGGTGTGATTTCTCAGTGTGCACAGTGGGTTAGGGCTGTGATATCTGTGTGCATGCTGTAGATTATAGCTGTGATAGCTCTGTGTGTTGCTGGGTGTGATTTCTCAGTATGTACAGTGGGTTAGGGCTGTTATATCTGTGTGCATGCTGTAGATTATAGCTGTGTGCGCTGCTGGGTGTGATTTCTCAGTGTGTACAATGGGTTAGGGCTATGATATCTCTATGCATGCTGTAGATTATAGCTGTGTGTGTTGCTAGGTGTGATTTCTCAGTATGTACAGTGGGTTAGGGCTGTGAAATCTGTGTAGAGGCTGTGGATTATGGCTGTGATAGCTGGGTGTGCTGCTGGGTGTGATTTCTCTGTGTGCACAGTGGGTTAGGGCTGTGATATCTGTGTGCATGCTGTAGATTATAGCTGTGATAGCTCTTGCTGGGTGTGATTTCTCAGTGTTTACAGTGGGTTAGGGCTGTGATATCTGTGTGCATGCTGTAGATTATAGCTGTGATAGCTCTGTGTGTTGCTGGGTGTGATTGCTCAGTGTTTACAGTGGGTTAGGGCTGTGAAATCTGTGTAGAGGCTGTGGATTATGGCTGTGATAGCTGGGTGTGCTGCTGGGTGTGATTTCTCTGTGTGCACAGTGGGTTAGGGCTGTGATATCTGTGTGCATGCTGTAGATTATAGCTGTGATAGCTCTTGCTGGGTGTGATTTCTCAGTGTTTACAGTGGGTTAGGGCTGTGATATCTGTGTGCATGCTGTAGATTATAGCTGTGATAGCTCTGTGTGTTGCTGGGTGTGATTGCTCAGTGTTTACAGTGGGTTAGGGCTGTGATATCTGTGTGCATGCTGTAGATTATAGCTGTGATAGCTCTGTGTGTTGCTGGGTGTGATTGCTCAGTGTTTACAGTGGGTTAGGGCTGTGAAATCTGTGTAGAGGCTGTGGATTATGGCTGTGATAGCTGGGTGTGCTGCTGGGTGTGATTTCTCTGTGTGCACAGTGGGTTAGGGCTGTGATATCTGTGTGCATGCTGTAGATTATAGCTGTGATAGCTCTTGCTGGGTGTGATTTCTCAGTGTTTACAGTGGGTTAGTGCTGTGATATCTGTGTGCATGCTGTAGATTATAGCTGTGATAGCTCTGTGTGTTGCTGGGTGTGATTGCTCAGTGTTTACAGTGGGTTAGGGCTGTGATATCTCTGTGTGTGTGCTGTAGATTATGGCTTTGATACTTTGTGTGTACTGCTGAATGTGATATATAGTTCCTTTTTCCTAGGAAAAAAGGTGCTGGTACTTATATGCAGGGCTCTTTCATTAATACATGAGGACCCTGGGTCAATTTTAGTAGGCAGTGGAAAAAATTGCTGGTACTCGTAACACTGTACTCCCTCAAAAAAAGCCCTGACCGTATGTGGTACTGATGCTGCTGCTTGTAGTGTGACCCTTTGGTTCCCATAGAAAAAGTACGTAGTTAATAGTTTCCTGAATTGTACTGTTTGATAAATGGGAAGCGCAGCTGCTAATGCTGTCTAATAATCAAGAGAGAGTCCTAATTCCCAGTGCAGGTTATCTGTCTGGTTGTCTTCTCTTTTGAAGTGAAATTTGCTCTATTAGTTTGACATGAATTTCTTTAATGTCAAACTATGACTCTGGTACTTCAGTTGCTATATTGCAATTGAAACAACGATTGAAAATATAATGTGTCTGGCTACTGATGGTGTCCAAATAAACCATTAATCATCACCACCTCAGGAGCAATCACCTCTTGAATATTGTAGGTCTCCCTGTCCAAGTTCTGTGTTTGTTAACCATTGTTAGCTGGGTTCAGCTGACAACCTTTCAAGCTCATAGAGCTTTTTTTTTAACCTGATATTTTCTTCTTGTATCATTGAACTTGCTGCTTAAATGGAACAAGTGCTGGGATCTAGCACTATGAGCCTTCATTTACAACCATTTAGGAACTATTCCCCTATATCACCTCACAACTCGCTTTTGACCAGCCACTGTAGTAGTGATTCCTTTGCCAGGAACAATCCACTAGAGCATCTTCTGGCCATTAGGTGACATCACAGACGCCCTACCACCTTCCCAGGTGTTGTAAATGCTGCCTCCAGTCAACCTGGAGTGCACAGACCTGGATTTATAGACCAACCTACTAGGCCTGCATCAAGGGTGACATAAGTTTGGGTGGAAAATACCCTGCAGATCACCAAACTTGCCCTAGATTTCTAAAACTTCCAATCCTGCAACTCCAACAGCATGATCCTCAGATTAAAATGAGCACAGGGTCTGAATGAGCATTCACAGGCCCCTTTGCTTATACATACAAGGAATAAAATCTGTGAATACTGTCTTGGTCCCCACCCTTGTTGCAATTTAGGGAGCGCATTGCTAGAGCATAGGTCGGGAAGGGGAAGGAAGTATGAAAGGGCTCAGAGGTTTTCAGGGCAAAGGCTTGGAAATTCAGCAAGGGAGGCATCATGGGCACCAGCATTCAATTCCTAAGGATGGCTAGGGTTGGTTTAACCATCAGGAAAACTAGGCAGTTAACTAGTGCAACAGCTTCTGGGGAACAGCAAAGAAAAGCAGTAACTCAAAAAGCTCAGTGAATTTAATAACTTTGTCTTCACATCTTTCCTGGGCATGAATAAACAGTCACATCAAGTACCTTTTTCACCATGGCTTTGTTTATTTTTGTTTTACATTTTAGATTGGCTAAGGGCCCGATTCTATGTCATGAATAGTGAGGATGGAGGTCCCCACTATTCGTGCCTTCTCTGCCCGGTTGTATGGGGCAGTTAGATGGGGGCAGGGAAGGGGAGGATCAGAGGCGAAAGCAGGGCAGGTGGTGTGCGGTCACCGGCCCTGGACGTCCAGGGCCAATTCTAATGTCAGCCTTGTACGTCCAGGGCCAGCAACTTGTACGAGGAAGTTATTCCACCTCCGAGGTAGAATAACTTCCCTGCACATAAAGGATCGGCGGCCCAGGGCTTGGATTGGGCAGGGGGGGCCCAAAGGCATTCCCCACAGCCCAACCCTGGCCTTAGAAGGCCAGATCGGGGATCAGGCTGCGGGGAATGAGTACCTGAAGTCCAGTGACTGGCATTGCAGCTCTTCAATGGAGCCGCAGTGCCATGGCAACATGATACCATACCGCCACGTTTCCATAGAAGAGCCTTGAATGAGTTAGCCGGGGACAGTCCTGTACATATAGGCTGGGCTGATTTGCAGTCCCGGCCTGCACGTACAAGACTGTTTGCAATTCTGATCCCCCGGGGCTAGACGTGCCCCATGGGATTAAAATCGCAATCTCTTGTGTATGTCCGGCTCAGACTGGACGAACAGAGCGGATCTTCATCCGGGACAGAATAAGCCTGTAAGTGATTTGACTCATTTTGTGGCATGTTTATTAAAGGTTAGCTTGTGTTAAGTGCCCATAGGCATGGTAGCACTTAGCATGTGTTAATGAAAATTAATGTGTGAAGCTGTGGAGGATAACTCTATATACTCCCACACAGGCAATGTGTGGTACTGCATGCACTGTATAAAGGAAAGTATGTGAACATCCTTTGCATTATAAAATAAGGGCATACAGACCTACTGGAACCTAGGCCTGAGAGCAGATGTAACTTCTTGTATCGAGACTGGTGACCTAATGCATATACCTCATAGTATTTTATAACTTATGCATGTCAGCGGAAGTTGTGCCTATGCTCTTCCCAGGCACTCCCCTGTGCATGCCCCTTTGGCTCTTATGTGAGCAATTATGGAGTTCATTGCTTCTGCAAGCATGTACTTACATGCCCATTCATGTGTGTAAGTTCTACAAAATAGGGACTTGTGCACGTTTCACGCATGTATCGTCCTGTGCACCCTATATGAAATCAACCTCTTAGTGTCTAAACCTAGCTTTCAGCTTTGTTCCCAGGGCTTTGACTTTGGTGCAGAGAACAGAAGGGAAGGAGGTGAGATTAGAGAAGACATAGCAGAAAAATATTTTGCTTCCAAATTAGAACCTGTCTTCCTGCTATTTACTCCTCTCATCCAAAAGTCAAAAATTAAGTTATTGTTCAAAACAACTCATAATCCTTAATCAAACTAACAGGGAAGGGAAAAAACCTGAGAATCATGTGCTCGTGACTTTGAATATAAAGTTGTGGTCAACATTATTGGCACCCTTGCCGGTCAACCCCTTAATGTCCAATATCTCCTAAAAAAAAAGTGGCATGTGAAATGGCTTTGGATTATATATGCACACATATTTGACACATAAAAGAACCAAATAAAGCAAAGCCAATTAAAAAAGGAAATAGTAGAAAATAGTATAAAAACTGGGACATTGCCAGGACATGATTATTTGCACCCTTATAAACAAGTCAAATTAGTTGGAACAGAAGAACCACATTCCCACTGCAGTAAATTACATGCACCTGCGATCAATTGTCAGTACTCTCATGACTTCAATCAACCAATGAATGATGGCTCTAATGTTTAAAATGGCCACCTTCACTTCCTGTTCCATTTTACTACTACTACTATACTGAGCATTTGTATAGCACTACAAGCGCTGCACATACACATGTAAGAGACAGTCCCTGCTTATCAGAGCTTACAATCTAGTTAGGACAGACTAGGGAGTAGCCTAGGGAGTAGACTAGGGAGTAGCCTAGTGGTTGGGGCAAGGTACTTCAGGCCGGAAGGTCGGGGGTTCAAATCCCACTAGAGGACAGCAACCTCGGGCCGGAAGGACTGGGGTTTCTAGTCCCACAGATGCTCCTTGTGGTCTTGGGCAAGCCACTTAACCCTCCATTGCCCATGTTCCCTGTAAGTATTAGTGTATGTGTCTCATATCCCCACGTGTTAAATGTATCCCCCACTTGTGTTGTGACCGCTTTGATTGAAGGATAAGGCGGTATACAAAACTGTCTAAATAAAATAAATAAAAATAAACCGGACAGTTTTCAGCCGGCCTGGCCGGTTTTTCCATGGCCAGGCCGGCTGCCGGCAGAGATACAAAACCGACCCTTGAAAAGCCGTTTTTTTGCTCTGGCCGCGAGATCAGGAGTGGCCAGAGCAAAAAACGGCTTTTCTCCCGCAGTCCGTGGTGAGATCGCGAACATCCCCGGCGGGCCGTGCAGCCGCTGCTTCTGCTTTTCACAGAGCAGTGGCTACAATAAGGTTAATTTGAAAAGGAAGAAACCTGTGAGAAGCCCGCCCCCTCTGACATCACTTCCTCGGGCGCTGCGGAAGGACGACCGGAGGGCTGGGCTCCTCACAGGTTGTCTTTCCTTTTCAATTAAGTTTATTGCTGCCACTGCTCTGCAAAAAGTAGAAGCAGTGGATGCATGGGGGCGAAGCAGCACTAAGGGGGGGGGGGTGAAACAGCACTAGGGGGGTGAAGCAGCACTAAGGGGGGTGTGAAGCAGAACTAAGGGGGACGGGGTGAAGCAGCACTAAGGGGGTGAAGCAGCTCTAAGGGGGGTGAAGCAGCACTAGGGAGGTGAAGCAGCACTGGGGTGAAGCAGCACTAAGGGGAGGGTGATGCAGCAGCGGCTGCAAGGGGAAAGAGGTGGCAGAAGGAACTGACAGGTGGAAGGTGAGGGCTGAAAGAGAGCTGAAAGGGGGGAAGGTGGTGGCAGGAAGAGAGCTGAAAGGGGGGGAAGGAGGTGGCAGGAAGGAACTGACAGGTGGAAGGTGAGGGCTGAAAGAGAGCTGAAAGGGGGGAACGAGGTGGCTGGAAGAGAGCTGAAAGGGGGGAACGAGGTGGCTGGAAAGGAGCTGACAGAGGAGGTAAGGAGGGGGCTCAAAGGGAGCTGACACCTGGGAATGGTAGTGGTAAGTGACTGGGTAATGGGAGGGGGCACTAGGACTGGAAATAGGCTGATGGAAGGAAGTGAAGAAAAGAAAAGACAAGAAATGGCAGATGGACTATAGACCATAGAAAACGAGCTAAGAGAAGATGGGAAAATGGAAGCCTCAGATTGGAACCAGCATAATCAGAGAATAAAATGGTCAGTCAACAAAGGTAGAAAAAATAATTGTATTTTCAATTTAATGATTGGACTTTGTACTACCTTTATATTTTACACAGTATGGGGAACTGCATTTCTTATTTATCTGATACTACACTGCATGCAGAGTCTGTCTTCTTGGGGTTTCAGTTTAATTTTTGTCTATATATTTCTCTTTTTGTTTTGTGCTCATTTATTGTTGAAGAACTGTCTGTATTGTTTGTATGTGTGTGTGTGTGTGTGTGTGTGAGTGTGTGTGTACAACCAATGCTGCGTATTCTGCCAGTATAGAATTTCTGCTTAAGAATTTGTAGAAGTCTTGCTTGTTCAGTTTGCACATTGCACCCTCTGCAATGTTTTGGGGGACAGGGGGACAGGAGGTGGAGTAGGGGCAGGCAAGGGGGTGGAGCAGGGGTGGGGAAAGGGCGGGGTAGGGGTGGGCATTGGCAGAGCGTGACTAGCCACAGGTGGCGGGTTTTTCGATTTCAAAACATTGGCAACCCTAGGACAGACTATACAGTCAAGACAGACAAAACAGTAGCTGTAGACATGGGATATGTCTAGGGGGAATGGTAAGGAAACACAAAGAAGATCAGGTGAGTCAAGATCTGAAAGCAGCAAGATCATGCATTAGTGAAGACAAGAGAGCTGCCTGGGACAGTCAGAAAAGCTACTATCACCAAACATCAAACTTCAAAGGGGTACAAGACCATCTCCAAAGGCATTGGGATTCCTGTATCTAAAGTTTGCATTATTATTAAGAAGTTTTCTGCTTATGGAACTGCCAATAACTTCCCAGGACGTAGTGGGAAGAGGAAAATTAATCCAAAAAGTCTTCAAAGCTTAGCATGAATTGTTGGAAAAACACCAAGTGCAACATCCAAAGAGCTTAAGGCTGACCTGAAGCAATCTGGAGTGGTGATTTCAACCCGCACCATACGCCAATAGCAAACAATAATAAACAAAGAAGGACTTAATAGGCAAAGGCCAAGGAGAACCCCACTGCTCAAAAATAGACAAAGAAAGGCACACCTGATCTTTGCCCAAACCCACCTTTAGAAGCCATAATCCTTCTGGGAAAATGTTCTGTGGACAGATAAAACCAAACTTGAGCTCCTTGGCAATGCAGACCAGCAATACATGTACAGGCAAAAGAAATTAAGCTAATAAGGAAAAAAAAACACCCTTCCTACAGTTAATATGGTAGAGGTTCCATAATGTCATGGGGCTGTTTTGCTGTCTCAAGAATTGGAGACCTGGAATGTCTTAAAGGAATCATGAAGTCAGAAGACTTCCAAGGTATTTTGGAGTGAAATGTGCTACCTAGCATCAAAAGGCTAGGTCTTGGTCAAAGGTCATGGGTCCTCCAGTAGGACAATGACTCAAAACATACATCCAAAAGTATATAAGAATGGTTCATTTAAAAAAAATTGTATTTATAAATTTAAACAGTTACAACAAGCAGTTATTCACATTACTTGAGGAAAGTGACAGCACACATGAAATATAATAGAATGCATTAAATGAAACAAAGTATAAATAAATTGGGAAACTAGTCTTCTATGTGCTGAGCACTAACAACCCACAATACAGCTAGGGGAGGAGAGTCATATAATAAGGCGAGATGACAAAAATTCTTCAAGAAATAAGAAAATAAATTTTTATCCATATAGGAAGGAAAAAAGGAAACTGCATGGTCCATCTAATGTATTAGTGTCTCAAAGAGTCGATCTTAACATGAACCCATATTGGCTACAACAGCAGTAGAGGAAACACCCATAATTGCTTGGGATCATAAAAGATATATCTAAAGGAATAAGACTTAAGTAAACATATACATGGAAACCGCAATAAAACAGAAAATCCTTAGAAGGCAACCTCAGAATGCATTGACAGAAATTGACGCCTTTTAGATTGTGTAACATAGGAAATGTCTGGGAAGTTGCAAACTTTTTGACCAAAACGTTTTTTTGCGGAATTCCTAAAATAAAGTTTAAGAGTCAAGTTGTGGTCAGGTTCTAGTACATATGTCACCAAAAGTGTTGCTCGCCAGACATTTTCTTCATCTAGCCCCTCCAACACTTGAATCAAATTCAGGGTGTCCAGAGAGGCAACCCCCTGCTCCCCTTCCAAATTTGTACTACTAGCACATTTCTTCATTGAAAGGTAATAAACCTCGGAAGTAGGGGGTAATGCATTCTCTGGCATACCTAATATTTTCAATAAGTATCTCTTGAAGAGTTTGAACGGGGAGATACCAGGAGTGATAGAAGAATTAACAAAATGCAAATTCAGTCTTCTGGAGAAGTTTTCTAGCTTCTCCAACTACACATGTATTAAAGAACTATCTCTCATCAGAGAGACACTCTGCACTTGCAAAGATTGTACCTGTGTTGAAAAACGTCCAAGCATAGCACTAGCTCCCAAAGCGGCTTGCTCCTGTTGCTGAAGTCAAGTTGCATGTTCCTGAGTTGCCCCTTCCACCATGTTTAGACATTTAGAAACTGAACTCTCCAGAGCTACTATTGCCATCCAAATGGCGTCCAACACGCTGCTACCGGCCAACCACTGGGGGCTCCGTTCTGGACCTGGTGTCATATATGCAGCCAAGTGGGAAACCTCACCCGATGCTGCAATGGTAATCCACGCACCGGTCACCAACCCTGAAGTCTCCCCAATGCTGCCAGAGGTCACAGGCAGTGCATCAGATCCTGGCAGGTCCCCCGAAGACGGCTGCTCATCTCCACACCTAACCGGAGGGAAAGGCTGCCGGGGCGGCAGGTCACCAGCAGGCAGAATGGGCTCTTTCAGAGGTATGTGTTGCTTGGGGCTCAGACTCACATCTGAGACTGGAAAAACTGCCCCACCATCAACTCCACCTCTAACCCCAGCAGAGTCCACATCAGCGCTGGGAGTGAAAAACTTTGTAATGGGCTGCTACATCGGTAGAAGGCCACCTTCAGGGTAAGTTCTGACCTTCCCCTTCCTCTTCCCCTTCTGCATAAGATAATAGGCAACAAAGTCCAAAAGAAAACTCGTGAGGGCAGATAACACAACAAAGCAACACAACCGATGTGGGCCATCTTAGTTCCTTTCCAAGAATGGTTAAAAAAAAACAAATGCACTGTTTTAAACTGGCCAGCAATGAGTTCTGATCTCAATCCAATCAAGAACCTGTGGAAAGAGCTGAAATCTGCCATTGGTAAAAAGGAATCCTGGAAACATTCATGAGCTGGAACAAATTGCAGTTAAAGAGCAGGAAAAACTACCAGCAGACAGATGTACGAAACTTATAGAAGGCAACAAGAAACATTTGGAGGTTGTCATCACTGCCAAGGGTTGTGCAACCAAATATTAGTGAGGATGCCGTTAATCCAGGTCATATTTTTTTTTCTTAGAAATTACTACGTCTAAGTTGCACAGACATCTGGTAAATAAAGGTAAAGGGTAAAAGGAAAAGGAGTCAACTCTGGTTCTCAAAAGCGATAGCTGAAAAGGTGAAGAAAAAGAGGAAGGCCTTCATGAAATTCAAGAGATCACAGAGAGAGGAAGACAGGCATCTACATTTGGAAAAACTTAGAGACTGGCAAAGTAGTCAAGAAAGTAAAGATACAAAAAGAAGAAGAAATAACAATGCAATAAAATGGGGGGATAAGACATTTTCAGATATGTTAGTGAGAGGAGGAAGGGCAAAAGTGATATGGTCAGACTCAAGGATGGAGGGGTGGAATATGTCAAAGCTGATGAGGATAAAGCGGAATTGCTTAATAAATATTTTTGTTCTGTGTTCACAGATGAAGGGCCAGGAGCAGGACCTCGCTCATAAACAGGAACAAAAGCAAGGGGTATCTCAAATGATTTTCAAAGGACTGTGTTCATGTGGAACTAGCTAAACTAAAAGTGCACAAAGTGATGGGACTGGATGGGATACACCCGAGAATACTGAGGGAACTTGGGGACATTCTAGCAACTCCACTGACTGACCTTTTCAATGCCTCTTTGGAGTCGGGAGTGGTGCCAGAGGACTGGAGAGAGGCTCATGGTGTGCCTTTACACAAAAGCGGAAGTAAGGATGTGGTTGAAAACTACAGGCCAGTTAATTTAACTTCGGCGGTGAGTAAATTATTGGAAACGCTGCTGAAAGAGAAAATAATGAGATTTCTGAAGTCCAGCGGATTACCGGATCCGAGGCAGCATGGATTCACTTGGGAAAGGTCTTCTCAAAAAGATCTGATTGATTTCTTTGACTGGTTGACCAGGGAGTTAGATCGAGGTAGAGTCCTCAGCAAAATTTGGTTTGGGGCCCCTCATTGGAATTTACGCCACTGGCAGCGTTTCTTTACCTTCAGCACTTGATGCTACGCAGCTGGCTGCACTAACTCTGGGCTCCAGCTTCCTGTCAGCCAACAGACTGAGACTGTAACGTGATTTCTCAGCAGGGAAGTCTGCTCCTCTGCTTTCTCTCTCTCTCTGCACAGCAGCTAGCAATCAAACAGTAAGTTTATCAATCAGCTTTTAAATGCACAGGGTTTTTTTCAGCTGTCTTTCTAATGTACAGTTCTCCCCACCCTACCCCTCGGATTTCCAGGCTTCTCAAGCAGTTTAAGGCTTTAGCACCTGCTAACCATCATGCTGTTGTACATAAAACAAACAAATCCAATCTGGAAAAATTCCAGAGATTAGGCAAAGGTCCTTGTTCTAAAAACTCCATGCTCTCAGTTTCTTGTAGAGCTGAAGCTGTAGAATCCAGGTCCACCTTCGTCTCTTTTGTGCCTGGCATGTCATCCAAGAGAGGAAAACCCCTTGCCTTTTTGGGCAGGGTGGGAACAGAGTTCTGGTTCCATGGGAAACTCCTTCCTTCCAGTTTGGACTTCCCCTCCCTCTGGCTCAGAGAAACTTTAATATAGCCAGCTCAGGCTGGCCGCCCTGCCCTCAAGGGAAACACCCCTGGTCCCATCTACTGCTGTCTTTAGCTTGCTTTAACCCTTTCTACTGTGGTCTTTTACTGCCGGGGGTATATTTCACTCTGCTTACAGATAGAGTCCCAGGCTCTAACTGGTCACAATAATCTCTCACATCAGTGAGTTTTCTGAACCCAAGGACACAGGATTGCTTGCTAGTCCAAACACAGGATCAGATCTCTACTCACCCTTTAATTTGGAATGCATGCTTTCTCTCCAGCTCTCCCAGCTGCATCTAGGCTCCCAGGCACTATGTTTTCATTCCCTGATAGAACTTTCTCTGGATAGTACAAGGTTAGAAGTAGAGGTTCCTCCTTTTGAGATATTGCTCTCCTTAAAACATTATGCTTCTTTTCCTCTTTACCCCCAGATGGGTGACTTAATTGAAGATCCATCCTCAACAGAACTCTTGGCTTTTGTTCTTTAAGCCTCTGCCTGACGCTTCGGAGGTAAGAACTCAGGTGATTAGGAAAGATCCCTTTTCACTGGCTGGTTAGTCTGACCTCTGTGGTAAGCAAACTAATGGAAGCACTGCTAAAACAGAGCAGAGTGAGGTTTCTGGAATACAATGGATTACAGGATCCGAGGCCGCATGGTCTTACCAAAGGTAGGCTTATCAGACAAAGCTCATTCATTTCTTTGACTGGATGACATGAGAGTTGGACCAAGGGAGAGCTCTAGATATGGTACTTAGATTTCATTAAAGCCTTTGACACTGTTCCTCACAGGCAACTTATAAATAAATTGAGTGCCCTAGAGATGGACTGTAAAGTGACTCACTGTAGAAATTGGTTGGATGGAGGAGGAGAAAGGGTAAAGGTAAGTGGAGCTCATTCTGAGGAAAAGGATGTTACCAGTGGTGTGTCGCAGATATCTGTCTTTGATCCAATTCTTTTTAAGATTTTTGTAAGTGATATCAGGAAAGTTGTTCTTTAAGAAAGTGAGAAATCTCTACAAAAGGTGAAAAAGCAAAAACCGAAATGGATGACCGAAGAAACTGAAAATTGCCCAGAAATGCAGAGAAGCTAAAGCCAGAAGAGAAAGAGAGGCAATCACAGAACTAAACAGAGATTTCCAACATGCAGCAAGATGAGACAAGGAGAAGTACTACAATGATGCATTCAAAGATATAGAATCAAAAACTATTAGAGGAAAAAAAAGATTGACTTCCTAAAGCTATGAGAGCTAAAGAGAAAATTCCAGCCTCAAATTGGAATGCTACAAGATGCTCAAGGATCCAAATTGAAAGATGCAGAGAATATCAAGAAAAGGTGGAAAGAATATACAGAGTCATTATACCATAAAGATCAAGTGGACCAACAGCTGTTTCAACCTGTACCTTATAATCAGAAACCATTGGTGATGAAAAAAAGCTGAAGCAGCATTGAAAGCATTATCAAAGAACAAAGCACCATGCATTGATGACATTCCCGATGAAGTATTACAGCAATTGGATGCAACTGTTAGCATACTTACAAAGCTCTTCGAAGACAACATCATGGCCAACTGACTGAAAAAGATCTGTGTTTATACCAATATTGAAGAAAGGTGATACAACTGACTGTAGAAATTATTGCACAATCGCTGTGATCCAACACGCCAACAAGATTCTATTCAAGATCATTCAGCAGAGACTACAACCATACCTGGAACAAGAACTGCCTGAAGTGCAAGCAGGGTTCAGGAAAGGACGAGGAACAAGGGACATCATTGTGGATCTGAGATGAATCCTTGAAAAGACAAAAGAATAGTAAAAGGATATCTATATGTGTTTTATTGGTACAGCAAGGCTTTTGACTTTGTAAACCGTGAGACACTCTGGGCCACATTAAGAAGCATAGGTATACCAGAACAACTGATAGTTCTTTTGCACAACCCTTACAGTGATCAAAAAGCAACCGTTCGAACAGAACAAGGAGAAACAGAATGGTTTAAAATCAGTAAAGGTGTGTGACATGGCTGCATAGTTTCCCCCTACCTGTTTAATTTATATGCAAAACAAATCTTCAGAGAAGCAGGACTTTATGAAGACAACTGAGCTGTGAAGATTGGTGAAAGAGTCATCAACAACCTTCACTATGCGGATGATACCACAATAAAGGCTGAAAGTCAGAATGATTTGAAATATTTGTTTCTGAAATGGTAAGGCCAGGGGTTCAATTCCCACATGGGGACAAGCAACTTCAGGCCGGAGGGACTGGGGTCTCTAGTCCCATGGCCACTCCTTGTGGCTTTGGGCAAGCCACTTAACCCTCCATTGCTCCAGGTACACTTAGATTGTGAGCCCTTCAGGGACAAGGGAATTAAACAGTACCTGTTAGTATACATGTAAACCACACTGATTCTAAAGAGCACAGTATAAAAAATAAATTAATTTAAAAAAAAGATCAAGGAAGATCATCTTAAAATGGGCCTGCAACTTAACGTAAAGAAGACAGAGATCCTGAGAACTGTCAAAATCAATAAGTTCATCGTTGATGGAGAAGAAATTGAAATAGTTGACAACTTTAACCTGCTTGGATCAATAATCAATAAAGAAACAACATCAGTCACAAAATCTGACGAGACATTGCTCTTGGCAGAATGGCTATGAAAGACCTAGACAAGATACTCAGGAGCAGAGATGTCTCTCTCCCTCTTCAAACTTGGACAAACGTTCCAATGACTAGAAGGAATGAGTGAGAATCCACAGGCATGCACGGGGTAGGAAGTAACACAATCTGCAAAACAAGAGAAAAAACTCTTCAAAGAATTAGATCAACAGATAAGGAAAAACTACTACTACTACTCAGCATTTGTAGAGCGCTACCAGTCATACGCAGCGCTACACAGACATGTAAGAGGCAATCCCTGCTCATCAGAACTTACAATCTAGTCAAGACAAAACATAAAACACAGAAGGTGTAGGCAGGGGTAAAACAGGGAGAGAGGAGATCAGGTGAGTCAAGATCCAAACAAGAACAAATTCACAAATATAATGGGACATACAGAGTGTTACTCCTGGAACCCTTTGTTGATCAAGAATGGACAAATGACTGGTTGAGGTGATTTGAAACCGGAGGATGAGAGGTTGATAGTTACAGCCTAGGACAGCAGATTATTGACAAGATGGTTTACAGCGAGCATTGAAAAAAACTGGCAATACAGAGTGGAGGAGTAGCCTAATGGTTAGAGCACTGCTTGGGACTTAAGAGACCAAGGTTTGATTCCCATTAGCACTCCTTGTGACCTTGGGCCCATCACTTAACCCTTTATTGCCTCAGAAAAATCCAAGTTATCAATATCCCTATTTAATATACAGTACCAAGTTTAAATTACAGTGTAAACTGCTTTGACTGAAATGATAAGGTGGTATAAAAAGACCTGTAAAATAAATATGTTGATTCTGTAAGAAAAACCTGGAAATGGTGACTCACCTCATAGCTGACTGTGAAGTTCTGATGGCAGAAAATGTTTATACAGAAAGACATAGTAAAGTAGCATGCCTCATCCATTGTAAACTCTGTTAAGCACTACAACATCACTGTGCCTGAAAAGCACTGGGATCATGACACTAAGAGCATGAGGAAGTTATGATCACCTGGAATACTCCCATTCCGACTGATAGAAAGCTGAGTGAGAGAAAGTCAGATATAATGGCTAAGGACAAAAACACCAGAGCGGCATTGATAATAGAGGTGTCAGTTCCAAGCAACTACTCTGTGAATTGCATGGAGAGGCAGAAGATCCTGAAATACCAAGAAATGCGTGTCAGAGACCAAGAAAATGTGGCAGAAAGATACAGAAATATTTCCCAGCATGTTGGGTGCCACAGGCTTGATAAAGAAGAATTTCCAAGCACATCTTGACAAACCACCCATGCGTGTTACATCTTACAAACTCCAGCGGGAGGCTCTCTTTGGCACAATGCAAGTACTATGCCGAGCCTTAGCAGTAAATTTGAGAGACTGAGATCATACTCCACATACCGTTGCTTAGAAGTGAGGTTCATGACTGTCATGGTAGGCACAAAACTAACCCATTTGGAGAAACTGCCCCGCAAAAAAGGACTGTACAGCTTAGTAGTTGGTATGGAAGTGCAGAATGCATAGGCCATATGGTCTTTATATGTCATCATGTTTCTATGTTTCTAAGTTTCACTATTCTTCTGGGCCTTAATTAGTAGCCTGAACCATATTAACAAGGGAAGACTCTTCACCTGCAAAGGTCAGCTTGCCAGAAAAAAGTGAAAAAAAAAAAGACAAGGGTGCCTAATTCTATGATCCCTTTTGATCACGCTGTTCATTTATCATGACTGGATTAGTGCTTGACTGTTCTGCACCCTCTTGCTCCTGGGAGACAGAAAAAAAGAGGAAGGAAAATAACATGTTTCCCTTCTAAAATCTCCCTTTTATTAGCTCTGTTACCTGTCTAATTCCTCTCCTGGCCATCCAGATTAGGAAGTCAGCTAGAAACTTGCTAGCTAGTTTTTCCAATATTATTGTTGTTGTTGTTGTTGTTAAGTGTTGTCAAGTCGGTGTCAACTCATGGTGACTCCCTGGATAGTTATTCTAAATTGTGTTTGGTCTTCAGTCAGGCGGCTCATTGTTGACAGACTGCACCCATAGCTGCTGTTATTGTATCGATCCATCTTATTGTTGACCTTCCTCTTTTGCGTTGACCTTCTACCTTGCCAAGTATGATGTCTTTCTCTAATGATCTCTCTCTTCGCATGATGTGTCCAAAGTATGAAAGTCGAAGTCTTGTCATGTGAGCTTCTAAAGAAAACTTAGGTTTGCTCTCCTCTGGTACTGACTGGTTTGTTCTTCGGGCAGTCCATGGTATACACAGTATTCGTCGCCAGCACTATAATTCAAAGGTATCAATTTTCTTCCTGTCCATCTTTTTAACTGTCCAACTTTCACATCCATATGATGTTATTGAAAATGCCATGGCTTTAACAAGTTGAATCATTGTATGGAGAGAGACATCTCTGCTCTTGAGAATCTTGTCTAGGTCCTTCATGGCCATTCTGCCAAGAACAATGCGTCTTCTGATTTCTTGATTGCTTGTTGCTTCTTTATTGATAGTTGATCCATGTAGGTTAAAGTTGTCAACTATTTGAATTTCTTCTCCATCAACGATGAACTTATTCATTTTGCCAGTTGTCAGGATCTTTGTCTTCTTAACATTAAGGTGCAGACCCATTTTAAGGCTATATTCCTTGATTTTGAGAAGCAAATGTTTCAAATCGTCTTCACTTTCAGCTAGTAATGTGGTATCATCAGCATAGTGAAGTGTTGATGAGTCTTCCACCAATCTTCACACCTCTGTTGTCTTCATACAGTCCTGCTTCTCTGATGATTTGTTCTGCATATAATTTAAAGAGGTAGGGGGAAAGTATGCAGCCTTGTTGTATGCCTTTGCTGATTTTAAAGCATTCTGTTTTTCCTAGTTCCGTTCAAACTGTTGCCTCTTGATCAGTGTAAAGGTTGTGCAAGAGAGCGATCAGGTGTTCTGGTATACCCATGCTTCTTAATGTGGCCCAGTTTCTCATTGTTTACACAGTCAAAAGCCTTGCTGTAGTCAATAAAACACATATAGATACCCTTTTGATATTCTTTTTTTTTTTCAAGGATCCATCTCACATCTCATGTCTCTCGCTCCTCTCCCTTTCCTCAACCCTGCTTGCACTTCAGGCAGTTCTCTTTCCAGGTTTGGTTGTAGCCTCTGCTGAATGATCTTGAGTGGAATCTTGCTGGTATGTGGGATCAGAGCAATTATGCGATAATCTCCGCAGTCATTCGGGTCACCTTTCTTCAGTATTGGTATAAACACAGATCTTTTCTAGTTAGTTGGCCATGATATTTTCTTCCAAATTTCCTGGCAGAAGCTTGTAAGTATGGAAACAACTTTATCTGATTGCTGTAATAACTCAATGTAATGCTATCAATGCTTGGTGCTTTGTTCTTTGATAAGGCTTTCAGTGCTGCTTTGACTTCTTCTTTCATCACCAGTAGTTCCTGATCATAAGGTATAGGTTGAAAGAGCTGTTGGCCCCTGTAACTAGCAGCTCCTCATATGCATTAGTTGCCAGTTACATGCATAAGGGGGCATTTTCAAAGGCATTAACATAGTTAGCAGACCTGCTAAGTGTGTTAATTCTGTTGAGTGAGCTATTCAGCAACACAGACCTGGTTTGTGCCACTGCATATACCCTCGGAACGCTGCTCAATGCCCCGATGCATCGGGGCGTTCTGAGGGTGGGACAGGGGCAGCACCGAGAGTTAGCTGGTCGGTGGTGATATTGAGCTGCTGGCTGGTAACCCTAACTGGCTAAAGTTAGGACAAAAAAAAGCAGACCTAACTTTAGCGTGTTCAACTATCCAGCCAATGGCTTAATATTGTGCTGACGAGATAGCTAAATCACTATCCAGGCAACCTGGATATTCAATGTTAGTGGCTGGATATGACCCCAGCATTGACTGTCTGATTTTAATTTAAAGCAGTGATGGCCAGCCGCTTTACTTGTGCTGGCCACTGCAGCTGAATATGCCCCTACATAAATAACTAACAGATTTAGGTGCATTCTTGCTGCCTGCATTTAGGCAGCAGTTTATATGGCCATTTTCTTTCTGACTTTGTATTGAAATGATACAGCTTTCCTCAATCGATTTCTAAGTGTTTCAGAGAGTGTGCAAATAAACCTGTGTGTATTCTGGCTCCTTGTGCTGAAACTGTGTTGACATTCTGTCCGGAGCATGCTCAGTGTAGTCGTTGCCTCACTTCTTAGCATGTCCAGCAAGAGACAGAAAGACTCATGCATAGGTTAATGAGGCTGCTTAATGTATTCCACAATTCAGGCATGATGACTCCAACATGCCTCATTTGATGGCGTTTTTTACTCTATTTGGCATCCCACATAGCCTACACTCTGTCTCCGAAAATCAAATCTTTTAATTACCCAGCCTGCCTGAATTGCTCTTTGTCTTAGCATTATTTCTGACTGCAGGACACCCAAGTTTTTAGGTAACATATTATCTTCAAAAAGAAGGACTACAAACTTGAAATATTGAGAATTACATTCAGTCAGTGTTGCTGGGAGAGAAAGTTAGCTTCTGTCCATTAGGCACAGAATATCAGATCTGTGACTGTCGCTTCTGTTGAATTTCAAATTTATTGCTAGCAAGCAGCATGCAATATTAATAGGGTTGAGCTGTGTACTAAAACACCAAAAGAAAGGCAACACAAAGGCCCAAATACTATAGCTAGATCTTGCTATCTATTAAAAGAAAATAGTTTTGTCTTCTGCATAATAATTCAGCAGTGCCCATGATGAGCTGTAACACTTTGTATGTATGTATCTATTGCAAATTATACTCTTGATTATTTTCCAAATGTCAAGCCAAAGGGGCAATCATGTTAGCAAGAGTGTAAATTATCTTACACTCAATAAATCTGTCTGGTAATGAGCTGTTTTACTGGGGCCAGCCGGTCCACTAGGTGGGCAAAGCGGGCGGCAGGCCTCTAATGTATTAAGGTTGTTAAGTCTGTCTTCATATACTTTATAACAAAGACCACCAACCATTTTAGTAGCCACCCTCTGTACTGACTCCATCCTGTTTATATCCTTTTGAAGATGCGGTCTCCAGAATTGCATACAATACTCCAAATGAGGTTGCACCAAAGACCTATACAGAGTCACTAACACCTCTTTTCTTCTCCTGGCCATTCCTCTCCCTATGCACCCAAGCATCCTTCTAGCTTTCGCCATTGCCTTTTCTATCTGTTTAGCTACTTTAATATTGTCAGACACAATCACGCCCAGATTCTGCTCTTCTTTTGTGGACAGAAGTACTTCACCCCCACTCTCTTGGATTGCTGCAGCCCAAATGCATGACCCTGAATCTTTTAGCATTAAATCTCAGCTGCCAAATTCTAGACCATTCTTCAAGCTTAGCTAGATCCCTCCTCATGTTATCTACACCTTCCTGGGTGTCTAGTAGGGGAGGGGGGGTCAGAAATGGCAGACCATGTGTGCCGAAGCACATAGCTTGCTGCAGGCCACTGCCACCGCTACTGCCGCCGCATCAAGATAAGCCATCCCACCAACAGAATTGGCGGCAGCAGAGGGCAGTGTGGTTCAGAAGGGGGGGGGGGGCGCGGCAGCACAGCTGTAAGAGGGGTCCAGTGAGTGTTGGAAAGGGTGTGGAGGCCGCGGGGATCTGCTACACCTAATATGGAGTTGTCCCAAGATGCAGGGACTTTGGGTGGCAGTGGAGAAGTTGTATAAGGAAATCACACAAGTACAGATCCACTTAAAGCCCTGTTTCTTTCTTCCCCCTTAGCACTTAATGAAGTGGTAGGAGGAAACAGGGCCCTAGACACCTTTCTTGGCTATTGTGTGTTGACAACATGCATGCCAATATTGCTGTGGTGGAAGCAAATACAGGTACCATCTGTAGGGGATGTAGCATGTAAATTAGAGCAAGTATGGAGCCTCTGTGTGGTGGGGGCCTACAGACATCATAACAAGTGAGCATATCAGGAAATGTGGCACTGGTATGAGGAGTGCAGGGAAAAGGGCATCCAGGAATTTTTAGGAAGATCAAACCAATAGAACAATTAGGTCGCTGGGGATGGAAAGTGGACAGGGGGGGAGGGATAGAGGGTAGAAGTTAGGGAAGGGAGGGGTAGGGGAAAATGGGGAAAGAGGGAAGAGTTGGAGGCCTGTAACTGGAAGTGCAGGCTGACAGAATGAAGTGATGGTATAAGTTGCTGTATTTTAGATAATGTTATATAACTCGCTGATCCTTGATAATTGTACAGAATAGGGAGGGGGGATGATGTACGTATGGGGAGGATAATGATTGATATCATTAGTTTTGAAGATTGTGTACACTTCTGTTCGGCTGAAAATGTTGGAAAATTAATAAAATATAAATTTTAAAAAAATGCAGATGGTAACACCTTTTAGTAAATCTAGCTCTAAGCTTATACCTGAGGCAACAGAAGGCAAACTGACTTGTCCAAGGTCACAAGGAGTGCCATTAAAAACTGGACCCAGGTCTTTCTGGTTTTTAATCTGTTGCTCTAACCACTAGGGTACTCCTAGTTCTGAAAGATACTGTTGATAGTATGATAGGTTTGCTGTGCAGCTTCTAAGCGATTATGGGCCCGATATTCAAAAGGATTTATGCAGTTAACAGGATCCACTACCTTCATAAATCCTGCTGAGCCTGATATTTAGCAGCACTAATTAGCCGTTGCTGCTGAATATCCCCCCAGACTGCTTTGGAACTATCTTCTGGATAATGCCGGGGTGATTCGTGTCTGTGCTGATTTTCAGTCCACTAACCAGAAAAGTAACCGCATAAAGTTAGGACAGGTCAATGGCTATTCTTTCTGCAGTTTTGCTATCCAGTTAGCAGCTTAATATCGCCACTGACCAGACAGCAATGGAGAGCAGTGACCAACCCGGAATTTTCGGTGCCGGTGGATATCTGTTGTCCAGTACTGAATATCTAGCTTCACATTTCTCCTTGGCAGCCAGGTGCTTTACAGACCAGGGGCCAGGCCAGAGGCCATGGGGTTTTGTGCTATTTCACAATAAGTATCTGGTCAAAGAGGGAGTGAACGTCTATGGTGAATTATTTTAGCCTTTCATTCAGTTAGATATTCAGAATACCTTTTGAATATGTCCTCGTTGTATTTATGTGTAAAATTGTTATTTAAAGTTCATTATTTTAATGTATATTGAATGTAAACATTGCTTTTTTCTATGCCTTCATGCCTTTGCAGTATAGCATATAATAAGAATAAATATTCTAGTACACCACTAAGTCACGTTATACTCCTGCATACAAGTGCCATCACTCTAGCTCCTCATTACCTCTTTTCTCTTATCTCTCCCTGTACCACTCCTTGCAAAACTGTCTTCATCAGGCAAGCTGCTGTATCTATGCCCCCCCCCCCTCCTCTCCCACCAGCTCCTTGCTCGATGCCTTTCTTTTTGCTGCACAGCATGATGCTAAAACATCCACCTTTTTGAGATTAGTTTTAAATATTATACCAGTTCTTCCCAATATTTGTTTTTGTACATTTTGACTTCACTTAAATTGCAGTAGGGCGGTGTACAAAATTTAAAAAACAAGTTCAAATCAAAGACAGAAAAAACCCGACAATTTCAGACAGGAGAGCGATAGAACATTTGCAACCGGAGAAAGGAAGGAGGGGGGGAGGGGACAGGGGAGAGACAAAAGAGAGGAAGGGGTTATGGTTATGTAGGGAGCAGGTCATATGCAATCTCAAAGAGGTGGGTTTGGTGGGTTTTCAAAAGAGTCTTAAACCTAGGATAGGAGGGTCGAAGCCGGAGGGCAGGGGGAAGAGCGTTCCAGGAGGCAGGAGCAAAGAAGTAGAAAGCTGGATTCCAGCCAGGCGGGAGAAGCAGAGCGAAGATGTAGGCGGTTTGCATGGATGTTACGGAGGACGTGGTACGAGGAGTGAAAGAGCAACGTGTCAAAGGTAATGGGGGGTTACCTGTGTGTAATGCTCAATGGACTAATGTGAGAAGTTTGTACTGAAGCCGGTATTTAATAGGAAGTCAGTGATAGCGGATTAAGAGAACATAAGAAAACAAATATAAATTTTATACCAGATCTTCCCAATCATAACTTTGTCAATTTTAACCACACCTGCTGCAATAATACATTTCCTGAAACCCATTGTCTGTGTATTTTGACTAGACTGTAAATACCACGTTACAGGGATTGTCTTTTACATGTCTGTATAGTACTGCATATATCCAGTAGTACAACCACAATAGCCTGGAACACGCAGGTCATAAAGGAGTCATCTATCCATCTACTTATCTATGAATTTATGTAAAACACAGGGCCAGCCCAAGGATATTTGCCACCCCGGGCAGAAGCCCTTAATATGGCCTGTAACTTAACCAGTGTCCAAAATATACGTAAGCGTATTTTTAAACTATTCTCTAAAAAAGGCGTCCCCATTGCAAGCTTTTGCCCATCTTCATAAATTTTTTTCCACCTCCCTTCATCCCAGGGCCCCGTATTTCCCCCTCCCATCTCTTCTGGATTTCTAGTATGCTTCTTTGCCTTGCGTTTAACACTCGATATAGAATAGATAACAGCCCTTTTTGTGTGTCTTTCTTCTCCATTAGCTCTTCAAAGGGTATCAGCTGGGCCTGTAAATCTGATCTTATGTCTTTTTGTTGTAGGAAGTACCACAGTTGTACATAGGCATAGTGGTCCGTCCTTTTTTGAGCATATGTTTCCCTTATCTCTTCAGAAGTCTTAACTGTTCCCCCTTGACCTAGCAATTGACCTACTCTTATCAATCCTTTCTTAGCCCAGTTCTTAAATACCCCTCCCTCCCCCCCCCCCCGCCCCCATCCTGGGTAAAATCTACCTAGTCCTTGAATAAATGCACATTTGGATATTCGCATTCCATCTAGTAGGTATAGCAGGTCCTCCATTTCCTCCAAATTTGAAGAGTCAGTTTTTTGGGGGGTTATCTACCTCCTCTCCTTGTATTCCCCCACTAGTGTCCCTTATTAACAACTCTAAACCATCCTGCTCCCCCTTCTCCATTTGCACCCACTGTGGCGTGTCTTCCACCTCTCTCCAAGCAAACAGAGCTCGCAGTTGGGCCGCTGCATAATAATAATAGCTAAGCATGGTACTCCTAGCCCCCTTCTTCTTTCCTTTTATACATTACTTGGCGCGCCACCCTGGTACTTTCCCTTCCCATATAAATGTCATGATCATATCTTGGAGTTTCTTTAATATTCCCCTAGGAACTGCACACGGCACAGCTGCAAACAAAAGTAGAATCCTTGGGAGTACAGTCATCTTAACTACAGCTATGCCCCCAATCAAGATAGATGCAGCCCAGTCCATTTAAAGAGATCCTGCCTAAGATTTTCCACCAGCGGTTTATAGTTCCATTCTTGAAGTTTCTTAAGCGTACCTCCCAATCGGATTCCAAAATATCTAAAGATGTTGTGTACCCTACTTCCGGTGACACTGCCAAAGAAAACCCAGGAGCCTCTGGGTCGCAAGGAGTCAGGACTGACTCGAAGGCACACATTGCATTGTTGTGTACCCACTTGAAAGAGAAAACACCCTGCAAGCGGTCTTCCAATTCCTTTGGAAGTTTAAAGCCGAGTATCTCTGTCCTACTGATATTTATTTTATACCCTGCTACCTCACTATACCTGTCTATCACTCTCATCAAATTTGGCAGGGTACTGAAGGGCTGCCTAAATTTGAAGATGGTGTCATCTGCAAATAGAGTCATTTTTGCCATCTACTACTACTACTACTACTACTACTACTACTAATTAGCACTTATATAGCACCGAGCACATAGCGCTGTACAGGTATGACATGCATATAGAAGATATACATATAATAGACAGTCCCTGCCCATCAGAGTCATGCTCATCCGAGCTTACAATCTAATATTCATCCGAGTTTACAATCTAATACAACAGTACAAAACAATAGTCAGTTCGGTGCAAAGCATAATATGGTCTGTGTAATTCGGTCACGGGAGATTGAAGGGAATCGGGTTAGGATAAGGGTGGAAGTCAGGATCTGAAGGCAACAGTGAAGAGGTGGGTTTTTAACCTGGATTTGAAGAGGGTCAGTGAGGGCGCCTGGCGTATAGACATAGGTAAGTTGTTCCAGGCGTACGGTGCAGCGAGGTGAAAGGAGCGAAGGCGTGAGTTAGCTGTGCAAGTGAAAAGCCTAAATAGAAGCAGTTTGTTAGTGGAGCGAAGTTCCCAAGAGGGGATGTAGGGAGAGATAAGAGATGAGAGGTATTGAGGGGCCGCCGAGTGGATGCATTTATAGGTCAATATGAGAAGTTTGAACTGTATGCGGAATTGGATGGGGAGCCAATGAAGTGACTTGAAAAGAGGAGTAATGTGGGCATGGCGAGACTGGTGGAATATTAGTCGAGCAGCATGATTTTGTATAGATTGAAGGGGAAAGAGATGATTTGCGGGGAGACCGGCAAGGAGCAAGTTGCAGTAATCTAGGCGAGAGGGGTGGATAAGCGTTTTGGTAGTGTGTTCAGAAAGGAAGGGGCAGATCTTGCCAATGTTGAAGAGGAAGAAGCGGCAGGTCTTAGCTACGAGCTGGATGTGTGTGGAGAAGGAGAGAGAGGTGTCAAAGATGGTGAAATTAGGTCTTACCTGCTAATTGTCTTTCCTTGAGCTTTCTCCGGGCCAGTCCAGGGAATGTTAGGGTTGTCAATCCCCTTTAGCAGCTGAGGACTGAAGACTTCAAGTTTTCTTGATAGCTTAAGCCACTCCCCCTGATGTCGACAAGCCAGTCTTCTTCTGACAAAGCAGTTAACCAGAAACAATCTGAAACACAAGGAACCCATTAGTAACTGATAAAGCTCTATATTCCCTTGGAACAAGCAATAAAAAGAAACCATTCTTGCCGACACGGCCGTGAAAGGACCGATATATATAATTTTAATGATTTTTTTTTTTTTTAAACTCTGACTTCTCCACAGACAGAAACGTAGAAGCCCCAAACTATTCGCTCTGCACGAAGCCAATTAACCTGATATCCTATGTTTACTTCAGTCAAGACAACCGAAACAGAAAGGGTGGGACCCTGGACTGGCCCGGAGAAAGCTCAAGGAAAGACAATTAGCAGGTAAGACCTAATTTCACCTTCCTTATCGCTTCTCCGGGCCAGTCCAGGGAATGTTAGGGCAGTACCAAAGCAGTACCTAAACCCGGGAGGGACCCACAAGCCCCGCGATAAGAGCCGAAGCCCCAACTTTCGCATTCTCTGCGGCCTGAACATCCAATCGGTAATGTTTGGCAAAGGTATGCAAGGAAGACCACGTCGCCGCTCTACAAATATCCACTGGAGGAACAAAGGCAAACTCCGCCCAGGAAGCCGCCTGAGCCCGAGTGGAATGAGACCATCCGGCGGAGTCCGTCCACTGGCTTCATAAGCCGCTGCAATGGCACCCCGTACCCATCGAGCAATGGAGGACTTAGCCGCCGCTTGACCTTTTTTGAATCCTGCATACTGGACAAATAACCGGTCCGTCTTCCGAAAAGGTTTAGTGATCTTAAGGGTACGTCTTCAAAACTCGGCCGAGATCCAACTGGCGGAGTGCACGATCCATCCTAGAATCCGATAAATCAGAAAAAACAGGTAAGGCCACGGATTGATTAACATGAAAGGCGGACACCACCTTGGGAAGAAAAGAAGGCACCGTTCGTAGCAACACTCGTCCAGGCAAGAACTGAAGATAAGGCTCCTGACAGGACAAGGCCTGTAAATCTGAAATTCGTCTCGCCGAGCACAAGGCCACCAGAAACGCTGTTTTCAATGAGTACTCTCGCAAATTACTCGAGGATGCCGACGCAAACGGCGGACATGACAAGGCCTCCAAAACGACATTTAAATCCCACGGGGGCACGATCGGACGAACCGGCGGCCGAAACAGCCTCGCCGCTCGAAAAAAGCGTTGCACATCCGAGTGAGCCGCCAGCCGGCGTTTTTGCACTGTCCCCCGAAAACACGTCAGCGCCGCCAAATGAACCTTAAGCGTACTGAGAGCCAAACCTTTATCTAAGCCCTCCTGGAGAAATAAAAGCAATTGCGGTAAGGTAGACGACCGAGGAATAAAACTTCGCTGTCCACACCAATCCTCGAAGAGCCGCCACACCCGAACATAAGCCAGGGA
Organism: Ichthyophis bannanicus; assembly: GCA_033557465.1. NCBI lineage: Eukaryota > Metazoa > Chordata > Amphibia > Gymnophiona > Ichthyophiidae > Ichthyophis > Ichthyophis bannanicus. Next base: position 48,060,372 of record CM066046.1, read on the forward strand.
AGTGCCAGGTCTTTTAGAGCGAAGTAAGGTGGAAATGACGGAACCCGCGTAACCTCTGAGTCTCAAGCGATCCCTCTCAAGAGCCAAGCCGTAAGCAAGAAGCAATCTACCTGTGGCATGAGAACCGGTCCCTGACTCAAGAGATTGATCCTGACCGGAAGACGCCAAGGCGAATCTATCAACAACCGTACGAGGTCGGCATACCAAGGACGTCGAGGCCAATCCGGCGCGATCAGTATTACGGTACCGCGGTGTCCCGCTATTCGACGAATAATCCGACTCAACATCGGCCAAGGAGGGAAAACGTATAAGAGACAATCCACTGGCCACGGCTGAACCAGAGCATCCAAGCCCTCCGACATGTGCTCTCTTCGTCTGCTGAAAAACCGGTTCGCCTTCGCATTGCGGAAGGTAGCCATTAGATCCATGATTGGCTGCCCCCAACGTAACGTCAGCTCGTGAAAAACCGCTACGTTCAATTCCCATTCTCCGGGATCGAGAACATTGCGACTGAGATAATCGGCCTGCACATTGTCCTTGCCTGCCACGTGCGCCGCGGATAAGGCCAGGAGACGGCTCTCCGCCCACGTCATTAATTCCTGGCATTCGAGAATTAGAGGCAGACTCTTGGTCCCTCCCTGCCGATTTATATATGCCACTGTTACTGCATTGTCGGAAAAAATCCGAACAGCCTTCCCCCTGAGAAAGCTTTTGAAGCTCTGAAGGGCGAGTCGAGCTGCGCGAAGCTCCAGCCTGTTGATCGACCACAAGCTCTCTTCCGTGTTCCAACACCCCTGAGTCACTTGTGACCGACAATGAGCTCCCCAGCCCGCGAGACTGGCGTCCGTGGTCACTAACACCCATGCCGGGTCCTGTAAGGGCATTCCTGCTCTCAGATGATGGGGGTCTAACCACCACTCCAGATCTTGCCGAACCAGCTCTGGGCAGAGCAGTTTCTGCGAAAGAGGGTGAAGCTGAGGCGACCACCGGGAAAGCAAGGCTTGCTGTAAGGGTTGCATGTGAGCCCTGGCCCACGGCACAAGATCCAAGGTCGCCGCCATGGACCCCAAGAGCTGTAAGTACATCCAGGCCGACGGAGCCGACATCTGCAAAAGCGCGCTCACCTGCTGCAAGATCTTGAGCAGTCTGACCTCGGGCAATAAGACCACCCCTCGAGACGTGTCGAAGAAGGCCCCGAGATAAGTCAGTTGTGTAACCGACTGTAAGCGACTTTTGGTCCGATTGAGGACCCAACCGAGTTGCTCCAGAAGCTGAACTACTCGAGCCATCGCCGCCACTGCGGCCACGTGAGAATCCGCTCTGATTAGCCAATCGTCAAGATACGGATGAACCCGGATGCCTTCTTTCCGCAGCGCCGCTGCTACTACCACCATCAGTTTCGTGAAAGTACGTGGAGCCGTGGCAAGACCGAACGGCAACGCTCGGAACTGGAAGTGCCCCATGGGCAGGGCAAATTGCAAAAATTGCTGATGAGACTGTCTGATGGGAATGTGCAGATACGCTTCCCTGAGATCTATGGAGGAGAGAAAATCCCCCGGCTGAACCGACCGAATAACTGCACGCAACGTCTCCATGCGAAAATGAGGCACCCGCAAGGCCCGGTTGACGTTCTTGAGATCCAGTACCGGACGAAAAGAACCTTCCTTTTTGGGAACAACAAAATAAATCGAGTATCGACCGCAGCCGTATTGGTCGCGAGGCACGGGAACTACCGCTCGGAGCTGCAAGAGGCGGGACAGCGTGTCAGAGATTGCTTGCAATTTGGGACCCGGAGCACAGGGAGACATCACAAACGCGTCTTTCAGAGGGCAAGCGAAGTCCAGCGCATACCCCTTCTGAACTACCTCCAACACCCATTTGTCCGTGGTTATTGCGGTCCAGGCTGGAAGGAACTCCTGTAGGCGTCCTCCCACAGGAATCAACGCCTGGACCAGCAAACCTTCATTGTGGTTTCTTAGTGGCGGGCTGAGAAGCCTGGAAGTAGGACCTACCATAACCTCTGGCCCCTCGAAAGGACTGCCCGCGAAACCCGGAACGGCCCCTGGAATAGGGAGCAAAGCGCGCTCCCCGGAATCTGCGGGCATCCCGACTTAAGCCCCGGAGACCCCCTGATCCTCTAACCAGCTTGGGCCTATCTTCTGGCAAGCGGCCGCCTTTGGAGTCTCCGAGATCCTTAACAATCTTCTCCAATGCCTCTCCAAAAAGCAAGCGCCCTTTATAGGGCAATTTACTAAGACGTAACTTAGAGGAAACATCTGCCTACCAGTTACGCAACCAGAGAAAATGCCTGGCAGCGACAAGCGACACCATGGTTTTTGCAGCAATCCGCAGTAAATCATAGAAGGCGTCTGCCATATAAGCCGCCGCCGACTCCAACATTGCCCCCTCTGCTCCAGAAACAGACACGGAATCCACAGAAGCGTCTCCTTGCATCCACCGAATGGGCGCCCTCGAGACGTATGCTCCACACACAGCAGCCTGTAGTGCCAGAGCGCTAGAATCAAAGGCCTGTTTGAGCAGAATTTCCAACTTCCGATCCTGGAGATCTTTAAGCGCCGCTGCTCCTTCCACCGGAATGGTAGTTTTTTTGGTCACCGCCGACACAATGGCATCCACCTTGGGCATGCGCAATAATTCTTTTTCCTCCTGCGGCACTGGGTAAAGCCGAGCCAGTGCACGACTCCCGCGGAGAGTAGCTTCCGGACACTCCCACTCAGACTCAATCATCTGCTTTATTACGCGGTGAATAGGAAAACAGCGCTGCTCTGCCTTAAACCCCTGTAACAATGGATCCTCTAAAGGTTCCTGAGAAACGGAGGGAAGAAGGAGATGCAAGGCTGATAAGGACTGTGCAATGAGAGCACCTAGTTCTTCCTTGCGGAAGACCCGAAACACATTCGGGTCTTCGCCGGGTGCTATTTCCCCCTCCTCTAGCTCTTCTGGACCGAGGTCCAAGCCAGCCTGGGAAAGAAGCTCATTGGAAACAAGATCTCTCCTCCTGACCCAGGGGTTCTGAAATCAGAGGCCCAAAGGGATCCAGCAGAGCCTGGGACGCTCCCGCGTGCTGAGAAGACCCCTCCCCAGGGTCCTCAGCCACCGGAGAGACCATCGGCCCGGGTAAAGAGGCAGGAAGGGGTACCGGAGCTGATGATTGCGAGGCTTTCAGCAGAAAAGCCTTGTGCATCGCTAAAATGAATTCAGGTGAAAAAAACACTTAAACCCCTTCCGGAGCTGCAGCCGGAGCCTGTGAGGGCTGCACGTGTTCCGAAACATCCTTGCTAGACTTAGATTTTCTTTTCCCGGGCCGGTGATGCTCCGCGGGCACGCTGGCCGGCGCGCACAAAATGGCCGACTTTCCCGCCTTTTCCGCGGGTAAAGAAGCCCTCTCAGATTCTGACAGAATCGCCTCTTCCATGGAACTTGCGCGCTGCGCTGCTGAGTGTTAGGGGCAACACCTCCTGATAGCCGCGGTACGGAGCGGGAAACCCCGAGAGCTGCCGCAACACACCCCGACGTTAAAAATGAAAACGCACAGTAAAACACGCTCCCCCGAACCGGCTCACCTGGACGAGGAGCGGAGCGCGGCCGCGGCCAAACGCTGTCCTGCTGCTAGCGGGACGTGCAGCAGCGCGGGTTTTTTAGAGGCAGAGGAACAACTGGGGCTCTCAGGTTCAATCTGCTGTAGCAGAGACGGAGGCGGACCCGAAGGTAGGCTCTACCTTACTCCCGCAATTTAGCACTATATACTCAACGTCTCTGACTTCCCGCTATGCAGCCCAGACTACAATAGTTCCGAGGAATATAGATTAATATCAGCCCTGCTAGAGCCAACTTGTAGGACAGAAACTAGAAATCAAGAACCAAAACTGAATTCCTTCTGAGGGAGAGAGGCAGATCGATCCTCTTCAGCTGCTGAGGACTGAAAGACTGGCTTGTCGACGTCAGGGGGAGTGGCTTAAGCTATCAAGAAAACTTGAAGTCTTCAGTCCTCAGCTGCTAAAGGGGATTGACAACCCTAACATTCCCTGGACTGGCCCGGAGAAGCGATAAGGAAAACCCCCAGATTGCGGGCAGAGGGAACAGGAAGGATCATAGATCCATCCACTGAGATTGAGAAAGGGGAAAGAGGAGGGGCAAAGTTGGGGGAAAGATGAGGAGTTCAGTCTTGGCCATGTTCAGTTTCAAGCGGCGATGGGACATCCAGGCAGTGATGTTGGAAAGGCAGGCTGAGATCTTGGTCTGGATTGATGGAGAGATATTAGGTGTAGAGAGGTAGATTTGGGAGTCATCGGCATAGAGATGGTACTGAAAGCCATGGGAGGAGATAAGTGTGCCAAGGGATTGGGTATAAAGGGAGAAAAGGAGGGGGCCTAAGATGGATTCCTATGGAATACCAACATGGAGTGGGGTAGGGGAGGAGGAGGAGCCCCCAGAGCATACACTAAAGGAGCGATGGGAGAGGTAGGAGGAGAACCAGGATAGCACGGAGTCCCTGAAGGCAAGCGAGGAGAGGGTGTTAAGGAGAAGATTGTGGTCAACAGTGTCAAAGGCAGGCTGAGATCTTGGTCAGCCTGCCTCATCTACCCCTCAAACTCTACCCACTGTATATCTGTCTCTCGCCTAATATAGTCAGCTAATGACTCTATTGCCAAAGCAAATAAGAGTGGTGAAAGCGGGCACCTCTGACATGTTCCTCTGCCTAATATAAAGCTATCTGAATATCCTCCATTCACTCTTATATAGGCTCATGGATGGGTGTCTCATCCACATCAGAAAATTCTCCCCTTGTCCCTTTTGTTCTAAAATCTGGAACATAAACTGCCATCTACTTGGTCAAACGTTTTTTCAGCGTCAACTGTCACAAACACCACCTTCTCTCCAGACCTTTGTAAGTGCCATATTATGTTTAATAGTGTCTGTATATTATCTCCTCCTTGTCACCCTTTTATAAATTCCATTTGGTCATTCCTTTCCTTTTGATTCCTAACATTCTATTTGCCTTCTTAGCCGCCACTGCACACTGGGTGGAGAGTTTCAACATATTAGCCACTATGACGCCTAAATCTTTTTCCTGTGTGGTGATTCCTAATGTGGAACTTTGCATCTTGTAGCCATAGTTTGGGTTATTCTTTCCTAGGTGCATAACTTTGCACTTGTCCACATTAAATTTCATCTGCCATTTGAATGTCCAGTTTTCCGATTTATCAAGGTCCTCTTGCAATTTTTCACAATCCTCTTGGGTTTTAACAACTTTGAATAGTTTTGTATCATCTGCAAATTTGATAACGTCACTCGTTATTCCCATTTCCAGGTCATTTACTAATATGTTAAAAAGCAGCGACACAGATCCCTGGGGTACTCCACTATTTACCTTTCTCCATTGGGAAAATTTGCTTTTAGCACTATCCTCTGCTTTCTATCTTTTAACCAGTACTTGATCCACAATAGTACACTGCCTCCTATCCCATGACTTTTTAATTTTTCCAAGAGTCTCTCATGAGGGACCTCGTCAAAGACTTTCTGAAAATCCAGATATACTACAGTATATTAGCAGCTCAGCTTTGTCTACCTGTTTATTCATACCTTCAAAAAAATATAATAGATTAGTAAGACAAGACCTTCCTTGGCTAAAGCCATGTTGGCTTTCTCCCATTAAACCATGACTATCTACATGTTCAGTAATTTTGTTCTTTATAATGGTTTCCACCATTTTGGCCAGTACTGATGTCAGTATCACCGGTCTGTAGTTTCCCGTATCACCCCTTGAACCCTTTGTGAAAATTGGCCCTACATTGGCCATTTGCCAATCTTTAGGTATTACAGATGATTTTAATGATAGTTCACAGATTACTAATAGTAGGCCTGCAATCTTATATTTCAGTTCTTTTGACATCCTCGGATGTATACCATCCGCTCCAGGTGATTTGCTACTCTTTAGTTTATCAAGTAGCTGTAATACATCTTCCTAGTTTATCGATATTTCTTTCAATTCATCCAATGCATCATCTTTAAATACTATTTCAGTCATGGGTAACTTCCCTACATCTTCTTTAGTAAAGACCGAAGCAAAGAATACATTCAGTCTCTCCACTACAGCCTTGTCCCTTCTTAGTGCCCCTTTTACTCCTCTATCATCTAATGGTCCAAGTGACTCTCTCACAGGCTTTTCTTAACCCAGTCCTCTGGGACACCCATGCCAGTCATGTTTTCAGGTTATCCACAATGAATATGCATGAGATAGATCTGCATACAATGGAAGTAGTGCATGCAGATCTATCTCATGCATATTTATTATGAATAACCTGAAAACCTGACTGGCCTGGGGGAGGGGGGGTGTCCCAGAGGACTGGGTTGAGAATCACTGTGCTACATGAACAGAACACAATTGAAATACCCCTCTGAATGTAATGACAAAAATGATTTTAGATACACGCGGTTGACAACCTTTCTGATGCAGCCTCATGCCTCACATTGATATGATGGTGGACAGTTCAGCTATGATTTGAATGGAGTAGGGCACGGAGTGCCAGACACAAGTCATGTGATTTCATGTGATTGAACATCAACCAGTTTTTTACGAGATGACTGGGCGTACTAAAGTGCTATTTTCTGCAGCAGAATAGCAAAAAAAAGATCAGACCACCAAAGCCTGATAATATTCACTCCCCAGATAGTCCCAGCTGATTTTTATTGTTTCTCCTTTTGACTTTCGTTGCTGTTTAGACAACTGAGGTTTGAATCACAGGCCACGGTCTAGTGTGATCAGAAGGTAAACCAAATGTGGGATTCATTTCTGTCTATGGCCATCCAAAAGGATACGCAGTTCATTTGAGTCATATGCTCTATGGAGCTGGAAGATGCTTGACACTGTTTTTGTAATATTCGGAGTGATATACCAGTGATGGCAATAGGCAATCAGGATGGTTAAATTTGTATTCAGGATGAAACGGACTGTATTGTTTTCATAGAGATAGACATGCTCTTAGATATTATTTTGTTTCTCAGTATATCTTGATGAGAACTGTTAGTTACTATTGGATGAATGCAGCAATTTAAATTGCATAGAACTACAATGTAATGAGCTCTCAATAAGAATCAAAACATGGCCAATTAGCTGCCAAGCACATAATTCCATTTTAAATCTGCAATTTTTGGGGGTGGAGGGGCAGTCCTCATTTGTTCTTTCAGCTCATTTTGGACCAGGATTAGCTTTGAGTGCCATGAGCTATCATTCACAATTGCCTAGGGGATTTTACCTTTTTTATGTATGTCTCTGGCTGGCCAAGGCTTCCCTCCAGCTTGGAGACTATGAACACTGCCTCTACTGCACTCATAGCCCTGACTATCCTGAGGAGTGGAGTTCTGATCCAGAAATCAAACCCACATCTTCTGCAGGAGATGCAGCCTGCAGTATACTATAGTAATGTCTTGGCTGCTGAACCGCCATCAGAGGAATGGGATTAAGACTAGTCCCTGTCTGTAATTTTTAGACTGTAATGACGTCTTGTTGCAAAGTGAGGATATTAGTAATTGGAGTCTTCTAAGGAGACATGATGTGTCACTTTAAATGTGACGTGTGCTCAACTGCTCTGTAGGTAACATTCAGCATAAGTAAAGACCTTGGCTTCTGTGAGGCAGATCATCTTTAATGTTTCTGGAATTTATTTATTTTATTTATTTATTTAACAGGTCTTATATACCAATTTATCATATACATTCAAAGCGGTTTACCATGAACAATTATAGCAACAAGCTTTACATTGAACAGGGTTATTCAACTTGGAGGTTACTTTGGGGTAGAACAAGCAATTGTCAGTTGCTAACTATATACAAGAGCTCTGGCTGTGTTTCATGGTCCAGTTGCTGTTACTTTTAATCCTCATCTTCTGGGGTAGCTTCAAAGTATTCCAGGAACAGATGGGTTTTTACTGCCTTTCTAAAGTCCATTAAGTCTTTGATCTCACGTGTTGATGTGGGGAGATCATTCCACAGCTTGGGTGCAAATAGGGAGAAGGCTCTGTTGCAGGTAGATTGGTTTGCTTTCCTGAAGTTTAGCGGGGTCTCTAGGATGTTATCAGCTCCTCTCCTTGTTCTGGTAGGTGGTGTTTTCTTGATCAGTGGTTGTAGAGTTGTAGGTGCGAGGTTGTTTAGTGTTTTAAAGATTATTATTATGTTTTTGTACGTGGTGCATACAGTCATAGGGAGCCAGTGCAGCTGATGGAGAGTGGGTATTATGTGTTTGTATTTTGCTGTTCTGGTGATGATTCTGGCCGCAGTGTTTTGTACCAGTTGCAAGGGGAGGGTCATTTTCTTTGGGAGCCCATGGTAAATTGTGTTGCAAAAATCTAATATAGGCATTATTATGGCTTGGTAGACAGTTCAAAAGTCGTTGTCGGTGAGCAGTGGTTTGAGGTTGCGTAGCATTCTGAGTTTGTGGTTGGCTGATCTGGTGGTTTTCTTCATGTGTGGCTGGAAGCTGAGTTGTTGGTCAAAGGTGACCGCGAGGTATCTGACTTCTCTTTTATTGCTTATAGTTTGGTCAAAGATTTTTATTGAGTCTGGCGGTGAGAATATCGTACTTCTGGTAATGTGCATCAGTTCAGATTTTTTGTAGTTTATGGAAAGGCTTTGACTGTTGAGCCATTCTGACATTGATTCCAAGCATGCTGTGAATTGTGAGTAGTCCGGGTGTTTGATGTTTATGGGGGTGAATATCATGATGTCATCTGCGTATATTCTGTAATCGATGTTGAATCGTTTTATAATGCTACAAATCGGCTGTATGTAGATATTGAATAGTAGCGCTGAGAGAGCTGATCCTTGAGGGATTCCTTGGTGCTGGATGAAAGGTTCGGACTGTTGGGTTTTGTTTCTTACTTATTGTGTCCGGTGGGAGAGGTAGGAGAAGAACCAGTCTAGGACTGTGCCACATATCCCTACGTCCCGAAGTCTTTGTAGTAGAGTGTTGTGATTTACTGAGTCAAATGCAGCAGCGACATCTATGAAACACAGTACAAAGCCTTGGTGTATATTGTCCATGCCCATTACAAGGGTGTCCAGGAGAGAAGTAATAAGAGTTTCTACTCCGTGGTTTTGTTTGAAGCCATATTGGTGTGGGTCCAGTGGGGCATAGGCATCTATGTGGTCCTGTAGTTGGTGCTGTACACATTTTTCAATTATCTTAGTCATGAAAGTGAGGCTGGATATTGGTCGGCAGGAGTTTGCTTCATTCTTGTCAAGGTTTCTGTTCTTCAGGATCGGTCTGATGGATGCTTTCTTGAGTTGCTGTGGGAGGTATCCTTGAGTTAGTGAAGATTCCACCATCATTTGTAGATGGGAGTTAGATATTCTTTTGTCTGCTTGATCCATGTAACTGGGCAAGGGTCAGTAGGTGAGGTTGTTGTGTTTATGGTGGTTATGATGGAGTTGATTTGTTGTCTTGATGGGAATGTGGAATGCGGTCCATGTTTGTTCCATTATATGTTGTGTGTTAGATTTGGTTGGTATCTTGAGTGGTGTCTGTGTGTATTTGAGTTGTATGTAGTTGGCTAGGTCTTGTGGGGCAATGGCATCTAGGTCATCTGTTTTGGTTGGTTCTTTCGTGAAGTTGCTTACTATAGCGAAGCACTCCCTCGGTTTGTTGATTGATTTCATTATCAGGTTTGTGTGGTACTCCTTCCTGTGACTGTTTGTCATGTTACGGTATGCAGCTTAAAGCTCCTTGTATTTTGTCAAGATGCTGTGGTTTTTTTGTTCTTTTCCATTGCCTTTCCATTTTCCTTAGGTGTTTTTTGTGTCTGTTTATTTCACTTGAGTACCAGGGAGTGTAGTGTTTTCTTCTGTTGTCATGGTTTGCTGCATTATGTAGAGTTTTGTTCCATTTGTCGATGGTGGCATCAAGATCCATTATGCTTTGATCCAGTTCTGGCAGAATTTCATCCAAGAATTTGTCTTTGTGGAAGGTTTGAAATCTTCTTTTCTCCTTGAGATTTGCTTCAGGGGTTCGACTTTTCATGGTCTGGTTTATGGAGAAGTTGATGATATGGTGGTCTGACCAGGGGATTGGGGTGATAGTTATGCATGTTATCATGCTACTGGAGTATTCTTGGTTTGGTGTAAATATCAGGTCAAGGGTGCCACCCATCTTGTGGGTTGCGGTCTTTATTATTTGGATGTATTACAGATCTTCCATGGTTTCCATGAAGGTCTCTTGGTTCTGGGTGGAAAGCGACGGGATGTTGGGATCTCCTACGACTATGAGTGGCTTGTTTTGGATTGAAACAGGGTGTAGCACCAGCAGGATATGCATTGCCCTTAAATTCAGGACCCCTCCTAAATGACACCTATCCCGCCCTACTAATATGCAGCAGCATCACAAAGCTTGACATAAGTATTGTCCTATTAGAATGGGTGTTTGTTTTATTTACTTCAGAGAGAAGGTATGCTGAGTCACCCTCTCTGGGATTTGAACCTAGATAGCTTGAGTTCTGCAGAGAGGACAGGCTGACACCTTAGACAGCAAAACTCTCTCTGTGAATCATAAAATTAAGGAATGTGTAGTATGTATAAGGACCCTATTACTAAAGTAGGAGGGTTGCTCAGAAAGTAATGCCCCACATGTTTTTTCTCAGTCCAGAGTGAAGATAGAGGTGTGAAATTGAAAGGGTAGTAACTTGGAACTTCAAAGGATACATGTGTGTAATTTTACAGTCGTCCAACAAACAGCGAGGCGGCAGTGATCCTTCAAATGGCGTCTGTGAGTGACACACGGTACAAACAATGAGCTGTAATTGAATTCTTGGTGGAGGAGAAAGAAAGTCCTGCCTCAGCCACCAGTCCAGATTGGCGCATCACGAGTCAGGAATTGTCCATACAGCTTTCCCTCAGTAGAGGTAGTGCAATGGCAATTATTGAATCTTTGGGATATTCAAAGGTGTGTGCAAGATGGGTTCCGCGAAGTCTCACAACCGAACACAAACGCCAAAGGAAAGACATCTGCTCTGATTTGTTGGAGCGTTTTGAAGCTGAAGGGGAGGCCTTTATTCCAAAGAGTCAATAATTGCCATTGCACTACCTCTACAGATGGAAAGCTGTACAGACAATTCCCGACTCGTGATGTGCCGATCCGCACGAATAATGTCATCAACACACTGCAACTTGTCTGGACTGGTGGCTGAGGCAGGACGCCCAGACCACGGCCGATCTTCCAGTTCCATTTTACCACTTCCTGAAGCCTTTACTCTCTTCAACCATCGTCCAACGGTGCTCCTATCTACCGCAGAATTTCCATACAGAGCATACAACCGTTTGTGAATGTTTCTCACACTTTCTTTCTTCTCCACCAAGAATTCAATTACAGATTGTTGTTGGTACCATGTGTCACTCACAGACACCATCTGAAGGATCACTATCGCCTCGCTATTTGTCAGATGACTGTAAAATTACACACATTTGTCCTTTGAAGTTCCAAGTTAATACCCTTTCAGTTTCAAACCTCTATCTTCATTCTGGACTGAGAAAACACATGTGGGGCATTACTTTCTGAGCAACCCTCATACATTGCGATTGGCACCTAACATGTCAATAGCATACAAAACTCTGGCACCTTAGATGCAACACCATCATGTTAACTATCAGAAGCGCGGAAAGCATGTTCTCATCAATTAACATTCAGCACTGTCCCCTAGCATGTGCCATAGTGTGGTGCACTTACCTCCACCTATTGAGGTGGTGGTAATTGCACCCACACTAATTGACTACCTTGTAGTTAGAGCAGGTGTGTTGACAGCAAGGCACTCTCCCCACCCATTCTACCCCAACCACACCCACTTGTTGCCATACACACCGTGGATAGTTAGCATGGAAATCCAGCCACGCTGACTGTCATGGCCCCGTTCTAGCTGTTAATGTGTGTTGCAGCGTGCCTGAACACAAACTGACAGCTAGCACCCTTTAGTAAAAGACCCCCATAACCAGGAAATCTTTCATGGAAATATCAAAAACAGCATTCATAGACCTTCTAAAGGCCTGCTTTATCAAGTTCTTATCCCAGAGATAAAGAATAATGACAAAGCTGTACTTGATTGTTCCCTAAGCACTAGAAAAGAATTCATCATGGATATGAGCTGTTATGTTATTCCCCAGCTTAATTGGAGATGTCCTTCAATTTCTGATTCATCATGAAGGTGCACTCCTTGATTGTCTTTTCCACCACTAGGGTATTGATTGTACATTTATCTGATGAAGATAGATGTTCTGAGTTTTGGGCTCCAGAATGCCAGTATTGGCCCCCCATTTGCATCCTTAGTGTTGCAACATCTGCCTTTGATCAATTTTTTGATTAGGTAAACAGAGAACTAGATCAGAGGTAACTGTTGAATATTGTTTACTTGAATTCTAACAATTTTGAGATTATCCCACTTAGGAAGATCATAAATAAACTGAGCTGCTTCGGGGTGGGTCCAATAGAATATTAAGTGGGTTGGAAACTGGTTAAGTGTTAGCCAACAGAACGTAGTGGTAAATACAGTTAATACTAAAGAAGGAGAGATTATGAGTGGTGAGCTGCAGAGATATGTCCTAGAACCTGTTCTGTCGTATATTTTCATGAGCAATATTGCAGAGGGATTAGTAGGTATGATTTGTCGTCTTGTGGATGCTACCAAGACTTACAATAGCGTGGACACTCCCAGGGCCGGCCCGTCCATTGAGCGAGAATGTTTTTTGCACAGGGCCCCGCGTTTCAGGGGGCCCCGCGCAAAAAACATTCTTTTGTAAAAGTAAAATAAAAAAAAAATGAAAGAACCTGTCTCCTGCCGATGTCGGGGCTGCCGCGGCAGAATCGAGCGTGCCGCGGGGCCCCCCTGTACCCGGCACAGCCTCTTCTCCCCGTAGCAGCTCTCACTGTGGAGCTGCAGTCAACGCGCCGGCTTGCAGAGCGCGAGGGAAGAGTTTCCCTTTCGCGACTCTGTTAAGCCCGCGGGGGCTGATGGGAACTTCCCATCAGCCCCCGCGGGCTTAACAGAGCAGCGAGGGAAAAACTCTTCCCTCGCGCTCTGCAAGCCGGCGCGTTGACTGCAGCTCAGAAGAGAGAGCTGCTACGGGGATACGAGGCTGTGCCGGGTACAGGGGGGCCCCGCGGCACGCTCGATTCTGCCGCGGCGGCCCCGACATCGGCAGTATACTGGTTCTTTCATTTTTTTTAACTTTCCCTGGGCTGGGCTGGGCTGGGCTGGGCTGGGCTGGGGGGGGGGGGGTTAGGAGTGGTGCGGTGCTGTGCTGGGCTGGGGGGGGGGTTAGGAGTGGTGCGGTGCTGTGCTGGGCTGGGGGGGGTTAGGAGTGGTGCTGTGCTGGGCTGGGCTGGGCTGGGGGGTTAAGAATGGTGCTGGGCTGGGCTAGGTGTGGTGCTGTGCTGGGCTGGGCTGGCTGGGGGGGGTTAGGAGTGGTGCTGGGCTGGGTGGGGGGGGTTAGGAGTGGTGCTGGGCTGGGTGGGGGGGGTTAGGAGTGGTGCTGTGCTGGGCTGGGTGGGGGGGTTAGGAGTGGTGCTGGGCTGGGCTGGGGGGGGTTAAGAGTGGTGCTGGGCTGGGCTAGGAGTGGTGCTGTGCTGGGCGGGTTAAGAGTGGTGCTGGGCTGGGGGGGGGTGTTAGGAGTAGTGCTGGGCTGGGGTGGGTTAGGAGTTGTGATGGGCTGGGCTGGGGGGGGGTTAGGAGTTGTGATGGGCTGGGCTGTGCTGGGGGGGGGGTTAGGAGTTGTGATGGGCTGGGCTGGGCTGGGGGGGTGTTAGGAGTCGTGATGGGCTGGGCTGGCTGGGGGGGGTTAGGAGTGGTGATGGACACTGGGCTTGCGTGGGGGGGTAAGGAGTGGTGATGGGCACTGGGCTGGCGGGGGGGGTAGGAGTGGTGATGGGCACTGGGCTGGCTGGGGGGGGTTAGGAGTGGTGATGGGCACTGGGCTGGCTGGGGGGGTTAGGAGTGGTGCTGGGTGCTGGGCTGGGGGGGTTAGGAGTGGTGATGGGCGCTGGGGAGGGGTTAGGAGTGGTGATGGGCGCTGGCGGGGCTTAAACTAAAAATTGGGTGATGGGGGATTAGGACTGGAAATGGGCTGGTGGGATTAGGACTGAAAGTGGGTTGATGGGGGGGTTAAGACTGGTAATGGGCTATGGGAGGGCTTAAACTAAAAATTGAGTGATGGGGGATTAGGACTGGGAGTGGGCTGATGGGGAGGTTAGGACTGGTAATGGGCTATGGGGGGGCTTAATCTGAAAATTGGGTGATGGGGGATTAGGACTGGAAATGGGCTAGTGGGATTGGGAGTGGGCTATGGGGGGGCTAGGACTGGTACTGGGCTGAGTGGAAGGGGGCTTGAACTGCAAATAGCTGTTGGGGATGGGGCTTGGAATGGAAATGGGCTGAGGGGAAGTGGGGGGCTTGAACTGCAAATAGCTGATGGGGAGGGGGACTTGGAATGGAAATGGGCTGAGTCGAAGGGGGCTTGAACTGCAAATAGCTGATGGGAAGGGGGGCTTGGAATGGGCTCTTAGGGGAGGGAGCTAGGACAGGAACTGGGCTGATGGATGGGCTAGGATAGAACTGAGAATTGGGTGTTGGGGGGAGCTAAGATTGGAAATGGGCTGTGGTGGGGGCTTGGATTGAAATGGACTCATGGAGGGGCTAGAAACTGGAAGTAGGCTCATGGGGGGCTTGGTTTAGAGATGGGCTGAGTGGAGGGGAGCTAGGATTTGACATGGGCTGATGGTGGGGCTAGGAAAGGACTAGAAATGGGCTGATGGGAGGCTGGTATTGGAAATGAGCTGATGAAGGGACTCGGATAGGACTGGAAATGGATGGGGGAGCTAGGACTGGAAATGGACTGATGAGGGGCCAGGACTGGAAATGGGCTGATGTGGGGACTAGAAGGGAGCGGATACTGGGTGGGGCTGGAACTAAAAGGGAGCTGATGTTGGGGGAGATTAGAAGGGGATGGGGCTGGGAGAATGAAATGGAGAGAGGAAAAATATTTTGTGTGGGAGGGAAGAAAAATGTACAATTGGCCGGGTATTGGGAGACTAAGTGGGGATTGAGGATGGAGGGGTAAAATTTGAGTGGATGAAATAGGAATGAGGAAAGAGCAAAAGGAGAAAGATTATTATGTTAAAGCAGATGTAGAGAGGAGAATGGAAAAAACTAGAAGAGAAGAAAGGACAAATGGACAGCAGACGATGGAGAGATAGCAGAAGACACATACCAGAAGAAAGTGGCTGGAACAATTGCAACTGAAAAAAAAAATGCACAAAAGGTACAAAGATATCTCTTTATTTTGAATTTATTAACTGGAATATGTCAGCTCTGGGAAATGTGCATCATTAATGTCTGTGCTTTGTTTAGTACAAGAGGAAATTAATTTATGGTTTTATTTCTACATTGTTGTTGTACATTCCAAGTTTGACTTTTAGGGTTCCCAGTTTAATTATTGTCTTCCTGTTTTTAAATTGTGATTCCTTGTTTGGTGATAGTCTATGTTCTGCATGTGTAACTGAGCTGAGGTATTCTGTTTATGTAATTCCTATTTGACATTGTCACTTGTTCTCTTTCCCCAGTAGGTCATGTATTGTTATTCTCTGAAATGTATTGGTTTAATATTTGCAGTGTTGTCTTTTAATAGGTAGGGTTTGGCGCTTTGTGAATCCTGGTAGTGCTGTTAGGATACGGCGGTTTTGCTATGGGTTCTAAATGGGCAGTGTTTGTAGTAGTTCCTAATGTGCCTGGCGGTTGGCACTGGATTATAGTAATGTAGAAATCTTTGTCTTTTTTTATCCATACACTCATGAAGAGGCATGTTTACTAAAAGTTAGTGTATGGTAACATTATGCAAATATTTATGCAAATGAGGCCACTTATGCAAATGAGGCCCCGCACCGAGTCTCCGCACATGGCCCCGCACCCCCCTTGGGCCGCCCCTGGACACTCCTAAAGGAATAGACAAAATGAGGAGTGATCTAAGAGAGCAAATGAAGTCAAGTGATTGGCAACTAAAATATAATGCAAAAAATGCAGTGTTGTTCGTATAGTAAGATAGTGAATGACTGCAGATAAAGACCAGCATGACCCATCTAGTGTGCCCAGTAAGGTGGCTAGAATTGTGGAGGGGCACCTGCTGCTCTGGGGCAGATTACTCTCCTCCGTGCCTTTGAGGTTGTACCTGTCGCTCCAGGCAGGTTACCCCTCTCTATTTATGAAGTCATTTCCGTTTGTTTTGATTCCATCCTCTTGTTATGTAGCGATCCTCTTTGTCCCATGCCTGTTTGAATTCCGTCACTGTTTTTGCTCTCATTGCCTCCTTTGAGAGGACATTCCAGGCATCCCCTACCCTTTCTGTGAAAAACGATGAGATGAGCCTTGAGGACCTAAGCATATACACTCTAGACAAGAGAAGAGAGAGAAGAAACACAGCATAATATAGACATTTAATATAAATAATGCACGAGATTCAAGCCTTTTCCAGTAGCTAACATGTTCTAGAACAAAATGTGGTGATATGAAATTCCAAGGATATGGATTCAGCACTAACATCAGAAAAATCTGTTGCATAGAGAGACTGGTAATTGCATGGAAGAACCTTCATATGGATGTGGTGATGCAAAAGCAGTAATGGAATGCCAGAAAACATGGAATGAGTACAGGGAATCCAGAGACCAGTTGCGAGCAAAAGCACTGCAATAGGAAATAATTGGGACGTAGGCTCTAGGTCCTTGTCTGCTGTGTCATAGTCTGTGCTTCTCTGTTTCCATTTATCCACATTTCTCTATTCCCTCTCCTTCCTTTTCTGGTTCCTAATGCATATTAATTATATTTCCTGTTTTGTCTTCCCCTCTAGGATGATCCTGAAGGAGAGGAGGTGGAAAGGGAGCAGTCTAATTCATTGAAATTGGATTTTACTGATGACCCAAACTTTAAAGCCAGGGTTAACTACTCCTATACAGCTGTCCAGATCCCCACGGATATATACAAGGGCTGTGAGTGTACAGTTATTGTTTTGAAGTCATCCGATCTTTTTTTTTTTCACAGCCTGCTGGACCTTTTCTAACACACGCACACATTCACAAATAAGGCAACTTCTCACAAGCTGCTAATCTGCCAAGTGAAATGTGGTCAGACTGCACATGAATAAAAATGGTGAAATTATCACAAGTTTAAAACTCTTGAAGAGAAGCATCCATTGGCCTCCCTTTGACGCATGGAAATGTAGTTATGATTTCTCTCGGTAAAACATGCAGAACAGCCTGACCTGTCCTAGGTGGCATGATGCTACCAGTGACCCCGTCGAAGTGTCACCTTCTACTACTGGTCATTCACTCACCCTTTCTCATGTTTCTACATCGATATTAATGTTCACGAGATTCAAACTTGTGATAAAGCTACTATTTTACTGCATTTGTTATCATGTGTCTGGTATTTGATTATGTACTTTTTTAGTCAGACAGATACCGTAGGTAGATAATCCTTTTTTACAATTCAGTAAAATTAGATTAAAGTAATTGCAATTGTTTTTGTTGAAATGTGTCAAAAAAGGAAGAGCAGTAATTATATCAAATTAACAAACTTGCAATAGTTATTGTCTTTCAGTCTGTCTGAGTCACTGAATAGACTCTTTTTAACTTTCAGTAGTGTTAATGAGGGAATTCTAATACGTGGATCATGCCATGTAAATCTGTGGAGATGAAAGACAGGGCTAGATAGTGTCTGTCTTCTTAGTATTACACTTGTAATAGCGTAGATTTGAGATGTACAGTATATATCAGATTATATTTTCTATAATAGGTCCTGTGAGAGCTTCCTGTAGTTATGTTGATAGTTTCCCCATACATTAAAGTGAGGGCTGAATTACCGGTAGGACTCCAAAAACGGAAATTATGTTGCATTACTGTTGCCATTCACTATTATCTGAAACTCTTTCTGGATAAAATGAATTGGTAGTCTTACAACAGTTTTTTAGTTTACAGATGCCTATATTTTTTTTAAATAAAAGTTTATACCACTTTTCCGGAAAAAACAAGTCAAAATGGTGTACAGATATAATCATTTAAAACACTCAAAACACAAACCACATCCCTCCTCCACTCTTATACCCACAATGCCCACGTACCAACACTCACTCCCACATTACCCCACAGGAAATAAAAATGTCACTTATTTATTTATTTATTACAATTTCTTATATACCGCGCTATTTAGCATCAGCACGGTTTACATCATAACTTAACGACCATAACACAAGCTGTCAGGTTTTACATCGAACAGGAGTACAAACTTGGATAACAGGGTTAACTATATACATAAGCTATTTACACTGGAAGGATAGGTAAAAGTCAGATAATGCATGTAAGGGCCTTTCTTTCTAAATTGGGTCATTTCCTGAGAGGTATATCTAGGATCAATTGCTGTCTGGTAAGTGTTGGAGGAACAGGTGGGTTTTGAGAGCCTTCCTGAACTGATATAGGTTGGCTATGGCCCTAATGTCAGGGGGTAGAGCATTCCAGCATTTGGGTACATAAAAACTGAAAGCCCTGTTTGTGGTTGTCTTGTTGGACTTTGTCGAAGCCTTTGGTATTGCAAGCAAGTTGACAGCTGTTGTTCTTCTGGATCTGTTGGGAGGGACAATGTGGATAAGATGTGTGAGTGAGGAGGCTGAAATACCTTTGATTGCCTTGAAAGCTAATAGAAGGGTTTTGAAGGTGATCCTCCCATGGATCGGTAGCCAGTGCAGCTGTTTGAGAATGGGGGTCACGTGGTTGTTTCTGGATGCTCCGTAGAGGACCCTAGCTGCGGCATTCATGGCCAACTGTAAGGGGGTTAGTGTGGATTGGAGGAGACCTTGTAAGATGGCATTTGCAAAGTCAAAGTGCGGCAGGATCAACGCTTGATATATGGTTCGGAAGTCATCTGGGTCCAACAGGGAGCGTAGGTGTTTGAGTGAACGGATTTTGAAATAGACGGCTTTGACTATGTTGCTTATGTGGCGTTTCATGTCAAGATGTTGATCCAAGGTAACTCCCAGATATTTTATTGCATCTTTGGTTTGCAAATCAGCTTCGTTGACACTGACGTGGGATGGGGGAGTAAAGTTGGCTTCTCTGGTGATGAATAGCACCTCTGTTTTTTTATGTTGAATGCGTAGGTTCTGTGTCTGGAGCCAAGTTGAAACTGCATTGAAGCAGTCTGTGAGTGGGGTCAGGTCCATGTGAGTTGTGGAGAAGGACATGTATAAGAGAATATCATCTGCATATATCAAACATTTCACATTGAATGATCTTATGATATTGCAGATGGGCTGCATGTGGATATTGAAAAGTAAGGAGGATAACGATGAGCCTTGGGGTACCCCTTGCTTTTGATGGAAATGTGTTGACTCTTCTGATCCAGATTTCACATATTGCCATCTGCCGTCAAGATAAGATTTGCACCATCCTAGTGCACTGTTGCAGACGCCCTTCTCTTTCAGTCTTCCAAGGAGAATTTCGTGACTCACGGAGTCGAACGCCGCGGCGATGTCTAGAAAGATGAGCACAAAACCTTGACGGATGTTGTCAATTCCAGTGATGATGTCGTTGAATAGACCAGTGAGTAGTGTCTCGACCCCATGATATTCTCTGAATCCGTGTTGGCAGCTGTCTAAGGGAGCAGTGGCATCGATGTGATCTTGAATTTACCGTTGTGCCTCTTTCTCAATTATTTTGGCTAAGAGGGGAATGCTGGCTATTGGTCGGTAGGAGTCAACTCTTTGTGGATCAAGTTTGGGGTTCTTCAATAGTGGTCTAATGGAAGTCTGCTTGAGTGAAGTGGGGAAATATGCTGTTGTGAAGGAGAGTTTCATTATTTTTGCGATGACAGGGCTGAACACATCACGTAGCTCCTTGATCAAAAAGCTGGACATGGGTCAGTCTGTGCGGTGGAGGTGTTGAGAGAGGCTATGGTGTCCTCGATACATTTAGTGGATGGTGTGGAAAATATGTTAAGTAGGGATAGGCCCGTTGGTTCTTGATAAGGGGCCGCTAACACCTTGTTGGTTTGCACGATCTTGGATTGCAGGTAATCAGCGAATTCCTGCGGGTGAATCTCGCTATGTTGTTCAGGAGAAGGTTCTTTTGAGAGGGATTTGACCAGATTGAAGAGGTCGCGTGGTTTGTTCAGAGACCTCTTTAGGGTGTCGGTGTGATATTCTCATTTTGGTAGTGATTGATTCTCGGTGTATTGCAAGGTGGGTTCGGTAAGCGGTCTGATCTTCAGTTGAATGCGATCTGCGCCATCGGCGTTCAAATTTATGTAGTTGCGTAAGGGACGATCGCAGCTCAGGGGAGAACCATGGTGCGGAGCTTCTTTTTGACCTAGCTGTATTCTTTGGGTTCGAGTGTTGTGAGATGGCAAGCAGGCTAGAGTTCCAGTAAGCGATTAGTTCATCAAGGTCTGGTGTGGTTTTGCTGATGAGTGATGGGGTCTCCGACAGGATGTGTTCCCTATCGAAGGGGCGAAAGCATCTAGTGGCAGTTCGAGAGGATATGCTCGAAGGTCGGCTTCTGTCCGGTTGGTCATTGTTGATGGGTATCTGGATGATGATCAATTTGTGGTCAGACCAGGGTACATCCATGACTGATATTGGAGGATAGTGGTTTTGGTCCATGACTGGGTGTGGAACAAATACCATGTCGAGAATGTTCCCCTTTGTGTGTGTGGGTTCATTGATGATTTGTTTGAGACCTAGGTCTTCCATTGCATCCAGGAACGCATTTGCATGGCTTTGGGGTAAGGATGGGAGATTGAAATCACCCATTATCCAATTTGGTTTATTGGGAGAGAGGGTGTTAGCTGCAAGGTCAATAATGGTTGGAAGGTCTTCTGGAGAAGTGGATGTTGATCTATATAACAGGTTGAGGGAACATTGTTGGTTAGCAATGGAGAGGATGTCCAGGCTGTTTGTGCTAGAAGAGTCTAGAATGTGGAAGTTGAGCTCAGATTTGGAGATTATGAGTACACCTCCTCCTTTTTTGTTTTCCTGATGCCGCATATGTATTGAGAAATTGGGGGGTAGTAGTTGGTGGAGGATGACGTTGTCTTCTGACGATAGCCATGTTTCTGTGATCATGAGTATCTCCAGGTCATAAAAGGAGATTGTGTCAAGGACAACAGGCCATTTATTGCGAATGGAACCCGCGTTGATGATGGCACATTTTAGGGGTCGGCATCTCAAAGGTTTTTCCTGTCTGGTTGACTTGGATAGCTGGAGTGCTACATGAATCAGGTGGGAGTGGCACGTGTAGGCGTCACTTCCTGGGTTGGAGTAAGGGGGGCAATTCCATCTTTTTCCATGGCTATTCAGGATTGGGATCCTGCCTTGTGGTGTGTAAAGAGCCTGGGAGGTTCCAAGCCAGTGGGTGAAGAGGTAGAAGCTAAGAATGACAGCGACCTGGAGGGCCATTCTGAGGGTTTGGATTGAGTGTGAGACCCTGTAGGTACGAAGTGTGGAGGTGCAATACTGTAATACTGATATAAAGCTGTAATACTGATATATAGCTGTTATGAGACACAATACAGTGATGAGATTCTTCAGTACAGAGGAGCAATTATACGAGAGTGCAAACATTGAGGAGGTACAGTTTACATGCTAAGATATTGCCTATCTTTAAAGAGAGAGGGTGCAATACTGAGATGATACATTAATCAAGAAAGAAAGAAGCTAGCAGCGTATATTGATCTTCACTGGCAAAATAGCGATATTAAGGTGGTACAAAATAAACTATGAATGCTGGCAGGTTACTTTGAAAGTTAAAGTGGCTTAATGATAGTCCATAGGATGGGCTGCGTTGATTAGTAGTGTTCCAATGTGAGCTTGGTGTATAGTGCAGGGATACTGACCGGCGCTGCTGACTGTAGTTGGATGGGATTGCTGATAGAGTAAGCCGTCAGGAGCTGTGTAGGGTGCGGTGGACTTCAGGTGGCCCTCCTCTCGGTCCCCAGGGACGGGCTGGTCCGGTGGCGCAAACTTTAAAGATCTTGGCTGGAGCCCCGATTGGACATGATGTTGGTGTTGCTGCTCCCACCGCTTGAGGCTCTATCCCCCGACTGGGGAGAGCCAATGAAGGCAGCGGGTGAGCAGATAGATAGTTGGTTTCTTGGTTGTGCAGCAGGGGCTGAGAGAAGCAGGCGTTGAGTCGCTGGTGAGCTGCTTAGTATATTTTGTGTCGCCTATCGTGCCTCGCCTAAGGGCCACGCCAAAGGGCCCTCTGGCGAGGCCCTCAGGCGTGGGCCCGCCAGGCGCGGGCGCGCCCGATGGCGCGAAGTTTAAATGTGCTCTGCTGAGCTCTGCTGGGCCCCGATTGGGCTGTGGTGAGCTGGCGGCCCCTCCCGCTGTTGGTGGCTCGATCCCCGGGAAGGGGAGAGCTGCTGGTGGTGGCGGGGGCTGGAGAGAGTCTGCGCCCGATGGCGCAGACTTATTACTTATTGCTTAAATCCACCATCAGAGTGTGTGGCACTAACCTGCTGGCAATCTCAGCACAGAGGAAAGCTTGCCCAGCCCTGGAGTCTGAACTCCAGATCAGGGTTAAGGCACATTGGGCAGGACAACATGCTTGAGAAATTTCATAGATTCTTTTTTAAACAAATAGACAAAGCAGATATTTTTCCTTGGTTTTTCCCCCATTATTTCAATTTCTTTTTTTTTTTTTTACATCAAGTCAGTGCTGACTCCTGGCAACCCAGCTGCCTCTGGGTTTTTTTGGCAACTTATCACCAGAAGTAGATTGCCAGGCCTTTTCTTCCAAGGCAATGGAAGGTAAAATGACTTGCCCAAGGACGCAAGTAGTGCCAGAAGAAATTGTACCCTTGATCTTCTGGGTCCTAGGTAGTTGCTCTAACTACTTGGCTACTCTTCCACTCACTTATCTATAAATTACTTTAATATCATCTACTATCTTCTACTGTGATGTTATGTTCTGATATTTCACACATTTCACCCCCCCCCCACCCTGATAATATTGATTAACTAAAGTGCCCTGTACATTGTGAGTTTTGTTACTTGAAATGAACAAGCTTTTTACCACCTGAGAATACATCTGATATTTTTATTATGGAAACTTTGAGATATGAGACGTCCTTCTATCATCTGAAAATGGGTAGTCTGTAAGAAGATGCTCGATGGTTTCAGTAATAACACAAATGGACCTTGGATATCCTGAATCATCAGCAATTCTGTACTCAAACATTATGTTTCACATAATGTTTTCCATGAAATGCTAACCAGTTGACATAATACCTTATGTCCTTATCACTTTAAGGTTGACATAATACCTTAGGTCCTTATCACTTTAAGCACACTACATAAGAACAATTTGTTCAGAATATTTCCTCTCTAAAATAAGGGAATGCAGTTGTTTCCTTGAGGGTTCTGTTATTTCCTCTTTGATGAGACCTCATTTCGTGATTATTTTAGCAGATTTCAGTTTGTAGGTTGGTAAAATTCCACTTCATAGAAATAGAGAAACATGATGGCAGAAAAAGATCACATGGCATATCTAGTTTGATCTTCCATAACAACTACTACAGTCCCTTTTTCTCCTTTAGAGATTTTCTGTGTTTGCCCCATACTTTCTTGAATTCAGATACTGTCTTCGTCTCAACTACCTCCACTGGGAGACTATTCCATGCATCTACCACTCTTTCCATAAATAAATATTTCCACATTCATCCTATGTCCCCTCATTGCAGAGCTGTCTTTCAACTCAAAGAGGCTGTCTCCCTGTGCATTTATGCCACAGAGGTATTTAAATGTCTCTCTCATATCGCCCCTCTCCTGCCTTTCCTCCAGAATATGCATATTGAGATCTTTAAGTCTCTCCCCATCTGCCTTATGGTGAAGCCCACTGATCATTTTGGAAGCCACCCTCTGCACCAACTCCATCCTATTTATATCCTTTTGAAGGCGTGGTCTCCAGAATTGCACACAGTACTCCAAATTAGGTCTCACCAAAGATTTATACAGAGGCACTATCATCTTCTTCTTGCTGGCCATTCCTCTCCCTATGCACCCAAGCATCCTTCTGGCTTTTGCTGTTGACCTTTCTACCTGTTTAGCCACCTTAAGATCATTAGAAACAATCACCCCAGGTCCCGTTCTTCTTTTGTGGACAGAAGTACTTTATCCCCTATACTATACTGCTCTCTTGGATTTTTGCAGCCCAAATGCATGACCCTGCATTTTTTAGCATTAATCGCAGCTGCCAAATTCTCGACCATTCTTCAACCTTCACTAGATCCCTCCTTATGTTATCTATTCTTTCCTGGGTGTTTATGACAGATTTTAGTTTCATCCATAAAGAGGCAAACTTTACCCAACAGCCTGTCCGCAATATCACTAACAAAAATGTTAAAAAGAATCATACCAAAGACAGATCCCTGCAGCACATCACTGGTAACATCCTTCTCTTCAGAGTGAGCTTCATTTACCTGTACCCTTTCTCGCCTCCCACTCAACCAATTTTATCCCAGTCAGTCACTTTAGGGTCCATCCCTAGGATGCTCAATTTATTTATAAGTCACTTGTGTGGAACAGTGTCAAAGGCTTTACTGAACTCTAAGTACGTCGCATCTAGGGCTCAGCTTTGATTCTACTCTCTGGTCGCTCAGTCAAAAAAATTAATTAGATTTGTTTGACAAGATCCACCTCTAGTAAAACTATGCTGCCTCAGATCCTGCAATCCATTGGACTCCAGAAAATTCACTAGCCTTTGTTTTTGCTGCATTTATATTTACTCGCCACAGAGGTCAAACTAAGCAGCCTGTAATTCTCAATCTCATCCTTACTTCTGCTTTTATCTTTATCTTTATTCTGCTGCTTGATTGACCACCCATGCAAAAAAGCATCAGGGTGGCTTACAATAAATGACTGTGACTTAGAAAAGGGAAAGGAACACCTTTATGTGACAGGAGCAAAAGAGGACAGAGCGCACAGAAAAGTAAAGGACAAGCATATAAAGCAAAATACTGGCGGTTAGGGAGGGCATATAGGGGAGGCAGTGAGGGGTAGGTCAAATGCATTGTGAAATAAATACGTTTTCAGGATGGACTTAAACTGTGGGTATGAGTGTTCAGCATAGTGAGGCTCGGAATGAAATCCACAGGGCTGGACCAAGAAAGAAGAAGGCAGATTGACGGGTTTGCTTGAAATGAACACGAGCAGGGGAAGGGAGAGACAGACGGTCATTGTGGATAGCAGGGAGGACACGGGGAGGGAGGTGCATGTGAATGAGGTCGGCGAGGTATTGATGGGTACCAGTATGGATGGTTTTATGTATTATGGTAAGAATCCTATATTGATAGTGGTACATAAGTGAAAGCCAGTGAAGACGGACAAGGAGAGGAGTGATGTGATTCCTATGTGAGGAATGGGTAAGGAGTCGGGCTGCTGTATTTTAAATAAGTTGAAGCCGGCAGAGTTGGTATTGGGGAATACCCGCCAAAACAATATTGCCATAGTCCACCTGAGATAGAAGAAGGGACACTATAAGCGTGGTTAGTGAGGAGGAAGAAAGAAGAGGAAAGTGAAAGGGTACAGAATGAATGGCGGACAAGTGAGGTGTTGATGAAAGGTAAGGGCCGAGTCAAGGGTAACCCCAAGGTACCACAGAGATGAAGTGAGCGGAATGCGTGTCCCAGTCAAGGTGGGAGAGAGATCAAGGGTGGAGGCATTAAAGGTGAGCCACATGGCCATTGACTTGAATGGGTTTAAATGTAAGAAGTTAGTAGTCAGCCAGGAGAAAATATTGGAAAGACAGGAGTCAAGAGGCAAGAGATTTGTGGAAAGGGGACAGGTGTGAAAAAGCAGGACAGTGTCATCCCTTTTATGTAAAAGGACAACCTTCTCCAGTCCTCTGGGACCACTCCTCACTAAAGAAACATTGAAAGACAGTGGAGCCACTAGAACTTCCCTAAGTTCCTTCAATACATTCAGCCCCATCAATTCCCAATGGTATTACTTAAATCCATTTGGCAAATAGTCGGACCTAAGTATGCTATAATATTGTGGAAAAAAGCATTAGATAGACAGGAAGAAAATTAATGCATTTTAATTATGGTGCTGGCTACAAATATTGTGTATCCCATGGACTGCCCGAGAAACAAACCAGTCAGTACTAGAGGAGATCAAACCTAAGCTTTCCTTAGAAGCTGAGATGACAAGACTTTGACTTTCATACTTTGGATATATCATGCAAAGAGAAAGATCATTAGAGAAAGACATCATGCTTGGCAAGGTAGAAAGTCAACGAAAAAGAGGAAGGCCAGCAATGAGATGGATCGATACAATAACAGCAGCTATGGGTGCCACTTTGTCAAAAATGAGCCGCCTGACTGAAGACCGAACACAGTTTAGGACAACTATCCAGAGGGTTGCCATGAGTTGACACCGACTCAACGGCACTTAATAAGAAGACCTCTCCTTTTCCTGGACAAGTAAGATTTCTCATTACAAAATGTAACCATTCCCCCATAACAACTGACAAAAGATTAAATTAGACTTACCTGCTAATTGTAGTTCCTGGAGGAACTCCAGTCTAGTCCCGGAATCTCTGGGGTTGTCAACCTACTCCCGCAGCTTTGGAGACTGAGAAACCTCACTCCTGTGATGTCACCGGTATATAAGGGCTGGAACCGCCTCCTCTCACCAGTTAACCTATTGACAAAGCAGACTCACCAGAGCAACAAGTAAGTAGTAAATGGTAGGCACAAAAGTAACTGCTCAACTGAACTCTACGGGATCCTAGGCCCAGCTATTTATGAACCGTGTGCCACACGGGCTATGCCCTGAGGTCCCCCCTTACCCTGCCCTGTAGAAGGATTCTCTGACTACCACACCCCCAGATGAGATCCTACTGTACTGTGAACTACGTCTCAATTCCACCAAAAGGGGTACTTACCAGTAAGTTAGCTCATGATTCAGGCGATAGTCCACCACCAAAACAGGGCGGGACACAGGACTAGACTGGAGTTCCTCCAGGAACTACAATTAGCAGGTAAGTCTAATTTAATCTTCCTGATCGTCCCTCCAGTCTAGTCCCAGAATCTCTGGGGATGTACCAGAGCAGTGAAGATAATCAACGGGAGGGTCCTGTCTGACCAGCCTGAAGCACTGCCGATCCAAAACAGGTGTCCCTCTCCACCTGAACATCGAGATGGTAATGTTTCACAAAGTAATGCAATGACGACCACGTCGCCGCTTTACAGATTTCCACCGGTGGCACTAAGCTCCACTCCGCCCACGACGCCGCTTGCGCCCTAGTGGAATGAGCCAATAGTCCTTCTGGCACTGTGCGGCCTCGAAACAGATACGCTCACACGATCGCTTCTTTCAACCATCGAGCATTCGATCCTTTAGAGGCCACCTCTCCATGCCGCGGACCCACAAACAGCACAAACAACCTGCCAGATTAACGGAAACTAGCGGTTCTAGCCACATACTGCTTTAACGCTCGCCCAATATCCAACCGATGGAGCCATTCCGCTACCTGGCCCTTCCCTTTGGTAGTGAAAACTGGCAAGGACACAACTTGGGTCATATGAAAAACTGAAACCACCTTGGGCAAAAACGACGGCACTGGCTGCAAAACTACCTTAGAATCGGAGAAGGACAGAAACGGCTTCCTACAAGACAGTGCCTGCAACTCTGAAACTCTCCTTGCTGAGGCAATGGCCACCAAAAACACCACCTTAATGGTAAGATCCTTCAATGATGCCTCCATCAACGGCTCAAAAGGCGCTTTCCCCAACGCCTCCAGGACCAACGGCAGATCCCATGCCGGAACCACTCGTTTACGTGGCGGCCTCAGAAGAGCTACCGCCTTTAAAAACCGCTTCACATCCGGATGACTACCCAGCGAACTGCCCCACACTTTACCCCTATAACAGGACAGCGCCGCCAAGTGCACCTTCAAGGAAGCAGCTGCCAGGCCCTTCTGAAAACTGTCTTGCAAGAAAGACAACACTTGTGGAACTGATGCCCACAAGGGAACGCAGTCTCTCTCCATACACCAGGCCTCAAAAATACACCACACTCTAACCTATGCCAATGAAGTAGACTTTCGCCGTGACCGTAGCAAGGTAGCGATCACCACCGACGAATAACCCCTCGCTCTCATCCTAGCCCGCTCAATAGCCAGGCCGTAAGCGAGAATCGATCCACTTGGGGCATGCAGAGGGGCCCCTGAGTCAGAAGGTTGTGGTGAACTGGAAGCTTCCAGGGCTGCTCCACCAGGAGCCTGACCAAGTCCGCATACCACGGTCTCCTCGGTCAATCTGGAGCAACGAGAATCACTCGACCTTTGTGGAGCTCTATGCGCTGCAACACCCAACCGATCAACACCCAGGGAGGAAACACGTAAAGAAGCTGCCACTCCGGCCAAACCTGAATAAGTGCATCCAAGCCTTCCGCCATCCTTTCCTTTCTTCTGCTGAAAAACCAGCTGACCTGTGCAGACTGGAACGTCACCATAAGATCCATCACCGGCATTCCCCAGCGACGTACCAACATCGCGAATACCTCTGGATGCAACACCCACTCCCCTGGGTCTATCTTCACGCGACTCAGAAAATCGGCTTCTACATTGTCCACCCCTGTGACATGCACTGCCGACAAAGCCGTCAGATTCTCCTCGGCCCACTAGAACAAACTTCGCTTCGGCCTCCAGCGCCACGCTGCTGGTGCCGCCTTGACGATTTATGTAGGCCACCGCAGTGGTGTTGTCTGAGAACACTTGAATGGCCTTTCCCGCTAGATAAGGACGAAACTCCTGCAGAGCTCGTGCCACCGCTCTCAATTCCAACCTGTTGATGGGCCACGTCCTTTCCAAGGTGGACCACTAACCTTGCACCAGACGACCTTGACAATGAGCTCCCCAGCCCAGCAGACTGGCATCTGTCGTTAGGGATATCCATGCCGGCGTTTCCAATGACCTTCCTCTCTCTAGACATCCTGGACTCAACCACCACTGTAGAGCTCGGCGAGTCTGCGACGGACAAGGCAACCTCCGGGACAGCGAATCCCTTTTATGAGACCACCTTCTTAACAGTGCTCTTTGCAACGGCTGCATGTGGGCCCACACCCACGGTACTAACTCTAGGGTTGCCGCCATTGTCCCCAATACCCGAAGATAATCCCAGCCTGAGGGACACTGCCTGCTGAGAAACTGCTCCACCAAGTGCCTGAGGCCCAGCACCCGCTGCCGAGGCAGAAACACTTGACCTATGCTCGTGTCGAAATGTGGTCCCAGATACTCCAGGTTTTGTGATGGTTCTAAGTGACTCTTTGCTATGTTGACCACCCAACCGAGACTCTGCAAAAGCTCTATCACCTTGGCCGTTGCTGACACACTCTCCTCTCGGGACTTTGCCCTGATTAACCAATTGTCCAGATACAGATGTACCAACGCTCCTTCCTTTCGCAAGGCTGCCGCCACCACCACCATCACCTTCGTGAACATTCGTGGCGCAGTTGCCAGACCAAAGGGAAGCGCCTGAAACTGAAAATGTCCCATGGGAACCGCAAACTGCAGGAATTTTTGATGTTTGCGACGTATCGGAATGTGAAGATACGCCTCCGAGAGGTCTAGGGACATCAAAAACTCCCCTTTCTGTACTGTTACGATAACGGACCGGAGGGTCTCCATCTGAAAATGAGAGACGCGGAGACAGCGATTTACCTTCTTCAGATCTAGAATGGGTCGCCACGTCCCTTCTTTCTTTGGAACTACGAAGTAAATGGAGTATCAACCGCATCCTAACTGGTCTGCAGGAACCGGGACAATGGCTTTGAGCCCTAATAGCCTTTGCACCATCTCCTGCACCGCCATGCGCTTCGATCTTGCCCTGCACGGTGACTGAACGAAAGAATTGGTCACTGGACGCTGTAATTCCAAAGCATAACCTTCTCAAACTACTTCCAACACCCACCGATCGGAAGTGAGTCGGGCACAGGCAGAGTAAAAATCCCGCAGCCGACCTCCTACAGGAACTAGCTCCCCCTGGACCCTCCTGACTTCATTGTGACTTCCTGAAATTGGAGGACGAGGATGCAGCTGTAAAACCTCTGCTCGCTTCTCGAAACCCCCGAAATCCCTGGGACCGACCCGGGAAACGTCCCCGTTGGCCCTGTCCAACTCTCGGGGACTGAAAACGATGAAAGTCCCGCTGCTGTCCCCAGGGACCGGGACCAGGACGCCCCTGCTTCTGCTTATCCTCTGGCAATCTACCACCCTTTGACTCCCCTAAATCCTTCACCAACTTATCCAAATCCTCTCCAAAGTGTAGTTTGCCGCGGAAGGGAAGCTTACTTAATCTCGCCTTGGAAGAACCATCCGCTGCCCAATTTCGCAGCCAAAGACATCGCCTCCCCACGACTACCGATGCCATACTCTTAGCTAATCCCTGGATAAGGTCATACTGAAGATCGGCTAGATACGTCGCCCCGGATTCCAACCTGGATGCCTCCTCGGTCTCCTCCCCCGAGTGGTCCCCTTGAAGCCGCTGCGGCCACTGTAAGCAGACTCTTGCCACCCAGGCCCCGCAAATAGACACCTGTAAGGAAAGTGCATTTACCTCGAAGACCTGCTTTAGCAAGGTCTCCAACTCACGGTCCTGCGCCTCCTTGAGGGCCGCAGCCCCCTCCACCAGGATGGTAGTTTTCTTGGTAACTGCTGACACGGCAGCATCCACTTTCGGAGCCTTAAACAACTCCTGGTCTAGATCCAACAGCGGGTAAAGCCTCGCCATAATCCTAGACCCTTTAAGGGTGGCTTCAGGCATATCCCATTACTCCTGAATCATCTCCTTAAACACTCTATGCACCGGGAATGCCCTCTGAGTCTTCTGAACAGCCTGCAGTAAAAGATCCTCCAGGGTGGAATCTTCTGCAGAACCCTTGGCCAGCATATTAAGAGTTTTGAGGGACTCCGCAATGAGTGCCGGTAGTTCCTCCCTGCAGAACACCCGCACCACCCTTGCCTGATCCTCCTGCTCCTTAATTTTGCATTCCTCTAGATCCTCCTCTTCCAGACCTTCCAGGTCCGCTTGCTCTGACTGTACGTCTTCCGACATGACCGACTGCTCTAGTCGATCCATGTCCACTCTGGACATCTTGGCGTTGCCGCCGGCTCCCACCGCCTGCAAAGGCGAACTTGGTCTCTTCTGGGCAGGTGCAGCCCCTGAAGAACTAGCTGCCTGCGTTTCCTGGGAGCCGCTTAACGCCTTATGCAGTAGAACCATGAAATCCGGCGAAACAATTGCCGCCAAACTCCCCGAAACAGGAAGCTGTGAAAGTGGAGGTTCCTGAGAGTGAGCTGTACTAGGCCCTGGTTCTGCATTAGGCAGGGACGCCATGATGGGCTCGGAATCCTCCCCCAAGTTCTCTGGCCCACTTGCATCTACCTCTGAAATCAGCTCCTTAGCTTCCGATTCTTGGCTACAGCCCCTGCATACTCCTTCTTGTGACACCGTACTCTGCTTGGCCCCATACAACAGGCAAAACTGCCTAGAAGGCATGCTGCACTCAAAGCGTGCCCCAAACTGGACCAAAAGAAAGGCTGTTTGTTTGTTTTTTGGGGGGGGGGTTGTTTTTTTTAAATGTCGTCCCTCAGGCTTGCCACCTCCCCAGTCAAAGACTGAAGAAAGGAGCTGAAAACGAGGCTCCCACACCAAACTATAAGCCTCTGAAGTCCCAAAATCGCTAACGGCGTTTTCCCATGCTCTGCATACGCGGCCTGGCCTGCCTTTCAAAAACTGCCTTTTTCCCGCCTAAAGACGGCGGCTTACCTCGCTCGCCGATGCGAATGGACTGCTGTCCTTTAACCTGTGCTCCTCTGCCCATCGGAAGCAGCCTGTAAAGGTGATCAATCGCCGGTGCTGTAAAAACACTGCTGGAAATCAGACGGAATAGCAGTCGACAGCTCAAAGCACTGGCAGGCAACTCATCTGCACACGCTGAGCTCGGCACTGACCTGGTTCCTGTTCCTTTCTTAAACGGAACGGTAACCAGGTGCCGGTCCTCTCCCCTAGCCCGTTGAAGGCAATAAACTTGCTCCTGACTGCCTCAAGGGAAGAAGGAAAGTGACAGGAAATATAGAACCTCAGAATAACGGGAGACCAGAGCATCCATACCATCTAGAGGCATAGAATGCCATCCGCTCCCCTGTGGCGTCTTTCCTTACTTAACTTCTCTCTTCCTTTCTGGATGTGAGATGATCTCCCACTATGAGATCAGAAACATCTTTCCCCATTGGTAAATCCAATATGGCCCCTTCAGTATGGGTTCTGTTACCAGTTGCCAGAATAGTTATGCTTGTAAAGAATCTAGGATCTCCTTACACCTAGATGACACTGCAGCAGGAATGTGCTAATCAGCATCCGGCATATTGAAATCACCTATCAGTAGCACTTCTCCTTTCATGGCAATACTGTACATGTCTTCTATTAAATCCCCTTCCACTTCTTTTCCCTGTGAGGAAAATCTGAATATCACACCAATGCCAATGGTTTTCCCTTTCCCTCTTTTTAGTTTAATCCACAGTTCCTCCTCACTCCCTTTTAAGCCCTGTAATTCTATTGCTTTAATATTATTTTTTACATATAATGACATTCCTTCTCCCCTTCTCCCTACCCTGTCCTTCCTGAATAAAGTATAGCCTGGAATAATTACATCCCAGTCATGGTTGTCCATGAACCATGTCTCTGTAACCACTACTAAATCTTCCTCTTCCGTTAAAGACTCAACATTTGAGATCCTATTTCCCATGCTACGGGCATTTATGCACACTGCTTTCCAGATGCTACCCCTTTTACCATTTTCTAGAGAAGTATTTAATGTTTTACTTACCCACGGTCTTTCACTTACCTGTGTGCTTTCTTCAGTCATTCCCAGTCAATCTAGTTTAAAGCCCTCTTCAGTAGGTTAGTCAGTCTGTTGCAGAAGATACTTCAACCCCTCTTAGACTGGTGGATGCCATTTTTACTCTGCAGCCCTTGGAAAATCACAGATAGTCCAGGAAACCAAAATGTTCTTGATGACACTATCCACGCAGCCACACATTTATCTCCAGGATGTGAGCTTCTCTGCCTCGGCCTTTACCTTCAAAGGGAGGATTGAAGAGAACACCAGCTGTGCACCCATCTGCTTCACCCTCTGTCCTAGAGCTATGAAGTCACTTTTGATATACTCAGAGGGATACCTAAGTGGATGAGCAACATTGGATAATAGCCAGTAGGCTTGAAGAGTCTCGGCAAACTCACTGTAACATCTCAGATTTTGGCACCTGGCAGACAGCATATCTCTCTGGACATCAAGTTTGGTCAGTAGATTGATGCCTCAGTACCTCTCAGAAGAAAATCACCAACCACCACTACCCTTCACTTCCTTATGGTCACTGATTTCACAACTTCAGGGTGCTTGAGCTCAGGTTCTTCCCTTTCTTGGGGTGCTTTCACCTCCTCCACTTCCAGGTCTGCATACTGGTTCTTCAATTTGAGGGCCGGAGGAGTTGAATTGCTGATTCTACAGGCTCTGGTGACTCGTGTCCAACTCTCTTTATTCTGTAGTCTCCCATCTTCACCTCTGTTGGAGAGCTTGGATGCTTAAGAAGCATCTCATCAATGTACTTCTCACTGTCTCAAATGCTTCTCAGTCTTGCCACCTCTTCCCGATAGCAAAAACTGGCTAAAGTTAGGACAGCCATACATTTGTCCTAATTTTAACTGGTTAAGTTATCCAGTTAGCGGCTGAATATCATCGCTAATCAGGTGGAGCCACATTCTGTAGTGTGCGTCCGGTCGGAACCCAACGGGAAGTCCATCCCCACTATTTGAGGGACAGAATAGACCCCATAGTGATCGTTACCATCCCCGACCCACCCACAGACTGCCCCAGTTGTAACCAGTTTTTACGTAATCTGCGGTGATATTCAGTGGTACCATCAGGCTTAGCACGCTTTAGCCAGTAAGCAGATCTGTTAACTGACTGAAACGCTTTGAATATCAGCCTCATACTTTATAAAGTATGACTTAGTTTGGAAGCCCCATCCCAGCTTCCCCAAACACCACACCAAGGAGTGCCTATCTGTAGTCCACGTAAAAGCATCCATATTCTTGTTCGCAAGCATATATGTGCAAACATATAAACCAATCAGATATTATAAGATGCATTTCCCATGCACCGAAAATACTTTGCTCCCAAAGAGTTACCCACAGGCAAGTATGAATATCTGTTCAGAGGGCTTGAT
Organism: Ichthyophis bannanicus; assembly: GCA_033557465.1. NCBI lineage: Eukaryota > Metazoa > Chordata > Amphibia > Gymnophiona > Ichthyophiidae > Ichthyophis > Ichthyophis bannanicus. Next base: position 48,094,696 of record CM066046.1, read on the forward strand.
ACTCGACTACCTGCTTGTAGTAATTATAAGCCACTCTGATGCCCTTCAGCCTGGGCGGTATATCAAAAAATTGCATAAACATAAACACTAGGTCGGCCATCATTTAAAATTAAGCACCTGCACCAATGCTTAACATTATTCATGTATTTAGCAGCACTATCTCTTTAAATAGTGCCCCTGAATACACGCATAAGTGGTGACCACACTGGTAACTATCCATTTAGTTTTAGTCCTGTTATTCAAAAGGCCTAAATCTATATGTACATCTTATCCATTTAAAGGCACATTTTAGAAAGGCCATGTAGGTCATATTTGGGAAGTCCATGTTAAAATGTCTGAAATTCTATGGGAGGGGCAGCAGTGGTGGTGGGCCTTGTAAAATGTGTCTTTCCTCACCCTAAAAGATACACATGTCCGCTGCGTAAACTTGTACATGTTGGATATGGATGTCTGCTATTTTGTTTCAGATTGCTCCTGTGTATCCCTCCCCCTATAATGTCCCAGCCTGCAATTTTGCAAAAGGGGACTTGCAGAGGCATGAGAGCCAGGAGAAATATTTGCCTTTTTTACTTACAGGCAGGATTTTTTGAAGGAGCCACAACTGTCCGGGGAACAAGGTGTTATTTTATTCTTCACAGCTTCCTGTATACCTTTCAAAATGTGCTATCATCAGCTTCTAGCACAGTCATGGGAACAAATGGAAGTGCTCCCGCAGCTGTGTTGCTGCGATCGAGCTGCTAGTGACTTGGAGGGGGGCTGGCTAGTGGCAAGAAAGGGCTGCTGGTGAGTTGAGGAGGGCTAGCTGAGGGCAGGAAAGAGCTGCTGGTGAGCCAGGAGGCAGAAAAGGGGCTGCTGGTCATTGGGGGAGCTGCTAGTGAGCGGGGGGGGGGGGGGCAGGGGGGCTGCTGGTAGCAAGGGCTGCTGGTGAGTGGGGTAATTGCTGGGGGCAGGAGAAGGACTGCTGGAGAGTGGGGAGGGTTTGCTGATGAGTGGGTGGGGGGTTGCTGAAAGCAGGAGAAGGGCTGCTGTTGAGTGTGGAGGGTGGCTGGGGCTGGAGATGGGGCCTGGTGAATCTGGGGTTTGCTGAGGGCTGGAGATGGGCTGCTAGTGAGTCGAGGGGGTGGCTGGAGGTCAGAAGTTAGAGGTAGAGAAAAGAAGGGAAACAAGGATGGGTTGGGGACAGAACTGGATCAAAACAGCTAAAGAGGAAAAAGGCAGGAGAAATTTCAGGTCTAGAGGAGGAGTTAGGGCTTTATGATGGGGGAATTCTGAGCAAAAATGTATTAATAAAGCACGCAGAATTTTAAAATACTGCATGAAGAATTTTCATAATTTTTGTGCAGAATTTAAAAAGTTTGGCACTGAATTCCCCCAGATGTAAGCTATGGACATCTTTACTGGCAAACTGAGATGTGGAGGGTGGGTCTAAAATCAGGCGCATTGTGTATCTTTATCATCCCTGTCCCAGACACGCCCCAACAGACCCCCATGCAACTTGGACATTATCACGCCAGACCCTGCTGTTGACTTACTGTCTCCTTGCTTGTATGCTGTGTCCTGCTACCTAATCTGCTGCCTGCTTGTGTCTTCCAGTCTCCGCTGCTGCTACGCTCCCTCTGAGACCTCCCAGACGCTTGTGCCGGCCCGGTCACGGGACCGACGCAAGATCAGGTGACTACTCACTGATTTCTTCAAAAGGCATCATTGCTGAGCCGCATGCCAAAGGAGCTCCTTGGGCGCCCTCCTTGTGGCGACTTCAGGGTGTTACATCCTCACTGCCTTATTAATCAGCCTAAGCCCAGATCAGGATTCCTCTTTGCTCTTATTGGGTTCCTTTTTTCTCTACTCCTTTTCATCGCTATAAGCAGGATCTCGGTCTGTATCTCCCATCAACATCACTGTTTCCCGGGACCCTCCTACACCCCTATTATCAATAATCTTGTGTATTGCCCTCTTCTGTCCAGGTCAGATTCATTCATTCTTACTGCGGCCCCACTATCCACAGCAACTCCTTCTTACTCCTGTGGTCTTCTAAATTGTAGGTCTATCCAGGCAAAGACAATCTTAAAATTTGATCTCCTTGCACAATGTGACTTGGACATTTTGTTCCTCATGGAAACCTGGCTTTGGTCTGGAGAGGAGCACTCTTGAACTGTTGCCTCCCTTCTGACTACACCTTCCTCTCTGCCCCGAGAGCAGCCCGGGCAAGTGGTGGTATAACTGTCATATATCGTTCTGCCCTTTCCATTTTGGAACTTCACTCTTCCACTCTTTCTTTCCTGGAGGCTCTTCTTTTTTGGTTGCCAACACAACCAGTGGCCCATTTCCTTCTGCTCTATACCACGCCTTTCCCCTGGCTCTTTTCTGGATTCTTTTGCTCACTATCTCAGATGCTGTAACATCTTTTCCTAATTTATTCATCCTTGGTGATCTAAATTTCCATATAGATCTTCCTCTCAAGTCTCGAGATAGACTTTTCATCACCCACCTTATGGACCTTCAGCTTGTTCATCGCATCCCTTTCCCTACCCACTCTGCCAGTCATACTCTTGACTTGATCATCTCATCCCCTGAATGCACTTCACAACTCTTATGGCCAGTTTCTCTGTTTCTCCCTTGGACCAACCATTTCCTCATTCTTTTCTCTCTTCTTCCTCCTCCCCCCCCCCCCCAACCAAAGCTCCAGCGTTTCCTCTTTCTCCTCTGAGATTCTCTCACAGGTTCACACCCTTCCCCAGTCTCTTTCTGTTAGTGATCAGGCATCCCATTGGGATTCTCTATTTCTCTCAGCCTTGGTATCATGGTGGTCATTGCTCCCGCCTGACCAATTCAACACAAACAGCATCTTACTCAACCTTGGTATCATGGTGGTCTTCACCTTGCCCACTCACAGCTCCGCAGGGCAGAAAGCAGTTGGCAGCACCTCAAATCTCTTGATGCCCTCCCGGTTTTGTGCACCTCTCACCTCTCCTACCATCACCTGATTGTTAGTGTCAAGAGGGATTACTACTCTATGCTCATCACTCGCTTCTCCTCCCAATCTCGGCAACTATTTTCCATTCTCTCCTCATTAGCAACACCTCCATCTCATTCCTCTGATATTGACAATTCTCCTACCTCCTCTTAGTTAGCTGACTTCTTTCACAATAAGGTCCCTATGCTTCATTACAGTTTTCCCCAAGTCTCCCCTTTCATCCTTGATGCTTCAGTGCCTCATATACCCTCTACTCTTGAAATGGCACACTCTTGGAGCACCTTCAACCCAATCTCCTCTGCTGCCCTGTCTAAAGTTCTCAGTTCTTCTTGGAAGACCTCTCAACCCCCTCTCCTCTTCCTGGATCTCCCAAGACTCTCTGGCACTTACTCCAGTTGTTCCTACTATATTCAACAACAGCTTGTCTACTGGTGTTTTCTCTCCCATTTAAAAAGTTGCTAACTTTCTCTCTCTGCTGAAAAAACCCTCCCTTGATAAGTCTCTATCGACAAACTATCGTTCATTGTCTAGCCTGCCCTTCCTTACCAAACTCTTAGAGAAACTTGTCTCTCAACAATTGGTCTTCCAGCTGGAACGAACAAACACTGCACCCTCGTCAATCAGGCTTTTGCCCTGGTCACTCCACTGAAACCATCTTGCTTTCCATGCTTAGTGAAGTTCATCGCTCTTTGGATTGCGGGGATGTCACCATTGCTGTCTCCTTGGATCTATCTGCGGCTTTCGATCTTGTTAACCACGATCTTCTTCTTTCCCGGTTGCATGATATTGGGCTTTGTGGTACTGTTCTTTCACAAAGCACTTTCCGTGTCATCAAAGGATCTTCTACTTCCTCTGCATATCCTCTAATATGTGAGGTACCTTAGGGTTCGGTATTAGCATCTCTTCTTTTCACATTTTTCTCTCAACTCTGGTTCTCATAATTCAGCAACTGGGCATTTCAAGTTACTTCTATGCTGATGATATTCTTTTGTTTCACACAGATCCAGCTTGCCCAGAACTCTCTCCTTTAAACATTTGTCTCTTTTGTGTCACAGCCTGGCTAACTGCCAACCATCTTCAACTTAACCTCTCAGAAACCACCGCTACCTGGCTCACTGGTCCTATATCTTCCCCTTCTGTGCCCCCAGCTCTTGATGGTATTCCAATTTGCCTTACATCATCCTTCTGCTATCTCGGAGTAATTCTTGATTCCACTCTTTCCTTCCATGACCATATCATTCAGCTCACACAGTGTTCACTTTCTTTCCTCTGCCGTATCTGAGCCATTCTCCCACTCCTATCCATAGCTGCCTTGACCACTCTTGTTGTTTCCTCTTGTCCTGACTAGATTAGTTTATTGTAATGTAAGGTTAACTGGTCTTCCTCAGTCCTCTTTGAAATGCCTCCAATTCTCCACTCCTCATCCGCCTCCACTGGCTCACCATATCCTCCTATATTCAGTAATAAGATCCTCACCCCAGCCTATCTAGCTTCCTTTCTCATTCTACATGCCCCTCAGCGTTCCCTCCGTTCCATCCACAAGAACCATTTGTTTCTACCCTCTCCCTCCCAAGCACATCTTGAATCAACATGTCATTCTGCTTTCTATTTTTTTGGACCCTCACTTTGGAACAATCTTCCCTCTTCTCTCCAGTTAGAACTCTCCTTTAACAAGTTCAAGGCTCAACTTAAAACCCATCTTTTTTGTATTGCTTTCCATCTCTCACCAGACTCTTTCAATTGACTCCCTCTTGTGCCTTCCTTCCCCTCCATTCTCCTCCCTTCTCCTGCTCCTTTTGCCCCTCATGTGCCATATCTTGTGCCCCTCCCCCCTCTTTCCTATACACTAATTTGGCATTCCTTTCCTTTCCTTTCTAGGGTTTTAATATATTTTTATTGTAAACAGCTATGCTGTTCCCACAATAAGCGGTATGTCAAGTTTTAATAAAATGAAATGAAAAATGAAATGTGTATATTTGGGCCTTTCTAAAATGGATTGGGAGGTGTCCATTTGATCTCCACGTCTGAGTTGGCATTTTCGGACATGGAAATCACCAATAGGGCTTCTAAAATGACTTCCTTAGTGACTAAATATTGCCAGATAAGTGCTGTCCCCGCTTTTGTTCCCCCCCCCCCAATTCCAGCTCATTACTACATTTGATTAAACTCTGTCCATTAGTGCGTTAGCCTAATTTTATCCAGAGTACAACAGAAAATATACACATAAGCGTGTAATACATTTGCCACCTGCCGGTTAACTCATAACTTATTTTGAACATCAAGTTCATAGCGCATAGCCGTTTTCAGCAATAATTTGCCCTTAGGGCAATAAACTGTTAATAATATGTAACCTTATACTTGTTGGTACCAAAGCCTGGTATTTATTTAAATTATCAGTGATTCCACGATATCCCTTTTGAGGGTACATATTGTCACCAGCAGTGGCTGGACTGGGGCGTAGGCAGCCAGTCACACTGCTGGGCCTGACCTTTCTTTATGAAAAGGAGTAGTTGAGACTGAGTGGTCAGGTTTAAGAAGGATTTTATTCCCCTCCCGGGGTTTGGATTTTCAAAAACAGTACAAAACACAAGAACTCAAAATACAGCCATGCTTCTGGCAAACTGAAGGTGAAAACAAAACACAGCTTCTCGCTTGAACAAAAACAGGAATAATAATAAACAGAATCCAAATGAAAATGCTGACAGTCTCTTCTGTGCTCATTCAGCTCTCTACAAGGCACTCTTGTCTTTAGCTAGCGCAGAGAACTTATATCAGCCATTAACAAAGAGCAATCCATGTCCTCAATACAGGGATTTAAGCTACTTGGTTCTGTAATCATTGGTTCTTCAACCACATTATTTTCTCTAGGGCAGAAAGTTTGAAACCTCCTCAAATCAGTCTCTGAACTCTCATCACAGCCCTCTCCACAATAAGGCAGGTAGTTATCAGATAGCTTGTAAAAGCAGGACGGAGAAACAGCTCTGTTTAAACCTGCTTTCTCTTTGTAGCTTTTCAATCGCCTACCTCTTGTGCCTGGCATTAGCTCATAACACTGTCCTGTTCTGGTCCTGACAGACTTTTCTCCTGGAAGTCTTCTGCAGGGTTTTAGAGACATACATTCATCCTCATCACTCATACAAATATCTTCAACTGAATTACTTTCCCTCTCACAGGGTTGTAAGTATTTCAGGCAGCTCTGCTTTTCAATTATATATGGCTTCTTACCAGCTGCCTTACGTTCCTTCCACTGAGCTCTGTGCCTGGGAAAATCACACTGCGTCAGAGGAGAGTGTTTCCTGTAACTAATCTCTCTTGTTGCAGGTAGCTTTGTTCCCCTTTGCAAATTCCTCCTTGGCTTTCTGCTCCAAAGGTCAGGTAATTCAGAGTCAGTATAGGAATATTCTGAACCTCCGTCTGAGACCTGCAAGTTCCCTCTTACTTGCCAAGCTTCTGCAGCTTCCTGTTCCTCGTGAACTCTGAGATCTCCCTGATCTCTCTGGTCTAACTCTGTTTGCTTTGGACATTCTTTATACAGCCTTCGGGGCGTTTTCTTGTCCATGTGAAAACTGTTTTCCTGATTAACTGGGGAGTGTTTGCTAGCTAGGCGTGCCTTCAGACCTCGTGTCTCAGCTGTTTTGGTTGCCTATGGTAACTGGGAAGCTTTTGATCTCCCTGCCTGTCAGAATCTGAGCTAAACCCAGCAGATTTCTGTGTTTTAAAGGCACAGGGCAGATCTTCCGTGTCACACATCCCACTCCCTAAGATATTACGAGCTGCGGACGTCCTCGTCGGACAGCACGTAATCTCATCTGAGTTGAATCTTTTGTTCACTACATGTACCAACCTCACTTCCGCTGACCTTTCACGCCAAGGCTTCAGCAGGTTCAAGTGGTATACTTGGCGGCGCCCTTTTTCATTTTCCACTTTGTAGGAAACAGGACCCACCTGGCCAACTATTGTACCCGGGCCTTTCCATCTGGCCTCAAACTTCGGACCAGCGTCCGCTACTAGGATTAAAACTTTATCTCCTATGGATAAATTCCTTGTTTTAGTCCCCCGGTCATAATATTTTTTCTGCCGGCGCTGGCTGGCGTGCAGATTGTCCATAGACACTCGGGATGTCCGTTCTAAACGGTTCCTGAGGTCTTTTAGAAATTGGGGTACCCCTACTTCTGTCTCATCTGGTGCAACCCACTGCTCCCTAAGGATATCTAGGATCCCCCTCGGAGCCCTACCAAACAACAGCTCGTAAGGTGATGCCCCCAACGATGCCTGTACACGCTCATGACATGTGTAAAGGACGAATGGGAGGACATTGTCCCATTCAACCATATTCCCTCCTAAGCTCCGCCTTAACATCTGCTTTAAGGATGGACTGGGGATGGTACGCTGAGGTGCGGATATGACGTATCCCAAAGGCATCCCAAAGCATGGCCAAGTGTTTTGACGTAAAATTTGTCCCTTGTTCTGTTAAGATCTCTTGGGGAAACCCAATCTCACAAAACAACTTTATGAGCTCTATTGATATGGTTTTCGCAGAAATGTTGCGCAGGGGTTGCATGGTCCATGATCACTAAAATATATTGGAAACCCCTTGGTGTTCTTATTAACGGGCCTACAATATCCATTGCTAATCGCCTCACTGGGGTTGCAATGGTGGGTGGTGAAACCATCAGTACTGGCTTTGGTTTGGCAGCCGTGACCTGTTGGCATGCTGGACAGGACTCGCAATACCGGGTTGTTTCTTTAAACACTCCCGGCCACTGTTCCCTCTAAGCTGTGCGCGTGTGCGCGCACACACCTCGCCGAGCAAGCGCACATACTTTACAACAGAGCACACAAAAATTACGGTTCTGATTCTGATAGAAAACAACACAGATGTCTTAAAATTTAAAAGTTGTTGTGCATTTACAGTTTTCACAAGTTCTACAATATTTTCTAGTGCAATCAATGTGGTGTACGTACTGTATTCTGACATGTAGTCAAATTTTAAAGTATATAACTCCGAGTGTCGTTATGTGGCGCACAAAAATTTGACCTGCCTTCAAAAGCTGCACAGCTGATGTTTTATGCGCACACAGCCTACAGAAAATTAGAGGGAACATTACTCCCGGCCAGTAAAAGCGAGCTAGCACCTGGTCTAATGTCCCTTGGACACCTTTATGACTGCCTACGGGGTGGTCGTGCGCCAATTTCAAGACTACCGATTTAAAGGTAGTTGGCACCACCAACTGCTTGCGTACAGTACCTGTTCTGGGATCTGCGCTCTCCCTGTACAACAGTTCCCCTTCTAAGAAGAACCTGGGTAAAACTGTCCTAGCCTCTTGAGCATACTCGAATGCCCTTTTCAATGCTGGATCACCCTGCTGTTCTTTAGGGAAGGAAGGAAATTTCTTCACCAGCTCGGCTGGCACCCAAGGTAAACCCTCCCCGGCTTCCAGGTCTGCTCTTCCCTGCGACCTCTGTCTCCTCTCTTGACGTCTTTTTGCTTTATTCTTCCTGACCTTTTTAGGAAGGTTAACTAAATCCTCATTGGAGGGAAGTATGTCTTGGGGTTCCTCATCTGGGTTGGACTCTGGCTCTGGGGGTATGTCCCTATCCTCGGGCACTTCATCTGGCTCTGATAGCGGACATCCCTGCCCCTGAGACCTTACTTTGGGACCTAGTGGAAACTAGACCTATTCTTTCATCTAGCCTCTCCTTAAGGGCTTTTTGAAAAGAAGGCCAATCCCTTCCTAACACCACCTCTCTCTTGGAAGGTGTGGGATTACCACTATTGGCACTTTCTCACTGGTACCTAGTCCCTCTATAAGCACATCATATAATGAGTAATAGGATGAGGTTCCACGCATACATTTCACTTTCACATTCGGGGGTATCTGGCATAGGACAGAGGGGTTACTAGTCAGAATAGCCTGCCACATCGTATGTGAGACCATACTCTGGTCTGCTCCTGTATCAAGGAGTGCTACAGCCTTCACACCCTCCACCTGGACATCTATGAGAAATCCTCCCCCAGGGTCTCTTTCTCCCCCTGAGATAAGGGCCATACGCTCTTTACAGTCCCTCCGCATGTGACCACTTTTCCCGCATTGAAAACATTTCATCACATCATCATATTTCCTTACATTTTCCCTCCGTACCTTAGGAGTATAGGCTTTCTTTATACCTGGCATTCTTTCCTTGCCCGTTACTCTTAGAATGCTATCCCTGGAAGCCCCGGCTAACTCAGCTTCAAAATAACATTCTGTCAGTTCAGCCGCTTCCCTAGTGGATTTGCACTTCTGTAACAACAAGAAAGCTTTTACTTCCGGCGGTACAGCCTCAAAATATTGCTCAAGGAGCACAGCGTCCATCAAAGAGTCCACTGTTGCCTTCTCTGGAGCAAGCCATTTTGTTGCTAGACCTTTAAGTTGCTGCATCAAAGCTTTCGGCATCTCTTTAGGCAAGAGCTTTGCCTCTCTAAAAAGACGTCGATAGTGCGTAGGTGTTAAACCTAGCCTATCTCTCACGGCTAATTTTACGTCCGGGTAATTGGATGCTAGGCCTGCAGGCATCGCCTTGTAGGCCGCCAATGCCTCTCCGGTTAAAGACAAGGCGAACCTAACGGCCCACTGGTCTAGTGGCCATTTAGCCGCCTCCGCAATCCTTTCAAAGGCATCAGAGTAGTCGTCAAAATTGTCAGTCTTTTGCAAAGGCCCCAGTGCCAGTGCACTACAGTTTTGCAGTCCTACCACAGGTGGTACCGGTACGCCTTCCTCATCTGTGGTGGGTGTCCTCTTTAGTAGCACGGTTAGCAAGTCCATGAGCGGCTTCTGCTGTGCAGCCAGTGCTGCCATAGTCCTATCCTGGGCTTGTTGTGCAAGCTTACTCTGGGCTTTCCATTGTTCCTCCATCCATCGGAGCATGTCCTGGGGATCCATCCCGGCGTTGAGGTATACCTGTATGGGAGAGAAAAAAAACAGGGCCCACCAAGTGCGGCACAATATATATTTTTTTCTTTTCCCTGTCTGCTTTTAGCAAGGTATTACTTCCTCCCCCTTTCTCAGCAATCCTCACCACCCGTGCCCACCTACTTATACCTCAGCACGGTGTAGGATCTCACGTTGAGAAAGGTTCTTTGCACGCCTCCTTCAGGTCAGCCTGTGGACGTCCACTCTGTGTCAGGATTTTCCTTTGCTGCTGTTTTTTTTTTTCTTCAGCCAATTGTATTTCCTCTCAGGAAAAAGCCTTGGGTAGTACTTTTTTTTTTCCAAAAATCCAAATTACTACGCCATTTATGTCACCAGCAGTGGCTGGACTGGGGCGTAGGCAGCCAGTCACACTGCTGGGCCTGACCCTTCTTTATGAAAAGGAGTAGTTGAGACTGAGTGGTCAGGTTTAAGAAGGATTTTATTCCCCTCCCGGGGTTTGGATTTTCAAAAACAGTACAAAACACAAGAACTCAAAATACAGCCATGCTTCTGGCAAATTGAAGGTGAAAACAAAACACAGCTTCTCGCTTGAACAAAAACAGGAATAATAATAAACAGAATCCAAATGAAAATGCTGACAGTCTCTTCTGTGCTCATTCAGCTCTCTACAAGGCACTCTTGTCTTTAGCTAGTACAGAGAACTTATATCAGCCATTAACAAAGAGCCATCCATGTCCTCAATACAGGGATTTAAGCTACTTGGTTCTGTAATCATTGGTTCTTCAACCACATTATTTTCTCTAGGGCAGAAAGTTTGAAACCTCCTCAAATCAGTCTCTGAACTCTCATCACAGCCCTCTCCACAATAAGGCAGGTAGTTATCAGATAGCTTGTAAAAGCAGGATGGAGAAACAGCTCTGTTTAAACCTGCTTTCTCTTTGTAGCTTTTCAATCGCCTACCTCTTATGCCTGGCATTAGCTCATAACACTGTCCTGTTCTGGTCCTGACAGACTTTTCTCCTGGAAGTCTTCTGCAGGGTTTTAGAGACATACATTCATCCTCATCACTCATACAAATATCTTCAACTGAATTACTTTCCCTCTCACAGGGTTGTAAGTATTTCAGGCAGCTCTGCTTTTCAATTATATATGGCTTCTTACCAGCTGCCTCACGTTCCTTCCACTGAGCTCTGTGCCTGGGAAAATCACACTGCGTCAGAGGAGAGTGTTTCCTGTAACTAATCTCTCTTGTTGCAGGTAGCTTTGTTCCCCTTTGCAAATTCCTCCTTGGCTTTCTGCTCCAAGGGTCAGGTAATTCAGAGTCAGTATAGGAATATTCTGAACCTCCGTCTGAGACCTGCAAGTTCCCTCTTACTTGCCAAGCTTCTGCAGCTTCCTGTTCCTCGTGAACTCCGAGATCTCCCTGATCTCTCTGGTCTAACTCTGTTTGCTTTGGACATTCTTTATACAGCCTTCGGGGCGTTTTCTTGCCCATGTGTAAACTGTTTTCCTGATTGACTGGGTAGTGTTTGCTAGCTAGGCGTGCCTTCAGACCTCGTGTCTCAGCCTGTTTTGGTTGCCTATGGTAACTGAGAAGCTTTTGATCTCCCTGCCTGTCAGAATCTGAGCTAAACCCAGCAGATTTCTGTGTTTTAAAGGCACAGGGCAGATCTTCTGTGTCACAATATTTATACTAATAATTGGGTGCATCGATATACATGTGTGAATACATGCAATTGTCCCCAACCTCTCTGAGGGAAAGAGGCAATAATGAAACATGCACAGAATTCAGCTGCACTGTGCAAAGGAATGCCTCTTCCATCCCTGGGGTACGGTGAGAGGACCGCTGATCAGAAACAACTCAGAACTCGGCTTTAGCTGTGTACAATGCAGACAAAAGCCAATAATCATAGGCGGCTACCCGGATAAGGACACTGAGAGAGAGATTCAGCAGCACCATCCCAATCCACTGAATATCTCCACCGACCGCTCTGGTGCTGTCTGGTTAGTGCAGGGAGCAGTCCATTGGTGGCGCCGGGGCGGTATGGCCATTATCCAGATAAATGCTAACCTTAGCTGCTCTGTTGACCAAGAGACCAGGGTTCAGTACTCACTGGAACTCCTTGTGGCCTTGGGCAAGCCACTTTACCTTCCATTGCCTTGGAAGAAAGGCCTTGCAGTCTACTTCCGGTCACGTCTTGACAAGAAAATCCAGGGGCTGCAGGGTTGCCATGACTGAGCATTGACTCAGCGGCATACATTGCACTGCATTGCATCTGGACCGTGGTCATTTTCAGCCAGCAGTTACCAGATAGCTCAGGCCACACGAAAAGCAGGCCTGGATTGCTATCTGGATACGGCCGACTGTAAATTGCCACCACTTGCATAAGATTGGCATTTATCTGGATTGCAGACAATCAGAATATTCAGCAGCAGCCACTATCTGGAAACTGCCACTAAATATCTGGATTATATTTAAGAACTGCGGCTTCTGCTATGTTTTTTAAATATCAGCTGTTTTGAAAACCGGCCTATGTATTTTTAAAGTGGTGGTGTAGGTGTATGTTACTGACCTAAAGTCTGAGAACTCACAAATTTTTACAAGAACACGGTACAAATTTCTTCCTTGTGGGTGTATGTGAAAGTTTACTCTCACTTCTAAGAGCCTGTCCCAAGTAGTTTCTGGAATCCGTTCTGTGCCTTCTTCATCTTCTGCACATAGGTTGCTGCAAACACTTGCTCCGGTCATAGATCACAGATGAGTGATGCTGCAAGTCCTTGTGAGTTCCAACTAGTCTTATATCAAGTCATTTATTTATCTTCCAATGCCCAGCTTAACTGGGACACCCACGGTGGGATCCTTGTAGGAGGACAGCAGACCGAAATGAGCAGAGTCCCCATGCAGTGCTTCTTTATCTGTTCCTATCTCTAACTGAATTCTGAAGAGATCTTTGTAACGTCTTTGTACAAATTGATGAGTTCTCAGACTTTAGTCGTAACATGTCAATCACAAAGTGTCTGCACAGGCACATGTCAGTGAAATTTTATTTTATTTCGTTTTATTTATCAGGTCTTTTATACCGCTTTATCATTTCAGTCAAAGCGGTTTACATTGTAACTTAATCTTGGAAATGTACATTAAACAATGATCAGGTGAAGCTAGCGTACCCAAGAACTTGCAAAATAAACATAATCATTTAAATTGAGCACAATACTGGATGAGTTGCCAATACAAAATTGGAGTAGTAAGATCTCAATACCTTGAAACACCCCCTCCCACCACCACTGCGTTTTGAACTATTTGCAGTAAATTTAAAGCAGTTGGTTACAAACCCACATATATGACATTGAAGTAGACAAGGATGGGAAGTGCTGTTGCATATATTACTGCACAGAAGTCAGCAGTCTACAAAAAAAAGGTGTAATCTTCTTAACATAAGTAATTTTTAAGAAGGTGGAATGTACTACTCTATTAATCTGTGGATAAAATGAAAATTTAGTATCCTGCGGTATTTCTAAATACCTTACTTATACCTTCACCAGTGTAGATGCCCCTTTTAAGAAAATGTGCATGGGGAGACAAAACCATTTACTCTATGCATAATTAAAGCTTCTGTTTTTAATACTAAAAACTCCCAACCCTGTTTATACCTCGGTTCTTATTATCTGTCCCAAGCATGAATGGATTTTGTCACAGTACTGGTTTTTAGCACTACTGCCAGAAAGTTATTTCAGAAATCTACAACCTTCTCATTGAAGATTGGTTTCCTCATGCTTCTTCTGAATCTTCCTTCCTTGAAATTCCTTCTTTATGGAAAGTTTTATTTTCTAGTGATTTATTAATGTCTGTCAAATATTGGAATGGCTTCAATAAATAATAGGAAGGTGAACTTTTCCACAGGAAGAAATTTCAAGGACAATGGTCATGATAAGTTACACTGATCCTTTCTAAAGTAATGCTACTGTCTCTGAAGCTGCCTTCACTAGTGAAGAACCTGCTTGAGGTTGTTACGACCCCAAAACATAAAGGTGATCCTCACATTCAGACCAGAAGAGTGAAAAGTTTCAGGCAACCATGGAAAAGAATTCTGCAGTTGTTAGTAGTCTACGGGGTCATTCTAGAAGCTCTATTTGTGATTTGAGGGTCTGAAAATGCCCTTTCAGATATTCCAATCATATCCACGTCTTGAAAGCAATTTTATGAAGCCCTGAATTTACGCTTGCATAGCGCGATCACATCCATGTCACGTGAGAGAATGGCAGAGATGATCCAGGGTGGTCCAGAAAAGATCCATATATATGGTTGATTTTAAAATGGTGCCACACATTTAATCCCACTGGTCGACATGTCCATGTTTCTACCTGCTCATGGTCACGAATCTGCACTTGAAAAGTGCTTGTTTCAGCCAGCTATCAACAGTTGAGAGAAGAGATGAGACCTCTCACTCCCCCAATATTTTTTGCCCACTCAAAACAACATCAAGGTATACAGAGAGGCCTTTTTGTTTTGCAGTCGTGATGCTACACATCCCCATTTGCAAAATGGCAGGCTGCAACATGTATGTGGGATCAGATACACACACGCATTCTGAAATACTATGCCAACATATCTATGTTGCCGGTTTCGGAAATGTTCATATTTTGCACATGCACTTTTCTAAAATTGCCTTTTAACCTGGGGCTTTATTCTGCATTTCCCCATTCCTTCTTATTTCACGGATACATTTATCTTTTGGGGTCAATTTTAGTAGGTATTTACACGTGGCCACCTTCTCTGCTGCCCCTCCCATGGAATTTCAGATGTTTCGACTTGGACGTCCCAGATGGCACCTCAGCAACCTTTCTAAAATGTGCAGAAAACAGAAACAGGAAAGTGCCGCAAGAAATGGGTGCAGACTCTAGCTACTGCCTTGCTGTACTGTTTGCTACCTGCTTGTTGACAGAAAACGGGGAAGTGAAGCTGAAGTGGACAAAGCAGAGCTGAAAATAGTTTTGTTCTGCTTCTTTTTTATCAGGGTAATATCTCCAAAAGACTGTTCTCCTGTGCAGATATGCCAAGGGGGATCAATTTTTAAGTAGGCAATTTTGAACCTCTCTCTCAACGCAGCTCAAGCCTTGCCCCATTCTGCTTATGGCCCTCCCCCTCTCTCCCCCTTTGCAGCATTTCCCTACTAGTATAGTGACCCAAAAGGTCTCAGATGTTCCTCTCACTGCGGACACTTCCTGCCTGTTAATCTGGCAGCAGGAAGTGTTAGCAGTGAGATCTGAAGTTGCTCGGGTTGTGTGCAGGCAGAATTAAAAAGTGAATGGCTGGACCGAGTTCCCAACGTTTCACAAGTTTCCTCATTTTAGATGGGATATGGCCCTCTGAAATGGGATTCTCCTGCTCAATGTAGGGAATTTAGCAGGTCTGTCTGTGTCCTGTCTGCAGTGTCTGCCCCAGGCTCAGCCCTCCCATCTTGTGAGTACAAAATAGGAGGGGGCGAAGCTGGAGAAGATACTGCAGAATGCAATGCAATTGCTCTGCTTCCTTCTGTAGCCCTGGGCCCTCTTCTCCTTTGCCTGCATGCAGCCTGTCAGGGAAGTACTGCTATAGCAAACCAGTTCTGCCTATATTGCCTGTTCATAAATCCCAGCCTGGTAGAAGTTAAGGAGGTTAGTTGCTGTTGGGTGTTGGATTACGTTTGGGATCTTTTATGCTGATCTACACAGGATGGTAGAGAGTCAAAGAGGAAGACAAGAAAGCTGACTTGGATAAAGAAGAATATCCTACAAATCAGGGGTTCCTTGAACTCCTTGGGCAGAAGGCCATATTGGACCTTTCAGCTAGTGAAAGCAGGGCTGGCCCGTCCACTAGGCGGCCGTCTAGGGTGGCAGACCTCTATGGTCGGCATGGCACCAGCAGCAGTCCATGTGATTTGGCACACATGGCCTGCTGCTCCTGATCCTCTCCCCCGACAAGAAGTTGTGTCGAAGAGAGATCAGAATCGGCAGGCCATGTGTGCCAAAGTACATGGCCTGCCATGGGCCGGTGCTGCTGACACCCCCCCCCCCTGCCCCAAGGCCCTGCTGATGGACTTGGCAGCAGCAGTGACATGGTGGGGATGGGGGGCACGGCTGGGGCTTCTTCCTGAGGCAGCAGAAACCCTTGGACCGGCCCTGAGTGAAAGGGCTGAGTATCTTGCTAACCTACCCTCTTAAGGAGGAGTTTGTCCTCTGTTATGATCCAAAGTGCTCTTCTTTATTCATTGCTCTCCTTGGCTATAGTATATTTCAGTGGGAGACATGACTTTTCCCTATTTTTTCCATAGATTACTGAAGCTAAGTAATCTAAAATGGGCAAACACAATGACCCTTCTGTTTCCGCTATAATACTCTGTCATATGGCTTTGAGCAGCTATTATTCAATAGGCTCTTTGACACAGCCATTCTCGGACCATCAGTAAATGCAGTTTTACTGTAGGATAGACGGGCTTAGTGAAATTCATGCTCCTAGGATTGCTGCAGTTTAGTTTCATTAAGCAATTGGATTTTTTTGTCTTACCATTATCTTTTAACCTGTTCTGATAATGAAAAAAGGACATCCCCAGCATATACAGGCCCACACACAAATCTACCTCAAAGGCACACATTGCATTGCATTGCATTGTGTGTGTGTATGTATATATATATCTATATATGTATATAGTCAGACACACCAAAAGAAGCCAGGCATGTGATTCATTCTTATTTTCCGCTTATCACTGTTCTTAAAGATACATGCATTTATTATTTGGCTTTACTCACACTTTTTTCAGTAGCAACCGAAGGCAGGTTACATTCAGATATAGTAGGCATTTCCCTTTCCCAGAGAGCTTTCAGTTTAAATATGTACCTTGAGTGAATGCAAAGATGCAAACTTAAGTGACTTGTACAAGATCATAAGTAAAGACAGTGGAATTTGAACCTTGTTCTCAGCCTGCCATTCTAATCACTAGGGTACTCCTCCACCCATTCAAGACCTTGCTCAGCCATTTAGCAACTTTTTCTTTATCCAGGGAAACATTTGTTTATTTATTTAAATGGATTTCTATACCGCCTTTTCCTACAATCAAGGCGGTCTACACAGCAAACAATCAACCAAATACTGTGTCTAGTGTGTGCATGCATTGAGCAGTGAGTGCGTGTGTGTGTAGATGGTTGTTGATTCTTGGTGAGCTATTTACAACGTGTGTTATTTACAATACTATGTACATCAGGGCTTTACTTCAGTACTATAATCGTGTCGTGAGGGGAGGGTGGTTGATCTGGGGTATTGTCTGTTGCACAGTTTAAGTGATGTCACCGTAGTGCTCTATGAAGAGGGTCATTTTTAGCAGTTTCCTAAAGTCCTTAATGTCCGTTGTTGACCGTAGTTCATCAGGGAGGGTGTTCCAAATTGTTGGTGCCGCCTTTGATAAGGCTCGTTTTTCGGTGTCCTTGCGTACCTTGGTGAAGTCTCTTTGTGTGTTGGCACGGTTGGATATGCCTCTCCTCCTCGGTCTTGTGCTGCTGTCAGGTTTTATGAGTGGGTGTAGGCTGAAAGCTGATGATTGTTGTTTGATTTTGAATATGTGTATGACTGTCTTGTATTTGATGCGGGATGCAATTAGTAGCCAATGGAGCTCTTTTAGAGTGGGTGTGATGTGTTCTTGTCTTGTGGTTCCAGTTATTATGCGTGCTGCTGTGTTTTGCACCAATTGCAGTGGCCTGATTGTCTGTTTTGTTAGACCAAGATAGATTGGGTTGCAGAAGTCTAGGATTGGGGTTATTAGTGCCTGACAGGCTGTGCGGAAGTGTTCCTGAGAGAGGAGGGGCTTGAGGCGTCGGATTAGTCTCATCCTGTGGTATGCATTTTTGGTGGTTCTGCTGATGTGGGACTGAAGGTTCAGTTCTTTGTCCAGTGTCACTCCGAGGTATTTCACTTCTGGTTGTATGGGTATGGTTGTGTTGTCTATCTTGATGTTGCGAGGAGGGATGAAGTCAGAGTTTCGTGTGATGATTAGTGCCTCGGTCTTGCTGTAGTTTATGGTCAGGTTGTTGTCCTGAAACCAGCTGTTCATGTGCATGAGACATTCTGTTATCTTGGAGTAGTCTGGGTTGTTGAGGGTGATTGGTGTGTATATCATTATGTCGTCCACATAGATTGTGTATTTTATCCTGTGTTCTTTTATGATGCTGCATATTGGCTGGATGTAGAGGTTAAATAATAGTGCCGATAGGGCGGATCCGTGAGGTACACCTTGCATGACCTTTATGGGTCGAGATGTGTTGGAACCAATCTTGACCTGTATCTGTCTGTCTGTTAAGTAGGAGTGGAACCACCTCAGAGTGGCTCCGTGTAATCCGATGTTCTGTAGTCTTGTTAGTAGAGTTCCATGGTCCACTGTGTCAAATGCTGATGAAATCTCGATGAAGATCATGAGTATTCCATTCTTGCTGTTGTCTGTGATGTGTAGTATGTCGTTAAATAGGTATAACAGGAGTGTTTCGACTCCATGGTTGGGGCGGAAGCCGTGTTGGTTGAGATCTAGTTGTGCATGGTTGTCGATGTGGTCTTGTAGCTGATGTTGTACCGCTTTCTCAATGATCTTAGCCAGTAGAGGGATGCTTGAGATAGGCCTGTAGGCTGCTGGGTTGTTCTTGTCGAGTGGTGATTTCTTCAGGATTGGTCTTATTGTGGCAAGTTTTAGCAGGTCTGGCATGATTCCTTGGGTTAGTGAGCTGTTCACCATGTTGTGTATGGTAACATAGTAACATAGTAAGTGACGGCAGATAAAGACCAGCATGGTCCATCTAGTCTGCCCAGCAAGATGGCAAGAGTAGGTGCACCTGTCGCTCTGTGCAGGCCACCCCTCCCCATGTTTTTGTTTTTGTTTAGGGGTGAACCCACCACTCCATGTAGGACACCCTTATTTGTTGAGACGCTAGATAGTTCAGAAGTTAGATGGTACCATTTATTTTGCTTTTATCCTGTTGCTGTAAAGGGATCCACTGTGTTTGTCCCATGCCGTTTTGAATTCCGTGGATGAAGTTTGGCTTTGTTGCTTTAATCCATATAACTGGGCATGGGTCTGTTGGAGCCGTGCTTGTATTGAGTGTGGTGATGATGTGTGAGAGCAGCTCTGTGGATGGGATGCGGAATCTGTCCCAGGTTTTTCTTGAGGGGGTGATTGGTTTGGTGCTTGTGTCTGTTTTTCGTTGTGAAGTTGAATGGAATTTTTCTTGGATGTGGTCTGTGAATGCTTGTGGATCTATTTGCACTTCGCTCTCGGTTTTCTGTTCCTTGGTGAGGGTTTTCACAATTTCGAAGAGCTCTCTCTGTTTGTTGTTTGATTTGAGTATGATGTTAGTGTGTTATTCTTTCTTTCTTTGGTTGATGAGTTTGTTGTATTCTTTTTGTTTTGTTAAGTATAGTGCCTGAGTGTTGGGTGACTTGGTGTGTCTCCATCGCCGTTCTAACTTCTTGAGTTCCCTCTTCTCGTTCCGTATGACTTTTGAGTACCAGGGTGTGTGATGTGCTTTGGTGCGTCAAGCTTTCTTTGGTCTGTATTCAGTGGCTTTGGCAGCTGCATTGATGATACTGTTCCATTTTATGATTTGTTCGTCTAGATCCTCTGCTTCCGTGTTCAGGTGGGGTAGAGTGTCCTTTAGAAATTGGTCCTTGTCGCAGCTTTTAAATCTTCTTTGTGCTGGTTGGTTGTCCAGGTTCTTGTCGTGGTTTCGCCCCTGTGGCGTAATCTCTATTTTGATTATGTGATGGTCTGACCACGGTACAGGTGTGACATTGGGTGTTGATATGTTACCGCTGTCAAGTAGAAAGTTGGGCGCGAATATGAGGTCTAGTGATGATCCGTGTCTGTGCGTTGGTGTATTGATCAGTTGGGTATATTGTAAGGATCCCATGGCTCATAGAAAAGCTTCTGCATCCTTGGTGGATTTTAGGTTGAAATCTCCTAATAGTAGCAGGGGTTTGTGATTTGTGTTGACAGCACAGACCTCTTCTAGAGTTGAGGCTAGTTTATCTGGTGGCGCATTCGGGACTCTGTAGGTGAGGCATAGGGTCATCCGTTTGTTTTCCACAGTGATGGTGTTGCATTGGTTTGTGTTTGAGGCATTTCGTGACTTGAATCTTAGGCTGTTCCTTGCGATGATCAAGACCCCTCCTCCTCTCCGTTGTGCATGTGGGCAGTTGAATGCTGAGTAGGTGGATGGTACTAATTGATTAAGTAGTACGTTATAGGTGGGGGTGAGCCATGTTTCTGTGATGCACAGTGTGTCAGGACGTTGATCTTCTATGTGGTCTGCTATTGTGTTAATTTTGTTTCGTATGGATCTGGCGTTGATAAGCTCTATTGTGATTGTAGCTGGGGTGTTTAGTGGTCTCTGTGCTTCGTTTGTTTTTGTATGTGTGTTGGTCTTGTGCCTGTTTTGCTTCTTGTTCTTGGGAGTCTTGTGTGTGTTCCAGTGTGGATACTGGGTGTGTGTGTAGAGCAGTGCTGGATGCCATGGAGAAAAAAAAACACACAGAAAATCTCCTTCACACAGCTTTCTCATGCAAATCTTTTTTTGGCTTGCCCAGCCACCATCTTTCCTCTATTATGCTTGTTTGCACATTTCCTTTTCAACCCTGCTTTCAATCATACCTTGATGCGGGGGAGTCCTTACCAGCATGTACACATGCAAAATCCACATCAGTGAGCCGGTGTCCCTGTCTCTGCTGCAGCAGAGAAGAAATCACAATTAGTTTTATTACCCGCCAGCATAGGCCAAGCAGCTAATGAGGCAGATCATGAGAATGAGGATGGAGAAGGAGAGGGGAGAAAGGATGGTTTATGTGATAAAATGTTCATCATTTCCACCACGCCTCTCTGCTCAATCACCGCTGCCACACATGAGACATAAATCACAGCAGCAAACTTCTTAAAAGAAGAAATACAAAAAATAGTTGCTGGATATTCTCCTTCAGAGCTGTGACCTTCTTAACAGGAGGGGTCACTGGCTGTGGGAAATGGGGAGGAGTACAGGGGAGGCAAAGAAAGAGGTAAGTGACTTGAGCACAAGATTGAGAAATAGCAATAGGTCTTTGAGAATAACCCTCTTGGTAACTGTTTCTTAGAAAAATTTAAACAGAATTTGGAAGGAATCTGAATTCTGTACAACATATAACTGGAATAGCCTAGAGAGGAGATGAGAGGAGAGGAGTACAGCCCAACATTAATTTGGGCTGTACTCCTTGTGTATCACATATCACAAGGAGTACAGCCCAAATTAATGTTTGGGTATTTTCTAGAAGAATGGGGTGGTTTGATATTGGGACCTGCCAACAGGTTTTTAAAATTGGAGTAAGCATGGTAAAGATCCTGATCAGATTGAGGATTTTATTAAATTTTGTCTCCATTTCATCAGAATACAAAAATCCAATTATGAAATGTGATTGTCAAAAGTACTGTCGTTGTTGTTAAGCACTGTTGAGTCAATGTTGACTCCTGGCGTCCTTGTAGATAGTTGTCCTACACTGTGTTCCCAGTCAGGTGGCTCATTGTTGATAGAGTTGCTTCCGTAGCTGCTGTTATTCTATTGATCCATCTGATTGCTGGCCTTCCTCTTTTGTGTTGACCTTCAACCTTGCCAAGCATGATGTCTTTCTCTAATGATCTCTCTCTTCACATGATATGTCCAAAGTATGAAAGTCAAAGTCTTGTCATCTGAGCTTTTAAAGAAAGCTTAGGTTTGATCTCCTCTAGTACGGACTGGTTTGCACTTTGGGCTGTCCATGATATACACAGTATTCTTCGCTAGCTCTGTAATTCAAAGGCATCAATTTTCTTGCTGTCTGTCTTCTTCTCTTTCTAACTTTCGCATCCATTTGATGTTGTTGAAAATGCCATGGCTTGGACAAGTGAAATCTTGGTATACAGAGATACATCTTTGCACTTGAAAATCTTGTCTAGGCCATCTTTCATAGCTGAAGCCAAGAGCAATACATCACTGGATTTCTTGATTGCTTGTTGTTTTATTATTGATTAATACAAGCAATACAAGCAGGTTAAAGTTGTCTACTATTTCTATTGATTTTGCCAGTTGTCAAGATTTTTGCCTTCTTCATGTTAAGGTGCAGGCCCATGTTAAAACTATGTGATCTTGATGATGTTTCAGATCATCTTCACTTTCAGCCAGTAATGTAGTATCATCAGCATAGCGAGGATTGTTGATGAATCTTCCACAAATCTCCACACCTTGATTATCATTTGATTTTGCAGAGTCCTACAGCGTATCAAATCTTCCAGCCTCTTTGACTTATGGCAACATCTCTGAGTGTCTTGCCGGTTGGTGAATCAATCTAAGCCCTCCATTATACCATCCAATGCCCTTTCTCCTATTTCTAATGATACTCCACTTCATATATTACACTATTTACTAATTTCACCTTGTACCCTCCCAGATCTGAATGCTGTCATCAACTGAGAGGGAATTAAACTACTTATCTACCAATTCCTCTGTAGACATGCTCTTAAACTACCTCTGAAGTCTTTCCGCCAAGTAACTCATAGTTCTGCAGTATGCACAGTGTCTACAAGGTATCAGTCACCCGGACTTGGTGGAAAGACTTCAGAGGTAGTTTTAGAAGTTGAGAGGGTAGAGACATGTTTGAGAGCATGTCTAGGGCAAGTAAAGAGCCATTGCACAGCTTTTGTCCATTCCTGGTTACTAGTGATACAGCAGTTCAAACTGTGATTTTTTTCCCCTCCAATTTTTGCATAGATCCATAAGTTTTCTGGTTAAACATTATTCTGGTTTCTAGATTTTATAAAGGGCTAGAAAAAGAGCCCGACATTCTGACTCAAGTAGTTTTCTCCAGGCTTATGGAGCAACAAAGTAGAATGAATGAAGCCTGGAGTTGGCAGGAACAGAGGACACAGATAGAAAGGATCTGCCAGAGGTGTGGAGTTCCCAAGAAGTGATGTAGGGTGAGATAAGAGAAGAAAGATAATGAAGAGCCGCAGAATGAATGCATTTATAGGTCAATAGGAGAAGTTTGAAATGGATGCGGAAATGGATAGGGAGCCAGTGAAGTGACTTGAGAAGAGGGTTTATGTGAGCATAGTGACACTGGCGGAAGATAAGCCGTGCACTTCAGTTTTGAACAGATTAAAGAGAAGAGAGATGATTCAGAGGGAAACCAGCAAAGAGCAGGTTGCAATAGTCAAGACGGGAGGTGACTAAAGAGCATAAAGTATCTGCAACTTTTTTCTGGCTTTGTTGAAGGGGAAGGGGGGAAAAAAAAGCATGAGGCGTTGAGGGAGAGGTGTACTGGAACAAGCTGTAAAGTGCCAGACTGCTGACATAACACAATATGACATTTCTGTGCAGAATAATGTTCATGGTTATCTGCAAAATAGCATTCCTGTACATACTGTATGCGGGAGGCCTTTTCTCTACTGGACGTCCAGCTCATGTGCATCCCCTCAGAATCAGGGTGTACAGCGATAGACCCGATTCTGATCCTGCGGGGGCCCTCACAAGATCAGAATCGGGACTACCAGCTTGTACATGCAGGCTGGGCCCCGATTCTGATGGGCTGCATGTCCAGCCACATCCACATCTACCCCTGACAGGCTCCTGAATGGAGCCGCGATGCCATGGCATCCCATCGCCATGGCACCGGCCGCATTCAGGAGCCGTGATTACCGGACGTTGCAGAGACTGTCCTTTCCCCACAGCCAGACCCCCCGATCCAGCCTCCCATGGCCAGGGTCTGGATGCAGGGCTCCCCCCACACGCCTCCATGTTTTATCCCCGCTGGCTGCCGCTGCTGCTACCTCATATCCCGGGTGACTTATCCCACCTCTGACGTAGAATAAGCCCTCCGTCTAACTAGCCTACCCTGGACGTACAGGGCCAATCTCAGAATTAGACTTTATGTCAGGGGGCGATGACCCACCCACACACTGCTCTCGCACCGCCCTCCTGCCCACCCCCTCCCATCCCCGTCTAAGGCTCCCCATACAACTCCACTGTTCACATAGGGAGCCTTGCACGGGGACGGAAAGGGGGACATATAGCGGGGATGTATGTCCAGGCAGGCGTACATCCCTACTGTTCGGGGCTCGGAATAGACCCCATAATGTATACACAATCAAACTCAGTACAGCTACAGCTTTCCCAATATCAACAATATTTATGTGCAGGATAGTATCCCAGCACATGCGCATGAATGCTAATACAATTTCTTTTTGTATAGAAAATATAATTGCCAGGGTGCTGTCTCATGTTAGTGCACATTTTTTGCGCACATGCTTACTTTCGGAATACGTGCCCTAACCTGTAGTGAACTACTTTAACGCAAGATTACTGCATCGGTGTCTTTATGTTTAAAATCCTGCCTTACCGTTGTGCTTTGCACTCTTGAGCTCCCTGGCTGGATGTCCTTAATAGGATTTCTTTGTTCTGCGACCCGTCATTTGGGGATCTCTCTGTTCTACAGGTAATGTTTGTCTGGAAATTCATCTGGCAAAAGACATCACATTTTTCTAGGGGGACCTGGGTCAGAGATTTAAACTGAGGTATGGACCAAACCCTTTTCCCCAGGCTCCTCTTCCCTCTCCCCCCCCCCTTGTACTTTCCTTCCTCTTTATTTGCAGCTAGATAAAGCATATCTTTCATTAAGAGACTTAAATTCATTTTTTTCATACCAAATTGCAAAATCTCTAAAAATCATAGAGGGATAATTCAGCTATTAAAAGAACTGCATTTTTCATGCCCAGAGTCTTTGCATGTAATAGTTTTCCTTGCTATCAAACTTATTTTTCTCGCTCTGTGATTGTACAGCAGTCTCTTCATACTCAATAGTTACTCGCTGCTGCAGTGCAAATGAGTTAAGCCAGGGAGAATGTTGCAGACGAGTCTTGAAAACTCTCAGAGGAACTCATGTCCTTGTGATACTTCTCTCTGTATGTTTTGCGGCTACTATGACCCAGTATCAAACATTTATTGACTGTTCAGATTTCTCAGTCATACAGTAGTACCAGGATTCCTCTTGTGCAATTGTGTGCTTCAGAGTTCAGGACTTAGTGTGCATCTTCTTGCCCTTAAATGAATGTAAGAATGTCCAGACTCATCGGGCCAGGGTCCTCCTGTCTCATAGCATGCCATCCGAGCAGGAGACCAGATGCATCACTTCACATCTGATGTTCCTTGGTGTCAGAATGTGTGATCACACACTAGTGCCCTCCCCCTATCCCGTTGATTCCTCAGATGAATATGCACTCTGTTCCCTTCATGTTGTAAGCAGACTTCCTCCCGTTGAATTTAAGGGAGATTTAAGGGTGTGATGCTATTGATGGTGTTGAAGGAGAATGATACAGTCAGAAAGGTGACTCAAGTGTCTTTCCTCAAAGAGTATCACCATCTCCTTAAGCACAACTGAGAGATTTTCTGTATAAGTCTGCAGATTGTATAAAGGTTACCCATTCCCATAGGAAGCCTCCCCACAGCATTACCTTCCTTATTTTCTTTACCTCTCCTTCTCCTTTCCACTTTGCCTTTCCTGGCGTCATTCTCTTCCTCCCTCTGTTCCCAGCTCTCCACAATGACAGTAGAATACAGAGCCCAGAATCTTCTCTTTCTTTCACTGATGTCAAACAGTTCACTGTTCCTGAGTCCAATTATGGATGATACAGATAAAGCACTGGATTTGTTCTATGTTCCTTTCTTCTTTCTGCATTAAATGAGCATGATAAAAAAGGAGCTGGACAACACACACACACACACACAGGTATAGCGAGATATAGTATGCACTCACATAGTTGCATATGCACTTGCATGCAAGTTACAGGTTTTATGCCTTTTTGCACAAGAGGGATACCAGCAGGGGAAAAGCAGGTTGAGAAGAGCAGGAAAGCAAACACAGCAAGAGCTCAGCTCTCCCGACTCACAAGCCCCCTCCCTTTACCTGCCTTTGCTCTTCAAAGCCTCACAGCTAAAAATCAGTGATGTTTTAAATTACTTTTCAGTGCCTAACAGTAACAGAGAGGGCGAGAGGTGGCAGAGGCAGAAGAGACCGAGAGAATGAGTGTATAAAGAGTGGAGGCAGGTGAGAGAAGTTCAGTAACAGAATGACAATAAATTATTGTTTTCCTTGGCTTGTCAGCAGTGGCATCTGCTTGCCACTTTCCAACCCTCCCTTTGCTTTCCCCCTCCTTGCCGGCAGGGACTTCAGTGCAGGGATGCACTGAAGGGGCACTATCGCTTCCTGGCATGCTAATTAAAACAGTTCCTGAAGTGCCCTGTGCTGTCACCCGCCACCACACACACAAATTACATTTTATAGGGTTTTTTTTATTATTATTATTTATGGTGTCACTTTTAATTAAATCTGTAATCATCTGCCGATGGTGTGGAATCAGTTTATCAGGTCTTCTCTATCTGCCTGTTCCGAATGTGAAGTATAGAGGAGAACAGCAGGGGAACTGCGTTTCTTCCCCGCTGGTGGAAAAACACCTGTATTCACAACACCCTGGCTTAGGAATGTGGGCACAGTTTAACACCAGGATGATTCTGGGCATGGGAAAAGCTATAGCTTTATTGGCCTTGGGCACATAATCAGTCGGTGCTATTTTGCTGTTTTCAGTAGAGGATTTAGACAAGAAATATTGCCAAACAGAGAAGCTGGAAGTGAATTGGCAGGCTGTAAAGAATTCAGGGTGTCTTTCTGTAAAATAGTGTGCTTACAGTGTTTCAGCATGCAGTGTGACACAATTTGCACATAGAAGATATTCTGAGGATAATTTGATAACAGGGCATCTAGTTTTAGAAAGCAAGAAGGTGCCAATTATAGCCCATTTGATAAAGACCAATAGGCACCCATGTGCCTTTCTAGAATACTGGTACAGTTATGGCTACATCGACGTCTTGTACGTTTATACCTGCTTGGGAGCTGGTGTAAATGTCCGTGCAGAGAACATGAGCATATAGAAACATGACAGCAGAAAAAGACCATGTGACCTATCCAGTCTGCCCTTCCATACCTGTCTCCAGCAGATGGAGGGTGGCATAGTCTGTATTGGATGGAATGTTTTGTGGTACTTTTCGTGGAAATGATAGCTTTCCGGGGTACAGAACTGGTGGTGCCAGGTTCCTCTCCCTTTCCCCCATCAGCACACCTCTTCTGTTTTTGGTAGAGCTACTTTGATGTAGCCAGGAGAGAGGTAATCTCCCTTCCTACTCCCGAACTTTGGGTGGGAGGAAGGCAGGGAGAAGAAGTCTGCTGCTGTTTGGACATGGAAAAAAAATGATGAGCAGACATGTTGCAACTGACCCTCTGCTTTCCTTGCCTTATAGGGGCTGCTGCATTTTCTTAAGGATATTTGTGGGGCGTTTTTTATGGCTGGAGACACAGCTGCTGCTGCCATCCTCTTTGGTGGGATAGCAGCAGGTCAGAGAGTGCATATCTATCTTGTCAGAAGTGGCAACAAAAGTCAGTAGCAGTTCTTACTGAGCTGCAATAGGACAGTGGCCATCTGGGACTTACTTCAGTCTGCCACAGTTATTCTGGGCTGGTATGCAATTCCGGCGCCGGGAGGGAGGAATTGGGGGCCGTCCAACCTAAGGTACATGGTCCTGCTGTTCCTTTAGCAGAGTTCTGGTCAGGGTGCATTACAAAAAAAAAAAGATCCCACTTCATTGCACCCTAAGTCCGTGGTGGCCAACTTTCGGCAGGGCCGCAGAAGCTTTTTCAGGAGCAAACATGCCTTGGAAAAAAAAAATTTAGATGCGAAGCCAGCATAGGAGGGAGCTAAGCTTGCTGTGGTTCAGTAGGGTCCCTCTCTCCTAGCCATAGCGGCAATCTTGCTTAGCAATCGGGGCTCTACGGTAAGCTTTGTTCAGCCCTTTCGCCACCAAGAAGGGTGGTATATCAAATTTTACTAAACTGTAAACTACTATAGTCCCTGTTTTTTCATAGAGATCTGCTGTGTTAGTCCCATGCTTTCATGAATTCAGATATTGTCCTGGTCTCTACTACCTGCACATTTCCGTAAAGAAATATTTCCTGGACTTCCGGTTGGGCAATGAGCTGATCGGACGTCTCACGATCATCTTCAGGTAATCTGCCCCGCAAAACGGCTTTAAAATCTTCTAAAAGTGGATGCTAACCACAACTACCTCTTTTTTACACCAAAGGGGTCTTCCATCTAGTGCTCGAAGCAGTTTTCCCTCTGACACAAAGCCCGATGGCGTCGAAACCGCCACGAAGGGAGAAGCCGCGAGCCACGGAGGGTAAAATGGCGGAGGGAACGCCGGCTAGCCTGAAATCTGGTGGTACTTCAGATCTGGTCACGGAGGTGAGTGCCGCGGTGGTCCAGGCGCTAGATACCCGGTTTCAAGAACTGGCGGATCAGATACAGTCTGTCAGCCAACGTTTTGCTGACTTTACCGGGAGGCTGGACCAAGTAGAAACCCGAGTTTCAGACGTGGAGGATACTCAGCACTCCCTGACAGCTAAAGTGGAGGCTTTGGAGATCCTGGTGAAGCAGCAAGGCGACAAGCTGGATGAGCTTGAAAATCGGGGGAGGCGCAAGAACCTCCATTTCATCGGGATACCGGAGAGCGTGGTGGATGGCGCCCTTTTTGGTTTTCTGCAGACTTGGATTGCGAACCTGTTGCAAGGCCAGGGCGATGACCCCGTAAGGTTGGAGCGCGTGCATAGACTTGGCCAGCGGAGAGACCAGGCGGGGCGGCCAAGAGCGGTTATTGCACGCTTTTTGGACTACCGGCAAAAAGAAGCTGTGTTGAAAGCTGCCCGGGGCCGAAAGATGCGTCAACAGGATTCGGAACCGATCCTCGTGTTCCAGGACTACTCAGCCCGAGTTAGTCAGCAGCGCCGGGCCTTCTCGGGGGTCTGCACACAGTTGCTAAACAAAGGAGTGCAATTCTCGCTGCTGTATCCTGCCCGGCTTCAGGTGGAGGTCCAGGGACAGACCCGCTACTTGACAACACCGGCAGCGGCCGCCGCTATTCTGGAGATCCTGGGGGACCGGGCTACATCGCCCTCGTGACTCTTGTCTTGCCAATGTGAAGGGCGTTTGGCTGTGTTGCTGAAAGAGGGGGGCTTCAGGGCCCGATGTGGATTTGGACTATAGCAATTAATACACTTCTGATTTTAGTAAGGCTCTGTTTAATTTCCTGGCTGGTCTAAGTTGTGGCCTGTTATTTTTGGCCACACTGTTTCATTTGCTCCTTTGTTCAAGCTGTTAAGATGGCAACATTGTTAAACTGTTCCTATGTTTCAAATGTTTCGCTGAGCAACTATATGTGCACTCTACTGATTGATTGTTCCGGTTGGGTGAATGGAATATTAGAAGGTGTGGCCAGGCGAGGGTCTCCTGTAGGCTCGGAGGCGGGGGGTTCACTATTTGTTGACTGTAATTATTGGTAAAGTTTCATGGGTGCTCCCACCCCTATTTTTCTTTCTTCTTTCCTTGGACTGAGGGAGAGGCATAGTGAAGGAGAGAGTGGTGTGCCTCGTAAGCTACTCATCTTACCCAAGTCCCGATGGTGAGGAGTAGGGGGGGGGGATGGGCCATGGGTTGATTGGCTGGTTGCTCGTAGGGGGGAGGGTCAACATAGCCACATATCCCGGTGGGAACTAAGCCACATTGGGTAGGCCGCACTGGGAGGAGGACATTAGTGGGGAGGCCCCTCCCCTAGCGGGGCGTGAGGAGACTAATTCTGTAGTTCATTGGATATCACCTTGGAGACTGCATCTGTACTGAGCGACGCTGCTAGGTAGATTAGGCTGAATGGGGTGGACGAATGTGTGTGTGTGGGGGGGGTGTGTGTTGCGGATGTATGCTTAAAATGAGAGACTGAATGGGTTGTTCATGCTATACCTATGATACTTTCTGGATGTTTAGTCTTTTTTCCTCTCTTCTTTGCGATGGCCTCTAATGGCTGGAGGGTGCCCCCTGATGTCATTTTTTGCGTGGTAATGTGGCAGCCCCACTGAATCAGGGGATTGGGGGTGTGATATGGGCAGGCTTAATAGGGTGGCCTTAGGCGTGGCTCCGGGAAGGTTTGGTATAAGGGGCTCCGATGGTG
Source organism: Ichthyophis bannanicus (assembly GCA_033557465.1). Taxonomy (NCBI): domain Eukaryota; kingdom Metazoa; phylum Chordata; class Amphibia; order Gymnophiona; family Ichthyophiidae; genus Ichthyophis; species Ichthyophis bannanicus. The sequence goes on from CM066046.1 coordinate 48,124,702, forward strand.
AACTATGGGCATGTTGAGCATGGGTTGGGGGTTGTTATGGAGGAGAGGTATAGGGCCCTAGAATAGGGGACAGAGGGGATGGAAGCCCTGGGAGGCGCGGTAAGACTGGGCGCTGGGTCGGAGGGAGGGGCTTGGTGTTTACTAATTGCTCATAGTCAATGGAGTGGGCCAGGGAATGCTAAGGCCCTCGGGATGAGTAGAGGGGGGGGGGGTAGTGGAGAGCACTGTGCTATCCATATTGTGGTGGTTAGAAAGAGAGTGGAAATTTCTTCTTTTTTTTTTCTTTAAAGATGGTTATGCTTACTGTCGATCCGGGGAGGGTTGGGGCAGTCCCGACTGCCTTAGGGAAGTTGCCCAACCTGTTGGGTGGACGTGATAGCTTTGGAATAGGGGGGTGGAAGGGGGGTAGGTGGGTGGGAGGGGGAGGGGGAGGGGGGGTAGGATAGTGCGCACTCCACTATTTATTTGTAGGTGGCTCTGTATTTTTCCGCTGGCTGTTGGGGGGGCTCCAGGCTGGGGGGGCTCCTCTGTTACGTTTAGAGTTCTTGGCTTGGTTGGATCTTGGCAGTGCCCTATGCCTCTGAAGATTATTACTTGGAATGTTTGTGGGTTGGGGAATCCCATAAAGCGATATAAAATTTTGCAGGCCCTGGCCCGTCAGCAGTGCGATATTGCCCTTCTACAAGAAACGCACCAGATGGAGGAAGAGCACAGTAAACTCCACAGAGGCTGGGTGGGGCAGGTATGGGGGGCTCCTGCACGAGGGAAGAAAGGAGGAGTAGCAATCCTATTCCACAAGCGAATCTGTTTTGCTCTGGAAAAAGCTATCGCTGCGGAGGACGGGCGATTCCTTTTGCTGGCTGGTCGACTAGAGGGGAAACCAGTGATTATTGGGAATCTTTATGGTCCTAATGTGATGGACCCCAGCTTTTATAATGGTCTGGCCTCTAGGATAGAGCAGCTCCCGGAACAACCGCTGATTCTTGCTGGGGATTTCAACGGAGTTTTGGATGTAGATCTTGACACTTCTAGAGGAGGGGAGGCGAGAGATAGGATCCCGACGACTCGGATGTTACAGCGCTTTTGTGGTTGACTGGGCTTGGTCGATCCCTGGCGCTTATTAAATCCCCTAGAAAAGGATTTTACCCACCAATCCCGGGCACATGGCTCCAGTGCTCGAATTGATTACATCTTAGTGTCGGGAGCTTTGTTTGCTCATACGAGTGAGGTGCAGATTGGCCCCCTAGAGATATCTGATCATGCGATGGTCCGAATGGAGCTGCAGTGGGGGGCAGATAATGCCCGGGCGCGCCTCTGGCGACTTCCCCTGGGGCTGTGTCAGGATGTTCGGTTCCAACACTTTTTGAAGCAGCGCTGGAGGGAATTTATGAGTGACCACCAATGCCATAGTGAGGACCCCGAATTGGTGTGGGAGACGGCAAAAGTTGTGTTACGGGGCGATATCATTGGCTTTGCAGCCCGAAAACGTTGGTTAATAGTGGAGCGAATAATTGTATTAAAGCAGCTGACTACCAGATTGCACAAACTCTGCGCACGTTGTCCGACGGCCGTGAACAAGAAAAAGCTCTGGGAAGCTCAGGTGGATCTTAATGAGCTGTTACATCAGAGAGCCAAGAAATCTGTCCTTTATTATAGATATCAACAGCATTGCTATGGGAATAAGCCGGGGAAGTTGTTAGCCCGCTGTTTGAAGGGTCAGCGGGGCTCCTCGTTAGTGGTAGCCGTCCGAGATGATCAGGGCCAACTGCAAAAAGAATCCATGGCAATCGCTCGGGTTTTTCGGAATTTTTTTCAGGATTTATATAAGGTGCAACCTACATCCACTATGGAGCTGGGGGATTATTTGAAGGAGTTGGATTTACCGCAGCTTACTGTTGAACAGCGGGAGATGTTAGAACAGCCTATCACTTCGCAGGAGTTGCACTCCGCGATTTTGGCAGCTAGCTGTAACAAAACGCCTGGACTGGATGGTTTGGAGCCGAATTTTATAAACTTCTGGACGAGTCTGTGAGCCCTGTCCTGGCGGAGGTCTTTAATAAGCAGGCGGAACAGGGGGCTTTTCGTTGGGGACGCAATCATGCTCACCTTACGTTGATCCCTAAACCAGGTAAAGACCCCTTGCTAGTGGGATCATACCGTCCTATATCCCTGCTTAATTTTGATATCAAATTAAATGCAAAAATTTTGGCGATACGGCTGGCAGCAGTTTTAGGGCAGTTGGTGCATGATTCGCAGGTGGGGTTTGTTAAAGGGCGCTATGCTGTTCGAAACCTGCGTAAGATCTTAGCTTCTTTGGAATGGGTGCATGCTCATCGATTACCGTCGTTGCTAGTCAGCTTCGACGCGGAAAAGGCTTTTCACAGGGTGGATTGGCAGTACCTACGCAACCTTCTCCCGCGATACGGATTGGGCGTTAAGTTTTGTAGTATGGTGGAGAGTCTTTACGTCCAGCCGACAGCTGGGGTTTTGTGTAATGGTGTACTCTCTGATGACTTTCCTTTGGAACGGGGTACGCGACAGGGTTGCCCCCTTTCCCCTTTATTGTTTGTTCTGTCACTTGATCCCCTGGTACGTACTATCGAAGCCTCCCGTGAGATACAGGGAATACGCATGGGCTCTCAGGTGTTCAAACTTTCCGCCTTTGCAGATGATCTTTTGGTACACCTGCTTGCCCCTGATCAGTCGCTGCCGAAGTTGTTGGAGGAGTTTATGAGATTTGGTAACCTTGCAGGGCTGCGGATCAATAAGGATAAATCAGAAGCCCTCGATATTTCGGCTCAGTTGCAGGGGAGTTGGGTGGGAGCCTTCCCACTTAAGTGGGCGATAGATGAATTTATCTATTTAGGCATAGTGTTGACCCGCAATCCCCGGGCCCTATACGTGCGTAACCTAGAGCGCTCACTACGACGGCTGCAGGTACAGTTGAAAGCTTGGGATCCCCTGCCTCTCTCTTTATCAGGTAGGGTAGCAGTGGTTAAATGGTGCTCCTGCCACGGTTGTTGCATTGGTTTCAGGTATTGCCAGTTTGGTTATTGTGCCGAGATGTACGCCGCTTTGAAACCGCTATTAGAAGCTTCCTATGGAAAGGAGGGAAGGCGCGTATTGCCTGGTCGCAGCTGTTGGGGTCGTGGCGAGACGGGGGGATGGGTCTACCAGATCTTGTGGGTTATGCTCTGGCGTGCCAGGCTCGACATCTTGGAGATTGATTGGGAGGGACGGATGTATACACACCTCGGGCATTAGAGGAGTGTTTTGTGGCGCCGTTGACGCTGTTGGGAGTCTTACACGGGACGTACCAAGCTCTCCCTCGTCATGTTGTGCGCAGTGAGTTGATCGGTTCGGCTATAAAAACTTGGAAACAACCTAATGTCCACTGGAATACATCTTGGAAGGTCTCTAGTTGGTTACCATTACAGGGCAATGCTGCTTTTACACCTGGGTCAGATACAGAGACCTTTTGGGACTGGAGTGATCGAGGAATCCGGAACGTTCGACATGTAGTGGAGACGTCAGGGCAGTGCAAGTCTTTCTTGACCTTGAATAGGGAGTATGATTTGCCCACTAAACACTGCTTTGCTTATATACAGCTTCCTCATTATGTGTCCTCTCTATCGCACGGGGAGTTGCATGTTGACCGGTCAGCCCGAATTTTAGAATTTTTTGGGTTAGGGGGGGAAAGCCTCCCGTCGATCAGAGATCTCAAGAAGCGTTTGGCTCGGTTTAATACAGGCCATGATTATCGAGGGGTCGAGGTGGCTTGGGAAGGGGAGTTGGGAGAAGCAGTACCCCCCGGGTCAATTAGTCAGGCTTTAAAAGGGATTGTGCGGCTGACACAGGAGACTCGTTGGCGAGAGATACAATTTAAATGTGTAACCAGAGTGCATTTTTCCCCGAGGAGGGCGTTCCACAGTCGACTGGCTACTGATGGCTGCTGCCCTAAATGCACGGAGCCGTTGGCGACCTTGTTACATATGTGGTGGGGTTGTAGAGTATTGCGCTCCTATTGGGCCAAGATAGGTGCCTTCCTTAATCGATTACTACAGCAACGGGTGCGTTGGTCTGGGGCCCTAGTAGCATTAGATAGGCTGGGCCATCCTAGTCCGGTGGTAGAGGGGGAACGTTTGTTAGTGCGCAAGGCCTGTTTGGTGGGGAAGGGTCCCATTCTTCGCCTTTGGAGGGATCACAGCCCACCTACCTTTGGTGAGTGGCGTAACTGCTTCCATCAAATGATGTTAACAGAGAGATGGGGGGCGCGGGGCAGTGTCAAGCGTTGGACAGCCTTTATGCGTGTATGGGAGCCTTACATTCAACAGTTAAGAGCCAGATGTCGTAATGAGATCCTGCATGTTGGTAGCTGAATTCTGGGTGAGAGGGGTGGATTGGAATCGTTCCTTGGAGGGTTCTAGGTTCTTGGGGAGTGTGCTGAGGGCTGAGGGGGGGTAGGGAGGAGGGTGGCGGGTGGTGGGGTAGGGGGAATATGAAGGGGGGAAAAATAACAAAATGATCTTCCACCTATTCCTTGTTGTTTTATTGCTACTCCGAGGGGGGATCAGAGTTCACCCCTCTTGGAGATGTGGATATCTTCTGTATTGTATCTGTTGGTGGTTATAAAATAAAGTCTATAAAAAAAAAGAAATATTTCCTCAGTCTATCCTCTTTCATCTTCATCCTAGGCTCCTTTGTTGCAGAGCTTTCTTTCAATTGAAAGAGGCTCTCTTCCTGTGCATTTATGCCATGGAGGAATTTAAATGTCTCTCTCATATCTCCTCTCTCATCTTTACTCCAAAGTATACAAACTGAGATATTTAAGTCTGTCCCTGTATGCTTTATGATAACGTCCACTGACCATTTTGGTAACCACCCTCTGTACGGACTCCATACTCTTTATATCCTTTTGAAGGTATAGTCTCCAGAATTGCACACAATATGCCAAATGAGGTCTCACCAAAGATTTTTACAGAGGCACTATCACCTCCTCCATGCTGCAAGCCATAACTCTCCCTGTGCACCCAAGCATCCTTCTGGCTTTCACCGTTGCCTTTTCTACCAATTTAGCCACCTTAAGATCATCTGAAACAATCATGCCTAGGTCTCGCTCTTCGTTTGTGGACAGAAGTACTTTATACTGTACCGTTCCCTTGGATTTTTGCAACTCAAATGCATGACCCTGCATTTTTTAGCATTAAATCTCAGTTGCCAAATTCTTGACCATTCTTCAAGATTAGCTAGATCCCTCCTCATATCTATTCTTTTCTGGGTGTCTACTCTATTGCAGATTTTGGTATCATCTGCAAAAAGGCAAACTTTACCCAACAGCCCTTCTGCAATCTCATTAAAAAAATGTTAAAAAGAATCGGACCAAGGACAGATCTCTGTGGCACACGACTGGTAACCTCCTTCTCCTTAGAGTAAGCTCCATTTACCTGTCCACTTTGTCACCTCCCACTCAACCAATTTCTAACCCAATCACTTTAGGGTCCGTTCCTAGGGTGCTCAATTTATTTATAAGTTGTCTGTGCGGAACAGTGTCAAAGGCTTTACTGAAATCTAAGTATACTACATCTAATGCAGGGGAAAGGAGGGGCGCTTCCACAGGGATGGAACCAGGCTGCTGGCATTAAACTTTAAAAAGGAGATGGAGCAGCTTTTAAACTAAATAATAGGGGAGAGCCGACAGTCACCCAAGAGCGCATGGTTCAGAACAATGTATCTTTGAAGGATACTAGCAAAAGATTGAAGAGAGTGCATATCAGCAGAGAGGTTATAATAAAGACAAAAGTAGCACAAATGCCCTTGAGTACAGAGCAGACAGAGCATAAAGAATCCAAATTACCCCTTCCTACCGATAGCCAGATTAATATGAATAAAATACAGCCTCTAAAATGCTTGTTTGCAAATGCTAAAAGTCTGAAAAATAAAATGGGAGAGTTAGAATATATAGCACTAAAGAGAGGTTAGATATGATTGGTAGCTCAGGGACATGGTGGAAGGAAGACAACTAGTGTGACACTGTGATACCTGGGTACAAACTATATCATAATGACAGAGCAGATCAAATTGGTAGAGGGATTGCACTCTATGTTAGAGAGGGCATTGAGTCACAAAGGATTAAAGTTTTTCAGGAAACAAAATTCACTGTAGAATCTCTATGGATTGAAATTCCATGTAAAAAGGGGAAGGCGATGGCATTGGGGGTGTACTATCAACTGCCTGGCCAGAATGAACAAATGGATGATGAAATGCTCAAAGAAATTAGGGAAGCTAACAAACGTTACAGCACGGTAATAATAATGGGTGATTTCAATTACCCCGGTATCGACTGGGTCAGTGTCACACCAAAACATGCTAGGGAGATAAAGTTTCTAGCTGAAATAAATGACTGCTTCTTGGAGCAGCTGGTTCATGAACAGACCAGAGTGGAAGCCATTTTGGACCTAGTCCTTAGTGGAACACAAGATCTGGTGCAAGAGATAAGGGTGCTGGGGCCACTTGGCAATAGTGATCATAGCATGATCGCATTTGATTTAATAAATGGAGGAAGGATGGTAAGGAAATCCACAGTACTATCTTTCAACTTTTAAAAGGGAGACTATGATAAAATCAGGAAAATAGTTCAGAAAAAACTAAACGGAGCAGTTGCAAAGGTTAAAGATTTACATCAAGCATAGGTGTTGTTTAAGAAAAATGGAAGGAAATCCAAAAAAGTGCCAGCATGGCTTAAAGGTGAGGTCAGAGAGGCTGTTGTTTCCAAAAAAGCATCTTTCAGGAAATGAAAAAAGGAGCCAAATGATAAAAACTGGAAACATAAGCACTGGCAAATTAGATGCAAGGCATTGGTAAGGCAGGCAAAGAGAGAATTTGAGAAGAAATTTGCTGAGGAAACAAAAAAGCGTAATAAAGTCTTTCAAGTATATTCGCAGCAAAAACCTGTGAGAGAGTCAGTTGGACCATTAGATGATAGAGGGGTAAAAGGGGCACTAAGAGGGGACAAGGCCATAGTGGAGAGACTAATGAATTCTTTGCTTCGGTCTCTGCTGAGGAAGATGTAAGGGATGTTACCCATGATTGGCATGATATTTAAAGGTGATTCTGCAGAAGAACTGAAAGAAATATCGATACACCGGGAAGATGTATTACAACTATTTGATAAGAGTAGCAAATCACTTGGGTGTTGAAAGAACTGAAATATGAGATTGCAAACCTGCTATTAGTAATCTGTGAACTATCATTAAAATCATCTGTAATACCTGAAGATTGGAGGATGGCCAATGTAATGCCAATTCTTAAAAAGGGTTCCAGGGGTGATCCAGGAAACTACAGACCAGTGAGCCTGACGTCAGTACTGGGAAAAATGGTAGAAACCATTATAAAGAACAAAATTACTGAACATGTAGATAGTCAAGGCTTAGTTTGAGATAGCCAGCATGGCTTTAGCGAAGGAAGGTCTTCTCTTACTAATCTGTTATGTTTTTTTTGAAGGTGTGAATAAATAGGTAGACAAAGGTGAGTTGGTTGATATAGTGTATCTGGACTTTCAGAAAGCCTTTGACAAAGTCCTTCATCAGAGACTTTTGGCAAAACTAAAAAGTCATGGGATAGGAGGCAGTGTACTATTGTGGATCAGGAACTGGTTAAAAGATAGAAAGCAGAGGGTAGGGCTAAATGGCCAATTTCCCAATGGAAAAAGGTGAATAGTGGAGTACCCCAGGGATCTGTGCTGGGTCCGCTGCTTTTTAACATATTTGTAAATGACCTGGAAATAGGAATAACGAGTGAGGTAATCAAATTTGCAGATGACAAAAAATTATTCAAAGTTGTTAAAACCCATGAGGATTGTGAAAAATTGCAAGAGAACCTTGATTGGAAGACTGGGCATCCAAATGGCAGATGAAATTTATTGTGGATAAGTGCAAAGTTATGCCCCTAGGAAAGAACAACCCAAACTATGGTTACACAATGCAAGGTTCCCCCCAGGAAAAAGATTTAGGCATCATCATGACTAACATGTTGAAACCCTCCGCCCAGTGTGCAGCGGCGGCCGAGAGAGCAAATAGAATGCTAGGTATCATAAGGAAAGGAATGGAGAATAAAACAAAGGATATTATAATGCTTCTATATCTTTCCATGGTGCGACCACACCTTGAATATTGTGTGCGATTCTGGTCGCCGTATCTTAAAAAGGATATAACGTTATTAGAAAAGGTACAAAGAGCCACCAAAATGGTAAAGGGGATGGAAGGACACCCCTATGAAGAGAGGCTAAAAAGGTTAGGGCTCTTCAACCTGGAAAAGAGATGACTGAGAGGAGATATGATAGAGGTCTATAAATTAATGAATGGAGTGGAATGGGTAAACGTAGTTCGATTGTTGACGCCATCAAAATATAGAAAGACAAGGGACATGCAATGAAAGTACAGGGTAATCTATTTAAGACTAATAAGAAAAAATATTTTTTCACTCAACGTGTGAATTCGTTACCGGAGGATGTAGTAAAAGCTGTTAGTGTAGCTAGGTTAAAAAAAGGTTTGGACAAGTTTCTGGAGGAAAGGTCCATAAACCATTATTAAAGGGGACCAGGGATATCCACTGCTTACCTCAATACAAGCATTGTGGAACCTGTGTCTTTTGGGGAAATTGCTAGGCAATTCTGACCTAGGTTGGAAACAGGATACTGGACTTGAATAAGATATGTCTGACAAGAGCTACCCCTAGTAAAACCATGCTGCCTCGGATCCAGCAATTCATTGGACTACAGAAACCTTACTAGTCTCTCTTTTAACAGCCTTTCCATTAATTTACTCACTACAGATGTCAGACTAACTGTTCTATAGAGAAAATGCATAGATTAGCGTATGTTATAATCAATGAGCATACTTCACAATCCCATCTGCGCTCCGCCCAGATCATGCACCCAGCAATGTTATGTCCCCACGTGTTTATTTATGCCTTAAGTCATTTTATGAGTCATTTCATGAGCTTATATTGCCACATACATGCTAAGATGGCTTTAACAAATGCCCCCTTTAGGACTCCTGAGGACATATTTGTGGCATCTGTAATAGCAAGCATGTCTGGAAAGAGTAAGTGAGAAGGTGAAAACATGGCGAAGGTCAAAGGGAAGAAACAAGGGGTTGTGATTTGAAGGAGTTAGTCTAATAAAGCAATATAGGAGTAGGAATAAAAGTATTTCTTCAGTGTTCAAAGTCAGGCTGTGAAAAGAAGACCTTCAGCTTAGTTGTGTGGAGTTCCTCTGTGACTTGCAATTCATATCTATCAAGGCTGCTGATCAAAATCACTCTTTTAAACTCAGTTACTTCACAGAGACAGTGGTATTGTGAGGGGAGGGGGTTATCTGCACGGAGCAGCAGGTACAATTCTAGCCATCTTACTGGGCAGACTAGATGGACCATGCTGGTCTTTATCTGCTATCATTACTAATTTGCTGTGATTGCAGAACCCAGGATGTGTTCACTCTGCAACTGATGCCATCAGAATAGGGCTAACACAACCTTCATGAATCAATTAGTCTCTTGACTTTATTTTAACCTTCAGATCTGAGGATTAGTTGTGACTTATTCAGCAGGGTCTGAGAGGCATATGTGACTCCTGAGTCATGGGCTGTGTCACTGCATCAGTGGGAGAGTCATGGTCTAATGATGCCAGCTAATTAAAGGGCACATTAAGCACCACACAGCTCTTTTGAACTACTTAGCAGCAAGTGTGTACAACAGGACAGATATAGACAGGAAAGGTACAATCTTTAGAATGAAAGTATAAGCAAGCGCAAAGGAGTATGGAGGAAGAAGCTTTTATCTGGAGGGAAGGACAATGCTTTTCTTCAAAGATGTTACAGTAAGGAAAACCACACGACAGAACATGTATTTCTGTTTATTTATTTAGCAAGGCTTATATATGGACTTTCACCATGATCCAGGTGGTTTACATTGAACACTGGTTGAATTTTACATTGAACATTGAACCACTGAACTTTGTACAGATAACTAGTAACTATATACAGTTAGGTAGATCGTACAAGTCATCTATCATTGGTTTTGAGGTCAGGTTAGGTACAGTCCAGTGTAATAAACTTTGGTTTCATGAGTTGATTTTATTGTTATTGATGGGTTTCATGGGAGCGGGAGCTAACGTTTTTGTAAATACAAGGGTTTTGGGTACGTATTGTGTCTGGGAGGTGCGTACAGTTCGAAGGCTCGAACAGAGGCTTACTGGGTTGATTTTGCTTTTGTGTGGGGGATGATTATGGCATTTGCAGTAGCTTGTTTTCTTGCCCAATTCTGTTGTGGTGTTTGGAGCAATGTGCGTAGGTGAGATGGAGGATTGCTGTTGACTGCTTTATGCATTAATAGAAGCATTTTGTACTTGATTCAACTAGCAAGAGGGAGTCAGTGCAGTTGTTTCAAAGTGGGTGTTATTGTGATCATATTTTGATGTTCCCATGAGGGTGTGTATTGCAGTGTGTAGCGCTGTTTGAGGGAGTTCGAGGGTGAGTGAGGCAGGCCTTGGTAAATGGAGTTGCAGTAGTGCATATGTGGCAGGATTAGGGCTTGGAATGCCGAGCGGAAGTCTGGCAGGTCAAGGAGGGGGTGTAGCCTTTGGAGGGTTCTTATTTTATGGTAGACGGCTTTCATGGTGCGTTGTATTTGCGACTTGAGCTAAAATTACCTTTACTGGCCTATGGCACCATGAGCCTTCATTTAAGACTAGCACTTGTCCCCATTTTATAATTCCCCCTTTTCTGCCCATCTAACACAGTCATCAGAGCAACAGTTCTTAGTCTGAAGTCAGAGACCACAGATCCTTCTTCATTAAGAACCTTGTGCCATATATGTAATCTGAGTCTAGACAGGGCAGGATTAAGGAAGAGGCAAACTAGCACAAGCCCAGGATTCAAAAGCTTAAGAGGGGCTCACTTGGATACGCTAGTTCAATGGCTTCCAAGGCCATTTTTAATCCTGGTAATTCAGCTGCTGGCAGAAAGAAGAGTGTTTGTTTTCTTTGGGGGGTGCTGCCCATAGAGATCTGTCTATTGCCTCACCCCCCCCCCCCCATGCATTGTCCTCTATCATTCAGCAGGAGAAGTTGGTGAGCAGCACCTTCTTCCTCTGCCAGATTTCAGCTGCAGTCAGAAATATGTGGGGTCCTATTTGTGGAAGTTTGAAAATATATTTATATTATATTGGGGTACTGCCCACTACACTTGTTTGCCCACTTTCCCCAGATATAACTGATTTTAGCTCGTCTTTGGTAATAGACTGGATGGTAAAGAGCAGTCTTATACTGAATCCAACAAAGTCAAAGCTATATGGTTTTGTCGTGCTCTGCCCCTTTTTCTCTGTAACACCCATCATTAAAAACATTGATTCTACTTCAGGACAATATTACATTTGTTGGGGTCTGTGGTAGTGTGGTGTGCAGTGGGAAGGGGTTTTCTGCCAAACAAACAGCAGTTCAGAGAAATCAAAATGTGTTTTTATTCAGACCCAGTCTGTTTAACCTTCACAAAGCTGGTCTTATGGCCCTTCCTCCAGACCAGTTAAAGTTCCTACCTTTGTACAGCTTGCCTTGAACAAACTCCTGGCTCCATGGCATCTCTCCCTCCTGTTTCCTGCTGGGTTTTTAACTTCTCCCTGTGAGCCACGCCCTCCCAGCCCTGAACTGTAGGCTATAGGGTCTCTAAAAGGGCATGTTGATAATCCCTGCGGAGAGGGACAGGCAACACACTATAGACCCCATCCTGCGGTATTCCAGCTCCAAAAAACTTTTTGTGGCCTCTAATGGGCAAAACAAAGAGCCTGCCTGTCCAGCACTAACTAAACCTTCTTAAAGCTCCCTAACTAGGGAGAGATTAACCCTCTTAGCCCACACAAACAAACAAAAACCCCTGACCTTCTCTAGAGGCCCAGTCCTAGAGGAACTTGTATTTGCTCTCAGTCACGTGATAGAGAAAATCACCAAGCTGGCATGTGGCGTGTGCTGGTATGTGGCATATGTAGTAGTGTGGCGTACGTATGGTGTGAAGAGGTTTTCTGTTAAAACACCAGATAGCAATTAAATTAAAACAAAATGTATTTTTATTCGGATCCAGTTTATTAAACCTTCACAAAGCTGGTCTCACGGCCTTTCCTCCAGCCCAGTTAAAGTTCCTACCTTTGTGCGGCTTGCCTTGAATAAACTCCTGGCTCCATATGCCTCTCCCGCCTGCAGGCTGCTAGGTTTTTATCCTCTTCCTGTGAGTCAGGCATTCCCAGCCCTGAACTCTGAGCTGCAGGCTCTCTTAAAGAGGCCTGTTGATAATCCCTCTGGAGAGGGACAGACAACACTGGATAGACCCAATCACAAGGTCAAATTGGATCCTCTTCTCACCTTTGAATCTCAAATTTCCTCACTTTTTCAATCCATTTTTGTTACATTGTAACTAATCTGTGCTGTCAGGGCATTGTTTTTCCTTTCAGGATTTAAAAACACCAACTTTCACTGCCCTCTTAAATCAAATGGACTATTCTAATGCCTTGTATTATGGCTTAAAACAGTCTTATATAAATAGCTTACAGCTTCTCCAAAATATAGCTGCAAGGTTACTCACTGCATAAACATGTATGGACATATCACAGCCATATTAAAGGATTTAGGACCGGCTTCCAATACAGCTTCACATTCACTTTAAGATCCTAGGGCCTGATATTGAATTGAACTGGCTATGCGCCGCTACAGAGCATAGCCGTCCCCACCCACCTCTAACCCCAGATATTCAATGCTGGGGTCTTACATGCATTCTTTATAAATCAAGACACATGCATTTACACCAAGTCAAGGCTGGTGTAAGTGCTTGTGCTGAGATTTGGTATAGGTATCTTACAACTTGCAATCTTATTTATTCTTTCTCAAAATTTGCAATATACATCAAAGCAATTAAAATACTGAGGTAGAAATATACCCAAATACACTAATCAAGCACTAAGAAACAGGAAAATCTCAGGTTAGATAGTCCACAAAAATAAAGAGGGAGTGGGATCAAAGAATCCATATAAAAATGGAAGATGGAAAATAACAAAAGGAAATGAACAAGAAATGTTATTTGCTAGGTCACATAACTATAAAGCAGGATCAGCAAATCTCTTGGAACTCGTCCTTCAGCTGATTAGCATCCAGAAGGAAATGGAGCTGGGAGGGTTCAAAATAAATGAAATAATTTGTTCTCATAATGTACCACACATTTACATGGAAATGCAAATAAATATAAGAGAATGTAAATAAATCTTAGATGAAAAGTAACTCCCAATGCAAGAACTTCAGAATGATAACTCATAAGAACATAAGAAATGCCATACTGTGTCAGACCCGGGAAATCCACTGCTTGCCCCAATAAAAGCATTGTGAAACCTGTGTCCTTTGGGGAAAGTGCTAGGTACTTGTAACCTAGATTGGCCACTGTTGGAAACAGGATACTGGGCTTGATGGACCTTGGTCTGACCCAGTATGGCACTTCATAGTAACATAGTAACATAGTAAATGACGGCAGATAAAGACCAGTATGGTCCATCTAGTCTGCCCAGTATGATGCCAAGAGTAGGTACACCTGCCACTCCGTGCAGGCCCCCCCTCCCCATGTCTTTGTCCAGGGGTGATCCCGCCACTCCATGTAGGATACCCCTATTTGTTAAGGAAATGGATGGTTCAGATTATTTTGATATTTTCTTGTTGCTGTAAAGGGATCCACTGTGTCTGTCCCATGCCCTTTTGAACTTCGTCACCGTATTTGCCCCCACCACTTCCATTGGGAGCGCATTCCAAGCATCCCCACCCTTTCAGTGAAAAAGTATTTCCTGACATTGCCTTTCAATTTACCACTTTGTAGCTTCATGTTATGCCCGCTAGTTTTGCAGCTTCTCCGTCTTTGGAAGAGGTCTGTTTGTTCATTATTTCTCTTTAAGTATTTAAAGGTCTGAATCATATCTCCCCTATCCCTCCTCTCCTCCAGAGTGTACATATTTAGGTCTTCAAGTCTCTTCTCATAAGGCTTCTGACGCAGGCTCCAAATCATTTTGGTCGCCTTCCTCTGAACCATTTCCAGTCTTTTTACATCCTTTGCAAGATATGGTCTCCAAAACTGAACACAGTATTCCAAGTGAGGCCTCACCAGTGACTTGTACAGTGGCATAAGTACCTCTTCCTTTCTGCTGGTAATCCCTCTTCGTATGCAGCCCAACATTCTCCTGGCTTTTGCCACCACCTTGTCGCACTGTTTTGTCACCTTGAGATCTTCAGAAATAATCACTCCAAGGTCTTTCTCCTGATCCGTACACACCAATCTCTCACCCCCTATCGCGTACATTTCCCTTGGATTTCTGCTTCCCAAGTGCATGACTCTGCACTTCTTCGCATTAAATCTTAATTGCCAAGCATTAGACCATTCTTCCAGCTTTTGTAGATCATTCGTCATGTTAACCACTCCCTCGGGGGAGTCCGCTGTGTTGCAAATTTTCATGTCATCTGCAAAAAGACAGACTTTTTCATGCAGTTCTTCAGCAATATCACTCACAAATACATTGAACAGTGCCGAGCCCAGGACCGACCCCTGGGGCACCCTGCTAATCACCTTCCTTTCATCCGAGTGAGCTCCTTGTACCATCACCTTCTGTCGTCTGTCAGTCAACCAATTTCTGATCCAATTTACCATCTTGGGATCTATCCCCAAGCTACTCAGTTTATTGATAAGCCTCCTATGAGGAACAGTATCAAAGGCTTTGCTGAAATCCAGGTAGATGACATCCATCGCATGCCCCTGATCTAGTTCCCTGGTCACCCAGTCAAAGAACTCAATCAGATTTGTTTGACAAGATCGTCCTTCGATAAAACCATGTTGCCTTGGATCTTGCAACCTGTTGGCTTTGAGAAAGTTCACTATTCGCTCTTTCAGGAGCGCCTCCATTACTTTTCCCGCCACTGAGGTAAGGCTCACAGGCCTGTAGTTTGACACTTCTTCCCTGTCACCACTTTTGTGTAGAGGTACGACATCAGCCATTCTCCAGTCCCGAGGAACTTCTCCTGTTTCCAAGGATCTATTGAAAACATCCTTTAACGACCCTGCAAGAACCTCTCTGAGCTCTTTCAGTATCCTGGGATGTATCTTGGCCTTGTCCACTTTCAGTTTTGCAAGTTGCTCTAACACATCATCTTCTGTGAATGGTGTGGTATCTACTTCATTCCCAGTTTTATATTTGGGAGCCACAGGTGGTCCTTCTACAGGACTTCCTTAGTAAAAATAGAACAGAAGTATTCGTTTAGCAATTTTGCTTTTTCAATGTCACTTTCCATGAGTGCGTTCCCAGCACTTCTGAGTCCTGCAATTCCACCTCTGATCATCTTCCTTTCCCCAATATACCCGAAGAAGGTTTTGTCACCACACTTCACATCTTTAGCCATCTTTTCCTCTGCCTTTGATTTTGCTATCCTTATTTCTCTCTTTGTCTCTTTGAGTTTGATCCTGTATTCATTTCTGTGTTCCTCTGTTTGCGAGCTTTTGAATTTTGCGAAAGCTGTGTTTTTTGCCTTTATTTGAGCAGCCACTTCTTTGGAAAACCAAATAGGTTTTCTTCTCCTCTTGTTTTTATTTACTTTTCTTACATATTTATCTGTTGCCCCTTTTATTGCCACCTTTAGTTTAGCCCATTGCAATTCCACTTCCCTTATCTCCTTCCACCCTGTCAGCTCCTCCTTTAGGACCTCGACCATTTTATTGAAGTCTGTGTTTTTGATGTTTAGGACCTTGAGCTTGCTATGATTGGCCTGTACCATGGCTTTTATCTCAAACCACACCGTGTGATGATCGCTGCTGCTCACAGGGGCACCCACGCAGACATTCGACACGCTATCACTGTTGGTGAGCTTTCCCTAGTTGGTTCCTTCACCACTTGTTGTTGTTTTCCTGATCATCCAGTTACTCAAGCAATACTTGCTGCACTCCAGTTGTTGCAGTCCTCTCCTCTTGGTGTGTCACCTGGCCTTCTACCTGCTGCACCCTCTGTGTCTGCACGGGATCTGGGAATGGAGCTCCACTCTGAGGCACCCGCTCAGATCCTCATCATCATGTGACCCCCTGCTCTGGTATTGCTTTATTATTTATTTTATTATTTTTTTTAATGAAGATTTTTGAATGTCCTTGAATGGTCTCGGAGCCCATCTTGTGCTCATAGGATCATGATGTCCCACACAATGCATGCATGACCCACACAATAAAGACACAGGCCTTGCCTCCTCCTTCAGTCCTGCTCTGCAGAACACCATCTAAGTCTTCCTCGAGCCACGTTCATAGTTGTCTCTGCCTGTAAAGGGTAAGCTGGCAGTGGAGCAGTGGTTATAGTAGAGTTTCAGGAGACAAGTTAATTTCAGACTGATGCTCCCAGATGCATGTGTCTAAGTGAAAATATAAGGATATGAGTGCATCCAGCTGCAAGGTAAGTCGTAAACCACAAAGAAAACACACAAGAAGCACCCCTTTCTGAATTTCAACAACAAATCCATATAAATAAAACACTTCCATGAATAAAGCCCACATCAGTGAGAAGAAAAATAAAATACGTAAGAAAAGCATAAAAAATAAAAAGTAAAGATATTAAGGGGGTCATTTTAAATCTCTTAGATGAGATTTGGATGTCTGGAAACGTGCATGCAGACCTACAAGATCACATAGACTGACCTGGAGCCATTTCACAAATACATGTTTTACCATAGATGTCTCCGTGGTGGGGATGTCCAAACAGGCAGGTGTATCCGAGGAGGAGCTTTGGACTTAGATGTCCCCAATTGATTTCAGAATCCTTGGGGATGTCTTAGTCCATGTCCAAATTTAGACTTGTTCCAGGCACAAATGGGCAGTGGGAAAGTGCTTGTTTCGCCATTGAAATCTCTGTAGGAGGTAGAGAAGTTGGTATTTTCACTATCCTCTGTACTCTGCACAATCACATTGATATATATTGTGTTATTGGAAAAATTTCTTGAGTGTGAACCAGCACTACATTGTCTCAGTGTCCCTGGTATTGAATACTATGCCAGGATGTCTATGTAGACTGTCCTGCAGACATCCATATTGGGCACGTCCACATTTGTGAAATTGCATCCAAACATGGACGTACTTGCATTTTTCAGCAGATTTTGGCTTGGACGTCCCAGATCGCAATAGGATGTCTTTTATAAAATGAGCCTTCACTGGACCCTTTTACTACAGTGTGCTAAAATGTTGCATTTACTGGGTGATAATTGCAAAACCTCTGCATTAACTTTAGGGGGGTATCTACACATGTAGTTAATGCAGAGATAATACATTTACCATGCATTAAATGCATGACAGAAAAATCAGATGCATTTAACAGTATCTACTGAGGTGACATTCAGTGATCTGCATTATTTGCAGTGGTAACAAAAAATGTTTACTAAGGTGTGCTAACCATTAATGATATATGTGCCATGCTGTTATCATGTTACTCCATGCTAAAAATCCTGTGTGAACTGGGTAGCGGGAACTGGGCAGGGACTGGTTAGGTTAGGAGTGAAACGTGGGCATTGATGACATATCGAGGTGAGTGTGAGCATTTTGGATGCTGCCATTAGCATAGGTGCACATAAAACCATCTCAAGAGATGGCAATAAGTGCGCCTACATGCCAGCTACCACAGTGTGATGCATTACCAATACACTGTCGGCAGGGGGACAGCCATTCATGCTCCCAAAAGTACTACTATTGCACCACAAATGCACTCTACCGGCACACTCGTTAATAAACATGGCCCCATGTGTAGTAAGTTACCATGTGTTAACTTCAATGTGCAAGTCATACCCATTCCCTGCCCATTTTCCACCCCATTGTGGGGTTAGCTGGCAGGAGCTATCCCCCCTCGCTCCTGCTGGTGCTGGCTCTGGTTCAAAATGGCACTCAGGATTCCCTAGCCGTAAATTTGCAATATTACTACTAGGATCAACCCCAGTAGTCCTTATGAGGAAATTTGATAAAGTCATTTTAGCGTGTATGTGGCTATATACACTCATAAAATGACTCTTATAAAATTATCTCAGGTGTCAACATACACACGGGACATAGACATGCATACTTTTATTGCAGGCATTACTGGGTCTATGATTTGAGTGCAGTGCAGATGGCGTGTAAAGTAGGCTCAATGATTATAAAATACGCTAATCTATGCATGTTCTCATGTTCTCTGCACGGACATTTACACCAGCTTCCAAGCAGGTATAAACGTACAAAACATCAATGTAGCCCATAACTGTACTAGTATTCTAGAAAGACACATGAGTGCCTATTGGTCTCTATAAAACTGGGCTAAAATAGACACTTTCTTGCCTTCTAAAAATAGATGCCCTGTTATAAAATTATCCTCAGAATATCTTGTATGTGCAAATTGTGTCACACTGCATGCTGAAACACTGTAAGCACACTATTTTACAGAAAGACACACTGAATTCTTTACAGCCTGCCAATTCACTTCCAGCTTCTCTATTTGGCAAAATTTCTTGTCTAAATCTACTGAAAAAAGCAAAATAGCACTGACTGAATCTGTGCCCAAGGCCAATAAAGCTGTAGCTTTTCCCATGCCCAGAATCATCCTGGTGTTAAACTATGTCCACATTCCTAAGCCAGGGTGTTGTGAATACAGGTGTTTTCCACCAACGGGGGAAGAACCGCAGTTCCCCTGCTGTTCTCCTCTGTACTCCGCCTTCAGAACAAGCAGATAGAGAAGACCTGATAAACTGATTCCACACCATCGGCAGATAATTACAGATTTAATTAAAAGTGACGCCATAAATAATAATAATCTTAAAAACTCTAAGGGGGTCTTTTACTAGCTGACAGGGCTTGTTCTGCCACACGCTAAATACACGTTGGGACACATGTTGCCAGCTCATGCAGGGCCGTGACTGTTAGCATGGGGACGAGTCTCACGCTAACCATCTAACTCGCTTTTCAGTGGGCGGGGTAGGGGCAGAGAGTGGGCATGGTGTGTTCCATGCGGTTAGCGCCAGGTTTACAGCACACGCTAACTGCATTTGCATGGGATCACCTAACACTACCTCAGAAGGCGGAGTTAAGTGCGCCCATGCTAATATGGCATGTGTTAAGGATCTTTCTGGTTCCCTTATTTAATATCAAGGCTCTGTGTTAACTGCCAGGGAAATGCTTTCTATGCCTTGGACGGGTAACGCAGTGGTATTGCACCCGATACTCCGTTGTTTCGGTGCGTTTGCCATGTTAGGTGTTACATCTTGGGACCCTTTAATAAAAGGGCCCCTAAAATGTAATATGTGCATGTGGTGGCAGGTGCAGAGCATGTTCAAAGGTATTAGGTGTCCTTGGCAAAACTTCAGCCTTGTACCTCCTCACACAGAAAAAGCAGGTGCAAATCTCCATACTTTTTGCTTTGGCAGTTTTCTTTGAGAACTGCTGAAAACTCAGTAGTTAAAACTCCCTGTGGACTTTGCACTTGCCTGTAAAACTTTAAAAACTGCCCTCTAGGTGTTTTGCATTTCTGTAAATTCCAGCTAAGAAGCCTCTTTATGGTTGTACGTGCACTAGGTATCTTCAGAAGCCCGCACTTGATATAATGTATAGCAGGTAGAGCTGGAGTGACCTCTCCAAAGGAGGTTTACACAAACACAGAATTCTCTAAGGTATCACTTACTCTGCCGCCGTTGAGTATACAGTAACTAGCATATGCTGGGATTTTGTTTTATTTTCTTCTGTCCATTCTTTATTGTATACATTGAAGGAAATCAATACATAAAGCTTCACACTACTGATAATATGAATGTGATATGTTTTATTGATTCACTCCTTTGAGATATAGCAGCACACAACAAATAGAAAAGCCATCAAGTGCTACAGGAGAATGAGAACAAAAAGACGAGGGGAAAAAAATAAAGAATAAAAGAGTCCGAGAAAAAAGAGAACAGAGTGAGTGCGATAGCAGGAAACAATGAGTGAGAGATGCAGGTAGACAGTCTTTTTATTTATTTAGCTCACACCTTTCCAAAAGTAGTTCAAAGTAAGGTACAGTAGGTATTTGTTGTCTCGAGAGGGCTTACAATCTAAATCTTCAGCTGAGGCAACGGAGGGTTACGTGACTTGCCCAAGGCTGCAGGGAGTGCCAATAGGATTTGAACACTGCTCTCTTTATTCACTGTGGGCCCGATTCTGATCCCAATGTCCATCTCCTTTGTAAGTCCAGGATGAGCCGGACGTACAAAGGAGATCACAATTCTGATCCTGCGGGGCATGTCTAGCCCCATGGGATAAGAATCGCGAACAGGCCTGTACATGCAGGCCAGGATGTGATTCAGTCCTGGCCTGCACAAACAGCCATAGCCTGGCTAACTCAGCCAGAGCTTTTAAACGGAGCCGTGGTGCCACAAAGAAACGTGGTGCCACAAAGAAACGTCTAGGGAAGTTATTCCACACCAGGGGTGGAATAACTTCCCTGGCCATTTCACTGTTCCTGGATGTACAGGACTGACATTAGAATTGGCCCTGTACGTCCAGGGCCGGCAACTGCCCACTGCCCGCTGACTCTCCGCCCCCGGGCTGCCTCTTCCACGTCCCCGACTAACTTCCCTGCACAACCGATGGGGAAGATAGTTGGGGCATGCAACCCTATGGGGATTATTCTGAACCCCGAATAACGGGGTTGGACATCTGAGATGGACATCCAACCCCTGTTTGGGCCCTGGATGCGATTCCGTGCAGAGCGCTTCCCGCATGTATAGAGGGTTTGTGTGGGGAACGCTGAAAGGGTGTGGGAGGGGGAGGTCTGGAGGCAAAGAGTGGGTGTGGATGGGGTGAAGTGGCCAGACATATAGAGGGTATTCCGGTTGGTCCTCTGTACGTCCAGTGGTCCCTGTTTAGATGACCACTTCTTTTAACTCAGAGGTGGAATAAGTGCTGGGCATGGGGGTGTTCAGTGCCCTCATCCCCGCGGATGACTGTGTGCCACTGCGATGGGTGCCCTGCCACCTGATCCTGGCCCTGGCTGCACCTGCCAAGGGTTGGGCAGCGGGAACAGGTATATTTGTGCGGGCTGCATTGGTGCTCACAGTCTGGACATGCTGGTGCCATGACAACGGGATGCCATGGCACCGGCACATAGGCTGCAGTGCAGGGAGGTCTGGGCGGTCAAATTCCGGGACATTCCCCACTGCAGAATCGGGGCCCATCTGGCACATCCAAGTACCCTGATTTTGCAGCCACGGGAACGTAGAGCTCCCCCGGTTGCAGAATCGGGTGACTTTGCGGCACGTCCAATTTTTGGATGTTCGTATGGCCCAGACAGACCCTGATCTGAATTGGCCTCCAAGCCACTACTCAGATCACTACAGTACCATTCCAAAAGCTTCATATCCTCCCCACACCTGGAAGAGCTAGGCTTGAGATAAAAGGCAGAATGATGTGTTATTTCCTAGCTCCATACTTGTGGAATATGCTCAGGGCTTTGCAACCCAGGAAACTGCCTATGGTGGCAGCTTCAAGGGGGCGACAAAGACAGAGTATTCAAAGCTGAACAATATATTCTTACAGCTGGCAAGGGGGGACATAAGGCTTGAGATTTGCCTAGGGCACCAGCACCTTGAACCAACTCTGGGGCCGGCCCTGAATGCACTGCCCTTATGTCAGTCTTATTAAAAGCTATATGTCAGCTCAACATCCTTTCCCGCTGCTGAGGACTGAAGACTGAGGCTTGCACATTAGGGGGAGCTGGTTAGGCTGTCAGCAAGACTTTTAGAATTCAGTCCTCAGCTGCTGGAAGGGATTGACTACCCTACAGTTTCCTGGACTGGCCCGGAGAGATCTCAAGGAAAGACAATTAGCAGGTAAGGTCTAATTTCTTCTTAATGAACACACAACCTCTTCCAAAGACAGGGAAGCTGTAAAACTAGAGGGCATAACAGGAAGCGGCAAGGAGGTAAACCGAAAGGCAATGTCAGGAAATAGTTGCTTGGAACACCCTCCTGATGGAAGTGGTAGGGGCAAACACAGTGCAGTGGATCCCTTTATAGCAACAGGATAAAATCAAAATAAGCATAACTATCTCTTATATCTCAACAAATAGAGGTGACCTACACGAATTGGTGGGTACACCCCTAAACAAAGGCATGGGGAGAGGTGCCTTGCATGGAGCAGCAGGTGCACCTATTCTTGCCGCTTTGCTGGGCAGACTAGATAGACCATGCTGCTCTTTATCTGCCATCATATTCTATGTTACTATTTAAAATATACCATTTTGTCATACTATAAGGCCATTAATACTTGTAAGTCTTTTAAGTGCTCCATCTAGTCATTCATATCTGGCAACCATGCACTCTATCAGTGAAATATGCCTCTATGCGGCATTTACTGCTAGAACTTTTCAACTTATTGTTTTTCTTTGCAAACATTCTGATTCTTAAAATCTGCGAACTGCACATTAATATTGTCCTCTGCAGCTAAAAGAAGAGTTTGGATACACAGGTGCTTAGGTTAGGAACATGGAGATTTACCCCTTCCCCACTCTATAAACCTGGTGTACAGCTCCCCAACTATCTGGGTTGTTTTGCAAACACCACTAGTAAGGTTACCTACTATCCAGGGTGATTTTCAGTGTACATTCAGTAAAATCTGTTGTACAGCAAGTTAAGTCCCGTTTTAGCATACACGATAGAGATTTGTTATCATATGTTTTAATATAATTTTACAACATGTTTCCTGAATCTCTGACAAACAAGGAAAATGATAAAAACAGGAAAAGAGAAGGCAATGGAATCAAGAAGAGATAACAAGAAATGGGACTAGAGATATCACAGGAGGGGAGGGGGAGGTGAGAGAGGCAGGAGATGAGACAATCCTGAGAGAAAGTGAGAGCACAGAGGGGGAGAGAAGAGAGATAGTATAGAGCAAGAAAGATATAGGAGAGAAAAGTATAGACAGAGGAAAGAGAAAGCGCAATGTGTGAATGAGACAGGAGAAGAGAGAGCACAAGGAACAGGAAAAGGGAGCTTAAAGGGATGAAAATGAAAGAAAGTGTGTAAGCGAGGGAGAATGAATTTGACTGCTGTTTATTCTTGGTTAATCACAGTACTGCAAGGCCTAGTTCTCTTTTCCAAATCATTTCACAGAATCAAATGAAAAACTCCTTATCTCACTCACTGCACTCCGTCATATCTCACTGTCAGTTTCTTGTGTGCAAGCAGGAAAGCAAGTGTGTGTGTATTTCTCTATTGAGAAGAATTTTGATTGCAGACTGATATTCTGAAGAGGTTATGCTATTCCATACAGAAGAATGTGCACATGCCTATGTGTGTTTGTCAATGTGTTGAGATGTGTTGCCATAACTATCAGCTGTGCTGCTGGCGTGGTTCATGCAATTCTAGTGACGCTGGCATTAATTAATGTACATGCTGCTGTTTACTGCCCAAAGCTCTGAAGGAGATGGTGGGTGATCATCCATGACTTCAGCAGTGCATAGGTAAAAGTACTAATTCTTTATGTGGATATCTGATCACACGATTAACCTCTCACTGTTGGCATCTATATTTGCATGTGCTGTGCCTGTGCACATTTTTGCCTCCACCTGTGCGTAAATTGTACGTGTACATGCTGCACGCATGGGTGGCACTTTGCTTCTTACTCTTCTATCCACCTTTATGTTAGAAAGTATGAAGCTAACTACATCCATCTCATTTGTTAAAGAAATGTCATATTTTTTCCTTACCCTTCCTCTGCACTATGACATGTTGCAGTCTTCAGCAAGATGTGGTCCCTTTGTGGTTCAGTATTAGGACTAGGGCTGTTAGAATCCATTCCAAGGTGAGGATCTTAGACTTTAGGAAGACTAACTTTGCGAAGATGGGCCAATACCTCAGGGAGTCGTTAGTGGGATGGGAACAGCTGGGGGATGTAGAAAAACAGTGGGCAAAACTGAAAGGGGGTATTTTAAGGGCAACCAACCTTTTTGTTAAAATGGTAAATAAAGGCAAAAGGAACAGGAGACCGCTATGGTTTTCGAAGGAAGTAGCTGAAAAAGTGAAGAAAAAGAGGGAGGCCTTCATGAAATACAAGAGATCACAGAGAGCAGAAGACAAGCATCTGTATTTGGAAAAACTTAGAGAAGCTAGCAAAGTAGTCAAGAAGGCAAAGATTCAAAAGGAGGAGGAAATAGCCAATGCAATAAAATGGGGGGATAAGACATTTTTCAGATATATTAGTGAGAAGAGGAAGAGCAAACGTGGTATTGTCAGACTCAAGGGTGCAGGGGGGGAATATGTAGAAGCTGATAAGGATAAAGCGGAATTGCTTAACAAATATTTTTGTTCTGTGTTCACAGATGAAGAACCAGGAGCAGGACCTCAGAAAACACCCACAAATAAGAACAGAAGCGAGGGACATCTTGAACTATTTTCAGAAGACTGTGTTCGTGAGAAACTAGCTCAACTTAAAGTAGACAAAGCGATGGGACCGGATGGGATACACCCTAGAATACTGAGGGAACTTGGGGACGTTCTAGCAGCTCCACTGACTGACCTTTTCAATGCCTCGTTGGAGTCAGGAGTGGTGCCAAAGGACTGGAGAGAGGCTCATGTGGTGCCTTTACACAAAAGCGGAAGTAAGGATGTGGTTGAAAACTACAGGCCGGTTAGTTTAACTTCGGTGGTGAGTAAATTATTGGAAACGCTGCTGAAAGAGAAAATAGTGAGGTTTCTGGAGTCCAGCGGATTACAGGATCCGAGGCAGCATGGATTCACCAGAGGCAGGTCTTGTCAGACAAATCTGATTGATTTTTTTGACTGGGTGACCAGGGAGGTGGACCGAGGGAGAGCTCTAGATGTGGTGTATTTAGATTTCCGTAAAGCCTTTGACACTGTTCCTCACAGGCGACTTATAAACAAACTGAGCACCCTAGGGATGGACCCTAAAGTTACTGCTTGGGTTAGAAATTGGTTGGGTGGGAGGCGACAAAGAGTACAAGTAAATGGAGCTCACTCTGAGGAGAAGGATGTTACCAGTGGTGTGCCCCAGGGATCTGTCCTTGGTCCGATTCTTTTTAACATCTTTGTTAGTGATATAGCGGAAGGGCTGTTGGGTAAGGTTTGCCTCTTTGCGGATGATACCAAAATCTGCAATAGAGTAGACACCCAGGAAGGGGTAGATAACATGAGGAGGGATCTAGCTAAGCTTGAAGAATGGTCTAGAATTTGGCAGCTGGGATTTAATGTTAAAAAATGTAAGGTCATGCATTTGGGCTGCAGCAATCCAAGGGAGCAATACAGTATAGGAGGTGAAGTACTTTTGTCCACTGAAGAAGAGCGGGACCTAGGCGTGGTTGTGTCTGATGATCTTAAAGTAGCTAAACAGGTGGAAAAGGCGACAGCAAAAGCTAGAAGGATGCTTGGGTGCATACGGAGAGGAATGGCTAGCAGAAAAAAGGAGGTGATAATGCCTCTGTATAAGTCTTTGGTGCGACCTCATTTGGAGTATGGTGTGCAATTCTGGAGACCGCACCTTCAAAAGGATGTGAACAGGATGGAGTCGGTGCAGAGGGTTGCTACCAAAATGATTAATGGGCTTCATTATAAAGCATATGAGGACAGACTTAAGGATCTTAATATGTACACCTTAGAGGAAAGGCGGGATAGAGGTGATATGATTGAGATGTTTAAATACCTCCATGGCATAAATGTTCAGGGAGAGAGCCTCTTTCAATTGAAAGCAAGTTCTGCTACGAGGGGACATGGGATGAGGGTGAAGGGAGATAGATTCAGGAGTGATATGCGGAAATATTTCTTTACGGAAAGAGTAGTGGATCCGTGGAATAGTCTCCCAGTGGAGGTGGTAGAGATGAGGACAGTAACTGAATTCAAGAAAGCATGGGACCAACACAGAGGATCTCTAAAGGCAAAAAGTGGACTGTTGTAGTTGTTATGGAAGGACAGACTAGATAGGCCATGTGGTCTTTTTCTGTCGTCATATTTCTATGTTTCTATGCTGCTATTTACCCATGACTCAAAAACAGCAAGGGAGATCCTGCCATATATACCACCTATAGACCAGTTTCACATCTGCCTTTTTACAGCTAAATTAGTTTTTACATCAACTGACTGACTACTTTGACAAATTAAATTTTCTACATACCAGGCAAGTTGGTTTTCAAGCCTCCCATAGTACGGAGACAGCTTTAGTCAGCCTGACTAATCACATCAAGCTAGCCTTAGACAAAGGGAAAAATGTTGTTCTGATTTTGCTAGACTTAGCTGAATTTGACCTGGTAGCCTATATCTTGCTACTTACTCATCTTCAGGAAGTTGGTATTTAAGAAACTGCTTTAGAATGGTTTTCTTCCTATTTTAAGTTCTCCATCTTTTATCGTCATCTCTCCTGAAGAGTTCCTTAGGGGTCCACCTGTCTTAAGAATCTACATTGGCTCCCGATAATGAACAGAATAAAATATAAAACAATAATCACCACATTCAAACTACTCAATAACATCTCACCCTCCTTCCTCTCATCTAGAATTCACACACAAACAGATTCTAGGAACAGAAGAAAGAACAATCAGAACATACTTGCCATTCCATCCACAATCCGTAAAATAAAGCAAATAACTAGTAGCAGAGCCTTTACTTACACTGCTCCGACACTATGGAACTCTCTGCCAGACACCATTAGATCAATGAAAGACCTCCAGACATTCCGGAAAGAGCTAAAAACACTTCTCTTTGTTGAACACTTTAACAACAATGACTGATGCACAATTGTTCACCCTGTCTAGATGCAAGCCTTACCCACATGCATATAGTTGTTGATATCCTCCTAATTGTCCGGAGGCAAGACAATACATTGTATATAGCTGAATGTTTTTTTTCTGTAACTGTACATAGTTATCTCATGTTCTCTGTAAAATGGTTTGTTTAATGTAAACCGCCCCTGATCTCTGGAAGGGGCGGTATAGAAAAACTGCTTAAATAAATAAATAAATAAAATCTTGGCCTACACAATCTTTAATCTTTTTCTGGTGCCATTGGCCACCTTGGTATAATCCCTTTCTTTTATGCGGATGACATCTAGTTGTTCCCTATTATTTCATCCTGAGAGAGTAACCCTTTCCACATGATTACTGATAAACTCTCTAAAGTTGTTGATTATTGTGTTTTAGCCAAAATTCTAATTAAACCTAGACAAGACAGAAGCAGTCTTATTTGGTAAGTACAGACCAAACTCTGTTTCCACAGCCCTACAAATTCAGGGTTTTTGTATTCCAATAGTCCACCCAGTGAAAATCCTTGGTATTATCCTTTGGTCAGCAGATCTCTGCGACAGTCAACCATTTTTTCATCTTTAACTAAATTTTTCCATACACTCAGTCTTGAGTGCCAAAACTATTCAGGCTTTAATTCTGTCCCTGATCATTAGTCTACTTGATTATAGTAATGCATTGCATCAGGGCATTAAAAATATATCTGTCAAGCAACTATATTTGATTCAAAACCCTGCCGTAAAAGTTATTCTCAATGCCAAACATATGACCACGTTACACCTTTGCTAACAGAGGAGCATTGGTTCCCTTTCACCCTCCAAATTCCTTTCAAGGTCTGCTTCTGGCTCATTGAGCTTTTTTCTCTGGCCTGCCAGTTTTTCTTGTTCATCTGTTTGATTCTCTATATAGATCTTCTAGATCGCTTAGATCCATTCAGCATAATCTTCTTGTTATCCCAATGTATTCACAAGTAAAGCATGAATCTATTAGACAAATGAGGGGTTATTCTGTGCCACAAATAATGGGGATGGACGGCCTGACAGGACGTTCATCCCCGCTATTCATGCCTTCACCTGGTAGCGACTAACTTCCCCGCCGTTTCTGTGGGGAAGTTAGATGGGGGTGTAGAAGAGGGCAGAGTCTAGGCAGTCTCTGGCCCTTGACTTACAGGGCCAAATCTAATGTCGGCCCTGTACGTCCAGGGCTGGCGACATGTGTGGGGAAGTTAATCTACCTCCAAGGTGGAATAACTTCCTTGGACGTGACATTTTTTAAATGCCGGGGCACAGATGGAGCAGGGGGGCCGGAGGAGATTCCCCGCAGCCTGACCCTGGCCTCAGGAGGCCTGATCGGGGTTCAGGCTGTGGGAAATTTGCTTTATTTTATGGCAACCGGCATCGCAGCTCTTCAAAGGAGCTGCGGTGCCATAGCAACATAGTGCCATGGCACCGCGGCTCCATTGAGGAGCCTTGACTGAGTTAACCAGGGACAGTCCTGCACATACAGGCCATACTGAATAGCAGTCACGGCCTGCACGTGCAGGACTGTTTGGAATTCTGTTCCCGTGGGGTTGGACATGTCCCGCGGGATCAGAATCGTGATCCCCTCTGTACGTCCGATTCAGAGGGGATCGACATCCGGGACAGAATTGGGCCTTTGGTTTTTGCAGTCACAGCTCCATATATATGGAATGACCGGCTGCTAGATATTCGATTGGAAATGTCATACAAGCAATTCAAATCATCACTCAAAACACATTATTTTAATAAGGCATTTTGCTTTAGAAGTGGAAGACCGCTTGGAGTCAGAGACTGGTGGTTTCTGGGCTGGCACCTGGACTTTTCTCTCTTCTTCCTTCTTCTCATCTAACTTTCTCTTATTTTATTGACGTATTATTTTATTTGTTTTGTTTTATGATGTTGAATTTTATTATGTTTTGTTTTGATATTGAATATTACTATGTCTT
Source organism: Ichthyophis bannanicus (assembly GCA_033557465.1). Lineage (NCBI taxonomy): Eukaryota > Metazoa > Chordata > Amphibia > Gymnophiona > Ichthyophiidae > Ichthyophis > Ichthyophis bannanicus. Next base: position 48,153,499 of record CM066046.1, read on the forward strand.
ATTTTATTAAATGGTTATTTTTATTAAATTTGCGTTTGTAAATGAATAGACACCTCTTGATCAATGGCCTATCAAATAAATTGAAACCTTGAAACCTTCTTTTGTGTGTGTATATGTACAATAGTTTGCAGTTACCTAATGCTTGCCACCTTAATCAAATCCCAGTATTCTTCTGAAGCAGAAGACTTCAGGAATCTCTTGTCCTCATCTCTAAAATACATTGCTATATGCTCTTCCATCACCAATAAATTTAGAGAGTAAAAGAAAATATTATTAGTCAAGTCCGGCTGGGTGCTGACTTGCGCAGTATCATGGACAATCAGTGGTAATCGTGACTTCAGGTCTTCAAACATGGTCCATCCTGGCTGCAATGGCTGGCTGCACTGGCTTACTGCGTATCCTACTCCTATTGCTGTGATTCAGCTTTCATTTATATGAAGTAGCAGACCTAAATGTTGTTGTATTGTTAGGTGCCGTTGAGAACTTTGATCGGTCTTCAGCCAAGCTGCTCATTGTTGATGGAGTGGTATCTGTAGCTGCTGTTAATGTATTGATCCATCTCATTGCCGGCCTTCCTCTTTTATGATGACCTTCTACCTTGCCAAGCATTATGTGTTTCTCCAGTGATCTCTCTCTTCAAATGATATGTCCAAAATATGGCCTGGACAAGTAAATTCTTTGTACGGAGAGAGACATCTCTGCTCTTGAGGATCTTGTCTAGGTCCTTCATAGCCATTCTACTAAGAACAATACATCATAGGATTCTTGACTGCTACTCCTCTCTTTATTGATTGTTGATCCAAGTAAGTTAAAGTAGTCAACTATTTCAATTTCTTCTCCATCATTGATGAACCTCTTGATTTTGCCAGTTGTCAGGATCTTTGTCTTCTTAACGTTAAGGTGCAGATCCAATTTAGGAGCCAAATGGACAGATTTACTAAAATGCATATTGGGCTTGACTGCTCACTTGCAGTCAGAGGCCCCATGCCATCCACAGTTAATTTACAATGTTTTAGGGTGCTCAGGTAGAGGTATGTGATAGCAATGGTAGTGGAGGAGGGAGCGTAAAGAGGGGGGGGGGGGACAGGCCACAAGCCACAGAGATGCTGGACAGGAGGGATAAGGGAAGAGGAGGGAAGAAAAAATGCTGGATACCTGAGGGGGATGTGAAGAGAGGGTGAGATGGTGGCCACTTTGGTGGTGGGTACTGAAGGGGGAAGGGGAGATGCTGGGCACCTTTAGGGGGTAGGATATGGGATCAAATCTATCTATATATAGTACTGATTTCTGTTCTTAGTACTTGATATTAACTACCTGTATATAGTTTTGAACACTGTTCAATATACCTGTATATAGTTTAAATACTGTTCGATGTAACTGCTTACCATAGCAATGTTTTATGTATTTGTTGTTTAATGTAAACCGCCACTGATCTTGGGAAGTGGCGGTATATAAGAGATTTGCAAATAAAATAAATAAATAAATAAATAACTGAGGTCAAGGGAAGATGCTGGAATAGGAAGATTGACTGAAGCTAAAGAGAGGGGATTGTTTGGGAGAGGGATGTGTATGCATAGATTTATATTGCTGAAACTCCTGTGAAAAATCTCACTCATTAAGACAGCAAATATCACTCTTTGTAATGGCATCTCTGACTTGGATTTCCACAAGGCCTTGACATAGTTCTACATACATGACTTATAAATAAATCAAGTGTCCTTTGTATGGGCCCCAAAGTAATTAGCTGGGTGAGAAAATTGAGTTTACCCCAAGGACAGGACCATTAAACAGTGGTGTGCCACAGAGATCTATCGTTGTTGCAATTTTTTTCAGTGTTTTCATAAGTAATATTTTGGAAGGGCTAATAGGCAAAGTTTGCTTCTTTGCAGATGATGCCAAAATCTGCAACAGTGGAAATTGTGGGAAAAACTGAGAAACAGGGTTAACTTATTTGGCGAGATGGGGAAGATTATTTTCTAGGGTGTTATGCGGTTTCATTGGTGCCATAGTACTCAATGAAGAGGTGTGTCTTTAGTAGCTTCTTGAGGTCTTGGGTTGTCTGAGCAGATTGTATTGGAGCTGGGAGGGAGTTCTAGATTGAGAGGATGAAGATGGTGATTTAAAGTATACAGGGCCTTCTGGGGCACATGGTCTCAATCATACACGTTGTTCCCCATGCTCACATGCATATGCAAGCAGCTCAATGGTGCCTCAGAGTGCAATGGTCCCAAGCCTTGGGCCGGCTCCGGGATCCCATCTCGCTCTCGCATGGCCTATCCAGTTCCCTGGATTGGTGGCAGAATCTCCAAAGCTTACTTCGGGGCATGCCCTTCCAGGCTCTGTAACACAAGCTCATCTTGATGACGGATGCCTCACTGTTGAGCTGGTGAGCCCACTGTGACAACCTCCATACCCAGGGATGGTGGTCACCCGAGGAATCCTGGCAGCAGATCAACCTGCTCGAACTTTGAGCGGTCCAGTTGGCCTTGAAGGTCTTTGAGCACCACTTGAGAGGCAAGTTGGTGCTCGTGCAGATCGACAACGAGGTCGCGATGTTCTACATAAACAGGGAAGGGGGTACGGGCTCCCGTCTCCTCTGCCAGGAGGCAGTCCTCCTCTGCTCTTTTGCAGTGCACCGAGGCATGACTCTAAGAGCTGTCTACCTCCCGGGCTAAGACAATGTCCTTGCGGACAGGCTCAGCAGGCTTCTCCGCCCACCCAAGTGGCACCTGGGACTCCGTCCATGGACCTGTTCATCAGCCCGATGAACACAGAGCTTCCCCGCTTTTGCGGGCCGATACCGAACCCAAGCAGGGTTCAATGTTGTTGACCACCGCACCCTCCTTTCACGTTTGTCTGATCTGGGTATCTCCGGTACAATTTTGCAGTGGTTTCTGTCTTTCCTTTCCTTTCGCACCTTCGCTGTTCACATGGGTCCCGACACTTCACCCTCATTCCCGCTGCAATGTGGTGTGCCACAGGGCTCCATCCTTGCTCCCCTACTCTTCAATGTCTTCCTTGCTCCCCTCACCCTGCTCATTCAACAAACTGGAATTTCCACCTATATCTATGCTGATGATATTCTCTTAGTCTATCACAACTCCTCCTCTGCACCTAATCTTTCCCCACTCAATGACTGCCTTACCCTTATTGCCTCCTGGTTTATCCGTAATCTTCTGCATGTCAATCCATCCAAATCCTCTGCCATCTGGTTTTCTTTTGGTGCTCCCTCTCCTACCTTATCACCCACCAGGTCCACCCGCCCTATCCCCCTTGTCACTACCCTTCAATACCTAGGTGTCACTCTAGATGCCTCTCTTTCTTTTCACCAGCACATTTCTTCCATGGTGCGCACCTCCTTTTTCCATCTCCGTAGAATTAGGTCCATCAGACCATTCCTCTCTACCCCAGCTATCACTACCCTCGTCCTGTCCCTCGTGATCACTCATTTAGACTATTGCAATTCTGTTCTAGCTGGCCTCCCTCATTATCAACTGCGTTGTCTCCAGTTAGTTCAAAATACTGCTGCCCGCTTAATCACTCACTCCCCTGTAAATGCCCACGTCACCCCCTCTCTTCTTTCTCTTCACTGGCTTCCGATTAAGGTAGGATTTATCTATAAACTTCTTACCATTACCCACAAGGTCTTGCATACCAGTATTCCTCAATACCTGGCTGATATTATCCATCTTCAACCAACCCCACGTCTTCTCCGCTCTGCACATGGCAATCGTCTTTTCCTTCCTTCCCCCTCCCAGGCCCATCTTGAGCTTACCCATCACTCTGCCTTTTTCTTCCTCAGTCCCTCCCTTTGGAACTCTCTCCTGCACTCCCTTCATACTGAACTCTCTTTCCCTCATTTCAAGGCGCTTCTCAAAACCCATCTTTACTGTCAGGCCTATGACCTTCCTGCTCCCGCTGGTTACTCAGATCCTCCCCCATCAAGCCTTACCCCCTGGTAACCCAGTGAAACTATCACCTATTGATTTGGCAGTTCCCTTTCCCCTGCCTTTTACACCCATGCCCCATCCTGCTTCCCCTCTACCCCTTATCTGTTTCTTCCTTTTCTAATACTTTCCTATTTATTAATGGTGTTCTTTTCCTATTCTACTTTCTGTAGCCAATTTCCTATTGTATTGTACACCACCCTGACGCTTCGGCAAGGGCGGTATATCAAACTCTGCAAATAAAGATAAAGAGAGCCCCAGATGCATTCCTCCTGAACTGGACCTCCGGGCTTCTGTATGCATTTCCCCACCACTCCCCTCATAGCGAGGACCCTCCACAAGATTCAGTGGGACCGAGCATCGGCGATTCTCGTGGCTCCCTCATGGCCTCGACAGCCATGATTCTCGCTTCTACTCTGACTCTCGACAGAACCCCTAGTCCCCCTGGGCAGTGCTCTGGGTCTGCTGACGCAGGGGGAGGGACAGGTGCTTCACCCAAACCTGGACTCGCTATCCCTAGCAGCCTGACGGCTGAATGGGTCTCTTTATCCTCACTGCACCCCCCCAGAGGAGATTGAGGAAGTCCTGCTCGCATCGAGGAAAGACTCGACAAGACAGGCCTAAGCCCTCAAGGGCGGCGCTTCTCGATCTGGTGCTACGGGCTTCAGATTGATCCGTTCTCCTGTTCCACCTGGTGGGTCCTCCAGTACCTCCTCCACCTCTTGCAGGTGGGGCTGAAATCCAATTCGGTTGTGGTTTACCTGGGCAACATTTCAGCCAATCACTTTCCCGTCGAGGGTAGAACCCTCTCAGGCCAGCCACTGGTCTCCTGCTTCATGCAGGGCTTTTTATTCTCCAAGACTCCCGTTTGACCTCCACTGACAGAGTGGGACCTGAGCATCCTGCTCATGCAGCTGACGCAGCCACCCTTCGAGCCGATGGTGACATGTTTGCTTCGGCACCTCTCCTGGAAGGTAGTCTTCCTGGTGGCGCTGACCTCGGCTCGGCAAGTCAATGAACTTCAAGCCCTCATGGCCACTGCCCCCTACACCAGGTTCTATGGGAACAGGGTGGTTCTTCGCACCCACCCTAAGTTCCTACCGAAAGTTGTCTCAGATTTCTATCTCAACTAAGAGATAGTCTTACCGACTTTCTTCTCGAGACCTCACAATGACTGGGCGTAGGCGGTTCTGCATACCCTCAACTGTAAGAGGGCTCTTGCCTTCGACCTGCAACGCACCTAGGGTCATCGCAAATCTGACCGGCTCTTCATCGCCTACAAGCCCAACCATCTGGGGCTTGCAGTCACCAAGTGCACCCTCTCCATCTGGGTGATGAACTGCATCGCCCTTGCCCAGGCAAAGGCTGGGGCCTTGCTGGATTGACGAGTCACCGCACACGGCATCCGAGCCAAGGAAGCGTCGGTGGCTTTGCTGTTCTCAGTGCCACTGTTGGACATCTGCTGGGCTGCGACCTGGTCTTCAGCGAATACCTTCACTTTACATTACTGCCTGGAGAGGGAGTCCCGCTGGGATGCTGCCTTCAGCCAGACTGTACTCCATAATCTGTTCGGGGTATAAGCAACTCCTGCCCTCCGACCTCCCCCTGTGGCTACCGGGAGCTTGGCCCCGAGGACTCGGGCTTTCTTCGGATCGTCGACATCGTCGACGGAGGCGCTTTGCTTATAGGCTTCGGTAACCTGTAGTTGGGGAGTCCCATAAGTGAGGACTGACTTCCTGCTTGTTCCTGGAGAAAGCGTAGTTACTCACCTGTAACAGGTGTTCTCCAGGGACAGCAGGAATCAGTCCTCACTTCCCTCCCACCTCCCCTTCAGAGTTGCCATTCCTTTTTTCTTCCCTTGCCATCCGCTTAGTAGGGCTCTAGTTATGGAGTCTGAATGAGCAAGATGGCACCCTTGGGTGGGAAAGGACCACACATGCATGGCAGCAATCCCAAAGTCTTTCTTTGAAAGCTGTGGAATTGCTCCGTGCGGGCTCCGTCGGTGTCGATGTCACCCATAAGTGAGGCCTGATTCCTGCTATCCCTGGAGAACACCTGTTACAGGTGAGTAACTACGCTTTGTCTCATCTTGCTGCACACTGAAAATCTCTGAGGTCCATTTGCCTTTCTTTCTCCTCTGGCTTTAGCTTCTCTGCATCTCTGGGAAATTTTCTGGGTTTCTTCAGCCATCCATTTTTGCTTTTTTACGTTTTGTAGAGAGTTAGGGCCAGATTTAAAGATTTAAATACATATACCCTGGAGGAAAGGCAGGAAAGGGAGATATGATAGGGAAATTAAAATACTTCTAGGGTATATGCACAGGAGGGGACTTCCTTCAATGAAGACAAGGCTCTGGAATGAGAGCTGATATGAGTAAAAGGGGTAAAAACAAATGAAGTCTGTGTGTGTATGTATACATATATATGGCTGAAAGAGAAAAACCATAAACAATTCTGTGCCATAAATACAATATGGTGAAACAAAGCTAAGGATATTGACATTAAATACCTTCATTCAGTTGTTAGAGGCTTACATAACAAGACTTTTTTTAAAGTGAGGATAATGGGGTAATAGATTTCATGGAAATATAGGGGGAAAGTTCTCAAGAATGGATATGAGACTATGAAACCTGTTACTACTACTTAGGTATACTGAGTGTACCCAATTTCATCTAATCTTGGAAGTAAAGTAGGGCCAGGCTTGGTTAGTGCTTGGAATACTAGCTGCTGTAGACTTACTGCATGCGAGACAGGCTTACCAACCCACGTCTGGTTGCATCTTGCTAAGAAAACCTAGGGGATAGTAACAACATAGACAACTATCCACAGGGTTGCCAGGACTTGACAGCACTTAACAAAAGCAACAACAGGGGCATATTTACTAACGATTAACACACATTAATATGTTTTTGTTCTATTTTATGAATTTGTTTAGAGGACGTAGGGAGAGGTTTGCTTGATTATAAGCACCTATAAATAATTTTTTATCACATTGTTATTAATAGTCTCTCATCACAATTATTGATACTTTTATTACATTGTGGCTGATTATGGAGATAGTTTTGCTTATCTTATTGACTTTCCCTCTTACTGGAGCATCCAGTGAAAGGCCATTTAGCAATATTGATGCAGGTGAAAAATTGCCTAAGATAAGCAATGGAAAGCGAGACTTTCAAGTCTGGCAAGTCTTTCCATTAGGAACAGGATCACAGATTTACTTAGCTTCCATAAGAGAAATGATGACTTTGGTTCAGCAAAAGCCAAAAGTGTTCCTTTAATGTCTTATTCTTTCCAACCTAAGAAATTATACATAAGGGTGTGAGAATATATGTCTGTCTTTCTATCTTGGGGGTAAAATAAATCTCTTGAAAATTTAATGGAAGGGGACCAAATTTGATGGTGATAGTTGTGGTTAGAGGGAACAGGTGAAATGACGCCTCATTTTCAAAAATGGGTTGGATCAGATGAGGGATTCCAGGGACATAAGCTTCTCAAAAAATGGTCCAATTCATTTCCATGGGAGAAGCAGTTCCAGCTTTAACAGACTAGAAACTTTGATACACTGAAATATAGTAGTTATGGAACTGCTCTTTTCAAACTGCTTCTGCCCTTTTCTCCCCAGTTCTCTCTTTTCCTGGCTGCAGACACACACAGGCAACATACATATGCACAAATATACAGAGAAAACATGCACACACACAAACAAAAACACAGACACATAGAACACACACAATCGGGGTCATTCTGTTGGGACGTCCATCCCCGCTATTCGGACCCCTCTGCTGTCCCTGACTAACCTCCCTGTGCGAACAAGGTGTTTGTATGGGGAGGCTAGATGGGGGAAGGAAAGGGGCAGTACAGAGGCGGAACTAGGGCCCCAGACATACAGGGCAAATTCTAATGTCAGCCCTGTACATCCAGGGCCGGCAGACTGAACGAGGAACTTATGCCACCTCTGAGGTGGAGTAAGTTCTCCTAGATGGTGGCTGACAGCAGGCCCAGGCTGTGGAAAAGGTAGGAGGGAGTGCAGGAGATTCCCCGCAGCCAATCCTGGTCTTGGGAGGCCAGATCGGGGGTCGGGCTGCAGGGAATGAAAGAACAGGTTGGCGACCGGGGATCACAGTTCCTGAATGGAGCCGCGGTGCCATGGCAACCGGGACACCATGGCTCCATTCAGGAGCCTGGACTCTTGGATACTAGGCTGTTGCTCTAATGACTAGGTTACTCCTCCGCTCCTAGGTTATTACTCTGTTACAATTAGCGCTGAGAAAAGTACAATCATTCCCTTACCATAATTACCACTAGTTAGGCAAACACATTATGCGCAGACTAGCTATCTATCTCACTGAGATGGAGTATAAAAATTTATATTACACCTCAGATTGGACAGCTGGGAGAATTCCATGGGATGGAGAGCTGCACTTCGTTACAGGAGAGAGAGAGAGAAAGGGGCAGACTACCAGCAGAGCAAGTCTACATGGAAGGACCTATACATGCAGAAAGAGAGAGAGAGAGAGGGCATGGCCGATTTTTAAGGAATCAGCATTTTTTTTTCCAGCACTGAGGCAGGAGTCCTGGCAAGTTCTACAGCAGGTCCTCATTCCTGCTATAGGTAAAGCCAGGTTGCTGGTGTGTCTCCAGGTGATTGGCCTAGACCTGGGTCTGAGAGTTCAAATCAGCAAATCAAAAAGTGTCCTTTGGATTTATTTATTTAGCATTTTTTATATACCGCATTTCCAAAGATCAATGCGGTTTACATGGAACAATTTGAAGTTAACATTACATTGAACAGGGAATATTAAAATGGAATTAAAATGTTTTTAACAATTTTAACTAATGGGAGTAGAACAAGTGATAACTATTATGAACTAGATTATGATACATGGTTGTGTGCATATGTCAGGGTGATATTTAGAGATAGGTGCAGGGAGGTGTAATGAATTGATTAGTTGTTCATATGATTAACATGGGTATGGAATCTAATTGTCCAATTTTTTATGTAGACGAAACAGAGTGCATGGGAATAAGGATGCCTCAGGTGAAATAGAGTTATGTTTTAACCTCAAAATGCTCTTTGAATAATAGAGTTTTTAGTTCCTTTCTGAATTGGTAGATGTCCTATATGTCTCTGAGTTTTGTAGGGAGGTTGTTTCGGAGATCAGGTGCATATAGTGAGAAGGCCCATGCACAAGTTGTTTGAAAACCAGGTATTTGCATGAGAGCCCCCTGACTTGAGTGTTGGATAGAGGGAGAGCCCTAGATGTGGCGTACTTAGATTTCAGTAAAGCCTTTGACACAATTCCACACAGGCAATTTATAGACAAACTGAGCACCTAGGGATGGACCCTAAAATGACTGACTGAGTTAGAAATTAGCTGAGTGAGAGGCAACAAAGAGCTCTATTTACCTGTACTCTGAGGAGAAGGGAGGAGAAGGATATTACCAGCGGTGTGCCCCAGGGATCTGTCCTTGGTCCAATTCTTTTTAACATCTTTGTTGGTGATATTGCGGAAGGGCTGTCAGATAAGGTTTGCCTCTTTGCGGATGATTCCAAAATGTGCAATAGACTCCCAGGAAGGAGTAGATAATATGAAGAGGGATCTAGCTAAGCTTGAAAAATGGTTAAGAATTTGGCAGCTGAGATTTAATGCTAAAAATGCAGGGTCATGCACGTGGGCTGCAAAAATGCAAGGGAGTGGTACATACAGGGGGGCGTAGTACTTCTGTCCACGAAAGAAGAGCGAGACTTGAGCATGATCATTTCTGATGATCGTAAAGTGGCTAAACAGGTAGAAAAGACAACAGTAAAAGCCAGAAGGATGCTTGGGTGCATAGGGAGAGGAATGGCCAGCAGAAGAAAGGAGGTGATAGTTCCTCTGTATAAGTCTTTGGTGCGACCACATTTGGAGTATTGTGTACAATTCTAGAGACCACACCTTCAAAAGGTTATAAAGAGGATTGAGTCTGTACAGAGGGTGGCTCCTAAATTGGTTAATGGTCTTCTTATAAAGCATATGAGGACAGACTTAAAGATCTTAATATGTAAATGTTAGAGGAAAGGTGGGATAAAGGAGATATGATAAAGACGTTTAAAAACATCCATGGCCTAAATGCACAAGAGGAGAGCCTTTTTTGATTGAAAGCAAACTCTGCTATGAGGGGGACATAGGATGAGAGTAAAAGGGGATATACTCAGGAGTAATGTGCGAAAATATTTCTTTATGGAAAGAGTAGTAGATGCTTGGAATAGTCTCCGAATGGAGGTAGTAGAAACGAGGACAATATTTGAATTAAAAAAAGCATGGGACAAACAAAAAAGATCTTTTGCGGGAAAAAAGGAGACTATTGTGGTTGATATGGAAGGGCAGACTAGATAGGCCACATGGTCTTTTTCTGCTGTCATATTTCTCTGTTTCTATGATACTGGTCAGTACTGCCATGGTCTGTAGAATTTATGACTGGTCTGTTTATTATAAGATGTGGACTGGGCGCCATGGAAAATTTCAAAGATATTTGCTTTATGTTAAAACCCATCTCTAAGACAATGGTATCAGAGTCTCTTTCTCTGTGCTGAAGCAGCGTATATGCAGTCTATCAGGAATCTGATGAAGCCGAGTTCACTTAATATGGCCAAACTGATACAGACTCCATTTTGTATAGCTATCCTCCATCTTATGATGCAAAAAGTCATTGATTATAGAACGTTGAGTTCTATGCTCGTAGACGCAGCAAATGCTGAAGCAATATTGTGTGTCAAATAACCATGCATGAATAAACCAAAAAATATTTTTACTTATTTTTTATGTCGGGCCCCCCCGGCAAGAGAGAAAAGGGGAGAAACCTTCTCTCTCCGCTCCGGGAAGTCCCTTTTTCTAATACTTAATAAAATAGTGAGCAATCACTTATCCTCCATCCTCCATCTTATGGCTCCTTTGTGCAGTTTGCTGCGTAGTTTGCATCCGTTACCCCTACAGGAACAAGCGGGTTTTTTCAATTTTGTTTGGACAAATGCTTGCTTTCGCTGCCTAATGTTCTTCATGTCTTGTAGCTTATTAAAACACTGGTGGCCTGACAGTAGTATGCTTTTTTACCATGTCTGTGTATACTGGATTTTCCTCACTGATTCCTAAAAAGCTTGGGCAATAAGTGTTTCAGAGGGTATGCATATGAGGCAGTGTGGGGACTGATGTGGTGGGAAGATGGTTTTGGCTTCTTGCTCTTTGATCATTCTGACATCATGATCCAAGCATGCTCAGTGCTGTTTCCTAGATTTTTCTACAAGGAACTGCTCTTACCAGAGTACCTTTGCATATCCAGTAAAAAGGATAATGATGCTTATGAATAAGGAAATGAAGCAGCTAATCTATTCTAGCACTTGAAACAGAACAGACCTGAAATGTTTCATTATATGCTCAGTTTCATCTGGTTCTCTGTCATTTGGATTTCCCTGCAACCACTGCTCCAGCTCCCAAGAGCAAATATTTTTATTCACCATCCATCATTGCTAGTTGTCTTCACCTCCTTTCTGGCCTTTATAAATTTACAAAAAATATGCATATTTTATGCCTTCTTTAAAAAGGCAACATGTATGTTTATGTGCCTTTATAACATACAAATTTTCCTGTACAAAGTTACTCCTGTTCCAAGACAGGTGCAACTTTATTTATTTATTTAGAAGGATTTAGTATACCGCCTTATCGTTAAATCAAGGCGGTGTGGCACATCAATCAAAATCAATAATAAAGTGTGGTTTGTAGCATGCAGTGTGAGAAGTGTAGTGTGTGGGGCAGTGCGTTAGATTATATTGGTGAACTATTTACATAATGAGCTATATACATATATACAAAATGGGGCTGTTTGAGAGGCGTGCTAGGATTGAGATTCTGTAATGTCTTGGAGGTAGGATCGTGATCCTGTAATGTCTTGAGGTAGAAAATTTATGTGAGGTCCTTGAAATGTACTGTAAATAGATCAGTCTTAAGAAGTTTTCTGACGTCCTTGAGGTTCTTGGTTGATCTTATATGGTCTGGGAGAGAGTTTCATATAGCGGGTGCTGCCAGTGAGAGTGCCCTCCTTGATGTGGCCAGCCTTGTTTTAGCAAATTCTTTTGGTGTTCTGATGGTGTCTGAGGTTCCTTTTCTTCTTGGTCTCCTGTTGTCATTGTTTTTTATGAGAGGGCGTAGGCTGTCTGCTGATAGGTTGTGTATTATTTTAAATATGTGTAGAAGTACTTTGAATTGGATTCTGGAGCTGATTGGGAGCCAGTGTAGGTGATACAGTATGGGGGTGATGTGATCGTGAATTGTGTGATCTGTCGTGAGTCGTGCGGCTGTGTTTTGTGCTAGCTGTAGTGGTTTTATTGTCTTTTTAGGTAGTCTTGGTAGAAGTGATTACAGTAGTCTAGGGTTGGAGTGATGATGGCTTGACAGACTGTTCGGAAGAATTCTGCATGTATTTTGTGCAAGTATACACACATTTTATAAAGTAGGGGTCACGTGACATGGTGAGCTTGAGAGGATGTGAGGCAACACTGACTTGAAGGCACACATTGCATATTGCATTCTAAACAAAGCCATGGAGGTTACCATCTCTGGTACAGAGTTTCCTCAGAAGGCCACTAAATAAGCACCATGTTTTCTAAAGTGCAGAAGAAGGAGAGAGAAAAGATGTGGTCATCAGATTCCAAGATGGCGGACACATATACTGGCTTGCATTCGCCTGTGTGAGGCTGAATCTATGGTCATGGATGTCACTGGTGTGGTAGAGAGTGCCTTGGAGTGCAATTATCAGGGCATCTCCTCAAAACTTGACAATGTGGCTGCGACTTTGGAGACTTTCAGAGGACAGATGGCAGAAGTGGAGTGCCACATTTCTGAAGCTGAAGACTCTGCACAAGTCTTGCATATTGAGTTGGAAGCACTTAAAACAAAGGTGGTAGCATATGAGGAGAAGCTCAACAAGCAAGAAAATCGCTCAAGGAGAAATAGCCTCCAGATAGCTGGACTGCTGGAGACTATAGCCAACGCTGAGCTTTGGGGCTTTTTGAAAACCTGGCTGCCCCTGGAGCTCAAGCTGGGTGAGCAGGTGGTGGGCCTAATAATTGAAAGGGCGCACTGCATGGGCCCTCATTAAGGGTTGGATGCTCGACCATGTATGGTGGTGGCTCGAATATTGAGCTCTGTATACAAGGAGGAGATTTTACGGGTGGCCAGGAAACTGCAATTGAGACACAACGGGACCCATGTGTTACTGTGTCAGGACTATTCTAATCAGATGGCAGCTCTGTGTAGAGAGTTCACTGAGATTTTTGCCCACATATACACTCGGCAGATGCAGTTTGCCTTGTTGTACCGGGCCTTCCAACGAGTGGTGGTAAATGGACAAGCGGAAATTTATACTATAGTAGGGACAGCCCGCAGATTCCTGGATGGCCTGAGCAAACGTAATGACTGAACTCAACTAAGGATGCCTAGTTTTAACTTATCATGGCCTGTTGGAGGCCATGTTACCAGTTTGGGCTGCTACTCTGTTGGTTGCAGGGCCTTAGTGCCATTATAGTTTTACTGTTTGACCCTTCGTCCTGTAGTCTGGATATTGTGGAGCCTTTTGGAGGTGTATGTCTGCCTGATCGCAACGGGACCTTTGGAGGGTGGCTCATAGTGTGGGCGCTTTTTGTTAATACAACAGTTCTCAATGCCATCTCCTTTTGACTGAAAACTTGTCCTGATTTGCCGGGATAGCATGGGCATGATTGCTGACTAGGCTACCTGCAGACTGCAGTTGTGTTCCTTCATCATACAGCCTTTCTGTTGGCCGTCATTCAAATACTGTCCCTCCCGCATGGACACTGCTAAGCAGAGTGGAGGATTTCCAAGACTGTGATGACGAGCTCTGATTCTGCCTGCAAATGTTTGTAGGCTGCTTGAGTATGATTGTATGTGACAGGGGTGATTGGGGGGATGTGTGGGGTGTGAATGTGATACATGTATGTTGGGAGGTTGAAGGAGAATGAATGAAGGGAACTATAGTGTTCTTTAAGAATGTGGGGTCTATATGGGGGGGTTAGGGGCATGGGAGATGAGTCTTTATGGAGGGGTAGTCCTATTTTTGTGGAGTGAAAGTGGATGGGGAAACAGCAGTGTGAGGATGGAAGTAGGGGGAAGAGTGGGAGGGTAAGAGAGCCAAATGGGGTTGGGATATCTTTTGGAGGCAGATGGCTATGTTGCATGGAGCATTTAGACTGGAGAGAGCTCCACGTGGTACAAGGCTATAGATATGGTGGATGGTAAGGATACTTCTATCTGACTATGCGGGTGATTCTCAGATACAGAGTACTACATGGAATGTGTTTGGGTTAGGATCTCTAATTAAATGACAAAGTCTTCAAAAAGTTATGAAATATGAAAGCCGATGTTGTCATGCTACAAGAGACTCATATGAACGCTAAAGAACATGATAAATTGAAACGCTGCTGGGTGGGAAAGCTTTGGGGGTAACTTCAGGCTCTAGGAAAGCTGAGGTGGCCATTTTGATTCAAAAGGGGATTAGTTTTGAATTGGGTAAACTAGTGGCGGACCTGCAGGAACATTACATGATTGTGGATGGGAAACATTTTGGAGAAAATGTTATCTTTTTTAATGTATATGCACCAAATGTCCCCAATAAGGCCTTCTATACTTGTTTAGGGTCATACTTGCAAACCTTTCCCAATAACAGATTGCTTGTGAAGGGAGGGGGGGGTATGAATTGTGTGCCAGATAATAGGCTGGACTGATCTCCCCCTGGGAGTGGCAGTCTGGGCAGATCTACCCAGAGAATTCTCCACCTGTGTGAGCTCTTGAGATGTGATGGATGTATGGTGGGTCCTTCATCCTTGTGAGAGGCACTTCACCCATATTTCTCAAGTTTATGGGTCGTTGTCGCATCTTGACTTTTTATTTTACCCAAGTAGGCTTTTTATTGCGGGTTATGAAAACCCACATTGGCAGTATTGTTATTTTGGATCATGTACTGACCTGGGTAGATCTAAGTTGATCTAGTGATGGGGGGAGGAGAGGATGTTGGCACTTTCCTATTTATCCCTATGAGAACCAATCCATTATGAAATTTCTACAAGCCAAGTGTACCGATTAGATGGTTAATAATCAAGCCCATCAGAGAATCCTGCTCTTTATTGTGAAAAGCAAAGGTGGTTATGCAGGAGAGATCCTCAGTTACATGATTGATCACAGGAAGAGAATGGAAGATTAGAGTAACTCATCATGCATTAGGAGCTAGGCCTTCGGAGGCTAGGTGAGAAGACCTTGTGACTTTACAAACGGAATTGAACTCGATCCTACATCAGCAGGTCAAAAAACTCCATGCTATTTTATAAACAAACTTTTTCAGCATGGTAATAAAGTGGGAAAGCTGTTGTCTTCCTTGGTAGGATGATTGGGCGCTATATTTTGCAGTGCTGAATGATGGAGTGACCATTGTAACTGATGAGAATAAGATTGTGGCCCTATTTCATCAATTTTATACAGATCTTTATGCCAAGGAGGATGGAATGCACCTGGGGAAGGACAATTATTTAGACAATGTCTGTCTACCCACCCTTACAGATGAACATAAAGAGATCTTGATTAGAGCCATTAGTGTGGAAGTGGTTGCTAAAACTATCCAACTTTCTAAACTGGGCAAGTCTCCCGGCCTGGACAGGTTTAGTAATGAGTGGTATAAAATGTTATGGGAGCAGTTGGTGACCCTCTTGTGCCAGTTATTTCAAACTTTTATTGCAGAATGACGAGTCCCCTACAATTCTAACAGAGTTTTATTACATTGCTGCCCAAACCAGAAAGGGACCCTTTGTTGCTGTATTCACATTGACCTATCTCCCTGCTGAACGGTGACAATAAATTATTGGCTAAACTACTTACAGATCATTTAGTTTTGATAATGCCGAGTTTGATACAGGTTGGTCAGGTTGCTTTTGTGCGAGATCGACACCAATCCTTAATCTGTACAAGGTACTGGCGTCAATGGAGCACTGCAAGAAAATGCAACAGGCTTCTATGCTAGTGAGTTTTGACACCAAAAAAACTTTGATTTGGTAAATTGGGACATTTTGTTTTCAGTGATAGAATGGATAGCTTATGAAGGCTTCTTTTGTTAGGCTGTACATTTGTTGCATGTGAACCCCAGGGCCTCTGTAGTGATGAATGGTATTATTTCAGAGGATTTCCCATTATTTATGGGTATGAGGCAACGATGCCCAGTTTCTCCATTGCTGGGTTTTTTTTTTTTATTTTGGAGCCTTTCTTGCATTGGGTTAGGGCACACGGTGGTATTCAGGGGTGACCAATGGGAGGGGGGGGGGAACAGAGTTTAAGGTGACTGCCTTTGTGGATTACATCCTTGTTCACTTAACAGAGCCGAGGGCCTCTTTGCTAGGATTATTAGATGAGTTTCATTTGTTTGGTGCTTGCTCATGTTTGACTAAGAAAAGGATAAGTCCAAGGCATTGGCAGTGGATCCAAAAGTCTGAGATAGCTGGGAGAGGCCATTCACTTTCAAATGGGCTGAGGTCCTTTAAATACCTAATAGGCTCATTCCGTGGCATGAATAGTGGGGATAGACATCCCATTGGGACATCCATCCCTGCTATTCGTTCCCCCACCTGACCCCGTCCAACTTCCCCATTCGTTGTATGGGGAAGTTAGACAGGGATGGGGAAGGGGCAGATTGGGGGTGGCAGACATACAGGGCCGATTCCAATTTCGGCCCTGTACATCCAGGGCTGACGACTTGGACGAGGAACATATTCCACCTCTGAGGTGGAATAACTTCCCCGATGTGGAAGGAACAGCAGGTCCAGGGCTGGGAAGGGGGGGCAGAGGGCATTCTCCACAGCCTGGCCTTGGGAGGCCATATCAGGGGTCAGGCTGCAGGGAAATCACTTTGGGAGCCGGGGGCCGGAGATTGCAGCTTTTCAATGGAGCCGTGGTGCCATGACAACCGGACGCCATGGCACCACGGCTCCATTGAAAAGCCCTGACTGAGAAAGTCAGGCAAGGCCTGTACGTGCAGGCCAGATGGAATTGGGATCCTGGCTTGCACATACAGGACTGTTTGTGATTCTGATTCCACAGAGCTAGACGTGCCCTGCGGAATCAGAATTGCAACTCCCTCTGTGCATCCGGTTCCGACCGGGCGCGCAGAGGGCCTGGATGTGTGGGATGGAATCAGGCTCTTGGTGCCGGCCAATTTGCATCATCTGTATTGGCTCAATGCTACCTCTGCTGAGGAAAGAGAGGAACAGTTTCTTCATTGAGAAGGCTTACCCTTACCTTTTCTGGGGCACCTTGCTTTATATAAGATGTCATATCTGCCGCATTTATTTATTTATTTTATTACAATTTCTTATATACCGCACTATTGTCAGCGCGGTTTACATACAACAAAATGGCTATATATACTCTGTGCTGCCCTTGCATTTGCTACAGCATGATTTATGAACTTGGAGGAGGCAGGTAGGGTGCTTTTTGTGGAAAGGTGGGAGACCTAGGATTCTATTCTCTAGTTTGCAAGGGTGATGGGAGAGAGGAGGCCTAGGAGTTCCGGACTTGGCAAAGTATAACTTGGTTGTATTCTCAGACACTTATGGGATTGGTTGTATGCCACTAATCACTATACACCAGTGGGTTTTAAACAGGGATTAGTGAGCCCGTTGAATATTTTGTATGCATTTCAGACGGAAAGGGACAAGATGTCCAGCATGCTGAGGATTGGGCACATATTAGCCAGTCATTGGAAGCCTCAAGTTTTCTGCCCCTCTGGGGGAACCCAGAATTCCCCTCTAGGGACGCATTTGGCATGTTTCATGTTTGGGTGTGGAAGGGATTATGTACCCTTCACTAGGCCCTGAGGGAGGATGAGGATTTAAAGTCATTTCAGGAGCTTGCAAAGGATTATCAGCTGTGCCAACAGGACATTTTTGCAATTGCAACACTATCTCCTGTCTAAGGAGAAGTAACAAATATGTATTACCTTTGCAGGTAAGCTGTCTTTATTTTTTGAGTTTGACACTGTGAACAGATGTTGCTTTCTCTTCTTCAGAAAGCATTGTATGAGCTAAAGACACCTTTGTTGAATTGGGGAACTAATTATGGAGTATCGTCCATTGTTTCCTGACGTTGTATGTTCCTGAGTTGTTGAATAAACATATTTGACTATGTATTATAAAGTATGTATACACTTTCCATCTCTGCGCCTGGTCCAGCGAAATGCCACCCTCAAGAATTTCTACCCACAAACCATGTTAAAACATTCATGCAAAATGTGTGCTTTATAAAATTAGTGCTAAATGGATAACTTGCGCTATGGATTTTCATTTAATTTTCATGCAAAATGCACGTTAACATGTGTTAAGTGCAGAGCCTCTGCATTAAGTGTCATCGGCATGGACAGCATCTTCCCTGCAGTTATTGTGTGGCCTGTACCCTACTGAGCTGGAGATAATTGCATCTGGGCTAACTGCAACATTGAGAGCATGTGATATTTGCCCCTATGCTGACTGCAATGTGCCTCCCACATACACTCTTTCCACCCCTAACCCACCCATTCTGAACCCTAAGTCGCAAGTGGCAGTTAGCACTAAGAGTTACCGTGGTCCA
Source organism: Ichthyophis bannanicus (assembly GCA_033557465.1). Lineage (NCBI taxonomy): Eukaryota > Metazoa > Chordata > Amphibia > Gymnophiona > Ichthyophiidae > Ichthyophis > Ichthyophis bannanicus. Next base: position 48,172,099 of record CM066046.1, read on the forward strand.
GAACGTATGGTTACCATGTGCCAAAACCCATGCTAACTACTTAGCACACTTTAGTAAAAGAGCCCCTTAGCCTCACCCATATAAACACAGACGTCACCACGTCCTCTGTGTGATATTCACATAAAGACATACGCTCTTATTCTTGTGTATCATCCTGACTATATTATATATCATCTCTCTGTCTTACACATACACACACACTTTTTCCTCAGCCAGCCAGTCTTTCAACAGCTAACTTCCCTCTCACACACCCACTTAGCTCGGATGCTTACGTGATGGCTTATTGTGAAGCTGCCACTACTAGCTATGCCTTTTGACCCCAAACAGTTCTCAGTGAGTTTGAGCTATGCAGCTCACCAACTGTTGCAAGACAAAATTATTCAAAGTTGTTAAAACACAAGAGGATTGTGAAAAATTGTAAGAGGACCTTGATAAACTGGAAGACTGGCTGTCCAAATGGCAGATGAAATTTAATGTGAACAAGTGCAAAGTTATGTACCTAGGAAAGAACAACGCAAACTACAGTTACACAATGCAAGGTTCCACATTAGGAACCACAACCCAGGAAAAAGATTTAGACATCATCATGGATAAGATGTTGAAAACTTCCCTCCAGTGTGCAGCCGCAACCAAGAAAGCAAATAAAATGCTAGGAATCATAAGGAAAGGAATGAAGAATAAAACCAAGGATATTATAACGCCTCTGTATCGTTCCATGAATATTGTGTGGAATTCTGGTCACCATATCTTAAAAAGGATATAGCATAATTAGAAAAGGTACAGAGAAGAGCCACCAAAATGATAAAGGGGATGGAGGATACCTCTATGAGGAAAGGCTTAAAAGGTTAGGGCTCTTCAACTTGGAAAAGAAATGGTTGAGGGGAGATATGATAGAGCTCTATAAATTAATGAATGGAGTGGAACCGGTAAACGTAGATCAGTTGTTTATGCCATCAAAATGTAGAAAGACTAGGGGACACGCAATGAAGCTATAATGTAACCCATTTAAGACTAATAAGAGAAAATATTTTTTCATTCCACACGTAATAAAACTCTGGAATTCTAGTAAAGGTTATTAGTGTAGCAGAGTTTAAAAAAGGTTTTGACAAGTTCCTGGCGGAAAGGTCCATAAACCATTATTAAAGAGGACCCAGAAAATTCACTGCTTACCCCAGGGACAAGCATTATAGAACCTGTGTACCTTTTTGGAAATCTGCCAGGTACTTGTGATCTGGATTGGCCACTGTTGGAAATAGGATACTGGGCTTGATGGACTTCGTCTGACCCGATATTGCATTTCTTATGTTGTGTAACTTTGGGAGACCAGATTGGGATAACATGAGGACTATTCCAGGTCTCTGCTCCAGAGCAGTGCCTTTCAAAACAAAAGTAGGAGTTACTAAATTTTGGAGGGAGGTATAAAAGTTGATGGTGGGGAGTAGCACTTTGCCTTCCTGACCAGAGCCCACAGGAGCAGAAAGTAAGGCGTAGTTTGGTTTCCCACCTGGAAGCCCGGTGGTCTTCCAACCTGGGGAACAGAAATGTGGGAGATACAGTTAAGGCCTTCCTCAGGGGAGCAGGAAGCAGCCTAAGAGTGAGACTTTCCCTAGTAAACCACAGGAAAAAGAAGCAGAAAGAGGAGAGAGGCAAATGCTCCTACAGCTTAACATAGGAGGAGCATGAGAGAGGGATCAGATAAGAGATCCTGCAGAGAGGAGTTCCAGGTTCTGACTCTAATGGGGAAAAGGAAAAAGAATTGGAGAAGGGAACTCAGAGGAGGAGTATCAGGAACTGCCAGTTTCCAGTTCTTGAGAGGTCAGAGAGAAAGGAACTATCACAGCCCTAGGAAGGATCCAAAAGAGGACTATAAGAGCCACAGAGAAGGTAAGGTCTAAGTCCTGGGTGCATCTTGCAGCCCAAGAGTTAATAGACATCCAAGAGACTACGAGTAAGGAGGAAGGAGTTAATCTCTAGAAGAAGAACGTGGACTCTGTGGCTGTGTAAGAGAGTTAGCTCCAAGTGCATAAATTGCTTTGAGAGGAGAAGGAAAGTGGGTTCTACTAAAGTCCCACAAGCTGGCTGCAAAGAGGAGACAGAGAAGGAAGCCACACAGGCAGCTGAGCACACAAGAAGCTCATAAGAGAGAAGTGAGGAGGGTTCAGTATACTTCATGGAAAGAGCATTGTGAGAGAGATGCTAGAGAGATTGAAGGAGCAAACCAAGGACTGTGAGCAAGTTTGTTTGTTTTTTTGCCATCATTTAACACAGTTTTTGTTGACTGGGTGCCTTATTTTTATTGCCTTGCTTTTGTATAGATTTGTTTGAGAGTGTGCCCTTTAAATAGTTTTTTTTATTTAGTTTACTTTTGACCTCCCATGTTGTGTTTACGTGCTTTCGTTGTTATGTCTTGTCACTAAGAGTTCATGGAGAGGTCACCCCCTAGGGACCTTTACCAGTGTGCTGTGCAGGGGAAGAGAAGAAAGTGACAGCACACACATCAGCAAAATTGTTCTGTACCCAACTTCTGGGGTTATGCTCACTCCCCTAAATGGAAGACTCACTACATTTATATCGTTATCCTCTTGAAACACTTAATTGTTTTTTATTCTTGCTTGTCATTTCTCCCTTTCCTAATGTCTCTCTTCTTCTGCTCTTACTCAAATTCTCTCTCATCTGCCCTGTTTTCACACCATTCCTCTAACCTGTACTTTTATACATTGGAACTTCACTCGCATGCTAACTGGCTCTCTTCACGCCTCAGCCAACCAGCCAATCACTGCACCCCTTCCCCCAAGCTTGCAAGCCCCACTCATCACCACATCCATCCATCTCCCTCCAATTAGTCTCTAATACCTCTCAGCAATCACTTCTGCCAGTTAGCCAGTACTCCCAGCCAGGCAGGCAGCCCCAGCTATCACCCGGTCCCCACATACACTCTCCTCTCTATGATGCTCACTTGATGGATTACTCTGAAGCTGCCACCATCAGCTAACACCTTTTGACATTGTAGTTTTCAGTGAGTTTGAGCCATGCAGTTCACCATTTTTGGCAATTTTGGGAGACCAGTATGGGAGTTTGGGTATGGTGTGTCTCAAACTCACTGTCTCTCTCTCTCATACACACACGCACTCTCCCTCTAGATAGCCAAGTCTGTAGATCTTCTTCAAAACCGAACACAATACTCCAATTGGGGCCTCACTAACATCTTGTCCAACACAAGTAGGCAAATGATCACGTGTATCACAAAAACACAGTCCAAAACGTGATTGTGGAAAAACAAACTTTATTGATAGTCTGGACCTATTACCAATCTGACACAGGCCGTGTTTCGCTAACCTTCGTCAGAAGGGTTGATCAGGTAAAGGTACTAAAACATAGGCATAAACACTAATTATACAACATATCATAAAAATAATAGCGAGATAAGAACAGATAATTAAACCACAATATGAATAAAATCATAAATAAATCTTAAAAGAAACATAAAAACCATGACAACTTAAAAATATAAATATTTTAAAAATATATAAATATTTTAAAAAAATTGTATAAGAAGGGTAAAAACAGTATGGAACGTAAATGACACAAATATAATTAAAATATATTTAGAATGAACCAACACTTAATTAATTAAACAGAATAACCGTGTGCTTATAAAATGATGAAAGCTAAAAAGAACAGAAACATGACAGACAACATATGGTATAAAATAATAAATACCTCTATCTTGAATCTGAGGACCAATCAACTTGTGGCCTTTATTAAATATAATATACTCATATAACTAAAAAGATAACAACATTGAGGTTAAATGCCACATGTCCTATTACATAATACTATAAAATATACAAATGGTGTCCATATGTTTATAATCATATCTATCTTCTTAAAAAAATCTACCAGAACGCAGCAGGAGCAATGAGGGGCATAGATTATATAGTGTCTATATAATAATGGACATAAAAGACATGTGCAAATCTTAACACACATATAACATTAGTTATAAAAACATAATGTGGATAAAACCTATATCCCATCATAAATAAATAAAATTATATACCAAAACATACTGCTGCAACACAAGTGTTAAAGACACATATAAAACCGTATAAACATCTGTCTCAGGACAGAATGTGAACTACCCTATATTTGGATATGGAAAACAGCAAAGAGCCTTTTAGCGGTCCCAAAACCAGACCGTATTAATTCCTCTTATGTAAATAAAGATATGGATCACGCTCTATAGACGTATAAATAAAGATAATAAAAATTGCTTGCGTCAAAGTAAAGTGATTGTGTTCTATAGTATGTGTGAATGTCTAAAAGCCTCACATGACATACTTTAAAGAAAACAAGTAAATACCTTGCTCCACGGAGCCGCGCAGTCCTCTATCATGCCGGTCAGTACTACATTCTGAAAAACTTGATTAAACACTCAGGCAGGTACTACAAAAATCATATTCCATATATCTAAAAGCACTAAGGGACCATACTAAAGAGGACTATCCTGTACATCCAAACTAATATATAAAGCTTATTAAAAGCTTAACTTTATCTAAGGGTGTATATAAATAAATAAATAAATAAACACCACATAAACTCTGAGTAAAACAACAAAAAAAACAGTGTATTGTGACCTGTATCTAAAAGTAACTAATTAAAAAGGTAGGGAGCCTTTAGAGAAAGACAGACAGAAACAAAACCATTTTAAGGTTAGAACAGAGGTTCGTTTTTTTATTAGATTCATTAGTTCCAAATGGCCTTAATCTCGACAAGGATCTTTCTGTCTTTCTCTAAAGGCTCCCTACCTTTTTAGTTAGTTACTTTTAGTGTTTAATCAAGTTTATAAGGTGTATGTATTCCATCCGTTTTTTTATGGCCTTTTATCTACTGGTGGTACATTCTGAGATAGTGTAAAATACTTTTTCCCTTATTGGTTTGGTTTGTATTTTTAAATGATGTGAAACTGTTGTTTATAAGAGATGTATGTTGAGATTTTTATTAATTTAGAAGCAGGTTTTCATGGAATTCATAGTTTTGTCTGTCCGTGCTTCAGTGGCAATCTGCCATCTCCTTGAAGCTCTGGTTTGATCCTACAGCTCCGCCCCCCTGTTCCATTCTCCACGGTCCCACCTTTAGAACCATTGTTTAATGTGCGCATGAGCCGGCGTTTTTCAGAATGGAGTACTGACCGGCATGATAGAGGATTGCGCGGCTCCGTGGAGCAAGGTATTTACTCGTTTTCTTTAAAGTATGTCATGTGAGGCTTTTAAACATTCACACATACTATAGAGCACAATCACTTTCCTTATCGTTCCTCCAGTTTAGTCCTCCACTCCTGGGTAGTGCACCTCCTCCTGCAGCTTGGAGACTGGACCAATCAAAACTTGGCATCACTGGAAGTAGTGTGCTGGCATTCCTCTTCAACTCCAGTGTGTCCAGTCTCAAAGCAGCAGGAGGACTTAGTGAGCCTAGGTGCTGGGCTCACTAGAGAAACATATAAGGAGTTACATAGTTGTCTAAATTTATCACATTTTTTCTAATTTGTTTTTGTTTTTGAATTTGGTTTTATTGGCTTTAATTTCCATTTGGGCTCTTAGCTTTTATTCACTCTACCTTTGAGGGAGTGAGTCCCGTTAGAGGGGCAGGTACTTTGAAAAAAAAACAAAAAAAAAAAAGATAAAATCATAATCATCCAACGAATCAAGCAAAGAAAAGGAGCTCGGGGATGCCTTTGGACTCCCTCCCTGCCTGCCCTGTCAAGCCACGGCTAGATTTAAGTAAAGCCGTTTTCAGATTGGATCTCTGACCCCTGGACTGATCGGGGCAGAGCCCTGGTTAGTTAAGCCGGCAGCCCGGTCTTTGGCAAAGGGCAGCCCGCGGCTTGATAAACAGCTATCCCCTCCGGCGAGGGGGTGGGAGCTGACTGCTCAGCTGTGTGCTGGTATACTGGATGTGTCTCTCTCTCCCTCTCTCACTACGTGTTCAAGGCTGGAGAGCAGATTTGGAGCGCAGTCTTCCCGGAGCCGTCGGAGGCTGGTATCGGGAGGGCCGCAGGCGCAGCGCGCCAAATCTCTGTGTGGAGCCGCGCCCATTTTGTACACGCGGCTCCCTGGGCCTTCGTGAAACTGGCGGTTTTATCGCTGCGGGCTCTGGCGCTCCGTTTTCAACCGGACCGCGGTCTGGGCAGCAACGACAAGGTATTTAGCTGTTCTTTTCTAATTTGTTTTCTTTTCTGTTATCTCTGCTCCGCGTTTTGTTTTGTTAGATTTATTGTTTTATTTTTAGCGCCCTTTTTGCAGTGGATGCTTTGAGCGCTGTTACAGTGTTTGCAAGGGTTCCCGTCCTGGCTAGGCCGCCTGCTGAAATACCGTGGTGGTAAAAAAAAAAAAAAAAAAGCAAAGACCATACTCCAGCCTAGGGGGCCAGTCAAGGGGATCAGCTGTGGGCCTCTGCACAAGGGGGGGGGATCTTTTCCCTTGGGGCTCCTGTTTTCTAAAACCTAAGGATCCTAGGCTGTCCGAAATTTGGAGTCCATGTCGGCTAGCTCCCAGTGTGTAATTTGTGGCTCTCGTAGGGGCGCCAGTGCAGAGACGGGCATCTGTCATCGCTGTGCCTCTGTCTCTCTCAGTATGGAACAACAGTTGGAGAGTTCCACTGCCTCTTCTGGCCACGGGGCGCTCGTGGTAGCGGAGGGGGCTGTGGTAATAGCGGGTCCCTCGGCTTCCCCTCCGGAACCTGTGTCTGGGGCTGCAGGGCCTCAGTTGGATCTTGGGGGCACGTCTCAAATGGACGACTTCTCTCCTGACTTTGTACTACTGATGCATGAGGCATTTTGTCACAGACGGCAGGGGCTGGCAAATGGCGCCCTGCCTTCCTCTTCCTCTGTGGCGCGGACTGGTGTTGCGGAACGTGAATCATTGGGGTTGAAAGCCCCCAAGAGACCACGGCCAGCTGAGCCTTCTTTGGCTGCAGTGGACTGGCTGGACGGAGAGGAGGCTGAGTTGGATATGGACGTTGATGTAGATGACTTAGAGGAAGGAGAAATTCCTGAGCCAGAGGGCCAGGCAAGAATCATCCACGTGTTTCATAAGGAGGAGTTGCCGGCTCTTATTATGGAAGCTCTTCAGACTCTCCATCTGGCTCCTGAACAACCGCTTGCCGAGGAAGATGACGCGGATCCCATTATTCAAGCGGTTCGCCAGACGCAGGTGGTCTTCCCCATCCATAAGGTGATAGATCAGATGATTCAGACGGAGTGGGATGCTCCCGAATCCGGACTTAAAGGAGTATGGATCATGAATAGATTGTATCCCCTATCGGACAAGAACAGGGAGAGGTTCTGTAAGGCCCTGTTACTTACAAGAGACCGATTACTAATTATCACTAATTTCCTGTATATTCCAGATCCAAAAGTCAGTACAGGTGCAATCAGAATCTCTGTTTATTAGATAACTGATGGAACAATACAGGCAAGGGAGAGGAGAATTTCTGTCAGTCATCAGACCTCAGAATCCCTCCTCCCACTGAGTACAATAGTCGTGTTACAGCTAGACCTTTTTTGCTTCCGTGTATGCAGTCTCCACATTCATCCCTCTGTGTCTTTTCTCCCCCCTCCCTTCGTTTCCTGCTGCTGACCTCTCTGACCCCTCTGTTCCTGTTTCAACATCTCTAAGGCCTCTGTCTTGGTTATACTCACCACCTGTCAACTGTCTGTCTTCAGGGCTAACGGCCCAACTTTGCATGGTTTCCTGTGTATGTGCCTTCTGCAAAAGGTCTCTGCATGGATCCTTCAATCCAAGTATACACTTTGCTAAGGCTTATAATATATGATATTTCATTATATGGTTCTTTATGCTGGCCTGTTTCTTCTTGCCCACTGTATAGTAGTTTTGTTGACATATTTTTATTAGAGCAGAATAAAAGCCATTGAGTGATTATGAACCAGGAACATATACCTAAACCTTATAATCTCTACAGTTCCGTTCCCCGAAAGTGGATGCTGCGGTCTCAGCGGTTACAAAAAAGACCACTATCCCGGTGGAAGGCAGTGCGGCCTTGAAGGAGGCGCAAGATAGGAAAATGGATGGGTTGTTGAAACAATCCTTTGAGGCGGACGTAGTGGTGTTACAGGCTTCCATATGTGGAGCTTGGGTCGCTAGGGCCTGCCTCCGCTGGGTTCAACACCTCAGACAGTCGGTGGCATTAGAGCTAGACGAAGTGCGGGAGTTGCAACGTTTAGAGTCTGGTTCGGCGCATTTGGCAGATGTACACTACGACCTCATCAGAGCCTTATCAAATAGTATGGCCGCCTTAGTAGCGGCACGCAGGGCCCTCTGGCTAAAGAATTGGGCAGCTGACGGGTCTTCTAAAGCACGCCTTGGCAAGCTTCCTTTTAAGGGAAGATTTGTGTTTGGTGAGGATCTGGATAAGTTAGTTAGTTAAGGATTTGGGTGAATCCAAGGGAGGCCGCATGCCGGAGGATAAGCCCAGGCGGGGCAAGTCTGCAGGGACTTTTCAGGGGCAGTTCCGAGATTTCCGGAGGTTTCGGTTGCCCCGTTTTGCCGGATCCCAAAGAGGAAGGTTTGTGGCTGGAGCCCAGGGATTTCGGGGCTTTTGAGGTGCAAGTAGAGGATTCGCGGTGCCTGCCGCCGCAGCCAATCGAAAGCCGCAATGAAGGTCGGCAGGTCCCGGCAGGAATTCAGCCGATCGGAGGTCGTCTTCGGGGTTTTCTTTCTGCCTGGACCCTCATTACGTCCGACCAGTGGGTCCTGGAGATCATCCGCGACGGTTATGCCTTAGATCTTGTGAGGCCGGTGTTGGACTCATTCGTGCTCTCTCCCTGCAGAAGCCCTCAAAAGGCGTTACAGGTGCAGTGCACGTTGGACCGTCTTCTTCAGTTGGGAGCGGTCGTTTCAGTTCCGCCAGCAGAATACGGCACAGGTCGTTATTCTATCTATTTCGTGGTGCCAAAGAAGGATGGCACTCTTTGGCCTATTCTGGATCTCAAGTCAGTAAATCGTTTCCTTCGGGTGCCGCATTTTCGCATGGAGACGCTAAGGTCGGTTATTGTGGTGGTGCGACGCGGGGAGTTTTTGACGTCCCTCAATCTCACCGAGGCTTATCTTCATATTCCCATTAGAGCGTCTCATCAGAGGTTTCTGCTTTTCGCACTTCCTTGGGGGAATTTCCAGTTTCAGGCTCTGCCCTTCGGATTGGCAACAGCGCCGCGAGTGTTCACCAAGATAGTGGTGGTCGTAGCAGCGGCGTTACGGAAAGAAGGTATCTTGGTCCACCCCTATCTAGATGATTGTTTGATTCGAGCAAAGTCCCAAGCCGAGAGTTTGATAGCCACAGAAAGGATGGTAACTCTCCTCCAGTCCCTGGGCTGGGTAGTCAATGTAGCCAAAAGTCACCTAGCCCCCACGCAGGTTCTCGAGTATTTGGGAGTGCAGTTCGATACTCAAAAGGGCCTGGTGTTCCTGACAGAGCGGAGAGCTTCGGCTTTACAGAGTCTGGTACGGGCCTTCCGCAAACTCGCAGTGCCATCGACGTGGAAATACCTTCAGGTGCTGGGGACGATGGCGGCGGCATTGGAGGTGGTGCCTTGGGCCAGGTTTCATATGAGGTTGTTACAGTGGGGCTTACTTCGCTGCTGGTCCAATCAGTCCGATTCGTTGAGCAAACTGCTTCCCTGTCCTCTGCAGGTCCGACGGGATCTGCAGTGGTGGCTTCGGCCGGCATGTTTACGAGCCGGCATGCCCTTGGAGCAGCTGGAGTGGATTCCGCTATTAACGGATGCAAGCTTAGCGGGCTGGGGAGCGCATTGTGGTGTAGAATTTGCACAGGGTCACTGGTCTCAGGAGGAGAGCAGCTGGTTGATCAACCGGTTTGAGCTCAGGGCGGTGTTTCGAGCCCTGCAGAGCTTCGAATCCCAGGTGTCGCAGCGAGCGGTTCATGTGCTGTCAGACAATGCTGCGACCGTAGCTTACATAAATCGGCAGGGCGGCACCGGGAGCGCGGTCATGGAGGAAGAGTCCCGGAGACTGTTCGCTTGGATAGAACCACGCTTGCAGGCAATATCGGCGGCGCACATCGCCGGAAAAAAATGTGACAGCGGATTTTCTCAGCAGGGTGCAAGTGGATGCAGGAGAGTGGGAACTGCATCCCTCAGTGTTTGCACAGTTAGTGTGTCGGTGGGAAATGCCGGTCATGGACCTCATGGCCACTTTCCACTCTGCAAACGTCATTTGGTTCTTCAGCAGACGACGGGAGCCCATGTCGGAAGGAATCGACGCCCTCATGCGGCCGTGGCCTTCGATAGGTCTTCTCTATGTGTTTCCCCCTTGGGCGCTTCTCGGTCGGGTGATTCAGCGCATCGAGGCGCATCGGGGAAGGGTGCTCTTGATAGCGCCGGATTGGCCCAGGCGTCCGTGGTACGCCGACCTAGTGCGATTGCTGGACGGAGCGCCGTGGCACCTCCCATTGTCCCAGGACCTCTTAATTCAGGGTCCGCTTCTAATGCAACGGGTGGAGAGATTCTCGCTTACGGCTTGGCCATTGAAAGGGCGCGGCTGAAAAGGAAAGGTTATTCCAAGTCTGTCATGGCAATCTTGCTTCACGCGCGTAAACGTTCAACTTCGCTGGCTTATGTACGAGTTTGGTGGATTTTCAAGGACTGGTGTTCGAGGCATCAGATTCGTGCTGCCACGGCATCGGTGCCGGTGGTATTGGGTTTTTTACAGGATGGCTTCGATAAGGGGCTAGCCGCCAGTTCCTTAAGGGTGCAGCTGGCGGCTCTAGCTTGCTACAGAGGTAAAGTGCAAGGCGTAGCACTGGGAATGCACGCCGATGTGGGGCGTTTTCTTAAAGCAGTTTCCAGGTTACGGCCGGCGCGTCGGGTTTCGGTGCCCCCGTGGGATCTCAATTTGGTGTTACGGGCGCTGAGTAGGGCTCCATTTGAGCCTTTATCTCAGGTTTCCGTGAAGGATTTGACTCTTAAAGCTGTATTTTTGGTAGCGATTTGTTCAGCGAGGCGTATTTCGGAGCTTCAGGCGCTTTTGTGTAGGGAGCCCTTCCTCTCCTTTTCTTCTCAGAAAGTGGTTCTCAGGCCGGTGCCTTCCTTCCTACCTAAGGTATCTTCTTCTTTTCATGTGAATCAGGTGGTTTCGCTTCCCGTCTTGCAGGCGACAGGGGAGCAGTCCTCCGATCGGGGTCTTAGTCGCCTTGACATTAAGAGAGTTTTGCGACGTTATTTGGTGGTCACCGAGTCCTTCCGTAAATCAGATTGGTTGTTTGTGTTTGGGGGTCTGAGGAAAGGAGAGGCTGTGGCAAAAGCGTCTATTTCCCGGTGGATCAAGGAGGTGATTGCCTCAGCTTATATGTTACAAGGTTGCTCTGCTCCGATGGGTTTGAAGGCTCATTCGACTAGAGCACAGTCAGCGTCCTGGGTTGAATACAGTCTGGTCCCGCCAGTGGAAATTTGTAAGGCGGCGACGTGGTCGACTCTGCATACTTTCAGTAAACACTATTGCCTAGATGTGCTGGCGGCGAAGGATGCCTCTTTCGGGTCCGCTGTGTTGCACGCCGGTTGGCAGGGTCCCTCCCGTTAGTACTGCTCTGTTACATCCCAGGAGTAGAGGACTAAACTGGAGGAACGATAAGGAAATAGAAATTACACTTACCTGGTAATTGTAGTTCCTTGAGTGATGACAGTTTAGTCCTCATTCCCGCCCTCAAAGATATAGTTTGGCGCGGCGTGCGTTTGGTTTTAAGAGGCGCTTACACAGGTGAGTGATTCCGGTAATCAGCCAGTACTTGGGATCAGTCTATGGGGTTTTTTTTTCCTTTCTCTCGCTCACTGTCTGTGGCTCGGCAGGCGGGAGGGGGCTTTACATAAGAATAATTTCCTCCTTTCCGTTTTCTCAGGAAAGGTTCAAATTCGTTAACATTTTCCATTCATTTTTAACACAGTTGGCTACTTGTTTGTTGCTCTTTTGAGTCTGCTTTGTCAATAGTTCACTGGAGTTGAAGAGGAATGCCAGCACGCTACTTCCAGTGATGCCAAGTTTTGATTGGTCCAGTCTCCAAGCTGCAGGAGGAGGTGCACTACCCAGGAGTGGAGGACTAAACTGTCGTCACTCAAGGAACTACAATTACCAGGTAAGTGTAATTTCTATTTACTTTGACGCAAGCGATTTTTATTATTGATTTTTATTATCTTTATTTATACGTCTATAGAGCATGATCCATATCTTTATTTACATAAGAGGAATTAATACTTTCTGGTTTTGGGACCGCTAAAAGGCTCTTTGCTGTTTTCCATATCCAAATATAGGGTAGTTCACAGTTGATCACATCCAAGTAAATGACAGAAGGTTCATTAAAAATGTGTGTGGGGGGGGGGAATCCTCCAACTTTATTGGGTTAAAATTTAATTTGAAACAAATTTGAAACTTAATTTTCATGGTGGTAGATCACCAGCACTTTTGGCCGGAAAAAGTAGATCACGACCTGTTCAAAGTTGGACATGCCTGTACTAGAGCATACATGGATAAGGCATAGAAGTCCCAATATTCATACATCATACATCTCAGTCCTGAAGCACTACTGTACTCTTATCCTGCTAAAGAAGAAGGAACATCACACCAACCTAATCAACTCCTCCGTCAACTGACCCAGGGAATTATTTGACATTGCCCAGCACCTAATCAATACCCCTACCACCTCAAAAACTACCACAGATATCTCCCCAACTGAGATGGCCCAGCACTTACAAACTAATCAAAAAGCAATTCAGCAGCAGTCTCAGCACCCCAATACATAAGCAACACCTCAGGCTGTCCCGACAAGGGAATATGGTCAACCTTCAGCACAGTCACCATCTGGCAGCTGGAGAACATCATATCCAACCTGAACAGCTCCACCTCCCCACTGGACCCTTGCCCATTCACATGGATTAAAATATCCAAACAGGAGCTTATAACATTCATTCTGTGCATTGTCTGGTCATCACTCACCATCGGATACATGCCTACCACATTGAAGCATGCATCTGTCAGGCCATTGCTAAAATCTCACACTCTCAATGCAGCTCTTCCCTCTTCATGCAGACCCATCTCGAGCATCCCAGCACTTGCCAAGATCATTGAGAAGATAGTACAACTATAAACTTAAGAGTTTGTGGAATCTCATTCCCCCCAGGATGAACACCAGCATGGCTTTAAGCCCTTCCACAGCACAGAAACACTACTAGCATCCCCCCTCAACACACTGATCATTGGCACAGAGAAAGACTCACAAGGATTCATCCTAGTATTCCTGGATCTGGCTACAGCCTTCGACTCCATCACACCCCTCCCCTCCCCCCAGCTCATAGCATGTTTACATGAAATTGGCCTTAGAGCAGGGGTGTCAAACTCAAATACACAGTGGGCCAAAATGTAAAACTTGAACAAAGTCGCGGGCCAGCATTGAACAAATGAACCTTTTAATATGGACCCAAACAAGATTTGCTTTAACATTGAATATGAAGCAACACTTATTACTATACAATTTATAACTTAATAGTTCAGATATGCAAAAACCAATTTCAAATAAAAAAACATCAATGACATTCATTTATTAAATAAGATTTAAATAATAATAAATAATAATTTTTAAAATAAAATAACAATAATAAAATTAATCAACCATTCAAGCCCATGTCTTGGAGTAGCAAGAAAAAGTGCATAAAGAAAACGTTAATTATTGCTCAGTTTGCTGCACACTGATCTAATCTGATGTGCCCAAGCCAGATACCTGGCATCTCTTCTTGGATGATAGTTCATCAATGTCTGGGCTCAGGCTTTGAGCTGAGGAAATCCTCAGTATCGAGCGAAGGTGTTCATCAGTCAGACGTCTCCTGTGAAATGTTTTGGTCATCTTCATCGAGGAGAAAAGTTGCTCACATAGATAAGTGCTGCCGAACATGGAGAGCATCTGAGCAGCTTGGGTGCGGAGCTGAGGCATTGTGTCAGGGATGAACTGTGGAAACTGGGCAGCGCCCACAGCATCATACTTTGACTTCAGCGTGTCATTACACTGGAGTTCAATTAGCTCCATTTGGAGGTTGGTTGGTGCGTTTTCCACATTAACTGCAAAGGGATTACTGAGCAGTTCAAACCTACATTTCTGGACATCAAAGTCGGCAAATCGCCGGCTAAACTCAGCGCCGAGTACACTGAGTTTTTCAGCAAACTGTGCGCATGGGAACAAGTTGGTAAAGAACTGCGTTTTCATGGTTTGGCAGCAGGGAAAATGGCCAAGGTTTCCTTGCAGCATCTGATTCTCCCACAGGCACAGTTTAGTTTTAAAAGCCCTCACTGCAGCGTACATGTCTGTGATGATGCGCCCCCGCCCCTGAAGCTGCAGGTTCAGCGCATCGAGATGGCTCGAGATGTCACACAGGAAGGCCAGCTCACACAGAAACTTTTTCTTCCGAAGCTCTGCTGTGTCCTTCCCTTTGCTTTCCAGAAACTGACATATTTCCTCATGCAGCTCAAAACATCTATTCAGTACTTTTCCTCGGCTTAACCATCTCACCTCTGTGTGATACGGCACGTCTGCGTATTCCGAACCACACTCCTCCAGAAAAGACTTAAACTGGCGGTGATTCAGACCTTTGGCTCTTATAAAGTTAACTACTTGTGTTACTGTGGTCATAACATGTTCCATCTTTAGGGCTTTGCCACACAATGATTCCTGATGTATGATGCAGTGATAAACAGTTAGTTCACCTGCACAGTTCTCTTCCTGCATCTTCTCCCGGACCCTGCCCACCAGTCCACTTGTTTTACCGCACATCGCTGGCGCACCATCTGTCGTTAATCCCACGAGTTTATCCCACGGCAGCTTTATTTCAGTTACGCATTTGGAAACCTCCTCAAAAATTTCCTTTCCTGTGGTTGTGCCATGCATTGATTTGAATCCCAATAGCTCCTCCGTAACACACATATTTGAGTCCACTCCACGGATGAAGACTGACAGCTGAGCAGTATCAGATGCGTCGCTGCTCTCATCCACAGCAAGGGAGAATGCAATGAAATCTTTTCCCTTTTCCAAAAGCTGGTCATACAGATTGGTGGCAAGATCACATGTGCGATCAGCTACTGTGTTTCTGCTCAGGCTCACGTTTGAAAAGGCTTGCTTTTTCTCTGGGCACACGATGTCACAAACTTTCAACATGCACTTTTTCACAAACTCTCCCTCATTAAAGGGCCGGGCTGATTTTGCGATCTCTGCTGCCACAATATAACTAGCCTTTACAGCAGCCTCACTTTGTGATGTGGCTTTTTTGAACATATTCTGTTGTGAAACCAAACTTCTTTTCATCTCCTCCACTTTCTGGCTCCTTTGAGTCATGTCCAGGTCCTTGTACTTGTCATGGTGTTTTGTTTCATAGTGTCGTCGAATGTTATACTCCTTAGTTATAGCCACGTTGACTCCACAAATCAGACAAACAGGTCTGTCTTTTACATATGTAAACAAATATTCTGTCTCCCACCTGTCCAGAAAGTTCCTGTTGTCTGCCTTTCTTTTTGCCATTTTTGGGAAGGGGTTCCACAGTGACAGTTGTAGCTTGAGATCGCTATGACTTCTGTCACACAGGAGAGGGCGTTTCTGGGACCTGTCCTGATTGACGCGCCAAAACAACAGCAAGGCATTATGGGATTTGTAGTATTAGCGATGAATGAATGCGCTGTATAATACCGGCGGGCTAGCTCTAGTAGTCATTTGGTATAGCCTCGCGGGCCAAATATAATTACACTATGGGCCAAATTTGGCCCGCGGGCCAGAGTTTGACACCTATGCCTTAGAGGAAGGATCTGCAGCAACGAATCCAAGAGCAAATGAGTGAGAATCCAGATTGGTGGAGAGGGAGGTGCCGCTCCTATAGCTTTAATCCTGCTTTTCCTTGCATCCCTCCCCTTTCTAACCTCCTCACTCACACCCCATCCTTGCTGATCCCTTCTCTCTCTCCCTCACGTACTTACACCTGTTTTGTTTTCTTTCTCTTATGCCTCTCTCATCTGTCCAGCTGCTTTCTCACCCTTGATTTCCCTATCATCCAACATCCCCCTTCTTATACTTTCCCTTGCAATCCCCTATCCTGCCTCACCCCAACACAGCTGATCCCCCCAGGTCTCCCTTACTCCCTTCTCATTTCCCAGTTGCTTCTCACCCCCAGTCAGTGCCCCTGCCACAGACTGGAGGAGGGGGGCACTATAGAGCACAAGCAGGTCAGTGTTTCTGCTCCTAACAGGGTATTTCTCTCTTTCTCCCTGTATCCCTTTGTGTTTTCTGACAATAACACACACAGAGCTGTTTTTTAACTTCAGATTCAAGCTTTTATTTACAAGGGATTACCGAATCATGGGATTATAGGGTAGCTCGAAAAACATCAGTGTTCACATACATCAGCAGCCATAAATCTGCTGCCTTCTCAACATCAGAAGTAGCACAGATTCACTCTCATCAGCATTACAGACCCTCCCTGGTACATTTCAGTAACAAGCTTCAGGTGTTTGGCATTCTTCCCCATCCCTAACCCAGTAATATCCTCTACAACACCATGCGTGTAAACCTCTCTGACAGGGTATGTTTAACTCTCTCTGCTATGCCTTTCTGACCCAGACCAAAGTGGACTGTTCTATCGCAGAACTTCTCTATAACTGGACTGAGCAAACCTCTTTATTCCAAGGACTGCAGCGCTACCTTTATAAACAATGATACAGAGACACATTTCACTTAACAGCACCAGTTTTACCTCAGCTAATTACCCTTAAAAGGCTGTTCCATACCAGAGTTTATAGTCACCCCTGCTAGGTTCACAGTGTTTAATGAGAGAAAGGAAAACAAACCTCTTTCTCCCGTTCAGCTCAACTGGTGCCTTACAAATATAGGTAAGTGAAACCTTATCTTCCTGCTTTATAACTTTACAGCTCAGCACTCTGCTCTTTACTTTTATTGTTACAATTTTTTAATTGCATTCAGGGCTTTTTCTACCTGAACTACAACCCTGCCAAGCACCTTCAGTGTTGCTGAAACAGACTCACCTACTTTCAGTCTCCTGGTCCCAGCCAGCTGCTTCCCAAGTTCCCACTCTCCGTGGTTTCCAGCAGTATTCCCAACACTGTCACAATAAACCAGTGGGTCTCTACCTCACTGTAATACCTAATCCCACAGGTTCCCAAACTGTCTTGGCCTCGGCCACACCTAGCCCTCTGACGGCATTCTCTCCATGAGTATTACACTCTCTCCTAGTAAGAACTATCACTTCTGGCTATCAGTGAGAATTACAATACTACCAGATACCTACTTTTTCCCACAGGCTCTCCACCTCAGCATAGCAGGTCTCTCACCTGTTATCTGGCCCTTCCTCTCCCAGTGAGATTTGCACTGCAACTGGGTACCTGGCAATCTCCAGACAGAAGCAGCAATCTAGTCTTCATATATGGGTGATGTTGGTACCGACAGAGCCTGTGCAGGAATGCTCCCCAGCGTCCAATTGGAAACCTTTTGCGGGCACTCCACTGTGCCTGCGTGACTGCCTTCCTGCCTTCCCAACTCCTTCTCTTCAGTTCTTCATTTTCTGCGGAGCTAGCAGGAAGCAAATCCTGTCACCGCAGGAAAAACTTCTCTTTTTGTGAATAGCGTCTGCCTTCCCATCAACACCGGCACCATCAAAACACTTCACTCGATCCCTGCCCTGTGAGCTGGGTTAAAATCACCAGAACACATCTCAGCACATATTCACAGAATATAATCCATAAGTTTCTTTTACAGGGATATGTATTGGGTCAACTAAAGCATAGTTCAGTGAGACCAATCCTAAAAAATAACAAACTCGATAAAAATACTCTGACTAATACAAACCAATATCAACACATCCCTTTCATATCAGAAATACTGGAAAAGACAGTGCAAGGACAGCTCCAAGACTATATCGACAACTACACACCATTAGATCCTTATCAGCATGGCTTCAGACCAAACCATGGAGTGGAGACCCTCCTCTCATCACTAATCAACACAGTACCGACCTGCACCCAAAAATCCACTCAAGGTTTCCTACTCATATTCCTGGATATAACATCCACATATGATTCTCTCCCCCATCAACAAATCATACAGAGGTTCTCCGACATTGGCCTATGTGAAACAACATTAAATTGGTTCCACTTCTACCTGACTGATAGAAGTCAACAAGTTCAAATAGACGACAAGATATTACACCCATTTAAACAACCACAAGGAGTACCACAAGGTTGAAATCTATTAGCCTTACTGTTTTAACATATTTCTCCAACCCGTATGTTCCATATTCAAAGAACATAAGCTACACTACCAAATATATGTGGATGATATTAAGTTCTACATATCATTCAACACTAAAATTCCAGACCTATCTAACATATATAACTGCTTCTCTGACATAAAACAGTGGCTCCAACAACATAGAAACATGATGGCAGAAAATGACCACATGGCCTATCTAGTCTGCCCTTCCATATCAGCCACTATCCCTTTTTTCCTTTAGAGATCCTCTGTTTGTCCCATGCTTTTTTGAATTCAGATACTGTCCTCATCTCTACCACCTCTACTGGGAGACTATTTCACACATCTACCACTCTTTCCTTAAATAAATATTTCTGCATATTATTCCTGAGTCTATTCCCTTTCAGCCTCATTGTAGCAGAAATGCTTTCAATTGAAAGAGGCTCTCCTCCTGTGCATTTATGCCACAGAGGTATTTAAACATCTCAGTCACATCACCTCTATCCCATCTTTCCTTTAAAGTATACATATTAAGATCCTTAAGTCTGTCCTCATATGCTTTATAATGAAGACCACCAACCATCCCAGTAGCCACCCTCTGCACTGACTCCATCCCATCTACATCCCCCTGAAGGTGCGGTCTCCAGAATTACACACAGTACTCCAAATGAGGTTGCACCAAAGACTTACACAGAAGCACCATCACCTCCTATCTTCCACTGGCCATTCCTCTCCTTATGCACTCACGCATCCTTCTAGCTTTTACCGTTGACATTTCTACCTGTTTAGCTACCCAGAGGTCATCAGACACAATCATGCCCATGTCCCGCTCTTCTTTTATAGACAGATGTACTTCACCCCCTATACTATATCGCTCACTTGGATTGCTGCAGCCCAAATGCAGGACCTTGCATTTTTTAATATTAAATCTCAGCTGACAAATTCTAGACCATTCTTCAAGCTTAACTAGATCCCTCCTCTTGTTATCTACACCTTCCTGGGTGTCTACTCCACTGCAGATTCTGGCATCATCCGCAAAGAGGCAAACCCTATCCAAAAGCCCTTCCGCAACATCACCAACAAAGATGTTAAAAAGAATCGGACCAAGGACAGATCCCTGGGGCACACCACTGGTAACCCCCTTCTCCTCAGAGAGAGCTCCATTTACCTGTACCCTTTTCGCCTCCCACTCAACTAATTTCTAAGCTAAGCAGTAACTTTAGGCTCCATCCCTAGGGTGCTTAGTTTGTTTATAAGTCGCCTGTGCGGAACGATGTCAAAGGCTTTACTGAAATCTAAATACACCACATCTAAGGCTCTCCTTCATTCCCTGGTCAAATAAATCAATCAGATTTGTCTGACAAGACCTGCTTCTGGTGAATACACCACATCTAAGGTTCTCCCTCATTCTCACTCCCTGGTCAAAGAAATCAATCAGATTTGTCTGACAATACCTGCCTCTGGTGAATCCATGCTGACTCAGATCTGGCAATCTATTGGACTTCAGAAACCTCACTATTTTCTCTTTCAGTAGCACTTCCAACAATCCATTCACTATTGAGGTCAAACCAACAAGCCTATAGTGCCACTCTCCAGTCCTCTGGCACCATATCCTACTCCGAAGCATTGATGAGGTCAGTCAGTGGAGCCGCTAGAACATCCCCAAGCTTCCTCAGTATTCTTGGGTGTATCCTATATGGTCCCAACGCTTTATCTACTTTAAGTCTAGATAGTTCCTCACAGACAGAGTCTTCTGAAAATTGTTCAAGATGCCCCTTGCTTCTGTTCCCACTTGTGGGTGTCTTCTGAGGTCCTGCTCCTGGTTCTTCATCTGTGAATACAGAACAGAAACATCTGTTAAGCAACTTTTAAGGGGGAATAGAAAATGCAATCCCCACTCACTGCTCTCCTACACGATGAGATGTCTTTTCTTCTGTCTCAGGGTGCCATAGAAGATATCCCAATAGCCCAACAGGGAATGGGCTTCTACTCTCCATACCTTCTCATTCCAAAGAAATTTGGAGGGTACAGGCCCATTCTGGACCTTGGAAACCTCAACAAGTTTCTAGTCCGGGAAAAGTTCAAAATGATCTCTCTCGGGACCCTTCTTCGCTATCTCCAGAGTCAGGACTGGCTCTGTTCTCTAGATCTGGAAGAAGCGTACACATATATTCTTATCTATCCAGGACACAGTGAATATCTATGCTTCACCTTTCAAGGAAAACATTATCAGTACAGAGTCCTTCCCTTCGGACTCGCCTCTGCCCCAAGAGTCTTCACAAAGTGCATGGCGGTTGTAGCCGCATACCTAAGGTTTCTGGGGATATTCATCTTCTCTTACTTAGACGACTGGCTGATAAAAGCACACACCTCCAAGGAGGTACTGCTTTCCTTGCATCATATCATCACAGTACTACAATACTTGGGATTTGTTCTAAACTTCCCAAAATCTCAGCTCTCTCCAACTCAAAAGCTAGAGTTCATCGGAGCCCTTCTAGACACCCAACAGTCCAGGGCATTTCTACCCCTGTTCCATTGTACTCGTCTAGTCGAACTAGCATCACAGATGCTCCTACGAGACCATCTGACCGCCCAAGAAATGCTGCAGCTCCTTGGGTACCTGGCTTCCACATTACATGTCGTTCCATACGTCTGACTACATATGCAGACAGCCCAATGGACTCTTGCCTCCCAGTGGAAGCAGACCTCAGGCCATCTCTGGGACAGGATCCAAGTCACTGCCCCTCTAACCACATCCCTTCAGTAGCGGTGTTCTCCATAAAATCTGCTCATAGGATCATCTTTTCAGATGCCTCCACTTCAATGCATCCTGATGACGGATGCCTCTAAACTGGGTTGGGGAGCACACCTGGGCAACCTGCCCATACAGGGGCTCTGGGCAATGCTAGAGTCACCATTCCAAATCAATCTCCTGGAACTTCTTGTTCTCTTGAATGCCCTCTAGGTGTTTCAACACCACCTCAGCACTCAACAGGTCCTGGTCAGGACAGACAATCAGATTGGCATGTTCTATGTGAACAAGCAAGGAGGGACAGGCTCATGGGCCTTCTGTTAGGAGGCTCTCCACCTGTGATCCTTTGCCATTTCTCATCAGATATACCTCCAAGTGGTGTACCTCCTGGGGGAGTTCAATGTCTTGGCTGACAAAGCTCAGTCAGAACCGCCTTCCCCATGAATGGTCTCTCCATCTGGATACAGTTTCCAGACCTGGGGAACTCCAGACATAGATGTGTTTGCGACTCTACAAAATGCCAAAATCCTTCACTTCTGCACAAGAAGTCTGACATCCAGCAACCAACTGGTGGATGCCTTCCACCTATACTGGGGTCAGTGTCTGCTTTATGCTTTCCCTCCTATATCCCTCATTCTCAAGACACTTTTCAAGCTTCAGTCCAACAAGGGCTCCATGATTCTCATAGCCCCTCAATGGCCTTGGCAACCTTGGTTTTCACTGCTACTGCATCTGACTCAGACTCATCCTCTGCGATTGGGATCTGCACCTGATCTTCTCTCCCAGGATGACGGCTCACTACTTCTTCCCAATCCACAGTGTCTCCATCTCATAGCTTGGCTGCTGAGAGCATTGCATTACAAGGTTTCGACCTTACAAAAGAGTTTAAGGAGATCCTTCTGGCTTCTAGAAAGCCCTCCATCAGACATTCATATGCTTTTAAATGGTGTAGGTTCTTTGTCTGGTGTTCTCAGAAAGATCTCAATCCCTTTTCTTCCCTAGTGGAGTATACTCCAGTATCTCCTCTACCTGTCTTCTACAGATCTGAAAACCAACTTGGTGAGAGTCCACCTCAGTACCACTGCGGCCTCTCACCACCTACTGGATGGACAGCCCATCTCCTCACAACCACTAGTAGCGTGTTTCATGAGAGGTCTCCTGCTGTCCAAACCACCCATTAAGCCACTTCCAGTGGCTTGTGACCTCAATGTCATTCTAGTGCAGCTTCTCAAGCTGCCCTTTGAACCATTAGTCATGACCTCACTAAAGTTTCTGTCTTGGAAGGTGCTCTTCCTAATTGTCCTCACCTCAGCTAGACGTGTTAGTGAGCTTCAGGCTTTGGTGGCAGATCTACCCTATATCCAGTTCCACCATGACATAGTCATCCTTCGGACTCTCCCACACTTTATGCCAAAGGTGGTGTCTCCTTTCCATTTAAACCAGTCAATTTACCTTCCAATTTTCTTTCCTAAACTGCATGCATCTTGAGTTGAAGCAACTCTGCGCACTCTTAACTGCAAACATGCATTGGCTTTCTGTCTCCAAAGGATCAGAGATCATTGTAAAGCCTCACAGTTGTTCATCTCATTTGACTCTAGTCACCTGGGTCTACCAGTACTAAGCGTATGCTCTCTAGCTGGATAGTGGACTGCATTTCATTTGCTTATGACGAAGAGGAACTCTCCCTGGAAGGGCATGTCACAGCTCACAAGATTCGAGCAATGGCAACCTCGATGGCAAACCTATGTTCAGTAGCCATTGACAAAATTTGCAAGGCAGCAACTTGGTCTTCCATCATAAGTACCTAGCAGTCTCTGCAAAAGACACAGGTTCCTCAATGCTTGTATTGGGTCAAGCACTGATATCCTGGGTCCCTTTTAATAATGGTTTATGGATCTTTCCTCCAGGAATTTTCCAAACCATACATTACGATATAGAAGCAACTCCTACCCTCGCCCCGGTCTTTGACGATACCAGAAATCCATGAGGGATCCATGACCTCTTTGAGACTGCTCTGAGATGAACCTCCACCAATTCTGGGTTCCCTTCATCTGGGAGCTAGGGAGTCCCATATGTGAAGACTACATTCCTGCTTGTTCCTGGAAATAGCAAAGTTACTCACCTGTAACAGGTGATCTCCAGGAATAGCAGGAATTTAGTCTTCACAACCTACCCTTCTCCCCTAGGAGTTATAGGGTTTCATTTACTCTCTTTTCTCAGCTACAAACTCAACTGAAGAGATGGAATTAGGAAGGCAGTCACGTAGGCACGGTGAAGTGTTCCCCAAAGCTTTCCAATTGGACTCTGGGGAATGTTCTCGCACGGGCTCTGTCAGTACCGATGTCACCCATATGTGAAAATTACATTCCTGCTGTTCCTGGAGATTACCTGTTACAGGTGAGTAATTACGCTTTTGCCTCAGGCTACTCAACCCCAGCATAGTGGGACTGCAACCTACTATCTGGCCCAGCTTACTTTAGCTAGTCTTCCCTAGTCATAGCAGGGAACAGACAGTCTTCTTGACCTACCTCTCCAGGACCCCACTTGTTTCTGACTCTGTCTTTTTTTATCTGGTTTTTGGAAGAACCATGCTTATTTTGCCTGTCTAGAGCATTTGAGCTCCCCTTGCAGTTCCTCAATGTGTGTGCACTCAGTCCTCTGTCAGAGCTCCCCCTTGTTTCTACTGGTAGGAAACACCCCAGAGCATCCCACCCCCTCTCATTCTTCCCCAGTATATCTTCTTCTCCTCATCTCCCAGTCCTTTTTCCCTACCTTGTCACTGCTCTACCTTATCAGGCCATTATTATCTTCTTCTCCCCCAGCAAAACCCTTACCCTATTTCTTGATTGCTAATCAGACTGGCAGTGGGAGGCGAGTAGCTGTGCATCAGGCTGTTTTCTCCTCCTCTGCACTTGGAGTCTTACTGGCATTTTAGCCACATAGGACACCATATTGTAGAACGGTTCTAAGTGTCTACTGGGTCTAAAACAGTAGAGGAAGGGGATGCTGCTTGAGGCACCACTATTTTCCTGCTCATCTTGTTAACTGAATTAATAGCAGAAAGAGGTATTGATAGGAAAACTGGAGGACTGTAGATAATGCTGGGAGCAAGAGAAGTGCACTTGGGATCTTCAGCTGGGCTCCTGGTTCCCATGATTCCAAATGAAACCCAGCAATTCTGCATCAAGGGATGGATTTTGTCCTATCAATAGAGAACACAGATACTAAACTGAATCTTCTACCAGATTTGTTCATATAAAGCAAGGCTTCCCAATCCTTCCCTGGTGATCCCATAGCTAACTGGGTTCTCAGAATATCTCAACGAATGTGCCTGAGAAAGATTTTCATGCAGTGGATCTGCAGTACATACAGATTATGCATATTTATTGTGGATATTCTTAGAATGCTGATGGCTGTGAGTCACCAGGAGAAAGCGCTATGATGTCAGGTGCTTGTGATCTTAATTGACCTGTAAAGGTCCCCTCAAATATGGTCTCTACTAGTGGCATCAGAGTTCTTTCTGACTGAGTGATGAGGTAGAAGACAGTCAGCAGCTTAGATACTCCCTCAGTCGGGAGAGGTCTCGAGAAGAGAGGTAATGAACAAAACTCATGATCCCTTATGCTCTAAGTACTTTCTTGTACATCTCCTGTCCTGGAAAGTGACTGGGGCCCGAAAATAGGGTGAGCAGACCTTCAGGACAGGGACAGCTGAGAAGTAGAAAGACCAAAGAAGAGAAAATTAGATATAGAAGTTAGCTCCATATTCCTGGGTGTCACTGAAGGATTCCTTTAGTGTCTTTTCAGAGAAGTTTCTGCTGGGAGTCATAGGAGGGGAACTGCCCTGCAGAGAAGTCTTCTGAGTGTGGTATTTGCAGATTTCACTGGACACCCACTGCTGGATCTAAAGAGAAAAAAATGGCTCATATATACTGATCTGCACCCGGGATTTACAAGTACCAACGTGGAGACAAAGAAGGGTCCCACTCCCATGCCTCAGAAGCTGGAGGCTGGAAAAAAGGAGAAACCCCTAGTTTTTGGTACATATACACTGCGCCTAATGTGGTGTTTGGACCATTAGTGCTACACTTACTATGAATTTCTGGTTTGTGACTGGATTTCTGACTCTTTTTGCTTTGTGTTTGCACTGGAAGGGTACCAGAACCAGCTGATTCTTCTTTCAACAAGCTGCCCAGTTAAGATTTTTGTTTTCGGACAATCCTGACAAGATGTGGTGTTTGTCAGAACGCGTCTCAGTGTAAAGAGAAAACAATCTCGGACGTTAAAAGCCTGTCTTTATCTCCACTCAAGGAGAACCCTAGGGGGCATGGGGAACCAGTTTTGTCCCACCTATCCCAAGTGCACCTCTCAATTCAGTTCGCTAGGTGAAAAGGGAGTTACATATTCAAAGGAGTTACAATAACAATGCTTTGCATAGAAAGATCTATTTAGCTCTAGTGCAGACACTGTTATAGCTGGGGCACTTCTGCTGAAGATGTATACACACATTTTATCCTGTACATCTATTAGGCCCTGCTATGCACACTTACTTTAAAAGTGTCTGTCTGTAGAATGGCACTCTCAAATACCTTGGAGAGAGCTTCTGGTTGGGAGAAAATACAATGACTTGAGCTGTGTGCAGTTATACTCGGAGATATACCGGGAAAGTGTCCACAGATGGACAGTACAGAGTATAATCAACCATGGTGTGTACTCTTGGAGATATGCAGGGGACGAGTCCGCAGATGCACAGCATGGATGACACTTAACTCTCAGTCCTCTTGTATTCAGTAACAGGTCTCTGCTGGATGCAGCTGTGGGTATCAGAGTGGCTCTTTGTAAAATGCTCTAAAAGAGAGCAAAGTTGAAAATCTCAAAGTGCCTTACCCCCATCGCAGCTCCTTTAAGCCTTGGCGTGACTTGATTAATCTTGGACTTGCATTGCTTTCAGCTTATTGCTTTGCCTTAAACAGCTGAATAATTTAAAAAGCATCTTTGCTTGCTGCCTTAATTGCTTTTGCATTCGGTGCAGGAGCCGCCGCAAATGCCGAGCGGGGTATTCTCCTGCAGCGACTTTTCTTCTTTCCCTGTTCCTCTCCCCCTCCCTCTCTCTCGGTGCCTAACAGAGCAGGAATTTTAACATGGGCTTTAGGGGACAAACTCAATTTATTTCCCATCTGCCACAGCTCCGAGGGCGCTACCTTATGGTGACTTACTATGGCATTCTCAACTTGCTTTCTCTTGGCATTTGAAGTGTTCTTGCCCACAGTTTTCCTCCGCTCCTACATTACATTTTTTCCTCTCTTCTGCCTTTACAATGAACTATTTGATATGCAGTTTGGAAAAAAGAATAACAAACACGCATATTTAAAGTAAAGCCAGTCTCATGAGATCTCATCTTTCTAGCGGGTGTCTGCCTGTCTCATGCTATGGATGTTTATGTTTGTTTTTATCTTTTCTTTACCCTAAAGCTTTTTCCATTTCCTATTTTTAAAGCACTGGTTTAATAGAACCAATCATTTCTCCACTTTTGCCAGAAGTGGCATGTTAGCTTTATAGCAGAAAGCCACGGCAGGGTACGCCTCACTATTCCACAAATGCTTCTAGTGTGTTGTGAGGCAGGGAAGTTGGAAGGGTCAGCGATGAAGTGTCTTATTACTCCTTTAAAAAGGACACAGGTAGTTTAAAAAAATGCATCTCATTCCCTTCTCCTCACAGTTATTTTCTGAAGCTAGCATTGTTTACAGCAAAACTGCACACGGTACATAATGCTTTGAATGTCCAGAGGCTGTGAGCATTCTAGTGGCTCAGTAGCACCGCAACACACCACCATGTAGAGGAATGTGAGGTCATTTTCCAGGCCAGGTCAGGCCTCTTCTTGTGGGTGAGGGATGCATGGATCCGCTGCACCGTTTGTGCAGAAGTATTTTCCAGTGTTACTTAGGAGTCCACCCCTCCATGCTTTATGCCATGACTTTACTCATGACTGCGTTTTTTCCACTAAATAAAATACTTGCTCATTGTGCTTTATGTATTCCTTTCTGGTATTTGAATGTAATATCAGACTTCCTCTTTCTCCTCTCAGGTAGACATATTTAGGTTTTTAAGCCTCGAATCATAGGTCTCTTTGGGGTCACGTATTAAATTGTATTAATGCTGCCCAAGAACATAAGAGCATAAGAATTGCCATATTAAGTCACAAGAAAGGTCCAAGTCCAGTATCCTGTTTCCAATTCTTAAAGTGATGAACCGACCCATATTATATGGGACAGTCCCATATTGTAAGGATTTATCCCTGAAATCGTATTACTTTGGTCGGGAAGCCTTAATGCCCCCTAGTTTAAAACACATGTCCCACTCCTGTACTCCTCCACATTTGTACCAGCAGACTTCTCCACTCCAGCTGAAATTTTCAAAGGAAAACTATTTATATGAGATTATTTCTATCAGAGACACAGAAGCATATTCACATGCATGAACTCTATTGTACTTCAGTCACACATACATGCACATGCATTCATCTGCCCCTCTGTCTCTCACTATCTGCTGGTGCTGTGCTGCTTCTGCACGCCTCTACTTCAATGCCCCCAGTTCTTGCTTTTGCTACCAGTTCTTTTTCTCAGCCTGCAATAGCCTTCTTACACGTTACCCCATTCCTCTTACATTTCTACCCTGTCTCAGCAACCCCACTCACCCTTACCAAGAAACCCACTTATTCCACTGACTTTCTCACAGATCCTGTGCAGAAAATCAGCCCACTCTTCCTATGACTAGTGCAGCCTTTCCATTGGCTGGAACCTACCACTTACTCTGCACAATGAGGGGGGAGCACTGGTGAGCTGTAGAGGTAAACTCTAAAAAAAAATACCCAGACAATTCAGACATCATTCTAAGACAGCTACTTTACAAAGTTGTAGAATCTTAAAATAATTCCTCAGCACATCTGACAAATCTGTCTCTGCTTCCTCCCCAGGGCCCAGGCAAACATCAATCAGACAAAGCCACCCAATGGGCTGCAGCAGACACAGCCAGCCAATAGGGAGCAGGGGGAGGTGGGAGAAGTAACTAGGATACAGAAACCTTCCTTTCCTTTGTCCCGCAGCTCTAGAGTATGGTGTTTTTTTTGTTAGAGATATACAGACCTACAGGAGAAAATATTGGGGGTGCTCAAGCACCCACAGAGCTGGCGCCTATAGTCCTGGGGCCACATCAGTATCATGGTCAGTGGTTAGCTGATTTTGTTTATTCTGTCGTCTGTGTAGACTCTTAGCCTAGAGGGTGTGTTTCTATTTTGCCTTTAGACTTATTTTCATTTTAAAATGTCGAAAAGAGAGGGTGTTTTTAATGACCAACTACAAAATGAATACCCATTCATTAAGAAACATTCTGGTGATAGCATGGTGTTTTGTAACAAATGTCGGTCTTCCTTTTCAATCGCATTTGCAGCAAAGAGTGACATTGTTCAGCACCTAAGGACGGACAAACACAAGACAGCGGATGTAAGTGCTTCTTCAAGCAGAACTGTGACTTCTTTTTTTAAATGTCAAACTTTTGATGAGAAAACTCAGTCACTGGCTACAGCTAAGGGTACCTGGGCTTATCACTGTGTTGTCCACAAACATTCTTTTCGGTCATCAGACTGTACTTCAAAGTTGTTGAAAAAATGTTTTGATGAAAAATACTCTTGTGCGCGAACCAAAATGAAAGAAATCGTCTGTAATGTTTTCAAACCTGACTCTACTGATTCCTGCAAGAGAGACCTTTCTGAGAAAAGGGTTTTTTTACATTTTTTTGTGATTACCCGAACCATGGAAGCATTAAAGGTACTTTCTCCCTGAGAAAGGGGTTCAGGTAAAAGTTCTTGATGTCCATGAAGTTAAAGGCGAAACCTCAGACATTCTTTCCAAGTGCATTCTTGATACAGTTGAGTCCAATGGGTTAAGATCCAAAGTTTTGGCATTGTGCGCTGACAATACCAATTGCAAGGCTAGGAGGGGTAGTAACAATATTTTTTACACACTGCAAAAAGATTTAGGAAGTAATTTAATTGGTGCAAACTGTGCAGCTCACATTTCTATCAGCACTGCTGCCGAATGCCTGCCATTTAACTTTGAAGTTATTGTTGACAAGATATTCAGACATTATCACATTTATACAGTGAAAAATGAAGAACTTAAAGAGATGTGTGACTTTCTTGAGAGCGAGTATCAAAAGCTCCTTGAATACAGTAGCACTAGGAGGATGCCTTTACTACAGAGGTTAATTAAAAAATTCCAACCAGTGAAATAATATTTTCTGAACAAAGAAAAATGCCCAGTTATCATCAAAAAAGTTTTTGAATATTTATCAGCAGACATTTGGCTGTATTTTCTGCACAGTCAGGCAGTGATTTTCTAAAATGTGACTTTAAAAATCGAGTCTCAAAAAATTTCAATGAGAGGCTGAAGTAATCAGTGACCTTTAGAAAAAAGTTAGTAACTAGGAAGAATGAAGTAATTTTTTGCCTCTGACAATCAGAAAGAAGATAAAAGATCTTGAAGATGAGGGCAGCATTGAAGCAGATTTCAAGCAATTTCTGTCATCTTTCTACACCACTTGCATTGATTACTTGGATCAGTGGACCACTCGCTTCCAGGAGATTGGAAAACAGTAGTGGACTCTCCTTCAAAAACAACCAGTATGGTGTGAGCTAGAGTTGTCTTTAGAATATGTTTTTGTCTACAAGACTCAGCCTAGAGTCAGTAATAAATGATACCGAACTGTTTTCGTGTTTTTGTCTTAAGTCATTTGTTTCTGAAGAAAAGGTTCAAGAATGAGTTAAAAACAGACACCACCGTTGACAAAAAATGGAAGGAGGTGTTTGGACACCTCAGAGTAATGAGGTACCATATAAAAAATGTATGCAAACTGGTTGAATTTTTTTTATGTTTGCTTGGTTCCAATGCTCCAACTGAAAGGTGCTTTTCAATCATGAACAAAGTATGGTCTACAAAAAAACCTCAACTGCATGCAATGCAAAGTATATCTTCCAGTCAATGCTGGCTCCTGGCGACCTAGCAGCTCCTGGGTTTTCTTGGCAGTGTGACTGGAAGTAGATTGCCAGATCTTTCTTACAAGGCAATGGAGGGTTAAGTGACTTGCCCAAGGCCACAAGGAGTGCTAGTGGGAATCAAACACTCTTGATTATCAAGCAAATGCTCTAATCATTAGGCTACTCCTCCACAACTACATGTAGAGACTCTCAAATGTCTAATGATTGTGAAGTACAATTTTGAGTTGAGTTGCCCAGAATTTTTTAATTATCTTAGTGCAAATGTTGCTATTTTGAAGAAAATTCGCTCTGTAGAGAAGTACAAGTAGCCTGATTGGCACATTTGTAAGTAAAGTTATAAACCTAGCCTACTGATTAAAATTTTGTGTTCAAATTAAAATTGTAATTATAAACACATTTTTATTTTCCTTAACTTTGAAACCCCCAGCTTGATTGAGTGCCCCATATTTGAACTTAGAAAAGATGGTCAGGTTACAATAGTGACGAATAGAGGGTACAGGTATTTGGCAGGATCCCAAAAGGTTGACAGATCCCATGCTGCTTATCCCAGAGATAAGCAGTAGGTTTTCCCCAATCCACTTTAATAATGTTTTATGAGCTTTTCTTTCAGGAATTTTGTCCAAACTTTAACCCTGTTACACTAACAGCTTTTACTATCTCCAGGAACAAGCAGAAATGTAGTCTTCACATATGGATATCGTCGGTACCAACGGAGCCTGCACGGGAACGCTCCCCAGCGTCCAATTAGAAAGCTTTTGGGAGCATCCCACAGCGCCTGCGTACTGCCTTCCTGCCTTTCCAAACTGTCTCTCTCCAGTTCTTCATTTTCTGTGGAGTCAGCAGGTCGTCGTTCCTGTCACCTGTGACCAACTCCCCTTAAAACCCCCCAGTATCAGTAGGTAGGGTTTAAGCGAGTGGTTTTTCCCCACTGAACAGCTACTTTCACAAATCCTAAAGCAGAGCTTCTTGGGAGATGTAGTCCCTTCGCTGACCAATGAGGAGCAGTTGTGGATTCAAAAGTGGTTCAAGCAAACAAAGGATTTATTTCCCCTCCCGGGGTTGGATTTTTAACCAGGAAATAAGGTAACACAAAACCAGGTACTTTCTGGTATAAGGACAAATTAAAGGTTTTCAACACAAAGGCTTACTTCAGCATAAACACATTAATTTCCAGCGTTTCAAGGTAACAGTTCTGTTTCTTCACAGCTGTATGCTTTTAACTCCAAACACTGCTGCCTTTCTCTTTTGAAACATAAACTTAGCGTAATGATATTATCTCATTAGAAAAAGTTATTGTACAGTCCATTACTTCTTCCTTATTATTTACATGCTCTGGCTCAATGTCCATTAATTCTTCCTCTGCAACAGGAAATGTTTGTAACTGCAACCCTGGTGCCACGCCTTTCCTTAGTGCTCCAGGCTTCTTGTGATACTCCTGAATTAAATACTGGTTCAAGTAAGCATTCTCAGTACATTCCTTCTCATTACAGCCCCAACCCTCTGGGTAAATGAAATCACTGTAATTATTAGCACCCCAGCCGTTAGGCTTACCTTTAAACCTAGCTGGTAGAGGTTTTCTCTGTGGCCTGGAACTGGCTGTATGTTCCCAACCTGAGCTGTGCACAGAAGCTTTCAATTGCCTTCCTGGCTTTCTTTCTTTTCTGTACTCCCCAGAATACGGCAGGTAATCCAGACTGCCTTTGCTGTATCCTTTCCTTGGGGTTTCTGTTCCCTTCCTGAAGGGAAGCTCCATTTGACCCTTCCACGGAGACTCTGTCCTTCTCCTTTCACTGCCCTCTTCACTGCAGCTCTCGTAGCCCACCTGGCTGCCTGCTTGGCTGCTCGTCTCACCTCCTTCGCCTCTGCCTTTGCCTTTGCCTAACTCCATAGGCTCAACTGTGACCTCTTTATTAGAGTGAATTCTAGGGTAGAGCTTGACTCCTCCCCCTAACAGGTGTGCTGAATCAACTTGTGACTCATTCTCTAAGTGGTAGCACGGGCGTATCCCTTTCCCTTGTGCTTGGTTTCTGTGGTAACCAGAAGCCATGTGCTCTTGTTTACATCTCAGCACTGCTCCTGTTTCCTGCTTTTTAGCTTCTTCTAACGGACTGGAAGGACCCACTATGTCACACACCGCAGAAAATTTTCCTTATTCTCCTTCTTTTTGTGGTTGCTTCTGCCTTCCTCGACACTACACTGGTACCGCCGGTTCTTCCTTTCTTTCTTTAAAAAAAAAAAAAAAAATAGATAGTATTTTTACTAACTTTTCTTTTCCAGGTGCATGCGCCATTTTGGGCCTTAGGCCCAAAATTTCCTGCACTATGGAAAAACCCGCTTCAAGTTTTAAAAAGTGCACCAAGTGTGGCAGTACCATCTCCGTCACCGACACCCATGAGTGGTGTCTTAAATGTTTAGATCCTGACCACTCCATCTCTGAGTGTATGGCTTGTGCCATGATGTCCAAGAGGGGTCGACAAAACCGAGCTGCCAAGCTCAGCACCCTTTTTCCCTCCGATGCAGCTGCTGTGGCATCGACGTCTTCCAGGGCTTCGTCTTCCTCCCATGGATCTCAGGTAACTAAACATAAGTCTAGCCGGTACTCAAAGGGTAGATCTCCTTCCAAGCATCGAGATGACTCTGGTGTTGCCCTTGAGGGTTCTGTACCGGCAAAATTGCCCCGGCGGGAGGCTTCAGCTTCCAAAGCATTATCGGGGCTCCAGGATGTTCTTGAGGCCTCAACCTCGGCAGAACTACTGGTGCCATGCTCTGGGGTACCGGCTGCTTTCTCCAGTACCGATACCCAGGCATCGGCAGCGTTGATAGACCAGAGTTTCCTGGCTATTGAACGCAGTCTGGCAGCTCTCCTTGCGGAATCGACACCCTTGGAACCACGTCATAGAGTTCAGCCGGTACCGGTACCGACTCCGGCACTGGTATCGGTACTGGTACCGACAGCATCAGCATCGACATCAGGGTCTGCTTTGCCGGCATCCAGTCATGCGATGCCTTCTGGTACCAATACACCAGTACCGATTCCCCCCGGTACCGACTTCGGTCGGTATGGGTATCGAGCTTATCAGGAGCATCCGGACAGAAGGTACTTCGAATCTTCGGAGGATTCCGAGGATTCTGACAGCTCTGTCGGTACCGGAATACTTCTCCCGGAGGAGCCTTCCTCTCCTAAACGTAGGATGTCTCCTCCAGAAGATATCTCCTTTCAGGATTTCATCAGGGAGGTGGCTCGTGGTCTTTCCATTACTGTGGCTCCTGAAACAGAGCCCAGGGCAAAGGAGATTTTACAGTATCCCAAGGCTCCTAAAGAGGCAGCTACTTTGCCTATCCATGAGATCTTACATGATCTCATGCTAAGAATATGGGAAACACCTCTTACCACCCCTCCTCACTCTCGTAGACTGGATACCATGTATCGAGTCCCTCCTTGTCCTGGGTTTCAGAAGACAGCTTCCTCACCACTCTATTATAGTGGAATCAGATATGAGAAGGATCAGGAGTGCAAAGAGGCATGCCTCTAATCCTCCAGGATGTGAGCGTAGAACTTTGGATGCCTTTGGACGTCGTACTTTCTAGGCTTCCATGCTTTCTGCCAGGATCCGTTCCTATATTTTATATATGGGAATGTTCCTTAAGGAAAACACAGGAGATTTAGAGGTTTTGAGCCCTCTTCTTCCTGAGGATAGAAGGCAGAATTTTCTCACACTGGTCAAACATGCCCAGGATGTTTCTAAGTTTGTCAACCGTGCAGTTTTTGACTGTTTTGAGTGCATAAGCAGAAACTCTGCCATTGCCATAGGTGCACGTAGAATTGCAAGGCTCCAGGCATCCAATTTGGAGCTCTGGGTGCAGGACAAACTGGGCAATATCCCTTGTACAGGTGAGAATTTATTTGGCAATAATTGGCAAGAGAAAGCCAATGAATTAGATGCTGACAACTCTACTTTGGATAGATTATCCAAAGCCACAGCTGATCCTGCAAGAAAGAAATCTTTCAAGAAACCATTCTTCCCCAAGAAGAAGAGGTTTTATCCCTCTTATTCCCAGCAGGGACGTTCTGCAGGTCAATCTGCCCGAAAGAGTCAGCAACCACCTAAACAAAGGAAAGCAAAGACTGCTAAGCCTCAACCATCTCAGCAGTCTCAGCCTCCACAAGGCCTTTGACTTTCATCAGGAGGAGGAGTAGCCTAGTGGTTGGGGCAAGGTACTTCAGGCCGGAAGGTCGGGGGTTCAAATCCCACTAGAGGACAGCAACCTTGGGCTGGAAGGACTGGGGTTTCTAGTCCCACAGATGCTCCTTGTGGTCTTGGGCAAGCCACTTAACCCTCCATTGCCCATGTTCCCTGTAAGTATTAGTGTATGTGTCTCATATCCCCACATGTTAAATGTATCCCCCAATTGTGTTGTGACCGCTTTGATTGAAGGATAAGGCGGTATACAAAAACTGTCTAAATAAATAAATCTAGAGAACATAGCCTTTCTGGCTCTCAAGGGACCAGAGCCTTCCACCATTCCAGGAAGGTTGTCTCACTTTGCCCCCAGATGGCATGCCCCCTCCCACAATGGTACAATTCTCAGACCTTTCTCATCAACCTGTTAGATCAAGAGGCCACTATGCTTCTTGCCCAAGGGGCAATAGAACAAGTACCCATTCATCAACAGGGTACAGGGTTTTACTCCCCCTATTTCCTTATCCCAAAGAAAACAGGGGGACACAGACCTATTTTAGACCTCAGAGAATTGAACAAATTCCTGTTCAAGGAGAAATTCAAGATGATTTCTCTAGGAACTCTGCTGCCATACCTTCAGAGTCAGGATTGGCTTTGTTCTCTAGATCTCAAGGATGCGTACACTCATTTTCTCATCCATCCAACTCACAGAAAGTTCCTTCAGTTCCTTTTTCAAGGAAAGCACTACCAGTACAGGGTGCTTCCTTTCGGCCTGGCCTCAGCACCAAGGGTGTTTACGAAATGCATGGCTATGGTAGCAGCATTTCTTCGCACTCTAGGAATATTCTTCTTCCCTTACTTAGACGACTGGCTCATTTGAGCCCCATCAGAGTCAGAGGCCAGGATTTCTCTATCTTGCACAATGCGTATCCTTCAGTATTTGGGTCTGGTCACAAACATCCCAAAATCCAGTCTAACTCCTACTCAGTCTTTAGAGTTCATAGGAGCTTTGCTGGATACCAAAAAAGCAAGGGCCTATCTTCCTCAGACCCGTTGCCTTCACATGGTGCAGTTAGCTTCTCAAGCAGTGGTAAAACCTCATCTCACTGCTCGAGAGATGTTACAACTACTAGGCCACATGGCATTTACCGTGCATGTGGTTCCCTATGCTCGCCTCCATATGAGAGCAGCCCAGTGGACTTTATCCACTCAATGGACCCAGGCATCAGGGTGCCTGTCAGACAAAATAGCAAACACAAATCACCTTATTTTGTCCCTCCAATGGTGGAAGTCCACTCAAAACCTGTTGCTGGGGTCCCCATTTCAACAGCCTTTACCCCAGGCAACTCTCACAACAGATGCTTCTCCAATGGGTTGGGGAGCTCATCTGCAAGACCTCTCCATCCAAGGCACTTGGACTCCACAGGAGACTCATCTACATATCAATCTCTTAGAGCTCAGAGCAATCTTCCTTGCTCTTCGAGTGTTCCACACCCTATTCAGCTACAAGACAGTCCTCATTCATACGGACAGTCAAGTAGCCATGTTTTACGTGAACAAGCAGAGGGGAACAGACTCTCTGTCGCT
Organism: Ichthyophis bannanicus; assembly: GCA_033557465.1. Taxonomy (NCBI): domain Eukaryota; kingdom Metazoa; phylum Chordata; class Amphibia; order Gymnophiona; family Ichthyophiidae; genus Ichthyophis; species Ichthyophis bannanicus. The sequence continues at coordinate 48,207,988 of CM066046.1, forward strand.
TTGCAACGAAGCTTTGCGACTATGGGCCCTCGCCAGAGAGCATCAGATTCATCTCCTGGCAGTGTATCTTCCAGGCATACAAAACTCTTGGGCAGACAGACTCAGTCGAGTTCTGCTTCCACACAAATGGTCTCTGCATGCAGACCAGGTGGCCAAGATTTTTCAAATTTGGGGAACCCCGGACATAGACCTCTTTGCAAGTCCGTTGAATGCCAAACTTCCCCGGTTCTGTTCCAGACTTCCGGCTCAGGGCTCTCAGGCCATGGATGCTTTCCTCCTTCACTGGGGTCAAGACTTCCTTTATGTCTTTCCACCCATTCCCCTAATTCCCAAAACCCTGTTCAAGCTTCAGAGAGACTGAGGCCGTATGATCCTTATAGCTCCACATTGGCCATGGCAAGTGTGGTACCCTCTGCTTCTACATCTCTCTCAAGCTCCCTCTCTGGAGTTAGGATCTGCTCCAGATCTCCTGTCTCAGGAGGACGGAATGTTATGGCATCCCAATCCCCAGTCTCTGCATCTCAGGGCTTGGTTGCTGAAGGCCTAGATCTCCATGATCCTAACCTCCCTCAGCAAGTAAAGGATATCCTTTATGCTTCCAGGAAGCCTTCCACAAGATGCTCTTATGCTTTCAAGTGGAAAAGGTTTACCATATGGTGTTCGCAGAAGGGTCTTAACCCCCTTGCGATACCTCTGGAATCATTACTGGAGTATTTATTTATTTATTTATCTGCATTTATATCCCGCTTTTCACCGGGTCAAAGCAGTTGGGGGATACATTTAACACGAGGGGATATGAGACATATACACTAATACTTACAGGGAACATGGGCAATGGAGGGTTAAGTGGCTTGCCCAAGACCACAAGGAGCACCTGTGAGACTAGAAACCCCAGTCCTTCCAGCCCAAGGTTGCTGTCCTCTAGTGGGATTTGAACCACTGACCTTCCGGCCTGTAGTACCTTGCCCCAACCACTAGGCCACTCCTCCTTCCGTATATCCTTCATTTATCTAATGCAGGACTTAAGACTAACTCAGTAAGAGTCCTTTTGAGTGCTATTGCAGCATCTTTCAAGCCTCTAAATGGACAACCTATTTCCTCCCATCCTCTTATAGCAAGATTTATGAGAGGCCTTCTTCTAACTAAGCCTCCCATTAGGCCACCACCGGTGGCATGGGACTTAAACCTGGTTCTTGGGCAGCTCATGAAGCCACCTTTCAAACCCTTAGCTATTACCTCATTGAAATTCCTTTCTTGGAAGGTTATCTTTCTCATTGCAATCACATCAGCACGTCGCATCAGTGAGTTGCAAGCATTAGTGGCTAATCCACCTTATACATGGTTCCATCATGACAAGGTAGTCCTTAGGACTCATACACACTTTATGCCAACGGTGGTCTCGCCTTTTCATCTAAACCAAGCGATCTACCTGCCTGTGTTTTTTCCAATGCCTCATGCATCAAATGCAGAAAGGAATCTTCATACTTTGGACTGTAAAAGAGCTTTAGCCTTTTACTTACAAAGAACACAGCAACATAGAAAGTCCTCTCAACTCTTTGTTGCTTTTGATCCTTCTCATTTGGGACTTCCAGTCTCCAAGAGAACACTGTCTAACTGGATTGCTCAGTGTATTTCCTTTGCCTTTCAGAGTAAGAATCTTCCTTTGGAAGGCCATGTCACAGCTCACAATGTGAGAGCCATGGCAGCTTCAATGGCTCATCTGCACTCTGTGTCTATTGACGACATCTGTCGAGCAGCCACCTGGGCCTCGGTTCATACCTTCACAGCCCATTACTGCTTGGACAAGGACTCCCGCCGGGATGCCTTGTTTGGTCAGGCTGTTCTCCAACACCTGTTCCATACCTAATCAATTCCTACCCACCATCCCTGGTTGGATGCCAGAGATCCATGGGCGGAAGTGGAGCCCTTTCTCAGGGACACACAACTTCTGGGGTCTCTCCCTGGCATCTAAAGCTAGGGAGTCCCCATATGTGAAGACTACATTCCTGCTTGTTCCTGGAGATAGCATAGTTTCTCACCTGTAACAGGTGATCTCCGGGAACAGCAGGAATTTAGTCTTCACAACCCACCCACCTCCCCTAGGAGTTGTATCTCTCTATCTATTTCTTTCTCTTTTCCCTTTCTCTCTCTCTTTGTCTCAGTTTTAAACTCAACTGGAGAGAGGCAGTTGGGAAAGGCGGGAAGGCAGCACGCAGGCGCTGTCGGATGCTCCCAAAAGCTTTCTAATTGGACGCTGGGGAGCGTTTCTGCGCAGGCTCCGTCGGTACCGATGATACCCATATGTGAAGACTAAATTCCTGCTGTTCCCGGAGATCACCTGTTACAGGTGAGTAACTATGCTATATCTTCTAGCAACAAATTCCAGAACTTAATTACGCGCAAAGTGAAATAATATTTTCTCCAATTAGTCTTAAATGTACTACTTTGTAACTTCACTGCTTGTCCCCTAGTCTTTGTACTATTTGAAGGAGTAAACAACTAATCTATTTTTATAGACCTCTCTCATATCTCCCCTCAGCCGTCTCCTCTTCAAACTGAAGAGCCCTAACCTTTTAAGCCTTTCCTCAAAGGGGTATCTTTCCTCCACTTTTTCATTTTGGTTGCCTTTCTCTGTATCTATTCTTATTCTGCTGTATCTCTTTTGGATGTGACAACCAGAACTGCGTGCATTCCTCAAGGTATGATTGCACCAAGGAACAATACTGAGGCATTATGATATTCTTTGTTTTATTCTCTATTCCTTTCCTTACAGTTCTTAGCATTCTATTAGCTTTCTTGGCTGCCACTGTACACTGAACAGAGGGTTTCAATATATTATCCATAATGATGCCTAGATCCTTTTCCTGGTTGCTGACTCCTAATGTGGAACCTTGCATCATGTAGCTGTAGTTTTGGATTGTTTTTCCATAGGTTCATCACTTTGCACTTGTCCACCTAGGTTGTCCAAATGGCAGATAAAATGTAGTCTTACAACTTATCAAGGTCCTCTTGAAATTTTCATAGTCCTCATCTGATTTAGCTACTGTACGGTGAATACTTTTATTTTGTCTGTACTTTTTACCATTTCCAGGTCATTTATAAATGTGTTAAAAATCAGTGGACCAAGGACAAATCCCTGGAGTATTCCACTATTCGCCTTTCTCCTTTGAGAATTTTTTTTTTTAGTATTTAGCTCACACTTTCCAGGAGAAAATCAAGGCAAGTTACATTCAGGTACAGTGTGCATTGCCCTGTCCCCAAAGGATTCACAACCTAAATTTGTACCTAAGGCAATGAAGGCTTAAGTGGTTTGCCCAAGGGCACAAGGAGTGCCAGTGGGATTTGAAGCCTGGTCTTTTTGGCTGTAAGCTGCTGCCCCTAACCACTAGGCCACTCCTCTACTCTATTTTCTAGGAGTGTGCAGACCAAAAATGTTCATTTTGTTTAGTTTCCCATGTCATTTGAGTGATTTTGTTTAATTTAATTTATTTTGTTTGTTTTGATTTCATTTTCAGGGAAACATAATTAATATCACGTACTATCGCTTAAATAGTGCATGCTATGGGCAAATACTACACACTACTGAGTGATAATGTGTACTATTGAGCCATAGTGCTTACTATTTGCGTATACGTGGATAGTGAGTAGTATTGCTCAATAGCACACACTTCTGCTCAATAACAACAGATGTGAAGTGATGAAATTTGGAGGGGGGGTTCGTCCATTTTCATTTGAAAATGACTTGAAATGATATAGGAAATATCATTGACGTTTCCTACATTGTGTTAAACGTCTGCACATCCCTGCTGTTTTTTATCTTTTAACCAGTTCTCAGTCTACAATAGTACACTACCTCCTATTCCATGATTTTTTAATTTTCTCATGAGTATCTCATGAAGGACCTTGGTAAAAGCTTTCTGAAAATCCAGATACACTTTAACAACTGGCTTGCCTAAATCTATGTTGGCTTTGTCCCATTAAATCATGACTTTCCTTATCTTGCTAGACCAGTCCAGATGAATGGCTTATGCTCCTTTGTAGCAGGTGGAGGTAGATAAGCAGCTTTCAAAGATGTCATCAGAAGGTATAACGACTGGTGCAGCACTAAAAGAAGTCAGTAATTGTCTGCCTCCAACAGGTCACAAGGTGTGTGGACTGGTGCAGTGCAAATAGGCATGATTCTCCTGGCCATACTAAGCTGCAGTGATCTTAGAATTGAGTCTTGTAGGGCCCAACACTACTCAGAGCGAGTGTGCACCCTTGACTCCTCAAGCTGACAGCCAAACAGGGATCCAACGCTCTTTTCCATGGGTTACTGGCACTTGGTGGCTCGAAGAAGAGGAGGAGGTCTCTATCTTTGTTTGCTGTATGAAACAACTTTAAAAAAGAAATAAAAAAGAGATCAGGCCTTTTATGGCATCAGGGCCTTCTGAGCCTGTGTAGGTGTTCAGGTAAGCCCAGATTGGGTTTCTGCAACCAGCTTTTCAGGCGCAGGAACTCCCAATCAGGATTTCCTTTTCACCGCAGCTGCACTGCTTTCTTTCATCAATATTTCTTTCGCCGCCAGTGTGGGATTTTTTTTCATGACTTTATATGGTCTTTTATTTCTGCTTTTTTTCCCTCACCACCATGTGGAGACAGCAAGCATGTCATGTGCCTGATTAGACTCCTTTGGCCCACAGTGTGATGGAGATGTAGTGACCTCAAATTTTTCAACATCCTTGGGGACTCCCGTGGGGCCCTGTGCCCAGTACTGATTCAGGGTCCTCGTCCTCTTCTTTTCCTATGCCTGCTTTATCCACAGGATGGGCTGCCTTCATGGAGGACCTTCCAGGTGCCTCACACAGAGGGTTCCAGTGAGCCCATTGAGATCATGGGAGAACCCGTCAGCTGGTGGTGAGCAGCAATTGCTGAAACAACTTCTTGGCTGCTTTCAGACATTTTTAGCTCAGTGGCAACCCCTTTCAAAGGGATCCAGGGCACTAACTTCCATGACGGGGATATCCAGGCCCTTGCTTTACAAGAGCCACTCAGAGGGCTAAGTGCCCCGTTCTCACCCACTCATCCAGATACTCTTCTGGAGTCAAGCCTTATCCCTTGCGGAGGTTGGGTAGGATGTAGAAGAAGATCCCTTTCTATCTGGAAGTAAGTCTGAGGAGGAAGGGGAAATTCTCCTTATGAAAGGCAAGGATCCATTTGTGATCCACCTTTTTCACCAGGAGGACCTTCCAATACTGATCCAGGATGCTATATTGTTCTTAAGACTTGAGCATCACAGCATCACAGCCCATTACTATGCGGACAATCTTCTTCTTCTTTACCACACTGACCCCCCCTACCCCAGATCTCACTCCCCTCAACTCCTGCTTGGCCTTGGTGGCCACCTGGTTCTCCTCTAACTTCCTGCATGTGAACCCCTCTAAAAGATCTGCCATCTGGTTTACCTTCGGTGCTCCAGCCTCCTCTCTCACTCCTATTTTGTCTTCCTCTCCACTTCCTCTTGTTCCTTCCTTACGTTACCTGGGGGTTATTCTGGATTCTGCCTTATCATTCAACGAACACATTTCCTCTGTCCTTCTACACCCTTCTACGGTCCTTCTACACCCTGAGACAACTTCGTGCAGTTCGACCTTTTATATCAGTTCCTTCTATGACCACATTACTCTTATCCCTAGTGGTATCTCGTCTAGATTATTGTAATGTTATTCTAGCCGGCCTTCCCCAAACACGATTGCACAGACTGCAACTAGTTCATCACACTGCGGCACGTATCCTAATGCATGCTTCACGTTTCAACTATATCACCCCTCTTCTGATTCACCTGCATTGGCTTCCACTTGTTCATCGCATACAATTCAAGGTACTCATCCATGTACATAAAACCATTCACACCGGTGTTCCCCTTTACCTCGCAAATCAAATTCATCTTCACTCTTCTCACCGTTCCCTCAGGTCTGTCCATTTGAACCGCATGTCCCTTCCCTCTCCATCACAGGCTCACCTTGAATCCACCCGCTCCTCTGCCTTTTTCTTCCTGGGCCCCCCGACTCTGGAACTCGCTTCCCCTTGCCCTCCGCCTAGAGTCCTCCTACAAAACTTTTAAGACTATGCTGAAGACCCACTTATTTCGCTCTGCTTTTAACCTTCCTCCCCTCCCTGCCCCCTCATCTCTCCCACCCCGTTGAATTTCAGATGTTCCCCCTATCCTCCTATACTATGCAATTTCCGCTGTGCCTTGTGCTCTATCCTCTTTCCTATTCTACCCTATCTCATACTTTTTTCCTTTGTTTTGGCGTTCCTTTCCTTTTCGGCAGCCTTACTATTTTTTGTTGTTGTAAACCGCTCTGGTGCCTCGGGCGTGAGCGGTATATAAAATGTGTTAATAAAGATAAAGCAGATGTGGCCTCCAAGTTGCTACTTAGCAAGCCCCCCCTTTTGGGGAAGACTGCTTTTTGGAAAAGATCTTGAAACGTTGGTGAAGGACCTGGGTGAGGCCTATTCTTGGAGGCAGCTGAAAGACTGGCCTCAAAGTGCACCATCGGGTTCTTGGAGAACATCTCACAGAAGCTGGAGGTTCCAAAGGGTATCCAGAGGCTCAAGCTCAGCCTTTTCCCCTTATGGATCTTGGCTAGGAAGGGTCTTGATGATGGCTACCAGAGCTGGTTCTCAAGGTTACCGCTCTATGCAGTTCGGCAGAAGAACACCTAGTGGCTCTGTCAATGGCCCACATAGCAAGTGTCAGCAACCTACAGGCTGACTTTATGAATCAGACCATGGTGCATCCTAGGGAATAGGAGTTGAACCCCTATGCATTCAGTCTTATAGTGTAAAGATGGGACCTCCCAGTGTTCAATCTGATGACCACACAGTACAGTGCCAAGGTGAACAACTTCTTCAGTCACTGAAGGGACCCAGAAGTGATAGGCCTGGATGCCCTGCTCCAAATGTGGCCCCAGAAGGGAATTCCCCTGGTGAGCCACCTCCTCTGCAGGATTTGAACTCATCCAGGCCTGGTAATCCTGGTTACTACAAACTGGTCTACAGATCATTGTACGAGGATTTATGGGACTGTTAGTAGGGTCCCTGCTCCAGCTTCCACAGGAAAAGTGCCTTCTTCGTCAAGGGCTATTAATAATGGAAGATCACACTCCTTTCTTGCTTATGGCTCAGTCCTTGAGAGGCATAATCTGTCCAACAGAGACCACTTTGGTGTGGTAGTGAGTAATCAGGGACCATACGGCCTCAACCTCCTTAGCCCAATGGTGTTTTCATAGATGTTGAAGGTGCTGAAAGGCCCCTCTTTCAAACCCATCTGAAAGATCTGACTCTTAAGGCAGTGTTTCTGGTAGCTATTGCTTCTGTCACATGTCACATGCAGACCTTGTCCTGCCATGAACCCTTCTTGGTGACCTCAACGGCTTCCGTCGCCTTGCAAATAGTGCCATTCTTTCTTCCTTTCAAAGGTGATCTCTTTTCACATCAAACAGGCAGTCATTCCCGTCCTCTTTTTCAGAGGAAGGCCTTCACTCATATTTCTCTCTCTGTTCGACGTGAGGAGGGTATTGCTTAGATACCTTGAATCAGAGCCGGCCCCAGAGTTAGTTCAAAGTATTGGCGTCATAGGCAAACCTTAAGCCTTCTGCCCTCCCTGGCTGTCGGAATCTGTTTAGCTTTGAATGACCTGCTCTTTGCCATCCCTATTACTACTATAAAACATTTATAATATAAAGTGATCCAAGCCATATGCAGCACTGTACAAACAGAGAGACAGTCCCTACTCGTCAGAGCTTACAATCTAATCAAGACAGACAAGACAAAAGATAAGAATATACCTAGTGGATGGACTGGCCCTGCCATGAATAGACCAACTCCTTTCATCCATCGGATCATCTTTTTGTTCTCTTCAGTGGGGCAAGAAAAGGACAGGTAGCAATCATGTTCTCAGTTTCCCTCTAGATCAAAAGACGATTGGTTCAGTGTACCTTTTGGCAGGGAAGTGGGTACCAGATGGAGTCAAACCTTACTTCACTAGTTCTCGGGCATCTTCCTAGGATTAGTCAGCCTTAGTGTCTCCAGAAGACATCTGTAAAGCAGCTATGTAGGTGAGGTCATTTGAGTACATTTGTGAAGCACTACAACTTGTATGTGGGAGCAATTGCTGATGGTGCCTTTGACAAGGCTGTACTGATCAGAATTTCATCTTCCTCTCACCCTGGGTCCTGACTGCTTGGGTACTGTTTGGATATCTACTGTGTCCTCCGAACATCTCTACTCAAAAATACTGCAATTAGTTCAACACACTGCGGTTCATCTACTTTCAAATGCTGCTAAATTTACCACGTTACTCCCCTGCTCTTTCAGAACCATTAGTTACCTCTCAGTTGTCAGTCTCATTTTAAAATCCTTACTCTACATAAGAACATAAGATATGCCATACTGGGTCAGACCAAGGTCCATCAAGCCCAGTATCCTGTTTCCAACAGTGGCCAATCTAGGTCATATGTACCTAGCAGTTTCCCCAAAAAACACAGGTTCCGCAATGCTTGTACTGGGTCAAGCATTGATATCCTGGGTCCCTTCTTAATAATGGTTTATGGACCTTTCCTCCAGGAACTTGTCCAAACCTTTTTTAAACCCAGCTACACTAACAGCCTTTACTACATCCTCCGGTAACAAATTCCAGAGTTTGATTACACGTTGAGTGAAAAAAAAAATTCTTTTATTAGTCTTAAATAGTTTACCCTGTAGCTTCATTGCATGTTCCCTAGTCTTTCTATATTCTGATAAGGTAAACAATCGATCTACGTTTACCCGTTCCACTCCGTTCATTAATTTATAGACTTCTATCATATCTCCCCTCAGCCGTCTCTTTTCCAGGTTAAAGAGCCCTAACCTTTTTAGCCTTTCTTCATAGGAGTATCCTTCCATCCCCTTTACCATTTTGGTGGCTCTTCTCTGTACCTTTTCTAATAATGCTATATCCTTTTTAAGATACGGCGACCAGAATTGCACACAATATTCAAGGTGCGGTCTCACCATGGAATGATATAGAGGCATTATAATGTCTTTTGTTTTATTTTCCATTCCTTTCCTTATGATACCTAGCATTCTATTTGCTCTCTTGGCTGCCGCTGCAAACTGGGCCAAGGGTTTTAACATGTTATCCACAATGACACCTAAAGCTTTTTCCTGGGTGGTGGTTCCTAATGTGGAACCTTGCATCGTCTAACCATAGTTTGGGTTGTTCTTCCCTAGGTGCATAACTTTGCACTTGTCCACATTAAATTTCATCTGCCATTTTGATGCCCAGTCTTCCAATTTATCAAGATCCTCTTGCAATTTTCCACAATCCTCTTGGGTTTTAACAACTTTAAATAGTTTTGTGTCATCTGCAAATTTGATAAACTCACTCGTTATTCCACTTCCCAGGTCATTTATGAATATGTCAAAAAGCAGCGGACCCAGCACAGATCCCTGGGGTACACCACTATTCACCTTTCTCCATTGGGAAAAGTGGCCATTTACCCAAACCCTCTGCTTTCTATCTTTTAACCAGTTCCTGATCCACAATAGTTCACTGCCTCCTATCCCATGACTCTTTAGTTTTGCCAAACGTCCTGATGACCTTGTCAAAGGCTTTCTGAAAGTCCATATACACTATATCAACCGACTCACCTTTGTCCACCTGTTTATTCACACTTTCAAAAAAACATAACAGATTAGTAAGACAAGATCTTCCTTGTCTGAAGCCATGCTGGCTGTCTCCCATTAGGCCATGACTATCTACATGCTGAGTAATTTTATTCTTTATGTTGGTTTCTACTATTTTTCCCGGTACTGACGTGAGGTTCACCGGTCTGTAGTTTCCCGGATCACCCCTGGAACCCTTTTTAAAAATTGGTGTTACATTGGCGATCCTCCAATCTTCAGGTATTAGAGATGATTTTAATGATAGTTCACAGATTACTAATAGCAGGTCTGCAATCTCATATTTCAGTTCTTTCAACACCTTTGGATGTATATCATCCGTCCCAGGTGATTTTCTATTCTTCAGTTTATCTAATAGTTGTAATACATCTTCCCGATGTATCGATATTTCCTTCAATTCTTCTGCCCCTTTAAATACCACTTCAGTCATGGGTAACATCCCTACATCTTCCTCAGTAAAGACCGAAGCAAAGAATTCATTCAGTCTCTCCGCTATCGCCTTGTCGCCTCTTAGTGCCCCTTTAACTCCTCTATCATCTAATAGACCAACTGACTCTCTCACAGGTTTTTTGCTACGAATGTACTTCAAAAAATCTTTTTTTCACATTTTTGCTTCCTCAGCAAGCGTCTTCTCAAATTCTCCCTTTGCCTGCTTTATCAATGCCTTGCATTTGAGTTGCCAGTGCTTGTGCTTTTTCCAGGTTTTGTCGTTTGGCTCTTTTTTTCCATTTCCTGAAAGATGCTTTTTTGGCAACAACAACCTCTCTGACCTCACCTTTAAACCATGCTGGCAGTTTTTTGGACTTCCTTCCACTTTTCTTAAAGCGTGGAATACAGCTGGTCTGGGCTTCCAAGATAGTATTTTTCAACAACATCCAAGCTTGATGTAAGTCTTCAACCTTTGCAACTGCTCCTTTTAGTTTTTTCTTAACTATTTTCCTCATTTTATCATAGTTTCCCTTTCGAAAGATAAAAGGTAGTACTGTGGATTTCCTTACTATCCCTCCTCCACTAATTAAATCAAACGCGATCATGCTATGATCACTATTGCCAAGTGGCCCCAACACCCTTATCTCTTGCACTAGATCTGGTGTTCCACTAAGGACTAGGTCTAATATGGCTTCCCCTCTGGTCGGTTCATGAACCAGCTGCTCCAAGAAGCAGTCGTTTATTTCATCTAGGAACTTTATCTCCCTAGCATGTCCTGACGTGACACTGACCCAGTCGATACCGGGGTAATTAAAATCACCCATTATTATTACTGCGCTGTAACTTTTGTTAGCTTCCTTGATTTCTTTGAGCATTTCATCATCCATTTGGTCATTCTGGCCAGGTGCTCGATAGTACACCCCCACTGCCATCGCCTTCCCCCTTTTATATGGAATTTCATCTATCTACATGCCTAATGATCGAATCACCAACTATAACGGCTGTCCTAACCCCTCATGGGCACATGGCCCTGGAGAAACTTCCTCGGTGCGAGAGGGTTTTACATCACCTGGAGGACATGTCCTAGTTACAGGATCACTTCCTGCCACGTGATGCTCTCCTGTCACGTGACCTCTCTCCTCCATGGCAACAGGGGTGCTGCCAGACTGAAGGTGGGACTTCAGGACTATATCCCTGTAGGTCTCGTCTATGTACCTCTCTGTCTGTCTTATGTTTTCCAAGTCTGCTACTTTAGCCTCTAGAGAACGGACTTGTTCCCTGAGAGAAAAGAGCTCCTTGCACCTAGTGCACACGTAAGACCTCTCACCAACTGGGAGAAAATCATATATGTGACACTCAATGCAAAAGACTGGAAAGCCCTCATCCCGCTGCTGGACTGCTGTCTGCATCTTAGTTTAAGTTTGTGTCTAGATCTTTAAGTTCTTACTTACTAGGGGTTGCTATGGGTATTTATACCAATAAAACTGTACCTAATACTTTTAATATACCTTGTTCACCTGAAGCTTAATTAATCTCAGGTCCTTGTGTATGACTGATTTGGGTAATGAGCTTCACCTCAAAGCACCTCCTGTCTTTTAAGATGTGTAAGTACCTATAAAGCTATGATTATCCCAGGGGAGGGTGGGTGTGGGGAGGGAGGGAGGGTAATAACACTTATTAAAAGAGGGCTGCTACACAGTACCCTGTTTTGTGCTGCTGAGGTAAGCTAAATTCTCATTTGATTTAAATTATAGCTCTTAGCTGCTGCTAGGCTCTAACCTCTTATGAAATTTAAACTACAAGCTGTCTGCTGGGTACTAAATTTAACGAAAGGGAGGTTGCCCTGGTTCTTAATCAAGAACTATCAGATGTAATAAAGTTATAGGTAAAGGGAGGAAAATGATAAATAAAGTAAATGCAAGGGTTGGCATTTAAATCCGTCAGGACGAATGCAACCAGAATGTTGTTTTAAATAAATAAAAAAAATAAAGTACCTTTTTGGAGGTGTTAGGAGGTTAAGAACATAAGATATGTAATACTGGGTCAGACCAAGGTCTATCAAGCCCCATATCCTGTTTTTTCAACAGTGGTCAATCTAGGTCACAAGTACCTAGCAGTTTCCCCAAAAGACACAGGTTGACTAAGATTGCTAGAGGTGCCTGGAGATTTGTTTTCCTCTGGGGCTCTGTGGGATATTGCGATGCCTGCTGTGTGCAGCCATGCCATTTTTGTTCTGGGGCTGCAGAAGGAAAGGCATTGGGGCTAAAGAAAATGGCTGCCAAGAAAATAGAACAGCCACGATAGTGGAGATTGCCTCTGATTCTGGCTGGAACTCAGGCAAGTTGGTTGTCCGGAGAAATACCAGTGCCTCCAGTGATTGAGAGAGAGAGAGAGAGAGAAAGAAAGAGGGCGGAGCCAGCCTTAAAGAGGCCAGAACATCTTAAAATGGCTTGAAACTGGTGAAAGATAAAAGAAAATAAAATAAAAAAATAAAGTTTAAGGTTTATAGCAATTGGGGAGAGGTGCTGGGACATTTTGCTAAGACAGAAGTAACAGTCCCTTTTTCTAGTCTTGAAGGACTAGATAAAGGGACTGTTACTTCTGGAGAGAGATCTGCAACTGTGAGTATATACTTCTGGTAATTTTCTAAAAGGAATTCTTTGTATTAAAGCTAATTAATCTGTGAACCCACTATTTTTGTTAAATCAGTCAGGGCCTAGTAGCAGCAGTTTAAGTTTAAATTTAAAACACAGAAGAGAGCTTTCTGGTTACATTTGGAACCCAGCAGAGAGCTTGAAGTTTACATGTAATAGTCACTCAGGGCCTAGCATCAGAAAAGTACTTTTAGTTTTAAAACACAGAGCAGAACTTTCTGGTTACATTTCATACCTAGCAGAGAGCTTGTAGTTTAAATTTAATAGTCACTCAGGGCCTAGTAACAGCAAAGTACTTTTAGCTTAAATTTAAAACACAGAAGAGAGCTTTCTGGTTAAATTTATAACCCAGCAGAGAGCTTGTAGTTTAAATTTCATAAGAAGTTAGAGCCTAGCAGCAGCTAAGAGCTATAATTTAAATCAAATCAGAATATAGCTTACCTCAGCAGCACAAGACAGGGTACTGTGTAGCAGCCCTCTTTTAATAAGTGTTATTTCCCTCCCTCCCCTGGGATAATTGTAGCTTTATAGGTACTTACACATCTTACAAGACAGGAGGTGCTCTCAGGTGAAGCTCATTACCCAAATCAGTCATACACTAAGGACCTGAGATTAGTTAAGCTTCAGGTGAACAAGGTATATTACACGTATTAGGTGCAGTTTTATTAGTATAAATATCCATAGCAACCCTTAGTAAGTAAAGAACTTAGATCTAAATACAAACTTAAAACTAAGATGCAGACAGCAGTCCAGCAGCGGGATGGGGCCTTTAAAGTTTTTTGCATTGAGTGTCACATGTATGATTTTCTCCCAGTTGGTGAGAGGTCTTACGTGTGCACTAGGTGCAAGGAGCTCTTTTCTCTCAGGGAACGAGTCAGTTCTCTAGAGGCTAAAGTAGCAGACTTGGAAAGCATAAGACAGACAGAGGTACATAGACGAGACCTACAGGGATATAGTCCGGAAGTCCCACCTTCAGTCTGGCAGCATCCCTGTTGCCATGGATGAGAGAGGTCACATGACAGGAGAGCATCACCCTGCTGTGGCAGGAAGTGATCATGTAACTAGGACATGTCCTCCAGGTGATGTAAACCCCTCTCGCACCGAGGAAGTTTCTCCAGGGCCATGTGCCCATGAGGGAAGGGTTAGGACAGCCGTTATAGTTGGTGATTCGATCATTAGTTATGTAGATAGCTGGGTGGCTGGTGGACGTGAGGATCGCCTGGTAACATGCCTGCCTGGTGCGAAGGTAGCGGACCTCACACGCCACCTAGATAAGGTCTTAGATAGTGCTGGGGAGGAGTCTGCTGTCTTGGTACATGTCGGTACCAATGACATAGGAAAATGTGGTAGGGAGGTTCTGGAGGCTAAATTTAGGCTTTTAGGTAGGAAGTTGAAATCCAGAACTTCCAGGGTAGCATTCTCTGAAATGCTTCCTGTTCCACGCGCAGGACCCAAAAGGCAGGCAGAGCGCCGGAGTCTCAATGCGTGGATGAGACAATGGTGCAGAGATGAGGGTTTTGGATTTGTTAGGAACTGGGGAACATTCTGGGGAAAGGAGGGGCTCTTCCGAAGGGATGGGCATCACCTTAACCGGGATGGAACCAGGCTGCTGGCATTAACCTTTAAAAAGGAGATAGAGCAGCTTTTAAACTAGATATTAGGGAAAAGCCGACAGTCGCCCAAGAGCGGATGATTCGGAAGAATGTATCTTTGAAGGATACTACCAAAAGCAGAGAGGTTCCACAAAAGAGTAAAGTAGCCCAAATGCCCTCCAGTATGGAGCAGACAGAGCATAAAGATCCTAAATTACTCATGTCTAACAATAGCCAAATTAATATGAATAAAATACATTCTCTAAAATGCTTGTATGCAAATGCTAGAAGTCTAAAAAATAAGATGGGAGAGTTAGAATATGTAGCACTAAATGAAAGGTTAGATATGATTGGAATATCAGAGACATGGTGGAAGGAGGACAAACAGTGGGACACTGTGATACCTGGGTACAAACTACATCGTAATGATAGAGCTGATCAAATTGGTGGAGGGGTTGCTCTCTATGTTAGAGAGGGCATTGAGTCAGAAAGGATTAAAGTTTTGCAGGAAACAAAATCTGCTGTAGAATCTATATGGATTGAAATTCCATGTAAAAGGGGGAAGGCAATGGCAGTGGGGATGTACTATCGAGCGCCTGGCCAGAATGACCAAATGGATGATGAAATGCTCAAAGAAATCAAGGAAGCTAACAAAAGTTACAGCACAGTAATAATAATGGGTGATTTCAAATACCCCGGTATCAACTGGGTCAGTGTCACGGCAGGACATGCTAGGGAGATAAAGTTCCTAGATGAAATAAATGACTGCTTCTTGGAGCAGCTGGTTCATGAACCGACCAGAGGGGAAGCCATATTAGACCTAATCCTTAGTGGAACACCAGATCTAGTGCAAGAGATAAGGTTGTTGGGGCCACAGATACTGATTCATAGTAACCCATCTTCCAGATGGATACCCAGAAGTGCACCTGCTGACTTCTTCACAGATTGCATCTTCAGAACTTGCTCGTGAGATCTGTCATGAACTCTCGTTAAGACCCAACCGGCTGGCTCCTCCTTTTTCTCAAAACTGCTGGATCTGTGCTGGGTCCACTGATTTTTGACATATTCATAAATGACCTGGAAAGGGGAATAACGAGTGAGGTTATCAAATTTGCAGATGACACAAAACTATTTAAAGTTGTTAAAACCCATGAGGATTGTGGAAAATTGCAAGAGGATCTAGATAAATTGGAAGACTGGGCATCAGAATGGCAGATGAAATTTAATGTGGACAAGTACAAAGTTATGCACCTAAGGAAGAACAACCCAAACTATGGTTCCACGATGCAAGGTTCCACATTAGGAGCCACCACCCAGGAAAAAGATTTAGTCGTCATCATGGATAACATGTTAAAACCCTCCGCCCAGTGTGCAGCGGCAGCCAAGAGAGCAAATAGAATGCTAGGTATCATAAGGAAAGGAATGGAAAATAAAACAAAGGATATTATAATGCCTCTATCGCACCTTGAATATTGTGTGCAATTCTAGTCACCGTATCTTAAAAAGGATATAGCGTTATTAGAAAAGGTTCAGAGAAGAGCCACCAAAATGGTAAAGGGGATGGAAGGATACCCCTATGAAGAAAGGCTAAAAAGGTTAGGGCTCTTTAACCTGGAAAAGAGATGGCTGAGGGGAGATACGATAGAAGTCTATAAATTAATGAATGGAGTGGAACGGTAAACGTAGATCGATTGTTTACATCATCATAATATAGAAAGACTAGGGGACATGCAATGAAGCTACAGGGTAAACTATAAAGACAAATACGAGAAAATATTTTTTCACTCAACGTATAATCAAACTCTGGAATTTGTTACCGGAGGATGTAGTAAAAGTTGTTAGTGTAGCTGGGTTTAAAGAAGGTTTGGATAACTTCCTAGAGGAAAGGTCCATAAACCATTATTAAAAAGGGACCCAGGATATCACTGCTTGACCCAATACAAGTATTGTAGAACCTGTATCTTTTGGGGAAACTGCTAGGTACGTATGACCTAGATTGGCCACTGTTGGAAACAGGATACTGGGCTTGATGGACCTTGGTCTGACCCAGTATGGCATATCTTATGTTCTTATGTTCACTTGGCAATAGTGATCATAGCATGATCGCCTTTGATTTAGTGGAGGAGGGATAGTAAGGAAATCCACAGTACTACCTTTTAACTTTCAAAAGGGAGACTATGATAAAATGAGGAAAACAGTTAAGAAAAAACTAAAAGGAGCAGTTGCAAAGGTTAAAGACGTACATCAGGCTTGTCTGTTGTTGAAAAATACTATCTTGGAAGCCCAGACCAGCTGTATTCCATGCTTTAAGAAAAGTGGAAGGAAGTCCAAAAAACTGCCAGCATTGTTTAAAGGTGAGGTCAGAGAGGCTGTTGTTGCCAAAAAAGCATCTTTCAGGAAATGGAAAAAAGAGCCAAACGACGAAACCTGGAAACAGCACAAACACTGGCAAGTCAAATGCAAGTCTTTGATAAGGCAGGCAAAGGGACAATTTGAGAAGAAGCTTGCTGTGGAAGCAAAAACGCGAAATAAAGACTTTTTCAAGTACATTCGTAGCAAAAAACCTGTGAGAGATTCAGTTGGTCCATTAGATGATAGAGGGGTTAAATGGGCACTAAGAGGCAACAAGGCGATAGCGGAGAGACTGAATGAATTCTTTGCTTCGGTCTTTACTGAGGAAGATGTAGGGATGTTACCCATGACTGAAGTGGTATTTAAAGGTGCGGAAGAATTGAAGGAAATATTGATACATCGGGAATATGTATTACAACTATTAGATAAACTGAAGAGTAGCAAATCACCTGGGCCAGATGGTTTAAATCCAAGGGTCTTGAAAGAACTGAAATATGAGATTGCAGACCTGCTATTAGTAATTGGTGAATTTTCATTAAAATCATCTGTAATACCTGAAGATTGGAGAATCACCAATGTAACGCCAATTTTTAAATAGGGTTCCAGGGGTGATCCTGGAAACTACAGACCGGTGAGCTTGACGTCAGTACTGGGAAAAATGATAGAAACCATCATAAAGAACAAAATTACTCAGCATGTAGATAGTCATGGTCTAATGGGAGATAGCCAACATGGCTTTAGACAAGGAAGATCTTGTCTTACTAATCTGTTATGTTTTTTTGAAGGTATGAATTAACAGGTGTACCCCAGGGATATGTGCTGGGTCCGCTGCTTTTTGACATATTCGTAAATGACCTTGAAAAGGGAATAACGAGTCAGGTTATCAAATTTACAGATGACACAAAACTATTTAAAGTTGTTAAAACCCAAGGGGATTGTGGAAAATTGCAAGAGGATCTTGATAAATTGGAATACTGGGCATCAGAATGGCAGATGAAATTTAATGTGGACAAGTGCAAAGTTATACACCTAGGGAAGAACAACCCAAACTATGGTTAGACGATGCAAGGTTCCACATTAGGAACCACCACCCAGGAAAAAGATTTAGGTGTCATTGTGGATAACATGTTAAAACCCTCCGCCCAGTGTGCAACGGCGGCCAAGAGAGCAAATAGAATGCTAGGTATCATAAGGAAAGGAATGGAAAATAAAACAAAAGATATTATAATGCCTCTATATCGTTCCATGGTGAGACCGCACCTTGAATATTGTATGCAATTCTGGTCGCCGTATCTTAAAAAGGATATAGCGTTATTAGAAACCAGCTGCTAGCACTCTTTCCTTTACTGCCCGTTGGGACTCTTAATGATACCATTTACTGCTTGCATATACTGTGCCTTTATTGCTGTTTAGTAATCATATCCCATAGATTCATTCACATGATTATTATGGGCAAACCCGTCCCAGGAAAGCAGGTTCACAACCTATCCTGGTGAGTTTGATTGATTGATCCTTTCTGTCAGAGTATTAGTTGGAAGATGGTATCCTGAAGAAAACTGGAGTGTGATACCTTCTTGAAGAATGCCTTCCGAAGTCTGGCAAGAAATTCAGTCATAGACCATAGAGAGTGGAATACCATGTTGTTAAGTGCTGTCAACTTGATGTTGACTCATAGTGACCTTGTGGATAGTTGTGCTAAATTGTGTTCAGTCTTCAGTCAGGTGGCTAATTGTTGATAGATTGTGATTCATAATTGCTGGTATTATATTGATCCATCAAATGCTGGCCATCCTCTTGTGCATTGAGCTTCAACTTTGCCAAATATGATGTCTTTCTCTAATGATCTTTCTCTTCACATGATGTGTTCGAAGTATGAAAGCTGAAGTTTTGTCATTTGAGCTTCTAAGGAAAGCTTAGGTTTGATCGCCTCTAATGTCAACTGATTTGTTCTTCAGGCAATCCATGGTATACACAATATTCTTCGATAGCCTGATAGTTCAAAGGCATCGATTGTCTTCCTGTCGTCATTGTTCACATTTCACAACTGCACTTGAGAATCTTGTCTTGGTCCTTTATAGCCGTTCTGCCAAGAGCAATGTGTCATCGGATTTCTTGACTGCTTGTCATTTTTTATTGATTATCAGGTTAAAATTGTCTACTATTTCTATTTCTTCTCCATCAAGAATGAACTTATTGATTTTGCCAGTTATCAGAATATTTGTCTTCTTCATGTTAAGGTGTAGACCCTTTTTAAGACTATGTTCCTTGATATTGGTAAGAAGATGTTTTAGATCATCCTCACTTTCAGTCAGTAATCATGGCATCATTGGCATAGTGAAGGCTTTTGATGAGTCTTCCACCAGTCTTCACATCTCAGCTACCTTCATACAATCCTGCTTCTCTGATGATTTCTTTTGCATATAAATTAATCGGGTATGGGGAATGTATGCAGCTTTGTCATACACCTTTGCTGATTCTAAACCATTTTGTTTCTCTTGTTCTGTTCAAACTGTTTGCTTCTTGAAAAATGTAAACAGTGCTGACCCAAGGGTTTCTGTCCCCTAGGCAGATCCTATGTAACACCCCCCCCCCCCCGGACTTCACTGCTACCGCTCAGCCTGACCTGGACAATCATGCTGCCTCCCGCCCCCCCCCCCCAGACTCTGTCACTGCCGTCTCTCTTTAATATTTTTTACATACAGTGCCATATAATGTATAGTTTTACAAGCAGCTATGAGAACTATCCCATTGAAAAGCTTATAGAATACGAGCAGATCAAGATCTTCTAGGGCTTTAACACATCACTTCCAACATCACAGTCCTAAAAAAAGTAAAATGTATGGTTTATTGATGTGGCAGTCCTTGGTGATAGCAGAATAGCTAAAAAATAGCTGGAAAAATAACATACTGTGATTTAGTTTCTACTTTGGCTTATAGTTTATTGCATTATTTGACATACAGCCTTATTGGTACCATAAAAGCTGTTTACAGTAATTAAAAATAAAATATATAAAGATATTTTATTTATTTATTTATTTAACAGTATTTCTAAACCGCCTTATCTTAATAATCAAGGTGGTATCACAGCAAGCAATCAGGTAAAGTGTGTGTGTTGTACATGCAGTGAGGATAAAACTTAGTTGTGTGAGGGATGTGTTGGGTGCTTGATTTGTTTGAGCTATATACAGGGTGGGCTATTTACAGTGGTGCTAGAATCATATTTTATATATATTCAGTTGTTTGGGAGGATTGGAGTGCTGTTATCCATTCTCTTAGGTTATGTGATGTGACCATAGTGCTCTATGAACAGCATGGTTTTCAGTTGTTTTCTGAAGTCTTTGAGGTCTGGAGTTGCCCTTAGATCGTCCGGTAGATTGTTCCATATTGTTGGAGCAGCCATGGAGAGAGCTCTGTCTGTTGTGTCCTTGCGTGTGTGCTTGTACTCATTTGGGGTGCTGACTCGGTTGCGTGTTTGACTTCTTCTGGGACGTGCGCTGGTTTCCGGTTGTATGAGCAGGTGGAGGCTGTTGGCTGATGTGTGTTCTTTTATCTTAAATAGGTTTATGATAGTCTTGTATCTGATGCGAGCAATGATTGGGAGCCAGTGTAAGTCCTTTAGTGTAGGTGTGATGTGCTCCTGCCTTGCGGCTCCGGATATGATTTGAGCTGCAGTGTTTTGTGCCAGCTGTAGTGGTTTGAGAGCTTGTTTTGGTAGTCCGAGGTATATCGGATTGCAGAAGTCCAGTATTGGGGTTATCAGTGCTTGACAGACTGTACGGAAGTGTTCTGGAGCGAGGAGTGGTTTCAGTCTCCTGATGATTCGCATCCTGTAATATGCTTTTTGGATTGTTTTGTCTATGTGTGGTTTGAGGTTGAGTTTACTGTCCAGAGTAACCCCAAGGTATCTCACCTCCGATCTTATCGGTATCGTGGTGCTTTGTATCTTTATGTTTGGTGGGTGTGTGAAGCTTTGGTTTCGAGTGATGATTAAAGCTTCAGTCTTGTTGTAGTTTATAGCTAGATTGTTGTTTTGGCACCACTTCGCCATTTGGGTAAGGCAGTCTGCTATCTTAGAGAAGTCCGGGTTTTCGATTGATATCGGGGAGTATACCATTATATCGTCTGCGTATATTGTGTATTGGATGTTGTTCTCTTTCATAATGTTGCATATTGGTTGGATGTAGATGTTAAAAAGGAGTGCTGAGAGTGCGGATCCTTGTGGTACTCCTTGTTGGACTTTTATGGGCCGGGAGGTGTCCTGTCCCACCTTGACCTGTAGCTGTCTTTCTGTTAGGTACGAGTGGAACCATTTTAGAGTGGTACCGTGTATACCAGTGTTCTTCAGTCTCTCCAGGAGTATATTGTGATCAACTGTGTCGAACGCTGAGGAGATGTCGATGAAGATCATTATAATTCCATTCCTGATGTCGTCAATTATTCTTATGATGCTGTCGAAGAGGTAGATCAGGAGAGTTTCGACTCCATGGTTGGGACGAAATCCGTGTTGGTTGTCGTCAAGAGTTCCGTGTTCGTCAATGTGTTCCTGAAGTTGTAGTTGAACCGTTTTTTCGATTATTTTTGCTAGGAAGGGTATGCTGGAGATTGGTCGGTATGCTGCTGGGTCCTTTTTGTCGAGAGAAGTTTTCTTTGTGATTGGTCTTACTGAGGCAAGCTTTAATTGCTGTGGCATGAGTCCTTGAGTGAGTGAGTTGTGTACCATTTTATGAATGTTTGGTATGAGGCTTGCTTTGGTGGCTTTGACCCATGACACTGGGCAAGGGTCTGTAGGAGCAGTGCTTGTGTTGATTGTGGAGATGATGTCTGATATCTGCTCTTTTGAGGGTGAGTGGAATGTGCCCCAGGTTTTGGGGTGGACGTTCGTTCTGTTGGTTCTACTGGGTGTTGTGCGCTCTGTGGAGTGAAATTTGTCTTTGATGTGGTCGGCGAATATCTGTGGATCCACTTGTATTTCTCTTTCTGCTGCTTGCTCTTTTGTCAGGGTTTTTACATAACATAAGAACATAAGATATGCCATACTGGGTCAGACCAAGGTCCATCAAGCCCAGTATCCTGTTTCCAACAGTGGCCAATCTAGGTCATACGTACCTAGCAGTTTCCCCAAGGGACACAGGTTCCACAATGCTTGTATTGGTTCAAGCATTGATATCCTGGGTCCCTTCTTAATAATGGTTTATGGACCTTTCCTCCAGGAACTTGTCCAAACCTTTTTTAAACCCAGCTACACTAACAGCCTTTACTACATCCTCCGGTAACAAATTCCAGAGTTTGATTACACGTTGAGTGAAAAAATATTTTCTTTTATTAGTCTTAAATAGTTTACCCTGTAGCTTCATTGCATGTCCCCTAGTCTTTCTATATTCTGATAAGGTAAACAATCGATCTACGTTTACCCGTTCCACTCCGTTCATTAATTTATAGACTTCTATCATATCTCCCCTCAGCCGTCTCTTTTCCAGGTTAAAGAGCCCCAACCTTTTTAGCCTTTCTTCATAGGAGTAGCCTTCCATCCCCTTTACCATTTTGGTGGCTCTTCTCTGAACCTTTTCTAAAATTGCTATATCCTTTTTAAGATATGGCGACCAGAATTGCACACAATATTCAAGGTGCGGTCTCACCATGGAACGATATAGAGGCATTATAATATCTTTTGTTTTATTTTCCATTCCTTTCCTTATCATACCTAGCATTCTATTTGCTCTCTTGGCCGCCGCTGCACACTGGGCCGAGGGTTTTAACATGGTATCCACAAGGACGCCTAAATCTTTTTCTTGGGTGGTGGTTCCTAATGTGGAACCTTGCATCGTGTAACCATAGTTTGGGTTGTTCTTCCCTAGGTGCATAACCTTGCACTTCTCCACATTAAATTTCATCTGCCATTTTGATGCCCAGTCTTCCAATTTATCAAGATCCTCTTGCAATTTTCCACAATCCTCCTGGGTTTTAACAACTTTAAATAGTTTTGTGTCATCAGCAAATTTGATAACCTCACTCGTTATTCCACTTTCCAGGTCATTTATGAATATGTCAAAAAGCAGCGGACCCAGCACAGATCCCTGGGGTACACCACTATTCACCTTTCTCCATTGGGAAAATTGGCCATTTAGCCCTACCCTCTGCTTTCTATCTTTTAACCAGTTCCTGATCCACAGTAGTACACTGCCTCCTATCCCATGACTCTTTAGTTTTGCCAAAAGTCTCTCATGAGGGACCTTGTCAAAGGCTTTCTGAAAGTCCAGATACACAATATCAACCGACTCACCTTTGTCCACCTGTTTATTCACTCCTTCAAAAAAACATAACAGATTAGTAAGACAAGATCTTCCTTGTCTAAAGCCATGTTGGCTGTCTCCCATTAGGTCATGACTATCTATATGCTGAGTAATTTTATTCTTTATGATGGTTTCTACCATTTTTCCCGGTACTGATGTCAGGCTCACCGGTCTGTAGTTTCCCGGATCACCCCTCGAACCCTTTTTAAAAATTGGTGTTACATTGGCGATCCTCCAATCCTCAGGTATTAGAGATGATTTTAATGATAGTTCACAGATTACTGATAGCAGGTCTGCAATCTCAAATTTCAGTTCTTTCAACACCCTTGGATGTATACCATCCGGCCCAGGTGATTTGCTACTCTTCAGTTTATCTAATAGTTGTAGGACATCTTCCCGATGTATCGATATTTCCTTCAATTCTTCCACACCTTTAAATACCACTTCAGTCGTGGGTAACATCCCTACATCTTCCTCAGTAAAGACCGAAGCAAAGAATTCATTCAGTCTCTCCGCTATCGCCTTGTCGCCTCTTAGTGCTCCTTTAACCCCTTTATCATCTAATGGACCAACTGACTCTCTCACGGGTTTTTTGCTACGAATGTACTTGAAAAGGTCTTTATTTCGCGTTTTTGCTTCCGCAGCAAGCTTCTTCTCAAATTCTCTCTTTGCCTGCCTTATCAATGCCTTGCATTTGACTTGCCAGTGCTTGTGCTGTTTCCAGGTTTCATCATTTGGCTCTTTTTTCCATTTCTTGAAAGATGCTTTTTTGGCAACAACAGCCTCTCTGACCTCAGCTTTAAACCATGCTGGCAATTTTTTTGACTTCCTTCCACTTTTCTTAAAGCGTGGAATACAGCTGGTCTGGGCTTCCAAGATAGTATTTTTCAACAACACCCAAGCTTGATGTACGTCTTTAACCTTTGCAACTGCTCCTTTTAGTTTTTTCTTAACTGTTTTCCTCATTCTATCATAGTCTCCCTTTCGAAAGTTAAGGGGTAGTACTGTGGATTTCCTTACTATCCCTCCTCCACTAATTAAATCAAAGGCGATCATGCTATGATCACTATTGCCAAGTGGCCCCAACACCCTTATCTCTTGCACTACATCTGGTGTTCCACTAAGGACTAGGTCTAATATTGCTTCCCCTCTGGTCGGTTCATGAACCAGCTGCTCCAAGAAGCAGTCATTTATTTCATCTAGGAACTTTATCTCCCTAGCATGTCTTGTTGTGACACTGACCCAGTCGATGCCGGGGTAATTGAAATCACCCATTATTATTACTGCACTGTAACTCCTGCTAGCTTCCCTGATTTCTTTGAGCATTTCATCATCCATTTGTTCATTCTGGCCAGGCGGACGATAGTACACCCCCACTGCCATCGCCTTCCCCTTTTTACATGGAATTTCAATCCATAGAGATTCTACAGCAAATTTTGTTTCTTGCAAAACTTTAATCCTTTCTGATTCAATGCCCTCTCTAACATAGAGCGCAACCCCTCCACCAATTTGATCAGCTCTATCATTTCGATATAGTTTGTACCCAGGTATCACAGTGTCCCACTGGTTGTCCTCCTTCCACCATGTCTCTGATATTCCAATCATATCTAACCTCTCGTTTAGTGCTATATATTCTAACTCTCCCATCTTGTTTTGTAGACTTCTAGCATTTGCATACAAGCATTTTAGAGACTGTATTTTATTCATATTAATTTGGCTATTGGTAGACATGGGTAATTTGGGATCTTTAAGTTCTGTCTGCTCCATACTCGAGGGCATTTGGGCTACTTTACTCTTTTTTGGAACCTCTCTGCTTTTTGTAGTATCCTTCAAGGATACATTCTTCCGAACCATGCGCTCTTGGGCGACTGTCGGCTTTCCCCTATTATCTAGTTTAAAAGCTGCTCTATCTCCTTTTTAAAGGTTAATGCCAGCAGCCTGGTTCCATCCCGGTTAAGGTGAAGCCCATCCCTTCGGAAGAGCCCCTCCTTTCCCCAGAATGTTCCCCAGTTCCTAACAAATCCGAACCCCTCATCTCTGCACCATTGTCTCATCCACGCATTGAGACTCCGGAGCTCTGCCTGCCTATTGTGTCCTGCGCGTGGAACGGGAAGCATTTCGGAGAACGCTACCCTGGAAGTTCTGGATTTCAACTTCCTACCTAAAAGCCTAAATTTAGCTTCCAGAACCTCCCTACCACATTTTCCTATGTCATTGGTACCAACATGTACCAAGACAGCAGACTCCTCCCCAGCACTATCTAAGACCTTATCTAGGTGGCGTGTGAGGTCCGCTACCTTCGCACCAGGCAGGCATGTTACCAGGCGATCCTCACGTCCACCAGCCACCCAGCTATCTACATGCCTAATGATCGAATCACCAACTATAACTGCTGTCCTAACCCTTCCCGCATGGGCACTTGGCCCTGGAGAAACCTCCTCGGTGCGAGAGGGGTTTACATCATCTGGAGGACAGGTCCTAGTTACAGGATCACTTCCTGCCACACCAGGGTGATGCTCTCCTGTCACGTGACCTCTCTCCTCCATGGCAACAGGGATGCTGCCAGACTGGAGGTGGGACTTCAGGACTATATCCCTGTAGGTCTCGTCTATGTACCTCTCTGTCTGTCTTATGTTTTCCAAGTCTGCTACTCTAGCCTCTAGAGAACGGACTTGTTCCCTGAGAGCAGAGAGCTCCTTGCACCTAGTGCACACGTAAGACCTCTCACCAGCTGGGAGAAAATCATACATGTGACACTCAATGCAAAAGACTGGAAAGCCCACATCCCGCTGCTGGACTGCTGTCTGCATCTTAGTTTTAAGTTTGTGTTTAGATCTTTAAGTTCTATATGTACTAAAGGGTGCAATGGATATTTATACCACTAAAACTGTACCTAAGAAGTTTAATATACCTTGTTCACCTGAAGCTTAATTAATCTCAGGTCCTTGGTGTATGACTGATTTGGGTAATGAGCTTCACCTGAGAGCACCTCCTGTCTTTTAAGTTGTGCAAGTACCTATAAAGCTGTGATTTTCCCAGGGGAGGGTGGGTGTGGGGAGGGAGGGAGGGATATAACACTTATTAAAAAAGGGCTGCTACACAGTACCTTGTCCTGTGCTGCTGAGGAAAACTATATTCTGATTTGATTTAAATTATAGCTCTTTGCTGCTACTAGGCTCTAACCTATTATGAAATTTAAACTACAAGCTCTCTGCTGGATTCTAAATTTAACCAGAAAGCTCTCTTCTGTGTTTTAATTTGAAACTAAAAGTACTTTGCTGATGCTAGGCCCTGAGTGACTATGAAATTTAAACTACAGCTGTCTACTGGGTATGAAAGGTAACCAGAAAGTTCTCTTCTGTGTTTTTAAATTGAATCTTAAACTGTTGCTACTAGGCCCTGACTGATTTAACAAAAAAAAAAAAAAAAAAATAGTGGGTTCACAGATTAATTAGCTTTAAAAGGAAAACAATTCCTTTCAGAAAAATTCCCAGAAGTATATACTCACAATTTCAGATTTCTCTCCAGAAGTAACAGCCCCCCTTTCCAGTCCGTCAAGACTATTTTGAAAAGTTCTCTGGGTTTGTTGATGGAAGAATTTATCAGGTTTGTGTGGAATTCTCTCTTTGATTGGTTGATGTGTTCATTGTATTGTTTTTGCTTTGTTAGGTAAAGATGTTGGTCGGAAGTAGTTTTTTTTCTCCATCTCCGTTCAATTTTCCTGAGCTCCCTCTTTTCTTGTCGTATTTTTGCTGAGTACCATGGTTTGTTTTGTCTCTTGTTGTGGTGTTGTTTCTTGGTCCTGTCAACGGATGGTTTGGCGGCGTTAGCTAGGACATTGTTCCAGTTGGAAACTTGTTCCTCCAGGTCCTCTGAGTCAATGTTCAAGTGTTGTATTGTGTCCTGGATGAATTCGTCCTTGTCAAAGGACTTGAATCGTCTTTGTGTGTGTGGGAAGTTCGCTCTTTCGCTTGTCCAGTCTTCTTGTGATTGCAGATTTGTCTCGATTAAGTAATGGTCAGACCATGGTACTGGGGTGATGGTGGGTGTAGAGATTAGGTCTCTTGAAGTTAGGTAGTTTGATGCGAAGATGAGGTCTGGGGATGATCCTAGTCTGTGTGTTGGTGCATTGACTATCTGTGTGAATTGAAGTGATGACATTGCCTGAAGGAAGGCCTCTGCATCTTTTGTATTGGCGGACTTGAGGTTGAAGTCTCCGATTAGTAGTGCTGGTTTGTTGTTTGACGTTATGGCACAGGCTTCTTCGAGTATGAAGGCTAGTTCGTCGGGTGGAGCACGGGGTGCTCTGTAGGTTAGGCAGATTGCAATATTCTTGTTCTTGATGCTAATTGTGTTACACTGCTTTGTATCTGTGAGATTCAGTGTCTTGAACTTGAGTTCTGTTTTTGCTATTATTAGGACTCCTCCTCCACGCTTGTGGATGCGTGGGCAGTTGTATGCTGAGTAGATGTTCGGTACTAGTTGGTTGAGTAGTACACTGTCTGTAGGGTTGAGCCATGTCTCTGTGATGCATATTATGTCTGGCTGTCGCTCTTCAATGTGGTCTACCAGAGTGTGTATCTTGTTGCAGATGGATCTGGCGTTTATGAGCTCAATTGATGTTTTCTTTGTGGAAGAGGTTGTTGCGACGTGTGCTTCCTTAGGGCCGGTGTTGGGGTTTGATTTGTGTCTGTTTTGTCTCTTTGTTTGGGAGGTTGCGAGTGTCTCTTTGTGTGTGTGTTGTGGACCGAGATATGGCAGTGCAGTTGGTGGGTACCATGGTGTGTTTGTTTGGGGGTAGTGGGGGTGTGTAGTTGGTGGGAGGAGTTGTGTGACTAGTAGGTATAGTGGGAGGAAGTATGTGGTGTGCATGTTGATAGCTTGTGATGTTCTGATAGGGCGACGCCTGTGTCCTTAGGTTTTCGTCTGTTGTTTGCTTTTTTGAGGAGAGCTGTACTTGTTGCAGGGGCTTGTCCTGGGGATGTGAAGTTGTATCTGTTGCGGTGCGGGAGCCTGTCCCGTGGAGGGAGCCTGTCCCTTGGATGTGGAGCTGGATCTGATGCGGTGCGGGAGCCTGTCCCGTGGAGGGAGCCTGTCCCGTGGATGTGGAGCTGGATCTGTGGCGGACGCCTTGGTGCGGGAGCCTGTCCCGTGGAGGGAGCCTGTCCCGTGTGTGTGGAGCTGGATCTGTGTTGGTCGCCTTGGTGCGGGGGCCTGTCCCGTGGATGTGGAGCTGGGTCTGTCGCGGTGCGGGAGCCTGTCCCGTGGAGGGAGCCTGTCCCGTGGATGTGGAGCTGGATCTGTGGCGGTCGTCTTGGTGCGGGGGCCTGTCCCGTGGATGTGACGCTGGATCTGTCGCGGTGCGGGAGCCTGTCCCGTGGAGGGAGCCTGTCCCGTGGAGGTGGAGCCGGATGTGTGGTGGTTGCCCTGTTGCGGGGGTCTGTCCGTGGATGTGGAGCTGGGTTTGTCGCGGTGCGGGAGCCTGTCCCGTGGAGGGAGCCTGTTTCGTGTATGTGCAGCTGGATCTGTTGATGAACTCTTGGTCTGACCCACTATGGTACATCCCAAGTCCCTATGTTCTTATCTAGCTAAAGATGACATTGCTCTAACATAGCATCAGCACTGGCATATCTCTGGGTTTAAGGTATCAATCTGGACAAACATGGTAATACCAAATATGGCCTATAAATGATGGTAGTTAACAACACTGGCATATCCCTGGGTTTACAGTATCGATCTGGACAAACATGGTAATACCTAATATGGCCTGTAAACGCTG
Organism: Ichthyophis bannanicus; assembly: GCA_033557465.1. Lineage (NCBI taxonomy): Eukaryota > Metazoa > Chordata > Amphibia > Gymnophiona > Ichthyophiidae > Ichthyophis > Ichthyophis bannanicus. The sequence goes on from CM066046.1 coordinate 48,236,792, forward strand.
GAAGCTAACAACAGTATCCAGAGGGAACTAGTCACTAGAGTGCCCAACACTGATCTTGGATTCTAGTCCCAAACATGAATTTCTACCCTTTAAATTAGTATTTTTATGAGAGGCAGGAGGATAATCCTAGCTGTAGAGAGTGGTGCTGCTGCAATCAGATGATTTAATCAGAACTATACATTCAATTATTGTTAGGAGTGCAGTTAATTCATATAAGTAATGAAGCAGTGTTGATAGTTTAAAAATCACTCAAATGAGTGTGACTTACGTGCCCCAGAGTTTCAGCTCTTTAGGCAGTTCGGCGTCTTCGGAGTTGGTATTCTGCGTTTCCACTGTGAGTTGGTGGATTGTCAGTTCCTTGATTGTACGCGAGCTCGACCCCGAGGGAGCTCAGCTGTACCAAGAGGGAGGTGTAGTCTCAGCGTCGTTTTTTCTGTTATGTTTCTGTGACGATCTTGGGGGTGCCTTTGCCTAAGGGCCGTGCCAAAGGGCCCTCTTGCGCGGCCCACTGGCGCGGCCCGCAAGGCGCGGGTGCGCCTGTGGCGTTCTCCTTTTAAATGGAGAGCTGTGCCCCGATTGGGTAGAGATGCTCTGAGACACGCTGCTGGAGGGGTGGAGCCAAAAAGCAGCTTCCCCCGAAGAGCTCTTTTGTGTGCAGCAAGGTCTTTTGTAGCTGGCTTGCTCTTTTCTTGCCGCCGATCTTCTGGAGCAGGGCAGGCTCCCTTCGATGAGGCTTCGACTCGGGTAGATGGCTCAGCTCCTCCTGGAGCTAAGCAGAGCAAGAGAGGATCCTGTGCCTGTGGCTTCTCCTTTTAAATGGAGAGCTGTGCCCCGATTGGGTAGAGATGCTCTGAGACACGCTGCTGGAGGGGTGGAGCCAAAAAGCAGCTTCCCCCGAAGAGCTCTTTTGTGTGCAGCAAGGTCTTTTGTAGCTGGCTTGCTCTTTTCTTGCCGCCGATCTTCTGGAGCAGGGCAGGCTCCCTTCGATGAGGCTTCGACTCGGGTAGATGGCTCAGCTCCTCCTGGAGCTAAGCAGAGCAAATAAAAGTGAGAGAGAGAGAATAATGCTTCAACTGAAGTAGAAAAATCTTGTAAAAAAATAAATGTTAAAACCAATTGTGTTTGGAGCTCTTGGAGCAATAGCAATTGGTCTCCCAATGTACTTGGAAACTTTCAGGCGGATATTCAGTGGCAATAGCGGCTAGCACTTATAAAGCAGTTGTCACCGCTGAAGTTTAATCTGGCTACCAGCATTGAATATCCGAGTTGGCCGTAGAACCTGGACGCCAACTGGGCAGTGGTGATATTGAGCTGCTGCCCGGTTAGCTTAGCGGTTAGCATTGGGGGTTGCAGCAGCGGCACCTGCAGATAGTCAGCGGTACTAACTGTGCCGGTGCCACCGAATATCCAGCTCAGCAGCACTTACGGTTGGCAGGTCTGCAAACCATGTAAGAGCCTTGGACTGTCCCCGCCTTTGAAATATGAAAGACCTATCCCATTAATTTTGCAAAAAGCCGCCCAATTTGGAACAGCATGCATTTTGCACCATTATGCCTTAATCTCTCTGATTTCCAGGTCCTTGGGTAGCTCCCAAATTAATGAGTTATAACCAGTCAGCATTGGCCGGACATGATAATAAAGAGCTCATCCTGTTATAGGTTATAGCAGAAGTGTCAAACTCCAATCTTTTTTAAGGCTGATAAGAGGTCTAATTTCCAGGATATCCACAATGCATTTTTATTATACTTACGCTCGTATGTGCATACTGCAACTTCGTATTATTATGGTTACTTTTACTTGCCCTTCAAACCAACTTTGTTTGTAGCCCTTGAATACTAGAGTTTGACACTTGTGGGTTTGAGGGAGACCAGTGGACAAACCTGGCAAGATGTGTTGTGGAAGGTCGTTCTTTAGAAAAGAAATTAGAGCTCCATATTAGTGAATATAGTTGGTAGTTTCTCTTTCTTCCAAAGCACACCAAAAATTCTTTCTTCTTTCATTCTTCAGCCACTGTGATCTTGAATGAGTTGAACTGGACTGACTCGCTGGAGGACATCTTTATCGAGAACCGGAGGAAGGACCCATCTTTGCTATGGCAGGTGTTTGGCAGTGCTACTGGCGTGACCCGTTATTATCCAGGTGTGTTAGCTTTGTATCACAGCACAAAGAGTGTGACTGAAAAGATTAAAAATAAACATGAAGCCATGAAATGAGTTTGGAATTATCAAATAATGTCAAACCGGGAAAAGTTGCCAGGTCGGAATGCATAGAGGCTCCAAAGGGCAATGATAGAGTATCTCCTATCTCTCAGAAGGCATACTGAGAGATGGCATGTATTCACTGGGAGGGCAATTTTCAAAATCATTTAGCCAGGTAAAATGTCTTCTGCCCAGCTGTGAGTTTGTGCAAGCTTCCACAGCGTGTGTACTTTTAGATGGGTTAAAAAAGAGAAATTCCTTTGGGCAAGAGAGAAACATAGCTCACCATTTGACATTTTCAAAAGTCAGCATGCTATTTATCCTACCTTCACTCCTACTTTGGCTGCCTGCACAAGCAGAAGGTTTAAAGTACATCAGTCCTTTTTAGTACATTTGCCCACATGCATTGCAAATAAAGCAGACTGTTCTAAATTGATGCCTCCTGAAAAATCGGCTACTCAGTAGTGGAGCAACCTCTAACATTATACTAGGGAGACTTAGGAGAAAGTGTATGCCCAGTTTTGGGATAATTTTCATAAAGATTTTTAATCTTGTAAAGCCAGTGTGTAAAGCCCATGGAAAAGGTATTTTATACAAATGTGCAGCCTTATACGCATGTGAAGAGTATATATGCCAAAAGAGCATGCATGCTTTTACAGTGACTGTGCGTAGGCACTCCCAGGGATATAGACTGGATGGAGTTGTGATATGCAAGGCACCTATGTGAGAAGTCCAAAAAGGCGCTCATTTTATAAAGGCTACATAGATGCTTATGTAACTTTATAAAGATAAGCTCCTACAGTGACCCCTAATAAAAACACAAATTCTCTCGCACAATTTTACACCTGCTCTGAGGAAGGCGTGTGCATATGTATCCATGTATTTTATAAAACACACACATACATTGCAACTCCACCTTCCTTCTGCCCAAACTATGGCCCTGGGAATGCCTGCACACATATAGCACAAAATAGATGCCCTCCTTCTGTGTGCCTACTTCTTATTGTACACGCAGTAAAAGCTTTATACAGTTACCCTCCTTGAATACATAGACACGCCTACAGCTTTTTTCGAACAGGTATAAATGTATGAGGAGCCCTTCATGCACTATTGGGACTTGTTCTGGAAGCCTAGTTTGTAAATGTGCATAGGTCCCTATGTGGCTTTTATAAAAGAAACTTAACATAAGTATCTCTTCGGATTTCTCACATAGGCATTTTGCTCTGTTAGAAAGTTATCCCCCACATGTACAGCACACCTAGCAGCAGAGCCCCCTGTGACATTTACTTTTCTTTGTCTTTCCAGTGGCTGCTCTCTTGTGTTCTATTGCCTTATGTTTTTCATATGTTTTGTTTGTTTCAGCAACGCCATGGCGAGCACCCAATAAGATCGACCTGTATGATGTCCGCAGAAGACCCTGGTATGGAAGGAGATGGGAGGGAAAGAATACAGTTATGGAACAGAGCTATATGGGCTTGGAATATATATTAAAAGATTGGGAACTGTCCTAGTTATGATTCAGAGACAATAGAAATCATTGTAACTAGGTATAAAGCAAAGCAGAGGGGTAAATGAGAGACTGAAAAATATATTGAATGAGTAAGGTCAGAAAAGAGGCTAATTCCAAGAGGAGACTGAATCTAAAATATTGCCACTCACTAGAAAGAAACCAAGAGAAAAGATACAAAAATTGCTGGGCTTGTTGACAACTACTTATAGGATTTCATTCTTCAGCTTCATAAGATACTGTAGAATAGATGAAGTAAAGATGAGAAAGTATACAAAAGAGACACAGTCCTACTGTATAAGGTACTGGAGCAAGGTGCTTGCAGGGCAAGCCTAGGGAAATATGCATCAGAACATACTGGCACAGGAGGCATGAGGAAATGAAAGAGCGTGTAAAGGAAAAGACAGGGAAATTCAGCAGATGGACAGTGTCTAAGCATGGGGATTCTTGATGTGGGCATGTCAGAGTTGCCAAGTTACCCAGTTCCAGGAGTGAGATGTTTTGCCAGTTCTGGTTTTACATTTGCATTGCAAAGCAGTATGGTATTTGTAGTCTCTGATTTTACCCATTGGAATCAGTGCTGTAAGTCCCATCATACATCAGGATGAGATTGTTAGAAATCCAGAACTGGCTTAAAATCTGACTCCTGGAACTGGATAACTTGGCAACTCTCAGGCATGTGGATCTTCTCAGCTGTTGAGTTCTTTGGCCCCAGTTAGGGCCCAGGAGAAGGCAATATCCTAGAGCCCTGGGAGGCAGCTGAGAGCAGAGAAATTGCTGCAAGAAGACTAGGGGGATGGGTGAGGAGAGTGGGTGAGATGGTCAGGGTTTCTCTTTCTCTTTCACTGTATATATTTTTCTTATTCTTGTTTCAAATTCAGTCTTCTATATTTTCATTTTTACCTCTCTGGTCAATGGCTCTTTTTCTTCCTCTTCTCTTTTTCTTTTACTCATCTTTCCCTCTCTCTATCTTTTTCCTTATCTGTATTTTTCATTCTCTCTCTCTCTCTTTGTCCCCCTTTCACCCTCCTCCCTTCATTTTCCTTTTCCCCAGTTCCCCTGTATCTTTCTGTCTCTCCACCCCTTCCTCCTTCTGTCTGAACTCAGTACTATATTCCAGTAGTGAGCAACCAGCTCTGTCCAATCTTCATTTCACACATCATTGCCATTGGAAAATGGATACAGTGACACAGGCCAAGCAAGTGGAGCTACAGACTTCACCCCTCCCCTGCTTCTGGCATTGGGATACATTTCTGTTCTTATTTTTGAGATGGGGTTTGGTGTTTTCAGGGCTGTCTTCAGCCTAGGACAATAAAATGAAATATGATTTTAAAAACATGTTTTACTGCATGAAGAATGGGGAAGAGAGAAAACTGCCAATTTGAGCTGTGCTTCAGTTGGTAACTGCAGGCATCAATATTTAGCTGCATGTGGAGTTAACCATGAGCAAATGGGTACGGGCCAGGGATCAGAAGTGCTATGCTGGCAAATCTGCTTCACTGTATGTTTAATAGTGGAAACAGCAAGAATTAAATACATGCCAGTAACTTCTTTTCTATGGACTGAAAATCCCTTCCCAGACTTGACTTAGCTGGTACCCTACAGGCAGTGAAGTGAGCGAAAGGCATAATCTGTCGAAGACATTCGTGATGTAGGAAACGAACATGACCTGCATTTTAGAGCTGGGGGAGCAAGGGGCCATTACTAACCTCAATGCTTCTGCACCAAAAGCAGCATCAGCTGTAGTATTGAATATTTCCAAAATTGCCCTCTTTTCTTTCTTGTTTCTCTCTCCCTCTCATCTGCTTCCTTTGTTACTTGTCTTTCCTGTTTCTCCCTTTCCCCTTTCTTGATGTTATCTCCTCCTTGCTATCTTCTTTCTGCCTCTCTCTCTCCTGTGTTGCCCCTACAAGGAGACTGGTGCACTAAAGTGTAAAATGTTCTGCTAAAGGGCTCCATGGGTTCAATAGCTAAAAATTCAAGCAAATGAACAATAATATGTGAATAAGCCCCTTTTGTGAAAAAATTTGCAAACAGGAGCAGCTTTATGATGCACACAAGTCTATTTAAGTTGACCATTAATCAGGAGCTGTAATGCAAAAGCCATCAAAGCCCTTTATGAACGTTCTAATTTTGTGAAAATGGGCATACAAGAGAGGCTTCACAGACTTGTTATCACAAAAAAACCCTACACCCAATGAGGTGCCTAGAACACCCCCTTTCATGTGGCAGTGGGTATACCTTAAAGACACCTGTGAGTAGGGTTGCCATCTGGCTCCAGATGCGTCTGACAGGTTCGATCCAGTCCTGGGTTTACCTCATTGCATGTAGGGATATGTAGTTCTGATTTCTCCATTGCACTCCATAAGAAAAGGAAAACTACAAGCAACTGCATGTGATGGGGTAAACCCAGGGCTGGAGCAAGCCTGTCGGGAACATCTGGAGCCAGTTGGCAACCCTATCTGTGAGGCCCTCAAGTCCCTGGTAGATCAGTGGGTACCTAGGCCTACTCATCCCTGTGGCAATTGTAATGTGTAAACACACGCCCCACCCCGACAAACTGCACCCTTCTTGTAATCCTTATCCCCTTTAACAAAAGGTAATCCCGCTTGTGGCCACCCCTTCTAGCCCCCCCAACCCCATCTGGAGATCCACTTTTGGGGTAAGTCTGGTGACAGGAAGGGTGGAAAACCTGGGAGTGGTCATGAGAAGCTTACAAAAAGGATGGGGCTTGGCAGGGGCTTTTTTTTGTTTTACTCATTATGATTGCCATGGAAATGGAGGGGCTCTGGGCCCCTGGAAGGGTCCCTGGGAGAGGCCACATAGCTTCTTTAAGGAATATCTGCTGCCATGGAAAGGGTAGGGGTGGAGAAACCTTTTTTTTTTTTTTACTTATGCTTCCACATCCACGAATGTGCAAAGGTCTCAGCTGTGGCATTGCAAGTAAATGTTTGTGTGAAATTTGCTACGAGATGCAAATCAGTCAGGTCTTTTGCATTCACAGTAAAATGTCACTAACCTGTGAAGAATTTCACAACCTACTACAGCCTGTCGCTTTATCTGTAAGACTGAAAAAGGAAACTTTTTAAGTATCTCACATGGGTAAATGTGTGTTTACCCATGTAAAAGGGACTTTTAAAAGAAGCATCCCAGAGATGGGAACTCAAGGGCTTTTCAAATCTCTATTTATTTAAATGTATAACCCTCATATCCAGATATCCGACATGCCCCCATTTAACCTCCCGGCACTCAGTGCGCCAGCAGGTCTTCTTTTTATCACAGCCACGGGCGAGAAGGCAAACGCTGCTCTTTATTCCCATGGTTGTTCAGAGGTGAGCTGGGGCTTCGGGCCACCCCGGCTCCCTCTGCAGCCGGTCCGGTGCGGGGCCCTCCAATATGCGGGGCCATGTGTTGGCAACGTTCCCACACAATGGACAGGCCGGCCCTGTTTAGGACTGTTACATTTGCATATCGATTTCAACCAATTGCACCCACTGAAAAAATCCAGAAGGTTTATGTAACCATATTTGCTACACCATGTAAGTCTATATTTCTGGCACTGAAAAATTTTCATCATAAAAATCCAAATCAGAAAACTGGGCTTACAGAATGTTTTATATAAAATTAAAGTAGCTGGCCATCACCACTTGAATTTAAATTTGGATGTTCAATGCGAGGGCCATATCTGGCCACCAGCACAACATCCAGTATGTCTAAATAATGAATTAGCTACCCTGTTAGCGGCGATAACTAAACTGGCTAAAGATAGGCCAGATTTTTTTAGCCTAATTTTAGCCTATTAAGGTTAACTACACAGCAGCTGAATATCGCTGCTGCCCGATTAGCTTTGGTTGCCGCCCCCCACTCCACCCCCAGAATTTCCCACCGCTAAGTGTTTAATATTGGGGCATACAAGCTGGAGATAGGGGGGGATATTCAGTGGTACTAAACCTTTAGTGTCGCCGGATATTCTGCTGAGTACAGTCTACTAGCCAGCTAAAACAGTTTTAAATCTGGCCCCATTGTTATCAATTTTGATGATAAAGTTAATGTTAAATTGCTAGAGATCCTGTTTCAGATTTTGATTTAATTATTCGCTTTAGCTACATATTCAGATGCATCTAGTAGATCCCTAGGGCAATGGAGGGAGTCCCTATGAGGAAAGGCTGGAGGTTAGGGCTCTTCTGCTTAGAGAAGAGACAACTGAGAGGAGATATGATAGAGGTTTATAAAATCCTGAATGGAATGGAATGGATAAATATGAATCAATTGTTTACTCTTTCAAAAAAAGTACAAATACTAGGGGACAGGCCTCGACTTACAAAGCTGTATATATAAATCAAATAGGAGAAAATATTTTTCATTTGATGCATAATTATACTCTAGAATTCGTTGTCAGGGGAAATGTCAAAAGCAGTTTACATAGCTGGCTTTAAAAAAGATTCAGACAAGTTTTAGGAGGAAAAGAACATAAACTGGAAGAATTGGGAAAGCCACTGCTTATCCTTGGGTGTAGATGGCATGAAATCTTACTACTTTTGTGAGCCTAGCAGGTATTTGTAGCTTGGACTGGAAGGCCACGGTTAGAAACAGGATACTGGACTTGATGGACCATCGCTCCGACCAGTATGGCATTGCTTATGGGCCCGATATTCGAAGGCATTTACACAGGTAACTTCCTTCGAAAATCCCAGCTAAATCCCTAACGCGCCCTGATGCTTTTTGCATAGCACTGGGGCAATTTAGGGGTGGAGTGGGGGGCGGAGGAATGGGCTACACAGATAGCAGTGATTTTCGATGCTACCCATGTAGCCCTCTGCGCCTTAAAGATAAGCGCGGCTTTTCCTCACCTAACTTTAAGACTCAGAGGCTATGCGGGTAGCATCGAAAATCGTTGCTACTCGTGTAGCCTCTGTGGCTGCCGGGAAATCCAAGCTAACCCAGATTTTTACTTCTACCGGCACAGAAGTGAAAATCCAGGTTACGGGGGTCAGCGGACAGGCTATCTCAATATCAGGCCCTATGTTCTTAAGTGACTTGCCCAAAGTCACAAATAGCAACACCGGGAGCAGTGGGACTCTCAGGTCCTCAGCCCACTGCTCTAATAACTAGGCTGTTCCTCTTGATTTCACCCCAGAGCATCTCTGAAAGTCTCTCTGGGGGAGCTATGTGAACAGATCTCAGACTGGCTCATCATTCAATGGTCCATCTGCAAAGAAGGCACAAACCTTGAGACTCAAAAGGTTAATGTGGTTGAAATCTTCTCCTAAAATATAGCACCTTGAATGGAGAAAATGTATATGCTTTTTTTTAAATTAGGGTATTTTCTTTAAGATCTGCCTCCCTCTTCTGCCATTAAAGTCCCTGAAGAAACTGTTAGAGGCGATCAGTAGGAGAACACTGCTTTTTAATCCAGGGTTGTCAAGTTACCTAGTTTCAGGAGTGAGAGTTTAAACTAGTCCTGGATTTCTGACAAACGTATCCTGATGCATTATGGAACTCGCAGCACTGATTCCAATGGGTTAAATCAGGGACTACAAATACCATATTCCGCTGCAATGCAGATTTAGAACCAGAAATGGGGATACATCTCATTCCTGGACTTGGGTAACTTGGCAACTCTGTTAATCACCATTGGACAGGTCAGGACACCATTAAGGAGGAGACAGATGTTCTCTTGATGAACCTCCAGTTTTATCATTGAAGGGAGATTGGGGACGGAGCGTGCCCAGAAGTACAATTGTATATTGTGCTTTGTGACAGCTGCAGGCATTGGTTTTAGCTGTATCCAGAATTAAATATACACTATTCACATTCAGCAGGGCACATCTGGTTGCAGTTAGCACATATCCCTGCACACTGTTGTCCAGCCAAAAGGTAATGCATCAGCAGGGCAGGAAATTCAGAAGTTGAGATTTGTCTGGTTAATTCCTGAAGCTAACCAGACAAATCTGTTGAATACTGGCCTCTATATTTCTCCCTCTAATGACCACATAATAGCTATGGATGGCTTTTCCTCCTAACTAGTATTTTGCATCAACTAGGTTGACATGGTATAGTGCCAGCAAACACAGACATAGTAAGCTGAAAATCAAGTAGGTTGTTGGGGTGTGTGTTTGTTTTAAAACAAATGAGCAATGCAGTGAAAACAGGTTGGTTTTGTTTCAAAATAAAATGGAAAAAAAATCTGGCCAATATTCAAGAGAAGTTATATGTTCCCTGGTAGCCGATGAACATAAAACTTCACTATCTGTGTATTTTCAAAACTTGTCTGGGCAGTATAGGGCTCAATACCTGTCTGGATAGCCTAACACTGTCCATATAAGAAGGGGCCAGGTGAGGGGCAGGGCAAGAGCAGGCTAAAATAATTATTCATTTAACGGCACTGTTCAGCTGCTAAATGTTTAGGCGTTTTAAATAGGAGGTGTAAATTAGACGTGCAGTGCCAACACAGTTACCAAAATATCTTTATATTCAATGCTGCTACTACCCATACAGATTGTAGTGCTGAATATACAGATTAAGTTAAATGCTGCACCTTATTCAAAAATCCCGGCTAAGTGCCTAACGTGCACCTGATGCCATATTCAAGTGGCTGCTCCAGCTGAAAATCGGGGCTCAATGAAATTTGTTTTATATTTTGTTTTGTTTCTTTGCAACAGTTGTGTAATGTGCTATTTGCAAATAACACATGCTAAAACTGAAAATACAATTTAAAAAAGGTCTCCAAAAAATAAAACAAAGAGCCTGGAACCCCCACTCCTAATAGGTTGTAGAAACACAATGGAGCATTTATGCACTCCCAAGTGCAGAGGAATTTGGTTAAATGCAGATATTCCATCCATCTCTAATAAAGAAAGTTCACTCTAAAAGGCTTCTGGATCCATACTCTGGGGGATAAGATTGACTATCTGTTTGCTTTATCCCCATGCAGTGTCTGTGTGTGTGTGTGTGTCTGTTTGCATGCCTGTGTTTGTCAGCAGGGGGCTGCATTCAGTTTCTCAGAATGAGGGCTCATTACCAGAATATGCATTAATGTGATCTAAAGCTGTTTCCCATCCAAGTGCTGTATTGTCACCAGCCTGACAAATCGAGTGTGATTCAGCAGCAGAGGGGGAGCTTGTACCGATTCCACCCCCTCCTCTTCTCATGCAGCTCAAGAGTGCACCTTCACTTTGTCAGAAAATTAATGGTCCCTCCATCATGGTTAATTGTCTTGAATTTCTCCACATTAATTATTAACTTTTCTCGATTGCAGCATCTGTGCAGGTTATTAAAGCACAAGAGGAGACTGACAGGTCCTACATTCTTACACCCTCTTCTTCCCCTTTTTAAATTCTTGTTTCTTCTCATTCCCTTTCTATTTTTTCTCCTTTTTCCGTCCAATTTTCTCTTTTTCACCCCATTCTTGTGCTTTTGGTCCTTCTCGCTTTCTATCTCTTTTTTCTTTCCCCATTATGTTACCTTTTGCAAACTCTTCTTTGCTATACCTTCTGTCTCTTTTGTCTTTTGCTTCTTTCTTAACTCTTATTCTCACTCTCCCTAATTTATCTTTTCTCTCTTTATTGCTATATTTGTTCTCTTCTTGTTCTTTTTTTTTATTACATTCTTTCCACTATCCTGTGGAAACAGGATGACTATGTAAGTATCATTTAGTTTTAACTTTCCCGGGTTTTTTTCCTTTCCTATCTCCTTTCTTCCAAAATTTGTTTGAATTCTACTTTTCATCATTCCACTTCATTATATATGGATGATGGGTAAATCTCTCAGATGAATTAACCTATATTTTTCAAGTAATGGGCTGTCAGGAAGCTTCTATCAACCATTTGTCTTACGAGGTTTTGCCATGCTCTTTTTGACATTCCTGATCTCTCTGATCTCAGGAAGATCCTGAGGTGACTCAGCTATAAACATAATATTCAGGAAGGGCTGAGTGAATTCCTCATTAGAGGCACCATGTTAGGTACTAAGTTTAGGTGCCTGTATTCAGAAAGTTGTTGTTGTTAAGTGCCATTGAGTCGGTGTCGACTTGTGACGACCCTCTGGATAGTTGTCCTAAACTGCATTCGGTCTTCACTCAGGTGGCTCATGTTGACATACTGGCACCCATAGCTGCTGTTATTGTATTGATCCATCTCATTGCTGGCCTTCCTCTTTTGTGTTGACCTTCTATCTTACCAAGCATGATGTCTTTCTCTAATGATCTCTCTCTTCGCATGATGTGTCCAAAGTATGAAAGACGAAGTCTTGTCATCTGAACTTCTAAAGAAAGCTTAGGTTTGATATCCTCTAGTACTGACTGGTTTGTTCTTTGGGCAGTCCATGGTATATGCAGTATTCACCACCAGCACCATAATTCAAAGGCATCAATTTTCTTCCTGTCTATCTTTTTCACTGTCCAGCTTTCACATCCATATGATGTTATTGAAAATACCATGGCTTGAACAAGTTGAATCTCCAGGAACAAGCAGGAATGAGTCTTCACATATGGGTACATCGGTACCGATGGAGTCTGCGCGGAAACACTTCCCAGCATCCAATCAGAACGCTTTTGTAAGCATCCCAACATGCCTGCGTGCTGCCTTACCACCTTTCCCAACTGCCTCTCCTCAGTTTTCGTTTTTCCGCGGAGCCGGCAGGACTTCCTCCTGTCACCGCAGAAAATTCTTCTTTTATTTTTTGGTTTTCTTGTGGTCGCAGCTGCTTTCCCCGACGCCACCGGTACCGCCGGTGTTTCTTTTCTTTTTTCTTGTAAAATTTTTCCTTTTTAAGGAATACTTTTCCTTGTTAGTGCCTCACGGTTTGCTTAGGAGTTCTAGGCCTACTCATTTTCCTTTATGGAACCGCCAGCCGCTATTCCCAAGAAATGTACAAACTGTGGTGGTACAAAATTAATTTTAGACACTCACAATTGGTGTCTAACCTGTTTGGGTCCTGACCATTTTCCTCCGGAGTGTCCCTCCTGCAATAGTATTGTGGGAAGAAGTCTTCAGCATCGAGTTCCCCTCGATACGCGGTCCCCATCCAACTTCAGGGCACCGACCACTTCTTCTTCTATACGGGATCAGGTAACCCAAAAACAGTCTTTTAAGACTAGCCAGTCCTTGAGTGGTAGATCTTATGCACAGCATAGAGATGCCTCTGGCCTTACCCTCGAGAACACACTGGCTTTAAAACCCCGGTGGGAGTCTTCGGCCTCCAAAGCCTGTGTGGGGTTTCAGGATGTTCCTGAGGTTCACCCCTCACAGAACATACCTGAGCCATGCTCGGTGGTGGCATCCGCTTCGAGCGGTACCGATACCCCGGCATCGGCAATGGTGTTGGATGAAACATTCCTCACCAAGGATTGTAGTCTGGTGTCCTCGGTACCTTCGGGGCCGTTGGATACGCTGCAGACCGACCTTCCAGTATCGGTATCGATCCCGGTACCGATACTAGTACCGACGTCGGTACCCTCCAGATGTGCATCGATAGACTCGCTTCCTTCGATGCCGAGTCTGGAATCGATCTCCAGTCTGGAGGACTCGGTACCGACTCGCCTTGGTACCGACACCAGATGGTACTGAAGGCACGGTTCCGATGATCCATGTCCGGCACTCTCGGTTTCTTCAATACCGTTAGAGTTGTCACCGGCTGGCCTTCATCCACTGGTATCGGATACGGTGCCAGACTCGGTACCGGTATCCACATTACCATTGCTGTCGGTGCCTTCCATGCTTCTCTCATCAGGCTCGCTTCCCTCGATACCGAGTTTGGAATCGATCCCTAGCATGGACGATGTGCTACTGACTGTTGCTGGTCCCAACCTCCTGTGGTACTGGCGACCATCCGCTAAGGACCACCATTCAGGATCTTATATTCCTATAAAGTTGGCTAGATCCCTCGGTGCCAAGCCTAGTTCTTCAGCAGATCTAGCCTGTCCAAAAGAATTTCCCTCTGGGGATTTTTCTTTTCAAGCTTTTCTCCTGGATATAGCAAAATCACTTGCCATTTCTATACCTGGACAGGATCCTACACAAGGGAATACAGAATCCCTGTATATTTCTGGAAGAACAAAGGAGAACATTATGCTTCCTTTGCATCATTCCTTGCAGGATCTCCTTCTACGAATGTGGGAAGCTCCTTTAACGGTACCCCCACCTTCCAGGGCAACTGATCTTCTATATCAGATGCCCCCCTCTCCAGGTTTTCAGAGGACTCAACTTCCTCATCATTCCATTGTTGTAGAATCAGCAATGAGGCGGGTGAAGAGTAATAAAAACCATTCTTCTTATCCGCCAGGTCGTAAGTCTAAGACTTTAGATGCCTTTGGATGCCAGACCTTCCAGGCATCCATGCTTTCAGCAAGAATTCTCTCATATATTTTCTATATGGGTTTATCTCTTGAAGAGGTCACAAAATAATTACTGTTTTTGACTCCTTTTCTTCAAGAGCCCAAAAGTGCAGACTATTCCTTACTGGTTAGTCATGCTCAAAATATCTCTAGGTTCCTTACTCGTGCTTCCCTAGACTCCTTTGAGTCTGTTAGCAGAACTTTTGCTATAGCTATAGGGGCATGACGTAAAGCCTGGCTCCAGGCTTCAGACTTGGACAAATGGGCACAAGAAAGACTGGGAAATACTTCTTGCACTGGAGAAAATCTCTTTAACAAGGAGTCTTTACTCCAAGTTGCTCAGTTAGCCACTGACATTCCTGTTTCCAGAGGCTGTTCTACGCCTTCCTCTTTCCCAGTTGGTAGGAAATGTCCTACCAAACTTTCTTCCCCTAGGGGGAAAAAGTTTTATCCATCTTCTGCCCATCATACAGATGTTCCCAAACAAGGGAAACATCGCCCTGGTCTGAAGAAACCACAACCTCAACAGGGTCAACAAACCCAGCAGTCAAATAGATCATCATTACCCCTCTTGGTTGGTGGTTAGAGTGGCAGTCTGCTTCTTTTCACTTGAAGTATCTGCACTAATTTTATCCTAACCTTTTCTAGATATCTCTTCATGAGACATCTTTTCTTTTACTCTAAGAATCTTTATGATGATCATGCCCATACTTAACAGGTTTTCTTTTCCTCTTTGGGGAAAAGAGAAGTGACAACTATCAATAAGACAGTTGTTTCCCTGTACTGGCATGTATCATCTTACCTTTCAGAGACCTCCTACATAGTCGGTCTCCTTCAACTCTGTCTTACCTCCCTCTTACTACAACATTTGATTTGTTAGAGTGGCTCTCTTACACTGGTAAGCCCCTATGGTCCTCTACCTGTTCCACAGGGGGATTCTCCCTTCCAGAGTTATCTCCCCCTTTATTACCTTAGGGCAGCTCATCAGACAATAGCAAGTCCTACTATGTCTGTTGTTTCTTTTTCCCAATCTAAAAGAGGAGGGCAAAAGAAATTTCCTCCGCTGCCCTGGTACTTGCTGCACATACAGCAATTCCTAGTGGATAAACCACTGGTTCTGCTCACCACACAACCAGGGGTCCCCCTCCACTAGCAACTCTTCTAGCCTCAGTGCTAAACCCCAAACAGGTTATCAACCTCGTTTGGAAAACCCTATTATCACAGACTGGTTGGATAACTTCTATTCTTCGCCCCCTTGTCCTTGGCAGAATCGTTTGTTACCCACTGGCTTTACACAGACAGTTTTTTCTTCTAACCAACCTGCAGCATGCTCTCTGCAACTCTACGAAGTAGCTTTGCACTATGGGCCTTTGCTAGAGAGCATTAGTATTTTGACTAGCAGATAACCCCAGATGGTTAGGAGGGATTTCCCCAGTCATGTTTTCATGACTGGTAGGTATTCCCTACCCTTACCATCTCATCTTAAATCTCTTTTGAGACATAAGACTCAGGCCTTTCATCACGTGAAAACCTAAAGAATGGCCAATTCCCTAGCTTGGCCCATATCTCCTTTGGTCTTCTCATCAGAGATAATTTTCTTTCAGTGGCAGCTAAAGGACGCCTGATACCCATCTTGCCCTCATAGGCAGGTCACTATGGTATATTCCTCCATTGGCGTCCTCTATCCATTCTCCATACTGTAGTTCTGGAGAGATCTGGACTTGCTGCCTGCAGACTGAAGTTATCCTCTGCATTTTTCACGTAGGCCATCCTGGTTATTCAAGAGCTCAAATTCTGAAAGGATCCTAGACTCCTTCTTGTCAGGGAGACCATTCCTCTGACTCTGCCAGTCATAACCGGGGAAAGAGGATTCTCTATACATCTATTCAAGCAGGTATCAACTTCTTGCTAATAGAGGAATCTTTCCCTCTCCCCATATCCCTAGGGGGGATCTGGTTCTATAGACATCTCTCCATCCACATACCTGGAGACATGTAAACAAGAGTCAGGTCATTACAATGAACAGGAGCAGTCAACTTGGATAACAGGGGAAACTATCTGCCTACATATTCATATATCTATATATAGATATATATCTGTGTATTTTCTGCCCATACATATCTCTCTGTATATATATGCATATATAACCTATATGTGTATATATTTAGGAATATATTTATATATATATTGTCGTGTCCTCCCACCCTGGCCAGTGGCCGATGAGCAAGAGGGCTCGCCTTAATTGCCCTTCTCAATACTGTCCCCAATATGGCTGCCAGCATGGACTGCTGGGATATGTAGTTTCAGCTATTCTTTTGAGCAAGCAGTGTGACCACACGGTTTGTTTGGCAAAAACAGAGAAATTTATTTTTCAGGGTTTCCCCCTCGCATCAAATTCGTTGCATTAAACACAGGTAAGGATAATTTCTCCCAAAGGCAAAGGATAAATAAACTCCCAACAGGCTTAACTCAAACAGACAGGAATTTCTTCTTCATAGTGTCAACTCTTAGCTTCCTTCTGGTAACTACCTTCTAAAGCTAAAGCTGTTGACCATATCAAAGTAACTTAAACTTTCAACAAGTTTCTTTTCTTTCACAGCTTCCATAGAAAAGAGGTTATAACTGTTTTTAAACTTCCAGCAAGTTTCTTTTCCTTTACAGCGTATAGAAACAAGCCACAATTGCTCTCAAACCTCTAGCAAGTTTCTTTCCCTTCTCAGTTCATAGAAACTAGCTTATAATTGCTTTAGACAAACCCTTCCTTCACATGGGCTTGGCTTAGCACATGTTCAGTTCGTTTGCCTTGCAATAAGAACATTGCATTTCTTCAGTATCACTTTCAGATGGGCTTTCACACAATTCTATTTCCATTTCATGAGTAGACTCACTAGAGCTATCTTCCTGTTGACGGGTATCATAGGATTTATGATTTACACCCCGTAGCAGCTCATCCAGCTTTAGCAGCAAGTGTTCTCTCTGCTCTGTAGCAACAGGCTTTAAAGACGGAGTTTCTCTCTCCCTTATCAGCCTTTCAATATCTCTCACTGCTGAGTCACGGCAATCACTGGCACACTTCTTATTTCTGTCTGAAGTTTGCTTTACAGCCCTCTGGCTAACACAGCGTTTGGCACTTTTTCTTAGCTCTCTAACCACTTCTTCAGAAAGAGCTTTGCTAGGAACTTTAGGCAACTTACTCTCTCTACCTCCAGGGCTCAACTGGCTCCCTGAGCTGTTTCCCCACCTGGGAATTGACTCCTCCAGCTTCTTTTCTCTGAGGTACCTTGAGACACGTTTCTGCTTTGATTCCAGGGCTCTCTGCTGCTCAGCTCCCAGCTGTTTCAGACTCTCTTGCTGCGTGCTTTCCTGCAAGTTCTGCCGTGTCTGCTGCTGCCTGCTTTGCTTCTCGCCTTCCTCTTCTCCCTCTTTCTCAAACACTGAAGCAGTTTTAAACTGGTGCCTCTTAGGCACCACGCCTTTCTCCCTGCACACGTGAGAGCTGTTAGGGCTCAACCTAGCTCTAACATCATTAAGTGGGAGGGGCTTAGTACTAGCTGTAGTCTGCCTCGGAGGCTTGTGGTTACTATGGGAACTCTGTTGATCTCTGCTTTTAAAGGCACAGGTCTCACTTTCTTCCCAT
This sequence comes from Ichthyophis bannanicus, assembly GCA_033557465.1. Lineage (NCBI taxonomy): Eukaryota > Metazoa > Chordata > Amphibia > Gymnophiona > Ichthyophiidae > Ichthyophis > Ichthyophis bannanicus. The sequence continues at coordinate 48,254,467 of CM066046.1, forward strand.
TCCATCCCTTCTATACAGCTCTCCTTACCACAATATATATATATATATATATATATATATATATATATACTGAGATATATCTTGTAGGTAGATATGTATCCACATACTTATCTGTCTGTTTAGGTTCAGATATTCATACATTCCTATATGATCCTGACAGATGGGCACTACCCCTATCATTGCTGTACCAGCATACTTAGGGTTCTACACATATAACCACTTCCTGTGGTGATTAACAAACTTTTTCCTTAACATAACCTTTCAGGGTTAGGTACCTCTGAAGCTCTCCATGTACCTTTTTCTTTCCTAATCAACCCATTTAGGAAAGACATTGCAGAACTTCAGTTTATCTAAAGCTTAGTGCTTCCTAGGTCTGTCCTTACTTTCTTATCAGATACAGGGGTCTCCATACCCTTTCTCTCCTACATGGATTGATTCTACTGTCAGTCCAGATGGGTCAGACTCATTTTTCTTTTGGTCCTAGGATTGGACTGTTCTTGTACCAAAACAGCTTAAGCTTTGTCTAATGGTACCTTCTGCGTCTTCCGCTGAAGCCCTACCTCTTTTACTACCCCAGTTTTCCCGTGGGGCTATTTCTCACCCTGAAGGGTTCTGACCTCCACTTGTTTTTTCTACTTGTATTACCTCTACTTCTCAGTGAGGTACTCCTTGAGGTCTTTCACTGGCTCTTCTAACAGATCCATATCAACCTCAGTAGACTTTTGCAATGCCAACAAGGGAGGCCCATATTACAATATTTACTACTAGATATCCTCTCTACAGGGTCTTCCTCTGTAGAAGTCCTGTTCTAGTTCAGCTGTTCCACAGCACCTTTTCTGTATTCAACTCCTACCCTCCATTCCCAGGATGCCTGAGGTTCTGAGGAGTAGCATGGCTCTTCTACATTCGCAACATGCTAGGTCTCCCTCTGGGCATCTCAGCTTGGGAGTCCCCATATGTGAAGACTCATTCCTGCTTGTTCCTGGAGATAGCACAGTTACTTACCTGTAACAGGTGATCTCTGGGAACAGCAGGAATAAGTCTTCACAACCCACCCACCTCCCCTAGGAGTTGCATTTCTCTATCTCTATCTTTCCCTTCCTTGCTCTCTCTCTCTCTCTTTGACTCAGCTTTAAAACGTAACTGAGGAGAGGCAGTTGGGAAAGGCGGTAAGGTAGCACGCAGGCATGTTGGGATGCTTCCAAAAACGTTCTGATTGGACGCTGGGAAGCGTTCCCGCGCAGACTCCGTCGGTACCGACGTACCCATATGTGAAGACTTATTCCTGCTGTTCCCAGAGATCACCTGTTACAGGTAAGTAACTGTGCTATCTTTGTATGGAGAGAGACATCTCTGCTCTTGAGAATCTTATCTAGGTCTTTCATAGCCATTCTGCCAAGAGCAATGCGTCGTCTTATTTCTTGACTGCTTATTGCTTAATAGTTGATCCAAGTAGATTAAAGTTGTTCACGATTTCAATTTCTTCTCCTTCAACGATGAACCTGTTGATTATTCTTTGTCTTCTTTACATTAAGGTGCAGGCCCATTTTAAGACTATGTTCCTTGATCGTGAGAAGCAAATGTTTCAGATCATCTTCACTTTCAGCCAGTAATGTGGTATCATCAGCATAGCGAAGGTTGTTGATGAGTCTTCCACCAATCTTCATACAATCCTTTTTCTCTGATGATTTGTTCTGCATATAAATTAAACATGTAGGGGGAAAGTATGCAGCCTTGTTATACACCTTTTGCTGATTTTAAACCATTCTGTTTCTCCTTGTTCTGTTTGGTAAAACAAGAATATACAGATAAGTAATTTGTATATCTTTATGCATCCATTCAGCCAGCCTATCCATATAAATCTAATTGATGAATATGTAGGCAAAGCTTTAGATGGATGATGTATCTGTATAAAGAGAGAGCTGCTGTCCCTGCATTCAGATGTAAAGGGGTATGTTATTTGGAAAGCAGCTGAATTTCACTGCTCTCTGTATAACAGTTGGCCTCACTCCCTAAATGCCCTTGATCCCTTTCTACTTTATCCATATAACTTCTGGCTGTATGTTGATTTATAGAGTCAAGTATTGTGCTTTATTGTTGCTGGAAAGTTCAAATTAAAAAACATAAATGCTTCATAAATGCTTTTGAATATCAATCATAAAAATGCCGTAAACATTTTTCAGAATATAGGCTCCTCAACTTTAGATGTTTTTAGATGGAAATTCCAAAGGACGGGCCACCTATGGCCTAACCTAAGTTGTTACCCAAGTTAACTGCCTGGTGTTAGAAACCAATATGGGGAATCTTAATGTCATTAAAGACATAAGAACGTAAGATTTGCTACATTGGATCAGACCAAAGGTCCATTAAGGCTAGTATCCTATTTCCAACAATGGCAAAACCAGGTGACAAGTACCTGGCAGGATTCCAAAAGGTAGACGGATTCCATGCTGCTTATCTCGGGGATAAGCAATAGATTTCCACAGTCCTGCCTTAATAATGGTTAATGGACATTTCTTCCAGCAACTTTTCCAAACCTCTTTTAAATCCAGCTACACTAAAAGCTTTTACCACATCTTCTAGAAATTCCAGAGCTTAATTATGCATTGAGTAAAATAATATTTTATCCAATTTGTCTTAAATGTATTACATTGTAGCTTCATTGCATGTCCCATAGCCTTTCTAATTTTTGGAGTAAGCAGGGGAAGTTAGATGGAGGTGGTGAATTGGCAACCCGGGGGTGGAGTCTGGACGGGCAGTGGGCAGTCGCCAGCCCTGGATTCTAATGTCGGCCCTGTACATCCATGGCTGGCGAAATGTCCAGGGAAGTTATTCCACCTTCCTTCTTTGAATATACCTGAAAATGTTTTTGTTAGGAGTTTTTGCTTTCATTGCAGGCTTCTTTCAAATTCTCTCTTTGCCTGCCTTATTAGTGCTTTGCATCTAACTTTCCAGTGCTTATGCTGTTTCCTATTTTCCTCATTTGAATTGATTTTCATTTTTTGAAAGATGTTCTTGTGACTATAATGACCTCTCTAAACTCACCTTTTAACCATGTTGGTAGTCATTTGCCTTCCTTCCACTTTTTTTTTTAAAGTGTGGAATACATCTGGTCTAGGCTTCTATGCTGTGAGGGCTTGCGTGCATCAGTGATGCTGAGAGCTAAACTATCGGTAGTTAAACTACTGGCAGGGTCTACCAAGATGGACAGGTCTCAGCTGAGGTGCCAGACCAAGACAAACCACCCATCTGGGCAGCAGCAGAATGGGACAGTGTTGACGGCGGAGGATCACATTTTTGTGACAGCGGCAACAATACCAAACTTAAACTGCGCGGAAGAAAGGCCCGGCAATCTACTTCTGTATCTTGCCATGAAAACCCAATGGATAGTTACAACAAAACAAATTGTGCTATGGTGCTGGAAGATGAGACCCCCAGGTCAGAAGGCACTCATCTAGCTACTGGGGAAGAGCTGAAGACTTTTCAGAGTAAAGCCAGCATTTATGATGTGGTTGGATCAAAGCCCTCGGAAAGTCTGACTGCTGATGTAGCTGTGCATGAAATGAGAGTCAGAAGCTGTAAAGATGTCTTACACATTGGAACATGGAACGTACGAAGCATGAACCAAGGGAAGTTGGAGGTGGTCAAGAAAGAAATGGAACGTGTACAACTTGATCTGTTGGGTGTCAGCGAACTGAAATGGACTGGCATGGGGCACGTTGCATCAGATGATCACATGGTCTACTATGCTGGAAATGAAAGACAAAGAAGAAATGGTGTTGCATTTATAATAAAGAAGAAACTTGCAAGAACTGTAATGAAATACAATGCAGTCAGCGAACGCTTAATCTCTATTCGTCTACGAGGATTGCCTATCAACACAACTATAATTCAAGTATATGCCCCAACAACAGCTGCAGAAGAGAATGAAATTGAAGAGTTCTATGAACAAGTACAAGCTGAAATTGACAGAACATGCAAACAGGATATTCTGATAGTCATGGTTGACTGGAACGCAAAAGTTGGCAACAAAGAAGAAGGCAAAGTAGTTGGAAAATATGGACTTGGCAACAGAAATGAAGCTGGAGAAAGACTGATAGAATTCTGCAAGACCAATGATCTATTCATCTCAAACACCTTCTTCCAGCAACACAAGCGGCGACTGTACACATGGACTTCACCGAATGGATTATATAAAAATCAAATTGACTACATAGGTGGAAGTCAACGATGGAAAAGCTCTGTAACATCAACAAAGACAAAACCTGGAGCTGACTGTGGTACAGATCATCAACTACTAGTATGCAAACTCAAGCTAAAGTTGAAAAAGAGCAAACCACTCATGAATGCAGCAAAATATGACCTTGAGAATATACCACTGGAATTTAAATACTGCCTGCAAAATCGATTTGCTGCTTTAGATACAAATGACAGAGCTCCGGAAGAGTTATGGAATGACATCAAGAAGGTTGTGTTGGAAGAAAGCGAGAAGTCTCTACAAAAGGTGAAAAAGCAAAAACGGCCAAAATGGATGACGGAAGAAACTCTGAAAATTGCCCAGAAACGCAGAGAAGCTAAAGCCAGAGGAGAAAGAAAGACAATCGCAGAACTCAACAGAGATTTCCAACGTGCAGCAAGACAGGACAAGGAAAGTACTACAATGACACTTGCAAGGAAATAGAAGCAGAAACTATTAGAGGAAGAACAAGATCGGCTTTCCTAAAGCTACGAGAGTTAAAGAAAAAGTTCCAGCCTCGAATTGGAATGTTACAAGATGCTCAAGGTTCTATGTTGAATGATGCTGAGAAGATCAAGAAAAGGTGGAAGGAATATACAGAGTTTTTATATGATAAAGATCAAGTGGACCAACAGCCGTTTCAACCTGTACCTTATGATCGGGAACCATTGGTGATGAAAGAAGAAGTTGAAGCAGCATTGAAAGCCTTATCAAAGAACAAAGCACCAGGCATTGATAGCATTCCCATAGAAGTATTGCAGCAATCTGATGCAGCTGTTACCGTACTCACAAGGCTCTGCCAAGAAATATGGAAGACAACATCATGGCCAACTGACTGGAAAAGATCTGTGTTTATACCAATACTAAAGAAAGGTGATCCAACTGACTGTGAAAATTATCGCACAATCGCTCTGATCCCACATGCCAGCAAGATTCTACTGGAGATTATTCAAAAGAGACTACAACCATACCTGGAACAAGAACTACCTGAAGTGCAAGCAGGGTTCAGGAAAGGGCGAGGAACGAGAGACATCATTGCGGATGTGAGATGGATCCTTGAAAAGACTAAAGAATACCAAAAGGATATCTATTTGTGCTTTATTGACTATAGCAAGGCTTTTGACTGTGTAAACCATGAGAAACTCTGGGCCACATTAAGAAGCATGGGTATACCAGAACACCTGATCGTTCTCTTGCGCAGTCTGTACATTGATCAAGAAGCAACAGTTCGAACGGAACAAGGAGAAACAGAATGGTTTAAAATAAGCAAAGGTGTAAGACAAGGCTGCATACTTTCCCCCTACCTGTTTAATTTATATGCAGAACAAATCATCAGAGAAGCAGGATTGTATGAAGACAACAGAGATGTGAAGATTGGTGGAAGACTCATCAACAACCTTCGCTATGCTGATGATACCACATTACTGGCTGAAAGTGAAGATGATCTGAAACATTTGCTTCTCACAATCAAAGAACATAGTCTCAAAATGGGCCTGCACCTTAATGTAAAGAAGACAAAGATCATGACAACTGGCATAATCAACAGGTTCATCGTTGAAGGAGAAGAAATTGAAATTGTGAACAACTTTAACCTACTTGGATCAACTATCAATAAAGAAGCAACAAGCAGTCAAGAAATCAGACGACGTATTGCTCTTGGCAGAATGGCTATGAAAGACCTAGATAAGATTCTCAAGAGCAGAGATGTCTCTCTCCATACAAAGATTCGACTTGTTCAAGCCATGGTATTTTCAATAACATCATATGGATGTGAAAGCTGGACAGTGAAAAAGATAGACAGGAAGAACATTGATGCCTTTAAATTATGGTGCTGGCGGCGAATACTGTGTATACCATGGACTGCCCGAAGAACAAACCAGTCGGTACTAGAGGAGATCAAACCTAAGCTTTCTTTAGAAGCTCAGATGACAAGACTTCGACTTTCATACTTTGGACACATCATGCGAAGAGAGAGATCATTAGAGAAAGACATTATGCTTGGCAAGATAGAAGGTCAACGCAAAAGAGGAAGGCCAGCAATGAGATGGATCGATACAATAACAGCAGCCACGGGTACCAGTCTGTCAACAATGAGCCGCCTGACTGAAGACCAAACACAATTTAGGATAGCTATCCAGAGGGTCGCCATGAGTCGACTCCGACTCGACGGCACTTAACAACAACAGGCTTCTATGATGGTATTCTAAGCATTGTCTAGGCCTGATGTAAACTCATAACATTTGCAGCTGCTCCTTTTTAATTTTTTGTCTAACTATTTCCATATTTTTATAATAGTATCCCTTTTGAAAGTTAAATGCTAGTACAGTAGATTTCCTTACTGTCCTCCCTACATTAATTAAATCAGATTTAATCATGTTTGATCATAAGTAGCTCCAGCACTGTTACCTCTGTCACCAGATCCTGTGTTCTACTAAGAACTAGGTCTAAAAAAGTTCTCCTCGTGTTGATTCCTGAGCCAGCTGCATCATGAAGCAGCCATTTATTTAATCTATGGGTCATGATCCCACATGGTACTTGCAACCCCAAATAAGAATTTTGCAACCCATCACCACTATGTGCTGCTGCTACCTTCATCCTCCCCCCCCCCCCCCACCCATGCACAGACCAAGGCCATGGCCAAGTGCAGGGCATAATCTTGCACTCCCCTTGGACCTGTAGCAGCAGCCTGTATCTTCAGGACAGTCAGGAAGTGTGAGGCCTATGAGCCCATGTCTGCACAGAAAGCTTAGCCTCAGTCTTGTCTCATCTATTTCCAAACTTCCTATTTTTGTGGGGATGGGAAGCAGCTGAGATTGTGCCTTCTACACAGTTGTAGGTTTGAGGTCCCCGCACTTCCTGTCTATACCATAAGAACTGGACTGCTGTGGGTCTGTGGGGGGGTGGGGGTGGAAATAAGCTGTGTTCAGCTGTGACCCTGGTGCGAGAAGAGAAGGGAGGTCCTGGACAGAGGAGGTGGGGAAGGTTGGATGCTGAACTAGTGGGGAGGTAAAAATATAAAGATAGGGGAAATGTGGGGCATGAAAGAGAGACAGCATGTTGAATGACAGGGAGATACTTGAGGTGGGGAGGGGAGACAGAGGATATGCTAGACATAGAGCTTCTCCTGGATGGGGAGAGAGAGTAGTTCAGATCATAGGGAGATACTTGACATGAGGCGTCATAGTGTGGAGTAGAGAAAGAGAACATGCTGGACATAGAGGTGGAAGACTTTTCTGACAGACAGAGGATGTTTGAGGTTAGTTAGGACACAGGAGTCAGAAGATATGCTCGAAATGGGAGGGAGGGGGGAGTTAGGAATTCAGAGAAGATACTGGATATGGAGGAGATAGAGAGATGCGGAACAGGGTTGGGAAGAGAGGGGAGATGGTGGACAGGGGCAGAGGAGAGAGAGGAGAGAATTAGTGAAATACTGGGTAACAGCAGGCTTGGGAAAGAGAGAAAGATTGAGAATGGGAGGTTTGGATGAGGGAAAAAATGGAAATCTAGGTAAATGCACAAAATTTAAGAGACTGAGGGCTAAATGGTAAAAAGGATAAGTGAAATATGGATAAAGAAACAGAAAAATATATGGAGAAAAACTGAAACGAAGAGATCAATGTTAGAGATTGACATGGAGAGGAAATGAAGACAGGAGAGAGAAGAAATGGCAAATGGAAAGGGTGCCCTGGAAACAAAGTTAACAAAAGATAGAGGAGAGCAAATTTCAGAGCCTGGGACCCACATGATTAGAAAAAAATAGCCAGACAACAAAGGTAGAAACATAAATTTTATTTTCTGTTTAATGATGGTAATATGTCTGTTTTTGTAATGTGTAGCTTCCAGGACCAGTGTTAAGACATGGCTGGAGCTCAGCCCAAGGCAAAAATTTGGGAGGGAGACTCATTAGCAAGCTGTGTCAACTTCATCATTACACACACACACACACTCAGTCACTGAACCCCCACACTTGCACGCGCACAACCCCTAGCCATTCAGCCCCAGCACCTGAACACACACACAAATACACACACACACTGCCCCAAGCCACTCATCCCCATACCTGCACACACACTGCCCACAAATACTTAGCCCTGCACCCACATCCACGCATACACACTGTCCCCAGCCATATACTGCAGATGTTCAAGAAGCTGTGTCATAAATTCCAAGCCTGTGTGTGTCAGACATGATGAAGGCATGCATCAGATAATTTTTTTTTTAAAACATAGATTTACATATTTATATGTTTATATTTTTGTTGTTTGAGTGATAATTTTGTTTAGTTACCATCTGGGCTCATCTGAATTTTCAGCTGCTAAAATTGGGTCACATCAGAACCTTTACTTCCCTAGCATTTCCTGATGTGACATTTACCCAGTCAATACTGGGGTAATTGAAATAATCTATTAACACTGTGTTGTCAGTGTTGTTAGCGTCTTTAATTTCTGTTAACATATCATCTGTCTACTCATTCTGGCCAGGCGGATGGTAGTATACCCCACCACTATTCTCTTCCCCTTGTCAAATGGAATTTCTGTCCATGTTTCCTGCAGAACTGTATCCTGTTTGGCTCAATGCTTTTGTGTTTCTGATGCTCCTGCCCTCTCCCCCTTTTAAAGCACCTAAATTTAGGTGTTCAGAGCCAGAAAAGTTTTAAATTCAAAAGTTTAGGTGCTTAAGGCATAAAAATTAGGCACCTAGACCTTTGGAAAATTAACCTATATAGTTCTACCTTTTTGCAGGGCCACCAATTTATTTATTTATATTCTCTTATATACCGTGCTATTCTGCATCAGTGCGGTTTACATTGAACAAACTGAAATTACATTGAACAGGACATTATAACTTGGAGATAACTATTTTATAGGGAACATGGGTTATGGAGGGTTAAGTGGCTTGCCCAAGACCACAAGGAGCACCTGTGGGACTAGAAACCCCAGTCCTTCTGGCCCAAGGTTGCTGTCCTCTAGTGGGATTTGAACCCCTGACCTTCTGGCCTGAAGTACCTTGCCCCAACCACTAGGCCACTCCTCTACTCCTCCACACCAATAGTAGAATCCTCACTTTAGGGATATTTCACACTGCTTTTTCAATATGTAAAGCAGGTTTACACACAGAGAAGGTTTTTTTTTTAATTATATGGGTAGAATACTGTAAATGCATAAAAGTAGACATACAGAGTGTGCTACTTTTACACCATTTATTTATTTATTTATTTATGTATTTACATTTCTTATATACCGCACTATTTGCGATCAGCGCGGTTTACATAAAACAAACAGTATCCGACAGTAAACAAGAGTCAGGTCATTACAATGAACAGGAGCAGTTAACTTGGATAACAGGGGAAACTATCTACATGTTATCTACATAGAGTTATTTTGGACTTAATCCTTAGTGCCAATATTTAAAAAGGGTTACAGGGGTGATCCAAAAAACTCCCTCTTTTTCTTCACCTTTTCAGGTACTTCTTTCAGAAACCATAGCGGTCTCCTTTTCTTTTTACCTTTATTTACCATTTTAACAAAAAGGTTGGTTGCCCTTAAAATATCCCCTTTCAATTTTGCCCGCTGTTTTTTCTACATCCCCCAGCTGTTCCCATCTCGCTTACGACTCTCTGAGGTACTGGCCCATCTTGGTAAAGTTTGTTTCCTAAAGTCTAAGACTCTCGCTTTTGAATGGATTTTATCAGCCCTAGTCCTAATACTAAACCATACCATCTGGTGATCACTGGATGCGAAATGATCTCCCACTATAACATCAGAAACACTTTCCCCGTTGGTAAGCCCCAAGTCCAGTATGGCCCCTTCACATGTGGGTTCTCTTACCAGTTGCCTGAATAGTTCTCCCTTTAGAGAATCCAGGATCTCCTTACTTCTAGATGACACTGCAGCAGGAATGTGCCAATCAACATCTAATATATTGAAATCCCTTATCAGTAGCACTTCCCCTTTCCTGGCAATGCTGATATATCTTCAATTAACTCTGTCCACTTTTTCTCTTCCCCTCTTTCTAGTTTAACCCACAGTGCCTCCTCTCTCCCTGTTAAGCTTGTATTTCCATAGCTTTAAGATTATTTTTTACATATAGTGCCACTCCTCCTCTCCTTCTTCCTACCCTGTCCTTTCTGAATAAAGTATAGCCTGGTATATTTACATCCCTGTCATGGTTGTCCTTGAACCATGTCTCTGTTCCTGCTGCTAAATCAAAGTCAGCCTCTCCCAGTAAAGCCTCAACATCTAGGATCTTATTTCCCATGCTACAGGCATTCATACACATTGCTTTCCATATGTTGCCCCTTTTACCCATTTCCATAAAGGTATTTATTGTTTCACTTACCTGGGGGCTTTCTTCACCCATCCCCAATGAATCTAGTTTAAAGCCCTCTTCAGTAGGTTTGCCAATCTGCTACTGAAGACATGTCAACCCTTCTTCGACAGATGGACACCATCTCTGCTCTTCAATCCTTGGAACAGCATCCCATGGTCCAGGAAACCAAAACGCTCTCGATGACACCATCTACACAGTCATGCATTTATCTCCAGGATGTGAGCTTCTCTGCATTGGCCTTTACCCTCAACAGGGTTTAAAAAAGGTTTGGACAAGTTTGCGGAGGAAAGGTCCATAAACCATTTTTCTCCAGGACCAAGCAGGAAGTCAGTCCTCATATATGGGTGACATCGGCGGCGACGGAGCCCTCGTGCGGAGCATTTCCCCAGCTTTCAAAGAAAGCCTTTGGGAATTGCAGCGCGCATGCGCGGTCCCCTTCCCGCCCAAGGGTGCCATCTTGCTCAGTCTTCTTTTTTCCGCGGAGCCCGATGGACGTAGTTCGTTTTTCGCCGAGGAAAAAGTTGATTTCCCTGTTTTTGTTCTTCTCCTTCGGTTCGACGCCGGATCCTTTTCCCGCCTGGGCCCGATACGCCGGTATCGAGCCCACTCTCTCTTTTTCGGTTTTTGTCCTTCGTGACTAGCGTTCGCGCCATTTTTTCTTTTTTCACTGGCAGCCCTGTCTTTTGACCTCGCAGGGGCCCTTTTTCCCCCGATGGCTGCCAGCGGGTTTAAAAAGTGTGATCGGTGTAAGAAACTTATGTCTCTTACCGACACACATAACTGCTGCCTCCGCTGCCTCGGACCCGATCATGACCCGATGATCTGTGGTCCGTGTGGCAAAATGTCCTCGAAGGCGTTGAGGAGTCGGCAGCACCAGAAGGATAGGATCTTCTCTAACTCCGCGTCTGGACGAGCCTGGACCTCATCAGAGGCCTCGACGTCTCGGGACTCCGGCCCCGAGCAGCGTCGGGGTTCCTCTGAGCGGGGGTCTCCTTCGCGGGAACAGCGCAGGAAGAAGAAACCCGTGAGGGTGGCGTCGGTGGACGCTCCTGGTTCCTCGAGAGCCAGGTCGCATAGCCCCGATAGCCGTCCCGGGTCTTCAGAGTCGGAGAGCCCTGCCAAGCAACCTCGTATTGAGAAGGAGTCTCCTGGACACGTGAGTGCTGTAGTCCTCGTGGACTCTCCTCCAGGGAGCCGACTTCAGGCCCGACGTCTTCGGGGCCCGAGTCGGGGGCTGCTGGGTCTTTTGAGCTCGGACTCAGGTTGACGGCCTTGGAGAGCAGCCTCGCTGCCTTCATGGAACAGCAGCGGGCATTGATCGCCGGTCTCACCGGTGCATCTGCCCCGACTACTGGGACATCGACGTCCAAGTCGACCCCAGAGGCCGAGCCGATCCTCGAGTCCATGCGGGCTCGAGTCGATCCTCGGCCACGGTCTCCCTCGGCCTCCCGTTCGGGACCGAGGTCGTCGACGCCGGTACCCTTGGTGTCGGGGTGGAGGGCATCGGTGCCCGCCCGACCGGAGCCGCTCGATACCTCCTCCGAGGAGTCGGGCTGGGAGACGGAGGACGAAGAGTCACCCGACACCTATCGGACTCGGTGTGTCCCATCGGACTCGCCGGAGTCCGAACCTCGGAGACGATCCCCACCGGAGGATACCCGGTTCTCGGACTTCGTGCGGGATATGGCCAAGGCCTTGGCCTTCCCCGCGGATCCCGAGGAGGAGCCTCGAGCCGAGGAGCTCGAGGCCCTCCAGTATGACTCTCCCCCGAAAGAGGCCTTTACTGTACCAGTTCCTCCGATGCTGGAGCGGCTGCTCTTCCGAATGTGGGAGACCCCGGCCTCGACGCCGGTGTTGAGCAAGCGGGTCGATTCCATCTATCGAGTCCGCAAGAGCCCCGGGTTCCAAAAGGCACAATTAACGCACTACTCCATGGTTGTGGAATCGGCCATGCATCGACTGAAAAGTCAGAAGATGTACTCCTCGGTGCATCCCAGCCGGGAGGCCCGGAACCTAGATGCCCTCGGTAAGAAGTGCTTCCAGGGCTCTATGCTTGCTTGCCATGTCCAGACATACCAGCTCTACATGGGCATGTATCTCCGAGACCTGGCAAAGGAGATTGCCGGGTTCTTTGCTGGTCTCTCCGAGGAACCTTTGCAGAGGTTCCAGGCCTTGTCCACTGGTATTCGAGAGTGCTCGAAGTTTATCTCTCAAGCAGCCTACGATGGCTTCGAGGCTTCGGCCCGAGTAGCCGGGGCCGGCATCGGTACCCGCCGACAGGCTTGGCTACAGTCATCCAATCTCGAGCCATGGGTACAGGACAAGTTGGTCGATGTCCCCTGCCGAGGTGAAAACCTCTTTGGCAAGCCCATGGCTGACAAGGCTGCAGAACACGAGACCGAGACTCTGACCCGGACTAGGCTGTCCAGAAAAACCTCTGCCCCTTCTCAGAAAAAGAAGGGCTCGGGGAAAAAAGACCTTTTACCCGAGGAAGTCATCTGCCTATAAACAATACCCTCATTATCAGGCCTCTGCAGCTCCCCAACAGGGTCAGCAGGTCAAGGGGCAGGGTCATGGGCCCCGTAGGCAGAAGGCCCCCAAGCCACCAACACCGGCCCCTGCTCAGCAGGGTGGGGGTTTTTGACTCAGAAGGCATAGCCTTTTCTCCTCAGCTGGCTCACATCAGCACAGGAGGCCGGCTGGCCCACTTTGCCCACAGGTGGTCAGCCGTCACATCAGATACCTGGGTGCTCCATATAGTCCAAAAGGGCTATCTTCTCCATTTTCACCAGGTACCTCCCTCCTACTTTCCAGGGGAGCCTCCAAGACTCTCTCTGCACAGGGACCTACTCCTTCAGGAGTTAGCAAGTCTGCTAAAGGAACAGACTGTGGAACCGGTGCCCCACCACCTGAGAGGTCACGGCTTTTATTCCAGGTACTTTCTGGTACCAAAAAGAACAGGAGGCCTCAGACCCATCCTAGACTTGCGCAACCTCAACAAGTTCCTGGAGAGGGAAAAGTTCAAGATGCTTACCCTTGGAATCCTGCTGCCCTACCTCCAGCAGGGAGATTGGCTATGCTCCTTAGATATAAAGGATGCTTATACTCACATCCTTATTCATCCAGACCACAGACAATATCTCAGATTTGTTGTGGGGGGAAACCACTACCAGTACAGAGTACTACCCTTTGGCCTAACCTCTGCTCCCAGGGTGTTCACCAAGTGTCTGGCGGTGGTGGCGGCCTACCTGAGGCTTCAAGGTCTTTTTGTGTTTCCATACCTGGACGACTGGCTCATAAGGGGCCAGTCATCCCAGGAGGCCAGTCAAGCCACCCTTCGCACTGTGGCTCTGCTTCAGCACTTGGGGTTTGTCATAAACTTTGCAAAGTCCACTTTGCTCCCGTCCCAGAACTTAGAATTCATAGGAGCAAGGCTGGACACTCTTCAGGTGAAGGCTTTTCTGCCAATGGACAGAGCCCACAGGTTGATGGATCTAGCCAGGCAGTTTCACAGCAATTCCTGAGACTTCTCGGCCATATGGCTTCCACGGTTCATGTAACCCCCAATGCCCGCCTGCACATGCGGCCTGCTCAGTGGAGCCTTCGAACTCAGTGGCATCAAGCCACAGGGAGCCTTGCAGACTCAGTAAGAACGGCAATCCACCAGGAAATCCTACGCTCTTAAGTGGCGTAGATTCTCTGCATGGTGTGCTCAGCACAGCGAGAATCCCTTCTCGTGCTTGGTAGCGGTGGTATTGCAATATTTGCTTTACCTCTCCAATCTAGGCCTTAAGTCCAACTCTGTCAGGGTTTACCTCAGTGCTCTCTCAGCACACCACTCGCCGGTGGACGGAAGGCTTCTTTCCAACAACCCTTTGGTGGCTCGTTTTCTCAGAGGCCTCCTCCTGCTTAAGCCTCCTTTACGTCCACCAGCCCCTGAGTGGGATCTGAATGTGGTCTTACAGCGGATTACTTGTCCGCCATTTGAACCTATGGCTACCTGCCCTCTCCGTTTTCTCTCCTGGAAAACCTTGTTTCTGGTTGCTCTTACCTCTGCTAGGCGAGTAAGTGAACTTCAGGCACTAGTGTCTGATCCCCCTTACACTAGGTTCTACAAGAATAGGGTAGTCTTACGGACTCACCCGAAGTTTCTTCCTAAGGTTGTCTCCCCTTTTCACCTCAATCAGGAGGTGGTTCTTCTGACCTTCTTTCCCAGGCCGCATGCCAACCGGGCTGAGATGGTCCTGCATACCCTGGACTGTAGGAGGGCATTGTCCTTCTACCTTGACCGTACGCGGCAGCATTGGAGGGCTGTTCAGCTCTTTGTTTCTTTTGACCCCAATAAGTTGGGGCTACCTGTCTCCAAGCGTACTTTGTCCATATGGGTCGCTGACTGTATCACCTGGGCTTATGGGGCAGCCGGCCTCTCGTTGGAGGGTCGAGTCACGGCTCATCGTGTCAGGGCAAAGGCTGCGTCAGTGGCTCATCTCCGCTCTGTTCCGTTGGCAGACATCTGCCGGGCCGCTACTTGGTCTTCAAGCCAGACTTTTGCGGCCCATTACTGCCTCGAGAGGGAGTCCCGCAGGGACAGTGCTTTCGGACAGGCAGTACTCCATAATCTCTTTGGGGTTTAGACAACTCCTACCCTCCGGCCCTGGTGTTGGGCTACCGGTCGGGGGCGTTCTCAGAGAAGATTCCTTCCTTACGTACTGACGGGCTAGAGGGAGCTCATATTTTCGGCTTGAGGTCCCCGGTAGCCTTAAGCTGGGGAGTCCCATATGTGAGGACTGACTTCCTGCTTGGTCCTGGAGAAAGAGTAGTTACTCACCTGTAACAGGTGTTCTCCAGGAGCAGCAGGAATCAAGGCTACAGGGTAAACTATTTAAGACTAATAAAAGAAAATATTTTTTCACTCAACGTGTAATCAAACTCTGGAATTTGTTACCGGAGGATGTAGTAAAGGCTGTTAGTGTAGCTGGGTTTAAAAAAGGTTTGGACAAGTTCCTGGAGGAAAGGTCCATAAACCATTATTAAGAAGTGACCGAAGATATCAATGCTTGACCCAGTACAAGCATTGTGGAACTTGTGTCTCTTGGGGAAACTGCTAGGTACATATGACCTAGATTGGCCACTGTTGGAAACAGAATACTGGGCTTGATGTACCTTGGTCTGACCCAGTATGGCATATCTTATGTTCTTATGTTCTTATCAGTCCTCACAACCCTCCCTCCTCCCCTTGGAGTTGCAGTCATATGATTTATTTTGCTAATTTTTTTGCTGTCTTTTAGCTATGTCATCAGACTGAGCAAGATGGTACCCTTGGGCGGGAAGGGGACCGCGCATGCGCGCTGCAATTCCCAAAGGCTTTCTTTGAAAGCTGGGGAAATGCTCCGCACGAGGGCTCCGTCGCCGCCGACGTCACCCATATGTGAGGACTTATTCCTGCTGCTCCTGGAGAACACCTGTTACAGGTGAGTAACTACTCTTTATAGAGGACCCGGGAAATCCACTGCTTGCCCCAGGATGAGCATTGTGAAAGCTATGGACTTTCGGTATTTGCCAGTTTCTTGTGACCTGGATTGGCCACTGTTGGAAACAGGATACTGGGCTTAATGGACCTTGTTCTGACCCAGTATGGCATTTCTTATGTTCTTATAGGCCTTCTCCGGTACATACCTTGGGAAGACAGTGATGCACAAATGTATATTATAAAATATGCAAGTGCATGCTCAAATTTGTATCTTTTTCAGAGCAAGTATGAGTCACATGCAGATTTTAAGAAACTGCAGGAAGACCTTGTGAGACTAGGCATCCAAATGGCAGATGAAATTTAATGTGGACAATTTAGAATGATGCATGTAGCGAAGAATAACACAAACTACAACTGTACTATGCTAGGGTTCCTCATTAGGAGTTGCCACCCAGAAAAAGGATCTGGATTTGATCGTAAACAATACATTGAAAGCTTCTGTTCAGTGTGTGGCAGCAGTCAAACAATAGAAAGACTGTTAGGAATCATTAGGAAAGGAATAGAAAATACAACAAAGGATATCATAATGCCTCTGTATCACTCCATGGTGCGACCATACCTTGATTGTTGTCTGCAGTTCTGATCTCCGCATCTCATAAAAGATATAGCAGCATTAGAAAAGGTACATTAAAAGGTGACCAAAATGAAAAAGTGGATGGAATGATTCTCCTATGAAGAAAGGATAAAGAGATTAGGACTCTTCAGCTTGGAGAAGAGATGGCTGAGGGAAGATGTAACAGAGATCTTTAGAATCCTGAGTGGAATGGAATGGGTAGATGTGAATTGATTGTTTGTTTATGCTTTCAAAAAGTACAAGGACTAGGGGACACACCATGAAGCAACAATGTAGTACAGTAAGCGAGCCAGCCAGTAAGAGATCTAGCACCAATGACCGCCCAGCACAGCAGGCTCATCGTCTCCTCCCCTTCCCGATTAGCCTGGAGACCCATTGGCACCAAAAATGCTGTAAGATCCAGACCCAGCAGGACCTAGCGATGCCAGTAAGCTCCGTCCCATCCGAAGCATCATCACCCATCAACAATGCCATTAAAGCCCCCACAACATACAGGTGGGCCCTCGCCTAATGGCCAAACAAAGAGCCCTTGAGAAAGAACCATGTTACTGATTTTACCCTGTTATCCAAGTTTTATGCCCCTGTTTATTGTAACTCAGACGCTTGCTTATGGTGCTGAATTTTTTTTCGATGTAAACCGCGCTGATGTCAAATAGTGCGGTATATAAGAAATGTAAATAAATAAATGTAAATAAATGTGGGAGCTATCACAGCAGCCATATTCTTAACCTGACAAACCAGCACCAAGCCAGACTACCACAGAATCTCAACTGCAAGCACAGTAAGTCCTTCTCTCCTTCCTCTCCACACAATTGTACAATACACAAAAGATCACAAACTAACCCCCTAGCCTCTTCTAAGCTCTGTAGTCTCCTACAGCCATCTTCCCTCCACACTACAGTACTTCCAGCATCACAGTGCTACCCATCTATTCAAACATGAAATCATCTGCTCTGCTTCTGACTATGATATATACTATATTTCATCTCTAATGATGCTCACTGATTCTCGATTTCCACCACCAAGCACAATTCCCATAATCCAGTATAAAGCATGGAGCTATACCCTGGCCCCCCACATCAAACCAAGGAACAGAGGTCACTGTTTCCTAATAAGAATTAGATCACACACACAACTCATTACAAAACCACACATCCCCAACAACACCTAAAATGTGCCCTGCTCTACCCATAATCGATTCGCAACAAGATCTCAATTCTAACGGACTACCTCAATGACGATAACATCGACCTTATGTGTGTAACCGAATCCTGATTTACTGACACAGACAACATTCTCCTCAATCAGCTTCAAACTCCAGGTTATGACCTCTTCAACTGCCCAAGAAACACTCACAGAGGTGGTGGGGTATTCATCATGGCTAGAACTTACTTAGGATTTCATAGTGTGGCATCTAACTTTGTTAGCAACTTAGACACGCTCACCAAATCCAATAAGCATTCAACTTTGTGACTAGTTTACCGCTCCCCATCCACAAAAGCAGACAACATAACTACACTCTTGGAAATGGAATGCAACTACGTGAATCCAAATCAACACCTGTTCTTATTAGGAGACTTCAACCTCCTCTCAATCTCAAACAATCTATCAAACTCCTTTCTGGAAGCCATGCAAGCTTTGAACTACATCCAAAGCATAAATGAACCAACCCACCAAAGTGGGAACACAGATCTCACTTGCACCTAGGATCCTTTTAGAGACACTCCACCCCCACCCCACATAGTATCCCCAGTTCCTTGGTCTGACCACAAAACCAATACATTCCATTTGCCTCAGCACCCCACTCCACACACAAAAACCCAAACACAGCCCGCAAATCGCAGATTCCAGAATCTGAACAAGCAAGCTTTTCTGAACAGCACCATACTGCATCTTATTCAAGACTCAAACAACCTTGAAACATTAATACAGAATTGGAACCAAGTAATAAGTAAAGCAGGAATAGCCCCTCTTTTGACTGGACCTTCAAGAAAGTGCCACACAGTTTCCTGGTACACCACAGAACTATGAGATATAGTACCAAACACAAACTCAGACAAATCGAGAGGATATGGCGCCATACAAAAAGTCCCAATGACAATGCTGACATAAGTCACTTACATGACCAAGCTAAAGGAATACCAAAACATGACCATCACGATTAGGACCGATTCCCACTCAAAACTCATCATGAGCTCAATAAATCAACCAAGAGAGCTCTTTGACGTAGCCAAATCACTTACAAAATGCCCCGACCACAAAGCAAAGGAACACAACATTCCCCCACAGACGCTAGGTGACTTTTTCAGATCAAGGCTAATATGACCAACGGCAATGCATGTGCAAACCTACCATCACTGGAGTATGATACGCTGCCCCACTCCTGGCAAAACCTTGCCCCATCACACTCCAACAAACTGGGTCCATCATCTCCATCCTCAACATGACCACATCCCCACTGGATCCATGCCCAGTCATCTGGTTAAAAATAGCCTGCACAGAACTGAAACCTTTCACTCTTAAGATTATCCAGTTCTCCCTTTCCCAGGGAATCATGCCTGCCAGCATCAAGAATACCTCCATTCGACCAATTCTTAAAAACTCCCTTCTAGATACAAATCTCCACAGCTCTTACAGACTGATTGCAAGCTACCCTTCCTTGCAAAAATCATCGAGAAGGTGGTATAGCAACATCTCCAAGAGCACATCACAACCACCTACCACTTGACCCACAACAACATGGCTTGTGATAAGGAAGCTTATCATAGCTCAGGTAGGAGCTATAGAAAAGATGATGTGACTCTGAACAAGCAACCTGTCAGTTCTGGTAGAAGCAAGAAAACAGAGTTTTCACATAAAAGACTACCAGTCCCAGAATGCACCAGGTTTCCAGCAGCCATGAGAGGGGCTGAAGTGAGAAAATGTGTGTGCAATCAAGAGAGCTATGAGGTAATCCCTAAGCACTCATCTCAAAGGGCAGGGCCTGATTCAACACAGCTGCGCTGTGTTAGGGAGGAGCACACATTAGAACAGAATAAGAATAGAGCTTATTCTTCAGATAACAGCTTCAGCAAGAGATACAGAAAGAGCTTCAAAGACAGAGACAGCAACGGCTACAAGCTCCAGTCCAGCTACAGGTTTAAGCATCACCTGGAGAAGCAGAAGCCAAGCCAAGCGGATAGAGAAAGAAGGAAACTCTCTGGAAGGAAGAGAAGAAAGGCCATTGGAGGGTCTGGGAGAATCCAAGGCAGTACCCATACTGGGAGGTATTCCAAGTGCCAGCAGAGTCCATTGGACTGGAGTCAGCCAGAGGAATGGAATGGCAGAGATAGGAATCACCAGTGGCTACCTGGAAGAGAGAAGACTGCACGTGGAAAGTACTTTCAGACCTATGCCAGAAGGTATGTGAGGAAAGATCCAGTGTCCAGGGATCAAGATTGGAAGGCTGGACATCAGAATTGGATTACATACTGGCCAGGCTATACAGAGAGGAATTATGATAGCAGGAGAGGCTCAGGTATGAACACTGATCCAGACCCTATCTATAATAGTGAATGGCAGCAAGGGAATAAGCATTCTCATGATAGTGCCTTAATGAAAGACTCGTCTGTGCCAATGTATGATAGTGACCCTATGCTGATTGATGAAGGGGGAGATACAGCAGATGAAACTATTAATTACATGGACTGTTCTCTATCTAAATGCTATTGCTAGCTTTCTGTGAGCAAACACCTCAGCCATCACAAAGAAACCTAACTTTGTTCTTTATTTCCACTGCAAACAGCTCTTAAAGCAGGATTTGGGTTCACACAGTAGCAGCCAGCCAGCTAAAGGCTTTCAGCTGGTCAATTGATAGTAATTAAAGCTGCACCTGATTGTGTGTGTGAGCAAGGGAGAATCACTGCTGGGATCTGCGTGGAAAATAAGCAGAAGTTAACCTAACAAGCAAAGTTTATTCATTTCTTTGTGCCTTTTTATTTGGTAATTATTTGCTAAGAAAACATTAGCTAATTGCCTGACAAGCTGAAGGTTGTTTTCTGGTTTGCTTTGTGACTTTATGTTATCCATTTAAACACTGCAAGCAAGTATCCTCATTTATATTGCTACCAAGCATATTTGTGCTGGGTGAATTAAACCCCATCAATAAAAGAAGTATTTTATTGGCCTTACCACTGGTTTCACAACTCAATTATTGTCTTCAGCTGTGTTTGGAGTGAAAGAACTACATTACCCACAATACCTTGCAAGAATCATATGAATATATGCATCGTCAAGATTGTGTAAGTTCTCACCCTAGGCAGCCATCTGACAGGCTTCAGGCCCAGTTATGGAGTAGAGACACTAGTGACATCACTCATGGACGGACTCATAAAGGGGCTAGACAAGCCACATCAAGGATTCTTCCTGATATTTCTCGACATTGCATCAGCCTTTGACACAGTTCACTACAGCATCCTACTTGCAGATTTATAATCCCTATGTTTGCATGACACAATTCTAAAATGGTTCCACTCTTACTTATCTAACAGACAGCAACCAGAACAATAGGAACATCCAAATCAGCAAATTACCCTCAACAGCAAGGTGTACCGCAAGGCTCTTCCTTATCTTCACTGCTCTACAACATTTACATCCAACCTATATGAGCGATCTTAAAGACCCACAATGTGCTATACTACATATATGCAGACGACATCATGCTATACATCTTATTCTCTACCACAAATCCTGTACTCATTGCAGTAGTAAATTGCTTCACCTCAGTCACAAACTGGCTATCCAAGCATAACCTCACTGTAAATCATAAAACAACTGAAGTACTCTACATCACTAGAAGCCCAATCTTCAACACCCCTGAATCCCTAAACGTTCACAGAGCAGGTCATGATCCATGTACAGTACCTGGAAGTAATACTGGATCAACACTTCACCCTACGACCCCACATCAACATCATCATCAAGCAGATTTACTACAAGATTGAAAACACTGCAACACCTATGATCTCTACTCATCCCCAACAACTTCTGCACAGTTTTTCAATCCATAGTGTACCCACACTTTGACTACTGTAATATTCTTCTACAAGGCCTACTGAAAAGTTCACCCCCTACATATGGCACAAAACACCATCACCCAGATCTTACATGGCACATTCAGAATGGAACGCACAACTCTAATCCTCAGACAACATCACTAGCTCCCAATAATAGCCCATACCAAATACAAAGTTCTAGTGACCACCTTTAAAGCTTCCTTTGACTTATCTCTCACATACCTTCAAGCTCTACTACAGAAAACAATGAATATCAGATCCAGATAAGCAAATTCTTAAAATATCTTCAGTAGCCCCAAGCTAAGACTAAAGAGCAATCAGTCCACTGCTAACCAAGCCTTTTCCTTATGCACACCGACCATTTGGAACTCACTGTCTGAGAGCTTGCAATCTGTACCCAACCTTAAAGACTTCGGGAGAGCCCATAAGACATACCTCATCAATGAATACTTTAACAGTAACACCTAAAACCCTTTATCCTCCACTGTCCCTCCCAGGCACCCACACCATTCCTGTGCCTAATCTCCCCACCTCCATCATATCTAGAACACCTTTCAACTAAGCCCGTTCCTTATGGCATGAGCTGTCACCCCTAGTATTATTTCTAGTTACATTAAGTCAATGTTTACATTTATACTCTCAGCTACCCTGTATTACTTTAAGTTAATGCTTAGTTTACCCCACCCTGTTAATCCATCCTATTGCAATTTCAAGTTGGATTCAAATAAATGTACCTTGATCTTATCTCTTCAAGTTAAAACCATTTTTGCTCTATGTAAATGTTTCCAAAATTCCTTTGTGTATACACTGCTTTGGCTCTCAGAAAAGCGGTCTATAAAAATAGCTAAATAAATAAATATGTAAAACAGACAGGAGCAAATATTTTTTCTCTCAATGCATGCTTTCCTGTCCTTGCCTCCTCCCTCTGCTCTCCCTCTCATTATCTCCATAAATGTGTCTTTCTCTTTTTCAGGCTCCTCCCTTTGGAATAACCTGCCCCTCCCCCTTCACCATGAACCTTCTCTTCCCAATTTGAAGAAGAATTTAAAGACTTGGCTCTCTATCCCAACTCCCCTCTCCCTAAATATGACCCTTTGGGTTCTTTGCCTGCCTGTTATCTTTTCACTCTTCCCATCTCTCCTTACCCTCTCTAAATTGAATTTATAAGCCTCACCCTATTATTATTCCCTTCCTTTTCTTTTTCTTTTTCTTTGTCTCTCCCCCTTTCCCTCGCTTTTGATTATTTTTTATTGAAAATCGCTGTGATGGTGGTTTGGCTATTAGCAGTATAATAAGGACTGCTAATAATTAACTAATCAGTCAATCTTTGGAACTGATTGCTGGAGGTAAAAGTAGGTAGTGTAGCTGAATTTACAAAAAGTTTGAACATTTTCCTGGAGGAAAAGTCCATAAACAGTTATTAAGGTAGTCCAAGAGAAAACTACTACCTATCCCTGGTGATTAGTAGCATGGAACTGGGGAAATGTCAGGTTCTTGTAACCTGGATTGACCACTGTTGGAAAAAGGACACTGGACTTGATGGACCTTTGCTCTGACCCAGTATGGCAGTTTTTAATGTAATTATGTGCATGTGAATTTGTGTGCTAATAGGACTGGTTCTGGATATCTGTTTCAAAAAGGTGCATAAACACCTATGTTTCCTTTATAAAATAGGCTTAAAGTAGGTGCCTGTTTTGGACTTTCCTGTTATAAAGTTATCCCCTTTAAGACTATACAAGTGCAGGATTCTTTAACAGCTTAAGAAGCAATTTTGGAGACCAGAAGATGGGCTGCCTGTTAGGAGAAATAGGAGGGAGTTTCTTCGTACCACAGAAGGAGACTTCATATCTCTGAGATTCATGGGGAACAGGAGGAGAAACAGGAGGTCACATGTGCTTCATCCAAGCACTGTAACATAATGTGTAGAAATGGAAACAAAGCAGCTATGTTTACGTTTAAAAAAGGATTGCTGTGTTAAAGAAAAAAATTCACTATGTACTCAGTAGCGTGTGCTAGATAAATCAGTTTCTGAGGTGGAAAATTGGGTTGATGACACAGAAGCTAAAAGAAAGGCAACTACCACCGAAACTAAATTGATACTCTGAAGGAATGGGGTTCCCATGACATGCTGGCAGCAGATCTGATTAAAAAAAAAACTGAAGCAATTTAATGGTCCTGGCCAGGAAAATGATGAAAATAGAGCTACATTAGTGCATCCATGGAGCGAAGGATAAATATTAGGTTTCAATTCAGCCCTCGCATCAGAACAAGAGGGAGTGGTTGGATGGGTTTATGATAAATTATTGAAGCAGCTTGCTCAGAGAAATGTAGGGTAGTATTAGGGGTATATAACGGGTCATTTCGTAACAGGGTGCTTATGTAAAATTTCCAAAGAAGGACCTATTTTATGCTTGTTCTTCAAAGGCAATATTGGCGCCTGTGCCTTTATAAAATAGGCTGTTACAGTGACGTCATAAGTATACAAATTCTTTCACAAAATTTACACCTGCTCTGAAGAAAGTGCACCCCTAGAAATGCCTTCCTACAGGCCATGTAAGTGCAATTTTTTGGTGTGCCTACTCTTTATGCATGTATACACCTGTACCATATGTGCCATTTTCCATGTGTAAAACTTGCTTTACCCAGGAAAAGCTTTATGAAATTACTCTCATATTGACAGAACAATGAGGCCGATTCTAAGCAGGGCACATCCAGGCCGTCCGGACGTCCAAAAATTGAACGTGCCCCAATTGTACTCGATTCTGCAACCGCAGGAGCTATATGTTCCTGTGGTTGCAGAATCAGGGCATCTCCCGTACCCCTATGCTGTACTACTCCCGTGCCCCCTATGCTGCCACGGGAGATATACAGATTGCTGCCCATCCAGCCCTCCCAAAGTTCCTGCTGGTGTGCTGGTGCAGCGGCATCCATGACACTGGCACATTCAGCAGGAGCACCCAATGCCTGACTCCCCACAAAAATACCTTTATCCCACCGCCTGACCCTCAGTGGGGGCAGATTGGGTGGCAGCACACCTACCATGGCAGTGCAATGTCATCTGGGGGGCTGCAAGTCCCGATCACCTTCATGCCCGGCACTTATTCCATCTTCGAGGTGAAATAAGTTGGGCATCTAAACTGTGGCCGCCGGACATACAGAGGCCCGACCTGATCAGCCTACCCACACTCCTCCTCCATGCCGCCTACTCCCGCCTCGTCCAGCACTCCCCACACATTGGCCCTGTATGTGTGGGGAGCAGGAGGGGCAGAATACAGTCCTGGGTTTGTTCTGGGGTTGTACGTCCAAGCCAGACATGCAACCCTGTTTTTGGCTGAGCAGAATCTAACCCATAGTGTGTATATTTAGTGAAAGGTGAAGAGCAAGCTGGCATTGACTGAGAAATGAGAGTAGGCACGTGTCTGTGTATGTATTTCTCAATAAGGGAGTCCTGGGCAAGTTCTGATCCATTGCCAGAGCAGTGCAATATTTGGGTTAGGAAGGTATGAGCCCCATTCTGGGAGGGAGATGTCTGAGCCATCCAGATGTCCCCACTGAAGATGGGGTCCAACAGAAGGCACAACTCCACGTGCGAGAGCAGTCCAACAAAAATACGTGGATAGCAGGGAAGGTAACGTATAAAAATCTTTATTGAACCAACATCAGCCACTAGGCCCACCACAGGCCGTGTTTCTGAAATCCCTTCATCAGGGGCTATAAGGGCTGAGTGAACTAAACTGTATGACTAATTCAAACAGAAGTATAAAAGTATGGTTTTTCCATTTCTTGGTAATTGCATAATAATACTCATAGGAAGATTATCCAGAGCCAGCTTATTTTTTGAGGACACAAATACTTTTATACTTCTGTTTGAATTAGTCATACAGTTTAGTTCACTCAGCCCTTATAGCCCCTGAAGAAGGGATTTCCGAAACACGACCTGTGTTGGGCCTAGTGGCTGATGTTGGTTCAATAAAGATTTTTATACGTTACCTTCCCTGCTATCCACGTCTTTTTGTTGGCCCACTGAAGATGGGGTCATTAGGACCCAATTCTGGTCCGTGGGAATAAAACGTTCCTGCGGGAGCCAGAATCGGGCCCGAGGACGCCTGGCATGCCACCTTCGCCTGCGGGGACATCCTCCCCTAGGCGCCCCAGGCATCTACAGCTCCAGCCCCCCAAATCCCCACCACCCAACCCAAGGCTGGCCTCCCGCTGCCTGATCGGGTAGCAGGCCCTCCCATATCCGTCCCCGGGGATGGCTCCTCTGCCATGATTGGCCACAAAATGCTACTTATACCACCTCTGAGGTGGTATAAGCAGCAGGCCCAGCAGGACATACAGGGCTGTGTCCTGAATCGGCCCTGTACTCCCTGCCAGTCTGGCCTGCCCCCATTCTGCCCCCTCCCTCTGGCTCTCCCTGTCTGAATCACAGGACGTATGGGGAGAGCCGGTGAGGAAATAAGGTCTAGGTGGATTGCGGTGCCCCACAACCCACGTTCGAGAATGAGGGCTTATGTGTGTAGACTGAATTATAATGCATCTGTATCACTCCATAGTGCAATCGCACCTTGAATAATGTGTGTAGTTCTGGTCACCATATCCAAAAGTGGAATTAGAAAAGGATATCCCTAAGAGGAATTGCTTAAAAGGTTAAGGCTTTTCAGCTTGGAAAAGAGATGGCTGAAGGGAGATATGATAAAGGTCTATAAAATAATGTGGAGTGGAATGGGTAAACATAGATAGGTTGTTTTTCACTTTCAAAAATTAAAAAGATTAGGGGACAAGCAATGAAGCAACAATGTAGTACATATCAGACTAATCAGAGAAAATATTTTTTTTACTCCAAACTCTTGAATTTGCTGCCGGAGGATATAGTAAAAGTTGTTAGCATAGCTGAGTTTGAAAGAGATTTGGACAAGTTCCTGGATGAAAAGTCCATAAACCATTATTAAAGTGGAGGGGAAATCCACAGCTTACCCCCGGGATAAGCAGCATGAAATCTGTCTACCTTTTGGGAACCTGACAGCTACTTGTGACCTGCATTGGCCATTGCTGGAAACAGGATACTGGGCTTGATAGACCTTTGGTCTGACCCAGTCTGGCACATCTTCTGTTTATTTGTTTAGTTATTTATGTTATTTTTAAAAATTTATATTCTGCTCTGTAACCTAGGCGGTTCACAAAAAGACAACTTCTGTTCAGAGCCGGGTCAGGATCCACTAAAGTAACAATGTGTATGGCTGCACGTAAGATGACTTAGATCCACTAGTGAAGCTCTATGTATATGTGTCTATATGTACCTATATGGAGAGGCGCTTGATATTTCCCGAAGGAGTAAAATGTGCATTTCTAGAAAGAAGTCCAGAAGTTCTTTCTTATCAGTAGAAGGTGATTACTGCAGAACCAAACTGAGGTCCATATATAGCACGTTTCATCTATGTTGGTGGAGACAAAGATATCCAAAGAAGCATGGAAACATTATATCCCTCCCTTCAGGGCGGGGCTGAGGTGCATTTCTGAAGTGGGACAGTGCAGGAGCTGAATGCATGCTCTTTGAAGCACACAGCAATTCTAAAGGGTGTAACAAGCTGGAGGGGGTAGAACAGAGGTATAGGTAAACAAAGAATGCCGCGGACCAAAAATGGTTGACGAAGAAAGCTTATCTCCCTTTGAAACAGGCTCTGTTTTCCTGATAAAGAATGTTTTACTTGGCTCCTCCCATTAAAACATAAAGGACAGCTTCGGATTGCCCAAAAGCTTTATTTGTGGCCAGCTTCTTGCTTTTCCTTCCCTTGATAAATGGCCCCATTAAATAAAGCCTTTTTCTGCAGGGCTCTGCTTATTAATCTGAGTGCACAGCCTGGAGATAAATTCACTGTCATAAACCATTAAGTGCAGCAGCCTCACAACACAGCTTCCTTACAGCACTCAACTGGGGAAGGGGCAGCAAACATTAATGCAACCAGAGTCCCAAGCAGTCTGCAACCACTCTGTACTGAAAGAGGGGAAGTTATATGCATTGGTTCATACATGGTGTGCATGTATGTTTCATAGCTGGGTCTACTTGGTAAACACTGAAGGATGCATCTTCACCTATAATGGCTTCCTTTTCCTTTGGATTGAGCCCTCCAGTACTTGGATGCTACCAGGACTTGAAGTACAGGTGTTTCTAGCAAGGAGGCTTAGACACTCGGCATCAAGCAGAGGAGGAGACAGGAGAAGTATGAGGCAAGGAATCAGTCCAAGATGGCAGGCCAAGACAGAGTCCAGGAACAGGCAATAGTCAGGACATGCAGAGTAGATATGTGAACAACAGGCAAACAAAGTTCAGACTTCAAGAATCAGAGAACACAACAATAAGCTCCCACAGAGACCCATCTGAGGATAGTGATGAGTGGGAGTTCAGGATATATATAGACATGGGAAGCCAATCAGTGCTACCTTTTACTGAGCCCAGTCAGATCAAGGAATCTTCAGAAGGGACCAATTGTGTAGTGACGCACCATAAAGCTGGGACAGGCTGTAGTATAAAAGCTGGAAGAGGCCTGAGTTCATTTCTGCTTAGGGCCCAGTTCCTGGAAGGTAATTGTTTAACAGTGTGTTTGGGAGTATATGTAGATAGGAATCTGCCATTTACATAAAGGATTGGTCATACGAAATATGTATATTCTCATTATACACACACATATACACAGTATAAGACCATTTTCAAAGCCATTTACCCAAGTCGTTGCCTTTTTTGAAAACTGGCCATTGCAGAGATGCTAAATGTTCACATAGGTTCTTGGATATGATTAACAGATCAGGGTTTTGCTCCCTGGGTCTGAGGATGTTAGAGAGGGTCCACTCACAGCCCCTGGAGGAGGTATCACACAATGATGATACCCAGAGACTGAAGTTCGGAACCATAATTACAGGATTCCAAAAGATCCCTGGTGCTTGGTCCTCGCTGAAGACTAGAATAACAAACGTTGGGAGGAGATCTAACAGAGGGATAAATCTCTGTGTCACTGTAAATGAAAGCTTGTAGCACGAGATCCCAGCACTGATTAAAGGGAGCTGAACGTATAAAGGAGCCGAAGAAAACTGCTGGGACAGAAAAGTAAATGAATGGCAGTATGTGCTGGCTGTCCTCCTACACATCCTTCCAGCCTCGCTACTAGGTAGTGTCAGGACATGTTTAGGTTGAGGGAAGAAAGATATGCACGCACATTTGATCTTCAGGCACATACATGTTGTTTTGCTCTAGTTTATCAGCCCACAGGCCATGCGTGCAAAGTACAAGGGCACCCACCAAGCAGTTGTCAATGGCAAAATTACTGAGAAAATTTTCTTTTGAAAATTTCGTACATGGTCCATAGGCACAGAAACACACACAGACTTTGTAACGACTCTATTTAATCAAAATTGAACCTGGAGGGATAATAGTATAAGCTGATTAAACACGTAGAAAGATAGGTGGTTACAAACGTGCCACTGTGTATGCACATGCAATCCCTCTGGATCGTTGGGTGGCAGACAGATCCTGCCATTATCGGGTCACAGAGCAACTATATCCCAGGCTCTCTCCCACTCCATTGCACCGGCAGCACACAGTACACTTCTGAGATTCTCCACAGGAAATCCCTTTAAGGCCTTTGGTAAGAACATAAGATATGCCATACTGGGTCAGTCCAAGGTCCATCAAGCCCAGTATCCTGTTTCCAACAATGGCCAATCTAGGTCATACATACCTAGCAGTTTCCCCAAGGGACACAGGTTCCGCAATGCTTGTACTGGGTCAAGCATTGATATCCTGGGTCCCTTGTTAATAATGGTTTATGGACCTTTAAAACAGGAACTTGTCCAAACCTTTTTTAAACCCAGCTACACTAACAGCCTCCAGTAACAAATTCCAGAATTTGATTACACATTGAGTGAAAAAATATTTTCTTTTATTAGTCTTAAATAGTTTACCCTGTAGCTTCATTGCATGTCCCCTAGTCTTCCTATATTCTGATAACACTGGTCAACAAATCTTTACAAAAGTCATGTTACTGAAATAAAAATAGTAATTTCTTATCAATTTTTATATGCTGAACACGAATATGACAGTGAAATTGCAAAGTTGGCTCTAGTTTTTTTGTAATCTACAAGAATTAATGTTTACATCACGAAATGCATGTCAATAGTAAATATAATAGGCCTTCGGTTAATACCTGTAAAAAAACAAGTCATAGATTACTTCTTAGATTTTTTCGCCTGTACAGTTGTTCGGGAGCTTCTCTGGGGAGTGTCCAGCAGTATTGTAGTGGACCATTGTCCCTGGTATCTTTGCTCCATCGTTGCCATATGCTGGTGAAAATGCTCGCCCTGTTCATCACTAACCATACCACAGTTGTCAGGAAAGAAATCGAGATGGGAATCGAGGAAATGGATCTTTAGAGACATATTGCAGCCAAGTTTCTGATACTGCATCAGCATGTCTTCTATTAGTTCCTTATAGTTTTCTGCCCTAACATTCCCGAGAAAGTTTGTTGACACTAGGCGAAAAGCATTCCATGCTTGTTTCTCATCACCCTGCAGCAAGTTGTTGAGCTGGTCATCTTTGAAGAGCTCTCGAATCTGAGGACCCACAAAAACTCCCTCTTTAATCTTTGATTCGCTGAGTCGAGGGAATATTTCATGCAGGTATCGGAAAGCTGGTGAAGTGTGGTCCATGGCTTTCACAAAGTTTTTCATCAAACCTAGTTTGATGTGAAGGGGTGGTAGCAGGATTTTGTGAGCCTCAACCAGAGCTGGGTGCTGGATATTCTCCTCTCCAACTGTTACATTTTGTCTGTGATTCCATTCCTTCCGCAAGTAGTGCCAAACCCTTGCTCGGCTATCCCACTCATATAAGAAACACATGTATTTTATATATCCCTGCTACAGTCCCATTAAAAGGGCAACTACCTTCAAGTCACCACAGAGGTGCCAGCTGTACTTGTTATAGTTAATGGAAGTCAGTAGATGCTTTAAGTTATTGTATGTCTCTTTCATGTGGGCGGCATGCGATACTGGAATAGATGGAAGACGGTTTCCATTGTTCAAAAGCACAGCCTTCAGACTCAGTTTCGAAGAGTCTATAAATAGTCTCCAGTCTTGTGGGTCATGAGTGATTTTTAAGGCATTCATGAGGCTTTCAATATCGGAACAGAATACCAGAATACTTTCCTTTCCGACTGCGTATAGTACACTGCTGACGTCAGATGGCTTCAGCAGCCATCTGGCAGTAGTATTGCATTGCATCAGAAAATGATGCAATCAACTCTGGATGATGTGTGCATTCTGGAATTATGCAATGTGATGCAATATTACATCATTCAAGGCTTATTTGGGATGTTGCTGATGTCCTACTGGATAAATTTACACGGTGAAAAGTAAAAAAAAAACTGCATGCAATATCTTCAAAACGAGAGCCAATAAAATTTTTTTAATGTTATATTAGTGTTCAGCTCACCAAGATACTACAAATTAGGGCCTTTTAAAGTCAGTAATGATTTCAATGTTGACCAGCGTAATGTAAACAATTGATCTATGTTTACCCGTTCCACTCCATTCATTAATTTATAGAATTCTAGCATATCTCCCCTCAGCCGTCTCTTTTCCAGGTTAAAGAGCCCTAACCTTTTTAGCCTTTCTTCATAGGAGTATCCTTCCATCCCCTTTACCATTTTGGTGGCTCTTCTCTGAACCTTTTCTAATAACGCTATATCCTTTTTAAGATACGGCGACCAGAATTGCACACAATATTCAAGGTGCGGTCTCACCATGGAACGGTATAGAGGCATTATAATATCCTTTGTTTTATTTTCCATTCCTTTCCTTATGATACCTAGCATTCTATTTGCTCTCTTGGCTGCTGCTGCACACTGGGCCGAGGGTTTTAACATGTTATCCACAATGACGCCTAAATCTTTTTCCTGTGTGGTGGTTCCTAAAGTAGAACCTTGCATTGTGTAACCATAGTTTGGGTTGTTCTTCCCTAGGTGCACAACTTTGCACTTGTCCATATTAAATTTCATCTGCCATTTTGATGCCCAGTCTTCCAATTTATCAAGATCCTCTTGCAATTTTCCACAATCCTCTTGGGTTTTAATAACTTTAAATAGTTTTGTGTCATCTGCAAATTTGATAACCTCACTCATTATTCCCTTTTCCAGATCATTTATGAATATGTCAAAAAGCAGCGGACCCAGCACAGATCCCTGGGGTATTCCACTATTCACCTTTCTCCATTGGGAAAATGGACATCAGTCAATGAGATTCTGAACACTGAATTGGGTTCTCTAATTTTCTTTACTGTGGCAAAATGCCCACTCGAGCAACAGTCTGTAATGTTCAATGCAACTACTACAAAGTCTGTGGTGGCATGGGTGGCAACCTTTTGAGGTACAGTATTTGTGCCGATCCCAGTTTAAAAATGTATCTGTTCTGCCTCAGGCAAATTGATCCTGGATTAAGGCTATTGAACAATGGGGTCCTTACTCCCTCCTCTCTGAGATCCTACGTCTTCCTTTCAGCGCTTGGAAGCACCTTCCCACCATATTTTCTCTGTTCAGCACTGCAGACTCCTCAATTAGGGTTGGGAACCAAGCTAAGCCAACACTCCCACATGCTCTTCCATACTCCTGCAGAGGAGTTGGTAAAATCTCTGATTGGTTTTCCAATCTTCACATGTAAGCATTATAGGAATCAAGGGCTGAGTCTACACTGGACACAAAATAAAGCAAAAGAGTATCCCCAGTAGGAGCTTGCACACAGACTGCAACAGACGGACCTACTAGCCACATTCCAACCAAGAAGTAAAAGTAAACCACACCTTACATCCTGTGCATTGGAGTAAACAGAGGTTGGGCAGAAGCAAAGCAGCCATCCCACAAGGGGATATCACAGAAGATGCCATGTACCTACTGCAAAGGCTAGAAATGGAATGGTCCTGCACATAAAGCAAGTGGAATTGGTTAGGGACCTAAAGGGATCCTTACACATGCATAAACCTTAATGCTCAGAAAACATAGGGTTGGATTTTCAACCGGCACACCAACCACATTAATTTATAGAAACACAATGGCAGAAAAAGACCACATGGCCTATCTAGTCTGCCCTTCCATATCAACTACAATAGTCACCGTTTTTTCCTTTAGAGATCCTCTTTGCTGGCCCCATGCTTTCTTGAATTCAGATACTGTCCTCATTTCTACTACCTCCACTGGGAGACTATTCCACACATCTACCACTCTTTCCATTAAGAAATATTTCTGCACATTACTCAAATCTATCCCCTTTCACCCTCAACCTATGCCCCCTCATTGCAAAGCTTATGTTCAATTGAAAAAGGCTCTCCTCTTCTGCATTTATGCTATCGATGTATTTAAACATCTCTATCATATCTCCTCTATCCTACCTTTCCTCTAATGTATACTTCCAAATACATCCTGCCAGACCAGTCCAGACTAGTGGATTGTGTCCCCCTGGCAGGAGATGGCGAGACAGAGAAAAATCCCCAAAGCTTTGTGACATCACCCTTGGTATAAAAACTCATCCCCCAAGGGGAGCTTCAGTATTTTCTCTGTCTCAGCAGATGGTGGATTTCTCCTAGCTCCTGGCGTTCTCAGAGAAGAGATTTGGTGTCAGAGTAGCTAACTTTGGCAGTTGTGCACACTGTGGCACCCCTTCTTTGCTGACAGTTTTCTTTTCTTCACTTACCAGAGCTGCCCCTGGTCAAGAGGACCAGTAGAGCACTTCTGAAGGGTAGTGTTCCTGCTCATGAGGAGCAGTTACAGCCTTCCATTCTGACTGTTTGCAAACAAGACTTTTATCAGCAAGTTGACAGTCACCTTTTGTTATTTTTCTAACTCCTTAAAGTTTGTTTAAAAAAAAACAACAAACACCTTTTTCAAGGACCTGGTTGCTGAGGAAGCTTTTTTCTTCTACAGACCCTTCCTTCTTCATCTGTGTTTTTCTCCTTTTCTTTTTTGGGTGTGCTCCATTTTCTGCAGTTGCCTTTTTCCTGCTTCTCCTCACATGGTCAGTAGGCGACTGCCTCCCAACTCTGTTTTGCTGTGTCCCACCATAATTTTTGTGCCACAGCTTCCATTCTTTCTTCAGTCTATTGATTGTTGGTTCCCTGGCTCTTCCTGTGACTTTTTATTTTATCCTGTTGTAAAAATTCCTTCTTTCCTATAGTGCTGCTTGGGTTGTGGGAAGAAATGTAAGACTTTGATGGGTAGTTTGTGTTCCTCCTGTGGTTCTGATCAAGGGAGTCCTGTGTCTGTAGGTCCTCATTCCAGTAGCCCTTCCAGGTCTCTTGCTTTAGCTCCCTCTGTGTTACCTCAGGGTGATACTAGATCTCAAAATGCCCTTTTTCTGGTTTGGTTGCCTGAGCAGCCTGCTCACTCTCTACAAATCTCTATTCAGCCTATACAGACTTCAGCTGATGGCTCTGATCTCCAATGTATGCAGCTATTTTGTCAGGCCTGGGATATGTGGCACTCGGGGACTTCGGCTACTTCGTCTGAAGTATGAGATTGCAGACCTGCTATTAGTAATCTGTGAACTATCATTAAAATCATCTCTAATACCTGAAGATTGGAGGATCGCCAATGTAACACCAATTTTTAAAAAGGGTTCCAGGGGTGATCCGGGAAACTACAGACCAGTGAGCCTCACGTCAGTACCGGGAAAAATGGTAGAAACCATCATAAAGAATAAAATTACTCAGCATGTAGATAGTCACGGCCTAATGGGAGGCAGCCAACATGGCTTTAGACAAGG
Source organism: Ichthyophis bannanicus (assembly GCA_033557465.1). NCBI lineage: Eukaryota > Metazoa > Chordata > Amphibia > Gymnophiona > Ichthyophiidae > Ichthyophis > Ichthyophis bannanicus. Next base: position 48,288,990 of record CM066046.1, read on the forward strand.
AAGATCTTGTCTTACTAATCTGTTATGTTTTTTTGAAAGTGTGAATAAACAGGTGGACAAAGGTGAGTCGGTTGATATAGTGTATCTGGACTTTCAGAAAGCCTTTGACAAGGTCCCTCATCAGAGACTTTTGGCAAACTAAAGAGTCATGGGATAGGAGGCAGTGTACTACTGTGGATCAAGAACTGGTTAAAAGATAGAAAGCAGAGGGTAGGGCTAAATGGCCAATTTTCCCAATGGAGAAAAGTGAATAATGTTGTACCCCAGGGATCTGTGCTGGGTCCGCTGCTTTTTCACATATTCATAAATGACCTGGAAAGTGGAATAACGAGTGAGGTTATCAAATTTGCAGATGACACAAAACTATTTAAAGTTGTTAAAATCCAAGAGGATTGTGGAAAACTGCAAGAGGATCTTGATAAATTAGAAGACTGGGCATCAAAATGGCAGATGAAATTTAATGTGAACAAGTGCAAAGTTATGCACCTAGGGAAGAACAACCCAAACTATGGTTACACAATGCAAGGTTCCACATTAGGAACCACCACCCAGGAAAAAGATTTAGGCGTCATTGTGAATAACATGTTAAAACCCTCGGCCCAGTGTGCAGCGGCAGCCAAGAGAGCAAATAGAATGCTAGGTATCATAAGGAAAGGAATGGAAAATAAAACAAAAGATATTATAATGCCTCTATATCGTTCCATGGTGAGACAGCACCTTGAATATTGTGTGCAATTCTGGTCGCCGTATCTTAAAAAGGATATAGAGTTATTAGAAAAGGTTCAGAGAAGAGCCACCAAAATGGTAAAGGGGATGGAAGGATACTCCTATGAAGAAAGGCTAAAAAGGTTAGGGCTCTTTAACCTGGAAAAGAGACGGCTGAGAGGAGATATGATAGAAGTCTATAAATTAATGAACGGAGTGGAACGGGTAAACGTAGATCGATTGTTTACGTTATCAGAATATAGAAAGACTAGGGGACATGCAATGAAGCTACAAGATAAACTATTTAAGACTAATAAAAGAAAATATTTTTTCACTCAATGTGTAATCAAACTCTGGAATTTGTTACCGGAGGATGTAGTAAAGGCTGTTAGTGTAGCTGGGTTTAAAAAAGGTTTGGACAAGTTCCTGGAGGAAAGGTCCATAAACCATTATTAAGAAGGGACCCAGGATATCAATGCTTGACCCAGTACAAGCATTGTGGAACCTGTGTCTTTTGGGGAAACTGCCAGGTACGTATGACCTAGATTGGCCACTGTTGGAAACAGGATACTGGGCTTGATGGACCTTGGTCTGACCCAGTATGGCATATCTTATGTTCTTATTTTCTTAAAATGGCACACCTGATCTTTGCCCAAGCCCACCTTGAGAAACCACAATCTTTCTGGGAAAATGTTCAGTGGACAGATGAAACCAAACTTGAGCTCTTTGGCAATGCAGACCAGCGATACATTTGCAGGCGAAGAAATGAAGCTTGTAAGGAAAAAAACACCCTTCCCACAATTAAATATGGTGGAGGTTCCATAATGTTGTGGGGCTGTTTTGCTGCCCCAGGAACTGGAGGCCTGAAATGTAGTAAAGGAATCATGAAGTCAGAGGACTATCAAGATATTTTGGAGCAAAATGTGCTACCTAGAGTCAGAAAGCTAGATCTGGGTCAAAGGTCATGGATCATCCAGCAGGACAATGACCCCAAACATACATCCAAAAGTACAAAAGAATGGTTAAAAAGGAACAAATGGACTGTTTTAAACTGGCCAGCAATGAGTCCTCAATCAAATCATTAACCTTTGGAAAGAGCTGAAATCTGCCATTGCTAAAAGGAATCCTGGAAACATTCATTAACTGGAACACATCACAGTTGAAGAGTAGGAGAAACTACCAGCAGACAGATAAGAAACGTATAGATGGCTGCAAGAAATGTTCGAAGGCTATCATCACTGCCAAGGGTTGTGCAACCAAATATTAGTGAAGGGTGCCATCATTTCTGTCCATGTCATATATTGTTTTTTTTTCTCAGAAATTACTATGTCTAAGTTGCACAGACGTCTCTGGTTTTTTGTTGTATACCTTTGAACATAATATTAAAATATTATGATGACATACAGTTGGAATATTTCCAATTATTTCTCAAGATATTGTATACAGCAAACCTAAAATCAAGGATGCCAATTATGTTGACCACAACTGTATTTGTTTTTGTTTTTTCAGACTTCATTTATTCATTTTTTTTATCTTTTCCAATAAATGAAACAAAACAAACACAGTTTTGTTAGTGATATTGCAGAAGGGCTGTCGGGTAACATTTGCCTTACCCGACACCAAAGATACCAAAATCTGCAATAGAGTAGACACCCAGGAAGGAATAGATAACATGAGGAGGGATCTTGCTAAGCTTGAAGAATGGTCAAGAATTTGGCTGCTGAGATTTAACGCTATAAAATTCAGGGTCACATGCATTTGGGCTGTGATCAGTACAGTATAGGGGGTGAAGTACTTCTGTACATAAAAGAAGAGCGAGATCTGGGAGTGATTGTTTCTGATGATCTTAAGGTGGCTAAACAGAAAAGGCGATGGCAAAAGCTAGAAGGATGCTTGGGTGCATAGGGACTGGAATGGACAGCAGGAAGAAAGGTGATAGTGCTTCTGTATAAGTCTTTGGTGAGTCCTCATTTGGAGTACTCTGTGCCGTTCTGGAGACCACACCTTCAAAAGGATATAAACATGATGGAGTCGCTGTTTCAGTCTTTTGGTAGTTTTGACGTTCGTTTTGTACCTTAACTTTGGAACTGTACAAACCTTTGGTTTTGTTTCTAATAAAGAGTTTAAACATAAACAATATGGAGTCCGTGCAGAGGGTGGCTACTAAAATGGTCATTGGATTTTATCATAAGGCATATGGAGGAAAGGCAGGAGAAAGGAGATATGATAGAGACATTTAAATACCTCCATGGCATAAAAGCACAGGAAGAGAGTCTCTTTCAACTGAAAGAAAGCTCTGCAATGAGGGGACATAGGATGAAGGTGAAAGGGGATAGAGTCGGGAATAAAATGCAAAAATAGTAGATGCATGAACAGTCTCCTAGTGGAGTTAGTAGAGACCAGGACAGTATCTGAATTCAAGAAAACATGAGACCAACACCGATCTCTAAATAGAAAAGAGGGACTGTAGTAGTTGGTATGGAAGAGCAGACTGGATAGGCCGTATGGTCTTTATCTGCCATCATGTTTCTATGACAAAAGAAGCAAAAAAGCAGAAAGAACTCTGCACATTCCTAGCATAAACCAGTCAGAACTTCAGAGTTTGGAGGTGTTTTACTCAGTGGGTGACTATGTGATACCCATCTCTCACTCGCTTCTTTTCTGCATATGCTAATGTAAAAAGTGTTGGTAAGAATGTGAATGCTGTGTCTGTGAGGAGGGGTGGCACTGAATGTCTTGTCTGCTTGCAAGTGATAAGATGCAGTAGATCAGGGGTGTCCAACCCTGTCCTGGAGGGCCACAATCCTGGCAGGTTTTTGGGATAGCCATAATGAATATGCATGAGATATATATGCATTAGAGATATCCTGCCAACCTGACTGGTTTGTGGCCCTCCAGGACTGGATTTGGAGACCACTGCCTTTCACCTCTGTCATTTAAGATTGTGAGTGGGCAAGGTGCAGATGTCCTGGACATCAAAAGGGTAGATGGAATTTGTCACATTTTGGTGGTGATGAGAAGTGAATGAGAAACCAAAGATGAAGGGTCCCCGGACACGAGGTGACACCAAAACGTGCCCTCGAACCTGTCTCCTCTGACGACCTAATGCTGTTCCCAGCCCAAGAATGTTGCATTCCTTTATTTTGTGTGTGACATGGCCAAGACTCTCACTATCGAGACTGAGGTTGAGGAGGACCCCACACCAAGTAATTGGAGATACTCTAATATGAAGCACCCCCGAAGGAAACCCTTACGCTTCCGGTGCTTCGGATCCTCGACTGCCTCCTCCTCCGGATGTTGGAAACACTGGTATTGGTACCAATCGTTAGTAGGCACCTCAACACCATGTATCAGGTATGCCGAAGCCCTGGGTTTCAAAAGACCCAGCTTCTCCACAACTCCATGGTCATGGAGGCAGCTATGCACCAGCTTAAAAGCCAAAAAACTCATTAGTTGGTGCCACCGAGCAGGAAGGCCCGAACCCTCGATGCCCTTGGCCAGAAGGCCTTTCAGGGTCGATGCTATCATGCTTAATCCAGTCCTACCAGCTCTACATCAGCATGTACCTGAAGGAACTGTTGAAGGAGCTTGGTGGATTTTCGGCAGACCTCGATGGGGAACCCCTACAGAAGTTCAAAACCCCGACCGGCAATAAAAGAATGCTCAGTCTCAGGCAGCCTATGATAACTTCGAGTCATCAGCCAGGTGGCTACAACAGGCATCTGGGCATGGTGCCAGGCATAGCTGCAGTCATCCGATCGGGAACAATGGATGCTGGACAAATTGATTGATGTCCCCTGCATAGGAGAAAACCTATTCGGGAAGCCATGCCGGACAAGGCAGCAGAGATAGAGACAGAGTACATGACGAGAACCAGGCTCTCAAAAAAGATCTCAGTGCAACCCCAGAAGAAAGCCCCAGGTAAAAAAGCCCTTCTTCCCAAGGAAAAAGGGAGCTTCAGTAGTACACCGAACTTCCAGGCCTTCCCGGTCCCTCAACAGGGCCAGGAACAAAAAGGCCAGGGACATGGTCCCAGAAAACAAAAGGCCACAAAGTCCCAGGCACCAGCTCAGGCCCAGCTTTTGACTGGGTTCAACCTCCCTACCCCAGGGGGTCCTCTGCTGCCCACAGGGGGGCGCGTTGCCCTGTTTGCCCACAGGTGGACAGCCATCACCACTGATAACTGGGTGCTACAAGTGGTCAAGGAGAGCTATCTCCTCCACCTACAATGGGCGCCTCCCTCGTACTTTCCAGGAGAACCCACCAGGCCTCTCCTACACCAGACCCTGCTCCACACCGAGCTAGCAGGCCTAATCAGCGACAAAGCAGTGGAGCCAGTGCTTCTACTCCAGGTATTTCCTTGTCACCAAGAGGACAGGGGGTCTCAGGCCCATCCTGGATCTGCGATAACTCAATAGGTTTCTGGTCAGGGAGAGGTTCAAGGTGCTCTCCCTTGGGATACTGCTGCCATTCCTCCATCAGGGAAATTGGCTATGCTCCTTAGACCTAAAGGATGCCTACACTCACACTATTCATCCCAGCCACAGAAACTACCTCCAGTTCGTGGTGGGGGGACAGCACCACCAATTCAGGGTGCTGCCCTTTGGTCTGACCTCATTACCAAGGGTCTTCACAAAATGCCTCACAATGGTCGCAGCACACCTTCGGCTCCAGGGGGCCTTCATTTTCCCTTATCTGGACGACTGGCTCATAAAGTGGGACATGGCTGCAGAGGCACAATATGCCACCAGGTGCACCATCAACACCCTGTAGAACCTGGGGTTCATCATAAACTACCCCCAAGACCCACCTCACTCTAGCCCAGTGCCTAGAGTTCATAGGGGCACTGCTAGATTCCTTCTAGGCAAAAGCCTTCCTTCCTTGGGAGAGGTCAGAATGCCTCACAGAGTTGGCTGCTGAGGTATACCGATGCTGGATGCTACCTGCCCGGCCCCTACTCCGCCTATTGGGACACCTGGCCTCCACCGTCCACATGACCCCCATATGCCCACCTGCGCATGAGGGCAGCCCAGTGGTCCCTCCACTCTCAGTGGACACAAGCCACAGGCAGGCTCTGGGACTGAGTGAAAGTGACCCATCAGCTGGCGGGCTCCCTTGGATGGTGGCAGATTCCACGTCACCTTCAGGCCGAGGTGTCTTTCCAGGCACCCAACCCCCAGAAGGTCCTCACCACGGACACCTCTCTAATGGGCTGGGAAGCGCATTGTGGGAGCCTCCAGAAACAAGGCTGCTAGTCCCAGAGGGAATCCCAGATGCAAATCAACCTGCTAGAGCTCTGAGCAATATACCTAGCCCTCTGAGCCTTCTGCCACCAGCTCTAACACCACTTTGCTGATCCAAACTGACAATCAGGTTGCAATGCTCTATGTGAACAAACAGGAGGGAACAGGGTCGTAGCCCCCCTCTACCAGGAAACAGCAGCCCTCTGCTCCTATGCTGCATGCAGAGGGATGATCCAAGGGTGGTATACCTCCCGGGCCAGGACAATGCCCTAGTGGACAAACTGAGCAGGGTCCTCCAGCCACACATCGTGGCACCTGGATCCAGTGGTAGTCTCATGGCTGTTTCGTCTCTGGGGCGTCCCCTCGATGGACCTGTTCACCAGTCCGGACAACATGCAGTTGCCCTGATTCTGCTCGCGCCAGCCGCACCTGTCCTGGGTGGCAGCGGATGCATTTCTCATCCCGAAGACAGAAGGCCTCATGTATGCCTTCCCACCGACATCACTGGTAGCCAAGATACTATTCAAGATCCAGCACGATAGAGAATCCCTAATGCTGATAGCCCCTCTGTGGCCAAGGCAGTCCTGGTTCCCACTGCTCCTTTCCCTATCGGTGGCATCGCCGATTCCCCTGGGCCAAGCTCCAGGGCTATTCTCACAGAAGCAGGGCTCTCTCCTACACCCCAAAATGGGGTCCCTCTCATTCATGGCTTGGCTGCTGAAAGGGTAGCGTTGGCTCCATTCAACCTCCCACAGGACATGGAAGAGATTCTTCTGGCCACTCATGCCTCCACAAGAAGGGTGTACACCTTCAAGGGGCGCCGATTCTCGGTGTGGTGTGCAGAAAGGCTGGCAAACCCATTTTCCTGCTTAGTACTAGTGGTGCTCCAATATCTGCTTTACCTATCGCAGGTGGGACTGCAGTCCTATTCAGTCAGAGTACACCTGAGCGCCATCACAGCACATCAGCATTCCATTGACGGAAAACCTCTCTCAGCTCAGCCCCTTGTGTCCTGATTCCTGCAGGGCCTCATGTTATCCAAAACCCCCATCTGCCATCCATCGGCAGAGTAAGATCTCAATGTGGTGCTCTCACAGCTCACTGAGCCTCTGGCTACCTGCCACCTCTGGTACTTCTCCTGGAAGGTTGCCTTCCTGGTAGCACTTACATCAGCATGCAGAGACAGCAAGCTCCAAACTCTGATGGCGGAACTGACCTACACCAGGTTCTACAAGAACAGGGTGGTGCTCCGCACACACCTCAAACTTCTGCTGAAGGTGGTGTCCCCTTTCCATCTCAACCAGGAGGTAGTACTTCCCATCTTCTTTCCGAGGCCTGATGTCGGTAGATTATTCTCCACAATCTGGATTTTAAGAGAGCACTGTCCTTTTACCTGCAATGGACTCAGGGCCACCACAAAGCACCACAGCTTTTCATATCTTATGATCCCAGCTGTCTTGGGCTCCTAATGACTAAGCAAACTCTGTCCACTTGGGTGGCAGACTGCAATACCTTTGCCTACAAGCAAGCAGAGATCTCACTGGACCAGAGGGTCACGGCACACCATGTCAGGGCCATGGCTACTTCCATGGCAAATCTGCGTTCCATCCCCATGACGGAAATCTGCTGGGTCACCACCTGGCCTTCAGTCCATACCTTTGCAGTTCACTTCTGCTTGGAGAGGGAGTTCCGACGGGACAGCGCCTTCAGCCAGGCCATACTCCATAATCTCTTCGGGGTGTAGGCAGTACTTGCCCTCTGACCCTCATGTGTTCAGTCTGCCAGAGTGCTGGTTCCTGGCTGGACACCTGGGTCTTGCGAGAGTCTCTCAATAGGGATTCAGCTGCTGCTGATCACAGCTCATCCTTACATGTCGCCATGGCATTTTTACAGGCTCTCAGTAGCCTGTAGCTGGGGAGTCCCTTATGTGAGGACTGACTTCCTGCTTGTTCCTGGAGAAAGCATAGTTACTCACCTGTAACAGGTGTTCTCCAGGAACAGCAGGAATCAGTCCTCACAATCCTCTCTCCTCGCCTTGGATTTGCTTCTTTACCATATTTTATTTTTGCTGTCTTAGCCTATGTCATTAGACTGAGGCAAGATAGCACCCTTGGGTGGGAAGTGGACCACACATGCGTGGTGCATCTCCCAAAGGCTTTCTTTGAAAGCTGGGGAGATGCTTCTTCACGGGCTCCGTTGGCGCTGACATCACCCATATGTGAGATCCGATTCCTACTGTCTCCAGAGAACATTTATTATAAGTGAGTAACTACACTTTCCTGTCACATTATAAACTTTAAATATCTACAGCCTGATCACCAATAGGGCTCAATAAATACATGTTCTTTCGGTCACATTATAAACACTTACAGCCTGATCACCCTCTGATCAACCATCCATCCCTTCCCCCTCCCCTCTTGTCTATGCAATGCTGTATAGATTCCTGTATATGTTTTGGTATCAACATCTTTTGCGCATACTCTCCTGACCTAAGGAATAAGGTTTTCTCTGTGAACAAGCAGGAAATAAGCCCTCATGCATGGGTGATGTCACCGACGGAGCCCCACACAGAATGCTCCCCAGCTTAAAGGAGGTTTTTAGGAGGTACACCGTGCATGCACACCTGCCTTCCCGCCCACCACAGTGCCATATTCTCCAGTCTTCTTTTTTCTGTGGAACCCTTAGGATGTGTTCCTGCAGTCTGAAATGTTTTCTATCTGGTGCTTGTGGCCAGGTTTTTTTTCTCCATTTCTTTTCCACCTATCATAGGTTAGACATTTTTTCCTTTTTGTTTTTTTTTTTGTATATATTCTACGCTTTTTGTGTATTTTCCCCCCTTCGGGGTGGTTTTCCGACACACAGCAGTTTTTCAGTTGGACTTTGCCAAGGTCGTGTTTTTCAGCGCATTTCTTAATGCCTCTAGCATTAAAGCTAGTGGCTTTAAGAAATGCGCTGTGGCAAGACCATTTCTGCCACTGACTGACATAATTGGTGTTTGCAATGCCTTGGGCCTGATCATGAGCTGGCATCCTGTGAGCTCTGCTTGCAGATGATGCACTGAGGGATGAAGGGTTGGGAAAAGCAGAAGGAGCCCATCTTCGGCTCATCTGATTCAGCACCCTCAGCCACGATCCCCTCATCTACGCCTGCAAAAGGTCCTGAGGCGGCAAAGGGGAAGGAGCAGTGTGTTCATTTGGAGCAGAGGGGCCCAAGAAGTTAGGGGAGACTCCTGCAGAGACCCCATTAACATTGAAAGGTGAGCACTGGGAGAATTTTCAGGTGCAGCGTCAAAACAGCCTTCTCAACAAGATGTGGAGAGCGATGGCCGGGAGTAGCCGGCCAAGCTTCTCTTGTGGGAGGACCTGACCTGGATGGCGGAATCCACTCCCAGTGCCCAGGAGGTTATCCAGATGTCTCTTAATGCACCTATCATCATGGAGTCTCAGCCTGAGGTGTCCACATCAATGACTGTTGGGATCGGCCCCCTCGCAGATGGTAGCTGTGGAGGAATGCCTGCAAGCCCTAGAAGCACACTTGGAAACAGTAGAAGCCTTGTGGAATGCAGGGTTTGCATCATGGAGTGCGTGGTCACCGCACCCCTTCCAGCCTATCCTGAAGACCATTCCCTGCCCACTGACATAGGGGCATTGGGTGGGATATCGTTATTGACTCTGGTTTCTGGAGCCATCTCTCTCTCCAATGTGTCGAAGTCCAAGGTCCAGGGACATTGTGCCACCTAGCATGCCAATGGCAATGGCCATGGATGGCCTCCCTCTCCTGCCACATAGCTAGCAGGAGGAGGAGACTCAGCACTATTTTGACTTCCTCTCAGAATCCAAATCAGAATGGGAGACTGAGAGGAAGTCTCAGACCTCCCATTGTGAGTGGCGTAACTTGCCCCAGAGGACATGTCCTTCCAGGACTTCATTAGGGACATGGTCAAAGCCATCTCCTTTCCTCTGGAATCGAAGGAGCAACCCAGGATGGAGGAACTGGAATTACTCCAGTACCCCTCAACCCCCGGGAGGTGATGACAGTTCCTGTCAACCATGTCCTGCAGCAGCTGCTGCTCCGGCTGTGGGAGGTGCCACTCATGCTTTCAGTCATCAGTCACCAGCTTAATTCCCTGTACCGGGTCCAGAAGGCCCTGGGGGTTCAGAAGCCTCAGTTGCCCCACAATTCCATTGTGGTGGAGTCGGCTTTGAAGCATGCAAAGAGTGCTAAGACGCACTCCTCGGTCCTGCCGAATCATTAGGCTCATACCCTGGACTCCTTTGGGGAAAAGTGCTTCCAGGCTAATTGTTAGGATTCTGGCTTGTTGTTGTTAAGTGCCGTCGAGTTGGTGTCGACTCATGGCGACCCTCTGGATAGTTGTCCTAAATTGTGTTCGGTCTTCAGTCAGGCGGCTCATTGTTGACAGACTGGTACCCGTCGCTGCTGTGTGACTATCCATTGGGTTTTCATGGCAAGATACAGAAGTAGATTGCCGGGCCTTTCCTCCGCGCAGTTTAAGTTTAGTGTTGTTGCCGTTGTCACAGAAATGTGATCCTCCACTGTCAACACTATCCCATTCTGCTGCTGCCCAGATGGGTGGTTTGTCTTGGTCTGGCACCTAAGCTGAGACCTGTCCATCTTGGGAGACCTTGCCAGTAGTTAAACTACCGATAGCTTAGCTCTCATCATCACTGATGCACACAAGCCCTCACAGCATGACAAGCTGCAAACCAACCTATATGAGCATGTTTCTCAAGGATGTCATGTTTTACCTGGAGGACTTTGCTGCCCTTGTTCCCCACGACCGTTGTGAGACCTTTCAGGGCCTAGTGGCTACGGCAAGGATTGCTCAAAGTTCAGGGTGTGGGGCACTTGTGACACCTTTGAATCCACTGGCAGAGTAGTGGCAATGGACATCGCTGCCTGCTGGATGGCGTGGCCACAGTCTTCAGACCTGGAGCAGTGGGTCCAGGACAAAATCACCAACATCCCCTGCTGGGGTGAGAACCTCTTTGGCAAACCCATGGAGGAGAAAGCCGAGGAGCTGGAGAAGGAAGAGGTGATTCTCACTAGGCTCTCCAGAAAAGACAATGGACCCTGTGATAAAGAAATATCAGTCCAGAAAGGCCTTCTATCTACACCCGAACCAATATTTCCTGGCACAGCCTCCCCACCTGCAGTGGAGGGAGAAGATCCCGAAGGCACAACCCACCCCTCAGCCCAAGATGGGTGTGGGATTTTGGCGGGCTCCTCAGGAGCATAGCCAGCTGATTGTTGTCCATTGAGGTTCCTCCACAGGTCGGGGGGGGGGGTGGTAGCTCATCCACTTTGCCCATTGGCAGTCCCTCATCACCTTGGACACCTGGGTGCTGCAGATTGTCCAAAGTGGATATCGACTGCACTTAACCAGCTGCCACGTCCATACAACCCCAGGAAGTACCCCATGGGCCCTGTGCACCGGAGCCTGCTGCAGACCGAAGTCGAGGTGCTGCTGTCTGACCTCACCTTTGAGCCAGTCCCCCCAACTCAGAACGAGTAGGGCTTCTACTCCAGGTACTTTCTGGTCCCCAAAAAGACCAGTGGGTCCCGTCCTATTCTGGATCTTCAAAATCTCCATCCTGGTGTGCGAAACTGCTAGGTACGTATGACCTAGATTGGCCACTGTTGGAAACAGAATACTGGGCTTGATGGACCTTGGTCTGACCCATTATGGCATATCTTATGTTCTTATGGGAACACTGTTCCCATACCTTATACAGGATGATTGGCAATGCTCCTTGGATCTGAAAGATGTGCATACATATATTCTGATTGACCCGCATCACAAGCAATACCTTTTGGTTTGTACTGGGTGGCCGGCACTATCAATAACTAGTGCTCCCCTTTGGGTTGGCTGCGGATCCGGGGGATCTTTGTCTTTCCATACCTGGATGACTGGCGTATCAAGGGTCCCACGCCAGCCAGCATTCAGCAATCCGCCGTGCTCACAATTGAATTGCTCGAGGGTCTCAGATTCGTGGTTAACTACCCAAAGTCCCACCTCCAACCGACACAGCAGCTGGAGTTCCTCAGGACCCTCCTCAATACCACTCGGGCTCGGGCCTTTCTGCTGGCAGACTGCAGCACCTCATCAAGGTGGTGGGCGCATTGCAACGCCAGCACCACACCATGGCCCGCAGGCTGTTGAGAGCCCTCAGACACATGGCTGCCACGGTGCATATCACTCCTCATGCTCACCTCTCCATGCAGCAGACCCAGTGGACCTTATGCACCCAATAGAAGCAGGCATTGGGCTGTTTGTGGAACAGGATAGTGATCATTGTACCACTGACGCAGTCCCTGGCATGGTGTCTCTAGCCAGACAACCTGCTTCAGGGCCTCCCTTTCCAGCCAACGACCCTCCCCCCCCCCCCCCCAGATACGGCTGGGGTGAACACCTGGATGGCCTAAGCATCTAGGGGCTGTGGTCCAAGCAGGAGAGTCTCCATCAGATCAACTTCCTCGAGCTTCGGGCCTTAGCAAATCAGGTGGTCCTGATTCAAACAGACAACCAGGTGATGGTGATCTATGTGAACAAGCAGGGGGCAAGGGATCATGCCTGCTATGTTGGGAGGCTGTTTGCCTCTGGAAATTCACCCTGCTCTATGGCATGGACCTCAGTGCAACTTATCTGCCTGGCCAGCTCAATGGTCCGGTGGATTGCCTCAGCCAGATGCTTCAACCATATGAGTGGACCCTCAAGAGGGAGATAGTGGACTGGATCTTTCGGGAGTGGGCTACCCTGGTGGTGGATCTTTTCGCTATGATGCTCGGTTCTGCTCTTGGAGGCCGGCCAATGGTTGGCTGGCTTCGGATGCCTTCCTTCTCCACTGGGGGGAGGGCCTGCTGTATGCCTACCCCCTAATGCCACTTGTGGTGAAAACTCTCCTGAAGCTCCAGGAAGAAAGGGACACTATGATTCTCATCGCCCCTTATTGGCCTTGGTGGCCCTGGTTCCCTCTGCTGCTGCAGCTCTTGCTGAGGGAGCTTCTTCACCTGGGCTCTGACCCAGACCTCATCTCATAGGAGGGTGACTCCTTTCTGTACCCCAGCGTCCACTACCTTGCACTCACAGCATGGATGTTGAGAGGGTAGTCCTCACAGAGCTTGATCTTCCTGAGGGCATTATCAACATCCTGCTGGCATCCCAGAAGGACTTGACACACAAGGCCTACGGGCTCAAGTGTTGGCATTTTGCCAGCTAGTGCATAGGACTGGCTGCTGGAGTACCTCTTGGACTTTCTGACTCCGGGCTGAAGTCTAACTCAGTGCAAGTTCATCTCAGAGCAAATGGGGTGTACCATCACGGCTGTGGGGGAAAGACCATTTTGGCCCAGCCTCTGGTGGCCCGGTTCATGAGGGCCCTGCTCCTCTCGAAGCCCCCGCTCAAGCCCCCTACAGTTTCTTGGAACCTCAGTGTGGTCCTTGGTCAGCTGATGTTGGTTCCTTTTGAGCCACTGGACTCATGCCTATTGACATCCTTGACCTGGAAGGTCATCTTCCTCGTGGTCGTCACTTTGGCGCAACACGTCAGTGAGCTCCACACTCTGGTTGCTAACCCTTCATATGCCGTGTTTCATCAGAACCGGGTGGTAAGGTATACACACCCCCGCTTTCTATCAAAGGTGGTCTCGGCGTTCCACCTTAACCAGTCCATTGTTCTTCTGATGTTGTTTTCCTGGCCTCACGTGAATGATGGTGAGGCGGCCTTGCACACGCTGGACTGTAAGTGCGTGTTGGCCTTCTCTCTGGAGCAGAAGAAGGCACACCATTGATCCAACCAGCTGTTGTCTCCTTCGACTCCAGTAGGCTGGGCGTCACTGTCTCAAAGCATACGCTATCCCTGTGGCTAGCGGACTGCATCACTCATGCGTATTCTCTAGCTGGGTTGAGCCTTGAGGGCCATGTCACGGCTCATAATGTCCATGTGATGGCTACATTGGTGGCCATCCTCCATTCTGTGTCTGCAGAGGAAATCTGCAGGGCTGCAATGTGGTCTTTGGTCCATACCTTTGCAGTCCACTACTGTCTGGATGGGGATTCCCAAAGGGACAGCAGTTTTGACCAGGCCATACTCTGGCATATCTTTGGGTCTTAGAATCAACTCCTACACATCAGCCCTTCTGTCCATCAGGCTACCTGCTCAAAATCCCCTCAGGTCAATGTCTGCTGAGGATAGTGAATCAGATGATCCCTTGGTGGGACTTCCCGACTTCTCCAGTTCTAGTTGCCTGATTGGGCTGCTTATCTCCTCAGGTTCCAGTAGCCTGTATGTGAGGACTTATTTCCTGGCTTGTTCACGGAGAAAGTGTAGTTACTCATCTGTAGCAGGTGTTCTCAATGAACAGCAGGAATAAGTCCTCACACCTCCCCAGGGAGTTGCCTTTTTGGCTCCTGCTATGTTATTGTACTGGAGAATATGACACCGTGGCAGGTGGGAAGGCAGACATTATTGTGTTAATTATCAAAATCTCAGGGGGGAAGAACTTAAGGCTGATGATTGGCCTTCAGCACTCAATACCTTTGCACCAGCCCTATTAATAATGCAGGACTATAAATGCAAATTTCAGAAAGGTTTGGGTGGGAGTTACTCTGAACAGGATCAGTCATGCACATGTATGAGAATGATGGTCTGACTTTGCTGAGATAGGCCATTCCAGTCATCCATCCTTTTGTTTACCAGGTGAGAGATTATGGGATTTATAATCAAGCTTGTCCTATTGGAAACAAGATTACAAATACCAAAATCTTAAACTAACATAACCTGGAGCTAACAAGTCCTGCTGCCCTTCCTTCAGCATTTCTGAGACTATAGGATGGGCTTATAGAAGGGCAGGGCTGATGGTGTATTGTAGTTAGAGTATAAAACTGTGAACCTGGAGACCTTGGTTTAATTCTTCTATCTGTCATTTATTATGTGGTCTATAGCAAGTCAAGTGCTCCTTTCAGGACTTAGACAAGGAGCTGATGTACAAACAGGAAAAAAATTTTGCCAAGGCCATACTTAGCACTAATGACCCTATTAGCCCATGCGATAAAAGTTCCTCACCATGCATTAAGTTCATTTGCAATTACTACAGGTGCACTTAATGACACTTAGGGGTATGTTTACTAAATGGTAGTAGCGGACTCCGTGCTATATTGGAGCCGCAGCCCCATTGAAATCAATGGGGTTGCGGCTCCAATATCACATGGAGTCATTAAGTGCCGTTTCAGTAGAATGTAAAGGATGAAAGCCAGACTGTAAAGGACCCAGGAGGGCATGAGAGGAGGTATGTTAGCGGTAGATCAACTAAGGGGTATGTTTACTATATTGGAGCCGCAGCCCCATTGAAATCAATGGGGTTGCGGCGCCAATATCACATGGAGTCCGCTACCGCCATTTAGTAAACATACCCCTTAGTTGATCTACCGCTAACATACCTCCTCTCATGCCCTCCTGGGTCCTTTACAGTCTGGCTTTCATCCTTTACATTCTACTGAAACGGCTCTTATCAAAGTCTCCAGTGACTTGTTCCTGGCAAAATCCAAGGGCCTGTACTCTGTCCTCATCCTTCTTAATCTCTCTGCTACTTTCGACACTGTTGATCACAACCTTCTCCTCGATACCCTGTCCTTGCTTGGCTTTAAGGGCTCTGTACTATCCTGGTTCTCCTCCTATCTCTCCCATCGCTCCTTCAGTGTGTGTTCTAGTGGCTCCTCCTCCTCTGTTACCCCGCTCCCAGTGGTTGTACCCCAAGGATCTGTCTTGGGTCCGCTCCTTTTCTCTCTATATACCCGGTGCCTTGGTGCGCTTATCTCTTCCCATGGCTTTCAGTACCATCTGTATGCTGATGACTCCCAGATCAACCTCTCTATGCCTGAACTCTCTCCGGCAATCCAGACCCGGATCTCTGCCTGCCTGGATGTCTCACAGCCGCTTGAAATTGAACATGGCCAAGACTGAACTTATCTTCCCCCCTAAAACATCCCCTCCTCCTCCTCCTTTCTCAGTCTCTGTGGATGGCTCTGTACTCTTTCCTGTTTCCTCAGCCTGCAATCTGTGGGTTATCTTTGACTCCTCTCTCTCTTTCTCCATGCATGTTGTCAGACGGCTGCCTGGGTGAGAATCTTCACAGTCTTGACAAGTGCATATCTCTATATGATTTGCAAGGTATTGTGGACAATGTAGTTCATTCACACCAGACACAGCTGCTGACAATAATTTAGTTGTGCTCTTGGGTAAAGCCAATAAGATATTTATTTATGGGGTTATTTCTCCCAACACAGATATGCTTGGTAGCACATAAATTAGGTTACTTGCTTTCAGTGTTAACTTGGAAAAACAAAGTCAAAATCAGGAAAACAACAAATGAAAAGCCACAAAGCAAGAAACAAACTGTTCTTTTCAGGTTAACTTCTGATTACTTCCCACATAGATACAGAAGTGATTCTCTCCTAGCTCACAAGCAATTAGGTAAGGCTTAATTGCTAGCAGTTATCCAGCTGAAACCCCTTTAGCTGGCTTGCTTTCTACTGTGTGGGTCAAATCCTGCTTCAGGAGCTTTTCTGAGTAGATTAAAGAACAATTTTGTATTTCTTTGTGATGGTTGCTGTACTTTATAACAGAAAGTTACCAACGGAGTTTAGATAAAGAGCAGTCCATATAAACAGGATCCTCATCTGCTATTATTCCCCCATCTTCAACAAGCATAGGTTCAATATCATGGATTGGCACAGATGAATCTCTCAATGGAGCAGTTTCAGGAGAATACTTGTTTCCCTGCTGTCTTTCAAGGTTATAGCTAGGGCATAGATCAGTGTTCATACCTGAGCTTCCATTGCTGCTAGAGTTCCTCTCTATATAGCCTGGCCAGTATGTAGTCCAGTTCTTATATCCAGCCTTCCAATCCAGATCCCTGGACACTGGATCTCTCTTCACATACCTTCTGGCACGGGTCTTAGGGTCCCTTCCACGTGCAGCCGTCTCCCTCACAGGTAGCCTCTGGTGATTCCTAGCTCTGCAGCACCATTCCTCTGGCTTTCCCTAGTCCAATGGTGTATGCTGGCCATTGGAATACCTCCCAGTATACGTACTGCTTTGGACTCTTCTAGACCTCTCAAAGGCTTTTCTCCTCTTTCTTCCAGAGGGTTTCTTTGCCTCTCTGTCTGTCCGGTTTGGCTTCTGCTTCTGATGATCCTTCAGATGAAACTGATGATCATTCTCTGGCTGATTCTCAGGATAATGAGGACCATGAAGATGGTCATCTGTAGAATAAACTCTACTCTTATTCTGCTTAGATGAGTGCTCCTCCCTAACACAGCGCAGCTGTGCTGAATCAGGCCCTGCCCTTTGAGATGAGTGCTTAGGGATTACCTCATAGCCCTCCTGATTGAACACACGTTTCCCCACTTCAGCTCCTCTAATGGCTGTTGGAAACCTGGTGCATTCTGGGACTGGTAGTCTTTTATGGGAAAATTCTGTTTTCTTATTTCTACCAGAACTGACAGGTTGCTTTTTCAGAGTCACTTCACCTTTTCTATAGCTCCTTCCTGAGCTATGATAAGCTTCCTTATCACATACCCCCCTGCTTAAGTTATTACGGACTGGTGTCACTGGTGAAACTTCTTCTCTACAGTCCGTAATACGGGAAAGGGCATCCGCATTCTTGTGTAACTTCCCAGCACGATGTTCAACTTGAAAATCAAATGCCTGTAAGGCCATGTACCAGCGTGTCAACCTGGCATTGTGGTTCTTCATTTGCTGCAACCACTTAAGTGGGGCATGGTCCGTGACCAACTGGAACTTTCTCCCTGTAAGGTAAAACCTTAACGCCTCCACTGACCACTTGATAGCTAAACATTCTTTTTCTATTGTGGAATACTTTTGTTCAGCCTGTGACAACTTCCTGCTCAGGTACATCACAGGATGCTCCTCCCCATCATGACACTGGGATAGAACCGCTCCTAGCCCTACATCCGATGCATCGGTTTGAACCAGAAAGGGTTTCTTGAAGTCCACCCCTTTCAGTACCGGTCCTGTACACAATTTTCCTTTTAAGACTGAAAACGCTTTTTCAGCTTCAGGTGTCCACTTTAGCTGGTTTGGACAATTCTTCCGCAGCATATCCGTGAAAATTGCACTTTTCTCTGCGAATTGCGGTATAAACCTGCGGTAGTATCCAATAAGTCCTAAGAAACTTCTTAGTTGTTTCTTTGTTGTTGGAGGAGGAAAATTCCTGATGCTATCTACTTTACTCATTAGAGGTTTAATTTTTCCTCTTCCCACTAGGTGGCCCAGGTATTTTACCTCCCTATTTGCAAAGGCACACTTCTTTGGGTTTAAAGTGATTCCCGCTTGCTTCATGGAGCACAAGACTGCCCTGATCCTCTTTAGATGCTCCGCCCAGGTGTTACTATGGATTATGACATCATCCATATATGCAAAAGCATAATTTTGATGGGGTCGAAGTACCTGATCCACTAACCTTTGGCAGGTAGCCGCTGCTCCATGCAGTCCGAAAGGCATCCTCTTGAACTGGAAAAGGCCAACGGGGGTGCTGAACGCAGTCTTCGGCTTCGACTCCCTGGTGAGAGGGATTTGCCAATATCCTTTTGTCATATCAAGGGTGGTTAAGTATTGAGCCTGTCCCAGCTAGTCCAACAGCTCTTCAATTCTTGGCATTGGATATGCATCAAAAACTGATATGGCGTTTACCTGCCGGAAGTCAATACAAAATCTTAAAGATCCATCAGGCTTCGGCACCAGGACTATGGGGCTATTCCAGGGACTCTTTGACTCCTCTATTACTCCCATGTCCAACATCTCCTGGACTTGTGCCACTACTTCCTGTCTCTTGGCTTCAGGCAAGCGGTATGGCCTTTGACGAACTAATTTCCCAGGTGGAGTTATTATTTCATGGGCAACCAAATGTGTCTCCCCAGGTATGGGTGTCAACACATCTGGGAATTCTTTAAGCAATTTCCTAATTTCTTCCTGTTGTACCACTGTCAGGTCCTCACCTATTTGGGGTTCTGATTTTTCTTTACAATCAGATACCTGGGGTCCCAAATCTTCCTCTTCATTCACCTCCCTCTCTCGGGCACAGGTGGCAGCTAGGCTTTTAACCCCTTTGACATCAGTAGAACCAAAGCCTTTGGTTCCACGTTCAGAATTCTCCAGGGATGTGACCTCCTCCACAGGTGGAAAACCCAGCCTCTCACAGATCAATTGGGCAATTCTGTCTCCTGTCTTCACGTGATAATCATTCTGTCCAAAATTAAACAACAGAACTTTAATATTGCCCCTGTAATCGGGATCAATTACTCCCGCACCCACATCGATGAAATATTTAAGGGCTAATCCGGACCTTGGGGCTACTCTCCCATAGCATCCAATAGGTATTTCCACTTGGAGACCGGTGTCAACCAGGGCTCTCCCTTGGCTAGGTACAGTCACATTTTCTATGCTGCACATGTCAAACCCAGCAGCTTGAGGGGTTGCCCGCTTAGGAGCTTGGGCCTTCTCTGTGACCCTATGGTACTTTAGGACGAATGTCTGCTTTGGGGTAGCTTGGTCTTCTGGACGCTTAACCATCTTTTTAGCTGGGGTCTGAGGACTTCCAAATAAAGGCCCGGGAGCTATTACCATTAAACCTTCTCCCTCCTTCTTTCCTAGTCCTTCCACTAGACCCTGCTTAAATCTTGGCCAGTCTCTTCCTAGAACCAAATCAAAGGGTAGCCTAGGCACCACTGCTAACAGGACTTCCTCTTGTCCCCCCAGGCACTTAACCTTTAGCCTATAGGTGGGATATGATGTTGCAGCACCATGAATGCATCTGATGTGAACTTGGCTTTCAGGGGTTTTAGGCACAAATCCTTCTTGGGCCTCTATCCTCTTCCAAAGCCTTTTTGACATCATACTCTGGTCTGCCCCAGAGTCTAACAAAGCATTTGTGGTAATTCCTTGCACATCAACCATCAAAAGAAATCCTTCTTTGGGCTGTTTTAAATCCACACCCACTAAGCTAGTGTGTGTCTGGCATCTCTTTTCTAAATGTCCCCATTTTCCACATTTGAAACATTTCTTTCTATTCCACTGTGTCATCTGGTTTGATACAGTACATTCATTTTCAGAAACATTTTTAATTATTTTCTTTTCTGATACAGCACATCTAGCCTCAGCACCAATCTTCAGAGGGCCACCCATTCTATGGCAAGCCTGCGTGGCTTCAAGAATCTCTCTGCTAGCATGGTTGCCTCTCCAAGATTTTGGCAATTTTGCTGTATAAGGAAAGTGTGCAAATCTTTAGGCACCCCAGACATAAATTGTTCCAGCATTATAATGTCTAATAACATTTCTACCGTCTTTTGCTCAGGCTCCAACCATTTTACAGCTAAACTTCTGATTCTCTGACTCAGAGCCCTGGGTGTCTCACCCACTCTCAATGTAGTAGCTCTAAACATTCGCCTATACTCTGAAATAGACAACCCTAGGCGATCTCTAATAGCAGCCTTTACATCCTTATAATTCAAAGCCTGGGCTGCTGGCATTGCTCTGTAAGCTGCAAGCGCCTCTCCAGTTAATGAGGCTGCCAGCCTTACTGCCTACTGGGTCTCTGGCCATGCTAATGCTTGTGCCACTCTTTCAAAAGACTCTAGAAAATCATCAACATTATCATCTGGAGTTAGCTTCCCAAAACTAAATGCCCCAATCCCTTGATTGAGTCCCACACTGTCCACATGTGGTGTACCAGTATTTACTGCTGGTCTTGCATCTGTTCCACTTTGGTTCCGCAGCTGAACTAGGGCTTGCACCAGATCAAGCACTGGCTTCTGCTGGTCCATTAAGGCTTTCATAGCAGTGTCCTGTGCTTGCTGCGATAGCTCCTGTTGCCTGCTAAACTGGGCTGCCATCCAATCAGCTAGTTCCCTTGGATCCATCTTGATCCCTGCAAGAAACAAAGAAAAAAAAAAACAAAGTGCACCACCTTCCAAACAGGTGTGTTTTTTTCTACTTTTTTTTTTTTCCAATTACCCCTGTGCTTACTCCCATACACCACTAGACATGCCCAGGTACTTATTACCTTGTGCTAGTGATGAATCCAGCTCTGCACAGGGTCTTTTCCTCCTGGGACATCCACTTCTCCTCCAAAGTGCAGTTGAGGGAAAATCTTTTTTTCCAGCTTTAAACTTGAACTGTAGTTGTAATCCTCAGCAAGTAAATCCCCTTTGTGCAAAAGGAATCCGAAAAACTACGCCATTTGTCAGACGGCTGCCTGGGTGAGTATCTTCACAGTCTTGACAAGTGCATATCTCTATATGATTTGCAAGGTATTGTGGACAATGTAGTTCATTCACACCAGACACAGCTGCTGACAATAATTTAGTTGTGCTCTTGGGTAAAGCCAATAAGATATTTATTTATGGGGTTATTTCTCCCAACACAGATATGCTTGGTAGCACATAAATTAGGTTACTTGCTTTCAGTGTTAACTTGGAAAAACAAAGTCAAAATCAGGAAAACAACAAATGAAAAGCCACAAAGCAAGAAACAAACTGTTCTTTTCAGGTTAACTTCTGATTACTTCCCACATAGATACAGAAGTGATTCTCTCCTAGCTCACAAGCAATTAGGTAAGGCTTAATTGCTAGCAGTTATCCAGCTGAAACCCCTTAGCTGGCTTGCTTTCTACTGTGTGGGTCAAATCCTGCTTCAGGAGCTTTTCTGAGTAGATTAAAGAACAAATTTGTATTTCTTTGTGATGGTTGCTGTACTTTATAACAGAAAGTTACCAACGGAGTTTAGATAAAGAGCAGTCCATATAAACAGGATCCTCATCTGCTATTATTCCCCCATCTTCAACAAGCATAGGTTCAATATCATGGATTGGCACAGATGAATCTCTCAATGGAGCAGTTTCAGGAGAATACTTGTTTCCCTGCTGTCTTTCAAGGTTATAGCTAGGGCATAGATCAGTGTTCATACCTGAGCTTCCATTGCTGCTAGAGTTCCTCTCTATATAGCCTGGCCAGTATGTAGTCCAGTTCTTATGTTCAGACTTCCAATCCAGATCCCTGGACACTGGATCTCTCTTCACATACCTTCTGGCACGGGTCTTAGGGTCCCTTCCACGTGCAGCCGTCTCCCTCACAGGTAGCCTCTGGTGATTCCTAGCTCTGCAGCACCATTCCTGTGGCTTTCCCTAGTCCAATGGTATATGCTGGCCCTTGGAATACCTCCCAGTATACGTACTGCTTTGGACTCTTCTAGACCTCTCAAAGGCTTTTCTCCTCTTTCTTCCAGAGGGTTTCTTTGCCTCTCTGTCTGTCCGGTTTGGCTTCTGCTTCTGATGATCCTTCAGATGAAACTGATGATCATTCTCTGGCTGATTCTCAGGATAATGAGGACCATGAAGATGGTCATCTGTAGAATAAACTCTACTCTTATTCTGCTTAGATGAGGGCTCCTCCCTAACACAGCGCAGCTGTGCTGAATCAGGCCCTGCCCTTTGAGATGAGTGCTTAGGGATTACCTCATAGCCCTCCTGATTGAACACACGTTTCCCCACTTCAGCTCCTCTAATGGCTGTTGGAAACCTGGTGCATTCTGGGACTGGTAGTCTTTTATGGGAAAATTCTGTTTTCTTATTTCTACCAGAACTGACAGGTTGCTTTTTCAGAGTCACTTCACCTTTTCTATAGCTCCTTCCTGAGCTATGATAAGCTTCCTTATCACAATGTCCATCTTGTAGCTAAGACCTGACGTTTCTTTCTCTATAACATTAGCAAAATCCGCCCTTCCTCTCTGAGCACTCTACTAAAATGCTCATCCACTCCTTAATCACCTCCCGTCTTGACTACTGTAACCTACTCCTTGCTGGTCTCCCTCTGAATCATCTCTCTCCCCTTCAATCTGTCCAGCACTCTGCTGCAAGACTAATCTTCCGCCTGCCTCGTCATGCCCATATTACTCCTCTTCTCAGGTCACTTCATTGGCTCCCTATCCCTTTCCGCATCCAGTTCAAACTTCTCCTGCTGACCTATAAATGCATTCACTCTGCGGCTCCTCAGTATCTTTCTTCTCTTGTCTCCCCTTACAACCCCCCTCGGGACCTCAGCTCTTCTAGCCAACTGCTTCTTTCTGTGCCCTTCTCTCGTACTGCTGACTCCAGACTTCGCTACTTTCACCTTGCTGCACCCTACGCCTGGAATAATCTACCTGTGTCTGTACAACAGGCACCTTCTCTAACCCTCTTCAAATCCAGGTTGAAAGCTCACCTCTTCACTAACGCTTTTGAATCCTGACTCTCCTAATCTCCTTTCCTTCCCTTGTTTTACCTCTGTTTACACCTCTGTGTTTTGTTTTTGACTAGATTATAAGCTCTGATGAGCAGGGATTGTCTCTTTTATGTCTGTGCAGTGCTGTGTACGACTGATAGCGCTATACAAATGCTTAGTAGTAGTAGTAGTTGCAACACTGATCACGTACAGTAAGTACCGTAGACTGACTGCAATATCCAGTACCTGCCCCTTTTTCCAGGCATAACCCATCCAGTCCCCAGCCTTTCCCACGTGCATCCTTACCATATGTTAATTTTCACACCAATGCAATAACAGCTACTGATGGCTTGCGCTAACAGTTACTGCATGCTAAAACATGCATTAACCACATAGTGCACCTTTGTATAAGGGCCTCCTAATATTGAGTAGCCTAGTGGTTAGGACAACAGCCTGCTACTTGAGAGATCAGTGTTTGATTCCCACTGGCACTCCATGTGACTTTGGCCAAGTCACTTTACACTCCATTGTCTTGGAAGAAAAGGCCTGGCAACCTACTTCTGGTCATATCTTGCCAGGAAAATCCAGGGGCTGCTGAGTTGCCAGGAGTCAACATTGACTTGATGGTAATTAAAAAAAAAAAAAATAGTACACAGTCTTTTAATAGCATATGGACAGTAATTTTCTATCAGGGAAGGTACACTGGTACATACAAAGCTACCATTTTATAAAGGCAATATGCGTGTTTAAGTGCCTTTATAAAGCAGCCTCTCTAAAAACCTGTGCAGGAATAATTTTGTCCATGTATGTACTGGTAGAAATCTGCGTAAGTGCCAATCTGCCCTGCAAAAGCTTATACATATAACACATAAAGGTAGGCGCTATTGGGCTGATATATAAACAGCATGGTCAGCATTGTTTTTAAATACCAGCCATGATGATTAAATTATGATTGTATGTTCAGTGCCTTTGTCCAGATTGCAACTGGCACTGAGTATAGCAGCAATATTCAGTCCACTATCCAAATAACTTCGACTGTTTTTTTGCATAAAGTTATCCGAATAGCAGACTAAAGGGTATGTTTACTAAACCGTCTTAATGTTACCTGCGCTAGTTGCAGCGATAACGTGAGGAATGCCATATAAGGTAGTGGACGTTTATGCGGTAAGGTAGCAATGGCAGCTCATCGTGCGATAGAGGGCGCCTTGCTGTTATCGTGCTATAGAGGGCGCAGTGGTGCGTTATCGCACATTAACCTTAATTTCATGCCGTGGCGTAAGATCAAAGAAATAGAGATGTAGCACACTGGTTAATACAATGACTGCTGATACAGTGGTCATGAGTTCAATCCCTCAGTGGGCAAATTTCATTAGGCTGTCAGAGGCAATTAATTTTTCGGTCAGACACATCTCAACAACCTGTACTGCCAGCCAAAAAAACCCTCACCCCAGTTCCGTAACCTAATGCACCTTTTAGGGCACACCATAAGGCACATCATAGAGCACCACGTCATCTAAAGCGGGTCATAATGTGCCCCAGAGGGCGGCATGAAAGGGTGGCACCCCCCCAAGTCAACATATAACGTGCCCCATAAGCTAGCCAAACCGAAGGTGACATTCAAGATGACCCACGGATGTTAAGGTGACCCAAGAAATGTTGGCTAAGGGCAGAAAGGTGGACCAAGGTCACAAGCATGAAATTTATGGGCCAGACACAGATGTAACTCTAACTCTGCACAGAGCAGCAAGGAAAGCCAATTAACAAGTGATGTAAGGAAGTAAATGTCAGAGGTGAAGGACCTGCCAAATCTGTGTGAGGGCCATGTGGCAACTGGTAAAGTGGACAAATATAACGGGGGCAGCTGTACTGATGCACAGGGTGATGGTACTGTAAATTGCAACAATAACAGTGTGTGGCAGAAGATGTGAATACGTGTCCACCAGAGGAGGTAGAGTTGGCTGGATAAGTGCAATGACAGGAGGACAGAGGAGTAGCAGTGCCATGCAGAGCAGACACGGGAGAGGCAAGCATGATGAGCTGCAATGCAAAAAAGGGTCACAGTGCAGGTCACGGGGTAGCAGCCTGCACATTAGGGCAGGACGCCACACAGCTGGCAGACTCATATAGACAGACAGAAGGATGGCTGGCAACTGTGATGAGGGTATAATATGGCAACAGCACAGATCTGCATAGATATGACTGTCACAGGAATGAAACGTAGTTGTTTACGACAGGCATAAAATTAAAAGAGAATAGAGAGGAATCAAACCCATGACCAGTAGCACATATGTCAATGCACAAACCTGTAGGCTACACCACCAGCATGAGCACCACAGCAAAGGCTGCATACAGGAACATTGCAGGGCACCACACAAGAAGCCTGCTTTCTGCCAGGATAGGGCAACCCCCAACAGTAACATGCTGATTAGCTGTATACAGCTGATGACCCAATGGGATCTGCATCTCTCCGGTACCTCAGCCTGAAGAAAAGACCGGACACTGCGTGATGCTGCCACAGAGCAGCTACAGACTAGGGCATTGTGCATATTCAGAGTTCACCCTGAGTGATAGGATGGCCGCACAGCACTAGGTCGGCAGCACATGTGCTGCTGGTGAGCGGTCCTGCTGTACATCCCCATCACTACCACTGTGTGCCAGGTGTTCCCTGCAGTGCATCTGAAGGTTATTTGGTGTCCATCTGCATTATACACTCACATGTGGCCCTCTGGGTCAAGTCACCACCCAGATTATTGCGTACCCATTGTTAGGGTATGGCTGCCATTGACACCTGTTATTCGGGTGGAAGGGTGTCTAGACACACACCATGTTTGTGTGGCCGTGCCTCTACAGGTTGATGTAGTATACAGTACATACCCCATGGCACCCTAAACACCCTTTTGGCAGTTGAGGAAGTGGAGCAATGGCTGTATGACCAGCAAACCCCATCCTGCTGTCAATGGACCACACCCCAGTTTTTGTGGCCCACAGCCATAACTGACTGGGGCAGTGACACCCCAGCAGTACTGCTGTGTGTATGCCTGTAAAGCCTCCACTGCCTCACACTGTGGTCTGCTGTTCACCAGCAGACTGCATCTGTAGCACCCTCAGGGAATTTCAACCATGCACAGACTAGCTGCATACAGTCCACTAGCCAATCCATAGTGCATGATCACAAAGGAGCAATGTGCACCAAGCAGATAGCACTGTGCTTGCCAACAGCACTGGGAACACCCAGGTGTGACATGAGACACATGATGTATAGCGCTATGTGGGAACATAGACATCCCATGGTCACTGCTCGGTCAGGGTGAGAGTTACCTCACAGCATGACATGCTATGGCCTCACTGTCCATGCAGGTAGTGGTCAGCCTTTACAGTGTCCCAGCCATTGACCTACACCCTGTGCAGATGCATCCTGCCAAATCCACCCTGTCCGTGCCATACTCACAATGCAAATGCTCCTTATTATGCGCATTTGCAGCCTAGCGCTGGTAACAGTGGGACATTGTGGGCCCTGTGAGGTGTAGCCAGCCACAAAACAATGCCTGCACATACACATACACATACACACTCTCCTAATGCATCATTGTGCATAGATACGGGTGGTTGGCAAGGCTGCCAGGCACACTGGGCCTGGTCACAGTGCCGACTTTGCTCAACTGTGCAGGAGGTAGTAGTTGTGCACTGGTGATAACTGCAGCTCCGTGCTGTAGCCAACAGCATGAGCCGCCATGACGCTTTGGAGAATGGAGGCTGTGTGAGTGGGTGTTTGTCGCCCTGTTCGCCGCTGCTTTGGGGATTGCACATTCTGATGGTTTATCTGCATTATAGGGTAAAACATGAGGGCGTGCTGTGCAAAAGCCACAGCTGGGATGTGAACCTGTGACCTTCTGTTCCAGGACACACTGTCTGTGTGTACTGCAATACCCTGCTGCCACAGAAGGGCTGTGGTCCCAGTGGCTACCTTTGCCTTTCATCTTCCAGACCTTGTCGGTTGCACTGTCCACGATGCCCTGGAGGAAGGCATTCAAACAGGAATACCCAACCTCAAATCAATGACCTACTAAATTCAATATATTTGTCGGAGCTAGCCGTAGGAAGGTCGAAAGAGAAAACGACCTACACCAAGCGGGTAGCTACTTTTTATTTATTAAGGTTCTTCACCAAAATTAAAGTTCAAATAACCAATGAAAAAATTGTAAAACTTATCTCAGTCCAGAAACGCTGGTTATGATGATTCCAACGCACGACGTGCACGTTTCGGGCACTTTTGCCCTGTATCAAGTGCAGTAGCCAGAATTTCACATCTTCAACAGCCATCTTCCAAACGCTGTCAATGCAGCTCAGGTCAAACTTACAATGGCTGATCTATCACTTTTTTAAAAGAGAACCAACCAATCAGTATCGGGAAAAACCCCCACATGACGGGGAACCCCTGATCTGATTGGTACAAACCAAGTTATGACGACAGCTCATTCAGATAAGGCTTTGCCAATCAATTTCTCTATTCAAGCCTCCCGGCTCGATCGTACCGAGGCGGAATATCCAACGCTGTTCTAAATATTGAAGACTCTCCTCTCTCTGCCCTCCGCGAGGATTGGCTGGAACATGGTCAAGTATAGACTAATGAAGTTGTTCAAATTTGTGGGAGCACTCTATACAGTGGGAAACCATAGGTGCAGAAAGCACTGCATGCATGTTCAGTCAAACGGCGTTTCATAGGGCGAATGGTTCTACCTATATAAATAAGGGAACATGGGCATTGAATTAAATATACAACATAGGTAGAATCACAGGTTGTATCCCATCGGCGCCGATAAACCTGTTGTGTAATTGGATGAGTCCATTCTATGCCAGTAAGTGTAGAATCACAGTATCCACAATTTTGACATGCTAAATGACCATATATAGGCTCCTGATACACAAAACGATCCCCCTTCATAGATGTTTTCACAAGATTATCACCCAAATTTCGACCTCTGGAGAATGCAATCTTCAGAGGGACATTAAAACTATCATGAAGCTGAAGAATCGACCAATGTGTTTTCAAAATCTGTAACACATCCTTACTCCGGGCAGTATAGGGTAATACCCCAGTAATTTTAGACACATCCGATGATTTTGAAGCAGCATATGCAGGATCCAACAGCCATTCCCTGTGGGTATAACATGCTCTTTTATATGCTTGGCTAACTATAGAATCTGGATATCCCCGGAATTTTAAACGGCTGCAAAGATCTTGAGCATGAAGTTTAAACACCTCAAGTGAATGACATAAACGTCGTAATCTGAGAAATTGCCCATAAGGAAGCCCACGTCGAAGAGGGCCCGGATGGAAACTGCGATAGTGCAGTAAACTATTCCTTTGTACAGATTTCCGATACAAAGATGTGTATAGTCGCCCATTTATATGAGAAATTTGAAGATCCAGAAATTCAATCTTATCTAATTCTATATGCGCAGTAAAAGCAATATTCGGTTTCAGCCCATTCAGCCAATTTATAAAATCATGTAAGGATCCAATATCGGAAGTCCAAATGAAGAATACATCATCTAAGAAACGCTTCCATATCAGCACATGTTGATACATGGCTGATTGTTCAATCAAGGAAACCTCCATATCTGCTAAATATAGGGTAGCAATAGAGGGCGCCATTGTAGCCCCCATAGCTATACCCGAAAGCTGTTGGTAATAAATCCCTTCAGATAAGAAATAATTTCGAGTAAGGACCAGTTCCACTAGCTGAAGCAGGAACTGTTTAGGTAGACGTTCTGGCGCAAAAGAAAATTTTTGCTGCAAAAGATCCAAAGCCTCCATTTGATCGATATTAGTATAGAGCAGGGGTCGGCAACCCGTGGCTCCGGAGCCGCATGCGGCTCTTTCTCACCTTTGCCGCGGCTCCGGAGCACACTGCCCGCCCGGTGACAGGCAATAGTGTTGTAAAGATGTATTTAAACGTGGCGTTATGGGCTCCCTCCATGTCAGCTCCCTCCCTTCTTCTGCAGCCGCGGCTCCCTGCCTCTTAGGGAACCGCAGCTGTGCTTTTAAAATCATCTCGGAGCCCTTCCTGTCTTGACGGGCTTCGTGCAGCATTGTCCCGCCTCTAAAGGAAGTTTTGGAGGCGGGACAATGCGGCACGGAGCCCGTCAAGACAGGAAGGGCTCCGAGATGATTTTAAAAGCACAGCCCCGGTTGCCGAAGAGGCAGGGAGGCGCGGCTGCAGAAGAAGGGAGGGAGCTGACATGGAGGGAGGGGGGCTGACATGGAGGGAGGGAGCAGATATGGAGGGATGGAGGGAGGGGGGCTGACATGGAGGGAGGGAGCTCATATGGATGGTGTGAGGGGGCAAGACATGGAGGGATGGAGGGGGCTGAAAGGGAGGCAGGGAGATGATATGAATGGAGGGAGGGGTGCTGACATGGAGGGATGGAGGGGGCTGACATGGAGGGAGGGAGCTGATATGGATGGAGGGAGGGGGGCTGACATGGAGGGATGGAGGGGGCTGACATGGAGGGAGGGGGGCTGACATGGAGGGAGGGAGCAGATATGGATGGATGGAGGGAGGCGGGCTGACATGGAGGGAGGGAGCTGATATGGATGGAGGGAGGGAGGGGGCTGACATGGAGGGATGGAGCACTGGTAATGGGGTTGAGGGGACTAGCACTGGAAATGAGCTGATTAGGGGAGGCTAGGACTGGTAATGAGCTGATGGGGGGTAGGACTGGTATTGGGCTGATTAGGGGAGGCTAGCACTGGTAATGGGGTTGAGGGGGGATTAGCACTGGAAGCGAGCTGATTGGGGGGCTTTGACTGGGCATGGGCTGATTGTGGGGAGGGGAGGATAGAGCTGCTGGCCCTGGAAGATAACTGGGGGCTAAGGCTACAAATGGGCTGATATGAGGGGATGGGAGAATGGAACTGGATCTGAGAGGGGCTGCCATGGTATTTGTACTAGAAGGGACTGGTCAGTGGGGAAGGAGGGGGACTGGAAGGAAATGGACACCAGTGGCAATCATGAAAATGCAAGTTGACATTGGAAGGTACTGGGAGTGAGGACTGGAAAGGGGCTGATATTGGGGAGGGTTACTGGGACTGGAAATAGGCTGATGGAAAGAAGTGAAGAAAACGAAAGAAGAGATAAGAAATGGCAGATGGACCATAGACCACAGAAAGAGAGCTAAGAGAAGACAGGAAAGCAGAAGCCTCAGATCGTGACCAGCATGATCAAAGAATAAATTGGTCAGACAACAAAGGTAGAAAAAATAATTTTATTTCATATTAGTGATTTGACTACAAAATCATCATAATTTTGAAATCAAATATTGTTACTTGTTGTTGTGATATTTTCTGGCGTATTTTTTTTGGTGTGCGAAGGAAGAGGGGTAGTCTTATACGACGAGTATAGGCCAAACACCTATATTTTAACAGGAAAAGTAGGGGGTCGTATATAGCATTAAGGTAAGAAACAATATATGCAGTGTTAGATTTGTTTTAAATGTCGCAATGGTTTTGCGGCTCCCAGTTTTTTTTTTCCCTTCGGAAACGGGTCCAAGTGGCTCTTTATGTCTTAAAGGTTGCAGACCCCTGGTATAGAGGGAAACTACATCCAGGGTAACCAATGAAGCTCCAGGTGGAATGTCCAAATGAGAAATCAATTGCAAAAAATGAGTAGAATCCCTAATATAGGAATTTACCAAACACGCTTCTTGCTTCAAAAATTCATCACAAAAAATTGACAATGGTTCTAAAATAGAATTACGGCAAGAAACTATTGGCCATCCAGGAGGAGCAGTAAGAGATTTATGTACCTTTGGAAGCAAATACAGGACAGGGCATATCGGATGCATCCGAAATAGAAATAAGTGTTCACGTTTAGTTATCCAGCCATTACTTAAAGCTGATCCCAGTATAATTTTTATTTCTTGCAACAGAGAAGCAGTAGGGTCCCCGGATAAACGTTTGTAAACAACAGCATCATTCAGATGTTCCCGGAGAGTCCGTTCATATTCGGATAGATCTTGTAGAACTAATGCTCCCCCCTTGTCCGCTCTCCGAATTATAAGTGAGGGGTCATCACTTAATTCCTTCAAGGCAGAACGTTCATCCCGTGTCAAATTAGGAAAGGATCTAGTAGGACGCTGTTCTATGAGAGACAGGTCACATAAAACTAAAGATTGAAAGGTGGCCAACACAGAATCCATCGGTAGTTCTGGGGGCATCCATCGAGACTTAGGACAAACTACAGAGCCATCATTCATAGAAATGCGATGCTGGAGGAAGGCATGGCCTTGGTCCCCTAAGGACAGGTGTCACTGCCCCATCACCACCAACACCCTCTCCCACACCATGCTGACATGCCCATATGCTGTTTGTGATGGTGGTGCGCTGTCCCAGGCCATCCACTGTACAGGTAGGCGGGTGCCTAGCATCTGGCTTCTGGGGTGGTGGGGCCTACCTGTACATCCCCACATCCCCCATCTCTGCCTGCCACTGTTATGTCCCTTCCACATGGGCTAATGCTGGCTTGGGGTGTCAGGTTGTTGATCCTGCAGCTATTGGCTAGGGTGGACCTGGTAGATAGCTGGCGTTATGCTAGCAGACTATGGACTGGCTAGGGCATGCAGTGTGGGTACGGTATACCTGGTTTGGACTACTGGGTGTACATCTGTTTCAGATGACGTGTGGTCACACTCTGTACTGCCTTCCAGGAGCTGTAGTAATGGGTGTTCGTTTAGTTGGGTGTCTGGTCTATTTTGGACGTAGCCCGTGGAAGGTGCAGGGACCCTTGTAGGCGTGATCCCCCAGATATGCATTGCTTGCCCCATTACAGGCATTGTGCTTCATGTGTGATGTTTGGGGTACCTACTGGCCCTGTGTCCCCAGGATGCGACACTGTAGAGCACAGACTGCTGTGCATGTTTGGCCATGGTCATATGCTGTCTTGCTGCTAGATTGTTTCTGTGTTCCACATAGGCAGCTGCCTAGTCCCCGCTGCATCCACTGCCTGTCCTGCATGCAGCCCCATATGCCCCATTTGCAGCATCACCATAGTGGCCTTTCATACCTGGCCACTATGCTGTTGCTGCACAGGTAGCACTACTATCACCTTTCTTGGGCTCCCTGCCTATGCTGTACATTGCTGACTTAAATGGTTTCTCTCTCCAGCAAATGTACCTCTAACACGAGGTTTTCACTCGCGGTAATGTTCTGGCCTTAAGATCAATGCGTTAGTGTAGCAGGGGCCTCTCCCTGCCCATTGACCCCTTCTCTCCACCCTCTCTCCACCCCTCACCGGTCCTTAACGCAGCCGGTAGGGTTTACGCACGTTATGTAATGTTAACGCACGTTAGGTAACGTTAACGTGTGTTAATGTTAAGTTAACATGCGTTAACGTTACTTAACGTGCATTACCATAGATGCTGTTACGTTACCGCAGTTTAGTAAACATACCCCTAAATATTGATACTATCCAGATCATTTTTAGGAACCCCCACACTTCACCCTCGCTCTAGCCCAGCAATAATTGGATAGTGCCAGGGTGGTCAGTAATGATTTTCAGCAACACTATCTGCAGAGTGCTGCTGAAAATTAGCAGATAGGCACAACCAGAATCTCTTATCCGGGTGGCAGGTGCTGCTGTCTGGACAAGTGTTTTTGAATATCAACTTGTATGTTTTTTGAGCAACTACTTTTATGCACATATCTGCTGTTCTACAGAATTAAGTTGTTTATACTATTACCCCTTTGGAATTCAAACTTTTGCTGTTTGCTTTGCAAATAGCTATTTTCAGGGGTCATTTCACAATGCAAAATTGTATTAAATATATAGTTAATCACTGACTGCAATACAAAATTATGTAAAGTAGCCATTAGTTATAGGCCCATAATAAAACTGCATGAAAAGAACTTTGCCAACGGATCTCGCAAAAATTTTAGCTTCATCCCACTGAGGTGTAGTTAAAGATTTTATGAAAGGTTAGTAGCAAAGCTGTGCACTATTTTCCTACTGGGCTTATTTGCAAGGAAGTGCTAGTTGAGAAATAGCGCACATTGAATTAGATATAGTGCACAAAGCTTTTCTCCCATAAGTCAATCAGCCTCGGTAGCTGTGAGTCTGTCTAAGGATGGAACATAATGAGCAGATAGATTATTTTGAATAGAATGGTGTTGTATTATTATTATTATGTTTATCTTATGTGTTTTATTATTACTGTGTTACTTATTTACATTAATGTATTTTTATCTGTTCAGGTACATTCAAGGAGCCTCCTCTCCAAAGGATATGGTCATCATTGTGGATGTGTAAGTGAATCTGTGAGGTTAACATTGTAGAAAATCCGCTATCCTTTTTCCAGATAACCTCCCATCCCTTGATTCCTATTTTGCCTGCTGAGATACTCTGGAAAAGAGAAGGGAGCTCTTTTAAGCATGCTCAGCAACAAGTATCAGCAGAAACAGAGAAGAAAGGCTTGCTATTTTTATTCATTTTTCTGCTTTTTACTCTATTTCCTTTGATGGCCCAGGCAGCTACATGTTCCCTTGCCTATGGTTTATGATCAAGGGCTGGAAAGAAAATTGCCCCCGATGTAGGAGCAGGGCTTGTCTCTGCAGCAGTAGTCATCCCCTCTTAACCTTGCACTCCAGATGTTTCACTTCTTCAAGGAACTATATGTTATGGAAAAGGGGGAAAACCTGATGCACATACATCCCCATCCCCATCCCCTTTCCAGTTACCATTTTGGGAACCCTCTGAAGATTCCTCCCTTAATCCATTATAGTGGGAGCCACCCATGGTTCAATCTTTCCCTGTGTCAGACTAAACCAAAGTTATTTGCATCCTATATTTGAAAAAGGCAAGTAAGAGACTCAATGTATCTCAAAAAAGTTAAATAAAGACCCTTTACATACTCGCATGATCTTAGGTCAACCCACTCTCCAACATATGGCACATTTTACAAATGACATTCAAGTGCAATCTGGGATGTCCAAGCAAGAATGTCAGAAAAAAAGGCAGGCACATCCAAGTTTGGGTACAAGTTCACAAATGTGGATGTGTTCAATATGGATGTCTGTGGGGTCATCTACTGTACGGACATAGAAGTCTCTGGAATAGAGATGTCTGAGATATTCAGCAGTAGTTCATACACAAAACAAGTTTCTCAATTACCTAAAAAATATTGTGATTGTGGAGAGTACTGGGGATTGCAGAGTGCCATCTTCCTTACACCTTCTGGATATTTTTTTTCCTTTTTTTTTTAATTTTTAATTTTTATTGAACAATTTTAAATACCAACCAAGATATTAACATGTACATCAACGGAGTTTCTCTTCGCCATTATGAAATACAAACACTCTGATCCTAAACAAGATAAAGTTATCCAACCAACTTTTAGATTACCCACTAATCCGCTATGATACAATAGATAGTACCAAACCCAACGTGCCCAATACTCCACCTTCCATTTCAACCCCCTCCCTCTATACAGAGTCCAGCTCAGAGAAATTGAGCCCCCCTCCCTACCCCCTCCTTTCCCCATCCCCATATCCCCCTCCTATATTCCCTCCCCTGTCATCCCCACTACCCCTCCCCGCCCCTCTTCCCCTAGGACATGCCATAGTTTCCCACACTTTCCCATAAATTTATCCACCCTCTCTCGCCGCGCTGCCATCAACTTTTCCATCAAAACAATGTGTCTAATCCTCCCCTCAAATTCCCCTTCCGTTGGCACCTCCAGCCGCTTCCATGCTGCCGCCAATTCACATCTAGCTGCACTCAGACAAGCCCGCACCATTGGGCCCCCACCCTCCCCTTGCCCCTCCCTCCAACATGAAAGCAAACAGATTCCTGGATCCCTTGCCACCTCCACCCCCAATTTCCATTGCACCCATCCCAGGACCATTTCCCAGTATATTTTAACCTTCCCGCACCCCCACAAGATATGCCAAAAAGTGACCTTCTGGATATTTAACAGAGAAAACAGTCCATACTCAGCAACAGGAAAACCTCAACACACATGCTCCACTCAACCCTCAGCAGCATGGATTCTGACTTCAGCACAGAGTGGAAATCCTTCTAAACTCGCTTCTCAACAACCTCATAAAGGGAACACAGAACATCCACCAAGTATTTATCCTGGTATTCCTTGACATTTCCTCTGCCTTCAACACCATCAACCACAATACCCTCCTACAGCGCCTCCAGTCAGTCGGAACATTTGGCACTGTATTAAGATGGTTCCAAGATTACTTTCACAACAGAATTCAGCTGATAAGAATCAGACCACTATCAACTCCATACACTGCAACTCAAGGTGTCCCCCAGGGATCTACTCTTTCTGCTCTCCTTTTCAACATCTACCTAAAACCCCTCTGCAAAATCATCCAAACACACAGTGTCAACTACCACATTTATGCAGATGACATTATGCTCTACACACCACTCAACCTCAATAAACCTTCATACCATGAACTCCAGCAATGCTTCTCAGATGTCTGACAATGGCTATC
This sequence comes from Ichthyophis bannanicus, assembly GCA_033557465.1. Taxonomy (NCBI): domain Eukaryota; kingdom Metazoa; phylum Chordata; class Amphibia; order Gymnophiona; family Ichthyophiidae; genus Ichthyophis; species Ichthyophis bannanicus. Next base: position 48,324,738 of record CM066046.1, read on the forward strand.
TGAAAATTATCTATCCATAAACCTGAAGAAAATGGAAGCCCTACTCATCACCAGGAATGTCTCCATCACCCACCTCCCCCCTCCCCTCCATCGCCCTCAACAACACCGAAGTTCAAATTAAAACAGAAGTAAAGTACCTGGGAATCACCCTCGACAGCCACCTCACATTGACGTCCCAAATAGCGAACACAGCAAGATTGATTTATTACAAAACCTGCACATTACAACACCTCTGCCCTCTCCTCGCCCCATCATACTTCCACTCAGCCCTGCAAGCCCTCACAACACCCCTGGCTAACTATTGCAACTTAATACATCAGGGACTCCCTAAATCAACACTTCAGCCTTTACAAACAGCTCTTCATACAGCTGCAAGGACCATCACACACACATCCAAGTACGACAACATTACTCCCATCCTCAGACACCTCTATTCGCTCTGTCTGCAAAGTAGAATACTCTATAAGATCCTGCTAATGGCTCACAAAGCTCTAAACCATCAGTCATCCACCCACCTTTGCTCCCTCATTACCCCACAGCAATCAAACAGACCACAGAAAGCCTCCATCATGAATACACTGACTATCCCCAAGCTATAACAAACAGTTCCCAACAGGCCTGTGCCAGAGCCTTCTAATTTTATACCCCATCTATCTGGAACTCCCTCCCTGCCAACCTAAAAAAACACTATGGACTTCCTAACTTTCTGCAAACTCTTCAAGACCCACCTCTTTACTCTCCACTTTGCTTCCTCCCCTCCTACCCCCTCCCCCCCCCAACAACTGAATATCATTCCTAAATTGCCCCCAAAACCCTGAACATTACAAGAACATGTAGATAACTCATAAACCTGTATATAGTAAACATATCAAACACTACAACAATATATAGATAGTTCATCAACCTGCACATAGTTAATCATGCTAATCACCCCACTCCTTGTTTACTGTACAAAGTTGCCTGTTCTAATGTAAATGTTGCTTGTATAATTTCCAGTTCACTGTAAACTGCTTTGATCTTTGTGAAGAGCGGTATATAAACACAGCTAAATAAAAATAAATAAATTTAACGACTCAAATGAGACGGGGGACGTCTTAAGACATCATTTGTGAAATAGCTCCAGGGACATCTTTGTGATTTGAGCGTCTGTGTGCCTGTTTTCAAATATCCAAATCATAAATATGAGTTCTAAAATGGCTACTATAATTTCTAACTTAGTGTGCAATAATTTCATTTTATGCAATGGGTCCTGCAGCAGATAACATGCGATAAAGGGATTGGTGTATATTAACCTTTAGTAAATGACTTCTGTAATGCAGTGTATGCTTAATTGAAATATGCAAACATCTCATTATCCTTTTTTTGGACACAAAGAAGGTCATTTCAGAAGGCTTACATGGCTTTTAAACAAGTAAATAGCATTGGGGGGCATTTAAAAATGTTTAAGCTGATTATCAGAATTTCCTCTCCTAAATGGGTTAAATGCCCTAATGTTAATTGGTTAGCCTCAGTGCACTCCAGAGACACAGTAGGGATGGCGCCCTTAGTTGGCAGAAAGTGGCAATATTGAACCATTAACTGGCTAACCAAAATGCCTAAAGTTAGGACAGGTGAAAGGTTATCCTAACTTTAGGCATTTTAACTAGCCAGTGAGCAGTTCAATATTACTACTGATCGGCTATCTAAAATCCCGGATCACCGAATATGGCCCGGCACTGAATATCTGGCTATAAATTAAAGTGGCGATGGCCAACCACTTTAACAGCAAAGAGAATGCTAGGACTCATAAGGAAAGGAATGGAGAGTAAAATAAAGGATATTATAATGCCTGTGTATCGTTCCATGGTGCAAACGCACCTTGAATATTGTGTGCAATTCTGGTCACTATATCTTAAAAAGGATATAGTGGGATTAGAAAAGGTACAGTGAAGAGCCACCAAAATGGTAAAAGGGATGGAAGGATACCCCTATGAGTAGAAGCAAAAAGGTTAGGGCTTTTCAACCTGGAAAAGAGACGGCTGAGGAGAGATATGATAGAGATCTATAAATTAATGAATGGAGTGGAACGGGTAAACGTAGATCAATTGTTTATGCCATCAAAATATAGAAAGACTAGGGGACATGCAATGAAGCTACAGTGTAAACCATATAAGACTAATAAGAGAAAATATTTTTTCACTCAATGCATAACTCTGGAATTCGTTACCGAAGGGTGTAGTAAAGGCTGTTAGTGTAGCTGGGTTTAAAAAAGGTTTGGACAAGTTCCTGGAGGAAAGATCCATAAACCATTATTAAAGAGGGCCTGGGAAATCCACTGCTTGTTCCAATACAAGCATTGTGGAACCTGTGTCTTCCAGGGAAACTGCTAAGTACTTGTGACCTAGATTGGCCACTGTTATAAGCAGGATACTGGGCTTGATGGACCTTGTTCTGACCTAGTATGGCATATCTTATGTTCTTATGACTTATAAACTAATTGAGCACCCTAGGGATGGACCCTAAAATTACTGATTGGGTTAGAAATTGTTTGAGTAGGAGGCGACAAAGGGTACAGACAAATGGAGCTCACTCTGAGGAGGAGGTTACCAGTGGTGTGCTGCAGGGATCTGTCCTTAGTCTGATTCTTTTTAACATCTTTGTTAGTGCTAAAGCAGAAGGGCTGTCGGGTGGCTTCTAAAATGGTTAGTGGTCTCTGTTATGTAGCATATGAGGACTGACTTAAAGATCTTAATATGTATACTTTAGAGGAAAGGTGAGATAGAGGTGATTTGATAGAGCATTAAAATAACTCTGTGGCATAAATGCACAAGAGGGTTTCTTTCAATTAAAGGCAAGCTCTGGTATGAGAGTGAAAGGGGATAGACTCAGGAGTAATATGTAGAAATATTTCTTTATGGGAGGGCGGAGCCTGATGTCCAGCGGGATGGTCGCATAACGCTGAGGCTCCCGAGAGGCCTACTCAGAATCCTGAATTAACACCGTAAATACTTGGAATTCTACTCTGATCTTGCCGGGGCACGTTGGTGAGATGGCGGGGACCAAACCCACGCGCCTGGAATTCGGATCTCCAGCGGCTTCTCACGGCAAACGCTCCAAAACTGAACCTCCGTCCCCGCAGAAGGGGCTGGCCGTGCGCGAGGGCCCCGAAATGCAGCAGGAAATCCTCGCAGAGATTAGAGGGGTCAAGGACCTCGTGCAGTCAAACGGTGAAGCACTCCGAGCGCTGCGGGAAGACTTTGGTGTGCTGCAAGGCAAGCTAGAGGGGCTTTCTTCGCGTCAGGACAAAATGGAGAGCATATTGGACTCCCATACGGCCCGGCTGTCCAAACTCGACAAAGTTGAACGCCAGGTGCGGGCCCTGCAGAAAGAAGTGGAAGATGGCAATAATAGAGCGCGCCGCAACAACATACGGCTCGTGGGCATACCGGAGGGAGCGGAATCGGGAGACATGAAAGAGTTTTTATGCAAAATTCTCCCTTCCCTGCTTCAAATCACCTTTGCCAAAGATTTGGAGATTGATCGCGCCCATCGTGTACCTACAAGCATAACGCTCAACAGGAAGACCCCGCGGCCTATCATCTTTCGACTATTGCGATATCAACACGTTGAGCAAATTCTACATGCCTCTCGGGCAAAGGGCCATATGGAGTTTGAAAGCCACAAGATCTCCTTCTATCCCGACTTGGCTAAACCCACGGTCGACCGCCGAAAGCGCTTCCTGGAATTCCGGCCGAGGCTTCAACAACTACAAGCACGCTATGGCCTGATGTACCCGGCCAAGCTTCGAGTCACGCTTCACAATCAGACAAGAACATTTGAGGACCCTGATCTACTAGCGGAGTTTTTGGATTCCAAAGAAGCCGACTTGATGCGCTGACTTCCAGAATACTCCTGAAAGTGTCCTCATATCCGATGTACCCGCCATATTGGATCTGCCGCAGCCCAGCAAAGAGTCTGGCGAGGGCAGTTGGTTGCCTTACTTTTGATGATATCTGTGACCCGACTCCATCTACCCACAGTAGCCTCGATGAGTATCAGAGACAGTGTTAATTATGGACTCTGGTGTTTCTTTTCTTTTTTTTTTCATGTCTTTCTACTTCCTCTCTAGGGCCTCCTCCCGCAGACATATGGTCGCCATATTCTTTGGGGGTTTTGCTTCTTCTCTAAGATACTATGTTACATACTTTTCAATATGGGGTGTATTAGCTAGAATACTCGGTGATTATGTCATTGTTGCACAGATCCTGATTGTATTGTATGTTTTCAAGCGCCTTTACCTAAAATGTCTATTACTGATTGATGGCACCATGTAAGATTTTCTCATTGAACGTAAAAGGGATCAATAATCCGATAAAACGGAAGAAAATCCTAAGCTACCTAAGTCAGGAAGCTGCGGATCTGATTTTTCTCCAAGAAACGCATTTAAACTCGAAGGAAACTCTTAAACTCAATATTAAACCTTACATGGTGGCCGCCTATTCCCCAGCCGTTTCTAAGAAATGTGGGGTTGCCATATTGGTTAGGAAATCTTTGCATGCTACTATTATTGCGACTAGCTCAGATACAGAAGGTAGATGGTCCAGAGTTCACCTCAAGATCGGTAGCCTTGAAGTTACATGTATATGCCTTTACGCTCCTAATGTGGATGACCCTGCCTTTTTTGCTACCATTGCTCAGGTTGCGCAGGCCTCTGCTAATACTTCATTGATAATTGGGGGGGATTTCAATTTAGTCCTTGATCCCCTGATTGACAAACAGCCGCCTAGGTCAAGTGGTCCCCCCAAGAGTCACACCACGCTTACCTCCCTGATCAAAGATCTTGCTTTAGTTGATCTATGGAGGTTACTACACCCCAATGAGCTAGACTTTACTTTCTTTTCTTCTCCTCATAAATCCCAGTCTCGCATAGACTTCTTTCTAATATCAAAACTATTAGTTCCTCAGGTAGACACTGCAAAGATTCACTCCCAACATATTTCAGATCATGCTGCCATTTCTTTTCAATTACACACTACTGCACCCCAAGGGAATTCGGGGGCCTGGTTCTTTGATAGAGCCCTGTTAACTCAGCCAGAGTTCCAGGTAGAAATTCGAGCAGCCATACAGGATTATTTCCATTTTAATCTACCCCAGGATACTGCGAATTGGGCTTGGTGGGAGGGCTTCAAAGCGGCCATTCGAGCAACGATCACTAGCTATCAAATCCGCCTGCGAAAACAACGCAAACAGCAGCTACTCATACTAGACCAACAAATAAAAGCAGGTGAACGAGTTTTAACTTCACGTACTGATCCATGTATATTAATTCGATTACAGCGTCTCCGTTTTCAATATAATTCAATCCTCTCAACTGCAGCCTCTAAGAGTATTGAGCTTCAGCGAGGGACATATTATCGTGAAAATAACCGAGCCGGTCGACTCTTAGCCAACGCCTTGAAAGGTCAAAAAGAAGCCAAACGTGTAGCGGCCCTTCGAGCTTCACAGGGAGGGGGCATAGTGACCACAGACTCCGACATTGTAGAGCTCTTTCGGGATTTCTATACCCACCTATATCAATCTGAATGTGAGTTCTCGTCAGAGACATTCGAGCGACTGCTTTCTGGCATTCAGCGGCCGACCCTCTCTGAAGATGATAGGGATGCGATGGATGAACCCTTCTCTACTTCAGAGATCCAATCTGCCCTAAAGCGAACAGTCTCGGGCCGTGCCGCAGGGCCTGATGGTCTCCCGACCGAATTCTATAGAACGTTCAGTGCAGACTTAGTTCCCTATTTAAAACTCTATTTTACTGCCCTTGCGGTAGATACATCCTCTTTGGGATCCTTTTCTGCAGCTAATGTGGTAGTATTTGAGAAAGAAGGCAGGGACCCGCTGCTAACCGCCAACTACCGTCCAATCTCCCTGCTTAATGCCGATTATAAGATCTTCGCAACGATCTTGGCCACCCGGCTATCTGACAGGATGGCCACCCTAATTCACCCCGACCAATGCGGTTTTATACCCGGCATATCAACTGCTGACAATGCTCGGACCTTGTGCCATGTGCTATCCAGTGCTGCCAATCTAGATCATCCATGGGTGGGTCTTTCCCTGGATGCCGAAAAAGCCTTCGACCGCCTAGAATGGCCCTTCTTATTTGCAGTTCTCCGATGGTATGGCTTTGGGGAGGGCTTCCTCCGATATCTCCAAGTCATGTATACTCAACCCATCGCCAGTATTTGTGTAAATGCTATCAAGTCCTCGCCATTTAACCTCCAAAGAGGCACGCGTCAAGGTTGCCCCCTATCACCAATGCTCTTTGATCTAGCTCTCGAACCTCTAGCCCTCCTGATTCGACAGTCCGCACGTATACGGGGTGTCCCCTTCAGTCATAGGGAGATTAAACTCTCTGCATATGCAGATGACCTTATGCTTTTCGTATCCCTCGAGTCGGTTCCAGCTGTCTTGGATCTGATTGATGGATACTCACAATTATCGGGCTATAAAATTAACTGGACCAAATCTGTGGCATTCCCACTGAACCGCTGGGTACATGAGGCTGACATGCAGGCCTTTCCCTTCCTTTGGCAATCCCGCATGGTGAAGTATCTCGGGGTCCATTACTGTTCTCCTTTAGAGGACACTATCAGTTTTAATGCCAAAGAGGTAGTCTCCAAAGTCCGCGAGCTCACGAATCGTTGGTCTCCCTTATCTCTTACATGGTGGGGCCGCTTAGAAACTGTGAAAATGATGATAGTCCCCAAAGTGAATTACATTTTAGAAATGCTGCCATGCTTACTCCCGTTACATACTTATAAAGATATTGAGGGCCTCCTCGTCCGTTACCTCTGGCAGGGCAAGCCACCAAGGATAGCTAAACAAAAACTACAGTCTGCAAAGGAAAGAGGGGGTACCAGATTTCCTGATTTTCTTAACTATCATCGAGCCTTCCTACTTAAGCAAGGTGCCCGATGGCTAGCTGCCTCAACAGACAGCAGACCAGTTTGGCTTGACATAGAAGAGGAGCTTAGTAGTCCAATTCCGTTGACCCATCTCCCCGGTATGTCCTATCAAGTAGACACCCGCCATCCACCAATGATTGTCGATACTCTTGCGGCCTTTAACTCTCTCATTCTGTCCCTGGGCCCGAACGTTTGTCCTCAGGACGGACTCCCGCTATGGAATAACCCCAGAATTCAAGTCTTAAATAGAACGATAGCATGGAAACCCTGGTACTCCAGGGGGATCTGGACACCCCAACAGCTTTTCTCTGCAGCTCGCTGGAAAACCTTTTCTGATTTACAAAAGGAATTTGCGTTACCAGCGAAACACTACTTTCAATTGATGCAGCTTCAACACTGCCTCACAAGTGCCCGAATCATGCCGCCCTCTGCTCCTACTGAGGACGGGCTATTAGAGATAGTTCACTCTATTAGTAATACACATGGGGTTGCCTCTAACTTTTATAAAATATTATGTCAGGGTACAGACACGGCCACTTCTAGAGCCCAACAAGCCTGGGAGCGCGAACTGCAAACCACTTTAACCCCTGTGCAATGGAGCGTTTTCTGGAGCAAAGTTGTGCGGGTTTCCCGGTCTGCCTCTGTTACCCAAACTCTCTTCTTTTTTGCACATAGATGCTTTTATACCCCAGAAAAAATAGCCAGATGGAACACAAATGCCAGGGACCAGTGTTGGTCTTGCCATACTGCTGTGGGTACCTTCGTTCATGTTATCTATGAATGTCCTCAACTACAGGTTTATTGGAGGCGGGTCTGGGGTTGTATTCAATATATCTTACACCTTCACGAGCCTCTCTCTTGGAAGATTGTGGGACTCCGCTCTGTGGCGGAGGTCCCCTCTCTTCCTAAGAAGGGTCATTTTCTCCTCGATTTCATGCTGGGTATAGCCATATGCTTAATCACGAGGAATTGGAAGGATAGCTCTAGACTTACTGCCAATGAATGGTGGAACCTTGTCTGCTTATATAGCAAATATGAGCAGACACCTCGGAGAGCCTTTCCCCATGCCCAATCTCACTCTCGCTTGTCTAAATGGCAGATGCTTAATGATTATGTACAATCTGCTCATTGCTCCAACATGCCTGTATAATGTGCACTCATCATGTTTCAGATCACCGTTAGGTTTCGTAACACAATAATGTAAGTACACGCCCGCTTCGGGTATGATTAGTTTTCTAGAGAAGAAGCAGGGGGGAGGGGGGTGGTAGGGGTTTACTTTGGTGTATGTATTACACGTTCTGTATTTGTCTTTTAGCTGTATGTCTTCCTTTCCTATGTTGTTATAAAATGAAAATAAAGAATTAAAAAAAAAAAAAAAAGAAATATTTCTTTATGGAAAAGGTGATAGATGTGTGGAATAGTCTCCCAGTGGATATGGTGGACACAAGGACAGTATCTGAATTCAAAAAAGCATGGGACAAATACAGAGGATCTCTAAAGGTAAAAAGGGGACTATTGTAGTTGATATGGAAGGGCAGACTAGATAGACCATGTGGTTTTTTTTCTGCCATCATGTGTCTGTTTTTTTACCTTTCTGCTGCATTTGACACAGTTGACCACCACCTTGTCCTCCCTTGGTTTTAAGGGCTCTGTGCTATCCTGGTTCTCTTCTTATCTCTCCCATTGCACTTTCAGTGTTTGCTCTGTTGGATCCTCCTCTGCTGCTATCCCACTCTCAGTTGGTGTACCCCAAGGATCTGTCTTGGGCCCACTCCTTTCCTCTCTATATACTCAGTCCCTTGGTGCACTCATCTCTTCCCATGGTTTCCAGTACTATTTTTACACGGATGACTCTCAGATCTACCTCTCTACAACCTGAAATCTCTCCAGAAATCCAGGCCCTGATCTCTGCTTGCCTATATGACATTGCTGCCTGGATGTCTCACCATCATTTGAAATTGAACATGGCCAGAACAGAACTTCTTATCCCCCCCCCCCCAAACCCACCTCTCCCCTTCCTCCTTTTTCAATCTCTGTGGATAACAATTTACTACTCCTTGTTTCCTCTGCTCACAACCTTGGAGTCATCTTTGACTCCTCCCTCTCCTACACCACACACATCCAACTGATAACTAAAACTTGTCCTTTCTTTCTCTACAACATCAGCAAAATTCACCTCTTCCTTTCTGAACACACTTCTAAGATACTTCTCAAGTCTTTAATCACCTCCCACCTAGACTATTGCAACCTCCTCCTTGCTGGCCTCCCTCTGAATTATCTCTCTTCTCTTCAATCTGTTCAAAACTTGACTGCATGGCTAATCTTCCGTCAGCCTCGATATGCTCATATAACCTTCTTATCAGGTTGCTTCATTGGCTCCCTATTCATTTCCCTGTCCAATTCAAATTTCTCCCACTGACCTATAAGTGCACTCATTCTGCTGCATCTCACTACCTTTCCTCTTTTCTCTCTCCACCTTCACCCATCCTTGGGAGCTCCACTCTTCTGTCAGATCCCTTCTATCTGTGCCCTTCTCTTCCACTGCTAATGCCAGACTTCAATCCTTTCACCTTGCTGCTTCTTATGCCTGGAGAGAACTAACTGAGTCTGTACATCAGGCTTCATCTCTGGTCCTTTCCAAAACCTTTTCGAGGCTGCTTTTGGTTCCTGATCTGCTTAGTCTGTTATATGTTTCCTTAACATACCCCTAGATGTATCCTTGTCCTCATCTGTTGTGTTGTCTGTCTTAACTAGATTGTAAGCTCTGATGAGCAGGGACCATCTTTTACATGTGCTTGTACAGTGCTGTGTATGCCTTGTAGTGCTATACACATGATCAGTAGTAGTAATAATAGGTTGGCTTTCTGTTGAAGAGATGAGTCAGTAGTTGCGAGAACCATTAATGAAACAAAAGTATGAATCCTTAATTTCCACTGACATGCCATGGCCATGCCCTGTGTGCTTTCTTCACCCTATTCCAGATGTTCATATCATGAGAATGACTGTGTGATAATAAACTCATGTATATTGTAATGAGCCTGGGGTTTGGGTTCTAACTTGAAGACACAAATAGGAGTGTATTGGACTTTTCCTAGGTGGGTGTTGCCTCTTGGTAGGTTTTGACAAACCAAACTTAAAATAAGAATATCTTTATTTGTCAGACATGGCAAATTTTGATAATATTTTTCTAAGTCCCAAAGATGACTGTATTGAAAACTTTGCAGTTTTCCGGGTCAGGCTGCATCTTCATAACTGGAGCCAACGTTTCAGTCACTATGCTGTGGCTTTCTTCAGGGAAAAATGGTTAAGCAGTGGATGTCTGTTCATTTCTATAACAGTCCTCAAAACAGATTGGTGGGATTGAGGCAGGAAATTAGAATGTGAATTTTGGAGGGAAAGTCCATTGGAGAAAGGCTGGAGTTTTCCCATAGATTGGAAGAGTCTCTGGTGAATTTAAAGATGCTCGCCCCGTGGGCACTGTTTTAGGTCTCCTCGCCTTCTTTCCTCCTTTTCCTGAAGTGAACTGCTGAAAAAAAATGTGGGTGGAGAAGATGCCTTAGTTAACTATTTTGTTCCTTTGCCTGCATCTTAAATAGACAGCAGAAGCAATACCAAACTTTTAAGGGCCAGATATCCAAAGGAGTTTATATGTTTAATGGCTGCTGCTTATCCAAGAGGTTTCAATGGCACCATACGGATAATGCCGTAGAAAATACGCTGTAACCGCCCTGTCATAATCCATGCAGTGCTGGGGCAGCACAGAGGTGCAGCAAGGGAGGAGTAGCCTAGTGGTTGGGGCAAGGTACTTCAGGCCAGAACGTCAGGGGTTCAAATCCCACTAGAGGACAGCAACTTTGGGCCGGAAGGACTGGGGTTTCTAGTCCCACAGATGCTCCTTGTGGTCTTGGGCAAGCCACTTAACCCACCATTGCCCATGTTCCCTGTAAGTATTAGTGTATGTGTCTCATATCCCCTCGTGTTAAATGCATCCCCCAATTGTGTTGTGACCGCTTTGATTGAAGGATAAGGCGGTATACAAAACTGTCTAAATAAATAAATAAAAAATAAAGGGCATTTCATCTTGTCATAAAGATAGTGGCTGACTAAACCTAAAACGCTCAGCTGTGCAGATAGTGGCTGGATATTGTCGCCATTCCTGTAGCAATGACTTTTGGCACTGTTGATGTACATTCAGCACCACTGCTTCTGTGGACAGCAATGCTGAATACACATGGACTAAGCGAACTGCAACAAGCATTTGAAACAAACATTAACCTTGGGTTTTAAGGATTGGTCACCACTCTGCAGTGAAAGGGAAAGAGCATCCACAACTGGTCCTTGATTTTTTGGTAGTATCAGTTTGTATGGGCAGGTCACCCATGAAGCAGAGACTGGTCCAGCCCTAATCCTTTCTGCTGCCCATTGCTGATTGTCCTACTACTTCACCTTTTTTTCTCAAACCCAATATTTATTTATTATTTATTTAGAGATTTTTCTAGATCACCCCTTCCAGAGAACAAGGGCAGTTTACAATCAACAAACAGATACATTAAATATAATACATGTAACTTGAATATCATGAATAAAATGACAACATAGGAACATATATTGCAATCAACATACACTAGTTACAATGAACATATTTACAATAGAGTTAAATAATCGCAGATGTTGTGTGATTCAGGTAGGAGGTATTCCAATTGGAATTAAGAGTATTCCTGTCAGGATTAAGAGAAAAGATATAATATAATATAATGTAAAAGTGAATGGTTCTAAGAGAGCCTGGAGGAATGTAAAAAAAAAAATACAACCCCCCCTCCCCTCCCCTCCCCCAAGACTTCCTCCTGCTGGTTTTCAGAGCTTCAGAAAATATTTAGTTTTGGAATGATAATCCCCTCCACATCAGAATCCGGAAGCACTCGCATGTTTTCACATTCTAGAACAATCTTGGAGGAAAGGTGACTACCATATTTTTCTCTTTAGAGGAATTTTTCTTTGGAGAATGTGGTTTTGAAGACTTAGAATTTAGAATCTCCTAGTGTCCTTGAGACTGGTGCCCTGTGTCATGAGCTCTGTCTGTCTGTCTCCTGCAGAAGCGGCAGTGTGAGTGGACTGACACTAAAGCTGATGAAGACCTCAGTCATGGAGATGCTGGACACCCTCTCCGATGATGACTATGTTAATGTGGCTTCAGTAAGTACCTGAGGAGGGCGAGAAAGAGATTTATTGCCGTCAGAGATGTGTAGTATGAGGGTCTCTGTGAAGTTGTAATGTGAGCATTGAATTGGGAATATTATGACTTTCTCTGATAACCATTTTCATTTCACCTATTTTAATAAAAATCTATTTCTTCTTTTAATCTCTTTTTGTCTTAGTCTCCCTGTTTCTTCATTCTCTTCTGTATTTCTAGCATCTTCCTTTCCTTCCTTGCATACTGTGTCTTTCCCTTTTCTTGCTCTCCCAGCTGTCTCCGGTGTCGCCATTTACCCTCTCTCTTTGCACCTATGCTTACCCCACCACTTTCCTTTCTTCTTTTGTCCTTTGTCTCGCTTTCTCTCTTATTACCTTTCTTTAACCATCCTTCTGTCTCACCTCGTTGTACTTTTCCATCTCTCCTGGATCTCCAGTTCCTTAGTAAAGTCTGTCTTTTTCATCCCTCTATTGACCATTCTTCAGTGATTTCCCACTAGTTTCTCCATCTTCATCCTCTCCAAGCACCTCTCTTCCCCCCCCCCCCTTATTGTCCTTTTTGTTTCTTTTTTTCCATATTCTACTTTCTGTTCTGCTCTCCGTTCTCTGTTTTCACCTGTGATCTCTGGAGTCTTGTGTTTAGCCATTGGAGAGGTGGGTGCTAGAAGGGAACTATGTGGGGAATATGTATGCTCTTCTACCAAAGATGTGCAGTACAAAGAAGGGGGAAAAAAGACTGTGTATGATGGGAATAATGCTTTCAGGTGGCGACCCTCTATACCTGGCAGCCAAGAGGTATCTTTATTAGTGCAGGCAGAATAACTTGGCAGAGTGTATAGACCAGAAAGTCTCTTACCTGCCTTCGTTTACTATGCAATAGAGATGTGTGGCTGGCGGCATCTTGGTAAAGAGAAGCAGAGGGGCATGAGTGAAAGAGGATCTCTCCTGCCCAAAGACTATTATATATTATAAAAAGTGGACATGGGGTAGGGGGTAGGTGGGTGGGGGTCCAAGGAATGTCAGGGAAGTGTTTTGAAACAACTTAAGCACAGCTATAGCAATAGTGATTTGAAGAGACGGAGCAGCAGACATTTTTTGTTCATTTTGTTTTTCTGAGGTGAGGACTGTAGTTTTTGTTCTTTTAATTTTAAAGAAATGATAATATAATATAATGTGGAGGAGTGGCCTAGTGGTTGGAGTGGAGGAGTGGCCTAGTGGTTGGGGCAAGGTACTTCAGGCCGGAAGGTCGGGGGTTGAAATCCCACTAGAGGACAGCAACCTTGGGCCGGAAGGACTGGGGTTTCTAGTCCCACAGGTGCTCCTTGTAGTCTTGGGCAAGCCACTTAACCCTCCATAGCCCATGTTCCCTGTAAAATAGTTATCTCCAAGTTATAATGCCCTGTTCAATGTAATTTCAGTTTGTTCAATGTAAACCCGCACTGATGCAGAATAGCGCGGTATATAAGAGAATGTAAATAAATAGAATAAATAAATAAAATGAAGCAAACAACAAACAAAATGAAAATATGTGAGAAAAAGAAGATGAAAAACTGTTCAGTGCATAGCCCTACTATGTAACAAAATGAACATGGAAAAAAATCAATTGCTTCCTTTCTGTTTGCTCAGAATCTTTTTAGGACATTCTTGTGATTTTTGTTCATTGTGAAGAAGAGATATTCACTATTCACAATATTGCAAAATATTGTGGGTGAGCAGCCACTGTACTCACAGCACTATGTTCAGGGACATGACTCAACAAATCCTGGGTGTCAGGTTACCATGGTGCCAAGAAATTGCACCCTGGCACCCAGGATTTCATGCCCCTGAAAGTTATTTTTTATGGGCCAGTGCTGCCTCACTCCCCTGCCGCAATTAGCTCTCTGCAAGGAGCTTGAGCCTCACAGTGGAGGAAGTTAGACTGATCTAGCCATTTCAAGTCTTCAGAAACTTGAACAGTTTTTCATCTCCTTCTTTTTCTCTGCCAAACTTCCCAGATGGTGCTTATTTAGTTCTGACTCTGTGGGCATTAATGTTTCTGGCACTGGAGTTAAAAAGTTTGCAGCCAGGGCTCTGGGTATATTCTCAAGACTCTTGTCATCAGCCCCTCTGCCCAGCTGCAAGGATAGTGCTGAGCAGAATTTATTTATTTATTTATTTATTTATTTAACAGTCTTTTCTATACCGCCCCTTCCAGAGATCAGGGGCGGTTTACATTGAACATTAAACAGAACAATTGTATACTTCTGTATACATTTACAGGGAACATTATGCTTTAACTATGTACAGGTGTACTTACAGGGAACATATTTTGAACAAATTTTGAACAACATTTTGAACATATTTTGAACATTAACTATAACAGAGCTTTTCAAACTATTTACAAGTTATATACATGGAGCGCATCTTAGTTAGATACAGTTACAGTGGTGAAAATAATCAACTGTTTGAGTGGTTCATTAGCGGGTTGTGTGGGGTTAGTGGGGTTAGTGAATTTTCCTGTGTTAGTCATTTGTTCTGTCTTGGGTACAGTGTATGTGTTTCTGTGATTGTATTGGCGAAGTTCTTTGTTGGTAGGGGATTTCAAAGTGTTTTGTAAAGAGGTAGGTTTTTAATTCTTTTTTGAATTGGTGAAGGTCTTTTATCATGCGGAGTGTTAATGGTGTTTCATTCCAGAGGGTGGGGGCAGCGAAGGAGAATGCCCTGTCACTTGTTGTCGCTTTAGTTTTTCTAAAATTTGTTTTTATGTTGAGGGAGTGGGTTGCGTTCTGTCTGCGTGATCTAGTATCTGATGGAGGGTGTATTAGGGTGGATAGTTGTGTTGGGGAGATGTTGTTGACGATTTTGAAAGTAGTTAGGAGGATTTTATATTTTATTCGGCTGTTTATAGGGAGCCAGTGTAAGTCTAGGAGAATTGGGGTCACGTGGTCTGTTAGATTAGCTTTAGTGACCATCTTGGCGCATATGTTTTGGGCTCTTTGGAGATAGTATATGCTTTTTAATGGAAGTCCATTTAGGAGACTATTACAATAGTCGAAGTGGGGGGTTATGAGTGTATTAACTACAGATCTAAAGTCATCGGTGTTGAGTAGGGGTCTCAGATGTTGTGTTGTCTTGAGTTTATAAAATATGGTTTTTACTGTGTGTTTTATGTGTGGAATCATGGAGAGTGAGTGGTCTAAGATTATTCCAAGGTATTTTACCTCCTTTTTAACAGGTATAGGTGTATTATTTATTGTGATTGTATTGGGGTATATGTATTCAGTGTCTGATTTCCTCGTTATGAACATTGCCTCTGTTTTTTTGAGGTTAATGCTTAGGTGGTTGTCTTCAAGCCATTTAGTAGTCTCGTTCATACATTGGAGTAGGCTATCATATTCGGGATTGTTAGGGTTTATGGGGGTGGCAAGCATGATATCATCTGCGTATATGAAATGGTTAATTTTGTGCTTCTTAAATATGTTTGTAATGGGCTGGAGGTATGAAATTGGTGGTAAGATATCAACCAGCAAAACAGGTTCTAAAAGGGAAGTGCCTTTCCATCTAACTCAATCTTTATCTGTCCATACTCATCACACTGTCTTTTGCCATTCTGCACTTTGTTTTAGTCTACTCCTCCATCACCATCGACTCTCTGCAAGGAGCTTGAGCAGCGCAGTGAAGGAAGTTAGAGCTGATCTTGAGACAATTCAAATTGCAAGATCAACACATACTTCCTTCACCAGGCAACTCAAGCCATTTGCACACAGCCGACTCCAGTGAGAAAACAGCGTAACCTTTTTGATGCAGTCATAAACAGCATGATGAGAGACACCATGTGATGGCTGTGGGGAGGGGGGGGAATAAGAGAGACAGGAACCAATTGAAGGCTAGGTGGGGTTATGAGAGAAAGAGAGAGACACACACAGGGTGAAGGCTGTAGGCTGGCTAAGACAGAGAGAGACATATAGGGTGAAGGCTGGGGGGTGACTAAGACAGAGAAAGAGACACTGGGTGAAGGTAGTGAGGGCGTTTTGAGAGAGAGAGAGGAACATTAGGTGATGACTGAGTGGGGCTATGAGAGAGAGAGACAGGGTGATAGGGAAGGGGGGCTGAGAGAGAGAATGGGTAAAGGCAGGGTGTGGGGGCTATGAGAGATTTATTTGTTTTGCTTCACGTATTACGAGGCTTTCAATGCTGCTTCAACTTCTTCTTTCATCACCAATGATGATGCACGTTGAAAGCCTTATCAAAGAACAAAGCACCGGGCATTGATGGCATTCCCATTGAGTTATTAAAGCAATCAGATGAAGCTGTTAACATACTTACAAGGCTCTGCCAGGAAATTTGGAAGATGAATTCATGGCCAACTGACTGGAAAAGATCTGTGTTTGTACCAATACTGAAGAAAAGTGACCTGACTGACTGTGGAAATTATTGCACAATTCTGATCCCACATGCCATCAAGATTCTACTTAAGATCATTCAGCAGAGACTACAACCATACCTGGAACGAGAACTGTCTGAAGTGCAAGCAAGGTTTAGGAAATGGAGAGGAACGAGAGACATTATTGTGGATGTGAGACGGATACTTGAAAAGACAAAAGAATACCAAAAGGATATCTATATGTGTTTTATTGACTACAGCAAAGCTTTTGACTGTGTAAACAATAAGAAACTCTGGGCCACATTAAGAAGCATGGGTATAGCAGAACACCTGATCGTTCTCTTGCACAACCTTTACACTGATCAAGAAGCAATAGTTCCCAACAGAACTAGGAGAAACAGAATGGTTTAAAATCAGCAAAGATGTACGACAAGGCTGCATACTTTCTCCCTACCACTTTAATTTATATGCAGAACAAATCATCAGAGAAGCAGGACTGTATGAAAACAGAGGTGTGAAGATTGGTGGAAGATTCATCTACAACCCTTGCTACGCTGATGATACCACATTACTGACTGAAAGTGAAGACGATTTGAAACATTTGCTTTTCAAGATCAAGGAATATAGTCTTAAAATGGGTCTGCACCACGGCCTGAATGCGGCCCGGCTATCCCTTGCAGCGGCCTGGAAGCGTACTTTGGCCCCCTCCACTCAGGTTTGGTTGGAACGCATGTGGGATATGTATACCATGGAGCGGGGGGTAGCTGTTAGCAGGATGCGTTTGGTGCGTTTTGAGTTGGTGTGGGCACCCTTTGTTTCTCGTTATGGTGCGTGACTGCATTGGACAAGTAGGGGGGGCTACACAAACTTTAACGGGAGCTTGCTCCTTGTGTGTGCTTCTTGCTCACCGTTTTTCCTTGCTTACGGATTAGCTAGTCATAGTTGGGGGGTTTGGGAGGTGGGGGGTGGGGTTTGGGCTAGGGAGGGTTTGGGGGGGGGGGAAAGGGTGGTGGGAGGGGTTGTTGTTCCCCGTTTCCTTATTCTAAAACTATAAAAATGAAGGCGTATTGTAGAATGTTATTGTGATCTGAAGTTATGATGCTGCTGTTGCATTCTTTTTGAAGATCTTTGTGGTTCTTGTTTCTATGTATTCTTTGGAAGCCTTTCAATAAATAAAAAAAAAATAAAAAAAAAAGGGTCTGCACCTTATTGTTAAGAAGACAAAGATCCTGACAACTGGCAAAATGAATAAGTTCATCATTGATGGAGAAGAAATTGAAATAGTTGACAACTTTAACTACTTGGATCAACTATCAATAAAGATGCAGTCAAGAAATGCATTGCTTTTGGCAGAATGGCTATGAAGGACATACTGTAGACAAGATTCTCAAGAGCAGAGATATCTCTCTCCATACAAAGATTTGACTTGTTCAGGCCATGGCATTTTCAATAACATCATATGGATGTGAAAGCTGGACAATGAAAAAGATAGACAGGAAGAAAATTGATGCCTTTGAATTATGGTGCTGGCGACGAATACTGGGTATACCATGGACTGCCTGAAGAACAAACCAGTCAGTACTAAAGGAGATCAAATCTAAGCTTTTTTTAGAAGCTCAGATGACAAGACTTCGATTTTCATACTATGGACACATCATGTAAAGAGAGAGATCATTAGAGAAAAACATCATGCTTAGCAAGGTAGAAGGTCAACGCAAAAGAGGAAGGCAAGCAATGAGATGGATCGATTACAATAACAGCAGCTACGGGTGCCAGTCTGTCAACAATGAGCCGCCTGACTGAAGACCAAACACAATTTAGGACAATTATCCAGAGGGTCGCCATGAGTTGACACCGACTTGACGGCACTTAACAACAACAACATTACGAAGCTATGGTGATATGTGAAGCAAAAAAGGAAACTGCCTCAGGTGCAGCTAAAAAGAGTCACCAGTATGTTGACAATGTACTCACTGGGGTTGGTGGAGGGCAGGGAGAGGAACAGCAGAAGAGTCACTACCTTCTGTTGGCTCTCTGTAATGGTATGTTAGGCACCTGATTTATTAAGCTTTGTTTTCCAACATAAAATGGGAAAACAGTAAATCAGGCTCTTAAAAAAGCTGCACTACACATTTGATACCATATTACTGGCTGAAATTGAAGACAATCTGAAACATTTGCTTCTGAAGATCAGGGAACATAGTCTTAAAATGGGCCTGCACCTTAATGTAAAGACAAAGATCCTGACAACTGGCAAAATCAATAAGTTCATCATTGATGGAGAAGAAATTGAAATAGTGGACAACTTTAACATACTTGAATCAACTATCAATAAAGAAGCAACAGGCAGTCAAGAAATCAGACAATGCATTTCTCTTGGCAGAATAGCTATGAAGGACCTAGACAAGATTCTCCGGGAACAAGCAGGAAGTCAGTCCTCACATATGGGTGACATTGGCACCGATGGAGCCCTCGCAGAAGCATCCCCACCTCTTTCAAAGAAAGCCTTTGGGAGATGCCGCCATGAATGCGTGGTCCCCTTCTCGCCCAAGGGTGCCACCTTGCTCAGTCTCATTTTTTCTGCGGAGCCTTTCGGACATTTTTCTGGCTTATTCCCAGAAAAAGTTGATTTTCTCTCTGAGTTTCATACCGGAATTGCACTGGTACTCTTCCCACCTACCAACCTCGTTGCCTCGGCATCGAGTTTGGCTTATTTTTGTAGTTTTCATTCTTTCCTGGTGTCTTCCTGCCTTTTTTCTTCCACTGGCAGCCTGGAGAGTCTTCGACCTTGCAGGGGTACTTTTTTTCCCCCATGGCTAACAGTGGCTTTAAGAAGTGTGATCGGTGCTTCAAAATTATGTCTTTAACCGACACACAGGACTGCTGTTTCCGCTGCCTCGGGCCAGACCACGACATGGCAGCCTGCAGGCTCTGCAAGAGGATGTCCAGTAAGGCCCTCAAGAGCCGCCAGCAGCAGCATGATAAGTTTTTCCCCGAGTCCCCGGTGCCTTCAAAGGCCAGGGCCTCGTCTGAGGCCCCGACATCTCGGGCAGAGTCTTCTGAATCCAAGCCTCATCATGGGTCCTCAGAAAGGGTGTCTCTCGAGGGAACACAGGAAGAAGAAACCCTCGAAGGCAGTGTCCTTTGATGGTTCTGACCAGCCGGATTCTCTCCGGGCCCAGTCCCACACTCCCAAGTGTTTGTCCGAGGCATCGGAGAAGGAGCGGCCTGCGAAGGTCCCTCGGAATGATCCAGCTATGGATCAGCCTTGGTCCCCAGACACTATCCTCGTCGAGGATTCCCCTTCAGGGGAGCTGGTATCAGGCCCAGGTCCCTTGGTGCCCACACCCTTGGTGCCCAGGTCCCTTGGTGCCCACCCTGGTCTAGAGTCCAGAATGGCAGTCCTGGAGCGCAGTTTGTCTGCCTTCATGGACCAGCAGTGGGCGCTGTTGTCCGGTATGACCAGTTCATCTGCCCCAACCATCGGGCCCTCGACATCCAAGATGTCCCCGGAGGCTGAGCCGATCCTTGAGGTCCTTAGGCCTTGAGTCGATCCTTGGCCGAGGCCGCAATCTGACTCCTACTCGACAGGACCGCAGTCATCCCCGGCAAGTTTTCTGGGCACCGGCCACAGGGCATTGGGGGCCCCGAAGCCTGTGGAGCAGACCTCTTATGAGTCCTCGATGGACTACTCCAAGTGGGAGACAGAGGACAAGGAATCCCCCGATACCCGTCGCCACCGCAACATCCCATCTGACTCTCCTGTTAAGGAGCTTTGACAGCAGTCCCCATCCGATGACATGGGCTTCCTTGACATGTCTAAGGCCCTGGCATTCCCAACCGAGTTGGAGGAGGACCCTCAGGCAGATGAATTGGAAATCCTCCAATACGAGGCCCCTCCGCGGGGACTGCACACGGTGCCCATCCCTAACATCCTGGAAAGGCTGATGCTCCAAATGTGGGAGACACCGGCTTTGGTGCTGGTGGTAAGCAAACAGCTCAACTTAATGTATCGAGTCCTCCGGAGCCCAGGCTTCCAAAAGTCACAGCTGCCGAATAACTCCATGGTGGTGGAGCCGGCCATGTGTCAGCTGAAAAGCCAGAAGATGCACTCCTCAGTGCCTCTGACAGGGATGCCCGCACCCTGGACGCCCTCGGCAGAAAGTGCTACCAGGGCTCAATGCTCATCGGCCGCATCCAGGCCTACCAGCAGTACATGGGCATGTACTTGAGGGACCTGGTAAAGAAACTCGCTGGGTTCTCGGCTGGTCGAGGAACCTTTGCAGCGGTTCAAGAACCTGGCCAAGGCAGTCAGTGAATGCTCCAAATTCATGTCTCGAGTGGTCTATGACAGGTTTGAGTCAGCTCGAGTAGCGGTGGCGGGCATCAGTGCACGCCACCTAGCTTGGCTACAGTCATCCAACCTCAAGCAGTAGGTTCAAGACAAATTGGTCGATGTCCCATGTCAAGGAGAGAACCTCTTTGGCAAACCCATGACCAACAAGGCTGCCGAGCTGGAGACTGAGTTCATGACAAGGACCAGGCTCTCTAAAAAGACCGCTGCCCCTCCCCAATGGAAGGGCTCAGGTAAAAATTCCTTCTACCCAAGGAAGGAAGCTGCTTACAGAAACTACCCACCTTTATCAGGCCTCCCTAGCTCCCCAACAGGGTCAGCAGGCCAAAGGACATGGGCATGGTCCACATAAGCAGAAGGCTCCAAAACCTCAGGCACTGGCTCCGGCCCAGCCAGGAGAGAGTTTTTGACTCCTTCAGCATAGCCTCTCTACCCCACGGAGTTCAGCAGCCCACAGGGGGACATCTGGCCCTCTATGCCCAGAGGTGGGTGGTCATCACCTCCGATTCCTGGGCACTGAGGGTAGTCAGGGAGGGTTACCTCCTCCACCTGACTCAGACGCCTCCCCCTTATTTCCAGGGAGAACCCCTCAGGTCTCCCCTCCAACGGGACCACCTTCTGAAGGAGTTGGCAGGTCTTCGAGGACAAAGCAGTGGAACCGGTGCCCCACCACCTCAAGGGCAAGGGGTTCTACTCCAGGTACTTCCTTGTGCCAAAAAGAACAGGGTACCTAAGGCCCATCCTCAGCCTGCGCAACCTCAACAAATTCCTGGTGAGGGAGAAGTTCAAGATGCTCTCCCTTGGAACATTGCTGCCATACATCCAGCAGGGAGACTGGCTATGCTCCTTAGACCTCAAGGATGCTTATACCCACATCCTCATCCACCCCAACCACAGGCAGTACCTGCGGTTCATAGTGGGGACAGGCACTTTCAATACAGAATGCTCCCCTTCGGCCTAGCCTCTGCCCCAAGAGTTTTCACAAAATGCCTGGCTGTTGTGGCCGCCTTCCTCTGGCTCCAGTGGTTTTTCATCTTTCCCTACCTGGACGACTAGCTCATGA
This sequence comes from Ichthyophis bannanicus, assembly GCA_033557465.1. NCBI lineage: Eukaryota > Metazoa > Chordata > Amphibia > Gymnophiona > Ichthyophiidae > Ichthyophis > Ichthyophis bannanicus. Next base: position 48,346,649 of record CM066046.1, read on the forward strand.
AGAGAGGCATGGCCTCAGAGGTGCAGCAGGCCACCGCACACACCATCCAGGTTCTACAACACTTGGGCTTTGTCATAAACTACCCCAAGTCTCACCTCCTCCCGACGCAGTGTCGAGTTCACTGGGGCAAGAATCGACACACTCCAGTCGAAGGCTTTCTCATGCAGGGACCAAGCCGATCGTCTCAGGATTTTGGCTCGGGACATACAGTATCGTCCCTCAGTGCCCGCTCGGCTTCTCCTAAGCCTCTTCATGCACATGACCTCCATAGTCCATGTCACCCCAGATGCTTGCCTCTACATGAGGGTGGCATAGTGGTGTCTCCGGGACCAGGGGTCTCAGGCCACGGGCCACCTCCGAGACAGAGTTTCTGTGACCTGCCACTTGGTGGAATCCCTGGTCTGGTGGCAGGCACCCCAGCAACTCGAGGTGGGCATGCCTTTTCAGGCTCCAACCCCTTCAAGGGTCCTCACCACAGATGCCTCCCTTTTCAGCTGGTGAGCCCACTGTGGAGACCTCCGCACCCAGGGCAGCTGGTCACAGGATGAGAGCACCCAGCAGATCAACTTCCTGGAGCTGCGAGCCATACACCTAGCCCTGCGAGTCTTCTGTCACCGCCTGTGTCACCAGCCGGTGCTAGTCCAGACAGACAACCAGGTGGTGATGTTCTACATGAACAAACAAGGGGGTACGGGGTCTCATACCCTTTGTCGGGAGGTGCCTGGTCCTCTGCTCATATGCAATCCAACAGGGTATCCTCCTGTGGGCAGTGTACTTGCCAGGCCAGGACAACCTGCTGACTCCAGGGTAGCCAGTCAACTTTTTCAGCTCTGGATGGAACCCGTGATGGACCTGTTCGCCAGCCTGGACAACTTTCAGTTGCCTCACTTCTGCTCCTGACAGGCCCACACCTCCAGGGTGGCAGCGGATGCATTCCTGGTCTCATGGTTGGAAGGCCTCATGTACGCCTTCCCTCCCACACCACTGATTGCCAAGACCTTGTTCAGGACCATCTGCGACAGGGCCTCGCTCATCTTGGTAGCTCCTCGGTGGCCCAGGCAACCATTGTTCCCACTACTTTTACAGTTGGCGGTGGAGACCCCCGTCCCTTTGGGGACCTCACTGGGACTCCTGTCTCAGGAGGGGAGCTCTCTCCTGCACCCTAACCTGCGGTCCCTGTCGCTGACAGCCTGGCTGCTGAGAGGGTGACGCTGGTTGAGGTGGAAGACATTCTGCTGGCCTCTCGTAAGGCCTCTAATAGGAAGGCTTATGCCCTCAAATGGTGCAGGTTCTCTGTTTGGTGCGCCAAACATGGGACTGACCCTTTCTCCTGCCCCGTGGCTCTGGTGTTACAGTACCTTCTCCAGCTCTTTCGGTCCAGGCTCAAATCTAAGAACATAAGATATGCCATACTGGGTCAGACCAAGGTCCATCAAGCCCAGTATCCTGTTTCCAACAGTGGCCAATCTAGGTCATACGTACCTAGCAGTTTCCCCAAAAGACACAGATTCCACAATGCTTGTACTGGGTCAAGCATTGATATCCTGGGTCCCTTCTTAATAATGGTTTATGGACCATTCCTCCAGGAACTTATCCAAACCTTTTTTAAACCCAGCTACACTAACAGCCTTTACTACATCCTCCGATAACAAATTCCAGAGTTTGATTACACGTTGAGTGAAAAAATATTTTCTTTATTATTTCTTAAATAGTTTACCCTGTAGCTTCATTGCATGTCCCCTAGTCTCTCTATATTCTGAGAACGTAAACAATCAAGCTACGTTTACCCATTCCACTCCGTTCACTAATTTATAGACTTCTATCATATCTCCCCTCAGCCATCTCTTTTCCAGGTTAAAGAGCCCTAACCTTTCTAGCCTTTCTTCACAGGAGTATCCTTCCATCCCCTTTACCATTTTGGTGGCTCTTCTCTGAACCTTTTCTAATAACGCTATATCCTTTTTAAGATACGGCGACCAGAATTGCACACAATATTCAAGGTGCGGTCTCACCATGGAACGATATAGAGGCATTATAGTATCTTTTGTTTTATTTTCCATTCCTTTCCTTATGATACCTAGCATTCTATTTGCTCTCTTCGCCGCAGCTACACACTGGGCCGAAGGTTTTAACATGTTATCCACAATGACGCACAATAAATCTTTTTCCTGGGTGGTGGTTCCTAATGTGGAACTTTGCATCGTGTAACCATAGTTTGGGTTTTTCTTCTGTAGGTGCATAACTTTGCACTTGTCCACATTAAATTTCATCTGCCATTTTGATGCCCAGTCTTCCAATTTATCAAGATCCTCTTGCAATTTTCCACAATCCTCTTGGGTTTTAACAACTTTAAATTGTTTAGTGTCATCTGAAAATTTGATAACCTCACTCATTATTCCCTTTTCCAGGTCATTTATGAATTTGTCAAAAAGCAGTGGACCCAGCACAGATCCCTGGGGTACACCACTATTCACCTTTCTCCATTGGGAAAATTGGCCATTTAGCCCTACCTTCTGCTTTCTATCTTTTAACCAGTTCCTGATTCACAATAGTGCACTGCCTCCTATCCCATGACTCTTTAGTTTTGCTAAAAGTCTCTGATGAGGGACCTTGTCAAAGGCTTTCTGAAAGTCCAGATACACTATATCAACCAACTCACCTTTGTCCACCTGTTTATTCAGACCTTCAAAAAAACATAACAGATTTGTAAGACAAGATCTTCCTTGTCTAAAGCCGTGTTGGCTATCTCCCATTAGGCCATGACTATCTACATGCTGAGTAATTTTGTTCTTTATGATGGTTTCTACCATTTTTCCCGGTACTGACATCAGGCTCACCGGTCTGTAGTTTCCTGAATCACCCCTGGAACCCTTTTTAAAAATTGGCGTTACATTGGCGATCCTCCATTCTTCAGGTATTACAGATGATTTTAATGAAAAGTTCACAGATTACCAATAGCAGGTCTGCAATCTCATATTTCAGTTCTTTCAACACCCTTGGATGTATACCATCCGGCCCAGGTGATTTGCTACTCTTCAGTTTATCTAATAGTTGTAATACATCTTCCCGATGTTTCAATATTTCCTTCAATTCTTCCGCATCTTTAAATACCACTTCAGTCATGGTAACATCCCTACATCTTCCTCATTAAAGACCGACGCAAAGAATTCATTCAGTCTCTGCTATCGCCTTGTCGCCTCTTAGTGCCCCTTTAACCCCTCTATCATCTAATGGACCAACTGACTCTCTCACAGGTTTTTTTGCTACGAATGCACTTGAAAAAGTCTTTATTTCACGTTTTTGCTTCCGCAGCAAGCTTCTTCTCAAATTCTCCCTTTGTCTGCCTTATCAATGCCTTGCATTTGACTTGCCAGTGCTTGTGCTGTTTCCAGGTTTCGTCGTTTGGCTCTTTTTTCCATTTCCTGAAAGATGCTTTTTTGGCAACAACAGCCTCTCTGACCTCACCTTTAAACCATGCTGGCAGTTTTGTGGACTTCCTTCTACTTTTCTTAAAGCGTGGAATACAGCTGGTCTGGACTTCCAAGATAGTATTTTTCAACAACACCCAAGCTTGATGTAAGTCTTTAACCTTTGCAACTGCTCCTTTTAGTTTTTTCTTAACTATTTTCCTCATTTTATCATAGTCTCCCCTTCGAAAGTTAAAAGGTAGTACTGTGGATTTCCTTACTATCCCTCCTCCACTAATTAAATGAAATGCGATCATGCTATGATCACTATTACCAAGTGGCCCCAACACCCTTTTCTCTTGCACTAGATCTGGTGTTCCACTAAGGACTAGGTCTAATATGGCTTCCCTTCTGGTCGGTTCATGAACCAGCTGCTCCAAGAAGCAGTCATTTATTTCATCTAGGAACTTTATCTCCCTAGCATGTCCTGCTATGACACTGACCTAGTCGATACTGGGGTAATTGAAATCACCCATTATTATTACTGCGCTGTAACGTTTGTTAGCTTTCTTGATTTCTTTGAGCATTTCATCATCCATTTGTTCATTCTGGCCAGGCGGTCGATAGTACACCTCCACTGCCATCACCTTTCCCTTTTTACATGGAATTTCAATCCATAGAGATTCTACAGCAAATTTTGTTTCCTGTAAAGCTTTAATCCTTTCTGACTCAATGCCCTCTCTAACATAGAGCGCAACCCCTCCACCAATTTGATCAGCTCTATCATTACGATATAGTTTGTACGCAGGTATCACAGTGTCTCACTGGTTGTCCTCCTTCCACCATGTCTCTGATATTCCAATCATATCTAACCTCTCATTTAGTGCTATGTACTCTAACGCTCCCATCTTATTTTTTAGACTTCTAGCATTTGCATACAAGCATTTTAGAGACTGTATTTTATTCATATTAATCTGGCTATTGGTAGGCATGGGTAATTTGGGATCTTTAAGCTCTGTCTGCTCCATACTCGAGGGCATTTGAGCTACTTTACTCTTTTTTGGAACCTCTCTGCTTTTGGTAGTATCCTTCAAGGATACATTCTTCCAAACCATGCACCCTATTATCTAGTTTGAAAGCTGCTCTATCTGCTTTTTAAAGGTTAATGCCAGCAGCCTGGTTCCATCCTGGTTAAGGTGAAGCCATCCCTTCAGAAGAGCCCCTCCTTTCCCCAGAATGTTCCCCGGTTCCTAACAAATCCAAAACCCTCATCTCTACACCATTGTGTCATCTACGCATTGAGACTCCGGAGCTCTGCCTGCGTTTTGTGTCCTGCGCGTGAACGGGAAGCATTTTGAACGCTACCCTGGAAGTTCTGGATTTGAACTTCCTACCTAAAAGCCTAAATTTAGCCTCCAAAACCTCCCTACCACATTTTCCTATGTCATTGGTACTGACATGTACCAAAACAGCAGACTCCTCCCCAGCACTATCTAAGACATTATCTAGGTGGTGCGTGAGGTCCGCTACTTTCGCACCAGGCAGGCATGTTACCAGGCGATCCTCACGTCCACCAGCCACCCAGCTATCTAAATGCCTAAGCTAACTCTGTGTGAGTGCACCTTAGTGCCCTCGCGGTGCGCCACTATCCGGTGGATGGTAAGCCCCTCTAGGTCCATCCCTTGGTGACCCATTTTCTTCAGGGCCTGCTCTTATCAAAGCCCCCAATTCACCCTCCAGCAACCAAATGGGACCTCAATGTCATGTTGGGCAGCTCACTTGCCTGCCCTTCGAACCTCTGGCTACCTGCCACCTCCGCTACTTCTCTTGGAAGTTGGTTTTCCTGGTTGTGCTTACCTCCGCTTGCAGAATCAGCGAGCTTCAGGCCCTCATGGCAGAGGCGCCCTATACCAGGTTCTATAAGAACAGAGTGGTGCTCCGCACACACCCCAAATTCCTGCCGAAAGTAGTGTCGCCCTTCCTTCTCAAACAGGAAGTTGTGCTCCCTACCTTCTTTCCAAGACCTCACTCTAGCTGGGCAGAGAGGGTCCTTCACACCTTGGATACCACAAGGCTTCTCAGCTTTTCATCTCCTATGACCCCAGTAGGTTGGGGGAGGCGCTGACCACGCGTACACTGTCTGCATGGGTGGCAGACTGTATCGCCCTTGCTTACGAGCAGGCGAGGCTCCTGCTAGAAGGTCGCATCAAGGCACATCGTGTCAGGGCCATGGCGGCTTCAGTGGCAAACTTGCACTCCATCCCAATGATGGACATCTGCCGGGCCACCTGGCCTTCAGTCCATACCTTCACAGCCCATTACTGCCTGGAAAGAGAGTCCCGACAGGACAGTGCCTTTGACCAGGCTGTGCTCCATAACCTTTTCGGGGCTTAGGCAACTTCTACCCTCGGACCCTTCTGTGCTCAGGCTACCGGAGTGTTTGTTTCATCGGACACAGGGGTCCTACTGTGGTCGGTGGGCACAGACTCAATTGCTGCTGCTTGCAGTTCCTCATGAGGGAGCCCTATTTTTCCTATGGGTTTTTGGTAACCTGCAGCTGGGGAGTCTCATATGTGAGGACTGACTTCCTGCTTATTCCCAGAGAAAGCGTAGTTACTCATCTGTAACAGGTGTTCTCCAGGGACAGCTGGAATCAGTCCTCACAACCCTCCCTCGTCCCCTTGGAGTTGCTCTTCCATTTTCTTTTTGCTGTCTTTTAGCTATGTCATCTGACTAAGCAAGATGGCACCCTGGGGTGGGAAGGGGACCACGCATGCATGGTGGCATCTCCCAAAGGATTTCTTTGAAAGCTGGGGGGTGCTTCCGTGAGGGCTCTGTCAGTGCCGTTGTCACCCATATGTGAGGACTGATTCCTGTTGTCCCCGGAGAACAGCTGTTACAGGTGAGTAACTACACTTTCTCAAGAGCAGAGATGTCTCTCTTCATACAAAATGTGACTTGTTCAAGCCATGGTATTTTCAATAACATCATATGGATGTGAAAGATAGGCAGGAAGAACATTGATGCCTTTGAATTATGGTGCTGGCGATGAATACTATGTATACCATGGACTAACGAAGAACAAACCAGTCAGTATATCAAACCTAAGCTTTCTTTAGAAACAAAGATGACAAGACTTTGACTTTCATACTTTGGCCACATCATGCGAAGAGAGAGACCATTAAAGAAAAACATCATACCTAGCAAGGTAGAAGGTCAATGCAAAAGAGGAAGGCTGGCAATGAGATGGACCGATATAATAACAGCAGCTATAGGTGCCAGTCTGTCAACAATGAGCCTCCTGACTGAAGACCAAACATAGTTTAGGACAACTATCCAGAGGGTCGCCATGAGTCAACGCCGACTCGATGGCACTTAACAACAACACACCTTATGGTAAGGGGTGGGGTGGGGTAGAGGGACACTGTGGCTGAGGTCTCTGCAGCCAGCTCCTAAATTTTTAAGGTGGCTCCTAGATTCTGGTCAGGGGTATAGATAAGTCAAGCAAAACCCAGAGAATATCAGGAAATGTAATCCAGAGAGTGTGGCATCCTTCTCAAGCTATTATTGCAAGGAGCAGGGCACCTCACTGATCTGCACTGGGTTGAATAAAGCTCTTGAAAGGAGAAAGAACAGCTGCATTTCCATCCTTATCGCCATTGAGAGTAAATTATACATTGTAAGTGGAATAAGGTTGTCTGAAGAGTTCTGCCATTTGTATTTTTGGCATTTTCTGATCATTTCCAGAGTTGGTTTTACATAACACAGCACTAGCGGTCAAAAAAACAGCTGTGGATGAAGTCATAGGTGGAAGATCTTTATTACACTAACTTAGTACATTTGGGACTAGCTTTCAAGAGCTCTGTTTTATTCATCAGCCCAATGCAAAATAAGCTAGGGGTGATATTGCCTGAATATACACTAAAGAGGTCATTTTAGTAGCCCAACTTGTGATTTGGATGTCTGAAAGCAGCCATTCAAATGTCCCAATCACATCCACATCCCAAGAGCAAGTTTAAAATGCCCCAAACTTACACGTGTCCAGTGTGATCACGTCTGTGGCACACTGGGGTGTGTTGAAGATGTGTCAGGGGCGTTTCAAAATAATACACGTGTGCGGCTGATTTCAGAACGGGGCTACATGTTTAAAACCGGCGGCAGATATGCCAGTGACTGTACCTGCTTCTGGGCATGAATAGATATTTGAAAAGTGCTCACTTCTGCCAGTTATCAGCCGTACATAGAAGAGGAGAATGCCCCCTCACGCCCTCAATATTTTTCGCCAACTCAAAAAATCCTTGTGGGTACATAGCGAGGCCTTCTTGTCTCCTACTGCACTGCTGCATGTCTCCATTTCTAAAATGGTGATAACATATACATATAAACATGCATGTTCCAAAACACTTATCCAGACATTTGTGTGTGGCCGGTACCGCAACCATCTATATATTATACATGCACGTTTCTGAAATTGGCTGGTTTTCTGCATGTCTCTGGCCCCTTATTCTGCACATACCTGTCCTGCTTTCTATCTCAATGGACACGTTTATCTTTTGGGAATGGAGATAGGGCAATTTCAGATGGCATTTATATGTGTCCACCTTTACTGCTGCCTCTCCCACAGAATTTTAGATGCTTTAACATGAACGTCTCAGATTTCACCCAAGCGACCTTTTTAAAATGTGCCTTCACCTGAACGGGTTGCACTACAATGCTGTTGCAGAGTGAAAGGATAAGTGGGGTGATATGTTTGCAAAGGGGTGAAAGAACTTGGGGAACTGCTAAAGGAATCAACCAGGCTCCTTACTTTATTCACCCAGTCTATCTTCCTCAGAACCTGTTATCAGCCATGAGAACAATAATGAAATGGGCGGGACTGATGTGGTGTGCTGATAGGCTGACAGCAGTTACAGATCGCAGACAGGAATGTGAAGAGTAGGAATATTCCTCAATATTCCTGATGGCATCACAGTGGGATTCCTCTTTGGAGTAGCTAAAACTAGCCTCAAAGTGAAGCAGCTGAACGAGCACAGCTCTTAAACTGCGAGGGCATTATTTCTCTTCATGATTTCTACTGGAAGAAATGTGTTCCCTGCTTTTTGCTATACTGTTCATTCATTATCTCAGACTTTCTAAGACAGCTGGTTGGCTACAGCAGGGATTTGTGTTTTACCTCCAAAAAATATGTAATAAATGTACATATTACTTCAGCTAATTATTAGAAAACCAGTAGCACATTAGCACCTGTGCTGGTATCCCGGAGGCCACTGCAATTAGCTAATTGATCTCAAGGGAAGAAAGCAGAAACTGCTGGTATTTTCAGCTAACATTGTGGCTAAAGCTAGCAGTCTTCTTTGTTTAGAATAGTGTTTCTTAAATGTTTTGATAGCAGGAACCATCTGACTACCTAATATGGACAAGCTGGCTGGCCAATTGCTCACATAATGCTCCTGCTTCCATCTCCTTCCTCCATCTTCCTCCTGCCAGTCAATCAGATGCCCAGCTAGTCGACTGTCCCAAGCCATACCACCTCTCCATTCAGCCACCTCATTTTATTGCCTCACACAATGGGTTCAGCCTTCAAACTCCTCCCATTCCTCCAGCTAACCATATCTCTCTCCCTTTCCATAAATTTATGATGTGAAAATTCTTTTAAAAATCCCTCCTATTTGTGTTTTCTCTGTGAATAATCATATCCTTCATCCCTACCCACAACCAACTATATGGCTATCTCCTTTTTCTTCCTCCTACTTGTCAGTCATCCCCACTCCCTCCTACCAGTCCCCCACCCACTCGGCTACCCTGAGCTTCTCGCCTGCTAGTCTCCCATCCCACCCCACCTAGTCCCCACTTATCAACCAAATAACCAGCTCCTGTTGTCCCAAGTATCTATCCTTGCTGATATCATAACCTCTTAGCCCATGTAGGCCACTGCTCATCCTGTCCTGGACATTTGCCTTGCTTCTGGGGCCGGTGCAAGCGTATTGAGCACCTTAGACAAACCTTCATCTTTGAGTCCCTCAAATCCTTAGCCAACTCACCCAAGATTTTGATAGTTAAATTCAGTAAACATAACTACGCCAACATCACCCTTTCCAGAACAATCTTGCAAGAAAACCATTATACTGTCTTCTGTATATATTTCCTTTATGTGGATGATTTCCAAAAGCCATTTATGCAGGTAAATGGGCTATTTGAAAGCTGCTTGCCCACCCTGTGGGCAGAAGTACATACTGCTGGTTCTTTGCGTTTTTGTGGCTGTCAGAACCTACTGTTTAGCCTTAAATACAGCTATTTGCCGCCCCCTAGAAGCTGCTGCCTTAGACTTCTGTCTAGTTCACCTAATGATTACATTGACTCTGCTTAGTCTATTGTTCCTTCTGGCCCAGTGCTCAGGTCTCAGCCCACACAAGGAGGAAATTACTTTATGTGGTGGAAAGGCAGAGAAGGCGTAATGACCTCACTTCTCCCACAATGACACCTTTATTGGGTCAGAAAAAAGGCTGCCGCAGACTGATGATTGAGAAACATCCGTTTAGAAACTATGAGGCCGATTCTGTAAGAACATACAATATGCCATACTGGGTCAGACCAAGGTCCATCAAGCCCAGTATGGCCGATCAGAATCGGGGCGTACAGAGGTAGACCCAATTCTGATCCCATGGGGGCTAGACGTGCCTGGGAGATCAGAATCAGGTCTATTGCCTGGACGTGCAGTCTAGATCCCGATTCTGATCGGCTGTACGCACAGCCACATACCTGGCTAACTCAGCCTGGCAGATAAAGACCAGCATGGTACATCTAGTCTGCCCAGCAAGGTGGCAAGAGTTTGGGCACCTGATGCTCCATGCAGGTCGCTCCTTCCCATGCCTCATAAGTCTCTTCTCCAATGGCCACACCTCCTCTGTAAAAAAAAAAAAAAAAAAAGAAAAGTGCATCTCCTAAGCTGCTCCTCTCACTGACAATGTTGTGCTGATGCAAAATACACATAAATACTGATGATAATTAAATATTGATGCAAACTAGACTAGATATACTAGTCTGTTGCATGCTCAGAACAGTGCAGGGTAACCTCAGTGCACTGAAAGATTTCATAACACCAAGTAGAAAGTGGTATGTTTGTCATGACATACCTTGCATCAAAACATACATGGCAATAGAAGAAATCCTTGATTATTCTTTCATTGGTCATCTCTAAAAACAGTTTACATAGTAACATAGTATATGATGGCAGATAAAGACCAGTATGGCCCATCTAATCTGCCCAGCAAGGCGGCAAGAGAAGGTACGCCATGCAGGTCACCCTTCCCCATGCCTTTATTTAGGGGAGTACCCACCGGTCCATGTAGGTCACCTCTATTTGCTGAGATATAAGAGATAGTTATGTTTATTTTGATTTTATCCTGTTGCTATAAAGGGATCCACTGTGCTGGCCTATGCCATTTTGAATTCTGTCACTGTATTTGCCCTCACCACTTCCATCGGGAGGGCATTTCAAGCATCCACCACCCTTTCAGTGAAAAAATATTTCCTGACATTACCTTTCAGTTTACCCCCTTGCAGCTTCATGTTGTGCCCTCTACTTTTACAGCTTCCCCATCTTTGGAAGAGGGTTTGTTTGTTCATTAATACTCTTTAAGTATTTAAAGGTCTGAATCATATCTCGCCTGTCCCTCCTCTCCTCCAGAGTGTACATATTTAGGTCTTCAAGTCTCTTCTCATAAGTCTTCTGATGCAGGCTCCAAATCATTTTGGTCACCTTCCTATGAACCGTTTCCAGTCTTTTTATATCTTTTGTGAGATATGGTCTCCAAAACTGAACACAGTATTCCAAGTGAGGCCTCACCAGTGACTTGTACAGTGGCATTAGTACCTCTTCCTTTCTGCTGGTAATTCCTCTCTGTATGCAACCCAGCATCCTTCTGGCTTTGGCCACTGCCTTGTCACATTGTTTTTCCACCTTGAGACCCTCAGAAGCAATTACTCCAAGGTCCTTCTCCTGGTCCGTGCACACCAACCTCTTACCCCCTATCGCATACAATGCCCTTGGATTTCTACTTCCCAAGTGCATGACACTGCACTTCTTCACATTAAATCTTAACTGCCAAACATTAGACCATTCTTCCAGCTTTTGTAGATCTTTCAGTTTTACAATGCTAAGTATGGACCCTTACCAACCTCACAAAAACCTCATTCAACTTTGCAATTCCCCAAAGGATGCATTGTGTTGTTGAGTGACATAACAGTGCTCTTCAAATGTCTATGGCTGTCTGGCTATGGCATCTGTCTCCCACATATCTGGGTACTGGCTTTTCACACAGCAACTCCCTAGAATGTCCACTCTCTGTCCTGGCTTATGTTGGTCTGTATACATCTGCTATCTGTGGGGCAATCCTGCCTGCTTTCCATAGTCTGCTATGTGGCAGTGCTCCCCTGGTCAGGCCTGTGTGTGGGCATGAAAAGGGAGATCCCTGTGCCATCATACCAAGTAGCCAGCCTCCAGATATACCACCACTCTTGCAGCTTTCATAGATCCTGGACTGGGTAAGGATGTGGGCCTCATGGAACAATCTGGCGAATGTTGGCACAGCATCAGTTATGTCTCCCAGTGTCTGGCACAATGGATGTATGGCTGCCCTATCACACTAAACCTAAAAAACAAACAAACCAGCCCTAACTACCAATAAACCCAATAAACACAATGTTTAAACAAAGCTTCACTCAACAACTTGCTTCACTCAACAACTTGCTTCACTCAACAACTTTAAAACAAAGCTTCACTCAACAACTTGCTTAAAAATATGCAGCTCCATCACCCAAGCAATTCTACCAGCACATACTTAAAAATTAATTATCAGTTTATAAGCAGGAGAAAAAGGCCTCAGTAACTCTCAACAGTATCCCTCTATACGACAATCCCTTGCCTGAAGGGGAGCTCATTGCTCTTTACCATCACAGGCCTAAAAAAACTCTTTTATTACCACAAACATCTTCTAATAAACTCTGTCACAGCAATTTGTATATATTGTCATGCCACCATCACTCGCCTCTAGATTAGAGGGGCATGGATTATTAGAGGAACTTTCTTATGTATGCATTTTACAGCTTTTGTTAAACTATTTCCCTGCAAGGTCCTCTGGGAAATGTAGTCCTTATTCAGCTGTTTGGTTGCATCATGCAGAAAGCTGTAGTCAGGCTCAAGTAGGTAAGGCAAATGACAGAAATTTATTATATTTATATACACAATGGTTCGATCATACCACACATAGGATTGTTGGTTCAGGACTCTTGGAAGCAAAAATTGTCCAAAACATATCCAACCACAAAAATGCAGTTTTAAAAGTTTTCTCTATTGCAGGATACACAGTCTTTACCAGCAAGCTTATTGTATTCCCTTCTCAGCTTTGCTGGGGTTAAAGCACAAAACAAAAACAATCACATTTATAGTCTGTGGTAAACTTCCCCTCTCTAAACACATGGGGATCTCAGCCACCCTGCTTGGAATAAGGGTACCTTTTTCCTGGAAGCCTTTCTTTCAGGACTGGCTTGCTTTTTCTATGTTCTCAGGTTTACAGCTTGGCACAAAGAACAGTCCATGGGTGTGTCCTCCTCAATCAGCCTCACCTAGGGCTCTCCCAGCTGCATAGGCTCTGACTCCCCACCTTGCTCACAGTGCTCAGCTAACAGCCTTCCGGGGAATCCTGGAGTCTCCCTTGTTCCTGGCTCCAAACTCTCCTGCAGCCATGCTACATGCCAAATAGCACTCTCTCCAGCTGGAAGCTCTATTCCTCTGCTCTGCTCAGCCTGGCTTCCTGCTTCTCCTCTCCTCCTTTCTTCTTCTACTAAATCATACTCTGCTCTGGGTTTATACTTCCAGGGCTCTAGCTCCAACCCCACCCTACTCAGGTGATGGCAATCAGCCTGACTGGGCACCTGAGTGCTTGAATCATTCACTACCTAAAGGGTTCTGAGCCTTGTATCCTCTCCCCTTCCTTCCACTAGGGGGAGCCTGAAATGCTTTCCACGTGGAAGTTTTCTGATTCCTGGAGGTGTTTATGGCTTTCCTACCCTGTCTTGGTAAAAGGGGGCACTTTACTAGGGTGAATTCCCTGTCTTTGTCCTCCCCCGGACTCTGGATAGGCCTCCTTGCCACAATATATAAAAATACCCCACAGGAAACTTTATAATATAATGTTTCACAGGCCTTGACTGTTATAGTAAAATGCTTTATGGGCACCAAGCCTTAACCATTATAGTACCTCCAACGCAGACGCTAACACCTTGCCAAGTTGGCTGCCATATAGCTCCACAATATTCCTAAAATAAGAAAAAGCTTAACTGGAGGATATAAATAACAACAGCACACAACAAACCGCCAGCTCTTCAGATGGAACAGATCTTTTCTTCACTGGGAGACCAGCTGGAGTGATTCGCATTGGTTCTTTTTTAGCTATGCCCCAGATGAAGCCAGTCTTCCAGTGAAACAAGAATCTTTGTTGGGCGGCTGTTCCAGCTGGAGTGATTCGCATTGGTTCTTTTTTTAGCTATGCACCTGATGAAGCCGGTCTCCCAGTGAAACAAGATGGTTTAAGGGTTGCATGGGAGGATATGGTGTGCTCATTTGCATTTCAGGGGGGACATGAATGCCTGGTCAGTACCTGGACCATACGGATGACCACAGCGTCACCAGGTGCCAGTGTGATAAGGCAGAGAAAATCACACTCTCAATTTCAGTCACAAAAAACATAATTCTGCCAAAACGATTTCCTGAACCTATAAATAACAGCAGGTATAACATAATAGCATGGAATCCCAGGAGTAACAATATGATCTCCATTTCTCACTCAAACAAGAATCCTTACCATGCTCACTCACATACCATTCCTACATCAACAGTCTCATTTTTCAGAACATAGGAATTGTTAGGGTTCCCTAGATTAGCTCCTTTAGCACAAACAACAAATGTCAGCAAGGCCAGAATAATCACTATTGCTCTTCTTAATATTTCTTTCAGGGTAGTTATTAATGCCTCTTTAGCTTGCAAGATTCCCACACCTCTGATTTCTGTTCTTTATGAATACATCTGGTGTTGTTTTTCCATACTGAAGTCCACCAGTTTAGAACAAAATAGTCACCACTTTTATACAAACACAGCAGAATATTTTCTCAGTACTGGCCTTAATCAATGTCTCTGGTAGGTTTAACGGGCACATCTGCGGGGACCTCTCAAAACGTACACGGGCCTTTCCTGAATACGCTTTATATGCCTCCGTGGTAAATCGCGCTCCCGCCCCTCTCAGAGATGTTCTGAGATCCCTGTGTCAGCGAGATAAACATCGATGGGCTCTATGTACCGGAATACGCTTGTAGATATTTTTGGCAGATAAACGTCTCTGGTGCACATACAAACCCTTACATGGTTTCTGGAATGACCTCTTAAATGGACATATAACCAAAAATTATTAATAGATGAGCTGACAGCTAATTATATATACCATATCCCACTGTGTAAAACAAAATGTCATATATATCATAGAAACATAGAAACATGCTGACAGAAAAAGACCACATGGTCTATCTAGTCTGCCCTTCCATATCAACTACAATAGTGCCCTTTTTTCTTTTAGAGATCCTCTGTGTTTGTCCCATGCTTTTTTGAATTCAGATACTGTCCTCATCTCTACCACCTCCACTGGGAGACTATTCCACGGATCCACCACTCTTTCTGTAAAGAGGTATTCCACATATCACTCCTGAATCTATCCCCTTTCTCCCTCATCCCATGTCCCCTCATAGCAGAGCTTGCTTTCAATTGAAAGAGGCTCTCCTCGTGTGCATTTATGCCATGGATGTATTTAAATGTATCAATCATATCACCTCTATCCCACCTTTCCTCTAAGGTGTACATATTAAGCTCTTTTTATCTATCTCTATATGCTTTGTAACGAAGACCACTAACCATTTTAGTAGCCACCCTCAGCACGGACTCCAGCTTGTTTATATCCTTTTGAAGGTGCGGTCTCAAGAATTACATACAATACTCCAAATGAGGTTGCACCAGAGACTTATACAGAGGCACTATCACCTCCTTTCTTCTGCTGGCCATTCCTCTCCCTATGAACCCAAGCATCCTTCTAGCTTTTGCTGTTGCCTTTACTACCTGTTTAGCTATTTTAAGATCGTCAGACACAATCGCGCCCAGGTCCCACTCTTCTTTTGTGGACAGAAGCACTTCACTCCCTACATTGTACTGCTCCCTTGGATTTTAGCAGCCCAAATGCATGACTTTGCATTTTTTAGCATTAAATCTCAGCTTCCAAATTCTAGACAATTCTTCATGTTTAGCTAGATCCCTCCTCATGTTATCTACTCCTTCCTGGATGTCTACTCTATTGCAGATTTTGGTATCATCTACAAACTGGCAAATCTTACCCGACAGCCCTTCTGCAATATCACTAACAAAAATGTTAAAAAGAATTGGACGAAGCACGCCACTTGTAACCTCCTTCTCCTCAGAGTGAGCTCCATTTATCTGTAACCTTTGCCGTCTCCCACTCAACCAATTTCTAACACAATCAGTAACTTTAAGGTCCATCACTAGGGTGCTCAGCTTGTTTATAAGTCACCTGTTCAGAATGGTGTCAAAGTGCTTAGAGCAACTGCCTAGTACCCAGAAGATCAAGGGTTTGTTTTCCACTGGCACTCTTTGTGACCTTGGGCAAGTCACTTTACCTTCCATTGCCTTGAAAGGAAAGATCTGGCAATCTACTTCTGGTGATACATTTGCCAAGAAAACCCAGAGGCAGTTGGGTCGCCAGGAGTCAGCACTGACTTGAAAGCACTTAAAAAAAAAGAAAAGAAAAAAAAGTATGCCACATCTAGGGCTCTCTCTCAGTCCAACTCCCTGGTCACCCAGTCAAAGAAATCAATCAGATTTGTCTGACAAGACCTGCCTCTGGTAAACCCATGCTGTCTTAGATCCTGCAATCCATTGGACTCCAGACACTTCACTGTTCTCTTTTAGCAGCGTTTACAATAATTTACTCACCACAGAGGATACACTAACCGGCCTGTAATTTTCAAACTCATCCTTACTTCCGCTTTTGTGTAAAGTGACCACATGTGCCTTTCTCCAGCCCTCTGGGACCACTCCCGATTCCAAAGAAGCATTGAAAAGGTCAGTCGGTGGAGCTGCTAGAACGTCCCCAAGTTCCTTCAGTATTCTAGGATATATCCCATCTGGTCCCATCGCTTTATCTACTTTTAGTTTAGCTAGTTCCTCATGAACACAGTCTTCTGAAAATTGTTCAAGCTTCCCGTAACTTCTGTTCCTATTTGTGGGTGTTTTCTGAGGTCCTGCTCCTGGCCCTTCATCTATAAACATAGAACAAATATTTGTTAAGCAATTCCGCTTTAACCTCATCAGCTCCTACATATTCCTCCCCTTCACCCTTGAGTCTGACAATACCACTTTTCTTCTTCCTCTTCTCATTAACATCTGAAAAATGTCTTATCCCCCCCATTTTATTGCATTGGCTATTTCTTCTTTTTGTATCTTTGCTTTCCTGACTATTTTACTGGCCTTTCTAAGTTTTTCCAAATATAGATACCTGTCTTCCTCTCTCTGTGATCTCTTGTATTTCCTGAAGGGCTTCTTCTTTTTCTTCACCTTATCGGCTACTTTTTTTGAGAACCATAGTGGCTTCCTTTTCCTTTTACATTTATTTACCTTTCTAAACAAAAAGTTTTGTTGCCCTTAAAATATCCCCTTTCAATTTTGCCCTGTGTTGTTCTGCATCCCTCAGCTGTTCCAGTCCCGCTAACAACTCCCTGAGGTATTGGCCCATCTTGGCAAAGTTAGTTTTCCTAAAGTCTAAGACCCTCACTTTTGAATGGATTTTATCATCCCTAGTCCTAATACTGAACCACACCTTCTGGTGATCACTGGATGTGATATGATCTCCCGCTATAACATCAGAAACACTTTCCCCTCTAGTAAACACCAAGTCCAGTATGACCCTTTCACATGTGGGTTCTGTTACCAGTTGTCTGAATTGTTCTGCCTTTAGAGAATCTAGGATCTCCTAGATGACACTGCAGTAGGAATGTGCCCATCAACATCCTGCATATTGAAATCACCTATCAGTAACACTTCTCCTTTCATGGCAATACTGTACATGTCTTCTATTAAATCTCCATCAACTTCTCCCTGTGAGGAGAATCTGTATATCACTCCAATGCAAATAGATTTCCCTTTCCTCTTTCTAGTTTAACCCACAGTGCCTCCTCTCTCCCTTTTAAACCCTTTAAGAACTGGGAGGATGGAAGCCCCCTCGGTAAAGCATTATTTACAGAAACATCATGTATTTGAAGATTTAGGAAACTTGTTATATTAAAGTGCATAAATGCTTATGTGCATTAAATCACCATTAACGCACATTATTTTAACGCAGGATCCATGTTATTAATGAGACCTAGGGGCTTGTTTACAAAGCCGTGGTAGCGGTTTCCGATCATTATCGGAGCCATGGCCCCATTGAAATCAATAGGGCCGCGGCTCCAATAACGATCGGAAACCACTACCGCGGCTTTGTAAACAAGCCCCCTAGTTATGAATAATGGTCTGATATTGTATTGGGCAGGGCTAGGCCCTGCCCGCCAAAACCTTAACCCTGGATTTTCACTTCTGCAGAGATGGAAGTGAAAATCCGAAGTTTACCGTAAAGTTGCCGAGCCTAACTGGGCAGCAGCGATTTTGGATGCTGCCTGGTTAGCTCCAGCACCTTAAAGATAGCCAAAGGTTTTCCTCGCCTATCTTTAAGGTGCAGAATGCTAACCAGGCAGCATCCAAAATTGCTGCTACCCGGTTAGTGCCATTCCCCACCTCCACTCTCCCCTGGAACGCCCCCAACACACCCTGATTCTAACCAGATAGCATCGGGGCGGTTAGGGTGCTTAATCTGGAATTTTCAAAGGCACTAGCCGTGTAGGTGCCTTTGAAAATCCCCGATTAAAGCTTTTACACAGTTAACATAGGCTGTTAGCCTGTAAATGCTTTCAAAAATGGGGCGCAATGTTCATTAATGGTGCATTAATGCACATTAATGTTAGTGCACCTTAGTAACTAGCCACCTTAATGTGGCTGGCATGGTTGCAGAACATCACCATGGAGGAGATAAGGAGATATCATTAGTGGATATTTTATTCAGATCCTGTACAACCTAAAGGTCTGAATAGTGAATTAGAATGGAATTCTATATTGTGAAGATACTTACGTATAATATACATTCCAACCACAGCGATTCTTCTGAGTGATCAGCAGAAGATTAGAGAGGAACCAGTCATTATGTATTAGTGAATGGTAATTAGGTAATTCTTTGATGATTAGTTTATGCGCTCTCAGTATGACATAAATCAATTCTGGTAATGGACTGGTTAATGTTGAAACCTGTGATTCTCTTAGCAACAAGGGTATTTAAACAGCATTCTCCACAGGAGTCCATGCAGTTTGGTAAATGGATTCAGAAGTTAGACCAAAGGTTCCCAGCTAAAACCCATGGGCCAGATGCAGCCCTTGAATCACATTTTCCTGGCCTTCTATGCTTTTCCTGTCACCAGATCCTGACCCACAGAACAGGATTTTAGGCAGGGTTGTTCCCATGCTCTCCATCTGGCCTCTCTCTCCCTTTATCCCTCCCTCCTGCAGCTTGAGGATTTTAGCTAAGAGACTCTGAGTAACTCAGTCACAGTCTCAGCAGTCCTTTCCTCTCTATCCTTTCTGCCAAATTTTCCTGTTGCTCAGATCATCCTCTTCTTTCCCTCTTCTGGTAAAGTTACAACCGCCCCAGGAATAAAGTGAGAGAGTGATGGGGTCGGGAATAATCCCACACCAACTGGTGCATTACTGTGTGCCCCCATCCCCGTCTCGGTCTTTCCAGAAAAATATCTTATAGACATCAGGGATGAATGAGAAGATAATTAACAGCTGTTTCTGTACTTCTGAGGGCCCCTTGCTTTAGTTCAGATACCTTGGCCAGAAATGTACAAGTTGGAAAGTTCACACTTATCCTGTAACTCAGTGGCATGTTTCCCCGTCTTCTGCTGGTAGGCTTGGGCATATCCACCTGATCCAGCAGTGCGATACAATTTTTGAGGATTTGGGTGGTGGATATGTAGTGTGAATATCGGGAGCAGCAGAACACCTGTTGGGGGGGGGGGGCTTTAATCTCCGCCTTAACTCTGCCCCAACTCCACCTCTTCTCCTCCTCCCCCAGGCAATGTGCTTCACGGCCACGATGGCAGCCTTCCTCTCCTGTTCTGCCCATGGGGATCTGATCTCC
Source organism: Ichthyophis bannanicus (assembly GCA_033557465.1). Lineage (NCBI taxonomy): Eukaryota > Metazoa > Chordata > Amphibia > Gymnophiona > Ichthyophiidae > Ichthyophis > Ichthyophis bannanicus. The sequence continues at coordinate 48,366,396 of CM066046.1, forward strand.
TGTAGGCAGATAAAGAAGCCTTTGCTACAATCGTGGCTATGCACTTCTCTTCTGCCCACTGCTAATGGGATCCCTGTGGGCAGACAGCTTGCTTCCCAACAGAGAAATTTTGGTAGGGCCAGGGCCCTTGTGGCCCACCTTGTTCCATCGCCTATGGTTACTATGTTGGGAGAGGAATGAAGGAGGCTGTGTGTGTGTGTGCGCGCGTGCAGGGACTATATGTATTTATGGGTGTGGTATGTATGGTGTGTGTTGGGGGGGGCAATTGTGAGGCATCTGTGTATAGGGGAGTGGACGAGAATACAGGGGGATGTGTTGTATGTGGGATGATGAGGTTTGAAACTCAGGCAGAAGGAAGGTGACTGCAGAGTAGTAGAGTTTGTAGCTGAGATTTGGGGTGAGGATTCAGGGGTAGCTAGTTACACCTGATACCCGAATGGCTTCTGTCATTTAAACTAGACCTTTTGGCTAAGGTCCAAGCACAAGATCCAAGCTATGAGCTAAGGACAATTATTTCCTGGCATGTAGGGGTTAATCTACAAGAGACACAATGATATAATAACTATTGCTGAAACGGGGAATAAAATTTCCTGTTTAATAAAATGCTATTACACCAGTAGAACTGAACAGTGTTTTCCATCCCTTCCAGAGGGGCTTCTATTAAGAGTTTTTGTTGACTGTCATTTGCATAGAGAAAATAAAATCATTGCTATTGTATTTAAAGAGTAATTTGGCAACTGCTAAAACGTAACTTTGCCTTTCTCATTACATGACTGCATAGGGCCAGATTTTAAGATATAGACACCAATAGGCAAGACCCTGAGAGTGGTGGGGAGGGAGTTTCTCCTCCAGAGTTCATGAGGCATGGCCCTAAAACGAGCAGAACCACGATCCTGTTTATCCCAGGTATTTGATGCCTTCAACGTTTTTCACCCCAGGCAGTTGCCTATGTTGTCAGGACCCATGCTTGCATGGAAAGGGAGTCAGTTTTAGTTTTGTTCTTCAGTGCCGCTGGGTAGGATGATTTTTGACAATGACAAAGACCCAAGGGAGTAGGTCATAGAATGAAAATGTTTTTTATCACAGTGTGATTCACTTCCACGAATAGTGGAGGGCAAAAAGAACACTTCTTATGCTGTAGCAGAATACAGATTGCTATGCAAGACATCTAAGGGCACATTTTACAAAAGACATCTTGCTGCAATCTGGGTGTCCAAGCCAGAATGTCTGAAAAAAAGTAGGCGCGTCCAAGTTCAGGCACGATTTCACCAATGTGCATGTGCCAGATATGGACGTCTACAAAGATGTCTCTGAAATAGTCTTCCAGAATGGAGATGTCTAATAGCCTAATGGTTACAGGTGTGGGCTGTGGCCAGGGTTCAAATCCCACTGCTGCTGCTTGTGATCTTAGACTGGTCACTTAATTCTCCATCTTCTCTACACCCTCTGAATGTTTTAAGGCCAAAACAAGCACTTTCCTGATGCCTATCCGTGCTGGGAGAAGATCTAAACGTGGATGGGATTGCAGATATTTCTGAAATCAAGCAGTGATGTCTAAGTCCATTGCACAGCCCCAGAGATGCTTCCACCTCTCCCTCTGCCTACTTGGACGTCTGCCGCACCAGAGACATCTTTAAAAGCCATTCACATGCACATTCTTGGATGTCCAAATCAGGTCTTAGGCTTTTAAAATGACCCCTTGGATACATAACATACAAATATAGGGGCTGATGCAGAAAGCCGGTGCTGAAGTCACACGCTATCAGTTATGTACGCCTCTGTAACGCGCCAGTAGTACGCGACTTCAGTGCCAGCATGCAGAAAGGGAAGTATATGTGAATTAGCCATGTGTTAAACTGCAGCACAAATGTCCATGTTAAACTGGGAGAGCAAGTCAAACACATGCATACAGAAGTTCCCCTGAAAGAAACCAAATCCCTGGTGGCCTGGTGGCCCCAATGCCCCCAGCCACCCACTCAATTTAAAAAAAACCCTGGTGGTCCAGCAGCTCCGATCCCCCAACCACCCAATAAAAAAAAATCTCTGGTGGTCCAGTGGCCCGATCCCCCCATTCACCCAATAACAAAAGGCCTGGTGGCCCCAAACTCTCCCCCAGTACCTTTAAGATGGAGTGGGAGCTTTGCCCAAATGCTCCTGCCCCTGCACCACCATTTCAAAAAATGGCAGCATTTGGCACCACATGGTGCACCCTGGGATGGACAAGGTGGGGTCAGACTGCCATATAAGGCATTTTCTACCTTAACTGGTAGTCTGACCCCGCCTAGTGCATCCCATGATGCACCACGCAGGGCCAGGCACTGACATGTTTCAAGATGGTGGCACAGAGGCAGGAGTGTGTGAACAATGCTCTCACTCCATTGTAAAGGTACTGGAAGGGAGGTGGGAGGTTCGGGAGTCACTAGGGTTTTTCTTTATTAGGTGGGTGGAAGGATCTTGGCCACTGGGTCACCAGGACTTTTTTTAATTGGGTGGGTGGGGGGATCGGCGCTGCTGGGCCACCAGGGATTTGGTTTTGGGAGGGAGGGTTGGTGACAGGGGCACTGGCCCCCCGACAGCATTTTGATGGCATCAGGGGCTTTCCCGGATATCTGGATCATCGGAGGGGACGTTTGACACTTCACCTCAGATGATCCAGGCATCAGGGAAAGCCCCTGATGCCATCAAATTCCTGTCGGAGCCACGTGCAAGATGTTTAAGCCACCTCAGACCAGGCCTAGAGATATTGGTGCTTTGGCTGGTTACATAATCCTCTACGTGATTCTCTTCATTGGGCACAGACAATATTTGCATGCCATTTTAATACACACAGCTCATTTGCTTTGCTGTTTACACATGCATCAATCTCTTTTCTGCATTTGGCATGTCAAAACTTGTGTGTATAAGTTGCGTTAACTGCACACAAAGTCTTTCTGCATAGGCCCCATAGACTATAACAGCAGACATTGACTGTAAGGCCCAACATGTCTGGCCAATTATCTTCCAGCTGCAAGGCCAAAGACCCCAGGTAACTGTGGCATCCAGGTCACATCTTGGGAACTAACATCCCTCTGTGCTCATGCCTTGCCTTCTTGAACTCTCTTATATGATACATAGTAACATAGTAGATGATGGCAGATAAAGACCAATATGGTCCATCTAGTCTGCCCAGTAAGGTGGCTTCAGTGGTTGTAACTACCGTTTCCCTGCAGGTCACCCCCCTCTATGCCTGTCACTCTGTGCAGGCAGGCCCCCCTCTATTTATTGAAGTATAAAAGATATTTGTTTGCTTTGATTTCATCCCCTTGCCATAAAGGAATCCACTGCGTCTGTCCCGTCCCATTTTGAATTCCGTCATTGTATTTGTCCCCACCACCTCCATCGGAAGGGCATTCTATTCATCCACCACCAGTGAAAAAGTATTTCCTGAGGTTGCTTTTAAGTTTACCATCTTGCAGCTTCATCATATGCCCTCTAGTTTTACAGATGATACGGAATACACTACTTTATCCTAGTGAAAATAGGCACCAAATTGTAGGTACCCATCCCTAATCAGTTTTCAGAGGTACTGGTTTATGCATTTACTGTAACTTCTAGAATTAGGCACCTAGACCTTCTGAAAGCTGACCCCTATGAAAGAGAGAGTTTATAAGCAGACCTGACTCAAATTGAGTGGACCAAGTGTTCCTTAGCTACCAGGATCTTCTCTGTATCTGTGTACTGTGCCTTGGATGACCTGCAGCCATCTGGTAACCATACGGCTGGTTATATTGAGCTTGGCTGCATAATGAATTATATGAAATAGACAGGATAATATTTCTTGACTATATCCCATTCATCCACATTATAAGAGGAACAAATTGCCACTCATGCAGAAGCATAGCATTTGAGTGTCCCCTCTTCATAACAAATGGTCGGGGAACCAGCAGATATGTTTTATGTGAAGGTTTACTATAGGAGACACTATACAACAATTACTCTTGAGTGACAGGTTCAAGTTGGTTTTAGTCAGGATTTGTGAGAAAGCGAGTTTCATTACACAGGGGGAGCACTGCATAGTGTTATTGACTAGTGATCAAGTGCTAATGGATCTCTCTATCACCTTGCCACTAATTATAATTATCAAATGTTAATATATTCATAAAGCCTCACTTAGCAGCAGCTCAGTCAATTGAAAGGCAGCTAACAGGGTACGCAATTATAACGTAATTAGGATGAAGGGTCTGCAAATATAACCTCCCTTCTGGAGGTGAATGACCCTGACAGCAATGTGCTCTATAACAATGCGACTGTCTGTGCTGTTGATTCTCACTGTTTCTTCGATGCAGGCAGGTCACAAAGCACTATCAAGAAAATCAGGAGTAAAAGCATGGGATGGTCAGACTAATGTGGATTAATATTTTCTAATCTTCCAAAACACATTGGATCAACAGACTATGTACTAAATAAACCTATAACCAAACAAGTGAGGGAGCAGGCAGAGCATGGCTCATGGGATCCTTTCCAACCTCTCTGTTTGTGTATATGCATGCACACACCCGTTTGTCTGTTTGTATCTGCATTGCCTCTGTGTGTGTTTGTGTATGTATATCTGTGTCTGTGATTGGATGAGGAGATGAGAGGTGACGACTATTTGCTAGGTGCATTTCTGTAATGGCTATGTACTGTAGCTGGGAATCGGTGTTTGCGTGCTGTAGATGTTGGAACAGCTTTTCCTATAGAAATGCATCGAGGCATTTTTTTGGTGGGAGGGAGGGCTTCTTTTATCTTCCATCTCCTAATCAGAAACTAAACTTTTACAGCATAGGAACTTCCCCCAGCTCACCTCTTCCCTTCCTGTGACCAGAGAAGCATTCCATTACTCTGCCCCCACAGCCTTCCCATTGGCTGGATGCTATCCACAGCAGGCAGGGCAGGTTCACTCCCACTGGAGGGAAAATTAAAGAACTACAATTCCTCAATACACATATGCTCCTCATACATTGTTATATACTGAAAAAACAAGAGGCACAGAGTAAACAACTAGAAGTCAGGAGGAACATATACTAATGTGACAATGTACAACCTTATAACCTAGTGTCTACCCAGGAGTGTACAGTGGAACCTCAGTTTTTGTGATTAATCCGTTCGAAAAAGTCTGACTAAAACTGAATGTATGAAAACTGAAGCAATATTTCCCATAAGAAATAATGTAAATCCAATTAATCTGTTCCAGACACCCAAAAATATTAACAAAAAATACATTTTGTAGATAATAACTATATTTTTACATACAGATAACAATGAGAAATAAATATAAATGACTAATGAAATGCATAAATGAACATTTAACATCACTTTTACCTTTATTGAAGACTCTTGTTGGCATATGGAAGACAGTCAATCAGCAAGAGAATCAAAATAAAGAAAATCACACTTCTGGCCACAAGATGGTGCTCCATTTTCAACTGTATGAAAACCGAGACAATGTACGAAAACTGGGACAAAATCTTCACGAAAAAAGTCAACGAAAACCGAATCGTATGAAAACTAGGGCATACGAAAACCGAGGTTTGACTGTATATAAAAGACTGGGCACCCATTATATCTAAAGAAGCCTCAGACCAGGGGATTGGAAACCTCACTGTGGTGATCAACTGCTACTTTAAGCAACCACTTCTCCCCCTGTGGTGTCATTCATAGGCCTCTGGTGTGTTTAACAATTTTTTAAATGCATTTTTTTAAAAAGTAACATTTATCTGAATTAAGGGCCCCTGAGTTAGTGAGATGATCAGAATCAGATTTTTTTTTATAAGATATTGAGTTCTGTGGGTGAATGTCCTAGTTCTGCTCTGCACCCACAGAGGGAGGGGGTTCTGTGGATGCAAAATATATGTTCAAAAAGAAAAAGCTAGAACCATAACACAGTTTATAACAACAAAATAAAAATGAGTTATAATTTAGTTTTATAAACTGTGCTGTGGTTCTCGCTCATTCTTTAAGTTCCTTGGTGTGCAAACATCTTGAATTTCCTCCATTTTATCTAATCGGCTTTTTGGTTTTGTTCTGTCCTTGAACAGCTCCTTTAAAATTTGAAATTTCCTTGAATCTGAACTGACAAAATATTTTAAATTTCAGTTTGGCAGCATTAAGCACACAAAACTGCAAATCTCAAAAACAATACATATTCCAGTACCTCCTCCCCCCCAACCAACATCCTACAGTTGACCTCACCAAGAACCCAGAGTACAGGACCTATAGAGCAAATCTACTGTCCATAATAGTACTAACTTCCAAAACTCACACAACATGAGAGCGTACCCAGAAAAGGGCAGCATCATAAATATTGCAGTTGGTCCTAGAAAATCCATATTCCTATTCAGAAAACTGGGCAAGCAGATTTACTACAGCTTCCTACATAGAAACTCCATGCTAACAGAACATGTAGCCTCAGTCACACATATGCAGAACAGATAGATCTTCACCAAGTAGGGAATGTATCAGTACAAACTAAAAACAGACATATGTAGTCAAAAAAAAATGCTTTTACCCATTACTATGAGGTTTACAGGATTTCTTTCCCAAAATTATACTTTACTGCAGAGTGAGGCAAGAGAAAGAATTCTTACACATAGGTATCTGCATTGTCAGCAGAAACTAACATAATGGCTCAACGCAAGTAGCGTGAGTGCAACTAATGCTACGTCAGTGGGTGGCCATAGTTGCACCTGCAGCTGTTTTGACACGATGAAATGGAGTAACTGCGGGGGGATATAACTAGCTCCCTGAAGTCAGCCTATGACCCTGCGTAATCAAACTCTGGAATTAGTTACCAGAGGATGTAGTAAACGCTGTTAGTGTAGCTGGGTTTAAAAAAGGTTTGGACAAGTTCCTGGAGGAAAGATCCATAAACTATTATTAAAGAGAACCCGGGAAATCCACTGCTTATCCTGGGACGAACATTGTGAAATCTATGTGCCTTTTTGGGAGCCTGCCTGGTACTTGTGACCTGGACTGGCCACTGTTAGAAACAAGACACTGGACTTGATGGACCTTAGTCTGACCCAGTATGGCATTTCTTTTGTTCTTATGTTCATATGTTACCAGAGCACAGCCAAGGAAACATGCTGCTAAATAAGCCAAACAAGATGGGTTCAACAGCATCCATTTAGCATCTCCCACTTCCACAAAAACAAGAGTCACTTGGCGCCCCAACACAGCACTTCCCACCCTCTGAAAAACAAGAGGGACTTTGTGACCCCAACACAACACCACCCACTCCAACATAAACACCAAGAAGGGCTTGGCAATCTCAACATAACTCCTGAAACAGCGCACTGGACCAGCATAATGTTAATGTGAATATGTTGTTGTTGTTGTTAAGTGCCGTCGAGTCGGAGTCGACTCATGGCGACCCTCTGGATAGCTATCCTAAATTGTGTTCGGTCTTCAGTCAGGCGGCTCATTGTTGACAGACTGGTACCCGTAGCTGCTGTTATTGTAGCGATCCATCTCATTGCTGGCCTTCCTCTTTTGCGTTGACCTTCTATCTTTCCAAGCATGATGTCTTTCTCTAATGATCTCTCTCTTCGCATGATGTGTCCGAAGTATGAAAGTCGAAGTCTTGTCATCTGAGCTTCTAAAGAAAGCTTAGGTTTGATCTCCTCTAGTACCGACTGGTTTGTTCTTCGGGCAGTCCATGGTATACACAGTTTTCGCCGCCAGCACCATAATTCAAAGGCATCAATTTTCTTCCTGTCTGTCTTTTTCACTGTCCAGCTTTCACATCCATATGATGTTATTGAAAATACCATGGCTTGAACAAGTCGAATCTTTGTATGGAGAGAGACATCTCTGCTCTTGAGAATCTTATCTAGGTCTTTCATAGCCATTCTGCCAAGAGCAATGCGTCGTCTGATTTCTTGACTGCTTGTTGCTTCTTTATTGGCATATGGAAGTAGGTTAAAGTTGTTCACGATTTCAATTTCTTCTCCTTCAACGATGAACCTGTTGATTATGCCAGTTGTCATGATCTTTGTCTTCTTTACATTAAGGTGCAGGCCCATTTTGAGACTATGTTCTTTGATTGTGAGAAGCAAATGTTTCAGATCATCTTCACTTTCTGCCAGTAATGTGGTATCATCAGCATAGCGAAGGTTGTTGATGAGTCTTCCACCAATCTTCACACCTCTGTTGTCTTCATACAATCCTGCTTCTCTGATGATTTGTTCTGCATATAAATTAAACAGGTAGGGGGAAAGTATGCAGCCTTGTCTTACACCTTTGCTTATTTTAAACCATTCTGTTTCTTCTTGTTCCGTTCGAACTATTGCTTCTTGATCAATGTACAGATTGCGCAAGAGAACGATCAGGTGTTCTGGTATACCCATGCTTCTTAATGTGGCCCAGAGTTTCTCATGGTTTACACAGTCAAAAGCCTTGCTATAGTCGATAAAGCACAAATAGATATCCTTTTGGTATTCTTTAGTCTTTTCAAGGATCCATCTCACATCCGCAATGATGTCTCTCGTTCCTCGCCCTTTCCTGAACCCTGCTTGCACTTCAGGTAGTTCTTGTTCTAGGTATGGCTGTAGTCTCTTTTGAATAATCTTCAGTAGAATCTTGCTGGCATGTGGGATCAGAGCGATTGTGCGATAATTTCCACAGTCAGTTGGATCACCTTTCTTTAGTATTGGTATAAACACAGATCTTTTCCAGTCAGTTGGCCATGATGTTGTCGTCCATATTTCTTGGCAGAGCCTTGTAAGTACAGTAACAGCTGCATCAGATTGCTGCAATACTTCTATGGGAATGCTATCAATGCCTGGTGCTTTGTTCTTTGATAAGGCTTTCAATGCTGCTTCAACTTCTTCTTTCATCACCAATGGTTCCTGATCATAAGGTATAGGTTGAAACGGCTGTTGGTCCACTTGATCTTTATCATATAAAAACTCTGTATATTCCTTCCACCTTTTCTTGATCTTCTCAGCATCATTCAACATAGAACCTTGAGCATCTTGTAACATTCCAATTCGAGGCTGGAACTTTTTCTTTAACTCTCGCAGCTTTAGGAAAGCCGATCTTGTTCTTCCTCTAATAGTTTCTGCTTCTATTTCCTTGCAAGTGTCATTGTAGTACTTTTCCTTGTCCTGTCTTGCTGCACGTTGGAAATCTCTGTTGAGTTCTGCGATTGTCTTTCTTTCTCCTTTGGCTTTAGCTTCTCTGCGTTTCTGGGCAATTTTCAGAGTTTCTTCCGTCATCCATTTTGGCTGTTTTTGCTTTTTCACCTTTTGTAGAGACTTCTCGCTTTCTTCCAGCACAACCTTCTTGATGTCATTCCATAACTTTTCCGGAGTTCTGTCATTTGTATCTAAAGCAGCAAATCGATTTTGCAGGCAGTCTTTAAATTCCAGTGGTATATTCTCAAGGTCATATTTTGCTGCATTCATGAGTGGTTTGCTCTTTTTCAACTTTAGCTTGAGTTTGCATACTAGTAGTTGATGATCTGTACCACAGTCAGCTCAAGGTTTTGTCTTTGTTGATGTTACAGAGCTTTTCCATCGTTGACTTCCACAGATGTAGTCAATTTGATTTTTATACAATCCATTGGGTGAAGTCCATGTGTACAGTCGCCGCTTGTGTTGCTGGAAGAAGGTGTTTGAGATGAATAGATCATTGGTCTTGCAGAATTCTATCAATCTTTCTCCAGCTTCATTTCTGTTGCCAAGTCCATATTTTCCAACTACTTTGCCTTCTTCTTTGTTGCCAACTTTTGCGTTCCAGTCACCCATGACTATCAGGATATCCTGTTTGCATGTTCTGTCAATTTCAGCTTGTACTTGTTCATAGAACTCTTCAATTTCATTCTCTTCTGCAGCTGTTGTTGGGGCATATACTTGAATTATAGTTGTGTTGATAGGCAATCCTCGTAGACGAATAGAGATTAAGTGTTCGCTGACTGCATTGTATTTCATTACAGTTCTTGCAAGTTTCTTCTTTATTATAAATGCAACACCATTTCTTCTTTGTCTTTCATTTCCAGCATAGTAGACCATGTGATCATCTGATGCAAAGTGCCCGATGCCAGTCCATTTCAGTTCGCTGACACCCAACAGATCAAGTTGTACACGTTCCATTTCATTCTTGACCACCTCCAACTTCCCTTGGTTCATGCTTCGTACGTTCCATGTTCCAATGTGTAAGACATCTTTACAGCTTCTGACTCTCATTTCATGCGCAGCTACATCAGCAGTCAGACTTCCCGAGGGCTTTGATCCAACCACATCATAAATGCTGGCTTTACTCTGAAAAGTCTTCAGCTCTTCCCCAGTAGCTAGTTGAGTGCCTTCCGACCTGGGAGTCTCATCTTCCAGCACCATAGCACAATTTGTTTTGTTGTAACTATCCATTGGGTTTTCATGGCAAGATACAGAAGTAGATTGCCGGGCCTTCCTTCTGCGCAGTTTGATATTCCATAAAAAAACAAAGGAAGTGCAAATGCAAGATGCTCGTACACCAAGGAACTAAAAGAAAAAGTGATAACCACAGTACAGTTTATAAGACCAAATTATAACTCATTTTATTCTGTTATAAACTGCGTTATGGTTCTCACTTTCTTTTTGAATATACAGGGTTGCCCAAAAAAGTGAGAACATCTCGTAGCATATAAGTTATTTAAAAATTCAAAAAGACAGATGTAAGCGTTTGACAAATTTAAAAAAAAAAAGATGACGACCGGAAATTGTCGAAATAAAGACATTATATAGCTAAAAAAGGTAAATAAGTAAACTATTTCAGCTTTTAATTTATGAGATGTTCTCACTTTTTTTGGGCCACCCTGTATATTCTGCATCCACAGAAACCTCTCCCTCGATAGTAGGTGAAGAGCGTAGGACATTCATCCACAGAACTTAATATATTAAAAAAATATATCTGATTCTGGTCACCTCACTACCAACAAACATTCTCCAGTACCAGGCATGCTGAGAACTAATATAAAACCCTACAAAAGTCACCTAAGATCTACAAGGCCAAATCTACCATACCATACATATCAGCATAAACTTCCAAAACTCATACAAGGGGCCCACCCAGAAAAAAGCAACACTACCAATACTGCAGCAGGTCCTAGAACATCTAACACCTGTTTGAAAAGCTGAATACAGCAAATTACTACAGTACAGCTCCCTGTGTCACACACTCAGAACACTGACTCTCACCAAGTATAGAATAAGTGATCACAACCTAAAGTAAAAATAAAAATATGTAGACAAAAATTAAACCGAAACCCCAAGAAGCCAGACTCTGCATGCAGTTCAACACCAGATAAATAAGAGAGGCAGTTCCCCATACTGTGTAAAAATATAAAGATAGTGCAAAGTCCAGTCACTAAATTGAAAATAAAATTATTTTTCTACCTTTGTTGTATGACCATTTTATTCTCATCATGCTGGTCCTGATCTGAGACTTTTGTTTTCCTGTCTTCTCTTAGCACTCTTTCTATGGTCTATAGTCTATCTGCCATTTCTACAGGAATAAGCAGAAAGTCAGTCCTCACATATGGGTGACATTGGCGCCGATGGAGCCCAAGCAGAGCATTTCCTCAGCTTTCACAGAAAGCCTTTGGGAATACCACCACACATGCGTAGTCCCCTTCCCGCCCAAGGGTGCCATCTTGCTCAGTCTCCTTTTTTCCGCGGAGCCCAATGGACACTTGTCCTGTTTCCCCAGAAAAATCCTCTAAAAATTATCCTTCAAAGTTGTTTTTTTCCCTGTTTGCATACCGGTTTCTCTTCTCGCCTCGAGCTGGCACCATCCCTGGTGCCATTCCTGGCTCATCCCTTCTTTGTTGATGAGGCTTGCCTTGACCAGCATTCGTGCCTTTTTTCTCCTGGGGGTCGTCAATCCCGGCCGGGTGTTTCCCACCATGTCTCCCAGTGGGTTCAAAAAGTGTGGCCGCTGCAGTCAAACCATGACTGCTGCTTGTGCTGCCTCAGCCCAGACCACGACACTACCACCTGTGACCTGTGCCAGGCCATGACTCAGAAAACCAACAAGAAAAGATCAGAGTTGCAGGAGAGGATGTTCCTGCGGTCGGACTCAGCCCCAGCTTCCCCGATGCTGAGCCTCAAGCCGAGCACTTCCTGTAAGGCCCGGGTGTCTTCGGAGTCCTGAGGCGGCGGCTCCTCCATAAATACCCTGGACACTGGGAAGAAAAAGAAAAAATCCTTGAGACCAGTCGAGGTTCCACTGGTGAAACCTAGTAAGGTCCCATGATGGGACTCAGAGGACTCCGAGCAGTGCCCCCTTAAGGTCTCTAAGAAGGAGTCTTCGGCCAGCGACGACCGTGTGAGGCTCCCCGAGGCTGTGGTGCTCGTCAAGGATGTACTCGTGAGAGGGCCGGCGTCGGGCCCGAGGTCCTTGGTGCCCATGCCGACAGCTGCGGAGCCTTCTGGCATCGTCCAGAATGGCCGCTCTGGAGCAGAATATCTCTGCCATCCTGGCCTTGCAGCAGGCAATTATGTCTGGTTCGTCTGCATTATCTGCTCTGACAATCGGGGCTCTGACAATCGGGCCCCCGACTTTGGGGTAGTCCCCGGGCATCGAGCCAGGCTCTGAGAGCCATCGGCCTTGGGCGAGCCCTCGGCACCAATCGAGGTCCCGGTCTCCATTCTCGGGTGTCCGGTCCTCCCTGGCCAGTTTCCAGGAGTCTGACCCAAGATCCACCAGGGCACCCCATTTCCTCAGGGCTAGCCTCGATGTGTGGGAGTCCCAAGCCTCAGAGTACTCAACGCTCTCTGGCTCTGACTGGGAGACCGACATCAAGGCCTCCCCCGAGACCTCTCGACACCAAGATGTCCCTTTGGAGCCATCTCCCCCGGAGCCCCGGCGCCATTCCCCCACCTGAGGACATGGCTTTCCATGACTTCATCCAGGACATAGCATACAAAAGAAATTCTGATTCTGATGTCATCTCAGTATCAGCTACATAAACCCTCTGAAAAGCAGGAATATTGTGAAATAATACAAAACTCTACAAAAAAGTCAATCAGGGCCTAGAGAAAATCTGCTAATCCAGCATGAACTACCAAAACTTACAAATCAAGGACCCTACGGAAGAAAAGGCAGTATCGTAAATATTGCAGTAAACCCTAGAACATTGATACATCTATTGGGAAAACTAAACAAGCCAGGTTACCACAGATCACTGCATAAAAACTCTATGCTAACAGAATACTCAGCCTTTGTTACACACACAGAACATAGATGATAGACCCTCACCAAATAAAAAAAATAAATGACCACATACTAAACATAGAAATATGTAGACATAAATTAAACTGAAACACTAAAGCTGGCATTCTGTAACCCGAATAGCAGGGTTGGATGTCTGGGGTGGATGTCCAACCCGCGTTCAGCCCTGGAACACAATTCCGGACCCAGCGCTTCCTGCAAGTACACAGCATTTGTGCGGGGAGCGCTGGATGGTGGCGGAACGAAGGCAGAGTGGGGGAGTGAGAAGGTGCCTGGACAAACAGAGCCTATACAGGTCAGGGCCCTATTTGTCCACAGCTGCACACCTAGCTTATTCTACCCTGAAAGTGGAATAAGTCCTAGTTGTCCCCCACAAAGCGCACTGCACTCCCCTGCAACACAAGCATCTGACCACGCTGTATCACTGTAGCCACGATCTGGGTCATGGGGGCCTCCGGTGCTGGCTCGATCACAGTCTGCAGGGTCGGACATGGGCCATGGCATTATGAGCCGTCAGATAGAGGGCTTGTTGCCATGGCACCAGAATGGCTCCCGCGCCCCAGCCGTGACATTCTGGCATCACGGGTTGCTCCCCATATATCGATCTTGACAGCATTCAGAGAGCGCCCGGATGTCCAAGTCCCCGATTTTGCCGTCGCAGGTATGTCTGGGCTCTGCGGTGGCAGAATCAGGTTCACCTCCCGCACGTCTGGTTTTTACACGGCCAGTGTGGCCAGACATGTGGGAACCAGAACGTGCCTCCACGAAGCCAGACTCTTGGATGCTGTACAACACAAGAGAAATAAAAAGCGATGCATTTCTCCCATATTGTGCAAATAATAATGATAACACATGTACATTTCAAAAACTGACATTAGAATAATAAAATTGAAAGTATATTTTTTTTCTAATTGTGTTAGTTTCAGTCTTTGTTTTTGCCTTCCTCTGTCTTCTCTTAGCTCTCTTTCCAGGTCACCTGTTTCTTCTGTCTTCTTTTCCTCCCCTTCATCCACCTCTAACATTGATCACTTCCTTTCAGCTTTCTTCCATTTATTGTTCTGCTTCTCTGTCCTGATCTTACTCCTTTTTACCAATCACTCTTTAATTTTCCTCTTTTTTACTGCTTGCATCTACAGCTTTCTCTTTGCTTCACCCCAACCCTCCCATTTCCCATTTCTCTCTCGCTCCACAACCTTTCAATCGGTAATTCTCATCACTTTCCTCTCCTCCTCCCCCCTAATTAGCATCTTCCCTCTCTCTCCCCCTCCCTCCATTCAGTATCTTATGTCCACATCTTCCCTTTTTTCCTCTGTTCCCCCCATGACCAGCATCCCCCCTTTCCCTTTGCTGCCCTTATGCCAATATCCCCTCTTTGTCTCCCTATCCTCCTGTGTCCAGCATAGTATTTATTTATTTGTTGTTTTTATATACCGCACTCTTAAAAATCAGCGCGGTTTACATATAACAGATTTGTGCAGTCAAAGCATAGCACTTACAATGAACAGGGTAGATTAACTTGGAATTCAACTAGTGGTAACTATGTACAACAATTTACATCTATTTACAGACTGTTTTTATAGCATATACATCCATTGATAAGGTTCACGTGTTCATACTTGATAGCATGTTAAGGGGTGACGTGTTAGATTGCTGTGAATAGTGTAGGAGAAAGAGGTGATGTTTAAGCGCTCTTCTGAACTGAGCTAGGTCTTTGATGGCTCTAATGGGTGCAGGGAGTGTGTTCCAGCAGCTAGGGGCATATAGCTTGAATGCTCTGTTCCTGGTTGACTTTGTACATAGTACCCCCATGTCTACCATCTTTCTCTCTTCCTATTTGCTTCCCATGTAGAGCATTCTGTCTCCCTCCTTCTATGTCCATTACCTCCTCTTTGTCTACCTATTCTTTTCCCCATGTCCAGTTTTATCCTCTCTACCTATTCTAGTCCCATGTCCAGCATTCTCCTCTCTCACTATTCATGTTCAGCATCTCTCCTCTGTCTCCCTATCCCCTCAGTATCCAGCATTTTCCTTCTGTCTCCCTATTTCTCTTCATGTCCATTGTCTCTTCTCTGTCTCCCTGTTGCCCTCCCCAGTGGTTCAACATTTCTTCCCACTCCCCACGGCCTCACCATGTCCAGGTCCAGCATGTTTCCAACTTTCCCCGCACCTATTAATTAAGAATTCAAGTGCCCGCCTCCTGACAAACTACACGCAAGTCTAGCCACTGATCTCCTTCACTGGAACCACTGCCACAACATCTAGGGACCTGCGGCAGTGCCGGTAGCAGCAGACACAGAAAACAACGCAGAACCTTCTTCTCGTGAACCATGTTGATGCTTCTGCCACGTGATGGGTCCCGCCCCTACAGAAACAAATAGTCTGGGGGCGGGCCACCTCGTAAGCTTCAAGGCCCTGCATTTGCTGTGATTGCTGCGAGTGCAGGTCCCCTCCCAGCAGCAACGGCAATGGCAACAGTGCTTCAGTCCAGTGGCTTTGGCATGCGGTGGTGAGAACATGCTGGCTAGAACCGAGCCTGAGGCAAACTGGTACTTCCAGTAGCCAGTTTTCTGTCCTGCCAGCCACCAGCCTTCCCTATGTGAAACTGGCCAGGCTGGCCAGAAACCAACTGGTTGGCAACCCTAGTACATATAACAACCAGTAAGAAAGCAGTAAATTCAGTCAGTAGCTTTCACAGTAGAAATAAGAGCAAATTAGATGAAATATATATATGTGAATAATTAAAAATGCATTATATGATAGAGAATTATTTGTGATCCCTGATATGTGTTCTGTATGTGTTGTGTTTATGGGGGGATTGGTAGCTGGCAGTGGTGGGGCATTTCAAGGATACATAGTTTTGGAGCATGGGGACAGATGCAGGGAGGTAATTTTGGAGGTGGGGTAGTTTGCAGGGTGGTGAGACAGTTGCAATGGGGAATTTTGGGGTGGGAAAGTTTGGAGATTGAGACAGTTGCTGGGGGATATTTTTAGAAATGGGGACAGTTGGCAGAGTGGTGGGGCAATTGTGGGGCAGTAGATTTTTGGGTGGTGGGGCAAATGCAAGGGGCAGTTAACAAGGTGGTGGGACAATTGCGGGGTTAGTTTTAGGGGGTGGGGCAGTTTAAGGAGTTGTGAGGCAGTTGTCAGGGGATATTTTTTGTGGGAGGGAGAGTTGGTGTGGGGTGAGAGTATCTTTTTTTTTCTTTATGCAATTTTATACAATATATCCAAGAATTGCAGCATCTTGAAAAGAAATAGAGCAGGGTAGCAGCAAAGTACAGCAACGCAAGAAACAAAAAATTATGAAAATCACAATAAGTGAAACTTAAGCACCTGCCTACCCAAGTCCATTATGAAGGAGGAGGAGAACTAAGAAAATAATCAATAACAAGCAAGAAAACAGTTAGACTAATATCCAGCATAATAAACTCATGTACCATCAGACAGGGAGTCTATCTCGGCTTCCAAGCACCGAACATTCACAAAGGTCAGCAGCTGGGGGGGGGGGGGGACTTGTAGAAAATGTAAGAAACTGAGCGAAACTTAATCAAGCATTTGCATGGGTGTTTCAAGAAAAAGAGCATCACCAGCTGCTGAACCCCAGGATGAAGGAGAAGAAATTTTCTGCATCGATGGTGAGTATCTTTAGCAAGATCTGGATATATTTGAATGGGTAGACCACCACATTACAGACTTATTTTCCTAAAAAAATCATTTTAACAGCCATTTCTTATCAGCCAAAAGAACAAATGTCACTAATAATGTAGATGGTACCACCGGGAACTTTCCAGCAGTGCCGAAACATTTAACGCATCTGCTTGCTGTGTCCCAACAGCCATGCTCGAAGGAGACTTCTTACCAGAGGGAAGCTAGAACATTCTCACCATAGTGGGATGTGACTCCTCAGGGACAGCCAAAATCTCAGTTAAGTATGTCTTAAACATATCTCGCGCAGACATCGTAGACGCTCTAGGAAAGTTTATTAATCTCAAATTAGTAGCACGTGATAGGTTTTCTAAATGCTCCAGCTTAGCATTAACTGAGACAACATTCTTGGTAAATACATCTGACTGCCCCTCCAATGTGCCTGTTTTTGACTGAATCTCTGAAGTCTCTGTCAAACCGTTGCAATTTTAGTGGTATTTTGTTCAGTTGCTGCAGTGTTAGAACTAACTTTAACAGAAAGAGAAGAAATTTGAGATACTAGGATCTCACCCAACAAAGCAATTGCTGTCCAAATAGACTCCATAAACTGTGAGCCAGAGAAAAAGAAGCAATGGTAGTAACACATTGAGCCGAATCTCCTTCCATCACTGCTGGTGCAGTCTCACCGTCCTCTACAGCAGCCTCCGTCACTGCCGAGCTGCCCGCTGATGACACCGGTAGGTCTGTGCATTGAAGATCTTCTGTGGTCAGTAAAGCCGCTGCTTCCCTTACTCCTGCATCTGGCCCTCACAACAGAGAAGAACCTCTCCCCACCGGGAGAGAACTCTATGGCAGACTTGCTTTGAGAGACCACTGATTGCACAGCACTTTTGGTTTATGCTGCGAATTGGGGGGAGAGAGAAGATAAACCCAAAGCAGTTGCTGAGTTTTCCAGCTCCAGCAAAACTACAGCTGGTCAAGCCTCCCCCATATTCACTGGATATTGAAGGGGTCTTGTGAAGTAATTATCCAGAAGTGCAAAGACCCCCGAAGATAATGGCAAAGAGCTGATGGGGGTTAGAGAGGGCTTCAAAATCCCTTTTACCTTCCGCTTTTTCCCCATAGAGAAAATTTCACCAAAGTCCAACTGATGCCATCTTGACTCCATGAGAGAGTTTCTTTTAGCACTAAGGCATTGTGTGGTGTGGTAGAGCAGTTGTGTGGGGTATCATTTGGGGATTTGGCAGTGTGTAGGGCAGTGGAGTAGTTTTTTGGGGGTGGAGCACTTTGCAGGGTGTTAGAGCAGTTGCGAGGGTATTTTTGGGGGTGAGGCAGTTGTGTGGTGCTGAAGCAGCTCCAGAAGGGGTTTTTGGTGGTAGGGCAGTTAATAGTGTGGTGTAGCAGTTATGGGGCAGTCAGCTATTTGGGGGAGGGGGGAGCAGCTTGCAGGGTAGTGAGGAAGTTGTGTGGGGCTTTTTTTGTCAGGATGGATCATTTGGCAGCTTGATAGGTCATTTATGAGTGTTCAGGGTGCTGGGACAGTTTTTGGTGGGCATTTTCTGGGGGTGGGAGCAGTTTGAGGGTTGGATAAGTATAGAACAGGAACATGAATTTTAAAATGAGAAATTCCATAGCTGCTAGTGGTTAGTGCAGTGGTCTCTGACCAATGCGAGCGTTTGAATCCCACTGGCACTACTTGTGGCCTTGGGCAAGTCACTTAACCCTCCATTGCCTCAGGTAAAAACTTACCAGCCATTTCTAAAACCCTTAGTGTGGCATTATTTTAGCACTTTTCCCAGGCTAGGCTTGTTCTCTGATGCAGAAAGCAAGTGAATGCTGGAAAAAAAGCCAGAAAAACAACCACGCTAAATTGCAGTGCACTGGACATGTAAATTGCATGCAAATCGCTGCATACGGAATTGCACCTGATGCAAACAATTGTGCTGAAGCTTAGTGCAATTTTTATACTGTTTTTAACGCTGGATCTCCATGCCAGCTTTGAGCAGGCGTAAAGATTCAACTGGGAGCAAAAACATCATCTGAGGTGAATTTTGACACTTCATCTCAGATGATTCAGGCATCAGGTAAAGCCCCCAATGCTTATTGGCACAATTTTGGGATGCCAGTACCCCCCCCCCTCTGACACCCCCCCCCCCCCTTCCCAACAGAAAAGAAAAGACCTGGAGATTCACAGGCCTTGATCCCCCATCTAACTGAAACACAGACCTGGTGGCCCAGTGGCCTCTGGTTGCCCCACCCCCTCTGAAACACAGGCCTGGTGGCCCAGTGGCCCTGAACTCCTCACCCCAACCAGTACCTTAAATGTTGGGGCAGGAGTGTTGCCCACCAGGCCTGTGTTTCAGCAGGGTGCAGGGACCAGGGGCCACTGGGCCAGCAGGTCTTTGTTTCGGTTGGGGGGGGATTGGGGCTGCTGGGTCACCAGGTCTTTGTTTCAAAGGGGTGTGGAGGATCAGGGTTGCTGAGCCATCAAATAATTTCATTTCTGTCAGGTGGTGTCGGTGTCCAGGTGGGGCATTGGCCCCCTGACAGTGTGCCAGTAGCATCAGGGGCTTTCACCCGTGCCTGGATTATCTAAGGTGAAGTGTCAAACTTCACCTCAGATGATGTTTTTTGCTCCATGTTGTATCTTTACGCCTGCCTGAAGCTGACGTGGAGATCCAGCCTTAAAAACAGTATAAAAAATTGTGATGCATCTCAGTGCAGTTTTTTACATCACGTGCAATTAAGTCTGCAGTAATTCCCATGTCCAGTGCACTGCACTTTAACATGAGTGGAGGAGTAGCCTAATGGTTAAGAACACTGACTTGGGAACCCAGAGACCAGGATTCAACTCCCACTAGCACTCCTTGTGGCCTTGGACAAGTCACTTAACCCTCCATTGCCTCAGAAAAAGAAATCCAAGTTATCAATATCCCTGTTTAATGTGCATTACCAAGTTTAAGTTTCAATGTAAACTGCTTTGATTGAAATGATAAAGTGGCATATAAAACCTGTTAAATAAAATTAATGATGTTTTTCCAGCGCTAGCTTGCTTTCTGAATTGCAGAGCAAGCTTAGTGCAGGAAAAGCATCAGAAAAAGCATCGGCCCCTTAGATTGTAAGCCCTCTGGAAACAGGGAAATGTACTGTACCTGATTGTAACTCGCCTTGAGCTACTATTGGAAAGGCCTGAGCTAAATACTACTAAATAAATAAATACATTCTTGCTGCCTGGGCCTCCCTCCTTTAATCTGGGGCTAGGGTTTTAGCTGCTGCTTCTGAGTTCCGCCCCTGACTCAGCTTTCCCATCTATAAGCTTGTTAAAATGAGATCTCTTCTATGTTTATTTAGTTTACTGGTTTTCTGTACAATCTTATCTCAGAGTCAAGGTGGTTTACAAGAAACATGTTAATGAAAACTTAACATTAAAGCTTAACATTAGTGTTTACAGGGAACGTAACAACAAAAACATGAGATAACATGGTAGCATAACAAGATACGGCTTAACTTAATTAATCAGGCTGCACAAAAAATTGGCAGGACCTGTTGGAAAGCAATCTCCGTCCTGCAGAACAGGGTATTTTCCACATCCCTGACTAGTCCAAAAGCCCAGGGGCTGAAAACACCTGCATACACTCCTGGTCCCACAGCCCCAGAGCAGGGAGACAAACCCCCCCCCCCCCCCCGGCCCTAAGAGCACAGAGCACCATATTTCCTAGTTGTGACAGTGTGCAGCGGATGACAGGTGTGAGCTGATGCATAACCTGGTCAGAGGCTATTGTCACTATATCTTTGGTCTGGGAAGAAGCATAAAATCGAAATCTAATGTCACACATTGCAAATCTCCCTATTCAAAAGTGGCACCTCCCCCCTGGCAGCTAGCGTCAGGTTATCTATCTCCATCCCTGATTCCTGGTTTTAAAGCCCAGTGCCCTTTAGTCACATTCCTTACAACCTCAGTTATAACCCTCAGGTAAGGTTCCCAGATGTCCCTGATTTTCAGGAACTGTCCTCAATTTTGAGATAGTGTGCCTGAATCCATGGACTATAACCACCCCCTGTCCCCAATTTCAGTGGGAACAGAGGCAAAGGACATTGCTTCTCCTGTATGCCCCTCTAATGCAGTCTTTTAGATCCTGATAGGAGAAGATGTAAAATTAACTTCTGAAAAAAAGGAGGAATTTTAGAAATACAGGGCCCGATATTCATTTGCAATGGTCATGCGCCTCTTTGGTGCATAGCCGTAACCACCAAGCTTTAACATGAGATATTCAATGCTGGGGTCATATGTGGCCTCAACATCGAATATCCGCAGAAGCTAATTGGGCAGCGGTGATATTGAGCCACTGCCCGGTTAGCTCCTACAGGTAAAGATCAGCCAGCTTTTGCTGCATCTATCTAACCAGGCAGTGCTGCAATATCACCGCTGCTTGGTTAGCGACTGGTGCGGCCTCCGTTCCATCCCAGAACGCCCCCAACATGCCCCGATGCTAAGTGCTAAGCATCAGGGCATGTAGCGTCATTAATTGTGGATATTCAGCGGCATTAACCATGTTAGTGTCGCTCAATATCCCTCTAAGCGGTATTTACATGGTTTACAGTTCTGTAAACTGTGTAAATGCCTTTGAATATTGAGCCAATATAGAATATTTTTACATATAAAATAAAGTTTACATAAATCACAATGCCAGTTTCGGAATGAGGAAAATACAATGATTAATGTTATAACTTCATTCCACTAGTCACAAACGATTATCACAGGAACCATTCATAAAGGGAGACAAGGATCTCAGAACGGCGTACCAACTACACCATAGGTAACAAATGTTTTAACCTTAGGTGCATATCCAGTTCATTGAGGATCCTAAAAAGTTCACAACTGGTTCTAAATTTAGACTTTCACAAATTTTGGAATATTACTCTGTTATTCAGAGATTTCAAAGATACCATCCCCCTTCCAAGCCTGAGTTCTAAACCCCATCACTATATCTCTTACACACACACACACATAATCCCCCTTAAAGTTTTACCCCCCCCCCCCAATGTTTATTCACCCCGCCCCCACTGGTCCTCAGTTAGCAAAGATCTGAACTAAATACAAATAAATTAGTGGGATGGGAACAGCTGGGGGATGTAGAAAAACAGTGGGCAAAACTGAAAGGGGATATTTTAAGGGCAACCAACCTTTCTGTTAAAATGGTAAATAAAGGTAAAAGGAAAAGGAGACAGCTATGGTTTTCAAAAGAAGTAGCTGAAAAAGTGAAGAAAAAGAGGAGGCCTTCATGAAATACAAGAGATCACAGAGAGAGGAAGACAGGCATCTGTATTTGGAAAAACTTAGAGAAGCTAGCAAAGTAGTCACGAAGGCAAAGATTCAAAAGGAGGAGGAAATAGCCAATGCAATAAAATGGGGGGATAAGACATTTTTCAGATATATTAGTGAGAAGAGGAAGGGCAAAAGTGGTATTGTCAGACTCAAGGGTGCAGGGGAGGAATATGTAAAAGCTGATAAGGATAAAGCGGAATTGCTTAACAAATATTTCTGTTCTGTGTTCACAGATGAACCAGGAGCAGGACCTCAGAAAACACCCACAAACAGGAACAGAAGCAAGGGACATCTTGAACAATTTTCAGAAGACCGTGTTCGTGAGAAACTAGCTCAACTTAAAGTAGACAAAGCGATGGGACCGGATGGGATACACCCTAGAATATTGAGGGAACTTGGGGACGTTCTAGCAGCTCCACTGACTGACCTTTTCAATGCCTCGTTGGAGTCAGGAGTGGTGCCAAAGGACTGGAGAGAGGCTCATGTGTTGCCTTTACACAAAAGTGGAAGTAAGGATATGGTTGAAAACTACAGGCCAGTTAGTTTAACTTTGGTGGTGAGTAAATTATTGGAAACGCTGCTGAAAGAGAAAATAGGGAGGTTTCTGCAGTCCAACGGATTACAGGATCCGAGGCAGCATGGATTCACCAGAGGCAGGTCTTGTCAGACAAATCTGATTGATTTCTTTGACTGGGTGACCAGGGAGTTGGACCGAGGGAGAGCCCTAGATGTGGTATATTTAGATTTCAGTAAAGCCTTTGACACTGTTCCTCACAGGCGACTTATAAACAAACTGAGCACCCTAGGGATGGACCCTAAAGTTACTGCTTGGGTTAGAAATTGGTTGGGTGGGAAGCAACAGAGTACAAGTAAATGGAGCTCGCTCTGAGGAGAAGGATGTTACCAGTGGTGTGCCCCAGGGATCTGTCCTTGGTACGATTCTTTTTAACATCTTTGTTAGTGATATAGTGGAAGGGCTGTCGGGTAAGGTTTGCCTCTTTGCAGATGATACCAAATTCTGCAATAGAGTAGACACCCAGGAAGGTGTAGATAACATGAGAAGGGATCTAGCCAAGCTTGAAGAATGGTCTAGAATTTGGCAGCTGGGATTTAATGTTAAAAAATGTAAGGTCATGCATTTCGGCTGCAGCAATCCAAGGGAGCAATATAGTATAGGGAGTGAAGTACTTTTGTCCACTAAAGAAGAGCGGGACCTAGGCGTGGTTGTGTCTGATGATCTTAAAGTAGCTAAACAGGTAGAAAAGGCGATGGCAAAAGCTAGAAGGATGCTTGGGTGCATACGGAGAGGAATAGCTAGCAGAAAAAAGGGGGTGATAATGCCTCTGTATAAGTCTTTGGTGCGACCTCATTTGGAGTATAGTGTGCAATTCTGTAGACCGCACCTTCAAAAGGATGTGAACAGGATGGAGTCGGTGCAGAGGGTGGCTACTAAAGTGATTAGTGGTCTTCATTGTAAAGCATATGAGGACAGACTGAAGGATCTTAATATGTACACCTTAGAGGAAAGGCGGGATAGAGGTGATATGATTGAGATGTTTAAATACCTCCGTGGCATAAATGTTCAGGGATAGAGCCTCTTTCAATTGAAAGCAAGTTCTGCTACGAGGGGACATGGGATGAGGGTGAAGGGAGATAGATTCAGGAGTGATATACGGAAATATTTATTTACGGAAAGAGTAGTGGATCCGTGGAATAGTCTCCCAGTGGAGGTGGTAGAGATGAGGACAGTAACTGAATTAAAAAAACATGGGACAAACACAGTTGATCTCTAAAGGTAAAAAAGAGACTGTTGTAGTTATTGATATGGAAGGACAGACTAGATAGGCCATGTGGTCTTTTTCTGTCATCATGTTTCTATGTAAATAAATAAACTTCAGTGCTATGCAGTTAGCTCCCTTTTCCCTCCAGCCTCGTCCCCCCTTCCTCCTAAATAAAAAAAAACATCATATAGCCCAGTGCTGTGCAGTGCTCCCTTTACCCTTGGTTACGAAGCACAGTGCTATACCTTTGCACATTTGCCTTCCCTCATATACAGATTTTCCCTTGCCTGCTGACTGATTCCCGTGAGGCCGATAAGAACCTGTTTTTATCTACTGACTGCAGCTCTTCATTTCATGTTATGTAAACACTCCTTTTTTGTGTGAGGTAAAGAGCAGTCGCCTCAGAAATATGATTTCAGGTATGCAGGAGACCTGCATGTTAGAAAAGAGTGCATTTTTGAGGTCAAAGTGAATGATGAAGGAAGGAGGGGAGAGAGACAGAGGAGCTTAGTGCCTGCAGCTCTGGCTTCAGAAATAGAAAGGAGGTCGTCTGGCTGCCGCAGCATCTGATAAGGGCTGTGTAAGCTCTGATTGCTCAGCAGGAAAATTAGATTTTTTTCCCAGTCCCAATTACCAGGACGAAAGGGAGGAAGAGGCAAAAAGCTGGGTAGATAAGCTCTAATCAGACTGGGAGTCAAAGAGGAGACTAGGAGAGCTTCTTCAGTCTGTCAGCATTTCCTTGCACTGCTGGATTGTTTTTTTAGTTTTTTTCACTTTTAGCTCGTTCTTTCTTCTCCTTTCTTCCTTCCTCTATTAGTTACCACTTTTCATCTCTCTCCAGCTGTGCTTTCCTTCTCCCATATTCCTCTCTCTTTCTGCATTACCTAAGCTGTATCATAAGTCTGTATTCATAGTTGTATGCATATTTGTTTTTAGGATGAGATATATGCACTGTATTTGTGCATACACTGGGTAAATAGACTATATGAACTATGGGGATTATATGGACTGTGTGTATCCCTTAAGTGCATAGACTGTATTTGTGCATACATGGGGCATGTGGACTGTATTAGCTTGCAATTAAAGTGTCATTCTGTATACATGGGTTTGGACATAGTATCTGCATGGATTGTATGGATAGAGTTTCTGTATCTGCAAGGCCTGTGAGCTGTATTAGTGCGACAAAGTATATGAAATGTATGTGCATGATGTGTGGAATGTATTTGTATAGACCTGGAGTGTATGCTCAGGAGTATAAGGAGTGTACTTGTCGACTGTCTTTCATTTTGTTTCAGAGGCATTTTCAGCGGCTTTTTAATTTGTTCAATTTTTTTTGTTTTATTGTATTTCATATCTAACATGCATTACATGCAAATAAGACTTTCAGTTTGCACTCCTGAATGTGGAGGAGGTTGTAATGTATAGCTGGTAGTGCTTGCTGGAACTTGCCTAGAGTACATTTATTGTGAAGATGAGATATAAATGGCATAAATAGATAACATGCAATTTGCAAATTGAATGTATTAAAAGCAAAATTTAAAAAAAAGAAATGGATAGAGACTTGATCCTTGATATTGGAAAGGTAGCCATGACCATATTGGGTGACTTTAATCTACCAGACGTGGATTGGGGGTATTCCTTCTGCAAATCTGGAAAGAAGTAAAAGATTGTGGATGCCTTCCAAGAAACATTGCTCAAATAGTGATAGAACCAACCAGGAAAGGTTTGACGCTGGATCTAGTAGATAGCATGTCGAATGTCCAGGTGGGTGCCCATGTGAGCAGCAGTGATCACCACATGGTGTGGTTTGAGGTAAAAGCCAAGGCAAAGTCCAATCACAACAAACTCAAAGCCCTAGACTTCAAAAACACTGACTTCAGTAAAACGGCAAAGTGCCTGTGGGAGGAGTTGGCAGGGTGGGAAGAGATAAGGGAAGTGAAATTTCAGTGGGATAAACTAAAAGAGGCAATAAAAGGAGCCACATTTGCTGTATATATGTAAGGAAAGTAAATAAAAACAAGAGGAAAAGGAAACCTTTGTGGTTCTCCAAAAAAGTGGCTGCCATAAATAAAGGCAAAAAAAGTGTAGTTACTCACCTGTAGCAGGTGTTCTCCAGAAATAGCAAGAATCAGCCCTCACATATGGGTGACATTAGCACTGATGGAGCCTGCATGGTAACCTCTCCCCAGCTTTCAAAGAAAGCCTTTGGGAAATCCACCACGCATGTGGGGTCACCTTCCCGCCCAAGGGCGCCATCTTGCTTCAGTATGATGACATAGCTCAAGATGGTAAAGAGAAAAGCAACTCCACAGGGAGGAGGGAGGGTTGTGAGGACTGATTTCCTGCTATTCCTGGAGAACACCTTCTATAGGTGAGTAACTATGCTTTCTCTGGAAACAAGCAGGAAGTCAGTCCTCACATGTGGGGCTCCCCAGCAACAGGCTACCAAAAAAAACCTGTAAGCCACAGGCGATCCAAAAAGTGAACTGTGAGGAAGAGCAGAGAGTACAGCTCAGTCCCAAGACCTCAGCAGCGATCACAGGGTCAACCAGGGAAAACATCTCTCCAGTAGCCTGGACACACAGCACAGCCAGAGGGCAAGAGTTGCCTCAAACCCCAAACAGATGACGGAGTATTGCCTGGCCAAAGGTTCAGTCCAGCCAAGACTCCTCCTTCAGGCAGTAATGCACTGTGAAGAAGTGGACTGAGGATTGGGTGGTGGGCTGGCAGATCTCCAGCAAGGGAATGGAGTGAAGGTTCATCACAGATACCACCATGGCCCGGACATTGTGTGTTGTGACGTGATGCTCCAGTGAAAGACCAGTCTGCCCGTAGATGAAGGCGATGCAGTCCACCACCCAAGTGGACAGAGTATGCTTGGAGATCGCTACGCCCAGGGTTGTAGGAAATTAAAAGCTGCGAGGAGCAACAATGAGGCTTGGTTCACTCCAAATAGTAAGCCAAGGCCCGCTTACAGTCCAGAGTGTGGAGAGCAGCCTCTGCCCTATTAGCATGAGGCCACGGAAAAAAGGTGGGAAGCACCACCTTCTGGTTGAGGTGGAATGGGGAAACCATCTTAGGGAGGAACTTAGGGTATGTCCAGAGCACCACCCTATTCTTGTGAAACCTGGTGTAGGGGGCAAGATTCTGTGTGCAGATGTGAGCGCCATGAGGAAGACCACCTACCAGGACAGATACTGGAGGTGGCAGGAAGCCAGAGGCTCAAAGGGTGGAACGATAAGCTTCGAGAGAACCATATTGAGATCCCATGCCACCACAGGTGGGCAGTCGAGAGAGCAGGAGGCCCCTCAGTCAGCGAGCCACGACAGCTGGGCAGAGAGGGGCTTCCCCTCGATGAGGTGATGGTGCACCAACAGCACACTGCGGTGTACCCTGATTGAGTTAGACTTCAGACCAGCATTGGACAGGCGTAGCAGGTAATGCAGCACCAGCTCAACAGAACAGTAGAAGGGGTTGGCACCCCTTTTCACACACCAAACAGAGAATCAGTGCCACTTGAACGCATACGCCCATCCACTAGAATCCTTATGGGACACAGCAGGACCTCTTCCACCTCCCTGGGAAAGTCTAACTGGGCCAAGGCTACTCTTTCAGTAGCCAGACTATCAGGGCCAGGGACCCCAGGTTTGGGCCCAGGAGAGAGCCTTCCTCCTGTGAGAGCAGGTCTGGGGTGCACCCCAGGGGGAATGGAGGTGCCTGAGACAGGCTAAGGGGCAGAGGAAACCATGGCTGCTAGGGTCACCGGGGGGAGGGGGGGCTATGATGATCAGGGTGGCCCGATTGAACTGGACCTTGAAAAGAGTCTTGGCAATGAGTGGCATGGGAAGATAGACATAGAGAAAGCCCTCCATCCACGGGATGAGAAATGCGTTGGTCTCCGCGCTGGAGCAGAAGCGGGGCAACTGAGAATTTCCCAGGCTGGCAAAGAGATCCATCGCAGAAAGACCCCAGTGGCGGAACAGTTGGCTAGCCACCCATGGGCTGAGCCACCACTCATGGGGCTGGAGAATCCGGCTGAGCCGGTCTGCCAGGGCATTGTCCTGGCCAGGGAAGTATATGGCCCTGAGGAGCATCTCACCCTCACTGGAGAAGGTGAAGAGGCGGACTGCTTCCCAGCACAGAGCTCCCTTGCTTTTGACATAGAACACTGCCAACTGATTGTCTGAATCAGAACCGACTAGTTCCACAAGTGGTGCTGAAAGGCCTGGAGAGTGAAGGCAGTGGCTTGGAGCTCTAGGAAATTGATCTGTTGGAGGCTCTCCAATGCTGACTACAGGCCCTCAGTGTGGAGGTTGTCACAGTGGGCCGCCCAGTCCAACTTGGAAGCATTCGTGGTGAGGACCCTCTGAGGGGTCAGGGCCTGAAAGGATATTCCTGCCAGCAACTTCTGTGGCTGTTGCCACCAGCCGAGGGCGAGGGGACAGGTGATGATCACCCTGTCCTGCAGGTGCCCCATTGCCTGAGACCAGTGGGAGCAGAGGACCCACTGGGCCGGACGCATGTGGAGACAGGCGTTGGTTGTTACATGCACAGTTGAAGCCATATGCCTAGAAGGTGCAACATGAGCCAGGCAGAGGCCAAGCTCCAGCCCTAAACTTCCTTTGCAAGGGCTGCTAGGCACCGGGCCCTGTCAAGACGGAGGAAGACTCTGGCCTGGACCATATCTAGCAGCACTCCTATGAACTCCAGGCATTGGGTCAGCTACAAGTGGGACTTAGGGTAATTGATGACAAACCCCAGGAGCTCCAGAGTGAGAGTGGTGCTGCTTGCTGGATCATGACTGCGGTGCTGCCCTTGATGAGCCAGTCATCCAGGTAGAACATAAGAACATAAGATATGCCATACTGAGTCAGACCAAGGTCCATAAAGCCCAGTATCCTGTTTCCAACAGTGGCCAATCTTGGTCATACGTACCTAGTAGGGGAAGACGCACACCCCCTGCAGCCGTAGGTAAGCTGCTACCATTTCCAGACACTTGGTAAACATCCTTGGGGCCGAAGCCAAGACCAAGGGCAGGACCTTGTACTGATAATGGCATCCTCCGATGACAAAGTGGAGGTATCGCTGGTGGCAAGGATGGATGAAGATGTGCGTGTATGCATCTTTGAGATCTTAGGAGCATAGCCAATCTCCCTGATGGAGATTTGGCAGCAGCATTCTAAGGGAGAGCATTTTGAACTTCTCTTTCACCAGGAACTGGTTGATATCCCAAAGATCCAGTATAGGCCAAAATCTGCCAGTCCTTTTGGGAACGAGGAATTACCGGGAGTAGAACCCCTCGCCCCTCAGACAGACTTTTCCATTCAGTCCTTCAGCAATATCACTTACAAATAGATTGAACAGTACCGGGATACTCCACTAATACCTTTCATCTGAGTGAGTTCCGTTTACCATCACCTTCTGTCATCTGTCTGTGAACCAATTTCTGATCCAGTTCACCACTTTGAGACCCATCCAAAGTCTGATCAGTTGATTGATAAGCCTCCTATGAGGAACAGTATCAAATGCTTTGCTCTAATCTAGGTAGATCACATCCATCACATGCCCTTGATCTAGTTCTCTGGCTACCCAGTCAAAGAACTCAATCAGACTTGTTTGGCATGATTATCCTTTGGTAAAACCATGTTGCCTCGAATCATGAAGCCTATTGGTTTCGAGAAAGCCCACCATTCTTTCTTTCAGAAGCACCTCCATTACTTTTCCCGCCACCGAGGTAAGACTTTCTGGCCTGTAGTTTGCCATGTCTTCCCTGTTACCACTTTTGTGAAAAAGTACCACATTAGCCCTTCTCCAGTCCTGTGGAACTTCTCCTGTCTCCAAGGATCTATTAAAAACATCCTTTAATGGTCCTGCCAGAACCTCTCTGAGCTCTTTCAGTATCCTGGGATGTATCCCATCCGGTTCCATGGCCTTGTCCACTTTCACTTTTGCAAGCTGTTCAAACACATAATTTTCTGTGAATGGAGTGGTATCTACACAATTCCCATTTGTATATTTATCATTCACAGGTGGTCCTTCTCTAGGATTTTCTTTAGTTAAAACAGAACAGAATTATTTCTTTAGCATTTTCATTTTTCCAATATCACTTTCCACAAATCTTGCAATTGAGTCTACCTTTGATCTTCCTCTTCTCCTAGATATACCTGAAAAAAAATGTTTCATCAGGGTTTAGATCTTTAGCCATCTTTTCTTCTGCCTTTGATTTTGCTATCCTTATTTCTCTTTTTGTCTCTTATAGCTTTATCCCGTATCCTTTTCTGTGTTCAGCTGTTTGCGAACGTCTAAATTTTGTGAAAGCTGTGCTTTTTGCCTTTATTTGCGCAGCAAATTCTTTGAAGAACCAAATAGGTTTCCTTTTCCTCTTTTTTTATTTTCTTTCCTTACATATCTATCTCTTGCCCCTTTTATTGCCTCCTTTAGTTTAGTCTACTGCAGTTCCACTTCCCTTACCTCCTCCCACCCTGCCAACTCCTCCTTCAGACACTTGGCCATTTTACTGAAGTTAGCATTTTTGATTTCTAGGATTCTGAGCTTGCTGTGATTGGATTCTATCTTGTTTTTTATCTCAAACCACACTGTATGATGATCGCCGCTGCTCACATGGGCACCTACCCAGATATTCAACATGCTGTCTCCATTGATGAGTACTAAATCCAGCATTGAGCCTTCCCTGGTTGGTTCCATCACCATTTGTCTAAGTAATGCATCTTGGAAGGCATCCACAATTGTTTTACTTCTTTCCAGATTTGCAGAAGGAATCCTCCAGTCCACATCGGGTAAATTAAAGTTGCCCAATATGATCATTTCCCCCTTCATGGCTATCTTTGCAATATCAATAATCAATTCGTTATCCATTTCTTCAGTTTGAGTTGGAGACCTGTAGACTACATCAGTATGGATGACAGTGCCATCTCCTGTTTCCAACACAATCCACAACGCTTCTTCTTTTCTCCACGTCCCCTGCAGTTCAGCAGCTTTAATATTGCTTTTGACATATAGGGCTACTCCTCCTCCTTTTCTTCCCTCTCTATCTCTTCTAAATAGATTATAGCCAGCTATGGCTATATCCCATTCATGCGACTCGTTAAATCATGTTTCTGTAATGGCCACAATGTCCAAGTCCATTTCCACCATTAGGGCTTTCAGGTCAGGAACTTTGTTGACTAGGCTTCTAGCATTTGTGCTCATTGCTTTCCAGCATGTTTTGACTGACTTGCCTGTATTTTGCATGGATTTCGTTCTACACGCCTCTTCCCACTTGCCATTGAGGTGTGGTTTAAAAGTTTGGCTGTTTCCAAAGTTATTATGTTTTTGCTGGGAGTGACATCCTGAACTTGTTGTTCTCCATCTATCACTCCCATTCCCTAGTTTAAATGCCTATCCACATACTGACTAAATTTTTTACTTAGGATCCTTTTCCCTGCGACGGAGAGATGTAGTCCATCAGCACAGTATAGTCTCTTGTTGGTCCATCTGTTTCCCCAGTCGCCTATATATCCAAATCCTTCTTGTTTGCGCCAGGTTTGTAGTTGTTAATGTGATGCAGCCCTTCTGCCCCCTTACCAAGAACAGGTAGAACTTCAGAGAATGCTATAATGTTAACAATGGGCTTGAGTTTCTCTCCCAGAGTCTGGAAGTTCCTTTGAACTGCCGAGGCACTGTTTCTAGCCAGGTCATTTGTACCCAAGTGGATAACAACATCAGTTTTGGAGTGCTCACTTTCTGCACTAACTATACCAACAATTTGGTTCATATTCCTGCTGGCTGAAGAGCCTGGGAGGCATTTGACCATCTTCTCTCCTTTGAACTGTGTTCTCAAGTTGATGCCTCTGATGATGGAATCTCCAAGTAGTAGTAATTTTCTATTTTGTGATTTTTTTTCTTCATATTTGGTGCATTATCAGTAGGTTGGGCATTGACTCTCTCATGTAAGGGCACTTCAGTTTCCAGGGATTGGGCACTCTCATTATCCAAGGCAGAGAAGGCATTATGCAAGAATATGGGTGTCTCCGTGTTACAGGTCGAAACCTACCAGAGCCCACTGTGATCCATTTGTTCCTGGGCTGTTTGATTTTTTGTGGGAGCAGTGGTGGATTTTGTTCAATTTGTATCCTCAAAGAGGTATGTTTAATTGCAGCTAATTCTTCCCTTAGGAGAGTCAATTATTTATGCATAGCAGCTAACTTGAGGCACATAGGGTAAGCTCTTAGGTTCCAAATGATTCTTCTTAGAATGAAAGCACCACATTTATTGCATTGAATACATGACATGCTGAATAAGACTGTTATAAAGTGGTCCTAGGAGAAAGAGAAAAGGAAATAAAGGTGGGTGTTACACCTAATTGAAGGACAGATGCAATGTATATGATGACTATATAGGCAATGCAATCCTGGGGTGTGTGGGGTGAGGGGTTGGGTGGGCAGGAACTTAAGTGTCCCTGACCAGTAGACTTTGCAAAGGCCCCTGTAACCTTAAAATGTATACCTCTGCTACAAAATTAAGCAGGAGACTAAGTAAAAGAGTAGGTCTCTGCAAATCTAAATCAAGTGTACACTTAAATTCCAAGTAGCTGTATATCACAAGTGTTCCTGGCCAGTAGACCTTATATGAACTAAGGGCACACTCAGATATCTGATTTAAAGGCTATGCAAGGAATGTAGGCAGTCTGAATAATTCTAAATTTATAGCCCAAGCTAAAATTTATAGTAGAATAAAAACAGGCAATTGTAAAAATCTGAAAGCTTAGCTTTGTGTAGTCCTTGATGCTGTGATGAGCAGAACTGGATCAATCAACTTGGTCAGGATGCAGAGTTGATTTAATTAACCACATCCTATGCAGCAGGCTTGTACAGAACAATGGCTGATGAAAAGTTCAAACTGAAATCTTACTTCTGTGAATCAGCCCCACTATGCAAAGGCCCCTGTAACTTTAAATGTATACCTTTACTACAAAATTAAGCAGGAGACTAAGTAAAAGACTAGGTTCCTGCAAATCTAAATCAAATGTGCACTTCAATTCCAAGTAGCTGTATCTCACAAGTTCCCTGGCCAGGAGACCTTATATGAACTGAGGGCACACTCAGATATCTGGCACAACTTCATTGGCTCCAGATAAGGAATCGTGCAAGATTCAAGGCTATCACTACTATATTCAAAATATTCCAGAATGAATCAGCTGAATCCCTCCAAGGCCTCATAAAAATATACCCCAAAAATTGCCCGTCAAGAACAAACAACAAAAACATTTTAACCACACTAAGGAGTGGAGGAGTGGCCTAGTGGTTGGGGCATGGTACTTCAGGCCAGAAGGTCGGGGGTTCAAATCCCACTAGAGGACAGCAACCTTGGGCCGGAAGGACTGGGGTTTCTAGACTCACAGGTGCTCCTTGTGGTCTTGGGCAAGCCACTTAACCCTCCATAGCCCATGTTCCCTGTAAAATAGTTATCTCCAAGTTATAATGCCCTATTCAATGTAATTTCAGTTTGTTCAATGTAAACTGCACTGATGCAGAATAGCACAGTATATAAGAGAATGTAAATAAATAAATAAGGGAATTCTCCAAAGCTAAGCAGTGCACCTCAAATAGAGCCTTTTTCACTATATTCATCAAATTTATGGAACTCTCTACCGAACATCAGATGCACGAATGATGCTAAAAATTTCAGGAAAATGCTAAAGATATTCCTGTTCATTGAACATTTCGGCAGCATCACACTAGACCCAGACAATGACCACTGAATAATGTCAACAGTCATACAACATGGCCACAAACTATAAATAGTTTACTGATGTAAATAAGTTATGGAAAGATACTGTTGTAGCACAGTGTTATGACACAATGATGTATCCAAGTTACTATGGAGTTTATTGCAAACCACCTTGCTTTAAGGAAAAAGTGTTAGGTGCCCCTTATAAAATTGCCCTCTATATGCATATACCTGGAGCGATGTTTACAGCAGTGTGAACAGGAGTCTATGGACCGAATGTTTTATTTTTTAACAGGTTTTGTTATACCGCTTTATCATTTCAGTCAAAGCAGTTTAAATTGTAATTTAAACTTGGTAATGTACATTATGGATTTTTCTGAGGCAGGTGACTTGCCCAAGGTGTGCTAGTGGGAATTTAGCGCTGGTCTTTTTGGTTTCCAAGCCAGTGTTCTAACCACTAGGCGGCTCCTCCAGTGTGTATGTGGAGGAGGTATATGAAATGTGTTTGTGAGTATCCTGGGTATATGGATTGTTTCAGAGGCTTTGCCTACGACTTCAAGGCCGTTGTCATTTAATTTTAATTTAAAGGAGGTAAATCATGGCTGGAGTCCTCTTCTGAAGATCTTTTGCCCTGTTCCAAATTAAAGAATGGCATCAATGTTATAAGAACTGCAGCCAGTTGTACTTTGGGTGGAGATAAGAGGAGTGTGTGGATGGGAGTTAATGGTATCTAGTGAGCAGGCAGACAGGAAGGGAGAAGGAGTACGAGGTTGGGAGAGTGAGTAGGTGGAGTGTATCAGCACCAGATTTGAACTTGATTCATCTTCTAAATAAGAGCAAGGGGTGGCATTAAATGGGGGGAGAGAGAGAGAGGGAAATGAGTAAAAACCTATCCCTCTTTATGTTAAACGTTTCGGCTCAGGTAGTTGGTAACTAATTCTACATCACCAGTTAGAAGAGATCAAAGCCAAGGTTTCATATATAATTAAAGTACCCAATATTGCCAATCTAATGCAGCAAGCTGCTGCCACTTCTGAATTCTAAGCCCAGATATCTGGGCCCTGGCATTACATGTCTCGGTTGGCCAGATTACCGGGAAGCTAGCAGGGCAGCGGTGATATTCAGCTGCTGCCTGGTTAGCTTCTGCGGCCAACGTTAGGCCAGCCTTTACTGCGCCTGCCTTCCACCATCTATCGGTAATGAGGCAGTGACTCAATAGTGCCTCTGCCCGGCTATCGACAGGTGCCACTTTGGAACGCCCCCATCACATCCTGATGCTAACCGGTTAGCACTGGGGCATGCAGTAGCAGCACCCACAGATATTCAGCGGCACTAACCGTGTTAGCTGAATATTCTGCTGAGTGGCATTTACACAGTTTGAAGGTTTTCAAATGGTGTAAATGCCTTTGAATATTCCCCCCCCCCCAAAGGTTTTTTTGCAACTTCGTTCCATGACCCCATCCATCCCAGGCCACACAGCTGGAATGAGATATAAACACTATATTTCCTTATAGAAGGGGTAAATAGACTATATGGAGTATATTTGTGTGTATGTGGATTGTATGGACTGTGTGCATACATGGGGAATATGTAGGAGCCACAGAGGATCCCTATATAGCAAGTGGAACATTCCTACTCAAAGCAAAATGTAAATGACTTTCACATTGCAAAAAAGCATAAAGGAGGGTATTCTGCATGGAGGGGCAGTTACAACCCAAAGTAGGAGTATAGAGCGGAAGGGATAACCTGTACGAAGCGGCAGTTACAGTCCTAAACACCTTAGCAAGCAGACTAGATGGGCCATGCTGATCTTTATCTGCCGTCATTTACTGTGTTACTAGGTAACAGTTTCTGGACTTTTTCCTCCAGGAACTTGTCTGAAATGTTTTGAAATCCAACTCAGTAATTGCTTTTACCATGTCCTCTACGAATTTCAGAACTTAATTACAGGCTGAGTGACCAAATGTTTTCTCCTATTTGTTTTAAATGTGCTACTTTGTAACCTCATGGTGTGTTCCCTAGTCTTTGTACTTTCTGAAAGAGTAAACAATCAAAGTAAGCAAAGTTGGACTTGGTTAGTCCTGGATGGGAGACTACCTTGGAACACCAGGTGCTGTAGGATTACTGTACGGAAGGAAGGCCTAGCAATCTACTTCTGGTCACACTTTGCCAAGAAATCCCAGGGAATAGTCACAGCATGGACAACTACCCATAGGGTTTCCAGGAGTCGACAATGGACTTGACGGCAATTAACAATTACAAGCAATCAATTTATATTTCCCCATTCCACTCCACTCAGAATTTTATAGACCATATGCCCCCTTGGCCATCTCTTCTCCAGGTTGAGCAGCCCTGACCTCTTCAGCCTTACTTCATGGAGAAGTCATTCAATCCCCTTTCATCATTTTGGTCATCCTTCTCAGTACCTTTTTTTTTTTTTAACTCCACTGTATCTGTTTTTAGATGTAATGACCAGAATTGCACACAATACTCAAGTTGCGGTCACACTATGGAGTGATACAGAGGCATTATGATATTCTTTGTTTTATTTTTTAGTCATTCCTAATAATTCCTAATATTCTGATTGCTTTTCTGGCTACTATCATCCTTGTGCACCACCATGTGCATCACTTTGCAATTTCATCTGCCATTTGGATGCTCAGTCTCACAGGCTCCTTCTAGAATTTTCCATAATCTGCATGTGGATTTCATTATTTTGCATCATCTGCAAATCTGATCACCTCTCTTGCTTCCATTTCCAGATTATTTATAAATATGTTAAAAAGTACCGGTCTCAATACAGATCCCCGAGGCAATCCACTATTCACTTTTCTCCATTGAGAAAATTGACCATTTAACCCTAATCTCTGTTTTCTTTCTTTTAACCAGATCCTAAACTGTGATAGGATGTTGCCATCTATTCTATGACTTTTTCATTTCCTCTGGACTCTCTCATGAAAGACTTTTGAGGGCCATTTTAAAAGGTTTAGTCATGATTTGGTTGTCTGAAGATATGCATGTGGACATTGAAATCACGGACACGTCTCCCTTGCCATTCCACAAATAACATTGGCAGACACAGGGGTGTGGCAAAGTACTTACACATCCCTGTGTGTTTTCAGAAATGTCTGCCAGCCCATCAGTGTTTGTACCTGCTCCAGAAAAAAGTAAGCATTAGGAAAGTGCTTGTTTTAACCTTAAAACAGCCAGAGAGCATAGAGAATTAAGTAACTAGCCTTAGACCACAAAGGCCCACACTGGGATTTGAATCCTAACTACTCAGCTCTTAAGTTACAACGCTAGCCATTATGCTAGTAGCAATCTATCTATCCTATGCCTATCCTCCAAGATGGCCACTATGATATAATGCTCTAAGGCAAAGTCATGGCACTCTCTAGCAATGACAGTCCCTCCTCAGTCTCCCAGCTGACTCACCACTAGGCATGGTTTTTATGATGGTCTCTATTGATAATGTCCTTTGGCAGTGTCTCTTATGTCCAAAGGTCCTCTAAGATGGATTCTCTGGTCTGATTTTTAAAGGAAAATTATGGCACTCTCCAGCACTGATAATCCTTTCTCTGTCTCCCACCTGGCTCACAGCTAGACATGGTCATAACAGGCAATAGGATCCTCCATGGATGAAATCACAAGGCTACCTCTCCCTATGCTCAAAAATCCTCCAAGAGGGTGTGCCTCTCTTTTAGAAATAGGATCCCCTTTCCACAGAATGTTGGCACATTCTTGGGAGCACTTTTGTGAATGATGCCCTGGAGGATCTGGATTTCAACTCTACCTAAAAACCTAAATTTGTGCAGCTGCAGTTTGCGGTCGTGTGCCCAGATGGGCAAGTGCTAAAGGGGCCTTTGGTGCTTCTGCAGGGCCTTTGG
Source organism: Ichthyophis bannanicus (assembly GCA_033557465.1). NCBI lineage: Eukaryota > Metazoa > Chordata > Amphibia > Gymnophiona > Ichthyophiidae > Ichthyophis > Ichthyophis bannanicus. The sequence goes on from CM066046.1 coordinate 48,403,994, forward strand.
TCCTGTGTCTAACCACTAGAGATGCCCAAGGGAGCAAGGAAGAGGAAAATCAAAGATAAAAAGAATGTTGCAGCGGCTTTTTCTGCTCTCAAGATAGTTGTTGGGCCAATGGATCAGCGCATTTTGGTAAAACTAAATTGGAGTCGGTTCCATCTCTGGATTTGTCCTCTTCTCTCAGGGAGCATCTTTTAGTCCAATTGTTAGAACCCCGCCCCCACTTCCGGGTGATGCACTAGATGTTATCGTGGGGGGGGGGGGGTGTTCTTACCCCCGAAACAAGCTCGGGCGAGGCACCAAATACGGCCCTGGCTCAGACCTTGCCACAGGTTCCTCTTGAAGATTTAGTATTAGAGCCTATACAAGTGGGTTCAGGGATCAAACTTCAAATTCTCATTGCAAGTTGTTTAAAAAAATTCATGTGCAAGATCTTAAAGTTACTGCATTATTTCAGAGACTTGACAAGTGGTTGTCGCTGCAGACTGCAGGGACTCTTGGGATTAAGGACAGTTGGTCTTTACATAAGCAAACTGAGTCTTTGGAAAATTCTTTTAGGTTAAGAAATCTTAGATTTCTCAATTTCCCTAAAACTTGATTCCTATCTCCTTTGATTTTGCTTAGGAAATACTGTAAAGAGATTTTGTTGTTACCTGGCTTTGATAACTTGGTGATTTCAAATGTGTATTACTTACCTACTAGATCCCTCATTCAGGGTGAAGAGGTTGCTAAGGCAGAGGATAATACTAGTTTGGATTTAACTAATTTACTAGAATCTTCGATTGATATCCCTTTCTGTGCTACCTTGATAGTATCCCTGACCTCGGAAGTAGACAAAATTAATATTTTGAAAGCTTATTTCAGAAAAAAGATCAGTTATTCTGTGGTTAAAAGATAACTCTTTTCCCCGATGTTTCTCGTTTTTCTCAGGTACAGAAAATGTCTTTTCTGGAGTTTAAACCTCGGGTTCTGGCTCTAGGGGGAACTTTCTTTGCTTCCCATGCAAATGTTTGATTACCTATGAAGGAATATGTTATGTATTTACAGACCCATTGCAACTTGTCAATTTCTTGGATGGTAGATGAGGACCTGGATCTACTTCACTCGTTTTCTTTGCTTTGTCTTTGTTTGATTACTAATATTAGTGGATGGGTTATGCCTAACATCGTTATTGTTGGTTTTTCCTATATATCAGGTTTACTCTTGCTTCTCCTAAAGTGGACTAAAAAGCAATACTGTATATTTCTTTATAATTGCAAGTTTGTATTGTGATTTTCCATGATTTCTTGTATTTGTTTTGCTAAGCATGAACTTTAATAAAATATATTTCATTTAAAAATAGCTACATATCGTTTCCAGAACCCTCCTCCTACATTTTTCTATATTATAGTAACCAAATATATCAAGACAGCTGGCTTAAACAAGTGATATATAACGTCTGCCTCCTTTGCACTAGGCAGACAAATTACCAAGTAATATAGTATATGACGGCAGATAAAGATCAGTATGGTCCATCTAGTCTGCCCAGTAAGGTGGCTAGAGTAAATGTACCCGCCGCTCCATGCAGATCACCCCCTCTATGCCTTTGTTTAGGATTGTACACACTGCTCCATGAAAGTCACCCTCCTCTATGCCTTTGTTTAGGGTTGTACACACTGCTCCGTGAAAGTCACCCTCCTCTATGCCTTTGTTTAGGGTTGTACACACTGCTCCGTGAAAGTCACCCTCCTCTATGCCTTTGTTTAGGATTGTACACACTGCTCCGTGAAAGTCACCCTCCTCTATGACTTTGTTTAGGATTTTACATACTGCTCCGTGAAAGTCACCCTCCTCTATGACTTTGTTTAGGATTTTACACACTGCTCCGTGAAAGTCACCCTCCTCTATGACTTTGTTTAGGGTTGTACACACTGCTCCGTGAAAGTCACCCTCCTCTATGCCTTTGTTTAGGATTGTACACACTGCTCCGTAAAAGTCACCCTCCTCTATGCCTTTGTTTAGGGTTGTACACACTGCTCCGTGAAAGTCACCCTCCTCTATGACTTTGTTTAGGATTGTACACACTGCTCCGTGAAAGTCACCCTCCTCTATGACTTTGTTTAGGGTTGTACCTGCCACTCCATGCAGGTCAGCTCTCCTCTATTTATTGAAGTATTAAAGATATTTAAGTTTGTTCTGATTTCATCCTCTTGCTATAAAGGGATCCACTGTGTCCCGTGCCATTTTGAAGTCTGTCACTGAATTTGCCTCCAACACTTCCATCAGGAGAGCATTCCAAGCATCCACCACCCTTTCAATGAAAAGGTTTTTCCTGATTTTGCTTTTAAGTTTACCACCTTGCAGCTTCATGCTATGTCCTCTGTTTTACAACTTTCCTTTTCTTTCAGAAAGGTTTATTTGTTCATTAATACCCTTTAAGTATTTATATCTCTCTTGTCCCTCCTCTCCTCTAGGTTATATATATTTAAGTCTTCAAGTTTCTTCTCATATGACTTCTGGCAGAGGCTCCAAATCATTTTGATTGCTTTTCTCTGAACCATTTCAAGTCTTTTTATATCTTTTGCGAGATATGGTCTCCAAAACTGAACAAGGGAGGCCTCACCAATGACTTGTGCAGGAAGAATTAATACATCCTCTTTTCTGCTGGTTATTCCTCTCTGTATGCAGTCCGGCATCCTTCTTGCTTTGGCTATCGCCTTATCACATTGTTTTGCCACCTTGAGATCCTCAGACACTATCACTACGAGGTCCCTCTCCTGGTCCATGCACACCAACCAACCTTTCGCCCCCTATCGCATACAATTCCTTTGGATCTCTGCATCCTAAGTGCATGACTCTGCACTTCTTCACATTAAATCTTAACTGCCAAGCATTAGATAATTTTTCCAGTTTTTGTAGATCTTTCCTCATGTTCTCCACTCCCTCAGAAGGTGTCCACTCTGTTACGGACTTTAGTGTCATTTGCAAAAAGACAGACATTTTCCTTTAGTAATATCACTCACTACTCACCTTCCTTTCTTCTTAGTGAGTTCCATTTATCACCATCATCTGTCAGTCAACTAATTTCTGATCCAGTTCACAACCTTGGGACCCATCCCCAGGCTGCTCAAGTTAATGATAAGCTTCCTATGAGGAACAGTATCAAAGGCTTTGCTGAAATCTAGATAAATCACATGCATTGCATGCCCTTGATCTAGTTCTTTGGTCACGCGGTCAAAGAACTTAATCAAATTTATTTAGCATGATCTTCCTTTGGCCAATCTAGGTATGTATGACCTAGATTGGCCATTGTTGGAAATAGGATACTGGGCTCGATGGACCTTGGTCTGACCCAGTTTGGCATTTCTTATGTTCTTATGGCAAAACCAATGATGCCATGGATCGTGCAGTCCATTGGTTTCTAGAAAATCCACTATTCTTTCTTTCAAGAGCACCTTCATTACTTTTCCTACCACCAACGTAAGGCTTACTGGCCTATCATTTGTCACCTCTTCACTATTGACACCTTTGTGAAAAGATACCAAATCAGCCCTTCTCCAGTCCTGCGGAACCAGCATCTTCAAAGGCCTGCCAGAACCTCTCTGAGCTCTTTCAGTATCCTGGTACGTATCCCATTCAGTACCATAATCCTCATGTCCACCATCCGCTCAGCTATCTAGATGCCCAATGATTGAATCACCAACTGTAGCAGTGGTATTATCCTTTCCCTTCTGGGCATACACCTCTAGAGACACTCCTCAGTGCAAGAGGATATTGCATCACCTGGAGGACAAGCCCTGGTTACAGGCCTATTTCCTGCTACATCAAGTAGGGGCTCTCCTCCTAGATGACCTTCTCTTCCAAGTTGGCATGGAGGCTGCAGGATAGGAGTGAGGCTTCTCTATCATGTCCTTGAAGATCTCTCATATACATTCCCTGAAAGCTAGTTCTATGCACGGAGTGCACACATATGGCCTCTTACCAACTGGGAGATAATCATACATGTGGCACTCGGTGCAAAAAGCTAGATGTTCCCTAACTCACTGTTGGATTGCTGTCTGGATCATAGTATTGGTGTGTTATATATTTAAAGATGTTAAAGGAGAGGGATACTTAATTAATGTAAATCTCTTGTTTATTATGTATATTTATGCTTTTATTTTATATTTTCTTCAATATGAGCTGAAAAGACCTGGAATTAATCTATTACTAAGGGTTAATCATTTGCTGATGAAATCTCCATTTAAAACTTGTGGTGAAATGTTCCCTTCCTATCCTCTTAATTGGCTTAAAATCCTATAAATCAAATATTTATTAACAGGGTTTTTTTATAGCGCTTTATCATTCCAGCCAAAGTGGTTTACATTGTAACTTAAACTTGGCAATATACATTAAACAGGGATATTGATAGCTTGGATTTTTCTGAGATGATGGAGGTCTAAGCAATTTACCAAGGCCACAAGGCATGCTAGTGGGAATCAAACCCTGGGCCCTTGGAGCCCAAGCCAATGCTCCAACCATTAGGCTGCTACTCCACTCCGAAGAGTAAGCCTGGAGTGGCTAAGAGTTGGGGATGGGGAGTAAGACTCAGACATTAAGAGGGTGTTTTTCTAAAGGGTGCTAAGGGTTGCACCTAGCGTGCCAACAGTGCCAACATTATGGTGCGTTAGGAGCAACACCACCTTGCTGTCAGGAGTATGGATTACATTTCCCAAGCAGCTAACATGGAGCACTGAGCTCTAATGCTCTCTGCATTAGTGTGGGTGTTTGCAACTCCATCTATTGCGGTAGCGTTAGGTGAACCGGCGCTGATGCAGGTAGTGCAGGGTGTGAACCCAGCACTAACTGCACTGAGCTCAGCATGCCGACACTCTGTCCATAATCTGCGCACTTCTGCCCCCAACGCAGGTTGCACAGTTAGCCGTCAGTGCATGTCACAGCATGCCTTCAGCACGTGCCAGAGCACACTCTCCCAGCTAGCCCCCATTAGTAAAAGACCCCCTAATGTCAAGTTTTGATGCTATCTATTTCTTAACTGCTTTTTTTTAAACACTTCTAGAAAGCTCTGGTCTAGGCTATTTCTTAACTGATTTAAACTCTAACAGAAAGCTTTGATATGAGCCTGTTTCTTAATTGCCTTTTTTTAAATAAGCACAGAATTTTACATAGACAAAATGTATCAGTTTAACTCAAATTTCCCTTTGACAAGTTTTAAAACAATTTCCTAGCAGGCAACTATTCACGCATACAGATTCTTTATCAGCAGAGGCAAGTCTTGTCTCAGCACACCTTCACAGTAGGAAAACTCTTATCCAGTCTTTCATCACTTCCCATTTAAGCTACTGCAACCTGCTCCTAAATGGCCTTTCTCTGAACCATCTATCCCACTCTCCAGTCAGTTAGAAATTCAGCTGTACAATTTCTTCCTCCAATGGCATTATGTAGTTATTCACACTTAGATACCACACTTTCAGAAAGCTTCTCCATGTGGTGAACAATAGAGAGAATAAAAATATAAAATCAAATATAATAAATACAAATATAACTTCTTCAAATATAAACACTCAACTCTATTTGTCAGCCATATGCACACAAACAAATATGTCTTAAAACTCTTCTTAAAATTCAATAAATTCATCTTCCCCTAGGGACCATCAATGTAGTTTGCCTTGTTACTTGGGGGGGGGGGGGAGGGATATCAAAGGGTAAGGAAGTCATATTTGGAGGGAGGAGTGGCTCAGTGGTTGGGACAGGTTACCTCAGGCCAGAAGGTCGGGGGTTCAATTCCCACATGGGGACAAGCAACGTCAGGCCAGAGGGACTGGGGTCTCTAGTCCCATGGCAACTCCTTGTGGCTTTGGGCAAGCCACTTAACCCTCCATTGCCTCAGGTACACTTAGATTGTGAGCCCTTCAGGGACAAGGGAATAAAAAGTACCTGTTAGTATACATGTAAACCACACTGATTCTAAATAGCACAGTATATAAAATAAATACTGACAATGGGGGAAGGGGTACCAGATCACCATTAGTACCCCCATCCCCCAGACTTCACCTATGCTGGAGACCTCACAGGAGAGCATTCTGCAAGAATGGAGCTGTATTTGAAAAGAGCTCCATCCCAATGATGAGTAGCCTTGTCTGTCTCTAATTCCAGGAACATTCAACAACTCCTCCTGAACACAACAAGCACTGAGGAATATAATCACCAACCTTAATCTGTAAGGAATCCAGGGCATGTAACCCCTCTTTAAAATCTAAACATTGACTCCCTAGCCACCTCTGTATATACTGTAGTCCATGTTTCTCCAACGTACCTGAAAGTGTATTTCTTCTACAGCAACACATTCCCTCTTCTCTCTTATCTCTTGCTACACCTTGCTCACAAACCCATTTCAATAGGCAATCTGCTTTATCTGTGTTCTCCTTCACTGCCAATTCCTGCCTTCTTACACTCCCCCTTACTGCACTGCATGCTTGCTGTCTGCTTGTATTCCGGTTCCCCCCTAAAAACCTAGCGTGAGGCTACTTTTCAATCTTTATTATTTTAAAATCTTTAACATTGGCTGTCCCTGATGTTCGCCTTGTTGATTTTAACCATGTTCTCTAAAATCAGTATTTTTCCTGAAATCATTTGGCTTATTTATGTGTCTAGACTACATTGGAAGCTCCATTGAGTAGGGTCTGTCTCATATGTGCATCTGTTCAGTAATATAGAGTTCATATTTGAAGCCTTTTTTCAAATGGCCAATGAAGGGACTATCCAGATACAGGGGTGGTCTGTGGGCACAATGAAGGCGGTACTGCCATTATCCAGAGAAATGTCAACATAAGAACATAAGATATGCCATACCGGGTCAGACCAAGGTCCATCAAGCCCAGTATTCTGATTCCAACAGTGGCCAATCTAGGTCATATGTACCTAGCAGTTTCCCCAAGAGACACAAGTTCCACAGTGCTTGTATTGGTTCAAGCATTGATATCCTGGGTCCCTTCTTAATAATGGTTTATGGACCTTTCCTCCAGGAACTTGTCCAAACCTTTCTTAAACCCAGCTACATTAACAGCCTTTACTACATCCTCCAGTAACAAAATCCAGAGCTTGATTACACGTTGAGGTAAAAAATATTTTATTTTATTAGTCTTAAATAGTTTACCCTGTAGCTTCATTGCATGTCCCCTAGTCTTTCTATATTCTGATAACGTAAACAATCGATCTACGTTTACCCGTTCCACTGTTCATTAATTTATAGACTTCTATCATATCTCCCCTCAGCCGTCTCTTTTCCAGGTTAAAGAGCCCTAACCTTTAGCCTTTCTTCATAGGAGTATCCTTCCATCCCCTTTACCATTTTGGTGGCTCTTCTCTGAACCTTTTCTAAAATCGCTATATCCTTTTTAAGATACGGCGACCAGAATTGCACACAATATTCAAGGTGCGGTCTCACCATGGAACGATATAGAGGCATTATAATATCTTTTGTTTTATTTTCCATTCCTTTCCTTATCATACCTAGCATTCTATTTGCTCTCTTGGCCGCTGCTGCACACGGGGCCGAGGGTTTTAACATGGTATCCACAATGATGCCTAAATCTTTTTCCTGGGTGGTGGTTCCTAATGTGGAACCTTGCATCGTGTAAGCATAGTTTGGGTTGTTCTTCCCTAGGTGCATAACCTTGCACTTGTCCACATTAAATTTCATCTGCCATTTTGATGCCCAGTCTTCCAATTTATCAATATCCTCTTGCAATTTTCCACAATCCTCTTGGGTTTTAACAACTTTAAATAGTTTTGTGTCATCTGAAAATTTGATAACCTCACTCGTTATTCCACTTTCCAGGTCATTTATGAATATGTCAAAAAGCAGCGGACCCAGCACAGATCCCTGGGGTACACCACTATTCACCTTTCTCCATTGGGAAAATTGGCCATTTAGCCCTACCCTCTGCTTTCTATCTTTTAACCAGTTCCTGATCCACAATAGTACACTGCCTCCTATCCCATGACACTTTAGTTTTGCCAAAGGTCTCTGATGAGGGACCTTGTCAAAGGCTTTCTGAAAGTCCAGATACACAATATCAACCGACTCACCTTTGTCCACCTGATTATTCGCTCCTTCAAAAAAACATAACAGATTAGTAAGACAAGATCTTCCTTGTCTAAAGCCATGTTGGCTGTCTCCCATTAGGCCATGACTATCTACATGCTCAGTAATTTTATTCTTTATGATGGTTTCTACCATTTTTCCCGGTACTGATGTCAGGCTCACCGGTCGGTAGTTTCCCGGATCACCCCTGGAACCCTTTTTAAAAATTGGTGTTACATTGGCGATCCTCCAATCTTCAGGTATTAGAGATGATTTTAATGATAGTTCACAGATTACTAATAGCAGGTCTGCAAGCTCATATTTTAGTTCTTTCAACACCCTTGGATGTATACCATCTGGCACAGGTGGTTTGCTACTCTTCAGTTTATCTAATAGTTGTAATACATCTTCCCAATGTATCGATATTTCCTTCAATTCTTCCGCACCTTTAAATACCACTTCAGTCATGGGTAACATCCCTACATCTTCCTCAGTAAAGACTGAAGCAAAGAATTCATTCAGTCTCTCCGCTATTGCCTTGTCGCCTCTTAGTGCTCCTTTAACCCCTTTATCATCTAATGGACCAACTGACTCTCTCACAGGTTTTTTGCTACGAATGTACTTGAAAAGGTCTTTACTTCGCGTTTTTACTTCCTTAGCAAGCTTCTTCTCAAATTCTCCCTTTGCCTGCCTTATGAATGCCTTGCATTTGACTTGCCAGTGCTTGTGCTGTTTCCAGGTTTCGTCGTTTGGCTCTTTTTTCCATTTCCTGAAAGATGCTTTTTTGGCAACAGCCGCCTCTCTGACCTCACCTTTAAACCATGCTGGCAGTTTTTTGGACTTCCTTCCACTTTTCTTAAAGCATGGAATACAGCCATATCCAGATAGCGGCAATTTTAACTCAGCACTTATCTGGATAATTTTGGACACATGGAAAGCAGACTTATTTTGCTATCCAGATAAATACTTACTGAAAATTGCCGCTATCTGGATAAGGTTGGCTTTTTACCAGCTAGCACTGCTCGATCCGGATCTTCAGTGGTAGTTGCTATCCAGATACTGCTGCTGAATATCCCATTGATATCTGAGCTCTGCAGCTGATTACCATGGCATATAAATATTGAGTCATTTCGAAAATTGGGCACATAGGGAATCATTCTGAACCAAGAATAGCGGGGATGGACATCCCAATGGGACATCCATCTGCGTTATTCATGGCAGCTGCAGACCCCTGACTAATCTCCCTGCTGGTTGTGCATGGAAGTTAGATAGGGGCGGGGAAGAGGCAGCCCGGGGGCAGAGAGTGGGCAGGTAGTGGGTGGTCGCCGGCCCTGGACATACAGGGCCAATTCTAATGTCGGCCCTGTATGTCCAGGACTGGTGAAATGGCCGGGGAAGTTCCATTTCGGTGGCTCCGGGGTGTGGAAGGGGCAGGGGGGGGGGGGCAAAAGTTAAATCCCCGCAGCCTGACCCTGGCCTTAGGAGGCCCGATCAGGGGTCGGGATGTGGGGAATTAACTTTTTCTTCGGCAGCCGACATTGTAGCATTTAAATGGAGCCTCTATCATATCTCCCCTCAGCTGTCTCTTTCCCACCTTGAAAAGCCCTAACCTTTTAAGCCTATTCTTGTAGGGGTATCTCTCCAAACCTTTTACCATTTTGGTGGCTTTTGTCTGTACCTTTTCAAATTCCACTATATCCTTTCTGGATATGGCGACCAGAAATGCACACAATATTCAAGGTACTGTTGCACCATGGAGCAATACAGAGGCATTATAATATCCTTGGTTTTATTTGCTATTCCTTTCCTTATGATTTCTAGATTCTATTAAATTCAGCTGCACTATCTGCTTTTACCATATCCACTGGCAATGAGTTTCAAAGACTAATTATGCATTGAGAGTTTTGAATCTGTTTTGAACATACTATTTTGTAGCCAGGGGTGGCTCAAAGCAATCTGCTGCCTGAGGTGAGAGATGAGCTGGTGCCCCCTCCCCCACCCATCAACATGAGGGGGCCTACCCAGAGCCCTAGTCAGGAACCCCTCACTCATAATATCAGTCAGGTGGTTGCCGCACAAATAAAGAAAGCAATATATTCCCAGGATATATAAGGTTTTTAGAAAAACTTTGCTATGCTGCTTTTATGCAGCAAAAATTGTAGTAGTTTAATTATATAGCATGGGAAGCTAATGTAAACATATTGACCCCTGACCTCACACACTGGATTGGCCTGCTATTAAATTTAACTATATATTCTGCACAAACAAAGGAGATGCCAGGGGATCACAAACCAAGTAGCAAAATGAAAAGACAAGAACCACAGCTAATTTTATTTCGGTGTTATAAACTGTGCTGTGTTTCTCGCTTTTTATTTTTGAACATATATTGTACATCCAAAGAACCCCTTCTCCCAATAATGAGTGCAGAGGACATTTCCCCATGGAACTCATCCAGTGTCCTCCCCAGAAAGTTTTGCCAGCCAGGTGGCATAAAGGAGTAGCCGGGTGGGCCACATTAAAGCTGCCGGGCAACAGTTGTCTTTCATTTTCCCATTCCTGCTCATTATTTTGCCATGTCTATTTATCAGATTATGTTTGCAAGTGATCAGTAAAATCAGCCAGATGGCACTCTCATTCAAAACGTCCTGGAGAGAACACTTTCAACATACACAAAATAATTTCTAATTCTGGTGTCATCTCAATATCAGCAATATAAACCCTCACCAGTCATGGACATATTGTGAGGTAATACAAAAACCTTACAAAAATTGCTCAGGATCTATAGAGAAAATTTACCATACCGTAACAGCATCAACTTCCAAAACTCATACAAGGAGCCTACCAGAAAAGAGCAGCACTCTAAGGGGATCTGTTTACTAAAGCACTTTAGACTTTTGCAACTAATGTGACAAAAAAGTAGAGATAGTATGGCCTTAACTGCCAAACAGCTACAAATAGCAATAGAAGCGACGGGAATCTTGAACAATTTTCAGAAGACTGTGCTCGAGAGGAACAAGCTAAACTAAAAGTAGACAAAGTCAAGGGTCCAGATGGGATACATCCAAGAATGCTGAGGGAACTTGGGGACATTCTAGCGGCTCCACTGTTTGACCTTGTCAATGCTTCTTTGGAGTTGGGAGTGGTGCAAGAGGACTGGAGAGAGGCACATGTAATCCCTTTACACAAAAGTGAAAGTAAGGATGACATTGAGAACTACAGGCTGGTTAGTCTTACCTCTGTGGTTAGTAAATTATTGGAAAGGCTACTAAAGGAGAAAATAGTGAGATTTCTGGAGTCCAATGGATTGTAGGATCCGAGGCAGCATGGATTCACCAGAGGCAAGTCTTGCCTGACAAATCTGATAGATTTCTTTGACTGGGTGACCAGAGAGCTGGACCAAGGGAGAGCCCTGGATGTGGTGTATTTAGATTTCAGTAAAGCCTTTGACACCATTCCACACAGGCAACTTATAAACAAACTGAGCACCCTAGGGATGGACCCTAAAGTTATTGATTGGGTAGAAAGAGGCGACAAAGGGTACAGGTTAATGGAGCTCACTCTGAGGAGAAGGAGGTTAGACACATAAAAAGGAGTCAACAACATGAGGAGGGAGCTAGCTAAATTTGAAGAATGGTTTAGAATATGTCAACTGAAATTTCATGCTAAAAAATTCAGGGTCATGCATTTAGGCTGCAAAAATCCAAAGGAGTAGGGGTTAAAGTACTTCTGTCCACAAAGGAAGAGCAAGACCTGGGCATAATTGTATCTGATGATCTTAAAGCAGTTAAAAAGGTAGAAAAGGTGACTGTGAAAGCCAGAAGGATGCTTGGGTGCATAGGGAGAGGAAAGGCCAGCAGAAAAAAGGAGGTGATAATGCCTCTGTATAAGTCTCTGGTGTGACCTCATTTGGAGTACTGTGTGCAGTTCTGGAGACCGCACCTTCAGAAGGATATAGGCAGGTTGGAGTCAGTGCAGAGGGTGGCTACTAAAATGGTTAGCAGTCTTCGTTATGAAGCATATGAGGACAGACTTAAAGATCTTAATATGTATACTTTAGAGGAAAGGCAGGATAGGGGTGATATAATAGAGACCTTGAAATACCTCCATGGCATAGGGTCTCTTTCAATTGAAGGCAAGCTCTGCTATGAGGGGACATAGGATGAGAGTGACAGGGGATAGACTCAGGAGTAATATGCAGAAATATTTCTTTATGGAAAGAGTAGTAGATGCATGGAATAGTCTTTCAGTGGAGGTGGTAGACACGAGGACAGTAACTGAATTCAAAAAAGCATGGGACAAACACAGAGGATCTCTAAAGGTAAAAAGGGGACTATTGTAGTTGATATGGAAGGGCAGACTAGATAGGCCATGTGGTCTTTTCCTGCTGTCATGTTTCTATGTTATCTATTGTAGGCATGCACAGCATTGCCCCAGCAGATAACTCACTAAAACAGCAGAGAGCAAGCTTCTGCAGCACCATGGATGCCCATGACACACCCATTGAGGTTGCATTACGAGCATCTGCGCTGTCTGCAGTTTTGCTGGTTGCTGCATGCTGCTGATGCCCACAGTAATCACATGTTGCACAAACACTCACACTCTACTCATATTTCACCCACCTTTGCAGATAGCACAGTTTCTGCAAATAGCACAGAAAATCATTGTGTTATCTGCAATTTCCCTTCGTTATCTGCATGCACTATCTGCCATGCTAATAGTTAGCCCAGCTTAGTGAATATCCTTCTAAATACTGTTATTGCAGTGGGCTCCAGAACATCCATACACTTAGTCAGAAAACTAAACAAGCCAAATTACTATTGATCCTTACATAGAAACTCCATGCTAACAGAATATCTGGCTTTGATCACACACTGAGAATATAGATAGATCCCTACCAAGCATAAAATAAATTAATACAAACTAAAAATAAAATTATGTAGACAAAAATTTAATTGCAACCCCAAAATACAAACTGCATGCAATACAACACCAGAGAAATGGAAAAAGCTGCAGATTCCCCTGTACTATGCAGCGTATGAAAATAAAATATGTATGTATTATCCAATATTCAGAGGGGTTTATCTGGTTAACAGAACATGCCAACCGGATAAATCCCACTGAGAGAGGTATACAGCAGCACTAACCAGCCAGTGCTACCGAATATCACCTCTAAACAACATGGCGCTATCTGGAGAGTTCCAGGGTGAGCCAAGGATAGTCCCAGCACCTAGCAGGTTCACGGCAATTTTCAGTCCGCTAACCAGCTACAGTAAGTGCCCATATAGGTCAAGTCATTTCATTAGCTGTCCGAACTTTATGCGGTTCTGCTAACCAGATAGCGACTGAATGTTGCCACTGTCTGGTTAGCTGTGCCAGTCAGCACACCGACACTCAATATTCAGTGTCAGAGAATATCCATATTCTGGTGCTGAATATCTGGTTTCACTTTTGCCCATGGTGGTCAGGTGCTTTTAAAATGCTGACTGTCGCGCTGAATATCAGGCCTGTGAAGTCCAAAGACAGACATAAACTGAAACTAAACTGAAAATAAAATAAAATTTCTACCTTTTCTTGTCTGGCTATTTTATTCTTGAATCATGTTGATCCCAGTCTCTGGTTTCCTCATCTTCTTTTAACACACCCTTTAGGATCTCTGTTCTATCTGCCACTTCTCTCTCCTCCTGTCTTCTTCACCTACTTCCATCTCTGGCATTGATCTTTGCCTTTTGGCTTTCTTCCATCTTTCAACTATACCTTCCTATCACTTTCCAACCTTTAACACAGACCTCTCACTCCCCATCTCTCTTATCCTTTTCTCCAGCCACTTATTCCCCAGTCTCTCTTTTCTGTTTTGCTCTTCTATATTTATTATTTATTTATTTATTTAACATTTATATACCGCATCTTCCAAAGTTCAGTTGCGGTGTACAATTAACAACAATTAACAAAGCGCAGTTTGTTTTACATAGAACGTCATAACTTTTACATAGAACATCATAAATTAAACAAACACAGTTTAATAAACAAACAGTATATTTAAGCTAGAACCGTGTGTAACAAGTTAACTAACGTAGTGTAGTGTCGAACAGCGTAAAAAAGATCATAACATATGCAACTATATACATGTGGAGGTATTTGGGCATAAGAGCTTGGATCGTCATTTCGTTTAAGCTATAAGTGTTGTCCAGATAGAGTTAGGTTTGTACTTGATGTGAACAGGTGGCTATTTAGCCTTTGTCTAATATGGGTTCTAGGGTTTCCATTGTATTATAGTGTTTAGTGAATAGATATGTTTTCAATTTTTTGCGGAATTCCACGATCTCTGTTAGTGATCGTAGATCCTCTGGTAGCGAATTCCAAATGGTTGGAGCTATGTGAGAAAAGGCTCTATTATTTGTTAATTTATGTGCTTTTATGAAGTCTTTTGGAATCTTTAGTTTATTTGATTGTCCTTTTCTGTGGGTAGGCTTAGAAAGTTCTTTGCATATTAGACTACATAGAGTAGTCGGGGCCATGTCATGTAAGGCTTTGACTATAACATAAGATATGCCATACTGGGTCAGACCAAGGTCCAACAAGCCCAGTATCCTGTTTCCAACAGTGGCCAATCTAGGTCATATGTACCTAGCAGTTTCCCCAAAAGACACAGGTTCCACAATGCTTGTATTGGGTCAAGCATTGATATCCTGGGTCTCTTCTTAATAATGGTTTATGGACCTTTCCTCCAGGAACTTGTCCAAACCTTTTTTAAACCTAGCTACACTAACAGCCTTTACTACATCCTCCAGTAACAAATTCCAGAGTTTGATTACACGTTGAGTGAAAAAATATTTTCTTTTATTAGTCTTAAATAGTTTACCCTGTAGCTTCATTGCATGTCCCCTAATATTTCTATATTCTGATAACATAAACAACCGATCTATGTTTACTCGTTCCACTCCGTTCATTAATTTATAGACTTCTGTCATATCTCCCCTCGGCCGTCTCTTTTCCAGGTTAAAGAGCCCTAACCTTTTTAGCCTTTCTTCATAGGAGTATCCTTCCATCCCCTTTACCATTTTGGTGGCTCTTCTCTGAACCTTTTCTAATAACGCTATATCCTTTTTAAGATACGGCGACCAGAATTGCACACAATATTCAAGGTGTGGTCTCACCATGGAACAATATAGAGGCATTATACAGTGGAACCCCGGTTTTCGTGATTAATCCGTTCGAAAAAGTCTGACTAAAACCAAATGTATGAAAACTGAAGCAGGATTTCCCATAAGAAATAATGTAAATCCAATTAATCTGTTCCAAACACTCAAAAATATTAACAAAAAATACATTTTATAGAGTAACTATATTTTTACATACAGAAAACAATGAGAAATAAATGTAAATGACTAATGAAATGGATAAATGAACATTTAACATCACTTTTACCTTTATTGAAGACTTGTTGGCATATGGAAGACAGTCAATCAGCAAGAGAATCAAAATAAAGAAAGTACCACCTCTGGCCACAAGATGGTGCTCCATTTTCAACTGTACGAAAACTGAGGCAATGTACGAAAACCGAGACAAAATCTCGATGAAAAAAGTCAACGAAAACCGAATCATATGAAAACTAGGGCATACAAAAACCGAGGATTGACTGTAATATCTTTTCTTTTATTTTCCATTCCTTTCCTTATGATACCTAGCATTCTATTTGCTCTCTTGGCCGCCGCTGCACACTGGGCCAAGGGTTTTAACATGTTATCCACAATGACGCCTAAATCTTTTTCCTGGGTGGTGGTTCCTAATGTGAAACCTTGCATCGTGTAACCATAGTTTGGGTTGTTCTTCTCTAGGTGCATAACTTTGCACTTGTCCGCGTTAAATTTCATCTGCCATTTTGATGCCCAGTCTTCCAATTTATTAAGATCCTCTTGCAATTTTCCACAATCCTCTTGGGTTTTAACAACTTTAAATAGTTTTGTGTCATCTGCATTTTTGATAACCTCACTCGTTATTCCCTTTTCCAGGTCATTTATGGATATGTGAAAAAGCAGGTGACCCAGCACAGATCCCTGGGGTACAACACTATTCACCTTTCTCCATTGGGAAAATTGGCCATTTAGCCCTACTTTCTGCTTTCTATCTTTTAACCAGTTCCCGATCCACAATAGTACACTGCCTCATATCCAATGGCTCTTTTGTTTTGCCAAAGGTCTCTGATGAGGGACCTTGTCAAAGGCTTTCTGAAAGTCCAGATACACTATATCAACCGACTCACCTGTCCACCTGTTTATTCACACCTTCAAAAAAACATAACAGATTAGTAAGACAAGATCTTCCTTGTCTAAAGCCATGTTGGCTGTCTCCCATTAGGCCATGACTATCTACATGCTGAGTAATTTTGTTCTCTATGATGGTTTCTACCATTTTTCCCGATTCAGGCTCACCAGTCTGTAGTTTCCTTGATCACCCCTGAAACCCTTTTTAAAAATTGGCGTTACATTGGCGATCCTCCAATCATCAGGTATTACAGATGATTTTAATGAAAGTTCACAGATTACTAATACCGGTAGTAGGTCTGCAGTCTCATATTTCAGTTCTTTCAACACCCTTGGATGCATACCATCCGGCCCAGGTGATATGCTACTCTTCAGTTTATCTAATAGTTGTAATACATCTTCCTGATGTATCAATATTTCCTTCAATTCTTCCGCACTTTTAAATACCACTTCAGTCATGGGTAACATCCCTACATCTTCCTTAGTAAAGACCGAAGCAAAGAATTCATTCAGTCTCTCCACTATCACCATGTCGCCTCTTAGTGCCCCTTTAACCCCTCTATCATATAATGGACCAACTGCCTCTCTCACAGGCTTTTTGCTACAAATGTACTTGAAAAAGTCTTTATTTCATGTTTTTGCTTCTGCAGCAAGCTTCTTCTCAAATTCTCCCTTTGCCTGCCTTATCAATGCCTTGCATTTGACTTGCCAGTGCTTGTGCTGTTTCCAGGTTTTGTCGTTTGGCTCTTTTTTCCATTTCCTGAAAGATACTTTTTTGGCAACAGCCTCTCTGACCTCACCTTTAAACCATGCTGGCAGTTTTTTGGACTTCCTTCCACTTTTCGTAAAGCATGGAATACAGCTAATCTGGGCTTCCAAGATAGTATTTTACAACAACACCCAAGCTTGATGTAAGTCTTTAACCTTTGCAACTGCTCCTTTTAGTTTTTTCTTAACTATTTTCCTCATTTTATCATAGTCTCCCTTTTGAAAGTTAAAAGATTGTACTGTGGATTTCCTTACTATCCCTCCTCCACTAATTAAATCAAATGTGATCATGCTATGATCACTGTTGCCCTCTCTATGCTCAGCATCTCTCTGGTTCTCTTCTGCCCTGTCTTGTCTCCCCCTCTCTCACCATCTAGCTCCATTTTCTCTCATCCTATCCCCTCCAATTCCAGCCCTCCTTCTGCCCCCCCCCCCCACGCTGTGTCTGGCATCTCCTCTATCTCCCCATGCCCAGCATCTTCCCACCCCCCATTTTGTGTCCAGTCTCTGCTCACTATCCCCATACTCCCCATTCTGTATCCAGCATTTGCCTTTCATGTCCCTATTACCCTCTACGCTTTGTCCAGCCTCTACTATTCACCTCTCCATCTCCTTTGCTGCCCACCCCATCCAGTATCTGCCCTCCACCCCCCTATGACTCCTACCCCAAATCCAGTAACTCCCCTCCATCCCTCTACTTCCCTACGTGATATCCCTATCTGCCGTTCTTATGCCCTCACCCTTGTCCATCCTCTGTTCTGCACCCTATGTCCAGCATCTGCCTTTCATCCCTCTGCCCTCCTTTTATCTCCATCTGCCCTCTATCCACTTATGTCCCCCACACTATGTCTGCTGTCTACTCCTCCACTATATGTCCAACATCTGCCCTCCACCCCTACCAATGTTCTACATCTGCCTTTCACATCTTCACCCATCCCCTTGTGTCCTGCATCTCCCTTCCAGCCGTTGCTCCCCCCACCACTTCATGTCCTGCATCTCCCTTCTAGTCATTGCCCCCCTTTGTTCTGCATCTCCCTTCTAGTCATTGCCCCCCTTTGTTCTGCATCTCCCTTCTAGCCGTTGTCCCCCACTTGGTGCCCTGTATCTCCTTTCCAGCCATTTGTCCTCCTCCTTTATGTCCTGCATCTCCTTTACAGCCATTTGCCCCCTCCTTTGTGTTCTGCATCTCCCTTCCAGCCATTCTTCCCCCACCCCGCTGCTGCCATGTCTATAGCGGTGGTGGCCAGCCTCAGAACTGAAACATTCTGCCCCAGGTTAGTGATACTGAACACCAGCCTGCACTAAATCTATCATCTTTTTCCTTTTTAGGGAGATGAAAGAAGACAACTGCTCTTTCAGGTTTTTACTGCTACAGTTGATATTCTCAAACACATTTCTATATAGCTTTCTTGTGGACTTCAGTGGATCTGAAACCATCCTTCCTTTTTATCTATATTAGTGCTACAGCTGGCCCTACATCTCTTAGGAGTACTAACCTTCCCTTCTCTGCTTCTGCCCCCATTTGCACACCTACCACATTCAAGCATTGCGATTCAATCAAACTAGATTATAAGATCTATGAAGCAGGAACTGTCTTTCTTAGATTTGTCTGTACAGCACTCTGTATACCTAGTAGCACCTGCACTGTTTGGGTTCCTTTTCTCTTTGACTTGAATATGCAGGCTGTCTGGACCCACAGAACCTAAGAGAGTTTTAAAATGTACTTTATTTTATTTTATTTATTTAAGTATCGCATATCCAGTAAGCTGAGTCGCTTTTCTCTGACACTAAGAGAAACAATTACTACATTCTTCTGCATCTTTGTCCTGTCCTGTTTGGGTTCCTTTTCTTTCTCATTATGCTCTGCGTGTCTGATCCACACCTGGAGAGCCTGAGAGTTTAAAAATAAAAGTCAGTTTCCTCTGACAGTGAGAGAGAAATAGTGCTGCCACCGC
The DNA here is from genome assembly GCA_033557465.1 of Ichthyophis bannanicus. NCBI lineage: Eukaryota > Metazoa > Chordata > Amphibia > Gymnophiona > Ichthyophiidae > Ichthyophis > Ichthyophis bannanicus. Next base: position 48,423,037 of record CM066046.1, read on the forward strand.
CCTGCTTTCTTTCTTAGAGCTCTCTGCGCTCTTTGGATGCTTTCTCCATTTGTTTTTTAAGTTTTGGCTTCAGCAAAGTAGTTTCTGAAGCTTTTACTTTTCTCTCTGATAAGATGCTGACATCATCAGACATGGTATTTGGGAGAAGTCAAGCAAGGATAGGCTTGTTTGGCTGCATGTCAAAAAGTTTCAAAGTAATTGGTAAAGTGACTCATGCCTCTGCCTTCTCCTCCTCCCAAAGTAGCTCTGCTGTGCTTGGCCCCATAGACTGTATCGCACTGATGCTGAAAACTAATGTGCAAGAATGAAAATTCAGCTCATTTTGGCCCTGCAGTCATTCAATTCTTCTAAAGGTATATGAAACAATTATGCCCTTATTCATTGCGCTTCACTATTTGTCTAAAAACAATTCATATCCCTAGTAGATATTTACCTGCCCCAGAGAGCTTACAGTCTAAGTTTGTTCCTGAGGCAATGGAGGGTGAAATGGCTTGGCCAAGGTCACAAGGAGTGGTATTGTACCTCTGGTTTTCTTGGTTCTCGGCCTTTTGCTCTAACCCTTAGGTTTAGGTGTAGAGCGTGTCAGGGATTAATCCTGGAACTGGTTTGTTCAGTAACTTTATGAGCATTATTGCAAAAGGGTGGAAGGAAATGTTTGTCTTTTGGCACAAATCTGCAACAGAGTGCATACCCATGTGGAATCTGTTAAAACTGAAGGAGTGGTTCGGTGCTTTGCAGTTGGATGTTTAAATACTTGAAAGATATTAATGCACAAGAAACAAACCTTTTTCCAAATAAGGGAAGCTATAGATATAAGGAATATAATATGAAACTACAAGAAAATAGACTCCAGAATATCAAGAAATAGTTTTTCATGGAAAGGGTGGTGGATGTCTACAACGCCCTTCCAGAGATAGTACAAAACAAAACTAAGAGTCCATTATTCAGAAGAACGGATATCTAAATGCTGCGATGGTCAGTCATACTTTTAAATATCACCCAGGTAGGCAGTGCCAGTATCCAGATTATGTTATGTTATGTTACTCTTTATTTTATATACCGCATATCAGCAAAACCTATGTGGTTTGTATTAACAATTATCCAAGAAAACATATCAAAGAAAAAGAACGTCATAATAAAACAGTTAAGATATAACAAAGGATATACATATCAATTAACAACAGAACAGATAAAACATGACAACTGAGGTATTATGCTCCCTCCCCCCATGCTCATGCTGTGTTTATTCCAAAAACATTACTAAACAAGTGAGTTTTCAGGGACTTCTAGAGACTAGTGCTGCATAACCAGATGGAGTGGTCAGTGCCAGTGACTATCTCGATAACTGCAAGATTCAGCCACTATCCAGATAGCACTAAGGACAGCTTTTTTACTATCCTAAGTCATACGGATAGGCTGTCCACATAAGGGTGGAATTTATCCAGATAGTGGCTGAAAATTGCTGGTATCGCAATAGTTGCCGTCACAGCCCTCGTTCTGCACATGGACTACCACTGCACTATTTATTTATTTAACAGGTTTTTTATACTTTATCATTGCAGTGAAAGTGATTTACATTGTAACAAACTTGGTAGTATACATTAAACAGGGACACTGATAACTTTGATTCTTCTGAGGCAATGGAGAGTTAAGTGACTTGCCCAAGGCCACAAGGAATGCTAGTGGGAATCAAAGTCTGGTCTCTTGGTTTCCAAGCCAGTTCTGTAACCATTAGGCTACTCCTCCATTCCGCTCCACTAACCAGATAGTGCCAGGGTGGTCTGCAGAGATAGTAGACAGATTGAGGAATAATCTAAGGGAATATTAATGGAAAAGATGATGGATGAGCGTAATAGCCTTCCAAAAGGGGTGGTGGAGACGAGAACTGTATCCGAATTCAAGAAAGCTTGAGATAAACACAGAGGATCTCTTAGGGAAAGGAAGAGATTGTAGAGCTTAGTAATTGATTAGGATGGACAAACTGGATAAGCCTTTATCTGGTCTTTATCTGTCGTCATTTTCTATGGTTCTATCTGCATCATGCCTCTGAATCTCTCTCTCATTGCCCTTATCCAAATAACTTCTTTGGTCATCCAAATAAGGATTTATGAATATTGGTCCCTAATGGACTTCAACTCATTGGATCTCTTAATGACAAGAGGATGGAGTAACCTTCACAGAGCAGTAAGTCAGCCCAAAACTAAAATGACTATATTGCACTTGCAATAAGGCCTGGGGGGGGGTGGGGGGGGTGAAGTGGCAGTTATAGCTGTAAACAGCAGACATGGGGTGGCCTATCGAGAATGACAATTATGTTTATGCTTATGTTTATGTTTATTTTATACCTAATATACCGCCCAACACCACAAGTATCTGGGTGGTTTACAATAAGACTATAAAACTTAAAAATTAAAAAATGCTGCAGAAAAGAAAAAAGAAAAGTAACGCCATAAATTCAAGGAAACAGGACAGAAAAGAACAGAAAAGAGAAAAGACAAAGGAGAGAGAGAGAACAACAGGGAGAATAAGGGGAAGAGACTCTGATTGATAGGGACAAAGGACAATACATCAATGTGGAGGTGGGGAAAGGGGGGAGAGTGAGGGGGGAGGTCATAAGCAAGACAGAAAAGGTGGGTTTTTTATTTAGCTTTGAATGCAATAAAAGACTGTTCCAAACGGAGGGCATGGGGGAGCGAGTTCCAGAGCTTCGGGCCAAGGTAATAAAAAGCTGAGGAACGAGTGGACTCCAGGTGGGCGAGGGAAGGGGAAGAAAGTGACATGCGATTGGCGTGAATGGAACGCAGGGTGCGGAGGGGGGTGTAAAGATGAACCTGGTCAGCAAGATAGAGCGGAATGCCTGTGTGAATTGATTTATGAACAAACATAAGAAACTTGAATTACAGCCCTGAGCACCTTACCTGGCAGACTGAATGGTCTTCATCTGCTGTGACCTTCTGTGTGACTACGTTAGGCTACTCTAGAGACAGGAATACAGAGCTGTCAAGTTATATCCCAAAGCAGTGTGATATTTGGAAAATCTGGGAACAGCACACATATACTTGTGTGGCACAACTGTTCCCCGCATTGTGATGCCTTACAAGGAAGACTTAAGTCTGGAAATACTGAGGATGAGAGTAATAAAAACAGGAATGGCCTAAAATCTTTCCTCGTGATTTGGATATCTATTCCTAGAGAAGCAAGCAAAGGATGTGCCACACAAGCAGGTATTCACAGAGAACTGGAACACCAGCTTGCCAGCAGAGTAGCTAAAAATGGATAACATGTCGTGCTGATGACAGGAGACAAAGTGCCTACTGAGAAACAGTTTTGTTTGCTCTTCAGCCTGTGCCTGCAATCTGCCAGAGGGACACATCTGTCCTAATTAATGAGTCTAGTCTGGTCACTTTTGCTGGATCACTGGCTCCTTAATGAGGATTTTATATTTCTAGCAAACTATCAAACTCTATTGCCAGACACTGGATGAGTGAACGTGCCTCCTTCTTATCGTCAGCGTTTCATGGAAGAGGGCACTTTACTGTCCCATCGAAAACCACAGCACGACCAAGTTCACCCTCTCTAAAAGTAGAATAAGTCTGCTGCTCTCTCAGAGTTTCAGCCCTGTAATAAGGAGATACTGAGAGGCAGGACAGAAAGGTTGAGTGCTAATTGGTGCCAGCTGTATCCAGAATGCGTACAGCTGCAGTCATTAAGCAATGAGCTCTGACCAGTGACAGATGAGGCCCTGCCCCTCCATCTGTCTCCTTTTCAACCCCCTCGCCACTTCATTTTCATTTTTTACTATGAATCCTTCTTTCTCTCCCTCCTTACAACCAGCGGAATATTTATGGCTTTCTTCCACCAGCCCCTCCAGCCTCCTTACTGTAGGCTGAGTCTAAGCCTCCACTATGTATTTTGGGATACTTGGTGTATCTTTTACCAGTGAATAGTTCTGTCTGCTAATGAGTGTATCTGTGTTCATGGAAACTGCTAAACTTTTGCAAAGCTTATAAGACTTCTGAGATTTATTCCTTCATTCCCTTTGTTACATGGCACTCCCTCAAAATGCAAATGTTTGCCTTCAGAGGCTACAGAGAGTTGGGACATCAGTTCGATGGGAGACAGCTACAACTCTTAAGACCAAGGGATTCACTCACACGCAGGCTGATGTAAAAGATTAGTACACCTTTTACTCACTTTTAAATAGTTAATAAAGTTTTTAACTTACAAAAAGGGTATGTTAAATTTAGCAGTTGAATATTGCCACTTCTTGGCCATCCTTGGATCATACCCTAACAACTGTACATTTGTTCATTCCCGACTTTTCAATGTGATGTTTTATTGCTTTATATCGCAATCAATTGAACTATTTGTTGACCCCCTGATGCAGGCATAGTTGCCGAAACTTGGCCAAGTTGGGTCTTCAATAAAGTGTTTTAATAGAAGTGCATTTCATGGGGCTGTGTTCTCTCTCTGTGCCTTCATTTGGTGTTACTGTGGAATATACAATACACGGACCATGAGTCATATCTTTAAGTCATTGGAGGGAACATAATTGTCCATATAAAGTCAGTACTAGCTGTTCAGCTTCAGTACAAGGATATTAGCCACCATAGGCAAACCTTTAGCCTTGTATCCCCCCCCCCCCCTTCAGTTAACTTTCAGGCCCTTAGGCCTTCCCCTCCACTGAGTTTTGATAAACTCAACTATTTATTTATTTACAAGTCCCCCTTGCTGACTGAAGTCAATCAATAGTGTGCACAAGCATAAAGAAACAATACAAAAACAGTATTGTCCAACCCTCCTCCCCCCCCCCATCATGAGTCCCCACCAAACAAGACCATCTTCTATAATTTATGAAAACCCAACAGATTACCCAAGGCACACAACTCCAAGGATAAACAAAAACATTGCATAACTCAGCTGCCGCCACCCTAAAGACCTGAGACCTCCCATGCATGTCCAAACCACTTCCACACTGGGAACCTCCAGTAACCAGCCCTGCGATGACTGAAGTGGGCTTATACCATCTCAACAGACCCTGCAGATATACCAGGCACCCCCCATGAAGGATGCGGAAGGCAATGACCAAGAGCTTAAAAATACAACTTTCTCGAATAGGGAGCTAATTCAATTGAAGTAATAACGGGCCCACACTCTCCCTACACAGTGCCCCCAATTACACCCACTCTGCCACATTCTGGAAAACTTGCAGTCTTCGAACAGATCATTTAGGTAGCCTGATACAAAGGGCATTGCAGTCATTTAAGGTACCTTGCACTAATGCCTGCATCATCAGCCATAAAGCTGCCATTTCCAGAAAACGGCACGGTTGATGAACCAGCCGTAACTTCATCCAGGTCATTTTAAGCACCTGAGCTACCTGTTTGTAACCTACCTCCTCCCTTTCCAACACCACCCCCAAAGATTGTAACTCCTTCTGCCAGGGAATAACATAACTCCCTATTCTCGGTAGGCTGTGCAAGTCAGTGCACATTAAGCACCAGGCCGCAACCCACAAGCCAAGCATGCACCTGTGCCAGACATTTGTTAAGATTGGATAGAGCACACTCTTGGTTACCCACCAGCGGGGCCACAATCTGCAGATCTTCTGCATATGCAAAAAAAAATAAACCAAAAGATTGTATCAATGCCCCCAATGGCCGAAGATAGATGTTAAATAGTAGGGGCGAAAGGAAGGAACCCTGCAGTACCTCCCCCCACCCCATTCCCATGCATGCAGTTGGGAAGTCCCCATTGCCTCCCACATGTGAAATCAGCAATCACATAAATGAGTCAATTCATGCAAAGACCCCGCCATTAATGCCCAATTGACCACAATGCTCTAACAAAAGGGGCTTTTCCACTAAATCAAACACTGCCGAGAGATTTAGCGAGATCAACAACACTGACAGTCCCCTGTCAAGCCAACCATAGACCCGGTCCATTATTGGCACCAACAGGGTCTCCACCCCACACCCTGGGCGAAATCCACCCTGCCCACAGTCCAACAAAGAATTATACTCCACAAAGCCACCAACCTGCAACACCATCTCCTTCTCAATCAGTTTAGCTAGCATGGGCTAATTGGAAATTGGCCAATAGCTACTACAATCATGTGGATCACCCCTGATTTTTTTGGAAGTGGGGTTGCCACTGCCTTCTTCAGATGAACTGGCATGGGCTCTTGCTGTAAAAAAGCATTCACCAAATCTGCAAGCCAGTCCAACATAGGCTGAGGAGCATTCTTTAAATGGTGAATAGGCTCTGGGTCCAAACTTGAATAGGTGTCCCATATTTCCAACAACAGCTGCCCTACTCATGCACTAGTAATGGGAGAAAAAGTGTCCAAAGTAGGGACACACAATCCATCTGGTGCACTCTCCTTGGAGAGGGGGCAAGGGCGGATGCTACATTTCAACTTCCACACTTTACTCAAAAAATATCCTGCCATTTTCTCCAAATCCGCTGCCACATCGCCCCCCCAAGAGGCTGAGAGCCCCCTAACAGCACAGATATTACCCCAAAAACCATATGTGCCTGCCCAATCTGCCTAAAATAAAAACCTCTCTTCACCACCACAATAGATCATTGATATCAGTTAGCTGCCAAGCGCCAACACTGTCTGTCCTCCACCAACCAAGTCCGCTGACAGCAGCACTCCAGCCGCTGCAGCTCTTGTTTCATACTATGCAACTCTGGCATAAATCACGACTGGTGATGCAACTTCTCACCTGCGCTCACCACAAAGGAGCCACTTCATCTAATGCATCAACTATGGACCGATGCCAGTCCTCTACCTGGACCTCTATTGGATACTCCAACCCACACCTACTTAAGCGAGTCTCCCCCAACATTCCCAGTCAATCACCACCCACATCTCCCTCCAATCCCTGTGGGCATCTCCCTCCTTCTGCACCTACCTCCTCCAGCAACACTGAAAACACACTGTGATGATCTGACTAGGGGACTAGAACCAGCTGGAGACCTCAAACCCCACCTCTCGCAATTAAAGAGGCTGAAGCAAAAAACAAATCCAACGTATGCTCCCCCCCCCCCTTGATGAATCGAGGCCACCACCACCTGCGACAAACCTTTCAAAGCCAGAGATGACGACAAAAAAGAGGCCTTTTCATCTCGCCAGGTATCAATATGTGCATTAAAATCACCCACTACCATCAGATTCCGCTTTCCCATAGCCTTAACTAGAAAAGCCTCCACCAATGATTCCAACATCTACCAACCCACCACCAATAATACACCAACAAAATTCCACCACCACCCTCCTTCCCTACCTGAAGAAATACCCTCTCCACCCCACTAGGAAAAGACATACACTTACACGGCACCCAGACATGTTCCTGAACCATTGCCAAAATACCACCACCTCTACACCCTTGTTGACCCATCTGCACCCCCACATGCCCTGACTGAGCCAGAATACCTTCCACCAATCCCCAACCCTCCTCTGCCCAAGTCTCCAACAAGAGAAAACAGTCCAGCTGTTCAGCAATAAGTAAATCCTGCATAAACTCCAACTTTGGTAGCCATGAGTGCACATTCAACAATGCACAAGATCACTATTGCTCTGAGGCCACACACCCTCCATTTACCCCAACCACCTGTACAACTCTCTCCCTCCCCACCCTCTCCGACCCACCCTACAACCACCTCCTGCATACATCCCCCTCCCCCAAACACAGGGGACCTGCCTCCCTTCCCCCCCCCCAACTGCCCATCCCACACTATCCACCATACTCCCACAACCCCCCTACAACACACACCCCAACACCCAGCCAAATAAAACAGTCCTCCTCCAACCACCCACAGCCATCATAGAAAAAAACAAACCCAGCCACCCACTTGCACCTCTTACTAGCTAGCATGAAGATAGTGGCCTACACCACACACCATCCAGGGGCCTACTAAGAGATGTGCCCTTTGGCGTGATGCCTGAGGTGCGATGCCTCAGCTGATGTCACAACTTTATGCAGCCCAGCGAATAAAGTCAGTCACCAGTGCCTCCTCGAAGTGTCTCAGAACCTGACACACATGCCAGGACACACAACCAGCAACTGGGTCAGCCAAGAACATAGGTAAATACTGTCCCAGATGAAACAATGTCCACCAGATGATAAGGTAGGCACAGATGGTCCAAACAGGAAATAAGTCTCAAGAGCCTAGTGAGAGCAGTCCAGTAGAGCAAGCAGTTAGAGGATACAGTCCAGCTCACTATAGGGAAGCAGGAAGCGCATCACTGGCTCAATCACTCTCCTCAGCTGATGCCGCCACTTTATGCAGCCCGGCGAATGACATCAGTCACCCGCAACCACTGTTCCCTCTAAGCTGTGCGCGTGCACACACCTCGCCGAGCGAGCGCACACAATTTACAATGGAGCGCACAAAAATTCCGGAGTTCCTGGGTTTTCAAATTAAACCTCGAGTTTTTTAAGGCCGCCGATCTACTGGCATTCTGTAATTTCCGGGTAATTCCGTGACGTCACTTCCGAATCTCTGAGTCCTCCTCTCACATGACACAGGCTAAAGAGGGAAATAAAAGGGAGGGGCAGCCAGCTAGCCAGCCTCTCGCTGCTCTTGTGCCTGCCTGCTAGTGCCAGCCACGCGCCTCCTTTGATCCCTCCCTCAGCCAGCCTCCAGTGCCACGTGCAGAGAAGGGAGAGCAACACACTGCACCAGCGAAGAAGAGGAGACCGGTGCTCCGGGACTGCTGCCAGATTGTGTGGGGCTACGCCGGAGATAGGGAGGAGAAGGGAGGAGTGGTCTAGTGGTTAGGACAAGGTATTTCAGGCCGGAGGGCCGGGGGTTCAAGTCCCACCTGGGGACAGCAATCTCAGGCCGGGAGGACTTGGATTTCTAGTCCTATAGGCACTCCTTGTGGTCTTGGGCAAGCCACTTAACCCTCCATTGCCCATGTTCCCTGTAAGTATTAGCATATGTGTCTCATATCCCCTCATGTTAAATGTATCCCCCAATTGACCGCTTTGACCCGGTGAAAAGCAGGATATAAATACAGCTAAATAAAATAAATAAATAAAATAGGTGAGTGAAACGGGGATGGTGGCGGCACCGCGTGTGGTCTTATGTATCAGATTTTTTTCGTCCAGACTGTTGTTTTATTAGCTGAACCGCGGGTTTCAAGCCATTTTCTCTTTTGTTTTTTAGGCTAATCATTTTTGGCCAACTATTCCTATCATTGCATATAGTTTTCTGGCTTTTTTGCCTTAAATACGCTCCATGAGTTCCTCTTTTCATGCCGATGCCTTTTGTTTCGATTGTAATAGTCCCGCCGTTATTACAATGTTTTTTGATTGCATGGCGAAGGTTGTCTCGTCAGAAAAGTATTTGCCTATGTCAAACTGCTTTTCCATTTCTTCAGTTTTTAACATTGCCCAATTACTATTGTTTCTGCCTTTTTTTCACAAATGAGACTCAAGAGGGGTCGCAGTTTTCAGACCGCGGCACGCACGGACATAATACCGAGTTTATATTGGCCAGTTAGCCTCATACGTTGTACCTTATATACGGTTCTTTACTTCTTCCATCTATCATAGCACTCATGTATTTATTTATTTATCTGTTATCGTTTTATTTATATGACTTAGGAGCAATCGTGATTTTTAGACAGTTGCACGCATGAACACTACACTTAGTGCATATGGTTTAGTAGCCTTATACGATGCACCTCATATATTGTTTCTCACCTCTTTTATCCATTTATTTTGCAATTATCCATTACGTTTGGATGGTTGTACACTTGCAGGTCGCTAATAAGCTTTATCCTTATAAAAATATATGAAAGACTATTAGTAAGAGTTTATATTGCAAAGGGTTATGTATGCATTTTTAGTGAACGTTTATCATCACAGCACCTACACTTTGAAGAAGAGAAGGATAATGATCCCATTGCAAAGTACTGTTATAAAAAGCTAAACAGCCATCAATTCCATATAACACTGCAAATTTTGAATGATGTTTTATCTGAACTAGCTTCATTAACAATGGCATTTCAAAAACGTGGGCTAACACCACTGGAAGCATATCATCTTGCACAGGGTAAGCTGAACAAAATCCGAATGCAATACTCGGGTGACACAGTAAAATGGACTGATAACGTTAAAAAACTTCTCGACAAGATACCTGGAGACGTTTCAGTGGATACTGGTTCCACACTTACTTTCATTAATATGCTGTGTCTGCATTTAGCGGAAAGATTTCCTGAAAATGAAATTGAGGAATGGTCTGCTTTTGACTTGACAGCAATAGCACAGTGTGATTATGAATTTGGAATTGAAAACGTCCGATCACTCTGCTTAAAGTACAAACAATTTCTTATGGAGGAACATGTTGTTGTTCAGCAGTACAATGACTTCAAGTTTTTAGTCGCAGGAAAAATCAAAAGCAAACTGATAAACAGTTTTCCGGATATGGTGACTTTGGTGTTTCAGAATGCTCAGTTTGCAGATTTAGCGAAATTGATGGATATTGGTGGAACATTTTTGGCTTCTAGTGCAGATTGTGAGCGTGGTTTCAGCTTGATGAGCAGTTTAAAAACCAAAATAAGGAATCGCTTACATTTAGAACATTTGGAAATGCTGATGCGTGTTAAGAGTCATCTTCAAGATGGCGGATCAGTAGACCTTGATAAAATTTATTCAGACTGGGTACATTTGAAAGATCGAAGAGAAAAATTTTGAGAACGAACTCTTCTTCCATACATAAATTATTTACATGGAATAACAATGACTTTCAATAAAAATTAACTGAAATAATACCACATTTGTGATTGTAATTACTAGAAATTTTCCGCTTCATTTAGTAATCGTCTATTTTAAAATCAATGTGGTGTACATACTGTATTCTAATGTGTAGTCAAATTTTAAAGTATATAACTCCAGGTGCCGTTATATGGCGCACAAAAAATTTAACCTTCCTTCAAAAGCCGCACAGCTGATATTTTATGCGCACACAGCCTACAGAAAATTAGAGGGAACATTGCCCGCGACTCCTCCTCCTCTCACCGGGAAGTGCTGTGGGGCCTAATACACACGCCAGGACCTGCAACCAGCAACCGGGTCAGTCAAGAATGTAGGCAAATACTATCCCAGATGAAGCAATGTCCGCCAGATGATAATGTAGGCATAGATGGGTCAAACAGGAAGTAAGTCTCAAGAGCAGTGAGAGCAGTCTGGTAGAGCAAGCAGGTAGAGGATGCAGTCCAGCTCACCATAGGGAAGCAGGATACTCAGCACTGGCTCAATCACACTCCTCCTCAGCCAACGCCGCCACTTTTTGCGGCCCAGTGAATGACATCAGTCACCCGCAGTCATCTCAATGAGACAAATGCATAAGTGTTTTTAAATATTAACCTCAGAATTTCCATTTAATAGAAGTGTTTAGGCTCTACATTGCTGTAGAAACAGGAGGGCTCAATATTCAAAGGGTCTACCCAGTTAGCAGGACCCACTGACTGGCTAAACCCACTGAGCGTGATATCCAGCCACACTAACTGGACAGTGCCGCTGAATATCTCAATGCCACTATCCAGACAGTGCCAGGTGACCCGCAGGCAAGGAAAAGACAGTCCCAGCACACATCCATTTTAGTTCACTAACTGGATGAACTCAGGTCATTTCTATAGCTGTCCTAACCTTATGCACTTCAGCTATCTAGAGAGCAGCTGAAAATCGCTGCTGTAGATATTCTGGTGCTGAATATCCAGTTCTAGCTTTGCCCACAGCAGCCACATGAAAACCACTGACCACCATGTGCTGAATATTGAGCCCTGAGTAAATAAATAAATAATTTAATTAAATAGATCTACCACTGAGAGGGTATTTGCTTGGAAGACAAGGGCACTTATTTAATATCTTGTTTATATGTTAATACTAGTATTACATTAGTGCTACTAAATGGCTCAAGGTCATCAGGAACAGATTGATCCAGGCCTGGATTTATCTCAATGCATGTAATAGGATAAAACTGGGAATGGCTGTCTGTCCATGGTGACCTGGAGCCATCTGGTGACTAAAGCTGCCAAGATGCTCAGTTCCAGCATGGAAACCTTTTACTACTACAAGTTTCAAGCATACATCACCAAGCAGTGTGGTATTTGAAGTCCAAGGTTCTGCCCATGCAGTCAATGCATAATACATCTGGATAGCGTTGTCAGGAATCCAGGACTGGCGTAAAATTTCTCTTCTAGAATTAGATAACCTTGCGTCTCTTTAACCTTATTATAAATTTAGGTGGTTATTTTTCTCTTGATTGAAGGTACAAAATATCAATGTTTATTGGTGGTTTCATACCATAGGTTCTACTGCTGGATAACATTTTATGGTATCAAATATGTACATTCGTTTCACATAGGAGTCATCGGTTCAGAAAAGACATAAAAACTAAGTGGAGGATACAGGGCAGCCTTGGGGAGGGTGAGAGGATAGAAGAACTGGTATTTTGGGGGTGTTTATCAAATAAACATCTATTTTAATTTTTTGCATCTGAAGTGTTTTATCAGTGTTTGTCACTTAAAACCTAAAATCAGAAGATATATGTAGGATTTGTTGGATCCAGCTCAGTCAGGCTTTGGAAGAGGTTTTAGCATGGCATCAGCTTTGACTGCTCTTTTGAATGATATGTGAGACTTGTTAAAGAAGGTGCAGGGTTTCATATTCAACTAGCCCTGGCATCAGCTTTTGATTTAAGAAGCTATTCATTGGCTAGATTGACTGACCTAAGGACCTGGGTAGATAAGTCGTTTGATTCCTTCTGCAGGGCAGAAAACAAAAGTTAAAGCTCTGCTTATAGGAGTCAGAGTTAGGTTTTCCCCTGTACTGTTCCATAGAAAAAGCTGTTGTCCCCAATTCTTTTTAATGTTTTCCTGCAGTCATTGGAGTCCTGTTTTACAAATAATAGTTTCACCCAATTAGCAGATGACATCCAGATACTGTTACCTGAAAATGGAACCCTGGCTAGATCATTGGGGAATATTAGTGAAAAATTGAATGGAGACTAACAAACTGAAATTGAATTTCAATAAAATGATGAATTTGGGGGGGGGGGGGGGGGGGGGCTGCCTTTTTCAGTTTTGAGAGTAGATGTAATAGTTTGGATACTGGTAAAAAAAATAAATAACCAACACACACAGCTTGGATGTCTTCACTGGGACAAGTTTCATCAACAGTGAGAAGGGCTTTTTGTAATTTGCAGTGGTGAGACAGATTTCTGATCTTGTTCCCTTCTCTGCACAAGGAACCATCTTGCATACACTGGCTCTTCATATGTGGATCATTGTAATTTATTGTATGTGGAGTTGCTTAAGAAGTAGCTCTTTTTGCAACTCAATGGGAATATGGCAGCTAGGTTAATAACTGGCTGTAAATAAGAACATATGAAGATTAGATATGCCATACTGGATCAGACCAGGGTCCATCAAGCCCAGTATCCTGTTTCCAACAGAGGCCAATCCAGGTCACAAGTACCTAGCAGGTTCCCAAAAAGACACACAGGTTCCACAATGCTTGTTCTGGGGTAAGCAGTGGATTTCCTGGGTCATCTTTAATAATGATTTATGGACCTTTCCTCCAGGAACTTGTCCAAAACCTTTTTAAACCCAGCTACACTAACAGCTTTTACTTCAATCTCCGGTAATGAATTCCAGAGTTTGATTATGCTTTGAGTGAAAAAATATTTTCTCTTATTAGTCTTAAATGGGTTACATTATAGCTTCATTGTGTGTCCCCAAATCTTTCTACTTTTTGATGGCGTAAACAATCAATGTACATTAGAATCCACCAGTCACCAAATAGTCTCACACACACACATATACATATATAAATAAAAGAAATAAACGTATATACCTAGACTTTATAACCATTCAAATAAAACAATGTCATTGGTTGGACAATGTCATGTAATTAATGTATCAAATGTACTCTAAAGTCTGTAAATTCACCTCACAAAGAGCTCTTTCCTTATCGGCCCCTCTAATATGGAACTCTCTCCCCCCCGACCTACGATCAATTGAGGAACTGAAGGAATTCCGAAAACAACTAAAATTTGTTCTTTTCATTGAGCACTATGGCTATGACACCTAACTAACTCATATTAATTGTAATCTCTCAATATTGTGTTTTTTGTAATTGTTCACCATGTTATGTTTCCCTTCTTTCACTTCCCTTGCCTATGTTTAGCCTTTGTATGTCTTTGTAACCGCTTTGATTTAAGGAAAAGGCGGTATAAAAAACCTGTTAAATAAATAAATAAATAAATAAATCAAATGATAATGTCTGAAAATAATTTTGGAGAAGGTGATGGGGTTGTTATCATATGATGCAATTCCCCCTTCCTTGTTACCTTTTGGAATAAGAGTTACAAGGTCTGCTTAACCATTAGGCAGACTAGGTGGTTGCCTAGGGTGGGAGATTCTAGGGGATGGCAAACAGCCACTGCAGTCAAAGCAAAACATACGAATGCATACGTAGACACACAAACACAAATAGAGAGAGAGAGAGAACAAAGTTTAACATTGCAAGTATGGTGGCCAATTTTATAAGGGGCGTGCAGATAGTTATGCACAATTTACACTTATAAGACCCTATTTTAAAGGACTCCTAGGCGGAGCTTAGGCAGAGCATATGCAAGGCCTACATTTTCATGCCTAAGTTATAGAATACTATGGCATATGCATGTTTCTGCCCAATTTAGGCACCTGTAGTTAAACCTGCTTTATGGCAGGCATAACTGCTGCGGTTAGGGGTGTACTGGTGTGCCGTCACCTATTTTATAAAGTACACACATGCTTCACTTTATAAAATAAGCCCCCAAAACACGTGTGGAAACGCAGATCGGCTGCACTGGAGTTTATAAAATTACCCTCGTGATCTCCAATTATTCATTTTTACTGAACTTTTCTAGAAGTAATGGTGTTGAGATGATTGTTGAGTTTAATTATCAAAACCTCAGTGGGGGGGCCTAAGGTCCTGAGAATTCACTGAAGGGGGACTCAAGGCTGAAGGTTTGCGTAGAGTAGCTCATGCCCTTGAACTGATGCTGAACACTTAGAACTGTGTCTATATGGACAGTTATGTCCCCCCCCCCCCCAGTGACTTAAAGATATAGAGAGGGGGATATGCAGCACTAGAACATGGAAAGCTGCTGGTACTGAAAGTTAAACCTGGATATTCAATGCCAGTATCATATCTGTGTTATACGTCTTGCAGGTCTCCAAACTGTATAAACGCCTTTGAATATCGGGCCTATCGTTCATGGTACATGAAGTGTATATTCCAGGCTGTGTGCACCCGGGAGAACCCTTCCTTCTGCCTTCAAGGAGAGACAAGTGTATATGTTCAAATGGAAATCCCTCTCCCCCTGCAAGAAAAAAGGAATCTGCTTTTTTAAAGGGACCCTCCCCCCACAAAGAAGAAGGGTGTGCGTGGTTACACACACACACAAAACAGAGGACTATGCATGGTCCATCTGCCATTTGGGATGCAGAAATACAAGGGAGCAGTACATGATGGGGAAAGGAGATATAATTGTCTACGAATCAATAGGGAGACTTCAGGGTAATCATATTAGATGATCTCAAGAAAGTAAATAGTCTAGGATAAAGTCCACATTATGGGATCAGTAGTGTCCATAATAATAAAGAGTACAAACACAGGAAAACTAGAGATACGTTAATCTCAACTTTTAGAGGCTCATTCAATTAAACATCAATCCTATCTACCGGCTGCCGCCCTTCCAAAAAACTTTCAAGATGAGACACCTCCGTAAAGGTATACATCGCTTCCTCAAGACCAACAACACACTTGCAGGGAAAGCGAAGGAAAAAGGAAGCACCCACTGCCAAAACGCGGGGCTTAAGCTGTAAAAATTGCCGCCGACGCAGTTGGGTGCTCCTTGATACATCAGGAAAAATACTAATTTGATGCCCACAAAATTTTACAAATTTAACCTTAAAAAAGGCCCTGAGGATGCGCTGTTTAACCTCGACGGAGGAAAAAGTAACTAATAAGGTGGCACGTGTTAAAATGTTATCCTGGGAATCCTCAAGAAAGGCTGTTAAATTATCCATTGTAGAGGTAATTTGATCTAGGCCCCCCTCAACCGCATTAACCTTTTTACTGATCCCATAATGTGGACTTTATCCTAGACATATTTCCTTTATTTGTTATTTTTTGTGTTACTGCTTTTGCATTGTTCGGATTGACCTTTCACTGTATTTTGGTTATGTATATTAACTGAAAATGACAATAAAAAAAAAAAAAAAAAAAAAGTAAATAGTACCACAAGACAGTGGCCAGAGTCAGAAGAGACATAACCAAAAAAAAAGAGGAGGTAGGTAATGAAGCTTTACTATGAAATCATTGGTGAGACTTCCTCTGGAATAATGTGCCCAGTTCTGGAGACCATACCTTCAAAAGGATTTAGACCGAATGAAGAGCAATCAAAATACCGCAGGGACTCCACCAAAAGACCTAACTTTACTGTATGTTCCTAGAAGGGAGATACTGTATGATAGAGACACTGAGGTGCCTTAAGCGTATAAATAATAGGCACATGCATTTGTTTGAAATTACCATTCTTCAGTAATTCACCTATTTTTAAATAGTGTGCATTATTAAGCAATACAGCATACTATTGAACAATAATTCACACTATTTGAGCAACAGTGCATACTATTATGAAATAGTGAGCACTATTGATGACACATGAAAAAAGTCAGGGTTTTTCCTGATGTTTCACATTACAAATGACATGAAATAACACGATAAATGTCAATGATGTTTTTACCTGAAATGACAGGAAAAAAAATCTGAAATCTTGTTTTTTCCAGTGTCATCATTAGTGTGCACTGTTATGCAATAGTTTGCACCATTTCACAGTAGTGTACACTGTTGTTCAGTAGTACACATTACTTATCAGTAGATGCGTTATTGCAGAATAGTGCACACTGTTGCTCAGTAATACACATTACTTATCAGTAGATGCGTTATTGCAGAATAGTGCACACTGTTGCTCAGTAATACACATTACTTATCAGTAGATGTGTTATTGCAGAATAGTGCACACTGTTGCTCAGTAATACACATTACTTATCAGTAGATGCGTTATTGCAGAATAGTGCACACTGTTGCTCAGTAATACACATTACTTATCAGTAGATGCGTTATTGCAGAATAGTGCACACTGTTGCTCAGTAATACACATTACTTATCAGTAGATGCGTTATTGCAGAATAGTGCACACTGTTGTTCAGTAGTACACATTGCTTATCAGTAGATGCGTTATTGCAGAATAGTGCACACTGTTGCTCAGTAGTGTGCACTATTTGAGCAGTGGTGTTTACTTTTGTACAACAGTGCACATTATTGACGTTGTTCTCTGAAATGAAAAAAAAAATTAAAAAGTTTGAATACAATTAAAAATCCTGTAAATGGCACAGGAGACTTAATAAATCTAAAAATTTTGATCTGCACACCTCTAATAAATAATGCACATGAAAGAAAAACTATTGTGAATTTGGATTTTTAAATTTATTACCTGCCTTGTCCAAATCCAACACTGATGGAAAGGATGTTCTAGAAAGCAATGTTATGATATGAGGCTCCAAAGGGCTGGACTCTGGAGTAGTATTAGAAAATATTACTTTATAGAAAGTGCAGTGGATGTATGGAACAGTCTCCCAATGGAAATGATGAAGGTTAAAGCAGTAGCAGACTTGAAGAAAGTAAGATATGCCAAACTGGGTCAGACCAAGGGACCTTCAAGCCCAGTATCCTGTTTCTAACAGTGGCCAAGCCAGGTCACAGTCTAAGATAAGCAGACAAAATTCATACCCAAGAACTGAAGGGAAAGAGAGATCAACTATGGTCAACAGCATTGCAAATGGAAGAAATTTGGAAGGACTAGATGGGCCCTATGGTTTTTATCTGCCATAATATTCTCTCTTTCTATGAATCTGGTTCCTAGCAAGATTCATCATGGCTCATACCAAGAATAATTCTGATTTTGTTTTTCCTATCTCTCAGTTCAATGAGAAGGCAGAAGCTGCATCCTGCTTCAGGCAACTTGTTCAGGCTAATGTCCGCAACAAGAAAGTGATCAAGGATGCTGTGCGGGACATGGCAGCGAAGGGGACGACGGATTACAAGGCGGGCTTTGAGTACGCATTCAGCCAACTGCAAAATGTATGTGCAGAAAAACTCAGAACTTGTTACATGCTCCACTGTATTCTCTTCATACTAATTAATTTTCTCACTCTCTCTGCTTTTCCTCGTGTTTTTCTGTACACTTTCTTCTATTTCTTTCTGTTGCATTGTGGGGGGGGGGAGGGAACTTTCTGCCATATGGATGAGATTTCAGGGCTTTTTATTCCATTTTAATATTGTAGTTGTATTGAACTATTTGTAGATGTAAGTTGCTTTGAGATATACAAAGAAAGGCAAACAATCAAATCAAATCAAAGGGATTGATATATTCAAAAGGGTTTATGAAGTATGCAGGACCTGCAAACACATAAGCCCTGATGATCCCGATATCAAGGATCCTGCCCTAAAACATCTGGTTAGTTTCAGGAATGTCCAGGGCAGAACTGGGAGCTTACACAAAAAGAGCTACTTGTTTAACTAATAATGTTGAAACTTGAGGGATGTAACCTAATATCATATCAGTTAACTATCATAATAGTTATTCCATGAAAAAACAGCTAACTCTTACTGGAGATATAAGGGTGATTGGAAACCTCAGTAAGGGGAGTGTGGCAGATTGGCAATTGTGTGCACTAGTTAATTCCAGCACACTACTGTTAGCCCCAAATTTCATTCACAGATTTCCAAACATGTTTTACAATGTTCTAAATGCATCTAAAAGAACTGAAAACACTTAGCTTAAGCACCCCAATTAGTAATCTTCAGAAGAGTTAGTGCTGTAGGCATATGGTCAACTCGAGTTTTGTCCCTCAATTTTTAGGGCTGTCTCAGGACCTGTCGAACAGCAAAAATGATTCAATCTCAAGAATACAAACCAACCTCACTAATGGTTATTTGAAGGAAGTGGCAGGCTAATCTAAACAAACTCTAGCCAATCAGATTAAATTGCTGTCATCCGATCCAAGGTCTCATTCAAGCCCATTGGTTGTACTGTGTTCAAGGTAAAAATCCATTTCTGTTCAAGGTGCGCTACTTGTGGCAGAACTGGGGCAGTCCCGGTCACTGTCTGGTTAGCAGTGATATTCAGCTGCTAACCAGATACTCAATCCTTATCTTTCTTGACCTTTCTGCTTCTTTTGACACTATTGATCACCACCTTCTCCTTGACACTCTGTCCTCACTTGGATTTAGGGTTCTGTCCTGTCCTGGTTTTCTTCCTCTCTCTCTCACCACACTTTTAGTGTATGCTCTGGAGGATCCTCTTCAACTGCTATCCCACTTTCATTCGGTGTACCCTAGGGCTCTGTCTTTGGACATCTCCTTTTCTCTCTCTGCATTAATCCCTTGGTGCACTCATCTCCTTCAGCAGTTTTCAGTACCATCTTTATGCTGATGACTCCCAAATGTACCTCTCTGCAGTTAGAAACATGATGGCAGAAAAAGACCACATGGCCTATCTAGTCTGCCCTTGAAATCTATCCAGGTATCCAGGACCGGATCTATGCCTGCTTGTTGTTGTTGTTATTGCTAAGGGCTGTTGACTCATGGCGACCCTTTGGATAGTTATCCTAAACTGGGTTCGGTCTTCAGTCAGGTGGCTCATTGTTGACAGACTGGCACCCATAACTGCTGTTATTGTATCAATCTATCTCATTGTTGGCCTTCCTCTTTTGTGTTGACCTACCTTGCCAAGCATGATGTCTTTCTCTAATGATCTCTCTCTTCACATGATGTGTTCAAAGTATGAAAGTCGATGTCTTGTCATCTGAGCTTCTAAAGAAAGCTTAAGCTTGATCTCCTCTAGTACTGACTGGTTTGTTCTTTGGGCAGTCCATGGTCGCCAGCACCATAATTCAAAGGCATCAATTTTCTTCCTGTCTATCTTTTTCACTGTCCAATTTTCGCATCCATATGTCGTTATTGAAAATATCATGGATGAACAAGTCGAATCTTTATATGGAGAGAGGCATTTCTGTTCTTGAGAATGTCTGCTTATATGGCATTAGTGCCTGGATGTCTCAACGCCATCTGAAATTAAACATGGCCAAAACTGAGCTCCCTTATCTTTCCCCCTAAGCCCACCTCACCCCTGCCTCCTCTCTCTATTTTTGAAGATAACACTCTACTCCTCCCTGTTTCCTCGACTCGCAACCTTGGGATTATCTTTGACTCCTCTCTCTCCTCCACACACATCCAACAGAGAGCTAAAACCTGTTGCTTCTTTTTCTATAACATTGCCAAAATTCATCCCTTCCTTTCTGAACACACTACTAAGACCCTCATCCATTCTCTTGTCACCTGCTGTCTAGACCAGCGATGGCGAACCTATGGCACGCGTGCCAGCTGTGGCACGCGAAGGCCTTGCAGCTGGCACGCGGGAAGGTCCGCAAAAAAAGAAAAAGCTGGCTCTGACTGCTGCCGTGGAAAGGGCAGAATGCAGCGTCCCGCGGGGCCCCCTCCGCCCGCTAAGCCCCTCTGCAAGAGCTTTCAGATTCGCGAGGGAGAGCGTCTCCCTCGCGTCTCTGTTAAGCCCGCAGGGGCTAATGGGAAATTTCCCATCAGCCCCTTTAGACGCGAGGGACTGATGGGAAATTTCCCATTAGCCCCTGCGGGCTTAACAGAGACGCGAGGGAGACGCTCTCCCTCGCGAATCTGAAAGCCCTTGCAGAGGGGCTTAGCGGGCGGAGGGGGCCCCGCGGGACATTGCAATCTGCCGCGGCAGCAGCCAGAGCCTGCTTTTTTTTTTTTTAAATTTGCCGGGGGGGGGGGGGTGTTAGGACTTCCAATGGGCGGGGGGGGGTGTTAGGACTTCCAATGGGCAGGGGGGGGATAGGACTGCTAATGGGCTAGGGGGGGGGGGGTACTAAAGCTAATTGGCAAGGGGGGGGATATGACTGCAAATGGGCAGGGGGGGGTAGGACTGCTAATGGGCTAGGGGGGGTAGGACTGCTAATGGGCAAGGGGGGGGTTAGGACTGCTAATGGGTGGGTGGGTGGGAGCGGGCGCGGGCGGGGGGGGTAGGACTGCTAATGGGCTGGGGGGGTTAGGACTGCTAATGGGCGGGCGGGCGGGGGGGTAGGACTGCTAATGGGCTGGGGGGGTAGGACTGCTAATGGGCTGTGGGCTGATGGGGGTTGTCTGGAAATGGGGTGATGGGGGTTAGGACTGGTAATGGGTTATAGGGGGGGCTTAAACTGAAAATGGGGTGATGGTGGTTTAGGACTGGAAGTGGGTTGATGGGGGGGGGGCTAGGACTGGAAGTGGGTTGATGGGGGGGGCTAGGACTGGAAGTGGGTTGATGGGGGGCTAGGACTGGAAATGGGCTGATGCAGGGACTAGAAGGGAATGGATGCTGGGTGAGGCTGGAACTAGAAGGGAGCTGATGTTGGGGGAGGATTAGAATGGGATGGGGCTGGGAGAGTAAAATGGAGAGGGGAAAAATATTTTGTGTGGGAGGGATAAAAAATCTACAATTGGCCGGGTATTGGGAGAGTAAGTGGGGATTGAGGATGGAGGGGTAAAATTTGAGTGGATGAAATAGGAATGAGGAAAGAGCAAAAGGAGAAAGAAAGATTAGTATGTTAAAGCGGATGTAGAGAGAGAGAATGGAAAAAAAAAAACTAGAAGAGAGAAGAAAGGACAAATGGACAGCAGATGATGGAGAGTTAGCAGAAAACATGAAGAAACCAGAAGAAAGTGGCTGGAGCAATTGCAACTGTGTAACTGAGCTGAGGTATTCTGTTTATGTAATTCCTTTTTGACATTGCCACTTGTTCTCTTTCCCCAGTAGGTCATGTATTGTTATTGTCTGAAATGTATTGGT
Source organism: Ichthyophis bannanicus (assembly GCA_033557465.1). Classification (NCBI taxonomy): domain Eukaryota; kingdom Metazoa; phylum Chordata; class Amphibia; order Gymnophiona; family Ichthyophiidae; genus Ichthyophis; species Ichthyophis bannanicus. The sequence goes on from CM066046.1 coordinate 48,445,033, forward strand.
TTAATATTTGCAGTGTTGCCTTTTGATAGGTATGGTGTGGTGCTTTGTGAGTCCTGGTAGTGCTGTTAGGATACGGCGGGTTTGCTATTGGTTCTAAATGGGCAGTGTTTGTAGTAGTTCCTAATGTGCCTGGCGGTTGGCACTGGATTATAGTAATGTAGAAATCTTTTAGTCTGTCTTTATCCATACACTCATTAAGAGACATGTTTACTAAAAGTTAGTGTATGTTAGCATTATGCAAATATTTATGCAAATTGACGTGCTGGCACTTTGAGGAAATTCTTTGGTTTTGTGCTGCAGTTTGGGCACTCGGGCTCAAAAAGGTTAGCCATCACTGGTCTAGACTATTGCAAGCTCCTTTTCACTGGTCCTTCTCTGAATCATCTCTCCTCATTTCAGTCTGTTCAAAACTCAGCTGCATGGCTAATCTTCCACCAGTGTCGATATGCTCATGTCACCCCTCTTCTCAAGTCGCTTTATTGGCTCCCTATCCATTTCCACATCCAGTTCAAACTTCTACTACTGACCTATGAGTGCATTCATTTGGCTGATCCTACCTACCTTTCCTCTTTTACCTCTCCCTACACCCCTCCTTGGGAAACTCTGCTCTTCTGGCAGATTCTTTCTATCTGTGCCCTTCTCTTCCACTGCCAACTGCAGACTTCGGTCTTTCAACCTTGCTGCTCCTTATGCCTGGAACCAAATACCTGAGTCAGTATGTCATCTGTGGCCCTGTTCAAATCCAGGCTAAAATCTCACTTCTTTGTGACTGCTTTTGGATCCTGATCCTCTTCTTATGTGTTTCCTTACCATTCTTGTAGATATATTCTAGTTCCTAGACTGTCTTGACTAGATTGTAAGCTCTGATGAGCAGGGACTGTCTCTTGCTTGTCTCTGTACAGCACTACATATTCACTGTAGCGCTATACAAATGATAAATAGTAGTAATAGTAGTAGCAGTAGCAGCAGATAGCACAACCACATAAAATTAGGACAGCCATTGACCTGTCTTAACTTGATGCGGTTTGCCTATCTGGTTAGCGGCTGAATATTGCTACCAACCAGATAGCCAGCACAGTCAGCGGTGAAACAGGATATTCAACACCAGATGCTGGATAGACTCCAGTTCTAAATATCTGGTTTTATTTGTGGCTGCAGCAGCAGGTTCTGTAGCAGCACTGAGAACAGGAAAACAGGGGACAACCCCGACTAAAAAGGAAAAGGAGGGGGCCGATAAAGAAGCACCAGAGAGTAATTTTATTTAGCCCAATACAGCCATGTTTCAGCACAGTCTGCCTGCGTCAGGGACAAAATGATATGATCTAGCAATGCCTTTGCTTTGCACCTATCACCTCATAACCCTCTTTTGCTGTTCTACCATTTTCTGTCCGTATGAATGGCTGTCCTATCAACCAATGTAGTTCCTTTCCTTCTCTGGCCGTTGGCCTTCTTTTTGAATTCTGAAATTGTAAACCGCTTTGATGTCATAAAGGGTGGTGTAAAAAGTGTCCAAAAAGAAAGAAAGAAATAAAGACAATATGACTGAATTGCAGCATCAGCAAACCTCATCATTAAGTTAGACTACTACTCTTCTACTGCTGCTATTAAATTATTTTGCCCTTGACACAGGAAGACTGGTTTGAAACACGGGCATGTCGGGCTAAATAAAATAACTCTGTGGCTGTTCTTTATTGACCCCTCCTTTTTGTTTTAGCAGCACTGACTGCCATTGTGTGAATATCAACCCCAAAATAATACATTTGGAACAACTAGAACTGTAAGCGGGAAATGTTCCTGGAACGCTGATAAAACGTTGTAGAACTATTTACAAAGTAGCGATATGTTCTAGATTTGTGGTTGTTCGGATGGTGTGGTTGTGAGTCATTCATTGTCTTTAATTCTGTGTGTTTGATATTATGCCATAGTGATCTACGAATAGGTGGATCTTCAATTCTTTTTGGAAGTTGGCTGTATCTGTGATAGCACTTAGGTGGGCAGGGAGTGAGTTCCAAAGATGTGGGCTGTAGAATTCGAACACTCTCTGGATTGCTGTTTGTGAGGTGCTAGGCTTGATAGTACTGATTGAGAGGGTGTTTTGATACATCAGCCTCCCTCATCTTACAGTCTGCCCAGATTCACATCATTTGTCCTAAATTTCTCCAGAGACAAGCAGGGGGACGCCGGCACCCTCAAAGGTGAAGTCTCCCGGACTGAGCCTTGTGCCGGATCTCTCACAGCTTAGAGAAGCTCTGTTGCTTCACTGAGCATGCGCCCTGCTTGCTGCCTGCCTGCGGCTGGAGAATCAGTTCTTTTCCTTACCATCTCATCAGCCTTCACAGTCTCACTCACTTCATTGACAGCCTGTAATTTCTTCTTTTCTTCACTTTTGCCACTGCTGACGCTTCCCTTTTCGCACCAGCTCTCTTTCCTGCTGGCATTTGGCAAGCCGTGATGAAAACGAAACAAAAAGAAAAAAAAAAGAAACACAGCTATTTTCCTCACTACAGTGCTGCGAGACCGCACTGCACGTGCCTCAGCCTTTGTCCTTAGCAAGAGCTGAAGCAGTTTCTGACTGTACTTATTAAAAAAAAAAAACAAGGAAAAGAACTGCAAGGAAGGCTTTATTATTACATAGAGCAACTAAGGTGAGGAATATCTTCAGAATGCGGGAGCTTGATTTTTTTTTTTGCCACATTGAGACAAGCCTTGTTCGGCCGTCCACCGCCTCTGCGGGACCATCTCAGATGCCAAGCTCCTCCTCCTCCTTTCTCCCGCCTTCGGGCTACACACAGGCTTGGGGGGTTCTCAAAAGGCAGCCTCAGAACCCATTCTACCATTCCCGGTTATGGCTGTGGGGTCTAGAGGTCCTCCTCAGCTTCTCTTTCTGTCAGATGGCACCCCTCCCCCACCAGAACTGACTCCAAACCCTTTGGCTTCCTCCTCTAACCCTCAGGGTGACATGCCAGTGTTGGTCATAAAGCTAAGACCAAGCATAAGCACCAGCTCTTCCCATCATCGCAGTCATTGGGTAAGTATCATGCCAAATGCAAATTACCACCCCCACACCCAACAGTCCTCACCCCCCCCCCCCCCCGGAATCTTCCCAGAGCTCTCAATCCTCCCTTGTTTCCTTCAGGACAGTTTCGCTCTTCTGCACGCATTTCCTCAAATCTCAATCTACGCCCCAGCGTGCCCAGAGACCCATGGATACATCCCCACCTAGGAGGTCCCAGGCTCTCCTCCCTTCATAAACCACCACCCCTTGATGACAAGGTTTGCTCACTCCAGACTTACCCTTGGGAGCCCTGTGAATCCTACTTGGAGGACCCTCTTCTGGTCTCCCCTGACCAGGATCCCTAAGACAAACTGCCCAAGGACCTTTCCTGCCTAAAGTTCCTCCAGAAAATCTCCCAGGCTCTTGCTCTCAGTGACTCGCAAACTCCCACAAACAAACAGGATTTTCACTCCATCTTGAAAGCTTGTTGTGCCCCTAAGGAAATCCCTGCACTCTCGGTCCCACAGATCCTTCAGGATCTTCAATCTTCTATTTGGAGGACCCCGTCTTTGAGCAGAGCTTTGTCCCAACATATTGACCTCAAGTACAAGGTCCTGCCAGTGCCTGGATTCCATCATCCTCAGTTTCGTCATCAGTCGGTTGTCTCTGAGGCTGTCCTTAAGAAGTCCAAAAGCATTAAACTGCTGTCCCACACACCTCCTTGGAAAGAGCAATGGACCCTAGATGCAGTGGGGTGAAAATCTTACCAGAGTAGCACTCTCACCATGTGCATCTTAGCCCATCAACTCTATATGCTGCACTATCATCATGATCTTCTTCTTCAACTGGATGACTCCGCCTCAGCAGACCGAGCTCTTCTGGTTGCGGATTTACATGAATCCCTCTATCACATCATCTGTGCCACTTACGACTCCTATGATTCCATGGACTGTTCCACAGCTATGGCCATTTCATCCAGATGGACTGTGGCCTCACATCTCTGGGCTTTGTGAGGACCTCCACGACCACCTGGCAGACGCTCCTTGCTAGGACGACAGTCTCTTTGGGTCCAAGGTTCAGGAAGCAGACTCGGAGGTCAAGAATCACTTTACCACTGTCTGAGAGCTCTTGGCTCAGCTGACGGAGGCCTCTTCCTCCACCCGCCGTTCCACCTTGCTGCCTTATCAGCATCCCTTGCACTATCAGTACTTCCAAAAATTATATTTGCAATGTCGCTTCCAGCCCTATTCACAGCAGCCTACACCTCGTACCCAGGGCCAGTCATATCCCAGCGTGGTCACCCCCAAGAGCAAAAACCTCAACCACTTCTGCAAACTACCCTACCCAAACCGTCCCTCAGTTTTTGACTACCTGCTGGTAGGGGAACACATCTGCCACTTCGGAGAGGCATGGCAATCCATTATCATGGACTGCTGGGTCCTCCATCATATAGTCAGGACACAAACTTAATTTTGATGTTCTACCAAACCCTCGGCCTTCACCCATATCCAACTGCCTCCTGGGGCAGCATGTGCCCCAATTGGTGCAGGAGATAACTCAGCTCCTCCTTAATGATGTCATCGAGCTCATCCCACTTCCAGAGAGGGGTCAGGGCTTTTATTCACGATTCTTCCTGATCCCGAAAAAATATGAGGGCCTTCGGCCCATCCTAGACCTCTGTCATCTGAACCTGTTCAGTAGTAGTAGTAGTAGTAGTAGTATTTTTCATCGAGTGGGAAAAGTTCAACATGCATTCTTTGAGCACAGTCCTTTCCCTACTCAGTCATCGGGATTGGCTTGTCTCTCTGGACCTAAAGGATGCCTATACCCATATTCCCATCAACCCACATTCTTGGAAATTCTTTTGTTTCATGTTCCCCGACTGCCACTACCAGTACAAGGTCCTCCCTTTCAGGCTCTCCTCTGCTCCTTGCATATTCAACAAGTGTCTGGCTGTGGTGGCAGCCCGTCTCTGGCATCAAGGCCACTGCATTTACCCTTATCTTGAAGACTGGCTTGTTTCTGGTCTTCCCAAACCACTGCTGCTCAAGCTGTGTGGAACACCTCCGACACTTTACAGACCCTCGGCTTTGTCTTAAACACAGAGAGGTTCGAGCCCCTCCCTCAGCAATTCCTGGATTTCATTGGAGCGCACCTGAACACTCTGCAATCCAAAGCCTTCCTTCCTGAGCAGAGGGCTCAAGCCATAGGATTCCTCAGCAGCGCTCCCTGGCCACATGCCGGCCAGTGTGGACCCACTTGCTCCTACGTTTACTGGGTGCATGGCTGCTTCTGTGCATGTAGTACCACTTGCCCAACTGCACATGCACCCCCCTGCAGTGGCACCTCATACTCAACTGATGCCAGTGCACCAACCTCTCCACACCAGAATTTCTCTCAAAGGCCACAATGAATAGTCCTCCTCTACAGCCTTCGTTGGTGGACAGTCCCAGCCAAACTTTCAGTGGGGTGCTCCTTCCAGACACCACCTCACCACATCATCATGACTACTGATGCATCCATGTACAGTTGGGGAACCCATCTGCACCATTTTTCCACCCAGGGCATTTGGTCTTCTCAGGAGCAAACCCTGCATATCAATGTGCTGCTGGAGTTCTAAGCAGTCTACTATGGCCTCATGGTCTTTGCCAACTGGGTGCATCACAGAATTGTTCTCATGCACACCGACAACCATGTTTCCGTGTTCTACATCAACAAGCAGGGTGGTACAGGCTTACTTCGATTCTGTCGTGAAGCTGCATGATTCTGGACATTTGCCCTTTCGATAGACGCTACCTTATGGGTGGCCTACTTTCCCAGAACTCAGAATCAACTGGCTGACAAATTAAGCCCCCAGCTGGACCCGCAACAATGGTCCCTCAGTCTGTGGTCCTTTAGGAAATATTTGCTGTTTGGGGGGAGCCAGCAGTGGACTGCCTCTGCAGACAACACCAAATGTCCAATCTTCTGCTCTATCTGACTGTGCCCACAGCGGTGGGCGCCTGATGCCTTTGCACTGGACTGGTCCCACAATCTTCTTTATGCATTCCCTCTGTTCCCTCTCATTACACAGGTCCTGATCAAGCAAGACCAAACCTCAGTCATTCTGATAGTGCCACGATGGCCCCGAAAGCTCTGGTTCCGCCATCTGCTGGTGCTCCTAAAGAAACTCTCCATAGCCTGGGGGCTCGGCTCAGTCTGCTTACCCAGTATCAGAGATGCCTATTCAATCCCAACCTTCAGAGCCTATCCCTCATGGCATGGCGGCTTCAGGATACCGAGCACTGATTTCCTCGCTGCCAAAGGATGTCCTCACTGCCTCTTGTAAACCTTGCATGCACTGATCTTACTAGTGTAAGGGGGCTAGTTTTTCATGCTGGGCTAATTCAAATGGCCTCGATCCCATACAATTCTCTGTGGGTCAGCTCCTGTCCTACCTCCTTCCCCTGTCCCACTGGGGCCTGCAGACCACTTCAGTAAGCTTCCACCTCTCGGCTGTTACTGCATCCCATGACCCAGTTGATGGGAAGTCTATCTCCATCCAGTCGTGTCCAGATTCATGAGGGGTCACGTGAACACCAATATGCTAGTCTGATTGCCTGGGACCTTAATTTCATTCTGTCTGAACTGATGCAACCACCATTTGAGCCTCTAATCTCCACTTCACTCAAATACCTCACTTGGAAGACAGCCTTCCTCGTAGCCATCACTTCAGCCAGATGTCTAGGGGAAATTTAGGCACTGGTTAATTACCCCCCATATAAAAAGTTCTTCCACAACAAAGTCATCCTCCGGACCCTCTCTGTTTTTCACATCAACCACCCCATTGTACTCCCTGCCTTCTTCCCGAACGCCCCTACTGGCTCTCCAGAAGAAAAGCTTCACACTTTGGATACAGAAGGGCTCTTCTCTATTATCTGCATCATAAAAAACCTCTCTGCCAGTCATCACAGTTGTTCCTGACCTTCAACCCTAGACACCCAGTGGTAAAACCGACCATTTCCTCGTGATTTGTGGACTACATTGCCTTCTGCTATGAGCAAGCTGCCTTCCCTTCTCCAGGGCATGTTTCTCCTCACAAACTCAGGGTTACTACATCTTCTATTGCCAGTTTGGCTTCCATTTCCACCCAGGACATCTGCAAAGCAGCCACCTGGTCATCTATACACATCTTCACTAAACACTACAGTTTGGATCGCTCATCTGTGATGGACTTCACCTTTGGCCAAGCTGTCCTCCCAAATCTGTTTGCTACCTGACTTTTATCCTGTACCCAGGGTCTATTGGGGCCACCCCCATTGATGAAGACATCCAAGAGTACCTGTCAAGGTGGCCCCCAGCTCTGGACTCACATTTGCGTGTGCCTGCAAACTGCGATGGTTCGGCCACATTTCCTCAGTGAAGCAACAAAGCTTCTCTGAGCTGTGAGAGATCCCGCACAACGTACAGTCTGAGGGTCTTCACCTTTGAGCGTGGCTGCATTCCGCTGCTGTCTGCAGAGAACCCCTGTTACAGGTAAACAATTACATTATCATGACGCTGGCTCCATCAATTTATGTTGGATGACAGAAAAAGACCACATGGCCTATCTATATCCATTACAGTAGTCCCTTTTTATCCTTTAGAGATCTTTTGCTTGTCCCATGCTTTCTTGAATTCAGATACTATCCTCGTCTCCACTACCTCCACTGGGAGACTATTCCACGCATCTACCACTCTTTCCATAAAGAAATATTTCCACATATTACACCTGAGTTTATCCCCTTTCACTCTCATCCTATGTCCCCTCATAGCAGAACTTGCTTTCAATCAAAAGAGACTCTCCTCTTGGGCTTTTATACCACAGAGGTATTTAAACGTCTGTATCATATATATGTTAGAGGAAAAGCAGGATAGAGGACATATGATAGAGACATTTAAATACCTCTGTGGTATAAAAGCCCAAAAGGAGAGCTGCCAAATTCTCAACCATTCTTCAAGTTTAGCTGGATCCCTCCTCATGTTATCTACTCCTTCCTGGGTGTCTACTCTGTTGCAGATTTTTGTATCATCTGTAAAGAGGCAAACCTTATCCGACAGCCCTTCCGCTATATCACTAACAAAGATGTTAAAGAATCGGACCAAGAACAGATCCCTGCAGCACACCACTGGCAACCTCCTTCTCCTCAGAGTGAGCACCATTTACCTGTACCCTTTGTCGCCTCTCACTCAACCAATTTCTAACCCAGTCAGTCACATTAGTCATCCCTAGAGTGCTCAGTTTGTTTATAAGTCGCCTGTGTGGAATGGTGTCAAAGGCTTTATTGAAATCGAAGAACATCATATCTAGGGCTTTCCCTCGGTCTAACTGCCTGGTCACTCAGTCAAAGAAATCTATCAGATTTTTCTGATGAAACCTGCCCCTGGTAAACCCATGCTGCCTCAGATCCTGCAATCCATTGGACGCCAGAAACCTCACTATTCTCTGTTTTAGCAGTGTTTCCAATAATTTACTCACCACAGAGGTTAGACTAACCCGAATACAAAAACCTCTATATGTTGATCCATTTACTTTTGATCAGTCATATAGTTTATTGCAATTCTCTGTATGCAGGCTTGACATTATTGCCCATACAGTGGTTTCGGTGAGTGCAAACACGGCAGTAAAACTCATCTATGGCACATAGAGAGCAGCTCGTATGACACTGCTGCTTAATAAGCAATACTGGCTTCCAATTCATTGTAGGATCAAATTTAAAATCAATTCTCTTACATTCCAGGCACTGAATATTCCACACTGTCTAGCATCTCATCTAATTCCCTTCTCCCCAGCTCATTGTCTTTGATCCTCTCAACAGAATCTTCTGATGGGTCCACCATTATGGAACTCGCTTCCAGAGGAGCTGAAGTTAGAAATCCCCTATAGGAGTCTTAAAGTCGGAGTAAAAATCTGGCTGTTTCCTCTGGCTTTTGGCAAACCTTTTCCTTTTTGGTGGAACCTGGAGACAAAGTTTCACCTTTCCCTTCATGTTTAAATGTGAACCCTTCCCAAAATGGATGGATATACTGCTCAAATGGCAGTAAGTTGAATCAATGAATAATAATAATAGTGATCTAGGCTGGCGGGTCTCAATTTCACCTGAGACCCATTATTAGGAAGCCCTTGGAGCTGATCTTGATTCTACAGCCCAGTGGGGACCTCATTAGACACTTCCACAATCACTTTTCTCATTATGGTATTTTGCTGCTGTAGAACCATTCTGAGGATATGTTTGGAAATATCTATATTCAGGTGCTGCTGCTATACATGAGAACACAGTATTTTTATCCATTAATTATAATAGATATTTCACTCTCCTCCAGAAAGAAAAAGAAAAATGTTTATCAGGTTTCAACATGAAATATGGGACCAGATAAACAAGGCTGTAAGCATGCTGAGGTTGCATGTATGAGAACAAGCTTGGTGTCCATGCTGAGATATTCTGTAGCAAAAAGCAGCAAACAAGGATTGTTACTTGAATGTTACAGAACAAGCCCCACTTCAATAGATTTAGGGATATGTTTACTAAACAGCAGTAGCAGCTTCCATGCGATATCGGAGCCACACACAGCTCCGATATCGCACTGAAGCCGCTACCGCTGTTTAGTAAACATACCCCTTAGTTTTTTAACTTTTGTCATTTTCAAAACATTAACAATGTCCCAACTCAAACAATACTAATCAACAAGATCTTACAGCTTCAAAGCCCCCAGAAGAGTTCCTCCACCCCCCAAATCTTCAACAGATTTTTAAGGGCATTATCCTCACTGATCTGCAAACCCATTTTCAACGGGAAACCTTGTGTGTGTTTTCCATTTAAAAATACATCTGGCTGTGGGCTTTCTGCCATGTATATTTGTGTCTTCTTTGAAGCGGGTAAAAATGTATGTGGTAGATGTGCAGTGCTTTTGAAATGTAATCCCAATCGTATCTTTCCTTTCTAAATCTCCTTCCACATCGGCTCTTGCTCTGCTCTGTGAGCTGTGCAAGTACTTTTACTGATGAGGAGGGAAGTTCAGCAATTTTCATTTAGGCTTTTTACAAAGGTGAGCAACAGAGTGGAAAGCTTTGAAAACTGAGCGTCATATGAACAAAATCAAAATATATCCATACAGTATATGATAGAGATATTGAGAATGAAACCTCATTTGGGGGAAGGTGCCTGAGCTGAAGGCACCTTCCTTTATTTATTCTCCCTTTTTCATTCACTTTTGGTCATGTCCTCATTTGTCTCCTCTCCTATGGTTCCTCTCTGCTTGCATGGTTCCTCTTAGGGGCTGACAAGCTCTATGGGCTGTCACATGTATTTCCCTTTACTTTCTGTTGCCATGCCAGAAAGTCTCTGAAATGCAAAAAACTCAGCATACATGATGCAAACAAGATATATTTGTGCATGAACCTTAAATATCTGGGCATGTGGTGTTATTTTAAGAAAAGAAAAACGAGCATCATGACTTCACGTTTCAGAGTGTTCTAGGGCATACATTACAGGTGCAGCCCCCTGCCAGGCCGTCCATTAGTTTCGGCTCACTAGTTCATGTGGATTTTCTTGATTGGAGGAAAGAGAATCCTGGTGGTGGCTACACATAAGTTTGGAAGCAAATGTTCCATTGTAATAGATCTTTTTCTATAGAGGCCCCTTTTTTGTGGAATGCCCTTCATAGAGAATTGCAGTTGATGGATAACCTGCATCAGTTTCGGAAGGCATTAAAACTGTACTTTTTAGACAGGCTTTTGAGGGTGGAGGGAGGGTAGGGTTGTAGTTTCTCGATAAACGGGTTTGGGGAGTTATGCACATTGTTAATGTATGATTGTGTGCTGTTTTTGGTGTTTTGCACATCGTGCAATTTACAAGTGTAATAACTAAATCCATCTATCTACCTTTCAAGGCCCTGGGCACAACCACACTTCTCAAAAAATTTCTACAGACCAGCGAATGGTGCTTTAAACAGAAAAGTTAATTTCTCATAAAAAGCTGACAGTCCAGAAGAGTTCATCACACTTTTTGAGTAGCAGTTCATAGTCATTCTTAGGAAAAAACCTCAGCGCTGATAAATAGAGTCCTGAACAACTTTTGGCTTCAAGGCCCTCACACGCCTCCTGGCCCTCTCTTCTTTCTCTTGTTACTTTAAGAGGGGAAAACACCCCTTTGGACAAATACCAGTTTCTGACACCCCTCAGAGTTTCTAGAGCTCTGTATCCATTCTTTTGCCTCATATGTCTTTCTCCTTGACGCCTTCCACCTGATTTGATGTCTGTTCTGTGGGGCTGCTGTCTGAGGATCCTAAGTGGATTCTAGTGGCTGTATTTCTTTATTTATTTATATTTCTATACCGACACATCCAAAATCTACTCTGAGTCGTTTACAACAGCATTAAAATTATAACCTCCTTACCCCCCAAAAAGCAACCAATACAACCCTTCATCTCGTAAGCAAACCTCAATCTGAGCTTTTCCATATCCCTTGCTAATCAGCCCCCCCCCCCCCCCAAATGCACACTGCAAGGTTTTAAGAAACGTCCTAAATTTAGCCAGATCTCCAAGAACAAGCAGGAATTTAGTCTTCAAATAAGGGTATCGTCAGTACCGAGGGAGCCTGTACGGGAACGCTCCCCAGCGTCCAATAGGAACGCTTTTGGGAGCATCCCTCAGCACATGCACACTGCCTTCCCGCCTTTCCAACTATCCCTCTTCAGTTCTTCGTTTTCCATGGAGCCGACAGGACATATTCCCTGTCACCGCAGAAAATTTCTTCTTTAAAATTGTGGTCATGCCTGCCTCCGTATGACACCTACTGGTACCGCCGGTTCTTTCTTTCCTTTTTAAAAAAAAAAATATATATATATATTTTTGAACTGTTTCTCTTTAGAAACATTTTCTTTTGGTGCTAGGCGCCATTTTGGGCATTAGGCCCCATTTTTCCTAAAAGATGGAAAAAGCAGCTAGTGATTTTAAAAAATGTACTAAGTGTGGCGGTACCATCTCCATCACTGACACCCATGACTGGTGTCTAAAATGTTTAGGCCCTGACCATTCTCCATCTGAGTGTTCCTCCTGTATGGGGATGACTAAAAGAGGAAGACAGAACCGAGCTGCAAAGCTTGGTACCCTCTTTTCTTTGGATACCAGGTCCATTGCATCGACGTCTTCAAGAACCTCGTCTTCCTCCCATGGATCTCAGGTAACTAAACATAAGAGCCAGTCCTTAAAGGGTAGCTCTCCTTCAAAGCATCGAGAGGCCATTGGCATTGCCCTTGAGGAAACTACACCGGCAAAACAGCCCCGACGGGAGGCTTTGGCCTCCGAAGCATCAAGGGGGTTCCAGGATGTTCTCGAGGCTTCGACCTCGATTAGAACTACTGGTGCCATGCTCAGGGGTTCCGGCTGCTTTTACCGGTACCAATACCCAGGCATCGGCAGTGTCGATAGACCAGAGATTCCTCGCTATCGAACGCAGTCTTGCAGCTCTCCTTACAGCTGCAGTACTGTTGACACCAGTGATTCAACGGGCACCGGTACCAATGCTGGTACCAGCACCGGTACAGATACTGGTACCAGCACCGACGGTACCGGCCCAGGTGGGAATCCTTCCCATGCAGACATTTTCTGGCATCGACAGATTAGTACCGGACCAATTCGGTACCGACTTCGATCGATACCGAGACAGTGCTTTGCATGAACATAGGGATCAGAGAAACTTCAAATCCTCTGATTCCGATGACTCTGATAATTCTGCCGGTACCAGAGAGTTTCTCCCGGAAGACTCCTCCCCAACACAGAATGTCTCCTCCGGAAGACATGTCTTTTCAGGATTTTATTTGTGATGTGGCCTGAGGCCTTTCAATCACAGTAGCTCCTGAAAAAGAACCTAGAGCAAAGGAATTGGAAATTCTCCAATACTCTAAGGCTCCAAAGGAAGCAGCCACTATGCCCTTTCATGAAATTCTTCATGATTTGATGCTCAGAATGTGGGAGACACCTTTGACCACATCTCCTCATTCTAGGAGACTCGATACCATGTATCGAGTTCCACCATGTCCTGGTTTTCAAAAGACTCAGCTGCCACACCATTCAATGGTAGTGGAGTCAGCCATGTGTAGGATGAAAAGTGCAAAGAGACATGCATCCAATCCTCCAGGTCGTGAATGCACGACTCTTGACGCTTTTGGGCGTCAAACTTTTCAGGCTTCCATGCTTTCAGCTAGGATCAACTCATATATTTTATATATGAGAATGTTCCTCAAAGAGGTCACAGGAGATTTGGAGCTTATGAGTCCCCTTCTCCCTGAGGACAAATGACAGGACTTTCTCACTCTGGTCAAGCATGCTCAAGATGTCTCCAAGTTTGTAAACCATGCAGCCTTTGACTGCTTTGAATGCGTCAGCAGAACCTCTGCTATTGCCATTGGTACACGCTGGATTGCCTGGCTTCAGGCATCAGACTTGGAGATTTGGGTACAGGATAAATTGGGAAACATCCCTTGCACAGGAGAAAACCTCTTTGGCAAGAATTGGCAGGAGAAGGCTAATGAGATAGATACTGACAATCTCACTTTAGACAGATTGTCAAAATCTACAGCCACTCCAGCCAAAAAGAAACCCTACAAAAAACATTTTTTCAGCAAAAAGAGGAAGTTTTATCCATCCTATACCCAGCAAGGGCAAGCTCAGGGTCAAGTTGCCCAGAAGGGTCAACAACAACAATCCAGACAAAAGAAGCCAAAAAGCCTTAGAGCTGAACCAGCTCCACAGGCCCAGCCCCCTCAAGGGCTTTGATTCCTTCATAGAGAACTTAGCCTTCCTGCCTCTGAAGGGTCCAGAACCCCTAAACATTCCAGGCAGGTTGTGTCATTTTGCCAACAGATGGCACCAAATAACAACAGAAAACTGGGCTCTGTCCATTGTGGAAGAGGGGTACAAGCTTCATTTTCTCATTATGCCCCCTCCTACAGTCGTAAGCCAGTTCAATTCCCAAATCTCTACAGGCAATCTACTGGATCAAAAGGTCTCAACACTCCTTGCTCAAGGAGCAATAGAGGAGGTGCCCATTTTTCAGTAGGGTGCAGGGTTCTACTCCCCCTATTTTCTTATTCCAAAGAAAACAGGAGGACACAGACCCATTCTAGACCTCAGAGAATTGAACAAATGTCTATTCTGAGAAAAGTTCAAAATGATTTCTCTGGGAACTCTTCTGCCATACCTTCAAAGTCAGGATTGGCTTTGTTCTCTAGGTCTAAAGGATGCATATACTCACATTCTGATCCATCCAGATCACAGGAAATTCTTACAATTCCTTTTCAAGGGAAAGCATTTCCAATACAGGGTTCTTCCCTTTGGTCTGGCTTCGGCACCAAGAGTATTCACGAAATGCATGGCAGTAGTAGCTGCATTTCTGCGAACCCTGGGGATATTCGTCTTCCCTTACTTGGACGACTGGCTCATTCGAGCCCCCATGGTTCCAGAAGCCAGCTCTGCACTGTCTCGCACAATGCAAATCCTTCAATACTTGGGATTGGTCATAAACCTCCCAAAATCCCAACTTGCTCCGTCTCAGTCCCTAGAGTTCATAGGAGCTCGTCTAGATACCAGACAGTCAAGGGCTTTTCTACCACAACCCCGCTGTCTTCATATAATGCAGCTAGCTTCTCAAGCAGTGGTGAAGTCCTCCCTAACTGCTCGAAAACTACTACAACTATTGGGACATATGGCATCCACGGTTCATGTGGTTCCCTACGTTCGCCTTCATATGCGAGCAGCCCAATGGACCCTATCCACACAGTGGACACAGGCCACAGGACGTCTATCGGACAAGATATCAAACTCACAACAACTGATCTTGTCCCTACAATGGTGGCAATCTCTGGAAAATCTTCTAGTGGGTTCTCCTTTCCAGCAACCCCTATTCCAGGCCACCTTAACAACAGATGCATCACAGGTGGGATGGGGAGCACACCTGCATCATCTCTCTTCCCAGGGTACCTGGACTCCACAGGAGGCTTGTCTTCACATAAACCTCCTGGAACTCAGAGCAATCTATCTAGCTCTTCAAGTATTCCATACTCAACTCAGCTACAAGGCAGTCCTAGTCCAAATGGACATTCAAGTAGCTATGTTCTACGTGAACAAGCAGGCAGAACAGGCTCTCTGTCGTTATGCAATGAAGCTTTATGACTATGGCCCCTTGCCAGAGAGCATCAAATTCACCTTCTTGTGGTATATCTTCCAGGCATTCAAAACCTTTGGGCAGACAAACTCAGCCGAGTACTGCTGCCTCACGAATGGTCTCTCCACCTGGACCAGGTGGCCAAGATATTTCAGATCTGGGGAACCCCAGACATAGACCTATTTGCAAGTCCACTGAATGCCAAACTTCCCCGCTTCTGTTCCAGGATTCCGGCTCAAAATTGCCAGGCAAGGGATGCCTTCCTTCTTCACTGGGGTCACGACTTCCTCTATGCCTTCCCACCCATTCCCCTCATCCCCAAAACACTCTTCAAGCTTCAGAGAGACAGAGGTCGTATGATCCTCATAGCGACAAGGTGGCCACGCCAAACGTGGTATTCCCTGCTTCTACATCTCTCTCAAGTTGTACCTATGGAGTTAGGCTATGCTCTAGATCTCTTCTCCCAAAAGAACAGGATGCTATGGCACCTGAATCCCCAGTCCCTGCATCTCAGAGCCTGGTTGCTGAAAGCTTAGACCTTCAGGATCTCAACCTTTCCCAACAGGTAAAGGATATCCTTCAGGCTTCTAGAAAACCTTCCACAAGACACTCTTATGCCTTCAAGTGGAAACATTTTACTATATGGTGTTCACAGAAAGGGTTAAACCCCCTTATGATACCTTTGGAATCGATACTAGAGTATCTACTTCATTTATCAAATTCTGGTCTAAAGACCAATTCAGTAAGAGTCCATCTTAGTGCAAATGCAGGTTCCTATAAGCCTCTAAATGGACAACCAATTTCCTCTCATCCACTCGTATCAAGATTTATGAGAGGTCTTCTATTAACAAAGCCTCCCATCAGGCCACCACCGGTGGCATGGGATTTAAACCTAGTTCTCAGGCAGCTCATGAAACCACCTTTTGAACCTTTAGCCACTACAACCCTAAAGCTTTTGTCCTGGAAGGTCATCTTCCTGTTTGCAATCACCTCTGCACGTCGCATTAGTGAATTGCAAGCTTTAGTGGCTGATCCTCCTTATAATAGGTTTCAGCATGATAAGTTTTTTCTCTGAACTCATCCACACTTTATGCCAAAGGTGGTTTCACCTTTTCATTTAAATCAATCAATTTATCTTCCTGTATTTTTTCCGAGGCCTCATGCCTCTAATGCAGAAAGGAACCTTCATACTTTGGATTGTAAAAGAGCCTTGGCTTTTTACCTACAAAGAACAGCGCGCATATGCTGAGGGATGCTCCCAAAAGCATTCTTATTGGACGCTGGGGAGCGTTCCCACGCAGGCTCTGTTGGTACCGACGATACCCATATGTGAAGGCTAAATTCCTGCTGTTCCCAGAGATCACCTGTTACAGGTGAGTAACTACGCTATCCCTCTCCAATGGGCGCTCCAAAGGCAGATCATTCTCACATATAGACCCTGCACAGACCAGACCCTATCCTGGTGATGATACTTCTGAATTGTCTTCAGTACTTCACAAAGCTCACTGGTTTCAGACTGTAACAACCTATTGGGAAAATAAGGAATTAATTTAGAAGTTAAATATTTTGGAGCCATATTGCATGTAGAGCGTGATTCCTTCACGAGCTTTACTTTTGTCCCAAGAATAATTTCATGTGTCTGAACACAATTTGCACGTGCATTGGGGTTAGAGAAAGACTACCAGATTTCTACATGACTTCCTTTGAGTGCCAGCTGCCAGGTACATTATGAAGCACTACAAAACCCTGCAAAAAGCTCAGAGCCTATAGCAAACCTGCCTTACCAAAACAGCACTGCCAGCACTCACACAGCATCAACCCTGCCTATGAAAAGACAGCACTATAAATATAATATTGGGCCCCAGAACAGCAGTGCACCTATTACTGGGGGGAAAAAACAAGTGGAACTGCTACAGATCTTTACAAAGAAACTACAAGCTAACAGAATAATGCACCTCAGTTATAAAAGCAAAACACTGACAGACTATCACCAAATACAGAACAAGGGACTACAAATTAGAAACAGAAAAAGGCAGACAAAAATTGTATGAAAACCTCAAGAAGTCAGACTCTGCTTGCAATGCAGCACTTGACAAACAGAAAAAAAAATGCATATCCTCTTGTACTGAGTATCTACAAAAATGCACAATTCCAAAAGCTGACTTATACCAATTAATAAATTCAAAATATAATACTTTTCCTATATTTTTTGTCTGAGCATTTCATTGTTCCAGTTTTGTTGATCCAAGTCTTTATTCTGTTTCCTTTGCCTTTCTTAAATTTCCAGGATCTGCTGTCCATTTGCCATTTTTCCTCTCTCCTCTTACCTCTGTCTATTCCTTCCTTACATCTGTCTTTGACATTAATTTTTCCTTTCATCTCTTTCCAACATCACTTCTTCATCCACAGCCCAGCATCTCTCCTCTACTCCTCCCCTCATAGCTTATCCCTTCTAGTCTTCTCCTTCTACCACAGCCCAGCATCTCCCCCTTCTCTTTCCATTTCTATTCCCCTCCCGAGTCCAGTATCATCTCCCCTTTCCCTTTCCACATTCCACAGGTCCCCTTTCCCCTTTCCCTTCCACTCCTACACAGTCCAGCCACTTTCCCCTTCCCATAGCCCAGCAGCTCCCCTTTCCCCTTCTCTTTCTTGCAGTCTAGCATCCCACTATCCTTTTCCTTTCCCTCCCCCCACAGTACAGCATCTCCCCTCCCCCATTCTCTCCTCTTACAGTACAGCATCTCCTTCTATCCTCCCTCCCACAGTCTAGCATTTCTCCTCTCCCCTTCTTCCTCTCCAGCCCCAACAGTCCAACATCTCCCCTCTCCTTCTACAGTTCAATGCAACAAGAGGAGTCAAGGCCTGCTTACTGCTCATCCCAGGTGGTTCTGCGGTGCCGCGGGAGGAGCTAGGGTAAAAGCAGGAACATCATCGGAAACCTCCGATTTTTTTGCTAAAATGAGTTGAGTTGTCGTCTTCCACAGGTTGCAGCAGTCTGAAGGACTTATTATGATTTCACTTCCAATGTGTGGAGGCAGTCTTTAGAGAAGAGTTGCACACCAGAAGCAAGATAATTAGTAAACACTGCCAAAGACTATGGAAGGAGCATTGTTCAGTTCACCAAAGGATGAGAGGCTGATATTTGCAGCCCAGGACAGCAGCTTACAGACTAGATAGTTTACAGTGAGCATTGAAAAACTGCCAAAACAGACATATGTTGATTCTATAGGAAAGAGCTAGAAACAGTGACTCACCTCATAGCTGGCTGTGAAGTTCTGATGGCAGTAATTTTCTTTACAGAAAGGCACAATAAAGTAGCATGCTTTATCCATTGGAAACTCTGTAAACATTATAACATCACTGTGCCTGAAAAGCACTGGGATCATGATCCTAAAAAAGTTACTGAGAATGAAGAGATTATGATCACCTGGTATACTCCCATTCTGACCAATAAAATGTTGGATGTGAGGAAGCCAGGTATAGTGATAAAGGAGAAAAACACCAGAACTTCACTGATCATAGAAGTGTCAGTTCCAAGCGACTACACTGTGAATTGTGTTGAGAGGGAGAAAATCATCAAGTACCAAAAAATTCAGTTGGAGACCAGGAAAACGTACCAAGTTATTTCCCATCATGTTGGGTGCCACAGGCCTAATTAAGAGGAATTTCGAAGCACACCTTAATAAATTAGCCATACTGTACATGTAACATATCATGCTCTACATACCCTGGCTCAGAAGTGAGGTTCATGACTGTCATGGTATGCGCAAAACTAACCCATTTGGAGAAATTGCCCCAAGGAAAAAGCCTATAAAGATGAACAAGGTCAGAATACAATATTGTGCAGCTTAAATTATTACTGCAAGAATACTACAAGCTAAAGTGTAGGTCCAGAAGAAAAAGAAAACAATAAAAGATCCTCCTTGGAAAAAGCACTTTGAGGGAAAAATACAATCATTGCATGCAGAGGTATCCCTGATAGACAGGTATCTAAAAGGATTAAGGTCATCAAAGATATTAAGGAGGATCCAAGACATCAAGCTGAAGCGTGCAGCATTAACAGAAGAAGACCTGAAATGTATGTGTTCCAACAATAAATTGAAAAAAGCAGCAAAGAACCAGACTGCTGGCATTAACCTTTAAAAAGGAGATACTTTTAAACTAGAAAATAGGGGAAAGCCGATAGTCGCCCAGGAGCGCATGGTTCGGACGAAGTTCTCCTTGAAGGATACTACCAAAAGCAGTGAGGTTCCAAAAAAGAGTATAGTAGCCCAAATGCCCTTGAATAAGGTGCAGACAGAGCGTAAAGATTCCAAATTACCCATGCCTACCAATAGCCAGATTAATATTAATAAAATACAGTCTCTAAAATGCTTGTATGCAAATGCTAGAAGTCTAAACAATAAGATGGGAGAGTTAGAATATATAGCACTAAATGAGAGGTTAGATATGATTGCAATCTCAGAGACATGGTGGAAAGAGGATAACCAGTGGGACACTGTGATACCTGGATACAAACCATATCGTAATGACAGAACTGATCAAATTGGTGGAGGGGTTGCGCTCTATGTTAGAGAGGGCATTGAGTCAGAAAGGATTGAAGTTTTGCAGGGAACAAAATTTGCTGTAGAATCTCTATGGATTGAAATTCCATGTATGAAGGGGAAGGTGATGGCAGTGGGAGTGTACTATCGACTACCTGGCCAGAATGAACAAATGGATGATGAAATGCTCAAAGAAATCAAGGAAGCTAACAAAAGTCACAGCAGAGTAGTAATAATGGGTGATTTCAATTACCCTGGTATCGACTGGGTCAGTGTTACAGCAGGACAAGCTAGGGAGATAAAGTTTCTAGATGAAATAAATGACTGCTTCTTGGAGCAGCTGGTTCATGAACCAACCAGAGGGGAAGCCATACTGGACCTAGTCCTTAGTGGAACGCCAGATCTGGTGCAAGAAATAAGGGTGTTGGGACCACTTGGCAATAGTGATCATAGCATGATCATGTTTGATTTAATTAGTGGAGGAGGGATAGTAAAGAAATCCACAGTACTACCTTTTAACTTTCAAAAGGGAGACTATGATAAAATGAGGAATATAGTTAAGAAAAAAACTAAAAGGAGCGGTTGCAAAGGTTAAAGACTTACAGCAAGCTTGGGTGTTATTTAAAAATACTATCCTCGAAGCCCTGACCAGCTGTATTCCACGCATTAAGAAAAGTGGAAGAAAGTCCAAAAAACTGCCAGCATGGTTTAAAGGTGAGGTCAGAGAGGCTGTTGCTGCCAAAAAAGCATCCTTCAGGAAATGGAAAAAAGAGTCAAATGAAGAAAACTGGAAACAGTACAAGCACTGGCAAGTTAAATGCAAAGCATTGATAAGGCACGCAAAGCGAGAATTTGAGAAGGAACTTGCTACGGAAGCAAAAACACGAAATAAAGATTTTTTCAAGTACTTTCGTAGCAAAAGGCCTGTGAGAGTCAGTTGGGCCATTAGATGATAGAGGGGTAAAAGGGGCAGTAAGAAGAGACAAGGCTATAGCAGAGAGACTGAATGAATTCTTTGCTTTGGTCTTTACAGAGGAAGATGTAGGGATGTTACCCAAGACTGAAGTGGTATTTAAAGGTGATTCTGCAGAGGAATTGAGAGAAATATCGCTACACCGGGAAGATATATTACAACTATTTGATAAACTGAATAGTAGCAAATCACCTGGACCAGATGGTATACATCCAAGAGTGTTGAAAGAACTGAAATATGTGATTGCGGACCTGCTATTAGTAATCTGTGAACTTTCATTAAAATCATCTGTAATACCTGAAGATTGGAGGGTCGCCAACGTAACACCAATCTTTAAAAAGGGTTCCAGGGGTGACCCAGGAAATTACAGACCGGTGAGTCTGACGTCAGTACCGGGGAAAATGGTAGAAACCATCATAAAGAACAAAATTACACAGCATGTAGATAGTCATGGCCTAATGGGAGACAGCAAACATGGCTTTAGACAAGGAAGATCGTGTCTTACTAATCTGATATGTTTTTTTGAAGGTGTGCATAAACAGGTAGACAAAGGTGAGTTGGTTGATATAGTGTATCTGGACTTTCAGAAAGCTTTTGATAAGATCCCTCATCAGAGACTTTTGGCGAAACTAAAAAGTCATGGGATAGGAGGCAGTGTACTATGGTGGATCAGAAACTGGTTAAAAGATAGAAAGCAGAGGGTAGGGCTAAATGGCCAATATTCCCAATGGAAAAAGGTGAATAGTGGAGTACCCCAGGGATCTGTACTGGGTCCGCTACTTTTTGACATATTCATAAATGACCTGGAAATGGGAATAACAAGTGAGGTTATCAAATTTGCAGATGATACAAAACTGTTTAAAGTTGTTAAAACCCAAGAGGATTGTGGAAAACTGCAGCAGGATCTGGATAAATTGGAAGACTGGGCATCCAAATGGCAGATGAAATTTAATATGGACAAGTGCAAAGTTATGCACCTAGGAAAGAACAACCCACACTATAGTTACACAATGCAAGGTTCCACATTGGGAACCACCACCCAGGAAAAAGATTTAGGAGTCATCGTGGATAACATGTTAAAACCCTCTGCCCAGTGTGCAGTGGCAGCCAAGAAAGCAAATAGAATGCTAGGTATCATAAAGAAAGGGATGGAAAATAAAACAAAGGATATTATAATGCCTCTGTATCGTTCCATGGTACGACCGCACCTTGAATATTGTGTGCAGTTCTGGTCACCGTATCTTAAAAAGGACATAGCATTATTAGAAAAAGTACAGAGAAGAGCCACCAAAATAGTAAAGGGGATGGAAGGCTGCTCCTATGAAGAGAGGCTACAAAGGTTGGGGCTCTTCAACCTGGAAAAGAGACGGCTGAGGGGAGATATGATAGAGGTCTATAAATTAATGAATGGAGTGGAGCAGGTAAACGTGGATCAATTGTTTACGCTATCAAAATATAGAAAGACTAGGGGACATGCAATGAAGCTACAGGGTAAACTATTTAAGACAAATAAGAGAAAATATTTTTTCACTCAACGTGTAATCAAACTCTGGAATTTGTTACCGGAGGATGTAGTAAGGGCTTTTAGTGTAGCTGGGTTTAAAAAAGGTTTGGACAAGTTCCTGGAGGAAAGGTCCATAAACCACTATTAAAAAGGGACCCAGGATAATCAATGCTTGACCCAGTACAAGCATTGTGGAACCTGTGTCTTTTGGGGATTGCTAGGTACGTATGACCTAGATTGGCCACTGTTGGAAACAGGATACTGGGCTTGATGGACCTCGGTCTGACCCAGTATGGCATATCTTATGTTCTTAAGTGCAAAAACTGTGAAGATATGAAGAACACAGAAAAGAATGATATTGAAATAAGCTATTTAGAGAGAACCCAAAACAATTCTAGAGGGAATTGAGAAAGAGCATTAATATGGTAAAAGCGTTACCGACCAAAGCTGAAACAGAAACCTTCTGGAGAAAACTATATGAGGACCCTATAGAGCACTATCAAGAAGCAGAATGGTTACCCTGCAATAGGAGCTTTTAGAAAAAGCAAGCATCAAACCTATGGCATGGCCTGCAGTAACAATGAAAGAGCTGGAAAGCAGGTTAAAACTAGCCCCAATCTGGAAGAGCCCTGGCACAGATGGAGTAACTAACTTTTCGCTCAAAGAGCCTAGTGGTTAGAGTAACAACCTAGTACCCAAGAGATCTGGCTTCGATTCTCACTAGCACTCCTTGTAACCTTGGCCAAATCACTTAACTCTCCGTTTCCTCAGGTACAAACTTAGATTGTAAGCCCTCTGGATACAGGGAAAAACCTACTGTACCTGAATATAACTCACCTTGAACTCCCATTGGAAAGGAGTGAGCTAAATATTAATAAATAAAATAAAAACAAACATCACTCCACCAAGACCTGGTAAACTGCAAAAATCAATTGTTCAAGCAGCAAGACTTAATACCACAATGGCTTACTACAGGAAGAATGTTTCTCCTTCCAAAGTGAGACCCAAGTAACATTACCAAAAATTATAGACAAATAACTTGTCTACCTACAATCTATAAGCTGTTCACTGCAATAGATGCAGACAGAATATATGATCATACTGAGTCCAATAGCATCATGGCAATAGAGCAAAAGAGGAACCACAGATCAGTTACTGTTAAATAAGGTCATCATGGCCAGTGCTAAGAAAAGTAGAAATCTCAGTAAAGCATAGATTGATTATAATAAAGCTTTTGACAGCGTCCCACACTCTTGGATAATCAACTGCCTTGAAATGTATAAAATAAATCCTGGTTTGCTAGAGTACATTAAGTTCACCATGACAATGTGTCAAACCACACTCTTTTTGAAATGTGAAGATGGTCAATACATCATTCCTAACATTAAGATCCAGCGAGGAATATTTCAGGGGGATTCCCTGTTGCCTCTTCTGTTTTGTGTGGCACTTAATCCAATGAGTATTCTCATCAGCACTTTGGGATACGGATTTAGCCTGAATCCTAAAGAAGATAACAACCCAGGAATTTCTTATTTGTAGATGATAAGAAGCTCTACAGTTCCAGTGACCATCCAGTGCTTGGGTGCATACGGAGAGGAATGGCTAGCAGAAAAAAGGAGGTGATAGTACCTCTGTATAAGTCTTTGGTACGACCTTATTTGGAGTATAGTTTGCAATTCTGGAGATCGCACCTTCAAAAGGATGTGAACAGGATGGAGTCAGTGCAAAGGGTGTCTACTAAAATGGTTAGTGGTCTTCATTATAAAGCTTATGAGGACAGACTTAAGGATCTTAAAATGTACACCTTAGAGGAAAGGCGGGATAGAGGTGATATGATTGAGATGTTTAAATTCCTCCGTGGCATAAATGTTCAGACGGAGAACCTCTTTCAATTGAAAGCAAGTTCTGCTACGAGGGGACATGGGATGAGGGTGAAGGGGGATAGATTCAAGAGTGATATGTGGAAATATTTCTGTACGGAAAGAGTGGTGGATCCGTGGAATAGTCTCCCAGTGGAGGTGGTAGAGATGAGGACAGTAACTGAATTGAAAAAGCATGGGACAAACACAGAGGGTCTCTAAAGAAAAAAAGGGGACTGTTGTAGTTTTTGATATGGAAGGACAGACTAGATAGGCCATGTGGTCTTTTTCTGTCATCATATTTCTATGTTCCTATGTAAGTAGCAGAGCAACTCTGGCGAAAAGCTTTTCTGATTATATCAGGATTATCTTTGGCCTTGACAAATGTGCTGATTCAATGTTTTTTAGAGGAAAATTGAGAAAAATGGAAAACATCTCCCTGGCTGAAGGCTGTGATATCAAGGACTCTGAACAGGAAGGTGTATATAAGTATCTCAGAGTAGAGGAAGGAATGACACTCAAGCAGAAATTACTGAGAGAAAATATCAGTAAAGAATATTGCAATGCAATGTATGCCTTCAAGTCAATGCTGACTCCTGGTGACAAAGCAGCTCTTAGGATTTCTTGACAGTGTGACCAGAAGTAGATTGATAGGCCTTTCTTCTGAAGCAAAGAAAGATTAAGTGACTTGACCAAGGCCATGAGAAGTGCTAGTAGGAATCAAACCCTGATCTCTTGGTTACCAAGTCAATGCTCTAACCCATTACTGAAAAGTGCTTTAATATCACGGAATAAGATACAAGCCATCAATCAGCTGTCAATTCCTGTACTTTCATACAGCTTTGGGGTTGTGGACTGGCCTCTTAAAGATCTTGAAAAACTGGATATGTGGACAAGAAAACTCTTCATGACTATGAGGTAATTTACAAGAATCAGTGTATGCCAAGACTGTACATTCCTAGAGCTTAAGGAGGGCTAGGCCTCATAGAGATTGATTATGCATACAGAGCTACTATCATAGGCCTCCAGGCCTACATAACTGCATCATCAGATCCACATATGCAAAAAGTGCTGAAATATGAAAGTAAACGTCTAGAATCTGTCTCTAGGCATTCTGATGACTAGAACGAATGAGTGAGAATCCACAAGCATACACAGGGAAGGAAGTAACAAAATTTGCAAAACAAGAAAAAAAACTCTTCAAAGAATAAGAACAACAAACAAGGAAAAACAAGTGGCAAATGCACAAATACAGTGGGAAATACAGAGTGCTATTCCAAGAACGGACACATGAATGGTTAAGGAGAGGTGAACTGAAACCGAAGGACGAGAGGCTGATAGTTGCAGCCCAGGACAGTGGCTTAGGGATGAGATGGTTTACAGCAAGCATGAAAAAACTGGCAAAACAGACATATGTCAATTCTGTGGGAAAGAGCTGGAAACGGTGACTCATCTCATAGCTGGCTGTGAAGTTCTGATGGCAGAAAATTTCTATACAGAAAGGCACAATAAAGTAGCACACCTCATCCATTGGAAACTGTAAGCACTATAACATCATTGGCCTGAAAAGCACTGGGATCATTTATTTATTTATTTAACAAGAACTTATATACCGCTGCTTCCATAGATCATGACACTAAAAGAATTACAGAGAATGAAGAAGTTATGATCATCTGGGATACTCCCATTCTGACTGATGAAAAGCTTGATGCAAGGAAGTCGGATATAGTAGTAAAGGAGAAAAACACCAGAGCAGTGGTAATTATAGAGGTGTCAGTTACAAGCAACTACTGTGAATCACGTTGAGAGGGAGATCTTCAAGTACCAAGAAATGCAGTCGGAGACCAAGAAAATGTGGCCAAAAGATACCGAGTTTTTCCCATTGTATCAGATACTATAGGCCCAATTAAGAGGAATTTCCAAGCACATCTTGATAAATTACCCATACACATAACATCTTACAAATTCCAGAGGGAGGCTCGCTTTGGCATGATGCAAGTACTACGCCGAGCATTAGCAGTAAATATGAGACTGAGATCATACTCCACATACCCCGGCTTAGGAGTGAGGTTCATGACTGTCATGTTATGCACAAAACTCACCCATTCGGAGAAACTGCCCTGAGAAAAATATAACTGGGTTTGTTTCTACCACTCTTGCTTGTGAAACATCTCTTCCCCCTGTCATTATCCCCTCAGAACTGCTGACCTAGGAAAGAGCTCTGCTCTGCTCTGTTCATGAGGGGAAAAAATTGCTGGGTTTATGTTGCTGCTCTTAATTGTGCCTACAGTCCTCATCCTCCTCCTCTTCCTCCTGCCTCTGCCTTGCATGGCTTGCACAGTGTGTCATGCCAGCCCTGAAAGAGCTGATGATGCATCCTCAATGGAAGAGTATAACATGTTAGCGGGCAAGCTGGTCCTAGCTGCAAGAATCACTTCTTCCCTCTGGCAGGTTATATTCTTTTTCCTGGTAAACTTGTTTCTCTGGAGCTGCACAGAAACTGCCAAGATGGAACTAGAACTGCTGTACTTTGTCCCTGAAAATCTCCTTTGTATCTCTTTGTGTGCCTCGGTTATTGGCAACCTTCCTCCTCCAAAAAGCAAATGGGCCGCCAAAGTGCAAGTAGGACTATTTTATGTCTGTCTGTGAAAGTATCCTATTTATCTCTTTGTCTGCTTTAGCTCTTCCAGATCAGCTAATCTAGCTTCCAGAGACTGTTCTCTTTCTGTGATTGCTAGGAGCTCTTT
Organism: Ichthyophis bannanicus; assembly: GCA_033557465.1. Lineage (NCBI taxonomy): Eukaryota > Metazoa > Chordata > Amphibia > Gymnophiona > Ichthyophiidae > Ichthyophis > Ichthyophis bannanicus. The sequence continues at coordinate 48,471,837 of CM066046.1, forward strand.
GCAACAGGAGCACAGATATAACCTCTCTGGAGAATTGCTGCCGCTGGAACATCTGCTCTATTTTCTTCCAAAATTGCATAAATCTCAGCGAGCCTGAGTCAAGTGATGCCTGAAATCCCTTGTTGTTTTCACAAGATTATGATAACAGTGCAGGAGTTCTTGCACTCTGTGACTCAACCTCACTGAGAACCATGTATTGGCAGAAGAAGACAGAATAACCGTTCCAGACGTTCTGCTGGCATCAAGCCTCCAGAAAAGGCTGTGGGAGAAGGATTAACAAACTGGGAGGGGAGCCAGCTTGGAAGGATAGTAGAAGCTGACTGGTAAAAAGAGGCAGACAGGGTTGAAATTGGCTGGGATGGGGCTGAGACATTGTCTGTATGGAGGAAAGGAATTTGGGAGAGAGAGAGTGGGTTCAGGGATAGGGGGCTGGGGCATATAAACAGGGAGGAAAGAATGTGTAAGATAGATGGGCTGGGGGAGAGAGTGTAAGTGAGTATGAGGGGACATGAGCTGATGAGGAGAGAGAAATAGTATGGAGAGCAGATTTTGTTTTAGTTACATAAGTTGCTCTGGTCCAGTCAAATCTTTGGAAGAAAACCATCTCTCCTCATCCCTCTGCCCAGGGCTCTGGATATTTTGCCCAGCAATATAGTAACATAGTAACACAGTAAATGACAGCAGATAAAGACCAGTATGGTCCATCCAGTCTGCCCAGCATGATGGCAAGAGTAGGTGCACCTGCCGCTCCATGCAGGCCACCCCTCCCCATGTCTTTGTTTAGGGGTGAACCCACCGCTCCGTGTAGGACACCCCTATTTCTTGAGAAATTAGATGGTTCAGTTTATTTAGATTTTATCCTGTTGCTGTAAAAGGATCCACTGCGTCTGTCCCATGCCATTTTGAATTCTGTCACCGTGTTTGCCCCCACCACTTCCATCGGGAGGGCATTCCAAGCATCCACCACCCTTTCTGTGAAAAAGTATTTCCTGACATTGCCTTTCAATTTACCACCTTGCAGCTTCCTGTTATGCCCTCTAGATTTACAGCTTCCCCGTCTTTGGAAGAGGTTTGTTTGTTCATTATTTCCCTTTAAGTATTTAAAGGTCTGAATTATATCTCCGCTGTCCCTCCTCTCCTCCAAATTGTACATGTTTAGATCTTCAAGTCTCTTCTCATAAGGCTTCTGACGCAGGCTCCAAATCATTTTGGTCGCCTTCCTGTGAATAGTTTCCAGTCTTTTTACATCCTTTGCAAGATATGGTCTCCAAAACTGAACACAGTATTCCAGGTGAGGCCTCACCAGTGACCTGTACAGTGGCATAAGTACCTCTTCCTTTCTGCTGGTAATTCCTCTTTGTATGCAGCCCAACATCCTCCTGGCTTTTGCCACCGCCTTGTCGCACTGTTTTGCCACTTTGAGATCTTCAGAAATAATCACACCATGGTCTTTCTCCTGATCCGTGCACACCAACCTCTCGCCCCCTATCGCGTACATTTCCCTTGGTTTTCTGCTACCCAAGTGCATGACTCTGCACTTCTTTGCATTAAATCTTAATTGCCAAGCATTAGATCATTCTTCCAGCTTTTGTAGATCTTTCCTCATGTTAGCCACTCCCTTGGGGGAGTCCACTCTGTTGCAAATGTTTGTGTCATCGGCAAAAAGACAGACTTTTCCATGCAGTCCTTCAGCAATATCACTCACAAATACATTGAACAGTGCCTGGCCCAGGACCAAACCCTGGGGCACCCCGCTAATCACCTTCCCTTCATCTGAGTGAGCTCCATTTACCATCACCTTCTGTCATCTGTCAGTCAACCAATTTCTGATCCAGTTTACCATCTTGGGATCCATCCCCAAGCTACTGAGTTTATTGATAAGCCTCCTATGAGGAACAGTATCAAAGGCTTTGCTGAAATCCAGGTAGATGACATCCATCGCATGCCCCTGATCTAGTTCCCTGGTCACCCAGTCAAAGAACTCCATCAGATTTGTTTGGCAAGATCGCCCTTCAGTAAAACCATGTTGCCTCGGGTCTTGCAACCTGTTGGTTTTGAGAAAGTTCACTATTCGCTCTTTCAGGAGCGCCTCCATTACTTTTCCCGCCACCGAGGTAAGGCTCATAGGCCTGCAGTTTGACACTTCTTCCCTGTCACCACTTTTGTGTAGAGATACGACATCAGCCATTCTCCAGTCCTGAGGAACCTCTCCTGTTTCCAAGGATCTGTTGAAAACATCCTTTAACGGCCCTGCAAGAACCTCTCTGAGCTCTTTCAATATCCTGGGATGTATCCCATCCAGTCCCATGGCCTTGTCCACTTTCAATTTTGCAAGTTGTTCTAACACTTCATCTTCTGTGAATGATGTGGTATCTACTTCATTCCCATTTTTATATTTGGGAGTCAAAGGTGGTCCTTCTCCAGGACTTTCTTTAGTAAAAACAGAGCAGAAGTATTCATTTAGCAATTTCGCTTTTCAATGTCACTTTCCACAAGTGCGTTTGCAGCACTTCTGAGTCCTGCAAGTCCACCTCTGATCTTCTTCCTTTCCCGAATATACCTGAAGAAAGTTTTGTCGCCACACTTAACATCTTTAGCCATCTTTTCCTCTGCCTTTGATTTTTCTATCCTTATTTCTCTTTTTGACTCTTTGAGTTTGATCCTGTATTCATTTCTGTGTTCCTCTGTTTGTGAGCTTTTGAATTTTGCGAAAGCTGCATTTTTTGCCTTTATTTGAGCAGCCACTTCTTTGGAAAACCAAATAGGTTTCCTTCTCCTCTTGTTTTTGTTTACTTTTCTTACATATTTATCTGTTGCCCCTTTTGTTGCCACCTTTAGTTTAGCCCATTGCAATTCCACTTCCCTTATCTCCTTCCACCCTGTCAGCTCCTCCTTTAGGTACTCAGCCATTTTATTGAAGTCGGTGTTTTTGAAGTTTAGGACTTTGAGCTTGCTGTGATTAGCCTGTACCATGACTTTTATCTCAAACCACACCGTGTGATGATCGCTGCTGCTCACAGGGGCACTCACGCAGACATTTGACACGCTATCACCGTTGGTGAGCACTAAATCCAGCATTGAGCTTTCCCTGGTTGGTTCCATCACCATTTGTCTAAGTAACGCATCTTGGAGAGCATCCACAATTTTTTTGCTTCTTTCCAGATTTGCAGGAGGAGTAATCCAATCCACATCAGGTAGATTAAAGTCACCCAATATGATCGCTTCCCCCTTTGTTGCTATCTTGGCACTATCTATAATCAATTCGTTATCTATCTCTTCAATTTGTGTAGGAGGTCTGGATGACAGTGCCATCTCCTTTTTCCAACACAATCCAGAACACTTATTTTTTTCCCCATGCCCCCTGCATTTCAGTAGCTTTAATATTGTTTTTGACATACAAGGCTACTCCTTCTCCTCTTCCATTTTTTCTGTCTCTTCTGAATAGATTATAGCCAACTATGGCTATATCCCAATCATGTGATTCATTTAGCCATGTTTCTGTAATGGCTACAATGTCCAAATCCATTTCCACCATTAGGGCTTCCAGGTCCAGAACTTTGTTGGCTAAGCTTTGAGCATTTGTGCTCATTGCTTTCCAGCATTTAACTGGCTTGTGTGTATTTTGCATTGATTTTGTTCTGCCTACATCTTCCCACTTGTTTTTGATGTGTGTTTTAAAAGTGTGGCTGTTTCTGATTTTAATCTGCTTTTGCAGGGGGTGACATCCAGAGCTTGACCTTCCACATCCGTCACCCCCTTTTTCTAGTTTAAATGCATATCCACATATTGCTTGAATTTTTCACTTAGGATTCTTTTCCCTGCAACAGAGAGATGTAGTCCATCAGCACAGCATAGTCTCTTGTTGTTCCATCTGTTACCCCAGTCGCCAATAAATCTGAATCCTTCTTGTTTGCACCAGGTCTGGAGCCATGTATTAAAGCTGTTAATTCGATGCACCCTTTTTGCCCCCTTACCAAGAATAGGTAGAACCTCTGAGAATGCAACAGTGTTAACAATGGGCTTGAGTTTCTCTCTCAGAGATTGGAAGTCCTTTTGGACTGTAGAGGCACTGTTTCTAGCCAGGTCGTTTGTGCCCAAGTGGATAACAACATCAAGTTTGGAGTGTTCACTTTCTGCTCTAAGTACTTCAACAATGTGGTTTGTATTCCTGCTGGCTGTAGAGCCTGGGAGGCACTTGACTATCTTCTCTCCTTTGAACTGTGTTCCCAAGTTGGTGCCACTGGTGATGGAATCACCAAGTAGTAGTAGTTTGCTGTTTGGTGAGGTTTTCTTCATATTTGGTCCTTTAGCAGGAGATTGGGCATTGTCTGTCTCATTTAAGGGCCCTTCAGTTTCTTTGGATTGGGCATCCTCATTCGCCAAGGCAGAGAAGGCATTATGCAGGGATATCTCCTGATGCATAGGATGCCTCTGTGTCACAGGTCACAATCTACCAGAACCCACTGTGATCCATTTGTTCCTGGGGTGTTTGATTCTTTGTGGGAGCGGTGGTGGACTTTGTTCAGTTTGTATCCTAGAAGAGGTGCGCGTCATTGCATCCAGTTCCTCATCCTCAATAACCAAGGCAGAGAAGGCATTATGCGGGGATATCTCTTGATGCATAGAATGTCTGTGCGTTGCAGGTCGCAATCTACCAGAACCCACTGTGATCCACTTGTCCCTGGGGTGTTTGATTCTTTGTGGGAGCGGTGGTGGACATTGTTCAGTTTGTATCCTAGAAGAGGTGCGCTTCATTGCAGCCAGTTCCTCCCTCAGTAGAGTCACCTCTTTATGCATGGAAGCTAGGTCTTCCCGTAGTAGAGTCAGTTCTTTTTGCATGGCAGCTAACCTGAGGCACAGAGGACAAGCTCTTAGGTTCCAAATGATTCATCTTGGAATGAATGTACTGCAGTTATTGCACTGAATACACGACATGCTGAATAAGCAGTCCTAGAAGGAGAAAAGGAAGAAGAAGAAGTGGACTTTAACCCAAGTTAAAAGGATAGATGGCAACATATGTGATTACTATATAGGCAATGCAGCCCCTGGGGTGGGTGGGGTGAGGGGTGGGGTGGGTGGGATCCTAAGTGTCTCTGGCCGGTAGGCTGTTCCTGAACTGGGGGCACCCACAGATATCTGCTCCAAGGCTACCCAGAAAAGCAGTCAGTCAGTCAGATTATCCCCAAGCTTAATGTATAACCACAGTTAAACTTTATATTAGCAATTTTCCCAAAACAGACAGTTAAACTCTATATTGGTAGCTAGAAACCAGCAGAGATAAGAAAGAAAATTATAGTCTTAGCTTTTGGCTTTGTGAAAGCTCCACAGCTCATGCAGCCTGCCTCAGGCCGGTAGGTGTGACCTTACTTTTAATACTGAATTTTTTTTCTTTTTACCAAAGTGGCCCCCACTTGAAAAAATCTCAAAGATCACTGCTAATAGCATTGGCTTTGTAAATAAGATGCAAGATGGTACAGCTGAGCCACTATAAGATTTGCATTTCTAATCAGTCTTGGATTTAGGCCTAGGGAACATAGGGTTACCTAGGGTGCCAAATTTTGAGACTGCTTGGTATCCAGGCCAAAGAGCCTGAACCTACCGGTTTTAGGCCTCTGCATTCGTGCTTCAGAACGGTGTTACCATGGCATTATGGTTCTCTGGTGCTGCCCACTAACCCTTAACACTGGATATTCAATGCCGCAGCGGCGACATTGAATATCCAGTGTTGCTGCACATGCCCCAGAGCCACCGAGACTAACTGAGTAGCAACGATAATGCACCACTACCCGGTTAGCATCCATGGTTAAAACTAGGAGAGCCAAAAGCTGGCCTAGTTTTAGCCACAGATTGCTAACTGGGTAGTGGTGCAATATTGCCTCTACCCGGTTAGCGTCAGTCTCCTCCTCCGCTCTCCCCGGAATGCTTCCAACATGCCCCAATGCTAACTGCAGAGCATCAGGGCATGTAGCGGGCTTTGAAGGGGATATTCAATGGCACTAACCATGTAAGTGTCATTGAATATCCCGATTAAAGATATTTACACGGTTTACTGGGCTGTAAACCATGTAAATGCCTTTCGAATATCAGGCCCCACAATCTTAAATCTGGCCCTAGTTCTAATGTGAACTGAGCTATAAACTAGAGATTTTTAGGAAAGGTTATGAACAGATCAATTTTGTGGATATTCTCAATACAAATTCATTAGATATATTTGTGATGAATCTCCTCAAGAGGAAGGATGCAGAGAGAGTGAACATGATGAGGTTCAAAGACAAGACAAACCACTGGAAGAAGAATCCCCAGAACGAGGACATTAGGAGTATGATCTTGCTTCTGCAGCGATTACCTTCCCTTTCTGTTGGGCCTTCTGGTACTCCGAAATTTACAAAAAAGAGGGTTAAATGGCAGTTGAATTACTCTGATTAACATGATGCCCTGTAAACTATTCTAAGGCTAAATCATGTGACAGAGGGAGCGAGTTGAGCGACTATCACTTCAATATTTCTAGTTTTTAGAACAGCTGGAATTATGTTTGTGAAATGTAATTTTGAAGTTTTACGTGCATTAAATTTCTGTCTCAAAATCATTTTTCTTATTTTTTTCCTTATTTTTTCAGATTTTTACAATGTTTCCTTCCTTCATAGGCCCTTGTGGTATAGCATGGCATGCAGTTGCAGAGGGCTTTTAAAATATCAGTCACACATCATTTCAGGGCTAAACAAAAAACATTTTTATTTCCCTTCAGTGAGCCAGCAATCACTCCCAGCTTGTTACCCTCACAAGGCTGGTTCGCAGTGCCCTTCCTCCAACCCACAGTTTAAAGCACAGAATGAAGTTAAGCACAAAATCCAGTTAGTCACTTAAGCTCCAGTGTCCGTAAATATGATTCCCACCTCCTGAATCGCCTACCTTACATCTGGAATTCTCTCCCAACCCTGTTTGGAAGGAGCTTTCTGTCTCCACAGGCCTCCATAGTTGAGGTCATATCTGGCCGTTCCCAATTAAGTAACCCAGGTACTGGACATCCCAGCTTCCCAAGAAGCATTTCTTAGGGTTAGCCATCAACTTGACTTTCCTCAGGCTGGTCAACACCAATGGTACTTGGGTTAGATGGGTGACCCATTCTTTGCTGTACATGACAATGTCGTCAAGGTATGCAACTGCATAATCTTTGTGTGGCCTCAGCAGGTGATTGACTAGGCATTGAAATGTGGTGGGAGCCCCGTGTAATCGAAATGGCAGTATGGTAAACTGGAACAAACCTTGCGGTGTCGAAAAGGCAGTTTTATCCTTGGCAGCTGGAGTCAAGGGTACCCGCCAGTACCCATTGATCAAGTCTAGGATCGAGATAAAGCATGCTCCTCTGAGTTGCTCTATTTAGCTCACTCATCTACTCAGGGCATTGGATATGCTTCCAATTTAGAAACAGTATTGACCTCCCTAGGTTAAGCATCTCCTGAAGTACCTTGGTGATAGCCTGTTGCTGGACCTCCAGAATTCGGTAGGGTCATTCTCGGATAACCACCCCAGGGTCAGTAATGATATCGTGATAAGTGAGGTGGGTTCATCTCGGACAGGTGGAGAATACCACTAGGTTCCAGTGGATTAGGCCATCTAGGTCTCTTCTCTGGGCTGTGGAGAACGGGTCTCCAATCAAGACTTGAGCTGGCCCAAAATCCTCTTGTACCACCACAACCATCAATGAAGTCCACTTTTTCAGTAAATTAATAAGGAAAGTTTTGGCCGCCTTCCATTTGTCTGGCTGGGCAATTTTGTAGTTAAGCAGCCCCACTTTATTTTCCACCTCATAAAGCCCCTGCCATTGACAGAGTAACTTGCTCTTGGACAAGGGCAGCAAGGCTAAAACTCTATCACCAGGTTGGAAGGTACAGTGCACAGCTGCTCGGTTGTAACCTTTGGTCTGTTCGGCTTGGGCTTTATCCAGACTGACTATAGCCACCTCTCTGGCTTTCCTCAGCCAGTCTTGCATTTCTATGATGTATTTTACTAGATTACACCTGGACAGGGTTCCTCTTCGCAGTTCTCCCTCACCATGCCTAATATGCCTCTTGGCCGTCTTCCGAAGAACAATTCAAAAGGTGAAAACCCCATGGAACTCTAAGGCATCTTGTGGATGGCAGGAGAATGTCCCAATTCTTCCTGTCCTCCTGCAGAAACTTGTTTAAACATCTGCTTTAGAGTTTTATTGACTCACTCAATGAGGCCATCCATTTGTGGGTGATATACTGACATTCACGGCATCTTAACCTTCACCAAGGCACAACCTTACTTCATCACCATGGACACAAAGGGTGTTTCTTGGTCTGTGAGGATCTCGCTGGGTATTCCCACCCGAGAAAAGACTTCACAGAGGACATTTGCGATCATAGTAGTCTTCATATTTCTCAGAGCGATGGCTTCCAGATATCTGATAGCATAGTTCAGTTTGAGTAAAATATACTTGTTATCTTGGGTGGTTCACTCCAGGGACTCTACCAAATCCATGGCCACTCTTTCAAATAGGGTTTCAATGATGAGCATAGGCACTAGAGAGGCTGATTCTGGTGTGGTTGTGAAGTTGGCAGGTGGGGCATGACTGGCAATACGTCTGTACGTCTGTTGGAAAAATCAAGCTAAAATACGCTCTAATGTTTTCTCCACCCTCAAGTATCCTTCTAATAAATGACTATGTGCTAACGATAGCACCTGCTGATGATAGGGTCAGGGAACTATTAATTGTTCTATCTCCTCCCCCTCTAGGGAACCTTTGGCCATGCCCTATAACAAATCTCCCTTTAGCACAGAATAGGAAAAGGTTTTTCTAGAAGAGTCTCCACTGCCTACTGGCATCCTATCTACTTCCAAGACCTACTCTCGGGCATATTTAAGGAACTCATACTCTTGCTGGGCCCTCTTGAAGCACCCTGGGTCTCCCTCCGGCCTCTACTTTGGATGGGAAACTAGTGTGTTTAGATCACTACCGCTGGGATTTGAGCTATCCCCAGAGATCGTTTCACTAGGCTCTTCCTCCCTGGACTTTTCCTCTATAACCGTGCCTAGATTCTGAAGGTAGTGTAAATTCTCCTGGCAATGCCATCTCCAGGATTTAGCACACTTGGGATTCTTGATATAGAGATCAGGGTCTTCTAGGGGGAAAACCTCCAGGAAACTGGTTTGATTTAGTGGAGTTATCAGTTAGCTGGACCCAATCCTCCAGAAGCTTGGGTAGTCTCAGCTGGAAGCCAGGGCAGAACTATGACCTCGAATGTGCCATACCCTGCCAGAGTCTTGAGTGAAACCTGTGCTGTTGGCTATGGACTCTGATCTCTATGCACACAGGCCAGTGTTACAGTCTTTGCATTACTGATCTGAAACCACTTTATGGTTCCTCGGCGAATGAGGGTCCGCATGCTCCCTGAGTTTATAGAGGCCTAGAGGTGGGCTCCTCGAGCTCCACTGGAATCACAAAGTTCGGAGCACCTGAGTGGGGAATATCCACAAAAGCACAGGTTTGAGGGGTAGTTAGGCTGACATCCATTGGTTCCTTCGTACCTAGGGGACATTTCCGAGCAAACTGTCCCTGGGCTCCACACTAAAACACATGCTTATTACCCTCACAAGGCTGGTTCTCAGTGCCCTTTCCCTGTCCCACAATTTAAAGCACAGAATAAAGTTCAGCACAAAGTCCAGTCAGTCACTTGGACTCCATGTCTGTAAATATGATTCCCATCTCCTGAATCGCCTACCTTACAACCAGACTCTTCTCCCAGCTGTGCTTGGAAGGAGCTTTCTGTCTCCTCGAGCCTCTCCTCTCCCTTGTGCACACAGTTGGCATCTTAACCCTTCTGTTTGAGTTACGCCCTACCAATCCTGAGTTCTGAGCTTTAGACTTTTAATGTGGACTGTTGATAATCCCTTTGGAGAGGGACAGATAGCTTCCTATATACCCCATCACAGCTTGAAGCATTTCATAGGCCCTAGGCACTAATGGAAAATCTGGCACTGTTGGTATTGGCAACTACCAGGCTCTAGCTGTGCAAAGTCAGATGCTGGCTCGGGGTACTGGACACTGAAGGAATTCAGCAACCAGAACTGGAACAGAAGAGCATGGACAATCAACAAGAAGCCCCAACTCAGTAACAAAGTCATATCACAGCAGGGGAGCCAGATCAGAACTGAGAAAAACTCAGCAAAGAATCAGTCAGTAACTTAGCAGGGACAGAACAAAGAATCATATAATCCAAGGTAAACACTAGAGTGATGAAGACCAAACTTTGTCAAAGAAGGCAAGCAGATTTATAGCCTGTATACAGTAGGTCAGGACAGGAATTAACCTTAGGTAAAATGGCTCCTGAAAGGAAGTGAGTAGGTAGGAGTAACCACACCAGCCAGGTGAAACACACACTGACACCTGCTGGTAGAAGAACAGAGGTTCATGCCTCACAAGATCATTTTAGGTACCGAGTCACCTGCATGCTGATGGCAGAACCTCATAGTATTTGCATACACGGCAAAATTGCATAGATTGAGTTGCCTAAAAATCTGCCTGTCTGTGGCCCTTGAGGACCAGAATTGAGAATACCTACTATAGAGTCTATGTTGCATTTGGGCAAGTCATTGTATCCCCTTGTACCTCAGGAGCTTCCTTGTTCAAAAGCTGATATACATGACCCAGACTTTGTTCAAACATTCTAGCGGTGGCCACGTGTGCACCATTAAAATGCTATGATGGTAAAATATGTTCAGATCCTGTTTGGATGTTCCTACAGAAAAACAAAAATCTCCTCTCCTTCCTTGGTAGTATTTTTCCGGCACCTTCTTAAACCTCTGCCTGCTCCATTCTACTGTCCCATGCTTGTCTGCTAGTCTTCCTACTCCCTACCCCTTTCTCTGACTTTAATTGCATATTTCCATGTTAATGAGTTTATTGAGTGGGGATGGCTGATGAGATATTATATGGTTAATGCAAAGATGGCAATATCTGTTTCCCAAAAGCTTCTCCAGCTGGAGAAAGATTCTTAAAAGAAGTTTGCAGAAAAATTGTTCTCAGAATTTATTCTGACATGAAATTACATTCATTTTCACCATGTTAATAATAATATTTGTTCTTTATGGAAAATTAGATGAAAAAGGTCTCCAAATAGCCCCTCATTCCTTTTTATCCTTTAATTAAAGTCATCGTAAATTTATATGGTAATTGTTTTGTGACTTCCTGCTGGTGAAAGAGGCTGGAACTGCAGGAACAGCGACTCCTGCTGGGAGAAGCTGGAACTGCAGGAACTGTGATCACTCTAGCAGCCAGAATCCTACAATATTAACTGCAGTGATTCCTAAAGACACTGCAAGAGCTAAGAGCTCACTTTCAGACAGTACTGTATGCCAATGGCTACTATACTCCTGTTGAGATAGAATGGGATTGCATGAGCTTTCTCACAGTCAGCATGTCTACAGTATATCCTACAACATTTTCTGGATACGTAAATAGAACTTGCTTTCTTCACACATGTTCATTAAATGGTTTGTTCAGTGAAGCCCAAAGCCATTGGTGTGGCGTGAATCTCACTAAGTGTGACAGCATTCTTTGCCATGTCACAGCTCAGTTTCTTCCAAGTAACATCCTCCCTGGCGTGCAGGGACTGGCATTTTGCCTTACAGCCTGGCTTTAGCTTTCTTTCTGAATTGGAAGTTAAAAGGCTCAGATGATTTCTCAAGGCTTCATGGAAATTGCGTCATCTTATGTTCCATTAGAAAGTTAGTGGACCTGAGCTGTCTGCAAAGGGGCACTCTGAGGCAGGCTAAAATCAAGATGAATAGCCTTATTAATCGGAAAGCAATCTTAGGCACAATGAAATTTAGACTCAGACAACTTCTCTTGCCTCTTCCCTCCCCAGCGTTCACCTGCACCCCATGAAACAGCCAATGATAACATATTTCTCCACATCAAGAGTGTGCCTCACTTGTGATATGTCTACAGCTCTTACAGTCATACTAAACAGTTTATTTTGACACACATCCCTCTCCCTACATGCTGCTAAAAAGGGAGTGGGACAAGATTTGCTGCCCTGCTTAGGGAGGAGAGATGGGTACTAATCCCTGCTTCTCTACAGCAGCTCCTGCTCAACCCTTTCTGTTGTTATATCCCGTTCTCCACGACATATGTGTTATCACATGTGTACTATAGATGTGTGAAAAATTCAAATTCAAACCAGGCAGGCTGCAACCCAGGATAAACTGCCATAGAAGTACAGTGGTATTATTCCCAGTAGCTATTAGAAATATTTGAAGTGGATCTGCAAAAGCCATAGTCAAAGAAATCTGCTTCAGATTCCACAGATCTATTACTGTTCACTTTAACATGTGTAACATAGGCCATGTGGTCTTTTTCTGTCATTTTTCTATCTAGTCTGTCCTTCCATATCAACAACTTACAACAGTCCCCCTTTTTCCTTAAGAGATCCTGTGTTGGTCCCATGCTTTTTTGAATTCAGATACTGTCCTCATCTCTACCACCTCCACTGGCAGACTATTCCATTGATCCACCACTCTTTCCGTAAATAAATATTTCCGCATATCACTCCTGAATCTATCCCCCTTCACCCTCATCCCATGTCCCCTTGTAGCAGAACTTGCTTTCAATCGAAAAAGGCTCTCCCCATGTGCATTTATGCCATGGAGGTATTTGAACATCTTAATTATATCACCTCTATCCCGCCTTTCCTCTAAGGCGTACAATATTAAGTCTGTCCTCATATGCTTTATAATGAAGACCACTAACCATTTTAGTAGCCACCCTCTGTACTGACTCCAGCCTCTTTATATCCTTTTGAAGGTGCGGTCTCCAGAATTGCACACTATACTCAAATAAGGTCACACCAAAGACTTATAAAGAGGCATTATCACCTCCTTTTTTATGCTAGCCATTCCTCTCCGTATGCACCCAAGCATCCTTCTAGCTATGGATTGTATCACAAATGTAGCTTTTCCTTTAGCTTAAACTTTTTGAAGGAAGTTTTCAGAAGCCATTTACACCAGTTTTCCTGGATAAATTAGCTATCTGAAAATTGACCAGTTTTTACCTGGCTACACGTACACGGAGTAGCCTAGTGGTTAGAACACTGGCTTGGTAACCAAACAACCAGGGTTCAATTCCCACTAGCACTCCTTGTGGCCTTGGGCAAGTCACTTAACCCTCCATTGCCTCGGAAGAAAGGCCTGGCAATCTACTTCCAGTGACACTGCCAAGAAAACCCAGGAGCTTCTGGGTCGCCAGGAGTCAGGACTGACTTGAAGGCACACACGTACACTTGGGGATTAAGAACACATGCACATTAGCTGGGTAAGAAGTAGGCTAGCCCAGGGAGTTTTCGACTGTTAGAGAGAAGTAACACATGTGGGTTATATTCTCAAACCCACTGGCATTATTTTCATGGGCTAAAAGAACCCCAGAAAAAGCAGGAGCAAATCGCTGTGGCTGCTTTTTTCCAGGGGTAGTTTTCGTATGGAAGTCTGCTTGTACTTCCCCTTTGAGAATCAGTGCACAGCCCACCAATCAACCCGCCCACCAACTTTGCATTAGTGCGCCCAGTTTTGAAAATTACTCTCTTTATTCCTGTCAGTATGTCGTACAAGATTATGTGCAATCAAAGAGGCAAAATGTTGTCAGCCCCAGACAAAATATAAAACAAGCACCTATTTTGTATTTTGTCTGATGTTGGTAGTGTTTTGCCTCTTTGACTGTGCTTTGTACATGTTGAAGCAACAATGTTCTACACCAGCTGGGGGTTTTGTTTGTGTTTTTTTTAGAAGATTGTGTACATTGGACATGGGGAGGTAACAGTAGAGAGGTAATAATGATACCTGTAGAAGAGCAGGAGAATCATGAACCATAGGTGCAATCAGATGAGGAGCTGATGTAGTTGAGAAAGGTTTACAGTCAGAATGGTGTAATGCTGAATTTTTAATAGACTTTAGTGAAGAGAGATGCAAAAGCAAGTTGCAGTTGTCTAACAGAGGTGATGAGAGAATGAATAAGGGGTTTGTTAGTGCATTCAGAAAAAACATGATGCTTCAAGCTTGCCATCAACCTCCAGGCTTAGCACTTCAGATCTTGTTGCTGCGAAGGTGCTGGGAGCTTTTATTCTCCCTCATATGGATCCCAAAATTAAGCATATCTAACCCACAAAGCACTTCGTGTTCCTTAACTTAATGTATCCCCGCACTCCCGGAGAAGGGCGTGGCCAGACTCTTACAACAATATCTGGGGTTTTATAGTGTAGTCCAGTGGGCCAAGTGGGTACCTCAGAGTCTTACGTCCCCCTCCGGTAGAGGCTTACAGAAGTCACTAACCTCATCTCATCCAGCTCCACTGTTAGGCATAGAAAGGCTGAAAGAAAAAATAAACTAATTTGGATAAGCCCCTACCAAGGTGGTGATATAATTATTGTGATATGGTAAACTTTGCAAGAATGGGACACAACACCTTAGTGTCTATAAACAGAATTTTCAGAAAAATTTATTAAGCTCGTATAGCTTGTTGAATAAGCTTAAGGATGGATTCAGACATTTTAACAGTTAGTTAAACAAGTTAAATCAATAAGGTATCTATACATGGTTGCACCTTAAAACTCAGAAATAAATCAACATTCAGTGTTTCTCTTTTGTTCACAGTAATCTTCTAACACAAAATACTCAAGTGTTTCAGTTTTTCTCTTTAGGATACTCTTTACAGTTTATTTCTTACTATGAATATACTTCTTTGTACAGGAACTTCCACCTTTTAACAGGTAAGTTCTCTTATTATCTGGGAACAAGCAGGAAGTCAGTCATCACATATGGGTGACATTGGCACCAACAGAGCCCACGCGGAAGCATCTCCCCAGCTTTCAACAAAAGCCTTTGGGAGATGCACCATGCATGTGTGGTCCCCTTCCTGCCCAAGGGTGCCATCCTGCCTCAGTCTCCTTTTTTCCATGGAGCCCTCCGGACGTCTGTCCAGTTTCCCCCGGAAAAAGTATCTTTTTATCTTGTTTTATCTGGTACGCATAACAGTTCCTTTCCCGCCCCCAAACCAGCTCACCTTGGCGTAGCTTCTCGGGTTCATTCCCTTTTTTCTTTTGCTTTTTCTCGAGGTGTTCCTTGACTGGTGTCTTGTGCCCTCTTTGGCCACAGGCCTCATACCCATGCCCATGTGGCAGGGCCCCTTTTTTCTGATGGCCTCCAGAGGCTTCAAGAAATGTGATAGGTGCGGTAAGATGATGTCCCTCACTGATCAGCATGACTGCTGCATGCACTGCCTCAGTACGAACCACAA
The DNA here is from genome assembly GCA_033557465.1 of Ichthyophis bannanicus. Classification (NCBI taxonomy): domain Eukaryota; kingdom Metazoa; phylum Chordata; class Amphibia; order Gymnophiona; family Ichthyophiidae; genus Ichthyophis; species Ichthyophis bannanicus. The sequence continues at coordinate 48,487,147 of CM066046.1, forward strand.
TGACTTGGACTGCAAACTTTGCAAAGCCATGACTGCAAAGGCCGTCAAGAGCCGTCAGCTGCAGCAGGAAAAGATCTTTCACAAGTCTGATTCTGCCTCGGAGTCTCCGGCGACACCGCACTCCAGGGCCTTCTCTGGTGCCTCAGTGCCCTGCGATGCCCGGGCTGCCTCAGAGTCCCACGGCCGTGGTTCTTCTGAGAGGAAATCCCCAGAGGTGGATCACAAGAAGTCAAAACCCTCAAAGACTACCTTGGAGGATGAGTCTTAGAAGATAGGGAAATCCCATTGCAGACCCTGGCATGAGTCCAAGGGGCAGAGCTGGAGTGGTCCCCCCAGCTACTCTGGAAAGAGTCATTGGCATCCAGCAACCAGCCAAGAACACCCAAGGCCACCCTTGTCAAGGACTCCCACTCAACAGAGCCGACACTGGGCCCGAAGTCTTCAGTGCCCACGTCAAAGACTGCAGATCCAACTGACATGGAGACTAGGATGGTGGCCTTGGAGCGCAGTATCTCTGCCCTCATGGCCCAGCAGCAGGCATTCATGTCCAGTTTCTCCAGTTCATCCACCCCAACAACTGGACCCTCGACATTGAGGGCTTCCCCAGATGTTGAGCCAATCCTCAAGCACCACCGTCCTCAAGAAATCCATCAGCAGAGGATGAGACCCCTGCACAAAATATTGTCCAGTATGAGGCCCCTATGAAAGAAGCGCCCTCATGGTGCCTGTCCCTCCAATCCTCGAGTGCCTCCTTCTCCATATGTGGGAGACACTGGCATCGGTGCCCATTGTAAGCAGGTGACTTGACTCCATGTACCGAGTCGCCGAACTCCTGCATTCCAGAAAACCCAACTTCCCCACAATTCAATGGTCATTGAGTCTGACATGCACAGACTTAAAAGCCAAAAGACCCATTCTTTGGTGCCCCCTGGCAGGGAGGCCTGGATCCTCAGTGCCCTCGGCCGAAAGGCCTTCCAGGGCTTGATGTTTGCATGCCGAGTCCAATCCTATCAATTGTACATCGGCATGTACCTCAAAGAGTTGGTGAGGGAGCTCGCCGGTTTCTCAGCAGGCCTCGACGGGGAACCTCTCCAATGGTTCAAGTCTCTGACCTCTGCGGTCAAGGAATGCTTGAAGTTCTTATCCTGAGCAGCATACGATGGCTTTGAGTCCTCAGCCAGGGTAACTGCCACGGGCATCGGGGCCCAACACCAAGCATGGCTGCAATCGTCTGACCTCAAGCAATGGGTTCAGGGCAAAATCATCAATATCCCCTGTATTGGAGAGAATCTCTTTGGGAAACCCATGGTAGACAAAGTGGCAGAAATAGAGACTAAGCTCCTGACAAGGACCAGACTCTCTAAAAAGACCTTGGTGCATCCCCCTAAGAAGGCCCCAGGGAATGAAGCCCTTCTTCTCGAAGGAAGATGGAGGTTTTGTCAATGTCCCAAAGTCCCAAGCATTCTCGGCCCTGCAGCAAGGCCAACAGCATAAGGGCAAGGGCATGGCCCCCGCAAGCAAAAGACCCCCAAGTCCCAGGTGCCGGCCCAGGCTCAGCCTGGCAGAGTTTTTGACTCCTTGGGCACTGCTTCCTCTCCCCCAGGAGGTCCCCAACAGCCCACAGTGGGCGCCTGGCCCTGTTTCTCCACAGGTGATCTGCCATCACCACCGATTCCTGGGTCCTCCTCCACCTGCAATGGACGCCACCCTTATACTTTCCAGGAGAGCCAGTGAGGCCTCTCCTTCACCAGACTGTGCTGCTCACCAAGCTCGCAGGTCTCCTCAAGGACAAGGCAGTAGAGTCAGTGCCGAAACATCTCTGGGGCAAAGACTTCTGCTCCAGGTATTTCCTCGTTTCCAGGTGAGCAGGTGACCTCAGGCCCATCCTGGACCTGTGGGACCTGAAGAGGTTTCTGATGAGGGAGAGATTCAAGATGCTGTCCCTTGCAACACTGCTGCCATACCTCCAGCAGGGAGACTGGCTATGCTCCTTAGACCTGAAGGATGCTTATATACACATCCTGATTCATCCCAGCCACTGAAAATGCCTCTGCTTTGTGGTGGTAGGAGGTCACTTCCAATACAGGGTGCTACCCTTAAGAACATAAGAACATAAGAACATAAGATATGCCATACTGGGTCAGACCAAGGTCCATCAAGCTCAGTATTCTGTTTCCAACAGTGGCCAATCTAGGTCATATGTACCTAGCAGTTTCCCCAAGAGACACAAGTTCCACAATGCTTGTACTGGGTCAAGCATTGATATCTTCGGTCACTTCTTAATAATGGTTTATGGACCTTTCCTCCAGGAACTTGTCCAAACCTTTTTTAAACCCAGCTACACTAACAGCCTTTACTACATCCTCCGGTAACAAATTCCAGAGTTTGATTACACGTTGAGTGAAAAAATATTTTCTTTTATTAGTCTTAAATAGTTTACCCTGTAGCTTCATTGCATGTCCCCTAGTCTTTCTATATTCTGATAAGGTAAACAATCGATCTACATTTACCCATTCCACTCCGTTCATTAATTTATAGACTTCTATCATATCTCCCCTCAGCCGTCTCTTTTCCAGGTTAAAGAGCCCTAACCTTTTTAGCCTTTCTTCATAGGAGTATCCTTCCATCCCCTTTACCATTTTGGTGGCTCTTCTCTGTACCTTTTCTAAAATCGCTATATCCTTTTTAAGATACGGCAACCAGAATTGCACACAATATTCAAGGTGCGGTCTCACTATGGAACGATATAGAGGCATTATAATATCTTTTGTTTTATTTTCCATTCCTTTCCTTATCATACCTAGCATTCTATTTGCTCTCTTGGCCGCCGCTGCACACTGGGCCGAGGGTTTTAACATGGTATCCACAATGACGCCTAAATCTTTTTCCTGGGTGGTGGTTCCTAATGTGGAACCTTGCATCGTGTAACCATAGTTTGGGTTGTTCTTCCCTAGGTGCATAACCTTGCACTTGTCCACATTAAATTTCATCTGCCATTTTGATGCCCAGTCTTCCAATTTATCAAGATCCTCTTGCAATTTTTCACAATCCTCTTGGGTTTTAACAACTTTAAAATACTTTTGTGTCATCTGCAAATTTGATAACCTCACTCGTTATTCCACTTTCCAGGTCATTTATGAATATGTCAAAAAGCAGCGGACCCAGCACAGATCCCTGGGGTACACCACTATTCACCTTTCTCCATTGGGAAAATTGGCCATTTAGCCCTACCCTCTGCTTTCTATCTTAGAAACATGATGACAGAAAGAGACCACAAGGCCCATCTAGTCAGTCCTTCCATAACAACTACAACAGTCCACTTTTTACCTTTAGAGATCCTCTGTGTTGGTCCCATGCTTTTTTGAATTCAGTTACTGTCCTCATCTTTTAACCAGTTCCTGATCCACAATAGTACACTGCCTCCTATCCCATGACTCTTTAGTTTTGCCAAAAGTCTCTGATGAGGGACCTTGTCAAAGGCTTTCTGAAAGTCCAGATACACAATATCAACCGACTCACCTTTGTCCACCTGTTTATTCACTCCTTCAAAAAAACATAACAGATTAGTAAGACAAGATCTTCCTTGTCTAAAGCCATGTTGGCTGTCTCCCATTAGGTTGTGACTATCTACATGCTGAGTAATTTTATTCTTTATGATGGTTTCTACCATTTTTCCCGGTACTGACGTCAGGCTCACCGGTCTGTAGTTTCCCGGATCACCCCTGGAACCCTTTTTAAAAATTGGTGTTACATTGGCGATCCTCCAATCTTCAAGTATTAGAGATGATTTTAATGATAGTTCACAGATTACTGATAGCAGTTTTGCAATCTCATATTTCAGTTCTTTCAACACCCTTGGATGTATACCATCCGGCCCAGGTGATTTGCTACTCTTCAGTTTATCTAATAGTTGTAAGACATCTTCCCGATGTATCGATATTTCCTTCAATTCTTCCACACCTTTAAATACCACGTCAGTCATGGGTAACATCCCTACATCTTCCTCAGTAAAGACGGAAGCAAAGAATTCATTCAGTCTCTCCGCTATCGCCTTGTCGCCTCTTAGTGCTCCTTTAACCCCTTTATCATCTAATGGACCAACTGACTGTCTCACAGGTTTTTTGCTACGAATGTACTTGAAAAGGTCTTTATTTCGCGTTTTCTTCATGTATGTACAGCGCCTCGTACGTTTGAAGTGCTTTATAAATGTTAAATAGATAGATAGACCTCCAGGCATTCCGAAAGGAATTAAAAATGTACTTGTTCATCCAGCATTTTTACACTCAATATCATACACCTAACCAAACCCCTCAAACACAATCAGACCACCCTACCTAGGATTCTGCTCACACAATCACAGTCACAACATTGTATTCCTTCATAAAGCCATTTCACCGCACAGCAATGAAGTGCTGCAATAAAACCTGAATACCGATTAGATAAAAATAGAAACTATTTACAATCTTATAGCTTAATTGTTTATTGTATATAGTTCCTGTGTTACAACATGTTCAATGTAATGGTCTTTGATGTGCTGTTCTCTGTAAACCACCCCTGATCTCTGGAAGGGGCAGTATAGAAACGTTTCCAAATAAATAAATAAAATCAGACCCAGGATCAAACCCTGTGGCACATCACCGGTAATCCCCACCCCTCCTCAAACAGAATGCTGTTAAACACAATCGTTGATTGCTAACAGAATGATTTTTGGAGCCACGCCTAGGTAGCTCAGTTTGTTTATAGGATATGCATGCACAACTGTGTCAAAGACCTTCTGAAATCTAAGTACATCCTTCATAATCTGTTCCGCAGAGGAGCTTCAGCATGGAAGCGTGAATGGCTCTAGATAAGGGTAGCTCTGGAATTTTAATGCAAATTGACATTTTGTCAGCCTTTGTTTTGGTCAGCCAAAAGTTTATTTTAGATCTGCTAAAAGAATGGGGCATTGGAGGATAGCATAGACTGGCTTTCTGCATTCTTTACAAGTAAAATGGGCTCAGCTAGATCTAAACCTTGGTGGATGATGCATGAAGTCTCACAAGACCCTCCATCTCCTATGCTCTTCAATGTACTACACCTTCAGGGGCTATTAGGGTCATGATATCTCCCCTTGGGTCAAAAAGGACGACATTCAGGTTGTCAACCTTTTGGACCCAAGGGGAGATGTCGTCTGGCCATCTAATTGTTACTACAGTGACTGCAGCCCACCTTTGTCTACAAGGGGTTTTCATCTTTCCCTACCTGGACGACTGGCTCATAAGGGGCGGCACAGTTGAAGACATGCACAACCACACCCTGCAGCATCTGGGGTTCAACATCAACCACCCTCGACTAAGTGCCTGGAGTTCATAGGGGCTCAGCTAGACACCCTCCAGGCCAAGACCTTCCTCCCTCAAGAGAAGTCAGAATGCCTCAGGGCACTAGCCATAGTACAGCATTGCAATCACTACCTGCCCGTCTTCTCTGCTTGCTGGGCCACATGGCCTCCATGGTCCAGGCAACCCTATATGCCCACCTGCACATGAGGGCTTCCCAGTGGTACCTCCACTCTCAGTGGACACAAGCCACAGGCAAGCTTTGAGACAGGGTGAGAGTGATCCATCAGCTGACAGATTCCCTCAACTGGTGGAAGCTCCCCCACCACCTTCAAGCTGGGATGCCCTTCCAGGCACTCACCCCCAGAGGGTCCTTACCACGGATGCCTCCTTGCTGTGCTGGGAGGCTCATTGTGAGGATCTCCACACCCAAGGCAGCTGGTTCAAGACCGAATGCAAACTGCAAATCAACCTGCTGGTGCTCCAGGTGATATTCTTGGCTCTCCGAGCATTTCGCCACTGGTTACAGCACTAGTCAGTGCTGGTCCAGATCGACAACCAAATCACAATGTTCTATGTCAACAAGCAAGGAGGCATGGGGGTCATACTCCCTCTGCCAGGAGACAGTAGCCCTCTGCTCATATGTGACACAAAACGGGATGCTCCTAAGGGCACTCTACCTCCCGGGCCAGGACAATGCCCTGGCGGACAACCTGAGCAGAGTCCTCCAGCCACACGAGTGATGCTTGGAACCTAGAATGGCCTCCTGGCTGTTCTCACTCTGGGGCATCCCTCTAGTGGATCTGTTCAGCAGCCTGGACAACACACAGTTGCCCCGCGTCTGCTCCCACCAGCTGCACCCATCCCGGGTGGTAGCAGATGCATTCCTCATTCCATGGATGGGAGGCCTCCTTTACGCCTTCCTGCAGACACCACTGGTCACTAAGACCTTCTTCAAGTTCCAGCATGACAGGATATCACTGATATTTGTAGCCCCCCGGTGGCCCAGGCAACCTTGGTTCCTGCTGCTTTACCTGTAGACAGCATCTCCGATTCCCCTGGGCCATGTCCCAGAACTGGTCTCACAGGAGAAGGGCTCTCTCCTGCAACCAACCTGGGGACTCTGTCACTCACAGCTTGGCTGCTGAAAGGGTAGCTCTAGCTCCCTTCAAACTCCCACAGGAAGTGGAGGAGATCCTTCTGGCCCCCCACAAGGCTTCCATGAGGAAGGTGTATGCCTTCAAGTGGTGTCATTTCTCAATGTGGTGCACCAAGAGGCAGGCGAACCCATTCAGCTTGGTGCAGAAGGTGCTCCATTACCTATTCCATCTGTCATAGGTGGACTGACATCCAATTCAGTCAGAGTGCACCTGAGCACTATTGCAGAGCACCCCCGCTGCAATCCCTCTCAGTTCAGCCCCTTGTATCTCACTTCCTGAGGGGCCTCATGTTGTCCAAACCCCCTGTCTGCCCACCACCGACAGAGTGGGATCTCAATGCAGTGTTCTCACAGCTCACAAAGCCACCATTTGAATCCCTGGCTCCCTGCCAGTTGCGGTACCTCTCCTGGAAGGTTGTATTTCTTGAGGCACTCACATCAGCCCGCAGGATCAGCGAGTTCCAAAAAACAGGGTGGCCCAAGTTTCTGCCGAAGGTGATGTCCCACCTCAATCAGGAGGTGGTGCTCCCCACCTTCTTTCCGAGGCCCCACACCAGCAATGCAGAGACCGTCCTCCATACTTTGGATTGTAAAAGGCCCCTGTCCTCATATTAGCAACAGATTTAGGGCCACCACAAAGTGCCTCAGCTTTTCATATCCTATGACCACAGTCGACTGGGGCTCCCAGTGACTAAGAAAACTCTTTCCACTTGGGTGGCGGACTGCATTGCTCTTGCCTATGATCAGACTGGGATCTCACGGCGCACCACATCACGGCCATGGCTACTTCTGTGGTAAATCTGCATTCTGTACCCGTGATGGAAATCTGCCGAGCCTCCACCTGGTCTTCAGTCCATACCTTCACAGCTCACTACTGCCTGGAGAGGGAGTCCTGATGGGACAGTGCCTTCAGCCAGGCCGTACTCCATAATTTCTTTGGGGTGTAGGCAACTCCTGCCCTCCGACCTTTCTGTGTTCAGGCTACCGGAGTGCTGGTTCTTCATTGGACACTTGGATCTTGAGAGAGTCTCCTAGTTGGAACTCAACTGCTGAAGCTCATGGCTCACCTTCTTTGGTCACTGGTGGCATTTTATTCAGGATCTTGGTAGCCTGTAGCTGGGGATCCCCTATGTGAGGACTGATTTCCTGACTGTTCCCAGAGAAAGCATAGTTACTCACCTGTAACAGGTGTTCTCCGGGGACAGCAGGAACCAGTCCTCACAATCCTCCCTTCTTGCCTTGGAGTTGCTTCTTTACTATATTTTTTTTTTTTTTTAACTTTTATTTTCATTTTGCAACAAACAAAAGAAACAACACACCAAAAGAGACAAAACAAGTATACAATAAGGAAAAGTAAACCCATTACCCCCCACCCCGATGCTTCTTCTCTACCCGATTATATCAGCATGTGAGCGCTTCCAATTAACAGTGATTATACATCAAACGATCAAAAGAGTATCTACAATACAGCATGATCATGGGACAAAGATATATACAAAGTTAGACAGTCAGATGAGAGCATTTAGCAAAATGTACATAGTCATTGAGCATCTTCCATTGAGACCAATGAGAAGGAGTCTGAACGGAGGAAGCGAACAGACGAGGTATTTGTTCATATTTACTGTAAAGACAGACATGATTCCACCATTCATTGGGGCTCAGATGGGAGCTAATTTTCAGTATTACTTAATTAGGGAAATAGCAATGCCAAGCATAAAGTTCGGAAGGAGATAAGCCATTTTTGGGAGAGAGGGGATCCCCGCAACTAGGCGAAGTCCCACTATCCTCCAAGAAAGGGGCTCCTGAGAGTGCGAGATAGACTAAATACGACCCCAGACCCGACGCCAGTAATACTGTAGTGCGGGATATTCATGCATAACATGAAGCAATGAACCAGTGGCCGCAGGACGTGTCCAGCAACCAGTGCCCTGAGTAGTGTTCCATTTGTCTAATCTGTGAGGAGTGTAAAAAACACCGGTGGGCTAGAAAGAAGAGGGTCTGAGTGAATGAGGCGGATCGGGAACCCGTGTCCCTCTACTCCAGATAAGGCTCCATTGCTCCGAGGTCAAAGTCACATGCAATTCTCTCTCCCATACTTTCTGCGCTATAGGGGTATCTCTAGTTATAGCATTACATAAGGTTTAGTAAAATGGGATGCTACACCCGGTGAACTACCGAGAGATCGGAAAGTCTCCAATCAACCTTATGTAGGGAATGCCGATGGCGGGAGTACTCTAGTGCTCCGAAGGCGATGCTGAAGTTGCACTGACCAGAGTCGGGAGTCTAAAGATTGCATAAGAGTATTAAAGGCACCTAAAGTGTCTAAAAGCATTGGTGGATAGTGGGAGTCTGATGGGAGAGTCATACCAGGGAGAAAGGTAAGAGGAATCGGTTTGCAAAGGCCCGCTTCTATATCTAGCCACACAGGTCTACTCGGTACTGGATCTTCGAACCAACGAGCACCGTGTTTGAGAAGAAAAGATTGAGGGAACACTTGAGTAAAATCGCCACCAAGTATTAATGGAGCATTGGCAGAGGCCAAGGCCAACTGCGCAATACTTGCATAGTAAGCAGGGTTGTCCACATTCGGGGCATCATGCAAATACACGTGAATTCACTATCTCCAACCTCTAGGTGTACACGGGCCCATCTACCCTCCTTGTCAGCGCTAATATCAGGTACAGTAGCGTGCAAAGACTTCTTAACCAGAATGGTTATCCCGTACCATTTGGAAACGGTGGGAGAATAGGCAGCTACCATATGAGGCTTAGCATTGAGTTTCAGTGTTTCAGCAGAGTTTAAATGCGTTTCCTGAAGAAACACTAAATCAACATGCTCATGGCTAAGATAGCTAAGGATTTTCTTTCCCTTGAGTGGACCATTAATGCCGTTGACGGTGAATGATAAGATTTTACATAAGGCCATTCAGAAAAGTTAAAAATTCTGAGCATGATAGCACACATAATTTCACTATGTCCCTCAAGCTGATTGTATCTGGCTGTACACATGACACAGGAAAAATAAGCTAATACAATACAATGAAGCGCCCCACATTAACAAAGAAAACCGCAGTACGGTAGAGGAGAAGCAAAACCCCAAAATTACTGGCGACCATGTGTCTGCGGGGAGAAACCCCAGAGAAGGCCGAAATTGAAAAAACACATAACCTGTAGGACTGTGCGTGCTCCGAATCCGACCGAGGCACACATCATGAAGGGATAGGAGACCAAAAAACAAAAGTCATATAGAGAAAGAAAGAAAGTCCAGGCTATTTCTGTGCTTGGCTATGACCGCCACATCGGGCCCTTCAAAATGGCGGATAGAGCCGGCAGATAAGAGTCCAAGATTTGGGATTAGCGCATCTGCTCTGCTTCTTTGGAGTCTAAAAATGTTGATAGTAGATCAGGATCTTCGAACGTCCTGGTTTGGTTGTGGAGAGTCACTCGGAGCTTTGCTGGATACAACAGGCCAAAGCGAGCCTGTAGCTGTTGAAGTCGAGGGCGAAAAGCAAGGAGTTTCTTCCGACGGTCAACGGTAGGCTTTGCCAAATCAGGAAAGAAGGAGACCTTACGACCTTCAAATTCCAAATGATGATTCGCTCGGGCAACATGTAAAATTTGTTCCACTTGTTGATAGCGTAGCAAGCTAAAGATAATAGGCCGGGGGGTCGTGCGGTTGGGCGCCATGTGGGCAGGAACACGGTGTGCTCGATCGATTTCCAGTTCTCTGTGAAAAGTGATCTTCAGCAAGGAGGGAAGAGTTTTGAGCAAGAATTCTCTTATATCTCCTGCTTCCACCCCCTCCGGCATTCCAAGGAGCCTCACATTGTTGCGACGGGCTCGATTATTACTATCTTCTAACTCCTTTTGAAGATTCTGTATCTGGCGCTCAGCCTTGTCCAGTTTGCCCAAGCGCACCTCGTGCGAGTCGAGGACCCCCGCCATATTGTCCTGCCGTAATGAAAGACTTTCAAGTCGGTCCTGGAGCACTCCAAAGTCTTCTCGCATGGCTCGAAGCGCTTCTCCATTGGACTGCACCAATTCCTTCACGCCGCGGATTTCCTCCAAAATCTCCAGGTGCATTTCGGGGTTTTCACGAAATGGGACCATCTTCTGTGGGGAGGACACCTCTGTTTTGGAGCGTTTTCCGTGAGAAGAAGAAGGAGACCCGAAGTCCAAGCGCGCTGGTTTATGGGCCGCCATCCCCCCCGAGGTGCCCCGGTCAGCTCGGAGCGAAATAGTAAATTTGTATAGGTATTAAGTCAGGATTCTAAGTAGGCCTCTCGGGAGCTTCAACGCAAAGCGTCCTACCCGCTGGACATCAGGCTCCGCCCCCCCTTCTTTACTATATTTTAATTTTTGCCATCTTAGCTATGTCATTAGACTGAGGCAAGATGGCACCCTTGGGCGGGAAGTGATGCATGCGTGGTGTATCTTCCAAAGGCTTTCTTTGAAAAACTGGGAAGATGCTTCCATGCGGGCAACATCAGCATCGACATCACCCATATGTGAGGAATGATTCCTGCTGTCCCCAGAGAACACCTGTTACAGGTGAGTAACTACGCTTTATCCAAAGTACTCTGTATATATTTCAATTGGTAATGTAAAGTATAAGCTCAGAAATGTAGATATTTTAGTCTCTCAGGGTGTTTGTGTACTGGTACCTTTCTTCCCAGAAACTTTCTTGCAAAGGGGCCCCGTCTCTTCTCCAGAAGACCATGATGTCCTCTTCCAGGAGATCCGATGTCACAGAAACTCAGGATTCCTCTGGTCCAGTGATGATCCAGACTCTACCTACTCCCTAGCTTTAATAAATAAAACTAATCTAAATTGAGACAGCATGCACAGTCATTTGGGGGTTAGTATGTTGACTAGGATCTGATATGGAATATTGTCCCTATTCCTTTCCCAAAATAAAAGATAATGTCCCTATCTAAGTCCATACAAACACTGTCCCGTCACACCTTTCACAGTCAAAAAAATGTTTTCCTTTAAGAGCTCAGGAATTTCCAGTTTAAATCTTAATATGGTAGTGCCCTGCCAGAAGTCTAAAATGAATGCCTGTCTCTCTCCCTCTGCACTGCTTCCAATAGGATGCAGCAGTGTCACTGCTCTTAGGATCCTAAACTGCCCAGACTCAGCAGAGCTAGCTGGATTCCTTCACAGGATTATATATATTTTCCAAAGAGCTTCTCTATAGTTTCAGCTTCCAGTAAATTTAGATTCCTTAGAGGAACTCAATTTCTCAAACTTTTTCAAAGAAAGGCAGTTTCCCCTTTCCCCTTTGCTCAGAGGACTCCTAACTGCAATGCCCAGCAGAACTACCAGCTCCTCTGCACAGGAATTAAAATATTTCTTTCCTCTAAGAAGCTTTGCTACAATCTTAGCTTTCAGAACATTTAGTTCCTTGAAGGAGCTTAATCTAGTACTTCTTAGAAACTTTCCAAATTATAAAGCAGGAAAAGTTTCCCTGTTTCTTCTCAAATTCTGCTCCAAGAAATCCTTTTTTCAGGGTTTTGATTGTATTTCTCAACAGATTAAAGCTGAGCCAATTCCTTATGCTCAGAAGCTTTTCACTACTTCAAAAAAAAATCTTAAAGAAGCTCCCTTCTGTTCCTTCTTTCTTAGTTCTGTCCAAAACCAGAACTTTTAAAAATGAAAACTCGGTTCTGCTCTGAGTTGTTTGTGCAAATCATTTTCCTTCAATACAGCTTGTACCCAGCAAATCTGTGCTTCAAATACAGGGCACAATTAATAAAACTCAGAGTCTGTTAACTCTCTGTCTTCCAATTCTCTTCTCTAAGCAGGCATCAAACAATAAGCAGATTAATGTTAACAAAGTTAAACCTTTTTAACCCAATTTCCAGTTACCTTAAACTTTCAAAACACACACAAACCTCCTTCCCTCTTCTTTTCTAGCCTCCAACTGCTTCTTTCAGTTTCCTCCCAAGATCAACTGTTTAGTGGTCTTCCACTGCTAGAACTGCAAATAGTACCCCAGCACTGCTCCAGAAAAGGGTAAAAAAACCCACATATCTCCAGTTTCAAGTATTTTTCCACATGCAATTAGAATATATCTTAGGTTTCTGTAAGCCTCTGAAGCAGCAAATTTAAATATTGCTTCCCTGCATCAGCCTCTGCAGTTTCCCTCCTGAAAGACTTCTCATTCAAGAGATCCCTGCACTCCCCCCAGCCCCTGCACTTCCCCCAGCACACTCAATGCTTTCCTATGAGGCCAGGACTTGTTTTCAAATTAAACTTCATTTGTAGCATTAAAATAGGCTTTTTAAAGCCTGCAAATCCAGGATTTCACTTCTTTTAATTTATCTGAGGCTCCAGTGCTCTCTCTGAGTCCTGGGAGTGAAGCCCTGCACCCCCCCCCCCCCCCCCTTGGGGCACCAACCAGGTAATCTCTTTATTTTAACCTACTGGTTGCATTAATATACTGTTTGATGTGCAACATTCCTTTTTCCACTGCATTTGTAATAAACCAGCAAAAATCCACACACATACATCTTTCTCTTCCTTCTACCCACCACCATACCTACTCCTACAACAAAGCAGTTAAGACCCACAATTTTGGGACCGGTGTGAGTAACTCTTCAAGCATTCTGGCAGCATCCCGAACTATTCAAACTAATTGCATAGCTAACGTAAGGTAGAATGGTCACTTCCGGACACTTTGTACCAAGATCTTGCCTGGATCGTTTGCTCTCCAAATCAAGACATTCCTCAAAGTAAACAAATTCATGAGAGAAAAAATATAAACCTGGCAAATATGAAAGTGTGGAGGGTGATTTAATGACACATTTTTCCACTTGTGTGGTAGATGTGCGAGTAAGTTATGCCTATTTTATAAGGGCAACTTATGCATCTAAGTGCTGTTATGAAATTACCCCGCAAAGGGTTTCCACACAAAAATACATCTGACCTTTTCCATGTTATTTTACACACACATTTCATAAAATAGATGAAATCCCCACCTAAACTCTGCACCTGGGAGTACATAGAAGACCTTGATTTTACTCGTGCCTTCTTCAGTAGTAGCTCAAGGTGAGCTACATTCAGGTAAGGTAGGTATTTCCCTGCCATACTTCTTCTGGCTGAAAGTATGCACAGTTAGCTGTTAGCACATACCTTTATGCATTTATATGTTAGGTAACTATATAATAAATCAAGAAGTAAGAAACAACCATAATGCAAAAATATAACTCAGTAAAACCAAAACAAACAACAGAATAAATAACAAGTGTTCAACAATCCAACAAAATTATGGGACCAATATTCGGAAGCACTTATCCATATAATCATCAAGGTACTCTGAATAAGGGACTGTATGGATAGTGCCACTGGAGACCATCTCAGCACTAATTGATTAGTTCTTGAGTGGAGCAAGGGCAGTGCCAGAAACTATACAGATACTAGTGATATTCAGCTGCTATCCAGATCATATCTGCCCTTGATGCATTTCTTTGAGTCAATGCTGACTTCTGGCGACCCAGCAGCTCCTGGGTTTTGGCATTGTGACTGGAAGTAGATTTTCAGGCCTTTCTTCTTATCTGTATAACATAACCGAGGAATCCGGATGCCCAACCCCGGCCCGAGTCCATCCCCCCCCCCCCCCCACCACACCAACCCTCCAAGACCTTCCCACACTGACAAAGCACGCCGACATCAGGTATTGGTGCAAAATCACTTGGTCGCAGCTTTATTTAACGGTAATAGAACTCCGGCCCAACATGGGCCAACTCAGCAATTACAACAATAACAGAATACACCCCCCCCCCCACCCGTCATCCGGATGATGCCCCCCACCAGCCATTTGTAGCAAAGTGGAGCACCATCCACCCCCCCCCCATTACCCCCTACCGCCCGCCTCGCCATGTTATAGCAAAGGCCGCCTGAAGGGTTGCCAATTTTCCGGGCAGAGACCCCAGCCGGGACGTCTCGCCCAACCTAAAGAGCCGTGCCGCTCCCGTGGAAAGCGGCATCAAGCTGAAATTCCCCGCCGGGTCAATGAGCACCAGCTCGCCACCCCGCCCACCCGGCCCTGACGATGCCGCCCCCCCCCCCACCAGCTGCGACGCACCCCCCCCAGTCAAGAACAAAGGGAGAGAGGGAGGGAAACCTTCTTGCAGCGCGAGCGAGCAGGAAGAGGGAGACCACCGGCCGGCGATCCCTCCTTGCTCGCGCTGCCCCGCCCCCATGACCGCCTATGCGGTCCAATCGCCGGGCTCCACCAGAACAGCGTGGAGCCCAGGCACGAATGCCCCGCCTGCCGCCCAGACGCAACCCCCCCCTCTTTCACCCCCCCCCCCCCGACAGCAAGAAGCCTGCTGTGTGGTCGGGCCCCGGGAACCCGGTTACTAGGCCGGCCGTGGGACCGGGGCCCGACAGCTCAGCCGGGACTAACCGAGGTATCCGGATGCCCAACCCCGGCCCGAGTCCACCCCCCCCACCACACCAACCCTCCAAGACCTTCCCACACTGACAAAGCACGCCGACATCAGGTATTGGTGCAAAATCACTTGGTCGCAGCTTTATTTAACGGTAATAGAACTCCGGCCCAACATGGGCCAACTCAGCAATTACAACAATAACAGAATACCCCCCCCCCCCCCACCCGTCATCCGGATGATGCCCCCCATCAGTCATTTGTAGCAAAGTGGAGCACCATCCACCCCCCCCCAGTACCCCCTACCGCCCGCCTCGCCATGTTATAGCAAAGGCCGGCTGAAGGGTTGCCAATTTTCCGGGCAGAGACCCCAGCCGGGACGTCTTGCCCAACCTAAAGAGCCGTGCCGCTCCCGTGGAAAGCGTCATCAAGCTGAAATGCCCCGCCGGGTCAATGAGCACCAGCTCGCCACCCCGCCCACCCGGCCCTGATGATGCCGCCCCCCCCCCCCCCACCAGCTGCGACGCACCCCCCCCAGTCAAGATCAAAGGGAGGGAGGGAGGGAAACCTTCTTGCAGCACGAGCGAGCAGGAAGAGGGAGACCGCCGGCCGGCGATCCCTCCTTGCTCGCGCTGCCCCGCCCCCATGACCGCCTACGCGGTCCAATCGCCGGGCTCCACCAGAACAGCGTGGAGCCCAGGCGCGAATGCCCCGCCTGCCGCCCAGACGCAACCCCCCCTCCTTCACCCCCCCCCCCCCCGACAGCAAGAAGCCTGCCGCATGGTCGGGCCCCGGAAACCCAGTTACTAGGCCGGCCGCGGGACCGGGGCCCGGCAGCTCAGCCGGGACTAACCGAGGTATCCGGATGCCCAAGCCCGGCCCGAGTCCACCCCCCCCCCCACCACACCAACCCTCCAAGACCTTCCCACACTGACAAAGCATGCCGACATCAGGTATTGGTGCAAAATCACTTGGTCGCAGCTTTATTTAACGGTAATAGAACTCCGGCCCAACATGGGCCAACTCAACAATTACAACAATAACAGAATACACCCCCCCCCCCACCCGTCATCCGGATGATGCCCCCCACCAGCCATTTGTAGCAAAGTGGAGCACCATCCACCCCCCCATTACCCCCTACCGCCCGCCTCGCCATGTTATAGCAAAGGCCGGCTGAAGGGTTGCCAATTTTCCGGGCAGAGACCCCAGCCGGGACGTCTCGCCCAACCAAAAGAGCCGTGCCGCTCCCATGGAAAGCGGCATCAAGCTGAAATGCCCCGCCGGGTCAACGAGCACCAGCTCGCCACCCCGCCACCGGCGCAAGGTAGACCACTATCCTTGCGCCGCCCCCACCACCGAAAGCTGCGACCAGCACCAAGACTCCAATGCCTCCTGCCAGTCATTTAAGAGTAAGTCCTGCCCCACCGGGGCAAGGTGAACCCCGTCGAGCCGGTACAGACCGGCGCAAGCAACATCAGCCCAAGGGTGCAGTACCTGAAGCCCACCCATCTGCTGGACCCAGCGCCCGATCTGCCGGTTGATCTTGCACAAACCCCTCGACCAACGCCGCTGGGACCAGCAAGCAGGACGGGGAATAATGTCCGACCAGATAATGGCCACCCCCGGGAGGACCTCCCGCAACAGTACAATGTCACTCTGAACAGTCCGGATGAGTTGCCGGCAAGACCAACTTGCCACGTCATTGCCGCCGAGGTGGAGCAGCAGCCCAACTGGTTGCCGCCGCAGTCCGATCTCTGCTCGAACACGGGCCACGAGCTGTCCCCAATGCATGCCGTGGTGACCCATCCAGCACAGCCGCACTCCAGACACGGCCAGACCGAGGTGAGCACCCAACGGCCAAACCGCCGCATGACGCTCTGCCCAGTAGACAAAGGAGTGCCCGATGATCCACCAGTCCCCGGAGGACACACCATCTGAAAGCATAAAAGAGCGGACTGCCACCAGCAAGCAACTCTGCAATAGGAAGAGAAGACATTAGTACCCCCGGGCCCCCCCCCCGACCACCGCCGTAGGCAGACTGCCGCCCAGGCACCGCGCGGCCCTATTCCACACCGCCGGAGGCAGATGGGCGAACATAACCAGCATAGGCTCCCGAACGCCACCGGCCAATGTGCTGAATAACCCGCGTGTCAAGGCCCGCGGCTGCCGCACTAGTAGCCGCCCCAATCCGGTATGAGTGCGAAGCGTAACTCCGCTCAGCACAACCCAAAGCACGCAACACCAGAAGCAGCACAGCCGTAAACTGGAAATGAGTCACCGGCTTGCCATCTGCATGAATGAAAAAATAACCACGTGCCACCGACCGCTGCTGCACGTAGGTGCACAGAGCACGAACTGGGCAAGACAACAAGGGGGAGATGGAGCTTAACAGGACCCAGCCCCCTTTCCCGGACTGATCAGTCTTCGACCGCGGTAAGAAGATCCGGACCCGCGCCGGATCCACCCGGATGTGCTCGACATCAAGCCCACCAAAAGCCCCCCGTCTCGCGGACCTAGGGACGAGCTCGGACACCCGGAATGTGCCGAAAAAAGCCGTAGTAAACAGTGCATGAAACAGGACCGCCTCGAACCCAGAGGCCGCTACGCGCGGCAATGCCTTGCAAATTTGCAACAAAAGCTCGTGAGATACCGGGAGCCGCCAGTCCCACGACCCCGGTTGCACCCACGCCCAGCCGGCGAGCAACCACCTGACTAAAAAGGATACGCGCGGGTTGCCCCAACCCGCAGCCTTACAAAAGAAAGAGAATCCCGCCAATGCTCCAGTGACCGCTGAACGAGCCCAGCCCTCCTTCTTAGCCCACAGCACGAACCGGCCAACCAGTCCGTCGGGCACCGCCCCCCCAGACCAGACCAGCGCGCTGACAAACGCACTCACCTGAGAGTAGCCCCGCCGATACGTCGCCCAAGTACTGCGTGCGACTGATGCTGCCAGCAAAGCCATTAGGTCGGGGTCCCAACCTTCCAGAGATGCTCCGGAACCCGTGAGGCCAGCTTGTCCGCCCCTGGAGCCAATCGCCGGAACAGCGCCCACTGAAAACGGGACAAAGCGTCAGCAATGGAATTCTGGGAGCCCGGCACATGCCATGCCTGGGCGGTGACATTCAGACGCAAGCAGGCCAACACAAACACCCTCATCAGTGAAGCCACCAGCGGACAACAGGGCGCGTGGCGGTTAATGACCTCGACCACCGCAGCTTTATCACACCAGAAAACGACCCGCCGATCGCACAGCCGGTCCGGCCACACCCAAAGAGCCACCACTATCGGGAAAAGCTCCAAGAAGGTGATATTCCGAGTCAAGCCGGATCGTACCCAGTCCGCTGGCCAAGGCTCCGCGCACCAGGCACCGTGACAAAAGGCACCGAAACCGGAACTGCCAGCCGCATCCGTAAACAACTGCAGGTCGAGATTCGAGAGCTCCGGCAACTGGAGCACGGAGCAACCGTCGAAACTGGCCAGGAACGCATCCCAGACCCGCAAGTCCTCCCGCATCCCCGCGGACACCCGGATCCGATGGTGAGGGAGACGCAGACCCGCCATGGCCAAGGATAAACGCCGCGTAAAGGGGCGCCCCATGGGAAGGACACGGCAAGCGAAGTTGAGATGCCCTACCAACGACTGAAGTACCCGGAGGGAAATCTTAGAGGCGGAGCCGACGGAAGCCACCAGCTCGCGGAGCCGCTGGATCTTCGGTGCCAGCAAGCGCACGACCATAGCAACCGTATCAATCTCGATGCCGAGGAAGGTAAGGCAAGTGACCGGTCCCACCGTTTTATTGGCCGCAATGGGAATGCCAAAGGCAGCGCCCACGTCCAGAAAAATGCGCAAGAGAGTGGGACAGGTGGAGGTGCGCTCCGGCCCGACAAACAGAAAATCGTCGAGGTAGTGCACAATGCATGAAACCCCCGACTGCTGTTCAACAACCCAATGCAAGAAGGTACTGAAAGCCTCGAAATAGGCGCAAGAGATGGCACAGCCCATAGGCATGCACATATCAAAGTAGTACCGCGCCTCGAAGCGAAAACCGAGCAAAGGGAAAGCCGAAGGATGCACTGGCAACAGACGAAACGCCGATTCGATGTCAACTTTTGTGAGTCGGGCACCGGACCCGCATTGGCGCACAAGGGAAACGGCCGCGTCGAAAGAAGCATAATGCACCGTACAGAGCTCGCGAGGTATGCGGTCATTGACCGAATAGCCTGGAGGGCAAGAGAGGTTGTGTATCAACCTGAACTTGCCCGGCTCCTTCTTGGGGACCACCCCCAACAGCGAGATCGTGAACGGGGAAAAGGGGGGTGCCGAGAAGGGGCCCGCCACTCTACCCAGTGCACACTCCTCAGAAATCTTTCGTCGCACGAAATCCCCATGTTCCCGCATGGAAGCCGCATTGCGGAGCCCACCCCGCGTGGACGCACCCTGGACAGGGATGCGAAAACCTCGTGAAAACCCCCGTAAAATCAAACCGGCCGCCCTCCCACGACGGGACCACCCGTACTCCAGCAACCACGGGCGCATCACCTCAACCCTCACGGGGGTATGGGCCAAGGCCCCGCCCACTGCCTCACTTACCCCCCACAGGGGCCCCCACGACCCCCTTTCTGCTGCACTTCGTGGCCACGTGCGCGCCCCCACACAAGGAGCACGTATGTTTGAATTTGCAGTCGGGAAAGGGGCAGGACGCCTTGTTGAAGCGCCAGCAGATGTCCCCCCTGACGGCACCCCGTCTGGGCTGAGGCACAGCAGGGACAGAGGCTCGAAAGGAACGCCCCCCCGACGGCAGTGGGGACGACCCCGCCTTTGCAACGGCAGCGCCAGATCCCCCAACCCGACCCCTCACGGACATCTGGGTCAACCACAGATTGATGTCCTTCGTCCCCCACAACAACTGACTGTTCTCTTCCATCTGGTCCCGAAACTCCTCGTCATAATTCAACCAGGCCCACCCCTCGTGGGCCTGGGATGCCGCCAAAATGTTATCGGCGTAAGCCAACAAAGCCCCGTACTGGTCCGAGAAGTAATGCCCTCACACGCTCGCTAAGCGCAAGAAGGTGCGGGTCCAGTTGAGGGTATTGCGAGAGACCTTACGCACCCTGCCTGCTTTTTTGTCTTCCTTGCGCTTCTTCTTGCTCTCGCCGGAACGCTTCCGACTGTCGAGCAAACTGTTGGACGACAGATGTCCCTACACACACCCTGGCACCCGCCAACGCCGGCGCGGAACCGTGCGAGGAGGCCGAGGACGACGTCGAGGAAGAAGAAGACGAAGACGCTCGCCGACAGCGACGACCCCGCCTACGCTTAGCCTTTTCTTTTACCGCCCCAACAGAACCCGGAACAGAATCGAGGGCCCCTCCCGCCGCCCCACCAGAAAGCCCCGAATACTCACCAATCCCACCAGAGGAGTCAACTGGAGCACTCCCAGGTGACATTCCAGGCGCCGCAGGGACCAGCTCATTTGCGGAACCCAAAGGACCTGCGCCAGCCGACCTGGCGGAAGCACCCATGGACGTCGAAGGCATCGAATTCCGTGGGACCTGCGAAGAGAAAGAAGGAAAACCAGCAGCCAGAGCCCCAGGAGTACTAGGCGCTGCATGCGGCCCAGCCCCCCAACCATGTGCCGAAGACCCCAGGCCACCGGCATCCCACGCAGCGGCACCCCCAGCCACCCCACGCCCGTCGCCGAACCAGCCACCCCCCAATGCCCCAAACCCCCCCACGGGACCGCCCCATACGCCCACGGGCCCGAGGGACCAAAGAAGCTCGGAGGAGGAGGGGAAACCAGAGGAACGGGGGATCGGCACCCTTCCGTCAGGGGAGGTGACAAGACCGAGGGCCTGCCAGCCCCATCCTCCGGCAGTGGGCCAGCGACCGGAACCCTCGGGGACCCAGCCCCACCAACAACCGGGCAGCCAGGATCCTCCCCACCTCCAAGCAGCACTGACGCGCTAACACCACCCAACACCCCCGGTGGAGGGACCGGCGCTCCGTGCAGCACGCACTCGGCCTCATTCACGGGCACAGGAAGCACATTGGCAGTCCCCCGGCCCCGGGCTCCTCTAGACCTGCTGCGCCCGCGCCCCTGCCTGACCCCACTAAGGACACTGGGGGCCGGGGAAGCAGTGCGCGCTGCCCTACCGCGGCCCCGGGGCATAGCCCCACGCCGCGCAGCTCCCCATCTGCGAGGAGCGCCCCGCGGCCCTCTGGCCGCACCCCGTCCCATGATATGCCGGGCCATAAGGGGGGGGAGAGCAGTGGCCAATTCAACAGTACTGCAAAAGCAAAAAATTCTGCTCTTTCCCCCTTTTATCAGTCTGTGTGGTTGAAGTTTATTATTATTTTTTATTTTTAATTTGAAAAAGAACACACAACCCTCCAGTCCCCAGGTGGGCCCCCACCAAACACCAGCACCCAGCCTGGCCCCCATGAAGGGAGGGCACAGCCAGAAACCCCCCCACGTGCCCGACAGCGAGCTCACACGCGGCGGGGTTTGTTCGTCTGTTTTTTTTTTTTTTTATGAGACTCGCGGCTGTCCGGAAGGCGGAACACCAAGGGCCTGCAACCCGCCGTGAACAAACCCCGGCGTCCGGCGTGCCATGGAGCAAGGCCTAACAACCCCCCACGCCCAGAGAACAGAGCCCCCACACCACCAACCTTCTTGCAGCGCGAGCGAGCAGGAAGAGGGAGACCACCGGCCGGCGATTCCTCCTTGCTCGCGCTGCCCCGCCCCCATGACCGCCTACGCGGTCCAATCGCCGGGCTCCACCAGAACAGCGTGGAGCCCAGGTGCGAATGCCCCGCCTGCCGCCCAGACGCAACCCCCCCCCCTCCTTCACCCCCTCCCCCGACAGCAAGAAGCCTGCCGCGTGGTCAGGCCCCGGGAACCCGGTTACTAGGCCGGCCGCGGGACCGGGGCCTGGCGGCTCAGCCGGGACTAGTGCAGCTAAGTGCTTTTGGAATATCTAGTGAATATAACCATTACCTGGAAGGTGGCCAGTCCTGGCCAGTCTATCCGGATATTCAGCACTGATCACTCTCCTGATACGAGTGTCAGATATCTGCATTATATTTAAATGCCATGGCTGACGGCCATGGGGTTTAAATATCCAATGCTTTGAAAATCAGTCCCTAAAGTTTTACCTAAAAAACAAAATAAAAAATATTATATAAAAGCTTGTGAAAAGATATGCACTTTAAAAAGCTTTGGAAATCTTGAATAATCATTCTCATGACAAAACAGCTTGGGCAGAGAATTTATAAAAATTGAAAAAACGAGAGTAAAGGAATGAGATCTGGAACAAATCAGTTGATATTCTTTATTAGTGTGAGCCCGGCAGAAGTGCACCCCCCCCCCTCCCAGCGAGCACCTACCACCCTGGCATTGTTACGCCATCGATTTTAGGAGCCTCATTCATGACTTCCACATGTAAAATCAGACATTTACATCTGGAAAGGGCAATTTTAAAAAGGGTTCAGCTTACATGTGAATGTTCTTACTACACAGACAATATAAGGAGGCATGGTAAGGGAGATGTCTGGGTGGGTCAAAAATATGCATGTGGAGAGGAATTTTAGAAAAGATGTCCAAGTGCAATCATAAAAATATAAGTTATGCCATATTGGGTCAGACCAAGGTCCAGTAAAGCCCTGTATTCTTGTTTCCAATAGTGGCCAATCCAAGTCACAAGTACCTGTTAATTTCCCAAAAAAGGTACACAGATTCCACATTGTTTATCCCAGGGTAAGCAGTGGACTTTCCTGGTCCTCTTTAATAATAGTTTATGGACTTTTCCTCCAGGAAGTTGTCCAAACATTTTTTTAAATCCAGCTACACTAACAGAGTTTGATTGCGCTTTAAGTGAAAAGAATATTTTCTCTTAGTAGACTTAAATGGGCTACATTGTAGCTTCAATGCATCCCTTAGTCTTTCTACTTTTTGAAGGAGTAAACAATCCATCTATGTTTACTCATTCCACTCCACTCATTAATTTATAGACCTCTATCATATCTCCCCTCAGCCATCTTTTTTCCAAGTTGAAGAGCCCTAACCTTTTCAGCCTTTCCTCATAGGGATATCCTTTCATTCCCTTTACCATTTTGGTAGTTCTTCTCTGTACCTTTTCTAATTCTGCTATATCCTTTTTAAGATATGGCAACCAGAATTGCACAAAAGGTGTGGTCTCACCATGGAACAATATAGAGGCATCATAATATCCTTTGTTTATTCTCCATACCTTTCCTTTTGATTCCAAGCATTCTATTTGCTTTCTTGGCTGCCTCTGCACACTGAGCAGAGGGTTTCAATGTATTATCCACGATGATGTCCAAATCCTTTTCCTTTGTGGTGGTTCTTAATGTGGAACCTTGCATCATATAACTGTAGTTTGATTTGTTCTTCCCTAAGGGGTAGATTCTGATCCCCAAATAATGGGGTTGTACGTCCAGCTTGGACTTGCAACCCCCCCTATTCGCAGAGTCTGTATTCTGCTCTGTCACCTCCCTGCACATACAGAGGCTTTGCACGGGGAGTGCTGCACAGGAGGGAGGGGGCGGGATGGAGGCGATCAGGGCTCTGTACATCCACCGGCAGCCACTTATCCAGCTTATTCCACCTCGAAGGTGGAATAAGTGCCAGGCGCGGGGTGTATTGGGCCCTGCAGCTCCCCCAAAGACTATGCGCCACCACGGGAGATGTACCACCGCCCATTATAGGCCCTGGCTGCCCCTGTCGAGGGTTGGGCAGCAGGGAAACAGTATGTTTATGGGGTTGGGCTTTAGGTGATCCTGCTGGTCATGTGATATGACACCAGCAGAAGCGTTCGGAGGGCTGACCAGGCAATGATCTTATGTCTCCCGCAGCAGAATAGGAGGCACCCTGGGCTATCTAAGTGCCCTGATTCTGCAACCGCAGGAACATATAGCTGCTGTAGTTGCAGAATTAGGTACAATTGGGGCCCATACAATTTTTAGATGTCCGGGAGGCTTGGACATGCCCCACTTAGAATCGGTCTCCACGTGCATAGCTTTGCATTTGTCCACATATAACAAGTGTTTTAAGTTCACACACATCTGTTGATTTTTAAAATTGCAACAGAATGAAAAGAAAAGAGAATAAAAAATAAAAAGCACAAGAACAAACCCACGAAACATGTGAAGCTTCACCACATATACAATTAAACAGCATAGTATCTATGGCAGGTGTATGATCAAGGTATCACATAGTCCATCAACAGTGGGGGTCGCGCTCTTGTAAATATTCTCCCAATTGCAACCAAAGTTTCAATCTGTCAGCAGAACCAGATCAAAGTGCCAAACATTTCTCTTATTTTTGGATCAAACATACAGAGTACCACCAAAACTGAAAGGTAATTAACATAACATTCTTCCATTTAGACACAATCACTTGGATAGCAATAGCCATCAATAAATCAGTTGGCATTGCGGGGCAACAGTGGTATCCCCCAATCTCATAGAGTGAAAAATAACAAGTCATACGAAAGAGGAGTAGTAATTTGAAAGATTCCCTGCAGTCTTTCACATACCCCCCTCTAGAAGGATTGAAGCATGGTACAATCCAACAACATATGCCGGAGTGTACTAGGAACCAATTCACAGTGCCAACATCTGTTACTTTCCAATAATCAGACCCTCCATTTCTTCCAGGGGGTCCAAATTGCTCTATGGGCAGCAAAATATAGAGATTGCACTAGGCTGTCAGCATGAGAAGATCGATTAGAGCATAACCAAAATCACCTCTATTGAGCTGGTTCTATTGAAATACCCACATATAGCTTGTTGTCCATGACCATCTGCGCCAATGCCCATATATCACCTGATTGCCATACCGGCCATGAGATAATCTTCTGGTCTATACATAACCAGGGGTTGAACCAGATGGGTATCCACTTGGAATATGCCTGTGGTATTTCTAATACTGCATCCAGCACGTGAAGAGCCATCTGTGTTGCCTGAATAGGAGCCAGAGGGGGAATCCAAGTTGGTACTATCATATCTATCATCCCATGCAATGGAAGAGGTAGGACCATCACATGTTCCAGAACTAGCCATGTTGGCAATTTATCATCTCTGGGGAGAGTCATCTGCAGCCAACAGAGGCCATATTGGGCAAGGCAAGCCAGATGATAAAGATAGAAATTTGGGAAAGACACCCCAGCTGCATCTTTTGCAGCTTTCAATACTTCCCAGCAGTACAGGGCTTATGTTTCCGCCACAAGAATTGCAATAAGAAGGAGTCAACTTGCTGGTAAAAAGAACGGGGACATAAGCTGGACATCATACTAAGGAGATAGTTAGTTTGTGGCCTTAGGACCATCTTAATAGCCTCAAGTTGCCCCCACCAGGATACTGCAAAAGGGGGCTATTTACAAGTAGCATCTTTAATCAAAGATAGGATCTTACTCATGTTCATTTGCATCGAACCTGCCAGCTCATGGGTAAAATGGGTGCCCAGAAAGGTGAAACTGCAGGGCGTCCAGTGAAGGTTAAATTATCCTAAGTCAGCTTTAGAGGTGTGCACATTAAGGGGCATAACCTCAGATTTTTCTCAATTAATCTTGTATCCCGAAAATTGTGAGAAAAGAAAGAAGAGAGAGAAGAGCACAAGTAGGGAAGTCGCAGGTTGCTGGAGAAAAATTAAAATGTCATTGGCATTTGCCGTGAGTTTGCAAGTTACCATTTCAAACTAGAAGCCATGTATGTGTGGGCTCTGACATATAGCCATATAGCCAATAAAAGGAGCTCTAACACAGTGTTAAAAAGAAGAGTGGATAGAGGGCACCCCTGTCTGGTACTTCTAAGAACATAAGAACATAAGATATGCCATACAGGGTCAGACCAAGGTCCGTCAAGCCCAGTATTCTGTTTCCAACAGTGGCCAATCTAGGTCATATGTACCTAGCAGTTTCCCTAAGGGACACAGGTTCCACAATGCTTGTATTGGATCAAGCATTGATATCCTGGGTCCCTTCTTAATAATGGTTTATGGACCTTTCCTCCAGGAACTTGTCCAAACCTTTTTTAAACCCAGCTACACTAACAGCCTTTACTACATCCTCCGGCAACAAATTCCAGAGTTTGATTACACGTTGAGTGAAAAAATATTTTCTTTTATTAGTCTTAAATAGTTTACCATGCAGCTTCATTGCATGTCCCCTAGTCTTTCTATATTCTGATAAGGTAAACAATCGATCTACGTTTACCCGTTCCACTCCATTCATTAATTTATAGACTTCTATCATATCTCCCCTCAGCCGTCTCTTTTCCAGGTTAAAGAGCCCTAACCTTTTTAGCCTTTCTTCATAGGAATATCCTTCCATCCCCTTTACCATTTTGGTGGCTCTTCTCTGAACGGTTTCCAAAATCGCTATATCCTTTTTAAGATACGGCGACCATAATTGCACACAATATTCAAGGTGCGGTCTCACCATGGAACGATATAGAGGCATTATAATATCCTTTGTTTTATTTTCCATTCCTTTCCTTATCATACCTAGCATTCTATTTCCTCTCTTGGCCGCCACTGCACACAGGGACGAGGGTTTTAACATGGTATCCACAGTGACGCCTAAATCTTTTTCCTGGGTGGTGGTTCCTAATGTGGAACCTTGCATCGTGTAACCATAGTTTGGGTTATTCTTACCTAGGTGCATAACCTTGCACTTGTCCACATTAAATTTCATCTGCCATTTTGATGCCCAGTCTTCCAATTTATCAAGATCCTCTTGCAATTTTCCACAATCCTCTTGGGTTTTAACAACTTTAAATAGTTTTGTGTCATCTGCAAATTTGATAACCTCACTCGTTATTCCACTTTCCAGGTCATTTATGAATATGTCAAAAAGCAGCGGACCCAGCACAGATCCCTGGGGTACACCACTATTCACCTTTCTCCATTGGGAAAATTGGCCATTTAGCCCTACCCTCTGCTTTCTATCTTTTAACCAGTTCCTGATCCACAATAGTACACTGCCTCCTATCCCATGACTCTTTAGTTTTGCCAAAAGTCTCTGATGAGGGACCTTGTCAAAGGCTTTCTGAAAGTCCAGATACACAATATCAACCGACTCACCTTTGTCCACCTGATTATTCACTCCTTCAAAAAAAACATAACAGATTAGTAAGACAATATCTTCCTTGTCTAAAGCCATGCTGGCTATCTCCCATTAGGTCATGACTATCTATATGCTGAGTAATTTTATTTTTTATGATGGTTAATACCATTTTTCCCGGTACAGATGTCAGGCTCACCGATCTGTAGTTTCCCGGATCACCTCTGGAACCCTTTTTAAAAATTGGTGTTACATTGGTGATCCTCCAATCTTCAGGTATTAGAGATGATTTTAATGATAGTTCACAGATTACTAATAGCAGGTCTGCAATCTCATATTTTAGTTCTTTCAACGCCCTTGGATGTATACCATCCAGCCCAGGTGATTTGCTACCCTTCAGTTTATCTATTAGTTGTAATACATCTTCCTGATGTATCGATATTTCCTTCAATTCTTCCGCTTCTTTAAATACCACTTCAGTCATGGGTAACATCCCTACATCTTCCTCAGTAAAGACTGAAGCAAAGAATTCATTCAGTCTCTCCGCTATCGCCTTGTCGCCTCTTAGTGCTCCTTTAACCCCCTTTATCATCTAATGGACCAACTGACTCTCTCACAGGTTTTTTGCTACGAATGTACTTGAAAAGTCTTTACTTCGCGTTTTTGCTTCCGCAGCAAGCTTCTTCTCAAATTCTCCCTTTGCCTGCCTTATCAATGCCTTGCATTTGACTTGCCAGTGCTTGTGCTGTTTCCAGGTTTCTTCGTTTGGCTCTTTTTTCCATTTCCTGAAAGATGCTTTTTTGGCAACAACAGCCTCTCTGACCTCACCTTTAAACCATGCTGGCAGTTTTTTGGACTTCCTTCCACTTTTCTTAAAGCGTGGAATACAGCTGGTCTGGGCTTCCAAGATAGTATTTTTCAACAACAGCCAAGACTGATGTACGTCTTTAACCTTTGCAACTGCCCCTTTTAGTTTTTTCTTAACTGTTTTCCTCATTTTATCATAGTCTCCCTTTCGAAATTTAAAAGGTAGTACTGTGGATTTCCTTACTATCCCTCCTGCACTAATTAAATCAAAGGCGATCATGCTATGATCACTATTGCCAAGTGGCCCTAACAACCTTATCTCTTGCACTAGATCTGGTGTTCCACTACGGACTAGGTCTAATATGGCTTCCCCTCGGGTCGGTTCATGAACCAGCTGCTCCAAGAAGCAGTCATTTATTTCATCTAGGAACTTTATCTCCCTAGCATGTCCTGACGTGACACTGACCCAGTCGATACCGGCGTAGTTGAAATCACCCATTATTATTACTGCGCTGTAACTTTTGTTATCTTCCTTGATTTCTTTGAGCATTTCATCATCCATTTGGTCATTCTGGCCAGGCGCTCGATAGTACACCCCCACTGCCATTGCCTTCCCCCTTTTACATGGAATTTCAATCCATATAGATTCTACAGCAGATTTTGCTTCCTGCAAAACTTTAATCCTTTCTGACTCAATGCCCTCTCTAACATAGAGAGCAACCCCTCCACCAATTTGATCAGCTCTATCATTTCTATATAGTTTGTACCCAGGTATCACAGTATCCCACTGGTTGTCCTCCTTCCACCATGTCTCTGATATTCCAATCATATCTAACCTTTCATTTAGTGCTATATATTCTAACTCTCCCATCTTATTTTTTAGACTTCTAGCATTTGCATACAAGCATTTTAGAGAATGTATTTTATTCATATTAATTTTGCTATTGTTAGACATGGGTAATTTGGGATCTTTAAGCTCTGTCTGCTCCATACTTGAGGGCATTTGGGCTACTTTACTCTTTTGTGGAACCTCTCTGCTTTTGGTAGTATCCTTCACAGATACATTCTTCCCAACCATCCGCTCTTGGGCGACTGTCGGCTTTCCCCTAATATCTAGTTTAAAAGCTGCTCTATCTCCTTTTTAAAGGTTAATGCCAGCAGCCTGGTTCCATCCCGGTTAAGGTGAAACCCATCCCTTCGGAAGAGCCCCTCCTTTCCCCAGAATGTTCCCCAGTTCCTAACAAATCCAAAGCCCTCATCTCTGCACCATTGTCTCATCCACGCATTGAGACTCCGGAGCTCTGCCTGCCTTTTGGGTCCTGCGCATGGAACAGGAAGCATTTCGGAGAATGCTACCCTGGAAGTTCTGGATTTCAACTTCCTACCTAAAAGCCTAAATTTAGCCTCCAGAACCTCCCTACCACATTTTCCTATGTCATTGGTAACGACATGTACCAAGAGAACAGACTCCTCCCCAGCACTATCTAAGACCTTATCTAGGTGGCGCGTGAGGTCCGCTACCTTTGCACCAGGCAGGCATGTTACCAGGTGATCCTCACGTCCACCAGCCACCCAGCTATCTACATGCCTAATGATCAAATCACCAACTATAATGGCTGTCCTATCCCTTCCCTCATGGGCACATGGCCCTGGAGAAACGTCCTCGGTGCGAGAGGGTTTTACATCACCTGGAGGACAGGTCCTAGTTACAGGATCACTTCCTGCCACACCAGGGTGATGCTCTCCTGTCACGTGACCTCTCTCCTCCATGGCAACAGGGATGCTGCCAGACTGGAGGTGGGACTTCAGGACTATATCCCTGTAGGTCTCATCTATGTACCTCTCTGTCTGTCTTATGCTTTCCAAGTCTGTTACTTTAGCCTCTAGAGAACGGACTCGTTCCCTGAGAGCAAAGAGCTCCTTGCACCTAGTGCACACATAAGACCTCTCACCAACTGGGAGAAAATCATACATGTGACACTCAATGCAAAAGAATGGAAAGTCCCCATCCCGCTGCTGGACTGCTGTCTGCATCTTAGTTTTAAGTTTGTGTTTAGATCTAAGTTCTTTACTTACTAAGGGTTGCTATGGATATTTATACTAATAAAACTGTACCTAATACGTGTAATATACCTTATTCACCTGAAGCTTAGCTAATCTCAGGTCCTTAGTGTATGACTGATTTGGGTAATGAGCTTCACCTGAGAGCACCTCCTGTCTTTTAAGATGTGTAAGTACCTATAAAGCTACGATTATACCAGGGGTGGGTGGGTGTGGGGAGGGAAGGAGGGAAATAACACTTATTAAAAAAGGGGGCTGCTACACAGTACCCTGTCTTGTGCTGCTGAGGTAAGCTATATTCTGATTTGATTTAAATTATAGCTCTTAGCTGCTGCTAGGCTCTAACTTCTTATGAAATTTAAACTACAAGCTCTCTGCTGGGTTCTAAATTTAACCAGAAAGCTCTCTTCTGTGTTTTAAATTTAAACTAAAAGTACTTTGCTGTCACTAGGCCCTGAGTGACTATTAAATTTAAACTACAGGCTCTCCGCCGGGTATGAAATGTAACCAGAAAGTTCTCCTCTGTGTTTTAAATTTAAACTTAAACTGCTGCTACTAGGCCCTGACTGATTTAACAAAAAATAGTGGGTTCACAGATTAATTAGCTTTAATACAAAGAATTCCTTTTAGAAAATTACCAGAAGTATATACGCACAGTTGCAGATCTCTCTCCAGAAGTAACAGTCCCTTTTTCTAGTCCTTCAAGACAGAGGATCACAGAGCTCTGGTTGAGCTATTACCTCTAGAAATGGCAAAGGGCGGAGATATGCTGCCATTAATCACAATACATGAAGTAGGGGAGGAATAAAGGACCTGTATCTAATTAAGGAAATCAGTATCACATCCTATTCAGTCCAAGGCCCTCATAAGATATGACCACTCAATGCGGTCAAAAGCCTTCTCGGTGTCCAGGGAGAGGGCCACCATTGGGTCAGCCCTTTTCCTGGACGCCGAGAGGATAGAGGCAAAAAGACGCCCATTTTCACCAATGTAGCAGCCAGACATAAAGCCAGTTTGGTCAGGATGAATCAAAGACCCCATAATCTTCTGAAGCCGACTTGCCAGAATTTTAGCGAGTAACTTGTTATCTACATTGAATAGAGAAATCAGGCAATAATTTAGGACTAAGGAGGGGTCCTTGCCCAACTTAGGTATCACCACAATGTGAGCCTCAGTGAAGGAGGGGGATGGTAGGTTCCCGTCTGCTATGAATTGAAATAGATGACACAGATAGGAGCTAAAAAGAGTTTTAAATTGTCTATAAAACCTGGCTATGTAGCCATCTAGTCTAGGAATCTTATTTAATGATAAGGATGGGATCACAGTAAGTAGTTCCATTTCACTGATTGGATCTCCAAAATGTTGTGAGGTAGAAGAGGACAGCCTAGGGCCCATAATTGACTGCAGGAAAGCTTCACATTGGCTGATAGACACCTCAGTCCTGTACAAATCAGAATAGAATTGCACAAAAGCATCCACAATATCCTCTTCCTTCTGAGAGAAAACCTGCTGAGGTGTCTCATTCGTGGCAATGTGGTGGCGCTGGGCATCTTCCCCTCAAATATTGTGCCAAGAGATGCCCAGCCTTATTATTCTTGATATAATAAAGAGCATTCCTAAGAAATAGCTCCTGTCTTGCTATCTCACTACACTTACAATTATATTCATATTTTATCTTACATAAAGCATGATATATCTCAGGGATACTCAGCTGAATATGTAAAGCTTTCAGTCTAGTGATCTCCTCCTCAATTGCACATAAGACTCTTCCAAGAGGAATAGCTTAGGATCTGTCCCCTCAAAGCCAAACTATAGGCCTCCCAAACCGTAGTGAACAGCCTTCCCTGTATCATTACGTGGGAAGAAGTCCCTGGTGAAAGCCTCTGTCTGCTGAAGGAAAACAGGATCAGCCAGCCAACTGTTGTTAAAACACCAGGAGGCGGGCGGAGGTTTCTGTGTATTGTACTGGAGGACCACAGAAACCATGGCATGATAGAAAAAAAAAATTGATTCTGGAGTATAAGGCATGAACCGGCGAGTAAAAAGTAAATTCTTGGCCATGGGATTCCAAAGTCTCCAGAGGTCCACCAGTGCAATAACATCCATCATATTACGAATCTCCACCAAATACTTGGTCAGGCGTATCTTACATTGAGACTGCCTATCCAGGACCAGATCCAAAGGCTGATTAATATCGCCAGCCACAATTATC
Source organism: Ichthyophis bannanicus (assembly GCA_033557465.1). Classification (NCBI taxonomy): domain Eukaryota; kingdom Metazoa; phylum Chordata; class Amphibia; order Gymnophiona; family Ichthyophiidae; genus Ichthyophis; species Ichthyophis bannanicus. Next base: position 48,519,178 of record CM066046.1, read on the forward strand.
TCACGATCATGACATGCCATCAGCCATGCGGTGAGGGAAGAAAAAAAAATGGAGTGTCTGTATTGGGGGTATATATGTTTAAAAGTACAAGGGGCCACCCCTCAATCACCACATCAATAGGGAGCCATCGGCCATCCGGATCAGCTAAGTGACTTTGGATTTGGATCTGAATGGATTTCCTAAATAGTATGGATACCCCTTCCTTCTTCTGGACTTCAGGAGCATATATATGTTGTCACACCCAATATATATTTATTTATTTTATTTAGACAGTTTTGTATACCACCTTATCCTTCAATCAAAGTGGTCACAACACAATTGGGGGATACATTTAACATGCAGGGATATGAGACACATACACTATTACTTACAGGGAACATGGGCAATGGAGGGTTAAGTGGCTTGCCCAAGACCACAAGGAGCATCTGTGGGACTAGAAACCCCAGTCCTTCCGGCCCAAGGTTGCTGTCCTCTAGTGGGATTTGAACCCCCGACCTTCTGGCCTGAAGTACCTTGCCCCAACCACTAGGCTACTCCTCCCTCCTCATATATATTGAGCTTATCACAAATATGGAGGGGCAGATGTGTTTCCTGCAAAACCAGGATATCTCCGTGCTCCTTAAGCAAAAATCTTTTTCATTTTCACCGAATGGTTCAGCCTTGATGTTTAGGGATAAAAATTTAAGTGAAGACATCATACTTGATCATACACTTGTGAAAATCAATCATACACCACCACAGTAAGTTACTCATATAGTTCCACAAAAAACAGCCTACATCAATAACTATGGCCCTTGCAACCAGCAAGGGCCAAGATCAAAACCCAACACTCTAACTGGGTGCAGGCCATACTGCTAGGAGCAGGACTACAACTGCGGGCCACTCAATCCAACAACAACCCCCTTCTTGTGACCCATGTTACTTGTTACAACTCTCCCTCCTTCCACGTGTACATAAATACCACACCGAACCCACATTCATTATTCTGTCTCACCCACTCTTCTGACTATTCATATCACGCATGCATCCACCATCACATCTCAAAGCCAGATGCCATCATGAAAGCTGAGTCCCACCACTCATACATACACATGTATCACTCCCAAATCCCAGCCCATATGCCGTGTCACTCACACTTCACATCATCCACACCATTTATGTGCCAGTCTACCGCTTCAAAGTCATGGGTCATTATTCTAGTTTGTCAACCAAGTCCGGGCCACATCTGGATCAAATCGTTCTGTCAATGCCCAAAAAATAGGCCAGTTCCAAGGTGTGATTAGGACATCTTATGCTCATCCAAAAAAATCCTGTAATTTCACTGGTTCCGTGTACCAAACAGTATGATTTTGGTGTAAACACGTGCATCTGAGCTGGATAAAATAATCCATATTTAGCACCCAAGTCCTTAAGGGCCAATACCCTGAGACAAAAGTTGTTTACATTTCACAGCAGTGGCCTTAGCCAAATCTGGAACAAACATATTTTTATGTTCCTGCAACAACAAAGCTGGCTTAGTCTTGGGAGTATAAAGAATTTGAAAAGCTTGCAGGAAATGCAACAGCTTAGCCATGATCAGACGCGGGCCCCAAGAGTTGTCAAGGGGATGAGAAAGCACTCTAAGGGCGCGTTCCACCTCCAGTGCAGGCTGAAAAGTCAGACCCAATAGTTCAGGAATGGTCTACTCTACTGTAAATACATGGTCATGTTAGATCCCTCTAGACCTTCAAGCACTCCTAGTAGACGTATAGTATGTTGTTATGGCAGCTGTGGTTAGACAAGTCTTCAATGTCCATTTGAAGTCAGGTGATTTCTACCATATTTTCTACAACTTGACCACTGCGCACTTCCCAATTGTACTGTATGTTCCTCGAGGCATTCCATTCTGTATTGAAATTCCATCATTCTAATGATCATACCCTGTTCAGCTTGCACCCCTTTGGTAACTTCCAGTTATGTTCTCATTAAATCTTTAAGTTATAATATTTCAGCCATAATAGGGTCTGGTGTGGCATCTTTGTCTCCAGCGGCCATCTTTCCAGAGTTCTTGGGCCGGTCTTATGGCACTTTAGGCCCGACAAAATACTAAAAGGGTTCTCACCCTTCGGAGACTTACTAACCGCCATTCGGGAACACGAGCAGGGAAGTCAGAAAAGAAACAACTAAGGGTGACTAATTAGCCAAAATTATACCAAAAGGGCTGTTCCAACGAGAGCTCCTAGAGCATGTGTCTGCTCGGCTTGGGCTCCACAGCATCCCCCCCCCCCCCCATATAACAAGTTTTAATAATAATAAATATAAACATTAAATTTCACCTGTCATTTGGACATCCACTCTTCCAATTTATGAAAGTCCTCTTGCAATTTTTCCCAATCCTCTCGTTTTAACAACTTTGAATAATTTTGTGTAATCTGCAGATTTGATCACCTCACTCGTTATTCCATTTCCAGATCATTTATGAATATGTTGAAAAGTAGAGGGCCCAGCAAAAATCCTTGGGGTACTGTACTATTCACTTTTCTCCACTGAAGAAATTGACCATTTAGCTCTACTCTCTGTTTCCATCTTTAATCAGTTCCTGATCCACAATATTACACTGCCTCCTATCCCATGACTTTTTAAATTCCCTAAGAGTCTATCATGAGGGACTTTGTCAAAGGCTTTCTGAAAATCCAGATACACTATATCAACCGGCTCACCTTTATCTACCTTTTTATTCACACCTTCAAAAAAATATAACAGGTTAATAAGACAAGACTTTCCTTAGCTAAATCCATGTTGACTTTCTCCCATTAAAACATGAAAGTAATTGTATTCTTTGTAATGGTTTCTACCATTTTTCCCAGTACTGATGTCAGGCTCACTGGTCTGTAGTTTACTGGATCACCCCTGGAAGTCTTTTTAAAAATTAGTGTGGCTTTGGCCATTCTTCAGTCTTCAGGTACTACAGATTATTTTAATGATAGTTCACAGATCACTAAAAGTAGATCTGAAATCTCATATTTCAGTTCTTTCAGCACCCTGGGATATACCATCCGGTCCAAGTAATTTGCTACTCTTTAGTTTACCAAATAGTTGTAATACGTCTTTCCGGTTTATAGAGATTTGTTTCAATTCTTTTGATACATCACCTTTAAATACCATTTCAGGCATGGGTAACTTCCCTACATCTTCTTCAGTAAAGACCAAAGCAAAGAATGAATTCATTCAGTCTCTCTGATATGGCCTTGTCCTCCCTTAGCGCTCCTTTTACCCCTCTATCATCTAATGGTCCTACTGACTGTTTCATAGGGTTTTTCCAAAAATGTACTTGAAAGTGTTTTTATTATGGGGTCTATTCTGCACTGCATTTAGCAAATATATCTGGTTTGGACACAGCAGAGATGTGTGGGGAGCTCTGGATGAGGACAGGAGGAGGAGTCTGGGCAGAGTAGAGTCGGCACCCTGACCCTGGACATACAGGGTCTATTCCAGTGATGGCCCTGTATGTCCCCCCTGATGTCTGCGGCCATTGCAGCTGGACCCCCCCCCCCCCAAAGAGGTGAGCTGGACAGGGGGTTCCCTGCAGCCCAATTCCGACATCAGCAGGCCCAATCAGGGTCAGGTGGCAGGGTATACAAACTTTACATCTGTGAAGTCGATTGGGGTTCCTGCATGGTGTCCCAGTGCCATGGTGATGGTACACCATGGCACCGTGGCTCCATGCAGGAGCCTAGGCTGGGCTAACCGGGGAGGCAGATCAATGTACAGAGGGGCAGGATCAGGCACGTCCGGGACGCCCAGGTCCTGTGCCCCAATTCTGCTCCCGCGGGGCCATCTAGCTCCCGTGGGTGCAGAATTGGGTGCATATCCGGGCCATCCAGATTTTGGACGTCCGGTTGTGCCCTGAGTCAATTTGGACTCTATGGGGGTTATTCTGAGACACGAATAGCGGGGATGGACCTCCCAATGGGACATCCATCCCCACTATTCGTGCTGGCTGCATGCCCCAACTAGCTTCCCCGCCAGTTGTGTTGTGAAGTTAACCGAGGGAGGTGAAGAGGCGGCCCGGGGGCGGAGGGTGGGCAGGCAGTGGGCAGTCACCAGCCCTGGACATACAGGGCCGAGTCTAATGTCAGCCCTGTACGTACAGGGCAGGTGAAATGACCGGGGAAGTTATTCTACCATCAGGGTGGAATAACTCCCCTGGATGTTTCATGTTTCTTGTTAAGCGGCCCGGGGCAGTGTTAATTCCCTGCAGCCCGATCCTGGCTTTAGGAGGCTGGATCGGGGGTTGGGCTGCAGGGAATTAACATTTTTAGCAGCAGCTGGCATCGTGGCTTTTAAATAGAGCTGCAGTGCCATGGCAACAGGACGCCATGGCACCACGGCTCCATTTAAAAGCCCTAGTTGACTTAGCTGGACTATGGCTGAATGTGCAGGCCGGGACTGAATATCAGTCCCGGCCTGCATGTATAGGCCTGTTCACGATTCTGATCCTGCGGAGTTAGACATGCCCCACGGGATCAGAATTAAGAGTTGTCCTTTGTATGTCTGGGTCAGCTCGGATGTTCAAAGATTTACATCGGGATCAGAATTGGGCCCTATGTGTTTTTGCTTCCGTGACAAGCTTCTTTTCAAATTCTCTCTTTGCCTATCTTATCAATGCCTTCCATCTAACTTGCCATTTGGCTCCTTTTTTCATTTCCTGAAAGATGTTTTTTCTGGCTACAACAGCTTCTCTGACCTCACCTTTAAACCATGCTGGCAGTCACTTGGCCTTCCTTCCACTTTTCTTAATGTCTAAGCCAAAACGTCGGAAAAAAAAGCAGGCACGTCCAGATGCTGACATCATTTCAGAAATGTGGACTTGCTGGATATGGACATCTGCAGGGACAGGGCCAGCCTTGCCGTCCACCCCCCCGCCCCCCCCGCTGATGCCGCTTCCCCCGCTGATACCACCCCCTCTCAGCTACTGCTGTCACTTCCGCCCCCCCCCCAGCTGCCGCCAATTCCGTCTAGGGAGGGGGGAGGAGGGCAGCGGCAGTATTTCCAAAAGCGGCGGCTGCTTTTGGAAATACTGCCGCTGCCTGCCTCCCCTCCAAATGGAATTGGCGGCAGCTGGGGGGGGGGAGTGGTGGCTGCCACCCACCTGTGCTGTTGCTGCCACTGCCGCCCACCCGGGCCTGCCGCCTGGCTCACCTAGTGGACTGGCCGGCCCTTTGTGGGGGCATCTACATAGACATTCCCAGAATAGTATTTCAGAATCTGAATAAGAATCGCCTAATGGCTACAGTAGTGGGCTAGGAAAGGGAAACCATGGTTTAAATTCCACTGCTGCTGTCATTGAAATTATGCTGAGTACTTTAGATGATGTATTACTTTCTCCTCTAAGCCCTCTGGATGTTTTTCAACCAAAACAAGCACTTTTCAGATGCCTGGAGCAGGTCTACACTTAGACACATTGACAGACATCCTGGATGTTTTTGAGATCAGGCGGGGATGTCCAGGTTCCTGGCAATGCCCCAGCTAAGCCTCCACCACACTCCCATTCAGACTTAGAGGTCCTCACATCGGGTACATCCACAGACCCACCTTCTAAAATGGCTTTGGACGACTCTGCCCATTTTGGGACATCCCAACATATGAACAGAGCTTCCAGAATTACCGCCATAGGGAATACACTTGTATGATTGCAGTTTTCCATGTCAGGATTTACATTTGCTCCTTGGCATGTTTACGTTTTACAAAAGTGTTCTGTTTGGCCAACTCTTTACAGGAAAAATTAAGGGATTATTTTCCTTTTTCTCCAATGTTTATTTCCCCTTCAGAAGTTAAAGTAGACATAGCAGCATGTGTGTTAATTTGCGGCATTTTATATATGCAGGCTTGAAAAATAGTCATTCTACGTGTGTAAGTGTCGGCAGTTAACACGTGTTTGTTGTGAAATCCAGCACTTACACTTATATTGCGGCCCTCTTCAGCCCATTGATTTTTCCTAGTGTGGATATGCAAAATGCCTTTTCCATTTCCACATATCTGCACACGCATGTGCACTCCTGCACCGCCTTATTCTACATTTTAGAAAAAGCTCCATGTTTAGCAGAACCTTTTCTAAAATACCGCCAGCGTTGTGAACATTATGACCTCAGCATCTCTATTCCAATTTCCATATCTTTTCTAAAATGTGTCTTCACATTTTATACTTGGGGCCCCTTCTATGCCTTACTATGTCGTTTCCACAAGCATGGCTGCTGTCACACATTCAGGAGATCAAGGCCAAGCTGCTAAAAAAACATTGTGAATCCAATTAGCTTCCCAGGAACATGTATAATTCAGAAAGGGTTTCACAACTGTGCCTGCTGTGTGTGCTTTAGAGAGACTGCAGAGCACAGAGCTTTCTTTTTATTTACAGAGTAAGTAAATAATGTAACAGGATTTGTTGCAATTAAGGTATTGTGTCAGTAATTAATTTTTTGTCATATAATGCCACTTCATGGTACAGCGGGCGGTCCTTTATTATAACAAACATTAGCCGTGTTCTCCTAAGTAATTTTTGTATATTATTTGTCTTATGAGCTTCATGTTTTGCTATGACAAACAATCTTTAATTACAGAATAATTCATTGGGTCCAGTTTGTGTGCTTGTAAAGAGGGATTTTTTTGTACTTTGAGCATCTCCTCTTGCAAGCATTGTTGATCTGTTCTTTCCTTGGGCTGCACTAAAGGGTATGTTTACTAAAGAGCGTAAATGGTTATTGTGGGTTTTAGCAAGTGGCAATCGTTACTGCATGCTAAAAAATGCCAACGCAGTACAAATCACACACTAAGTGCGTAGCGCGCAATTAGGCAGGGACTGGGGAGTTGGGGGCCGAGAGTGGGCATTGCCAGCACATTGCAATTAGCACCTGCAAAATTAGTGTGAGCTAAACATCAATTGTGCAGTCAGTACGTGTGCTCTTACCATGAGCTTGTTAGGTGGCAGTAAGTGTGCCTGTTTTAATCATGGCTGCAGGTTTAGTGTAGTGAAGTGCTTCCCACTATGCATACGGCATGAGGACTTGCCAGGAACAGCCCCAGCAGTTAGCCACACCTTCAGTGCTAATTTTTGGCAATAAACGTATGCCGAGATGCTGATTCTTAGCGAGGCTTAGTGAACATGCCCCTTAATTTTTTAAAATGCTTTGAGAGTGGTTGCTTTAGTTTTCAGCAGTGATGCTAGTGAACAGGGTTATTTTGTAAATGAATGTTTTTAAAGCAATACAAAAGAAACTAACAAGGAATAGTATAATATCAAGCAGTCAAATATGTGAAAAAAAATGAAGGGAAAAAAGAACCTGAATATGGTACCTTGATGTCTTCTCTACTTATTCCTGGCAGAAATGTTCTTCCCTATCTTCCCCCCCCCCCCCTGCTTTCCCCCTCACCACATCCCTCCCTGTTTCCAACTAGAACCTTCCTAAGAGAGCCAGGAATCCGCAAGATGTACTATGGCGGGCATGGCGGGCGGTCCTGTTTTGTTCCCCTCTAAGCAAATCCCTCCTATTTCAAAGAGGAGGAAATCCCACAGAGAGCTGCACTTGACACAAGTTTTAAAGATCATTGAAGAGATTTCATTGTTATGATGATTAAATCGGTTAGGATGGAAGGACGGTCTGGGAAGCCCAGAACACCTAGGGCCTGACTCTGTTTGTTCCTTCCTCTCCCTACTGCAGACCAATGTCACGCGGGCAAACTGCAACAAGATGATTATGATGTTCACAGACGGAGGAGAGGATCGAGTGCAGGACGTTTTTGAGAAATACAACTGGCCTAACAAGACGGTGAGTTTAGCAGCGCTTCAATGCCGAGACACTTGTAAAGCGGCAAGGGGGGTCCTCTGCCTACGCTGCCGCCAGTAGAGGAAGGTGCTGTAGTATCGCGCTTTAAACGCACCGTCACGGCATCTTTCATCTTCCTGAGTGCTTGCGTCTTCACTGATAATACCGCTTTGACATTTATGAAAGGCAGTACGGCAAGAACCTGGAAATAATAGTGTGCCCACCGCCCAAGGCTGCTCTTGTTTATTGACTTAGAGGCCAGTTCTGAGCTGTGCGTCCTCGGGCCGTCCGGACTCCAGACATCTGGACAGTTCGGGGATGCACCCGATTCTGCTCCCGCGGGGGCTAGACAATCCCATGGAACTCCGTTTTCTACTCCTCCGTCTTCCTTTGCTCTATCTTCTTAACCATTTCAACTATCCCTTCCACCCCTCCTCCAAGCCAGTTGCCAGCAGGTTCTTTATTCTACTGCAGGCTATGTTGCCTTCCTTTTGTTACAGTAACACCCTCTTCCAGAAGGAGTCGCTGTAGGTAGTAGTACAGTGTCGGGTGTGTGGTAGTGTTGCCGTCCTCCTCTAATAGAATGTACTGTAAGAAACAGTACAGGAGGTATGGGAGCTCGCTATTCCTGTCTCTGCCAGCAGGAGTCACTGCAAGGAATCTTAAAGTGGCATCTGCAGTTTTTCCCACTGCCAGTATTACTCCCAGCAGGTACAATGTTGCAAAACTGCAGTGCTGTCTTTACAAATAGAGTGAAAATGAAGAGTGTTTGGTGAGGGATGGAGAAGGCAATTGAAAGGGACTTAGAAATCCTGTCACATTCCTGCCCAGCTGCCATCACATGGTGAGTGCAGATTAACCATCCTTTTTATAATTGTGCATTTAATGGCAGGCATTAAAATACAGTTTAAATTTAATCTGTGTTTTTCAGGCAAGGGTGAGCAGTGCTTCTCTTGCACGCTCTCCATCCCAAGAGGCTGGTTCTGAGAGGCTGAATCCTGACCTATTTAACATTTGGACATATACACACACACTTTCATTCTCTGAAAATCCACAGTAAGGGATCGGCGAGATAGCATGCTCCAGAGATAAGGCACAATTGGTCTAGAAAAAAATTAGAAAACGCTTTCTGTCTGACTTTCTGTTTCACCAGAAGATGTCTAGGGAGAGGAGCAGGTAGGAGGGTTATTGCCAGACAGGAGAGATTTTAAAAAACACTAGAGTAATAATTGCCAAAAGCAGTGTCGTGCCACCAGGAATGGGCAGATGTGCCATGGGCTATTTGAAAAATCATGTTTTTAGGATATTTGGGGTCTTTATCTGCTGCTCTGTTTAGTGGCCAGACCTGACCAGCATTCTGGGCTGTTGCTGTGTGCCTGGGGAGGAGAGAAGGAATTTTATAACTGTTCTTTGTGTATAAAGCCGGTTTTTATGGATGTAAAAGGATCTGTGCTTGGCCCCTTGTTTTTTAACATATTCATAAGAGACCTGGGAATGGGAGCAATGAATAAGGTGATCAGGTTTGCAGATGATACTAAATTATTTAAACACAAGAGGATTGTAAAAAATTATAAGGGAACCTTGAGAAATTGGGAGACTGAGCGTCCAAATGGCAAATGAAATTTAATATGGACAAGTGAAATGTTATGCACTTCCATAACACGAATAGGCTGTTTGGACATGCATGGGAGACGTTTTTCTCACAAAAACATCTAAACCATATTCTGAAACCCTGCGGCAGTGCATGTCCACGGCGCTAGCACGAGGATCTCAGAACATGCTCAGGAGGGGCAGAATGGGGGCGTGGTTTGCCGCGAAGACGTATAAAGCATATTCAAGAAAAGCCCGTGTATGTTTTCTGTGTCCCCCGCAGATGTGTTCATTATTCCTGCAGAAAAGTGGAATAAGGCCACTACTTACAATACTTCTGCTGTGCTTATATAGAAGTTGTGACAAGTATGCTTCAAACTGGTGTAATTGCAGTCTGTAAAACACAGATAGATGCATGTATAATGGACAGAAATCAGGGGTGAGAGAGTCTTGTAAGCTAAGGAGCATGAAAAACTACCCCTAAAGATATTTGAAAACCAACAGTAGTGCATATGGTGGCTATGTTGAGAGTTGCTGTTTGTGCTACATGAGCTAATCTGGGGGTCCCTGACAAGTCTTGTGTTCTGTAAAATGGAACTGTTGATGTTAGAAGTGTGAGTTTGCCACAAGAGTTTATTTGAGGGAGAGAGGGGGATCCGATATGTACGCCATGCTTTTATCTGTCGGTGTTGAGCATCTGTTTCCCAGAATTATGTATTTTGTGACAGCAAGTGAGAGAGTGTGTGTGGGTGGTGTTTTGGGTTGCACGGGAGGATCTGTTGTGCTGATCTGCAGATCAGAAAAGAGGGCCAGGCACTGGAAGACATGACTGATGTAGTGCCAACAGTCCCCGATCGTGCCATGCCTTCATGCCATACCCAGGGCATACATTTGTGACTCAGCAATATTATGCATCCCTTGGGGAATTGTTATGTTCATGTTGTTTTTTCTGCACATGATGAGGGTCCATCCTGAGCGTTTTAACGGTATATATAGAGCTGACCAATGCATGCCTCACTCAAGTCTTTTTATGATGCCAAGTATCATTTGATGCAAGGTAGTTTCTGTCATACATATTCATATTTACTTTATCTTATACTATCTTAGAGTGTGCTGGGATTACCTAGCACTGTTCTGGACATGCAGGGGACTAGGATATGGTCTAGTTTGCATCAGCATGCATTTATCATCAGTTTCTATGTCTTGTATGCATCAGCAAACTACTGTCAGTGAGCACAGCAGCTTAGGAGATGCACTTTTTTACATGGCCAGCTTGGAGACAGTCATGATCAGAGATGGCTAACGTCACAGAATACGGTGAGGACGGGTACGTCCAAAACCTGATCACCATTTACCTGTATCTCCCACTATTTCCGGAGGCGTGTTTCTCTGCCAGCTGGCTGTCTCCATCTGGGGCTAGCAGGGGGGAGGCCCTTCCAAAGCTGAAAGTTGCAGCAGGCCTCGTGGGTCCCTCAATATGGTCTCATTGGCCAGTCATCACAAAATAAGGATGGGCAGTGAAGGAGCAACACTTATAATGCTGAATAGACTGCTAGTGGCAGGACGGCTGCCCCAAGGCAGTTGCCTATTTTGCATATTTGGAAATTCACTCCAGTGATATCTATTCAAGCTTCATTTGAACAGAGAATGTCTTGAATTATTGATATTTTCTACTCCAATGCAGTGAATAAATGTACAAAGAGGGAGAAACTGAACATGCAAAGTCAAAATCCAAAAACATTCTCAGAGGGCTGAAATTTGCACCACCCCCTGCTGAGTGGCTAAATATGGCTGTCTAGTTTTTATGTGGGTATATACTGTATAACTGCTTAAAAACTGGGGGTTCTGGGGCTCGGCAGAGGGCAAAATTACATACTCCATATAATTTTCCAAATGTATTTGGATGGTTCGCCAACGTAGATTTGCACCATTCTTCTATTTATTGCCTTTCTCCCTACCTTGAACCCCATTCCTAAAGTATACCCACCCATGAGCTGGGTATACTTCTTCCCATTTCCACCCCAGATACTAGAAAAACCTTCAGTATTTGTTTCCTCCTCCCCCAAAGGATATTCCAGGACATCTTCCACTTCCAATGCAAGAAAGGCTCCCAGCAGATCTTTTCAAGAAGATTCTAATGACTGGCTTCATGGGATCTCCCCAACCCTGCTGGAATACCACCTCGCATGTCCTTCTGCTAGTGTGCCTCAGCTATTCAGACTGGCTCCACCTAGTGGTACTCCATCCCAGCACTACTGGAAGGCATCATTCTGTACACCAACTCAGGAGCTGCTATAAAGGGACTTGCAAATGTGTATACATTGTGACTCTATCCATGCTGCACCCAAGAACATATTTACAGGTGCATCGCATAAAAGTATGCATGGTGAAAAAACAGTGCATCATTTTACATGAAGTCCATGTAAGCTTATGCTTGGATAGAGCATGGACAGAGTCACAAAGTACACGTATTTTGTCACTGAACATACTTTTACGCAAGTATCCCATGGGGTAATTTTATAAAAGTACAAAGACCTGGCATGCATGTATTCTCTGGGAACAGGCAAGAAGTCAGTCCTCACTTACGGGTGACGTCGGCGCTGACGGAGCCCTCGCAGAAGCATCTCCCCAGTTTTCAAAGAAAGTCTTTAAGAGATGCACCACGCATGTGTGGTCAACTTCCTGCCCAAGGGTGCCATCTTGCCTCAGTCTCATTTTTTCTGCGGAGCCCTTCGGGCATCCTTTTTTCCCCGTAAAAAGTCAGATTTTCTTTGATAGTTAAATTTTGTCCGGTTTGCCTACTGGTTCCTTCCCGCTCCTGAGCCAGATCGCCTCGGCGTCACACCTCGGGTTCGTCTATCCTTTTTTCACTTTTTTCATCGAGGTTCACCTCGTCCAGCATATTCACCCTTTTTCAGTTGAAAGCCTCGGATCCCTGAGGAGAAGGCATATGACAGCGGCAGGTGGGAACTGATGCTTCCGCAAGCTGGGACCATTCCAGAAGCTTCTTGAAAGCTGGGAACGGTTAACCATGTGTGGCTCTATCACCTCATGCCACCCTTCCATCCCAATGAGGATTTATCCTGCTGCCATGGAGAACACTTGCTACATGTGTAAGCAGCATTGTTTTTCTGATTTACCTTAAATATACTATTTTATAGCTTCATTGCTTGTCCCTTAGTCTTTTGGGAGATTTAAGATGAATTTGTGATATTTATATTTTATGTTTTGTTTTGTTTTGTTTTATGCATGTTTTATATTATGTGTTAATATATTTATGTTTTTTGTTATCTGCTGAGGATTGATAAGAGAGATATGAATGCAATAAATAAATAAATGCCCTAGCGAAGATAAGAAGGAGAGAGGGTATATTTCAGACATTCAGATACATCAAAGGTGTGAAATAAAGCAGAAGAAGGAAACCTTTTTTAGGGGAAAGAGTGTTCCATTACAGATGATCACAGCAACAAGATCCAAGGGAGCAGGACTGCTTTTTAAGGGGTTGCAAGCTGAGCAGTTACTGGGGGTCCCAGCAGCACAAGGTGCTCCCATGGTTAGGTCAAATGAAGTTACTGAGGGTAGCATCTCAGAGCTATCCAAATCCACTCCTTAGTTTCTGCCCTGCAGGGGAAGAAGAATACCTTTTTGGTTAGAGGGGTCAAACAAACCTATCTCCAGCCCTGTCTCCAAGCTCCATATTGCTGATGCTGCATTGGGCAAAATATTGGTGGAGCCATGGATCCTGTGGATCACCCTCTTCTGCTGCCTATGCTGCCCTGGGTCCCAGTATATCTTAATTGTGACCCTGCAAAGGGGTAGACTCACTTAGGAACAGGGCTGGTGTTAGAGAGTGGCAAACAGGGCAGTTGACCTACACCCCATGGCACAAGGGGCACCCTCGCTAGTTTCTGCCCTAGGCTCCTGTATGTCTAACACCAGCCCTCCTCAGAAGTAACATTAGAAAATCATTTTCGTGGAAATGGTGGTGGACGCATGGAATGGTGGTCTAGTGAAAGTGTCGAAGGCGAAAACCATCACAGAACTCAAGAAGGCCTGAAATCAACCCAGAGAATCCCCGGCTGCAAATAACTGATGGGAAAATGAGGTTTAAACTGGGATCTAAAACACTGGGCAGATTAGATTTGCCTTGCAATCCTTATCTGCCATCATATTCTACATTTCTCTGTTTCTGTTTCAGTAAAACAGTGGCACAGAGACAGAAGCTGTCACTCCCTCCGCCCCCTGCAGCGTGCGATTCTGCCAAACTCCCTGCCCTCCGCTTGTTTAATCATAGAGAGAAAGGAAAACCACTGATTCTCTGTTCTTATTGCCACATTCTGCCTCATTTCACGTGAGGCACGTAGATGTCCAATCTTCCTGCCTGTCTGCTCCTGTGCTGAGATGGTGCCCCTATAATTGAGCATCTTTTGGACCCTCCACCTAACCCCCCCCCCCTACGACACGACACCAACAAGACAGTATCTGCACCTGTAAATAGCTAAAGAATATACCATTTGTGTATATCTCTCCTATTGTATATAGTTCACTGATTACAAATAGTTTGCTGTTATGTGTACCATATTTATTTTATTTTTATTTATTTAGTTGTTTTTTATACCGCCTTATCGTGAATCAAAATGGTTTACAGAGAACCATAACTTTTACAGAGAACAGTGAAACACAACTAAACTATTGAATTACATTTCATACAGGGTACTTCATAGTAACTTATTTACTATCATAAACATATTTACAGTGAGTATGTGGCAGACATAGTTACAGAGAGATTATGAGACAGTTTACAACATTACGTATGAGTTAATTACATGGGGGGCGGCAGGTGAGTGTGTGTGTTGGATGAGTGTTGAACATTTTTCATTTATGTTGGGAGAGCATCTGTTTCTGTTTGATTATTTCCATTATGCTCTGACAAGAGTAGTGTCTTGATCTTTTTCCGGAATGTGGATAGCTCATTTATGTTTCTTATTCCACTGGGAGGGTGTTCCATAGTGTGGGGGCATAGTAAGAAAAGGCTCTGTTGCTTGTTGACCGATTGATCCGTCTTAATTCAGTTGGGATGGCCAGGAAGTTTTCAGTAATTTCTCTTCTTTGTTATTTGGGATCTTGTTAATTAGAGTTCCGAGGTATGGGCGGGCTATGTCATAGATTAGTTTGAAACTGATGATCAAGATTTTCTACTGGGTTTGTCTCTGTATGGGGAGCCAGTGTAGTTCTTTCATAATGAGAGTGATATGCTCAGATCTGTGAGCCCTCTGGATTACACGAGCTGCAGTGTGTTGTGCCGTTTGGAGATGCATCAGTGCGTGCTTAGGGGAGTCCCTGTAATGTACTACCGTATTGCAAAAGTCAATATGTGGGTAGATCATGACTGGTAAGACCGAATGGATGTCATATGGTTCTAGTAAAGGCCTCAGATGATGTAACATTCTTATTTTTCTGTAGATGACTTGGGTGGTGTTGCTAAAGTGGGATGTTAGGTTTAAGTTTTGATCTAGTGTGATACCTAGATACTTTACTTCATTTTTTACTTCAAGGGTGGCGGCTTTTACTTGAATTTCAGGTGGGGGTTTGAATTCTTTGTTTTTGGTGTTTGTGTTTGTTCTATTTACCTTAGTTATTTGTTAACTAAGGAGTCATTTGTTCTATGTAACTGATGTTTTGTTCACTGTAAACTGCTTTGACCCAATGAAAAGCGGTATATACGCCTAGCTAAATAAAATAAAATAAATCTGTTGCATGCTTCTGCTAGCTAACTGCAAACTTCCTGTAACTTCCTACGGCTCTTGGGAGGATGAGTTAAAAAGAGTAAAGGCACAACCGAGAGCTCTTTTAATAGTGCAGACAGCAGAAATGTTCTTTAGAACCAGTATGCTACATTTATATTAGTAGCCCAGTGGTAGAGGAGGATCTAGGACTGTGAGTTCAGAAAATCAAGTGTATCATTGATGCCAACAACAGGGGACACTTTTATGTCACTGGTACTCTGACAGCTCCCTCCCCTCATTGCTTCATGCTTAATCTATGAACAGAATTGGATGGCTCGAACTAGTTACTCTTGTGTATAATTTACTGCCAGCACTGAGGCATAGAGCACAGATCAATATAGAAAAGCTAGAATAGCTGTGAGAAATTGTGTGATGTAACCTCTTCAACATAGCAACACAGTAAACGATGGCATTTAAAGGCCAAAATAGCCTTTCCAGTCTGCCCAGTAAGATATTTAAGATTGTAACTGCAGCTCCATGAAGGAGTTTTCAGATATTGTTTCTGGAATCTCTGTAATTTCAATAAAATCCTGGAGTCTTGAGGTAAAACTCAGAGCATTTTCAGGTATGATCACCCTCCTACCACCCTTTTACAGCTTCGTTGACGACCATCACTGTGCTTAGACAGCTTCAGGTCATCCAAAGCACTGCAAGCGACAGGATCACATCACACTATCCACAAAAATGACACTGACTCACTCTACAGGGTCAAACTTAAAATCCTGTTCCTTGTTTTCAAAGTCCTAAAAGAAAAGGGATCATGCTGCACCCATGCACACCATACAAAGGGATTCAAGGCCTGAGGTCTTCTTTCAAGAAAGCACAAATAAAGGGGCTAGGCCTTGGCAAAGAGAATTAGCTTGCAGTTCAGGTGAGAAAGCATATAGACTGAAGGACACAATATGAACAAACATCGAGGGCATAAGTTGAAACATCTAAACAGGACATTTCACTTTATGTATGCATTTTCTTAGTGCCACCGAATACAGGTGTATGGGTATGCACAAACTTTATACACTTTATTCCCAGCCCCAAGCCCAACTCTCCCTCTGACATCCCCCATCCCCCCCTCAAATGCGCCCTACTCAATGTTCTCTCAGCAAGAAATAAAATCTCCTTACTTGCTGACCTTATAACTGATTACGATCTTGATATACTTTGCCTCACTGAAACTTGGTTCCAAGACTCTGACATGGTCCTAATAAACCAACTATGCCCCAAGTCATACTCAATTAATATATGTAACAGAACATATGGCAGAGGAGGAGGTGTAGCTATCATTGCCAGATCCAACCTACAACTCTCAACTATTGAATCTATCTCTACCTCAGGCATGGATTCCATTACAGTCTCCAACTCAACTCTATCCTTGCACCTCTTATACTGAGCACCCCAGACTGACTCAACTGATCTCTGTACGATCCTAGACACAGCCTGCTCCCCCCAACCGGCCTTACGCCCCCTTATAATCTTGGGCGATCTAAATTTACACTCCACAACACCAACTCAATCCTCAACCTTCCTCCAAGCTATGAGTGCCCTCCACTTCACTCAAATCCTAAATCACCCTACACACTCCAAAGGGAACATCCTTGACCTAATATTTATCCCACAAGTAGCTCTTTTCGCTGATCAAGTCATACATACTATTCAACCCATACCTTGGTCTGATCATGCTCTCATCCTCTTCTCCTTTCCTTACTCTACCCACAAAACCCAACCTCCTACCCATCCTCAACATACCCGAAAATTTAAACAATTCAATGCAGCCAACTTTCTAGAGCAAACAATCCCATCTCTTGACCTACTGAATGATTTGAAACTGAACCAAGAGTCCCACATCTCTAAATGGAACGAAATCCTATCTGCAGCCTCTCTAACCCCACCTAAACAATTCCCTCAAAAGCACCGCAATAGAGCACCCTGGTTCTCGACAAAGCTAAGAAACCTCAAAAAAGAACTCAGGCGTCTTGAACGTATCTGGAGACACTCACATGACCCTAATGCACATACTACTTACACAAATAAACTCCAAACCTACTGCTCTGAGACCCTCATCCATAAAAAGGAATATAATGAAAACATGATCCAACGATCACTTAACAAACCAAGAGAACTTTTCTTCATTGCCAAATCCTTAATAAATGAACCTTCACCGCAGGACCAGCCACCAAAAATAACTGCACAGGCTATAGCCAACCACCTTATCTCCAAATTCCTCCCGCCCTCCTCAACCAATAACTCCCAATCCACCCCTGACCAGCACCCAACCTCTTGAACCTACCCTCCCAACCTCTTGGAATGATTTTGACCCCCTCACCCTAGAAAATGTTTCTAAAGTTATAAAAGACTTAAATGCCTCTACCTCTGCCCTTGACCCTTTCCCTGTACCTTGGATCAAATCTACTAGAGGTTCTCTCAGCCCCTACATCCTATCTATTGTTCAAACCTCCCTCCAGACTGGTTCCGTACCACCTCCACTTAAGTGTGCCACTATCCGGACAATTCTAAAAGGAACAAAACTTGACCCTACTTCCCCTACCTCCTACAGACCCATTTCTAGCATCCCTTTTCTTGCAAAAATAACCGAGAAACTAGTTCAAACCCAACTCCAGAACTATATTGATGACCACTCTCCCCTTGACTTATTCCAACATGGTTTCAAAAAGAACCATGGAGTTGAAACCCTCCTTACCTCCCTACTAGACTCCCTGTACCTGCACACTCAGAACCCTACCCAGGGATGCTTACTCATATTCCTTGATTTATCCGCTGCTTTTGACTCCCTTCCTCACCATCAACTTTTAAACAGACTCCACGAAATAGGACTCAGAGGAACAACCCTAAACTGGTTCCGATCCTACTTAGATGACAGAACACAGGTCCGCATTGGAAACGATACCTCCCTCCCATTTACACTAAAACAAGGTGTCCCCCAAGGATCTAGTCTGTCTGCTCTCCTATTCAATATTTTCCTTCAACCTGTCTGCAACATCTTCCAAAACTATGATATTCAGTACCAATTATATGCGGATGACATGATGTGCTTCACCCCATTTAATCTTACTAACCCGGACTTTACTAAACTAAGCGATTGCCTAACTACTCTAAAATCTTGGCTAACCCAGCACAACCTCCTAATTAACCAATCCAAGACTGAAGTCCTACAGGTGTTTTCTAATACCTCATACACCCCACCTCCAACCATTAATATTGGAGACCTCAATCTTACTATAAAAAACCAAGTGAAATATCTTGGTGTCATCCTTGATCAGAACCTCTCCTTCACTAATCAAATCAAGAGAATTACTAACACAATATATGCAAAGCTATGTACCCTCCGGAACTGCAAACCCCTCTTAAGCCCTAACTCATTTCGTTCTGTCTGTCAGGCCCTCACAACCCCATCTCTTGATTATTGTAACCTCATATATCATGGCCTCCCCAAGAACACCTTACAACCACTCCAATTAGCCCAGAACACGATTGCATGGCTTATAACCAACCACCCCAGACGTTCACACATAACAGTCCTATATGATCTCCACTGGCTCCCCATTCAATACAGGATTAAATTCAAAGTGCTTACCCTCACACATAAAATCATTTCCAATGAGTCAGCTCCATGCCTCTCCCCACTACTTCCCTTCCCTATTAACACAAGAACCCACCGCTCAATTACCAAAAACCTTCTGACTGTCCCTACAACTAAAAGATATTGCAAACAATCTACCAGTAACAGGGCCTTCTCCCTCTATGCTACATCTCTATGGAACTCCCTTCCTTACGAGCTGCAGAACTGTCCAACCCACTCTGAGTTCCGAAAGAAGCTAAAAACTCTTCTTTTCCTTGAACATTTTTCCCTACCACCTTAGTACCTTACCTTTCATCCTCCTCCCCGCTCTTGCCCTATCAAAAACTTATCATACAGCCACGTGATATCCCGGTATTTTACCGTTGTAAATAGTTGCTCACTGTTCTTGTAATTAGTTCTCATGTTACCTGTATATATCTCTGTTACTTTGTTCCATGTAAACAGTTGAAACATACTGCCTTTAATGTTTTATGTAAACCGTTTTGATTTGTAGAAAGACGGTATATAAATTCAGTTAAATAAATAAATAAATACACATAAGTGCCCAATATTGGTGCCTATGCATGTAAAATAAATGCATAGGTATCAAATATAGCCCCCTATATGTATATGATATGCATTTGGCCTAGATACCTTGCTGTGAGTTCTAGCTGTTTATTAATTATTTATTGTTTGTCTTAGTGGTGTGCTAGTTCAGCCTTCTCAGCTATAACTTACCTTGCCTCTCTCAACTAACTGGGCTTTGTGTGGTACCCCCTTGCCCCCTGCTGAGGGTTCAGGACAGGGTACCTTGTAACTGCCCTCTTTAATAGGACTTATCTCCCTCCCTCCCTCCCCAGCACCCACCCACCCCTGGGGTAATTGTAGTTTTATAGGTACTTGCACATCTTAGAGGAAAGGGGCTGCTCTCAGGTGCAGCTCGTTATCCAAATCAGTCATACACAGAGGACCTGAGATTAAATACTTAAGCTTCAGGTACACAAGGTGTATTAGGGGTATTAGATACACTTTTATTGGTATAAGCATCCACACCAATCCTTATTATATACAGAATTTAAAAGACCTAAACACAAGCTTTAAACTAAGATGCAGACAGAAGTCCAGCAATGAGATGGGGGTTCTCCGGTCTTTTGCATTGAGTGTCACATGTATGATTTTCTCCCAGTTGTTGAGAGGTCTTACGTATGCACTAAGTGCAAAGAACTCTTTGCTCTCAGGGAACGAGTCCGTTCTCTAGAGGCTAGAGTAGCAGACCTGGAAGACATAAGAAAGACAGAGAAGTACATGGACGAGACCTACAGGGATATAGTCCTGAAGTCCCACCTCCAGTCTGGCAGCATCCCTGTTGCCATGGAGGAGAGAGGTCACGTGACAGGAGAGCATCACCCTGGTGTGGCAGGAAGTGATCCTGTAACTAGGACCTGTCCTCCAGGTGATGTAAAACCCTCTCGCACCGAGGACGTTTCTCCAGGGTCATGTCCCCATGAGGGGAGGGTCAGGACAGCTGTTATAGTTGGTGATTCAATCATTAGGAATGTAGATAGCTGGGTGGCTGGTGGACGTGAGGATCGCCTGGTAACATGCCTGCCTGGTGCGAAGGTAGCGGACCTCACGCACTGCCTAGATAGGATCATAGATAGTGCTGGGGAGGAGTCTGCTGTCTTGGTACATGTTGGTACCAATGACATAGGAAAATGTGGTAGGGAAGTTCTGGAGGCTAAATTTAAGCTTTTAGGTAGGAAGTTGAAATCCAGAACTTCCAGGATAGCGTTCTCCGAAATGCTTCCTGTTCCACGTGCAGGACCCAAAAGACAGGCAGAGCTCCAGAGTCTCAATGCGTGGATGAGACAATGGTGCAAGGATGAGGGTTTTGGATTTGTTAGGAACTGGGGAACATTCAGGGGAAAGGGGGGGCTCTTCCGAAGGGATGGGCTTCACCTTAATCAGGATGGGACCAGACTGCTGGCATTAACCTTTAAAAAAGAGATAGAGAAGCTTTTAAACTAGAAAATAGGGGAAAGCCGACAGTCACCCAGGAGCGCATGGTTCGGACAAAGGTATCCTTGAAGGATACTACCAAAAGCAGTGAGGTTCCAAAAGGGAGTATAGTAGCCCAAATGCCCTTGAGTAAGGAGCAGACAGAGCATAAAGATTCCAAATTACCCCTGCCTACCAATAGCCAGATTAATATGAATAAAATACAGTCTCTAAAATGCTTGTATGCCAATGCTAGAAGTCTAAACAATAAGATGGGAGAGTTAGAATATATAGCACTAAATGAGAGGTTAGATATGATTGCACTCTCAGAGACATGGTGGAAGGAGGATAACCAGTGGGACACTGTGATACCTGGATACACACTATATCGTAATGATAGAGCTGATCAAATTGGTGGAGGGGTTGCGCTCTATGTTAGAGAGGGCATTGAGTCAGAAAGGATTAAAGTTTTGCAGGGAACAAAATTTGCTGTAGAATCTCTATGGATTGAAATTCCATTTATGAAGGGGAAGGTGATGGCAGTTGGAGTATACTATCGACCACCTGGCCAGAATGAACAAATGGATGATGAAATGCTCAAAGAAATCAAGGAAGCTAACAAAAGTCACAACAGAGTAGTAATAATGGGTGATTTCAATTACCCCGGTATCGACTGGGTCAGTGTCACAGCAGGACAAGCTAAAGAGATAAAGTTTCTAGATGGAATAAATGACTGCTTCTTGGATCAGCTGGTTCATGAACCGACCAGAGGGGAAGCCATACTGGACCTAGTCCTTAGTGGAACGCCAGATCTGGTGCAAGAAATAAGGGTGTTGGGACCACTTGGCAATAGTGATCATAGTATGATCATGTTTGATTTAATTAGTGGAGGACAGATAGTAAAGGCATCCACAGTACTACCTTTTAACTTTCGAAAGGGAGACTATGATAGAATGAGGAATATAGTTAGGAAAAAACTAAAAGGAGCGGTTCCAAAGGTTAAAGACTTACAGCAAGCTTGGGTGTTATTTAAAAATACTATCCTCGAAGCCCAGACCAGCTGTATTCCACGCATTAAGAAAAGTGGAAGAAAGTCCAAAAAACTGCCAGCATGGTTTAAAGGTGAGGTCAGAGAGGCTGTTGCTGCCAAAAAAGCAACCTTCAGGAAATGGAAAAAAGAGCCAAATGACGAAAACTGGAAACAGCACAAGCACTGGCAAGTTAAATGCAAAGCATTGATAAGGCAGGCAAAGCGGGAATTTGAGAAGAAACTTGCTACGGAAGCAAAAACACGAAATAAAGACTTTTTCAAGTACATTCGTAGCAAAAGACCTGTGAGAGAGTCAATTGGACCATTAGATGATAGAGGGGTAAAAGGGGCAGTAAGAGGAAACAAGGCTATAGCAGAGAGACTGAATGAATTCTTTGCTTCGGTCTTTACTGAGGAAGATGTAGGGATGTTACCCAAGACTGAAGTGGTATTTAAAGGTGATACTGCAGAGGAATTGAGAGAAATATCGCTACACCGGGAAGATATATTACAACTATTTGATAAACTGAATAGTAGCAAATCACCTGGACCGGATGGTATACATCCCAGAGTGTTGAAAGAACTGAAATATGAGATTGCAGACCTGCTATTGGTAATCTGTGAACTTTCATTAAAATCATCTGTAATACCTGAAGATTGGAGGGTCGCCAACGTAACACCAATTTTTAAAAAGGGTTCCAGGGGTGACCCAGGAAATTACAGACCGGTGAGCCTGACGTCAGTACCAGGGAAAATGGTAGAAACCATCATAAAGAACAAAATTACACAGCATGTAGATAGTCATGGCCTAATGGGAGACAGCCAACATGGCTTTAGACAAGGAAGATCTTGTCTTACTAATCTGATATGTTTTTTTGAAGGTGTGCATAAACAGGTAGACAAAGGTGAGTCGGTGGATATAGTGTATCTGGACTTTCAGAAAGCTTTTGACAAAGTCCCCCATCAGAGACTTTTGGCGAAGCTAAAAAGTCATGGGATAGGAGGCAGTGTACTATTGTGGATCAGGAACTGGTTAAAAGATAGAAAGCAGAGGGTAGGGCTAAATGGCCAATTTTCCCAATGGAAAAAGGTGAATAGTGGAGTACCCCAGGGATCTCTATTGGGTCCGCTGATTTTTGACATATTCATAAATGACCTGGAAAAGGGAATAACTAGTGAGGTTATCAAATTTGCAGATGACACAAAACTGTTTAAAGTTGTTAAAACCCAAGAGGATTGTGGAAAACTGCAGGAGGATCTGGATGAATTGGAAGACTGGGCATCCAAATGGCAGATGAAATTTAATGTGGACAAGTGCAAAGTTATGCACCTAGGAAAGAACAACCCACACTATAGTTACATGATGCAAGGCTCCACATTAGAAACCACCACCCAGGAAAAAGATTTAGGAGTCATCGTGGATAACATGTTAAAACCCTCCGCCCAGTGTGCAGCGGTGGCCAAGAAAGCAAATAGAATGCTAGGTATAATAAGGAAAGGGATGGAGAATAAAACAAAGGATATTATAATGCCTCTATATCGCTCCATGCTACGACCGCACCTTGAATATTGTGTGCAATTCTGGTCACCGTATCTTAAGAAGGACATAGCGTTATTAGAAAAAGTACAGAGAAGAGCCACCAAATTGGTGAAGGGGATGGAAGGCTACTCCTATGAAGAGAGGCTAAGAAGGTTAGGGCTCTTTAGCCTGGAGAAGCGACGGCTGAGGGGAGATATGATAGAGGTCTATAAATTAATGAATGGAGTGGAACGGATAAACGTGGATCAATTGTTTACGCTATCAGAGTATAGAAAGACTAGGGGACATGTAATGAAGCTACAGGGTAAACTATTTAAGACAAATAAGAGAAAATATTTTTTCACTCAACGTGTAATCAAACTCTGGAATCTGTTACCGGAGGATGTAGTAAGAGCTGTTAGTATAGCTGGGTTTAAAAAAGGTTTGGACACGTTCCTGGAGGAAAGGTCCATAAACCACTATTAAAAAGGGACCCAGGATATCAATGCTTGACCCAGTACAAGCATTGTGGAACCTGTGTCTTTTGGGGATATTGCTAGGTACGTATGACCTAGATTGGCCACTGTTGGAAACAGGATACTGGGCTTGATGGACCTCGGTCTGACCCAGTATGGCATGTCTTATGTTCTTATGTTCTTAATATCACTCTTAAGAGCAAAGTAAAGATACAGCACTACACACTAGCAGTTACAAAATACATCCATTAATACAGAAAAGGTTACTGATACATCGCCAAACTTGGCATGATTACAGTCTGTTCTCTTCAGCTGGGGAAGCCCCAACAGTGCAGACTGGAACCAGGTTCCGGACACTTCACTCTCGTCAGTGGAGGAAAGATGGCTTCCACTTTGTTCAGGACTCTCCAGCTACCTTTATACACCTCAACAAATAAGTGATTCAAGGTTGGATGGCAAGACTCTTCACCTGATATGTCCATATAAAGCCCCATGCAAAAATCTTCCCGGTCAGGCTTCCTGCCTGTCTCATACAGCTATCTGTCCTCATCCTCAAACCTCCTTCCTATGCAGCTGTATAACAACATGCCTGGTACATAGTGACCCAAGCATAGTTCAGTTCAAATAAAGTTCAGTCTCTCCTTCTCATTCTTATACATTTTTTTTCAGTCCTATAATATTCCACCCATAGAATTAGAAGGAGGACGGTACATGAGCACACTTCAAATAGCCTTCATAGCTTGCTTAAAGATACAAATGTATACAAGTTCAAATGGTTAATAAAAACAATACAATGATTACAATTAATATTGGATGTATCAGGAAGGAAACTACCCAGTAAAAATATCACGCCAATGGTGTTCAGTCACGGACCTAGCATGTTTACCCACAGCTATACTTTCCAGGTAATTCCTCATCTTCTCTATTTAAAGTGATCAGTTTAGCATACCCTGATAAGGCTAACACAAACTTATTATCTTTGCCTTCAACAACTACTTCTCCCTCCTTCGACTGCAAATCTGGTCTTGGCTATTTTACCCAACGTTTGCACCATTGGCCACCTATTGGCCACCCATAAATTCAAAACCAGTATGAGCAGAAGGAGGAAGAGAAGCCACAGCAATAACTAAGATCCGGGGCACAGGCCAAACAAGCAACTGGACACATGATCTCCAGCAGAAAAACTCTGAGATACCGGAAGTCTAATAGCAGTGTTGTGCTCTGGAATTGCAGTTACTGGACAAGGAAACAATAATAAAAGGACAAGACAACAAAAAAATCATTCACAAAAGTCCCCAATCAGTCTAATAGTCCTCTTCCCATTTTCAGATAATTTGATCCTGCTCCTCAGCAGTTCTTCAGGACTTCGTAGTGTGCCTCACCTTTCTCTGAAGTTTAAGCTTGGTTTCACCCAAAGGTTGAACCTCCCATTCTCATAAGTAGATATCTTGGCCCTTTGGCAATGTGACGCATGGTTCCAGGTAAGGACTCCTGCACATTTTGCTGTGGAGTATAGTTAGGAGCACGTGGTATGGTCCATTCCATCTGGAATCTGAACAATTCTCTCTACAGGAATCTCTGGGATTGCAGTTAGTGCATGGCTCCTGGCCTCATCCGGACGAGCAGCAACCACTTTTAAGTGAAAAGACTAAACACTCTGGATTAGAAGCTGCCAAAAATTGGGGGGGGGGGGGGAGGAAACACCTAGACATTCGGCACAGTGTTTAAAAATTGAGTGGGAAGTATCTAAGATGGAAGTGGGACTTCCTTATAATGCACATCATTAGTACAGAGTTATTTATCAATAGCCCCTTGTGGAAGTGTATTTTTCAAGCACAGTTATGAAATCAGCATTTTTTTCTTTCTCCCTCATTCTCCAACAGGTGCGAGTATTCACATTTTCCGTTGGGCAGCACAACTACGATGTCACACCCTTGCAGTGGATGGCCTGTGCCAACAAAGGTAATTAAGAGTCACTTGGGCATAATTCTTCATCCACTCCAACAGACAAAGCTGATGCTAATGGGGAGATAACTATTACTATTGGGGCCCTTCCACGAGGATGCAACCAGCAAGGCTGTGTGCTGGTACTGGCAAGGACACAGCTCTGAAGGAGGAACCTTTAAGCCAGTGAGGTTGCTGTAGTATCTGTTCCATGTGTCCTGCTATACTGTAGTAGTATTAGTGATTTCTTCTTTAACATACGAAGTAACCTGTCAGCACAGTTACCACCCTGCATTTCCTCCAGCACCGATTTATCAGTCTCATTTCATTTTCAACAGGTTACTACTTTGAAATCCCCTCCATTGGAGCCATTCGTATCAACACTCAGGTGAGCGAACTTAGAGCGATAAGTCCCGAGGGCGCCGGATGAGAAGGGCAGGAGAGTGATACTGGCATTCCTTGGCGAGCTCATCCCTGTATTCCCAGGATCCGGTTGTTAACAAGCCTACTAATGTGAAGTGAGGGATGGGAAAGTGGAATTGCAGAGTGTGGGTAGGCAGATCTGTATGGTTGGAGGGTTTGCATCAGGGACAGGAGAGTGGAATTATAGAGCACAGGTCATGGCAAATCTGACTGAAGAATGATATTTAAGGCAGTGTTACTGAGTAGTTCTGAAGATGGGTATGCAAGCTTGACTGTGTAGGGAAACTGTGTCCCTTCTAAGAGGTGATCTCGGACAGTCCTCACTATATACAGTGTACATGGGCACGGTCAGCCTTACATTGTAGCAGTTTTCAAGGAGAAATTATCTGGCTCATTTCCCTTTTAAAGTCAGCAAGCGCAAAGTATGTCACAGAAGTAGAGGAGGAGCCTAATGGTTTGAACAGTGGGCTAATACCAGGGAAGCCTGGTTCAAATTCCACAGCTGCATCTTGTAATCTTGAGTAAGTCACTTAACCCTCCATTGACTCAGGTACAAGCTTAGATTGTAAACTCAATACCTGAATGTAACTCACCTCCTGAGAAAAGGCATGAGCTGAATCCAGTTCTCTTTCCCAAAGTACTCAGAAACCCCACCGCCAAGTAGGTGAAACTATTGTGTGAAAAATTTAATATAGTTGGGCTGTTTTCCTTCCCCCAACCTAAACACAAAAAGAATCATAGAAACATAGAAACATAGAAATATGACGACAGAAAAAGACCACATGGCCTATCTAGTCTGTCCTTCCATAACAACTACAACAGTCCACTTTTTGCCTTTAGAGATCCTCTGTGTTGGTCCCATGCTTTCTTGAATTCAGTTACTGTCCTCATCTCTACCACCTCCAGTGGGAGACTATTCCACGGATCCACTACTCTTTCCGTAAAGAAATATTTCCGCATATCACTCCTGAATCTATCTCCCTTCACCCTCATCCCATGTCCCCTCATAGCAGAACTTGCTTTCAATTGAAAGAGGCTCTCTCCCTGAACATTTATGCCACGGAGGTATTTAAACATCTCAATCATATCACCTCTATCCCGCCTTTCCTCTAAGGTGTACATATTAAGATCCTTAAGTCTGTCCTCATATGCTTTATAATGAAGCCCATTAATCATTTTGGTAGCAACCCTCTGCACCGACTCCATCCTGTTCACATCCTTTTGAAGGTGCGGTCTCCAGAATTGCACACCATACTCCAAATGAGGTCGCACCAAAGACTTATACAGAGGCATTATCACCTCCTTTTTTCTGCTAGCCATTCCTCTCCGTATGCACCCAAGCATCCTTCTAGCTTTTGCTGTCGCCTTTTCCACCTGTTTAGCTACTTTAAGATCATCAGACACAACCACGCCTAGGTCCCGCTCTTCTTTAGTGGACAAAAGTACTTCACCTTCTATACTGTATTGCTCCCTTGGATTGCTGCAGCCCAAATGCATGACCTTACATTTTTTAACATTAAATCCCAGCTGCCAAATTCTAGACCATTCTTCAAGCTTAGCTAGATCCCTCCTCATGTTATCTACCCCTTCCTGGGTGTCTACTCTATTGGGCACGGTCAGCCTTACATTGTATCCATTTTATCCTAGCTAGCAATGTGCATACTGTAGAAGCCCATGCATACTTTTAGCTTTTTTTCAGCAAGGCTGGCGCAAGGATTTCTGGTGACTCCTGCTACCTATAAATTACTGCCCTTTCCCTCATTAATATTAATGGTAGGCTACACCTCCACCTTTTTCCTTTTTTGATAATAAATTAGGGACAGATTGACAAAAGGTCTGAAATTTAAACACCACTGGGGGTCTTAAATATTGGGGGATTCTCCAGGACCAAGCAGGAAGTCAGTCCTCACTTATGGGTGACGTCGGCGCCGACGAAGCCCTCGCGGAGCAATTTTCCCCAGCTTTCAAAGAAAGCCTTTGGGAATTGCAGCGCGCATGCGCGGTCCTCTTCCCGCCCAAGGGTGCCATCTTAGCCAGTCTTCTTTTTTCCGCGGAGCCCTACAGACGTACCCGTCGTGTCCCCGCGAAAAAGTTGATTTTTTCTTCAGAATTTCTCTTATTTTCCATTCGGTTCGACGCCGGTCTTTTTCCCGCCGGACTCGCGACGCCGGTCTCGAGTCCTCTTCTTATTTTTCGGTTTTTCTGACTTAGTCAGTTTTTCGTTTCGGTTTTTCCCTGGCAGCCCGGTCCTTTGACCTCGCCGGGGCCCTTTTTCCCCCGATGGCTGCCAGTGGTTTCAAGCGGTGTGGTCAGTGTGACCGAAATATGTCACTAACTGACACACACGACTTTTGCCTCCGCTGCCTGGGCCCGGATCATGAAGAAATGATCTGTGGGCCCTGCGGCAAAATGTCCTCCAAAGCGTTGAGAAGTCGGCGGCATCAGCGGGATAGAATCTTCGCTGACCCCAGCCGTACCCGGACCTCGTCGGAGGCCTCCGCGTCCAAAGGTTCCAGCTCGGACCATCGCCGGAGTTCCTCCGACAGGGGTTCTCCCTCCGGGGACCATCGTCGTAAGGTGAAACCCGCGAGGGCGGCGTCGGTGGACGCTCCTGGCTCCGCGAGGGCCAGGTCGCATAGCCCCGATAGCCGTCCCGGGTCCTTGGAGAAGGAGCATCTCACGAAGCGACCTCGCCTGGAGTCGGAGCTGCCCGCTCGGGTAAGTCCTGTGGTCCTCCTGGACTCGCCTCCGAGACAGCCGACGTTGGGCCCGACGCCGTCGGGGCCCGAGTCGGGGGCTGCTGGGTCACCTGAGCTCGGACTCAGGTTGACGGCCTTGGAGAGCAGATTGTCTGCCTTCATGGACCAGCAGCGGGCACTGCTCGCTGGCTTCGCTGGCGCCGCTGCCCCGACCGCCGGGACGTCGACGTCCAAGTCGACCCCGGAGACCGAGCCGATCCTCGAGTCGATGCGAACTCGAGTCGATCCTCGGTCGAGGTCACCCTCGGCCTCCCGTTCGGGACCGAGGTCGCCGACGCCGACTCCCTCGGCGTCGGGGCGGCAGGCGCCGCGCCCTGCCCGGGCCGACCCCACCGAGTCCTCGTCGGAGTCGGTCTGGGAGTCTGAAGAGGAAGAGTCGCCTGATTCTTTCCGGACTCGGTGTGTCCCCTCGGACTCACCGGAGTCTGAGCCTCGGAAGCAGTCCCCCCGGAGGATGCCCGGTTCTCGGACTTCGTCAGGGATATGGCCAAGGCTTTGGCCTTCCCTGCGGATCCCGAGGAGGAGCCTCGAGCCGAAGAGCTCGACGCCCTCCAGTATGACTCTCCCGCAAGGGAACACTTTACTGTACCGGTTCCTCCCATGCTGGAACGACTACTCTTCCGCATGTGGGAGAGTCCGGCCACCTCGCCGGTCCTGAGCAAGCGGGTCGATTCTATCTATCGAGTCCGCAAGAGCCCTGGCTTCCAAAAAGCACAGCTGCCACACCATTCCATGGTAGTGGAATCGGCCATGCATCGTCTTAAGAGCCAGAAGATGCACTCCTCGGTGCCTCCTGGCAGGGAGGCCCGTAACCTGGATGGCCTTGGCAAGAAGTGTTTCCAGGGCTCTATGCTTGCGTGTCGTGTCCAGACCTACCAGCTATACATGGGCATGTATCTCCGAGACCTGGCTAAAGAGCTAGCCGGATTCTCCGCTGGTTTGTCCGAGGAACCCTTGCGGAGGTTCCTGGCCTTGTCCACTGGTATTCGGGAATGCTCGAAATTCATATCCCGAGCAGCCTACGATGGCTTTGAAGCGTCGGCTCGAGTGGCCGCAGCCGGCATCGGTGCCCGCCGACAGGCTTGGCTTCAGTCATCTGACCTTGAGCCCTGGGTGCAGGACAAGTTGGTCGATGTCCCCTGCCGAGGCGAAAACCTCTTTGGCAAGCCCATGGCTGAAAAGGCTGCACAAATTGAGACGGAGACTCTCACCAGGACTAGGCTTTCTAGAAAGACCTCCGCCCCTTCCCAGAAAAAGAAGGGCTCGGGAAAGAAGTCCTTTTACCCGAGGAAGGCGGCTGCCTACAAACAATACCCCCATTATCAGGCCCCTGCAGCTCCCCAACAGGGCCAGCAGGCCAAGGGACGGGGTAACGGGTCCCGTAGGCAGCAAGCCCCCAAGCCTGCACCACCAGCCCCTGCTCAGCAGGGTGGGGGTTTTTGACTCACTAAGCATAGCCTCTCCCCGCCCGCTGGTTCCTCACAGCACCGGAGGCCGGCTGGTTCACTTCGCCCACAGGTGGTCCAGCATCACCTCAGATGCCTGGGTGCTTCAAGTCGTGCGAGAAGGCTATCTTCTCCACTTCCACCAGGTCCCTCCCTCCTTTTTTCCGGGAGAGCCTCCACGACCCCCTCTGCACAGGGAATTACTCCTTCAGGAGTTAGCAGGTCTTCTACAGGAACAGGCGGTGGAACCGGTGCCTCACCACCTGGAGGGTCAAGGGTTTTACTCCAGGTATTTTCTGATACCAAAGAGAACAGGAGGCCTCAGACCCATCCTGGACCTACGCAACCTCAACAAGTTCCTCATGCGAGAGAAGTTCAAGATGCTTACCCTTGGAATCCTTCTGCCCTACCTCCAGCAGGGAGATTGGCTATGCTCCTTGGATCTAAAGGATGCCTACACGCACATCCTCATCCACCCAAGCCACCGACAATACCTAAGGTTTGTGGTGGCAGGAAATCATTACCAGTACAGAGTACTGCCCTTTGGCCTGTCCTCCGCACCGCGAGTCTTCACAAAATGTCTCGCGGTGGTGGCGGCCCATCTCCGGCTTCACGGCCTCTATGTCTTTCCGTACCTCGACGACTGGCTCATCAGAGCAGCGTCCGCTCTGGAGGTCACCAACGCCACGCGCCGCACGGTGACTCTTCTGCAGCACTTGGGCTTTGTTATAAACTTTGCAAAGTCCACTTTGCTCCCATCACAGGATCTCGAGTTCATCGGCGCAAGACTGCACACTACTCAGGCACGAGCATACCTTCCGCTCGACAGGGCTCAACGGCTCATGGACCTAGCCGACCGTTTTCGCAGCCAGCCCCTGGTCTCCGCCAGGCGCTTCCTGAGACTACTCGGCCATATGGCTTCCACCGTCCATGTGACCCCCAATGCCCGCCTGAATATGCGGCCTGCTCAATGGTGTCTCCGCCAGCAGTGGCGACAAGCCACAGGAGACCTAGCAGACCTAGTGCGCGTCTCCGAGCCGCTGCTCTCGTCTCTCCGGTGGTGGCTTCAGCAGCCGAACCTGATATTCGGAATGCCTTTCCAGTCACCTCAGCTGGCCCGGGTGCTGACGACAGATGCATCCCTCCTGGGCTGGGGTGCGCATTGCCAGGGGGCACGTACTCAGGGCCTCTGGACCACATGGGAGTCTGCTCAGCAGATCAACTTCCTGGAGCTCAGGGCGATCCGCCTGGCTCTCAAGGCTTTCTCCCACCTGACTTCTCATCAGTCCGTCCTTGTCCAGACGGACAATCAAGTTGCCATGTTCTACGTGAACAAGCAAGGGGGCACGGGCTCCTTCCTCCTCTGCCGGGAGGCACAGAAGCTCTGCTCTTGGGCCGTCAGTCACGGCATTCTCCTCAAGGCAGTTTATCTCCCAGGCCAAGAGAATTACCTGGCGGACAAACTCAGCAGGATCCTTCAGCCGCACGAGTGGCGTCTGGATCCCTTGGTAGTTCAGAAGCTCTTTCTGAAGTGGGGCCTCCCCACGGTGGATCTCTTTGCCAGTCCTCACAACCGGCAACTTCCTCGCTTCTGCTCTCGTCAGCCCCACCCCCGTCGGGTTGCGGCGGACGCTTTTCTACTCTCATGGTCGGGAAGCCTTCTGTATGCTTTCCCTCCCATCCCGCTAGTCTCTCGGACTCTTTTCAAGGTTCTCCGGGACAAAGCCTTCATGATCCTGGTGGCCCCTCGCTGGCCCAGACAGCCGTGGTTTCCGCTCCTGCTGCAATTAGCGGTGGAGGATCCATTCCCTCTGGGGTTTCAACCGGATCTCCTCACTCAGGATCAGGGTTCTCTGCTACACCCCAACCTCAGGTCTCTCAACCTCATGGCCTGGCTGCTGAGAGGGTAGTCCTTGCTCCCCTTCTCCTGCCGGCAGAGGTGGAGGAGGTCGTCTTGTCTTCGCGACGACCTTCTACCCGCAAATGCTACGCCCTTAAATGGCGTCGTTTTTCCGTTTGGTGTACCCAACAGTCTCAGGATCCCTTCTCCTGCCCGGTGTCGGTGATCTTGCAGTACTTGCTGCACCTCTCTAATCTGGGACTTAAGTCCAACTCCGTCAAAGTTCACCTCAGTGCTCTTTCGGCATATCATGTGCCGGTGGACGGCAGACCTCTCTCCAGCGACCCTCTCGTAGCGAGGTTTCTCCGAGGTCTCCTTCTACTTAAACCACCTCTGCGCCCGCCAGCGCCTGACTGGGACCTGAATGTGGTTTTGCAGCGGATCACCTGTCCGCCTTTTGAACCTATGGCTACCTGTTCTCTCCGTTTTCTGTCTTGGAAAACACTGTTCTTGATAGCCCTCACTTCCGCTAGACGCGTAAGTGAATTGCAGGCCCTCGTGTCTGATCCCCCTTACACTCGGTTCTACAAAAATAGGGTAGTCCTACGGACTCACCCTAAATTTCTTCCAAAGGTGGTCTCCCCTTTTCACATCAATCAGGAGGTGGTACTTCCGACCTTCTTTCCCAGGCCACACTCCAGCCGAGCTGAAACGGTCCTCCATACCCTGGACTGTAGAAGGGCTTTGAACTTCTACCTTGACCGTACGCGGGAGCACCGTAAAGCTGCTCAGCTTTTTGTGTCTTTTGACCCCAATAAATTGGGGCTCCCGGTCTCCAAGCGTACACTGTCCATCTGGGTTGCGGACTGTATCACTTGGGCTTATGGGGCAGCCGGACTCTCCTTGGAAGGTCGAGTCATGGCTCATTGCGTTCAGGCAAAGGCCACGTCAGTGGCTTACCTCCGCTCTGTTCCGCTGGCAGACATCTGCCGGGCCGCTACTTGGTCTTCGAGCCAGACTTTTGCGGTCCATTACTGCCTCGAGAGGGAGTCCCGCAGGGACAGTGCTTTCGGACAGGCAGTCCTCCGTAATCTCTTTGAGGTCTGAGCAACTCCTACCCTCCATCCCGGATGTGGGCTACCGGTGGGTGATAATTCAGCGAAGATTCTTTCCTTCTGTGCTGCTGAGCTAGAGGGAGCTCATTTTTGTGCTTAGGGTCTCCGGTAGCCTTGAGCTTGGGAGTCCCATAAGTGAGGACTGACTTCCTGCTTGGTCCTGGAGAAAGCGTAGTTACTCACCTGTAACAGGTGTTCTCCAGGAGCAGCAGGAATCAGTCCTCACAACCCTCCCTCCTCCCCTTGGAGTTGCAATCGTCTGCTTTAGTTTTTTTGCAAATTTTTATGCTGTCTTTTTTAGCTATGTCATCTGACTGGCTAAGATGGCACCCTTGGGCGGGAAGAGGACCGCGCATGCGCGCTGCAATTCCCAAAGGCTTTCTTTGAAAGCTGGGGAAAATTGCTCCGCGGGGGCTCCGTCGGCGCCGACGTCACCCATAAGTGAGGACTGATTCCTGCTGCTCCTGGAGAACACCTGTTACAGGTGAGTAACTACGCTCTATTCAGCAGCAGCACCCAGATAGTGACTATCCAGACTGAGCTCTGCTATGCACACAAATGTGAACCTTATATGGAGAGGGGTGAGTTTAAACCAGCACTTATCTAGATAGCAACTTAGACCTGCTCTTCGTGCACACTACAATATCCAGATAAATACTGGCTGAAAATCTCTGCTATCAGGATAATCTGGATAGTGGCTGTACTGCCCATGCTCCACCTATGGACTGCCCCTGCACTAACCAGATAGTGCCGAGGTAGTCTATGGACAGTGCTGCTGAATATCTTTCTCAGAACCTTTAGCGGTATAGCCCCCCAATGGACTATGTGGATAAAAGCTTTTAATGTTTATTTCACTTTTTGCTATTTTTCTCATTTTTATATTTTTCATTTTCAATTTTTTTTATTTTCTCATTTATTATTTTTCTTCATTTTGGCACCTCCCCATCCCCCAAATATCAGTCCCACTTTCCTATATTTACATCACTTACTGTGTTTGACCAATCCTGATTTTTAGCCCCGTCATTTCATGTGGATAAATTCCTATATACTGTGATAAGGAAGCTTATCAGGACCTAGGAGATAGGGATCAGAAGAAGGAATTTACCCTAACAAAAGCTCCTATTTTAAAAGGTCAAGGACATAAAACCCCCATTGTACCTAGAAAACAGGTAATTCCTGGTTGCAATAAGTTACAGCATGCCCCTAGTGGTGAAAAGGTGAGGGAATGCAAGCCCAGGGTAGGGAACCCTTACGTCTCTGCATTCCCTAATCATTCAGCTGCCACGAGGGAATTTGATCTTTCTCACCTGAGAGGAGAGAGGGTGGACAGGTCCCTGGGAGGTTTAGGTTTAGCTCCGTTTATCCAGAAAGGAGAGACAGCATGAGGAGCAGCAGCAAGAGCAGAGGCAGGATGGAGAGTGACAGCACAGAGGACTACAGCACGAGGAGGGGCAGCACAAGGAGAGCTGCTGATGAGAGAGAAAGAGAAGGAAGTAGGAATGCTTTCTGAAGAAGGAATGGAACAGTAAGAACAGCAGGAACCTGGAACCCAGGGTGGAGAACAGGACGAGGTGAATGGTGGCCAGAGCATGAAAGAGGGGAAGCTGATTCAAGCTTTGACCAAGGTATTAGTCCTAGAAGCTTATCTAATAAGGAGCACTACAGAGTTGCTAGAGACAGCTTTAACCATAACGGAAAGCAGTCAGATAAGCTATCTGAGTCTGAGTCAGAGATTGAGCCAATGCAACTGGGTGACCCAGATTTACCTTTGGTAGAAGAGGACTCATGTATGGATTGTTCTGTATGCCAGTCTGCCAATTCAGAGGGGTTGAAAGGGGAGTCAACCTTAAAGGAAAAAACCTCCAGTGTCCGATAGCCCTAAGAACTGTATTCAGTTTGTGAAGGTTCTCAGTTCAGGAGAAGTGTTTTACTGTACAAAGCTGAGGGTACCTAATTACACTTGAGAACAGCTGTGAAGAGTGCTGTGCTCTGTCTGAAGCTGTATCAACCGAGAAAGTAAGAAAGGTTTTATTTGGCTAAATATTGAGAAAACCTTGCAAAGTGATTTTTCTACCAGTGAGAGTTTAACTGCCTTAAAGAAGTTTTGCTGTGTTTAAGAAGACCAAGTTGCCAGGTATAGTTCTGGACTGAAGAAAAAGAAACCTGATTTAAAGTTTTGTTCCTGTTTGTTTTGGACTGCACGGTAAGCCATGCCTGGTGACATGGGCTGTTAGAAGTATTGAATATTTAAGCTGAAGAAAGCTGTTTTGTTTGAGTTACATAGAAACATAGAAACATGATGACAGAAAAAGACCACAAGGCCCATCTAGTCTGTCCTTCCATAACAACTACAACAGTCCACTTTTTACCTTTAGAGATCCTCTGTGTTGGTCCCATGCTTTTTTGAATTCAGTTACTGTCCTCATCTCTACCACCTCCACTGGGAGACTATTCCACGGATCCACTACTCTTTCCGTAAAGAAATATTTCCGCATATCACTCCTGAATCTATCTCCCTTCATCCTCATCCCATGTCCCCTCATAGCAGAACTTGCTTTCAATTGAAAGAGGCTCTCTCCCTGAACATTTATGCCACGGAGGTATTTAAACATCTCAATCATATCACCTCTATCCCGCCTTTCCTCTAAGGTGTACATATTAAGATCCTTAAGTCTGTCCTCATATGCTTTATAATGAAGCCCATTAATCATTTTAGTAGCAACCCTCTGCACCGACTCCATCCTGTTCACATCCTTTTGAAGGTGCGGTCTCCAGAATTGCACACCATACTCCAAATGAGGTCGCACCAAAGACTTATACAGAGGCATTATCACCTCCTTTTTTCTGCTAGCCATTCCTCTCCGTATGCACCCAAGCATCCTTCTAGCTTTTGCCGTCGCCTTTTCTACCTGTTTAGCTACTTTAAGA
This sequence comes from Ichthyophis bannanicus, assembly GCA_033557465.1. NCBI lineage: Eukaryota > Metazoa > Chordata > Amphibia > Gymnophiona > Ichthyophiidae > Ichthyophis > Ichthyophis bannanicus. Next base: position 48,555,404 of record CM066046.1, read on the forward strand.
TCATCAGACACAACCACGCCTAGGTCCCGCTCTTCTTTAGTGAACAAAAGTACTTCACCTCCTATACTGTATTGCTCCCTTGGATTGCTGCAGCCCAAATGCATGACCTTACATTTTTTAACATTAAATCCCAGCTGCCAAATTCTAGACCATTCTTCAAGCTTAGCTAGATCCCTCCTCATGTTATCTACACCTTCCTGGGTGTCTACTCTATTGCAGATTTTGGTATCATCCGCAAAGAGGCAAACCTTACCCGGCAGCCCTTCCGCTATATCACTAACAAGTTCAAGTTTTATCCTGTGTTGAAATACAAGAATCCTGGTGAAACATTAAAAAGGTGAAAATTTGTGAACCTTAGCGTGTCTTTTCAATGGATAATTTCTGTCATTTGCCTACCACTCAACCCAACTACAAGAAGGTGTTTTTTTTTTACCTGAGGCCACATAACATCTAACTGAACTACCTTTCCCATAATGCATTAAAAAGGCAACCAGTTAGGAAAAGGCCTTTAAAGGTGAAGCACTCCAAAGAGAAACGCGCCCCTCCATACTAATGTAAGGGGCTAAGGGCATGACAATACACAAGGAATGACTTTGAAAATGATCTTCATAAACATCATCATTGGAGAAAGACATAGTGCTTGGCAAGGTAGAAGGTCACCGTAAAAAAGAGGAAGGCCGGCAATGAGATGGATCGATACAATGACAGCAGCTACGGATATCACTCTATCAACAATGAGCTGCTTGGCTGAAAACAGAACAAAGATTTGGTCAATTAGGGTCGCCAGGAGCAACACCAACTCGACGGCACTTAACAACAACAGACAACAGATGGCGCTGTAGAACAAAACTGAGTTGCTTTGGCAGAAATTGGGTGGGGGGGAAGAGCGCAGTATTAGAATAGCAAGTGGTGCTGCAAGACAGGATTAAGATGTTCTGGTATGCAACAAAAGTATAGAATTGGGTAAATTTTCAAAAAGACACTGAGCAACAAAGGTGCCAGCCTAATTTTAACTAGTTATTTTTAGATGGATTTTCAGTGTCATCTAATCAGCTAGGTTTCTGGCTGCAAATTTGCCTGATTAGATTTAGTTCTTCTATTTTTGGGATAATTTTATAAAGTTTTTCTGCACTTTAAACCAGTTTTACGCACTGAAAAGTCCTTTCATAAATCTTTGCAGCTGTTTATGTGCATATAAGTGTGCGCACCATCAAGATTGCGTATGCATATACCTGTGCTGCTTGTAAGCATTACCAGGGGTGGAATGGAGGCACAGTTACGATGTAGGTGCATAGTTTATAAAATAGATGTGCACATTTGCACCAATTTCGGAACAGGTTTAAATATGAGCATATGCATTTGCACATTATTGAGGAAGGATTTGGGAGGCTATTAAGGCACATAGGCACCTCTCAGGGGTGGCCCAAGGGTGTTGCGGGACCATGTGCAGAGACTCATTGTGATGCCTCATTTGCATAAATATTTGCACATCCACTGGGCCTCATTTGTGTAAATCTAATTTATTTTATTTTAAAATGTATATGCTGCCCATCTAAAAATTTAAGTGGCTTTCAAAAGAGTCTTTCACAAGCCTCTTTTTTGTCCTAACAATGACTTAGTGGCATGTTTACTAGACATTAATGTGCATTAAGAGCCACAATCCCCAGTGCTGTACCTAACCTTGTGCGAGCAGTGCATCCGTACAGGGTGTAAAAACAAGAAGCAAAAAAGCAAAAGCAAAACAAATACTTCTGTTTTTACTAATGAAAATCCTGGAGAAGGACCACCTGTGATTGACAAATATACAAATGAGAATAGAGTAGATACTACACCATTCATAGAAGATGATGTGTTTGAACAGCTTGCAAAACTGAAAGTGGACAAGGCCATGGGACCAGATGGGATACATCCCAGGATACTGAAAGAGCTCAGAAAGGTTTTTGCAGAACCTTCAAAGGATGTTTTTAATAGATCCTTGGAGACAGGAGAAGCTCCACAGGGCTGGAGAAGGGCTGATATGCTACCTCTTCACAAAAGTGCCAATAGGAAAGAAGTGGCAAACTATAGGCCGGTAAACCTTACCTCGGTGGCAGGAAAAGTAATGGAGGTGCTCCTGAAAGAGTGAATAGTAGACTTTCTCGAAACCAATAGGTTGCATGATCCAAGGCAACATGGTTTTACCAAAGGATGATTATGCCAACCAAATTTGACTGAGTTCTTTGACTGGGTGACCAAAGAACTAGATCAAGGACATGCAATGGATGTGATCTACCTAGATTTCAGCAAAGCCTTTGATACTGTTCCTCACAGGAGGCTTATCAATAAATTGAACAGCCTGGGGATGGGTCTGAAGGTGGTGAACTGGATCAGAAATTAGTTGACTGACAGACGACAGAAGGTGAAGGTAAATGGAACTCACCACGGATGAAAGGAAGGTGATTAGCGGCATACCCTGTGGACCGGTACTGTTCAATGTATTTGTGAGTGATATTGCTGAAGGACTGAATGGAAAAGTCTGTCTTTTTGCAGATGACATGAAACTTTGCAACAGAGTGGACTCCCCTGAAGGAGTGGATAACAAGAGGAAAGATCTACAAAAGCTGGAAGAATGGTCTAATGCTTGGCAGCTAAGATTTAATGTGAAGAAGTGCAGTGTCATGCACTTGGGATAAAGAAATCCAAGGGAATTGTATGCGATAGGGGACGAGAGGTTGGTGTGCATGGACCAGGAGAAGGAACTTGGAATGATTATTTCTGAGGATCTCAAGGTGACAAGACACCCCCCTCTCTTTCTCTCTCTCTCTATATATATGACATATGGCCTCATCTCCATCCAGCATATCCCATTTCTCTTTTTCTCCTTCTCTCTTTTCTCCCCCCTGATAAAAAATATTCTGCGAAACCATTCCTGGCAAATTCTTTTTTTTTTTCTGAATCAGCGGCAGAAAGATCTCATAGCACTATCCCCAGCTTTATCTTTCTTTCTCTGAGTCAACACACAGCAGCCAGTGTTGCCTGTAGCATTCACCTTCAGAGAATGACCTCATGCACTGGAAGTGAAAGCTACGGGCAGCATTGGCTACTGTTTCTGACTCAAAGAAAGATGAAGCTGAGGATGCTGCTGCATGCACAATGAGTTGTGCCAGCTCCTGGGCCCACCATCTGAGTCCCCACTTACTCCCCCCAAACCCAGCCAATCTTAGATTCTGTCTTCTTCTTTTCTCCCACCCAATTTTAAAGTCTCCACCTGTCCCAGTCCCTGCTCTCCCCCATCTCCCTGTCCCCTGTACCGCCTCCTATATCCCTTCTGCACACCCACCCAGCTACTTCCTTCTCCAATATTCGTTTACCCTGCCTTTCCTCCTTCTTACCCCAGTATTCATTCATGCCCCTCCCTCTCAACTGTTCCCTCTATATGATCTTTCTTCTTCTCTCCTACACAAAATATTTGTCCCTCTCACCATCCTCACTCCCCCAGCTTCTTTTTCTCCCAACCCCACCCCTTCCATTCTTCCCCTAGCATCAGCTCCTTTCTAGATCCAGCCCCTCACAGCATCTGCTCCCTTCCAGTCCCATTCTCCCCATCCCATAGCATCAACCCATTTCCAGTCCTAGTCCCCCCAATATCAGTCCCCCTCCACTCCCACTTCCTCCCAGCATTATCTCCCTTCCATTCCCAAGCTCCCCATCTCCTAGCATCAGCCCATTTCTATTCCTAGCCTCCCATTATCAGTCTTCCTCCAGTTCCAGTCCCTCCCAACATCAGCTCCTTTCCAGTCCCTCCATCCTCCAGCATCAGCCCTTTTCCAGTCCTAGCCCCCCAGTATCAATCCCCCTCCAGTCCTAGTCTCTCCCAGCATTATCTCCCTTTCAACTGCAGTCTCCCATCCCCCAACCTTAGCCCATTTCACATTCTAACCCCCAGTAGCAGTCCTCTTCCAGTGCCAGCAGCTCACCCCCCCCCCCCCACACATACACACATGGCCCCATACCATGAGGGGCCCCATGCATGCCTGACTGGCTTCAGAGGGAGCTGGTGAGGCCTGAGCTGCCGCTGAAAACTTTTCCTTTACTTCCGTGGCTGTGCTGTCACAGCTGCCGGCGCCACTGAGTTCATAGAGGTTAAACAGGGGCGCTTCCTTCTCTTGTGCAAGACAGGAAGTGCCCCTGTTTAACCTCTACAAACTCAGCGGCTCCGGTGGTGGCAACAGCACAAGCCGTAGGAGTAAAGGAAAACACAGAGGGGAGCCGGGCTTCGGGCCTTACCGGCTATCTCTTAAGCCTGTCAGGCACATGCGAGGCCCCTCGAGGTGCAGGGGCATGTGCGGGTGACATGCCCGCACATACCTACGGCTGGTCCCGGCATCTCTATTTCAGTATAGTCACCCTGTTATATGCTTACCCTGTTATATGCTTACCCCATGCTACCAGATCTGAGCAACTAAACTTAGTCCTGAAAATCATCACTAACCTTTGTAAGCCTTCCCTGGGAACAACTCTGAACCAGCTAAATTTGGCTGCCTTCGGATTGTCGGTGGTTAAATATAGCCAATCTGGGCGGAGGGACGTTTTAGCAGTGGATTTTTAACCCGTTAACTCCCAAAGCTTGTTGGTTAAATCCTTTTAAAACTGACCTCAAATGAGCCTAGAAACAGAAAGCAAAGTCTGATCAATGCAGCATAGGAAGGCGAGGTGGAGACAGTGCGGATTCATGTCTATGTGATTAAGTTGAACTCTCTAAATATTCCTATGTATGAGTGTGTGTCTGAATGTGTATGACCAAGTGTGGTAAATGGTTAATTCTTATATGTTGGGCTTTTAATCATCACAGAGAAAATGTATTCGGCTGCAGACAATCTATCAAGCTATTAAAACAGGCGAGTGGAAAAGATAGAGTTATTAGCACCCTGGAAACATGGTTGCGACTCAGGGCTAATGGCTTTTCCTTCAAATTAAAGCCAATTCTTCATGCTGGAGATTTTAAAAATACATTTACGGAGAAAAAAATAAAAGAGAGAAACTGGGAGCAACTGAATGAGATGCCTGGGAACTCTCAACCACAGTGCTTTGCTTTCTAATTGAACGATTTAGCAAGGGTATGATGCTGTGACATTTGACTCCTCCTCCATACAGCTATATCTGAGTAGCGGGACTGCACAGAATAATGCACCCCCTCCCCCTTCCCCAGTTACTATCCCAGAGAATTCAAGGATTTGTAATCTTGCTTCCAAACTAAGCAAACTTCAGAGCTGTCACTGTTTCTTAGTCAGGAGGGCTTTTTTTTCATTAAGAAGTCTCTATTTTTAATTACCTTCAGATTTTCTTGAGAGCTCTCAGGCGTGTATGATGCAAATCTAAGAATGCTTTGATTGTCATCGCTGCTTTACTTAGAGAATTAAATAAAATCCAAAACGAAAAGTAAGATGATACCTTTTTATTGGACTGACTTAATACATTTTTGGATTAGCTTTCGAAAGTTAAAACCACCTTCTTCAGGTCAGGACCGTCCCCTTTCAAGGAAAGCTAGTCCAAAAATATCTTAAGTTAGTCCAATAAAAAGGTATTGCCTTATTTTCCTTTTTTGTTATGTTTAACTACCATTAAAGTGGACTAACAGGGAAACCACAATGCTTTATTGCTTAGAGAGAACGTGAATGTTTTTCTAAGTTTCAAATGCAAGGTGACGGGTAACTGATGAATCAGAGTTAACGTTCTAATGGCTCCTGCGTTTAGACAATGGACTCCAGCCCATGTCAGTATCTGCGACAGGGATTGTTAATGAAAAAGAAATGAATGAACTATGCTATGTGATAGCTGAACAGACCTGCAGCTAACCTCGTGTTTGTGCATTTTCTCAGTGTGCAGTTGTTGCCGCCTGGGATGAAGGACCCAGCTGCGGTATTGTTCTTTTTGGGCTCTAAACTCCCCAGATATGGTATTTCCTCTCGGTCCATCACCCTCTAATCTTGTTTACTACCTCTTCGCTCTAAAGTCTCTGGGGGTATATTCAAAGCGATCAAGGCAGTCTGTACCACTGACTATCCCCCTCTATCACCGTTGATCACCTTGATGCTAACCGCTTAGCATTGGGGTGTTCCAGAGATGGTGCTGCTGGGTTATATTAAAACCGCTAAAGTTTGGAAGAATAAAGGCTGTCCTAACTTTAGTCATTTCAGCTAACCAGGCAGCAGCTGAATATCATCACTGCACAAACAGCTGTGGCGCCATCCAGCCAACCGGGATGTGACTCTGGCATTGACTAAAGCTGTTTTAACAATGTTGGCTGCCGCCACTGAGTATCGGCTCCCCCGTGTCTAATGTTTTCAGGGGCCTGATTTTCATTTAGGCAGGCTATGCGCTGCTTCAGCAGCCGCCGAGGCTAAGCGGGTGGCATCTGGGAACGTTAGGGACTTAACTGGGATTTTCCGAAGGCGCTACCCATGTAGGTGCCTTTCGAAAATCCCCATTAAGGCATTTACACTGGTCACATAGGCAGTTACCTGTGTAAATGCCTTCGAAAATGCCGCCCCTGGTGTTTAGGCTGTATAATGCTTGGGTGTGGCATCTCCTCTTGAGGCACCTCTAGGAGTGTACAATGCTCAGGTATGGACTATGTAAATCCCTGCTGTAATTTATTTATTTATTTTTTATTTATTTAACTGCATTTATATCCCGCTTTTCACCGGGTCAAAGCGGTGGAACACGTAACATAGGACGGGGTAATTTTTTGGGTGGGGCCATCACCAAGGTCAACAATTAATGATTTGGGTAGACATAGACATAATTTACTCCTGTTGAATCTAAGTATTAGGTCATGGTGGTAAAAAGATGTTCACGGAATAGGATTGTCTTCAGCTGTTTCCTAAATGATGTGATGTCAGCGTTGTTCTTGATGTGATTTGGTAGAGAGTTCCAGAGGGATGGAGCATAAAGTTCGAATGCTCTGTTGCAGGTCCGTTGTGTGGATTTGGTTCTTTTGTGGGGGACAACGATAGAGTTATTGGAGGAATGTCTGGTTGATCTGTTGTGGGATGGTCGAGGCAGTAAGGGGTGTAGTGAGGTGTTCTGTGTGTGGTGGATTGTTTTGTGGATGAGTAAGATAGCTTTGTACTTGATTCTTGCTTGCACTGGAAGGAGGTGAAGGTCTCTTAGGATTGGGGTGATGTGGTCCCGTTTTTTTGCATTTCGAATAATCCTTGCTGTAGTGTTCAAGGCTGTACGGAGGGAGTTGGTGTGCGAGGCAGGAAGTCCATGATAGATTATGTTGCAGAAGTCCAGGTGAGGGAGTGTCACCGCTTGCATTACTGTCCTGAAGTCGTGATGTTCTAGGAGGGGCCGGAGGCGTTGAATAGTTTTGGCTTTGTGGAATATCATCCCGGCGGTTTTGTTGATTTGTTGTTTGAGGGTGAGAGCTTGGTCAATGATGACGCCTAGATATCTTATTTGAGGCTGGATTTGGATTTGTGTGGTGCCCATGTTGAGGTGTGTAGGTGGTTTGAAGTCCGGTTCTTTTGTTACTATTAGGGCTTCGGTTTTCTTTATGTTGATGGATAGATTGTTCTCCTGTAGCCAGTTGGCCACGTCGTTGAAGCAGGCTGATAGCTGTTCGTTTTTTGGGTTGGTGGTTGTAATTGGTGCGTAGAGGATTATGTCGTCCGCGTAGATGTGGAAGTTGATGTTGTGGGTGCGTATGATTGAGCATAGTGGACGGAGATAGATGTTGAACAACATGGCAGATAGGGTGGATCCTTGGGGTACTCCTTGTAGTTGTTGGTAGGGGGCGAAGTTGCAGAGAGGGTGCGAATCCGTTGCTGTCTGTTAGTTAAGTAGGATTTGAACCATTGGAGTACAGTGTCTTTGATTCCAATTGTTTGTAGTCTGTGTATGAGGATTTCGTGTGAGATTGTGTCAAAGGCCGCTGATATGTCTAGGAAGATCAGGATGTATCCCGAATCTTTTTCTTGAGTTCCGATGATGAGTGTGTTCATTAGGATGGTCATGAGCAATGTTCCCTCTAATTTTCTGTAGGCTGTGTGCGCATAAAATATCAGCTGTGCAGCTTTTGAAGAAAGGTTAAATTTTTGTGCGCAACATAATGACACTCGGAGTTATATACTTTAAAATTTGACTACACGTCAGAATACAGTATGTACACCACATTGATTGCACTAGAAAATACTGTAGAACTTGTGAAAACCGTAAATACACAACAACTTTTAAATTTTAAGACGTCTGTGTTGTTTTCTATCAGAATCAGAATCGTAATTTTTGTGCGCTCTGTTGTAAAGTATGTGCGCTCGCTCGGTGAGGTGTGTGCGCGCGCACACGCGCACAGCTTAGAGGGAACAGTGGTCATGAGGGTCTCAACTCCATGTAGTGGTCGGAAACCGTGTTGCTGTGGGTCGAGTATGTCGTTGGTGTCTAGATGATCTTGAAGCTGGTGTTGGACTATCTTTTCTATTATCTTGGCGGTGAGGGGGAGGCTTGCCACTGGTCTGTAGGAGGTGGGGTCCATGGGGTCCAGGTTGTTCTTCTTTATGGTTGGTCGGATGATTGATGTTTTGAGGGCATCCGGTATGTATCCTTGTTTAAAGGATTCGTTTACGATGTGAGTTAGTGGAGCACTCAGGTCTTCCTTGGTTTTCTTTATCCATTCGGTAGGGCAGGGGTCTAGTGGGGAGGTGGTGGTGTTCAGACAGGAGATGGTGGAGGATATCTCTTCTTTTGAGGTTTCGTTGAATGTATCCCAGTCAGCGTTTATGGTGATTCTGGGGTATGTTTTTGTGGCTGTAGCACAGCGGTAAGGTTGCTGAGGTTGCTGAAATTGTTTGTATTGTCGGGCCAAGAGATCTGAGGGGATATCTGGGGGTTGATCGGACGTGGTTGGTGCCTTTGTCAGTTTTTTGGCAATTTGAAAGAGTTCTCGAGGTTGGTTTGCAGCAGACGTGATGATTTTGGTGTGGTAGTTTCTCTTTGCATTGTCGGTTTCTGAGTGGTAGGCAGCGAGTTCATATAGGTATTGTTTTTTGTCTTCGTCATTTTTGGTTTTCCTCCACAGTAATATGATTTCTCATGTACCCACCCAGGCCCCTGGCAATCATTCTTTCTCTTCCGTATTACTTTCCTTCGCTGCACCCTTTGGAGGGCAAGGATTTAGCTGTTGAGCTGACTCTGTCCTCTTAATACTGAAGACAGACAACTTGTTGTTGAAGAAGCTCTTTCTAGTTAAAGAGGACCTTCATCTTCAGAATTCAAAGTAATATGGGTGAGATGAGAGTGCTAACTCCCTTCCTCAGTCCCCAATTTAAGAATGCATTATTAGTGCAGTTTTCAAAGCAATTTCCACAAATATAAAAAATAACATAAGGGGGCCAATACTCAGAACCACTTATGAGATCAGCAGTGAGTGTCAATAGCAAAGAGTTTTCCTTTTTTCAATTTTGCCAGTCGCTGGACAGCTAAATTTTGGCTGTACAGTGTGCTATGGGACTGATTTTATAAGGGATGTGCAGAAAGCTGCGCGCTATTCATACATGGGAGTCACTACTATAAAGGACTTATGCATGTGACTGGACACTTCTGCCCTGTCACTAGTCTGTAAGCATGCATGCAGATCCGATCACGCATACTGTCATTTTGGGCATGTGTAAGGGTGGAGCTTGGTCGAAACCTAAATGTACACACCTTAGTTATAAAATATTATGACTTACACACTTTTCTGAGCAATCTAGGAGCCAAAATGTATCCACATAGTGATAGAAGAGGCCAGACATCTTCTGGAGGCAGAGTTATATGAAGCAGGGTGAAATTCATCTGTTATCCAGATATATAGTAACATAGTAAATGACGGCAGATAAAGACCAATATGGTCCATCTAGTCTGCCCAGCAAGGTGGTAAGAGCAGGTGCATCTGCCGCTCCTTGCAGGTCACCCCTCCTCGTGCCTTTGTTTGGGCGTGTACCCACCGCTCCGTGTAGGTCACCCCTATTTTAGCCACAGTAATAGCAGATATATCTTTATATGGATATATGTGTGCATATTCAGCGAACTGACTTAAATATATAAGTCATCTGAATATACATATAACTTTATACAGAAAGCTTATCCATGTTAAAGTTATACATTTTATGGCCTGCTGAATATTTCCCTCAGAATTTGCCATGCAGATCAGATTTAAGAAGCCATCGAGTCTAGCATCCTGTCTCTAATGTGGTTAGTCCAGATTACTAGGGAGTACCCAGAAGATCACAAAGTAGATCCATTCCTTGTTGCTCTCCCCTAGGGACAGACAGAGGCCGATTCTATACTGGCTGTCCAGCCCCTGCACGGCCGATTTGAATTGGGGCGTACAGAGGTAAACCCGATTCTGATCCTGCGGGGGCTAGACATGCTTGCGGGTTCAGAATCGGATCTAAGGCCTGGATGTGTAGGCCGGGCCCCAATTCTGACCAGCCACACGCCCAGCCACATATCTGGCTAACTCAGCCTGGCTCTGTAACGGAGCCGCAGTTCCATAGCATCTCGTTGCCATGACACTGCAGTTCTGTTACGGGCTACGGGGAACCCCCTTCACTCCTCACCTGTCTGTCCCCGCCATCCTCCAATGTCCAGGGGGACCTATTCTACCTCAGAGGTGGAATAAGTCCCCCGTCTACCCGGCCAGCACCAGACGTACAGGGCTGAGCTCTGAATCGGCCCTGTACGTCTGGGGCCTTGCACCGCCCACGCCCTGCCCTAGCCCCGCCTCCTGCCTGCCCCCTCCCACCCCCAAGTACAACACAGCTGTACGTATGGGGAGCCTGTGCACTGGGGTGGCAGGGGGACGAATAGTGGGGATGTACGCTATTTGTGGCACAGAATGACCACTACAGTGTCTTTCTCGTCTACCTGGATAATAATTATTTATGAACTTTTCTTCCAGGAACCTGCCCAAACCCTTTTTAGGTGCATTTCATTGGTAAGGTCTATCCATATGTCTGTCTTTCTGTTTATCTGTACAGCTTAGGGCATAGGGCTTCTCAAACAGCAGGGTAGAGTAGTGCAGACACAGAAGAGCCAGTGGGAGCCTCTGGATTCTGCCCCAGCGGAAGTCCCCAGGTTTCACCAGTAGAAGGAGGGCTGTGCTTTGTTGAAGAGCTGGTGGGAGTCCCTAGGACTCACCAGCAGGAGAGCTGTGCCACAGTAAAGAGCCAGAGAGAGTCCTCAGGTCTTGCAGACAGAAGGAGGGCTGTGCTCTGTTGCGAGGAAGAGTTGACAGGAGGGTGGAATCAAAAAGGAAGCAAGAGAGGTGGAACATAAGGGAAGGGGTGAGGTTAGAGAGAGGAGGTTCAGAGCATAAGGTAAGGGTGGAGAAAGAGAAGACAAGGGGAAGGGGAGGAGCATAAGGAAGAGGCAGGATTAAAAAGAAGGGAAAGGGGGGAAGAGTGCAGGGAGAGGAGGAGAAATTGAAAAGTGCAAGATGGGGCAAGGAGGTAGGGATTAAATGAAGTAAGGGAGAGGGGAAGGAGCAGCAGTGAAAGGAGACAAAGTATAAGGTTGGGTGGCAAGAGAAGGGAGGGGTGAAGGGTAGGGAGGGGATACTGCAAGAGGATGAGAGGAACAAGGAGTTTCTGCAAGAGGACAGGGGAAGTGCAAGAGAGAGAGAACCCGACATGCCCACAGCCCCTCCTCCACACATACATATGCAATACCCTCTCACCCACTCCCTTCCCATCCCCACATGAAAACTACTCCCCCCCCTCCAAATGCTGGGAAAAGTGCCTGTAGTTTTCAATAACATGTGAACTTTTAGCCACATTGGGAGGAAGCATTCCTGAGGACGCGTTTAGGATGTGGGAAGAAAAGCACACATGTAGTTTTCATTTTAGGGGTCTCTTTTACTAAAGGTTTTAATATGCGTTAATTTCATAAATGTGCATTAAGCTTTAGTAAGAGAGACCCTTAAAATTCTACTAACAAAAATGCAGGTGACCAGAGGTGTTTTATACCCAGGGCAGTTTTCAAAGCAAAGGTATGACTGTATTTTGCCTTCCAGAATTGGTACAAAGCTTGCAGGTTAAGATGCATGTGTGGTCTGCATGTGCGGTCTTTGTTCCAGTGTAGGCAGTTTGAGAATTTCCCCACTAATACCCAGATTATTTATGATAGTTTATTGTGAAGAGTAGCGTGGAAGAGTTAGCTAGTGGTTATAGCAACAGCCAAGCAATCAGGGTTCTATTCCCATTGGCACTCCTTGTGACCGTGGGCAGGTCACTTTACCCTTTATTGCCCCAGAAGAAAAGGCCTGGCAGCCTACTTCAGGTCATACCTTGCCAAGAAAACCCAGGGGCTGCTGGATTACCAGGAGTCAGCATTGACTTGATGGAACTTTAAAAAGAATTGTGAAGAGGGCTCTCTTTTGTGCCAGTAACACAAGAGTTGTCAGTGGTATCACAAATCCTCTTATTGTTTAGAAAAATTTGTTTTCTGTTATCAGTATTGTATTGCTGCTAACACAAAATGCGGTTTGCAATGGCAAAAAGGTATTTTCCAGATAAATGACTCGTGATCTGCAGCAGTCTAAAGATCTGCAGGAGTCATGAGCTACTTTCACTTGAGTGTAAGGATACCAAATGTCCCTGATTTTTTAGGATTGTACCTGATTTTAGAACTATGTCCCCCAACTCCCACCTGTTTGTTAGCCTCCTGTCCCTGATTCCAGCAATAGGGACAGAGGATAGAAAAAAACATTTTCTTTTCGATTTAATGATTGGAAAATATCAGTTTTTAGAATTTACTTCCATTATATTTCCATGTTGCACAATACAGGAGAAATGCATCACTGTTTCTCTTTCTCTGTTGAATCGTCTGCTTGGAAGTGATATTGTTGCTGTCTTTAGATGGATGGGGGGGGGGGGCAGGGTAATGACTCCTCTTCCCTCCTCCACGCTTTGTTGCTCAAACCTGGAACAAAGGTGTCCCTTCCCCCTCCCAGTTGCTGAAATTTGAAACATAGAACTCTCTTTAAGTGGATCTAGTGAGGCTTTTCAAACAGGAGGATCCTCTTCGGGTAATTTCAGTGGAGCAGTGAAGACTTTTTTTTTTTTTGAGGATATAGAAAGCATGGCAGCAGCACCATCTGGAGGTGAGTCAGCTAAGATTGCCTGATTTATAAAAACAGTTCCCTTAGAAGCCCCAAATATATGGAAGATCCCTGGATGTCCTCTTTAACAGCAAAAGACAGAGGGGTAAGGCAGATCTGAGTTAACTATGCATACATCGGAACCGAGGGAAGGATGCTGGAAGGTTCATTACTTTATCAACGTGTACATTCAGCACCCTTAGTCTTCCTCTGCCCTCACTTGGTTTGCAGCTTGTCGTGCTGTGAGGGCTTGTGTGCATCAGTGATGCTGAGAGCTAAACTATTGGTAGTTTAACTACTGGAAGGGTCTCCCAAGATGGACAGGTCTCAGCTGAGATGCCAGACCAAGACAAACCACCCATCTGGGCAGCAGCAGAATGGGATAGTATTGACAGCGGAGGATCACATTTCTGTGACAACGGCAACAACACCAAACTTAAACTGCACGGAAGAAAGGCCCGGCAATCTACTTCTGTATCTTGCCATGAAAACCCAATGGATAGTTACAACAAAACAAATTGTGCTTTAGTGCTGGAAGATGAGACCCCCAGGTCAGAAGGCACTCAACTAGCTACTGGGGAAAAGCTGAAGACTTTTCAGAGTAAAGCCAGCATTTATGATGTGGTTGGATCAAAGCCCTCGGGACGTCTGACTGCTGATGTAGCTGCGGATGAAATGAGTCAGAAGCTGTAAAGATGTCTTACGCATTGGAAAATGGAACGTACTAAGCATGAACCAAGGGAAGTTGGAGGTGGTCAAGAATGAAATGGAACATGTACAACTTGATCTGTTGGGTGTCAGCGAACTGAAATGGACTGGCATCGGGCACTTTGCATCAGATGATCACATGGTCTACTATGCTAGAAATGAAAGACAAAGAAGAAATGGTGTTGCATTTATAATAAAGAAGAAACTTGCAAGAACTGTAATGAAATACAATGCAGTCAGCGAACACTTAGGCATTCCTCATAGACGAATAGAAATTATCAACACAACTATAATTCAAGTATATGCCCCAACAACAGCTGCAGAAGAGAATGAAATTGAAGAATTCTATGAACAAGTACAAGCTGAAACTGACAGAACATGCAAACAGGATATCCTGATAGTCATGGGTGACTGGAACGCAAAGGTTGGCAACAAAGAAGAAGGCAAAGTAGTTGGAAAATATGGACTTGGCAACAGAAATGAAGCTGAAGAAAGACTGATAGAATTCTGCAAGACCAACGATCTATTTATCTCAAACACCTTTTTCCATCAACACAAGCGGCGACTGTACACATGGACTTCACCCAATGGATTGTATAAAAATCAAATTGACTACATCTGTGGAAGTCAACGATGGAAAAGTTCTATAACATCAACAAAGACAAAACCTGGAACTGACTGTGGTACAGATCATCAACTACTAGTATGCAAACTCAAGCTAACGTTGAAAAAGAGCAAACCACTCATGAATGCAGCAAAATATGACCTTGAGAATATACCACTGGAATTTAAAGACTGCCTGCAAAATCGATTTGCTGCTTTAGATACAAATGACAGAGCTCCGGAAGAGTTATGGAATGACATCAAGAAGGTTGTGTTGGAAGAAAGCGAGAAGTCTCTACAAAAGGTGAAAAAGCAAAAACGGACAAAATGGATGACGGAAGAAACTCTGAAAATTGCCCAGAAACGCAGAGAAGCTAAAGCCAGAGGAGAAAGAAAGACAATAACAGAACTCAACAGAGATTTCCAGCATGCAGCAAGACAGGACAAGGAAAAGTACTACAACGACGCATGCAAGGAAATAGAAGCAGAAACTATTAGAGGAAGAACAAGATCGGCTTTCCTAAAGCTATGAGAGTTAAAGAAAAAGTTCCAGCCTCGAATTGGAATGTTACAAGATGCTCAAGGTTCTATGTTGAATGATGCTGAGAAGATCAAGAAAAGATGGAAGGAATATACAGAGTTTTTATATGATAAAGATCAAGTGGACCAACAGCCGTTTCAACCTGTACCTTATGATCGGGAACCATTGGTGATGAAAGAAGTTGAAGCAGCATTGAAAGCCTTATCAAAGAACAAAGCACCAGGCATTGATAGCATTCCCATAGAAATATTACAGCAATCTGATGCAGCTGTTACTGTACTTACAAAGCTCTGCCAAGAAATATGGAAGACAACATCATGGCCAACTGACTGGAAAAGATCTGTGTTTATAACAATACTAAAGAAAGGTGATCCAACTGACTGTGGAAATTATTGCACAATCGCTCTGATCCCACATGCCAGCAAGATTATACTGAAGATTATTCAAAAGAGACTACAACCATTCCTGGAACAAGAACTACCTGAAGTGCAAGCAGGATTCAGGAAAGGGCGAGGAACGAGAGACGTCATTGCGGATGTGAGATGGATCCTTGAAAAGACTAAAGAATACCAAAAGGCTATCTATTTGTGCTTTATCGACTATAGCAAGGCTTTTGACTGTGTAAACCATGAGAAACTCTGGGCCACATTAAGAAGCATGGGTATACCAGAACACCTGATCGTACTCTTGCACAATCTGTACATTGACCAAGAAGCAACAGTTCGAACGGAACAAGGAGAAACAGAATGGTTTAAAATAAGCAAAGGTGTAAGACAAGGCTGCATACTTTCCCCCTACCTGTTTAATTTATATGCAGAATATGCAGGATTGTATGAAGACAACAGAGGTGTGAAGATTGGTGGAAGACTCATCAACAACCTTCGCTATGCTGATGATACCACATTACTGGCTGAAAGTGAAGATGATCTGAAACATTTGCTTCTCACAATCAAAGAACATAGTCTCAAAATGGGCCTGCACCTTAATGTAAAGAAGACAAAGATCATACAACTGGCATAATCAACAGGTTCATCGTTGAAGGAGAAGAAATTGAAATCGTGAACAACTTTAACCTACTTGGATCAACTATCAATAAAGAAGCAACAAGCAGTCAAGAAATCAGATGACGCATTGCTCTTGGCAGAATGGCTATGAAAGACCTAGATAAGATTCTCAAGAGCAGACCTCTTCAAGCCATTGTATTTTCAATAATATCATATGGATGTGAAAGCTGGACAGTGAAAAAGATAGACAGGAAGAAAATTGATGCCTTTGAATTATGGTGCTGGTGGCGAATACTGTGTATACCATGGACTGTCCGAAGAACAAACCAGTCGGTACTAGAGGAGATCAAACCTAAGCTTTCTTTAAAAGCTCAGATGACAAGACTTCGACTTTCATACTTTGGACATATCATGCGAAGAATGACTCAGAGGCTGGTGGCACCTTATAGAGTAACTGACTATTGTGGCAGGTGTGTTTCATGGACAAGGGTCTATTTTTTGAGATGCTTGTCCTCGAAAGCTCATATGTCAATAAATCTGTTAGTCTATAAAGTACCACAGGTCCCTGTATTGTTTTTGCTGCTAGAGAATAACACCCACAAATAGGAGCAGAAGTGAAGGGGATCTTGAACAATTTTCAGAAGATTGTGTTCTTGAAGAACTAGCTAAACTAAAAGTAGATAAAGTGATGGGACCAGATGCGATATATCTGAGAATATTGAAGGAACTTGGGGACATTCTAGCGGCTTCACTGTCTGACATTTTCAATGCTTCTTTTGAGTCGGGAGTGGTCCCAGAGGACTGGAGAATGGCACATGTGGTCCCTTTATACAAAAGGACATAAGAACATAAGATATGCCATACTGGGTCAGACCAAGGTCCATCAAGCCCAGTATCCTGTTTCCAACAGTGGACAATTTAGGTCATAAGTACCTAGCAGTTTCCCCAAAAGACACAGGTTCCACAATGCTTGTACTGGGTCAAGCATTGATATCCTGGGTCCCTTCTTAATAATGGTTTATGGACCTTTCCTCCAGGAACTTGTCCAAACCTTTTTTAAACCCAGCTACACTAACAGCCTTTACTACATCCTCCGGTAACAAATTCCAGAGTTTGATTACACGTTGAGTGAAAAAATATTTTCTTTTATTAGTGTTAAATAGTTTACCCTGTAGCTTCATTGCATGTCCCCTAGTCTTTCTATATTCTGATTATGTAAACAATCGATCTACGTTTACCCATTCCACTCCGTTCATTAATTTATAGACTTCTTTACTTACATTCTTACTTACATTCTCTTATATATCGCGCTATTCTGCATCAGTGCGGTTTACATTGAACGAACTGAAATTACATTGAACAGGGCTTTATAACTTGGAGATAACTATTTTACAGGGAACATGGGCTATGGAGGGTTAAGTGGCTTCTATCATATATCCCCTCAGTCGTCTCTTTTCCAGGTTAAAGAACCCTAACCTTTTTAGCCTTTCTTCATAGGAGTATCCTTCCATCCCCTTTACCATTTTGGTGGCTCTTCTCTGAACCTTTTCTAATAACGCTATATCCTTTTTAAGATACGACGACCAGAATTGCATACAATATTCAAGATGTGGGCTCACCATGGAACGATATAGAGGCATTATAATATCTTTTGTTTTATTTTCCATTCCTTTCCTTATGATACCTAGCATTCTATTTGCTTTCTTGGCTGCCACTGCACACTGGGCCGAGGATTTTAACATGTTATCCACAATGACGCCTAAATCTTTTTCCTGGGTGGTGGTTCCTAATGTGGAACCTTGCATTGTGTAACCATAGTTTGGGTTGTTCTTCCCTAGCTGCATAACTTTGCACTTGTCCACATTAAATTTCATCTGCCATTTTGATGCCCAGTCTTCCAGTTTATCAAGATCTCCTTTATCAAGGAGAAGTAAAGATGAGGTTGAGAACTACAGGCTGGTTAGTTTGACCTCTGTAGTGAGTAAATTAATGGAAATGCTGCTAAAAGAGAGAATAGTGAGGTTTCTAGAGTCCAATGGATTGCAGGATCTGAGGCAGCATGAGTTTACCAGAGGCAGGTCTTGTCAGACAAATCAGATTGATTTCTTTTACTGGGTGACCAGAGAGCTGGACAGAGGGAAAATTGGAAACATAGAAACATGACAGCAGAAAAAAGACCACATGGCCTATCTAGTCTGCCCTTCCATATCAACTATAATAGTCCCCTTTTTTTCTTTAGAGATCTTCTGTGTTTTCCCCATGCTTTTTTGAATTCAGATACTATCCTCATGTCCACCACCTCCACTGGGAGACTATTCCATGCATCTACCACTCTTTCTGTAAAGAAATATTTCTGCATATTCCTCCTGAGTCTATACCCTTTCACCCCTTTGTAGCAGAGCTTGCCTTTCAATTGAAAGAGACCTTTCTGTGCATTTATGCATGGAGATATTTAAAGGTCTCTATCATAACACATCTATCCTGCCTTTCCTCTAAAGCTGGGGTCACCAACCTCCAGAGGGCCGCGGGCCGCACAGCCGACTACCGGGAGCCTCGCGGGCCGCACCCCCCTTCTCCCCGCCCCCGCGAAAAAAAACAACAAACGCAAAATTATGAAAACAATGGCTGATCACCTTTATTGAATTTAATGAGATGGCTGATGATTCATGCTAGCAGACAAACGCTTAAAGTCCGGCTTAACAGATGACACTGACAGGAGAAGGGACGCTTGCAGGTGGTCGTCGGTGAGCTGCGAGCGCGTGGATACAATGGCGGGAATCCTTGGCGGGCCGCACGTAATGTTAACCGGGGTAGAGCCTCGCGGGCCGCACAAAGGGACCTCGTGGGCCGCATGCGGCCCGCGGGCCGCAGGTTGGTGACCCCTGCTCTAAAGTATACATATTAAGATCTTTAAGTCTGTCCTCATATGATTCATAAAGACTAATAACCATTTTAGTAGCCATCCTCTGCACCGACTCCAACCTGCTTATATCCTTTTGAAGGTGCAGTCTCCAGAATTACACACAATACTCCAAATGAGGTCACACCAGAGACTTATACAGAGGCACTATTACCTCCTTTCTTCTACTGGCCATTCCTCTGCCTATACACCCAAGCACCCTTATAGCTTTTGTCATCGCCTTCTCTACTTGTTTAGCTGCTTTAAGATCGTCAGACACAATTATGCCAAGGTCCCACTCTTCTTTTGGGAACAGAAGTGCCTTACCCCCTACACTGTACAATTCCTTTGGATTTTTGCAGCCTAAATGCATGAACCTGCATTTTCTAGCATTAAATTTCAGTTGCCAAATTCTAGACCATTCTCCAAGTTTAGATAGATCCCTCCATATGTTCTCGAATCCTTGCTGTGTGTCTTTTCTATTGCAGATTTTGGGATCATCCACGATCAGGCAAACCTTACCCAACAGTCCTTCCGCAATATCACTAACAAAGATGTTAAACAGAAACGGACCAAGGACAGATCCCTGCGGCACACTACTGGTAACCTCCTTCTCCTCAGAATGAGCTTCATTTACTTGTACCCTTTGTCACCTTCAACTCAACAAATTTCAAACCCAATCAGTAACTTTAGAATCCATTCCTAGGGTGTTCAGTTTGTATATAAGTCACCTGTGTGGAACGGTGTCAAATGTTTTACTGAAATCTAAATACACCACATCTAGAGCTGTCCCTCAGTCCAACTCCCTGACCACCCAGTCAAAGAAACCTATCAGGGAGAACTCTAGATATGGTGTACTTAGATTTCAGTAAAAGCCTTTGACACCATTCCACACAGGCGAGTTATAAACAAACTGAGCACCCTAGGGATAGACCCTAAAGTGACTGACTGGGTAAGAAATTGATTGCATGGGAGGCGACAAAGGATACAGGTAAATGGAGCTCACTCTGAGAAGGAGGTTACCAGTGGTATGCTGCAGGGATCTGTCCTTGGTCCGATTCTTTTTAACATCTTTGTTAGTGATATTGTGGAAGGGCTGTCAGGTAATGTTTGCCTCTTTGCAGATAATACCAAAATCTGCAATAAAGTAGACACCCAGGAAGTAGTAGATATCATGAGGAGGGATCTAGCTAAGCTTGAAGACTGATCAAGAATTTGGGAACTGAGATGTAATGCTAAAAAATGCAGGGTCATGCATTTGGGTTGCAAAAAACCAAGGGAGTGGTACAGTGTAGGGGGCAAAGTACTTCTGTCCACAGAAGAATAGCGGGAGCTGGGCTTGATTGTTTATGATGATCTTAAAATGGCTAAACATGTAGAAAAGGCGACAGTAAGAGCCAGAAGGATGCTTGGGTGCATAGGGAGAGGAATGGCCAGCAGTAAAAAGGAGGTGATAGTGCCTCTATAAGTCTCTGGTGCATCCTCATCTGTAGTATTGTGTGTAATTCTGGAGATCTCACCTTCAAAAGGATATAAACAGGATGGAATCGGTGCAGAGAATGGCTACTAAAATGTTTAGTGGTCTTCGTTATAAAACATATGGAGACAGACTTAAAGAGCTTAATATCTATACGTTAGAGGAAAGGCAGGATAGAGGATTTATGGTTATGGTTTATTATGATAGAGATTTTTAAATACCTCCATAGCATAAATGCACAACAGGAGAGCCTCTTTCAATTGAAAGTAAGCTCTGCAACTAGGGGGCATAGGATGAGAATGAACGGGGATAGACTCAGGAGTAATATGCGGAAATATTTCTTTACGGAAGAGTGATAGAGGCATGGAATAGTCTCCCAGTGGAGGTAGTTGAGATGAGGACAGTATCTGAATTCAAGAAAGCATGGAATAAACACAGAAATCTCTAAAGGGAAAAAGGGGACTATAGTATTTGATATGGAAGGGCAGACTAGATAGGCCATATGGTCTTTTTCTGCTGACATGTTTCTATGTTTCAGCTACTCTTCTGTTTGCTTGATACAGGATTTGATCGGATTTTGATTTGATTATCAATTTATAATATGCTTTTTCACATCAGTGAACAAAGCAGCTAATAAGGGACTGACAGCCAAACAATAAACAGATCAATAACATAAAAAAAAAATAAAAGCATCAAAAACATAATAAACAGGTCAGCCCTTGCTTTAAAGACACTGTCCCATGCTCTTTTTTTTTATTTTTTTTATTTAATACATTTTTCAACCAACTTACAAAAGCAAAGTTCAAGCAACTTAAAGTGGCATTATACAAAAAACATTACAATACACTCCATAAAGGAAATTCATACTAGCTAACATCACTTATTTCTAGCCCTCTATACTGGGGAGATACAAATAGTAAAGGAAATAAAGAAAAGGAAAAAACATTAAGAGTTAAATCACTCTAGTTACTAAACAGCATTTAAACAATCACTCCAAGATTTTTGGAGTGATTGTCCCATGCTCTTTTTAAGCAAGAATATGACACACCATTGTCTTGTTTTTCAATCATCCATGAACAGAGTTAAGACTGTAAAGGAGAGAAAGTTTATAGACAGTGTAGTGTGCCTTCACAACACTAGAACTGCAATCGAAAACAGTGTGGGTGCACTTAACGCCCCTCATTACAGTGGTGGTAAGCACTCACAGTTCACCCCTTTCTAATTACAATGTGCAGTCAAAGCCCCCTCTCTGCCCCTAATCTACGCAGTCCCTGCCTCATCACACCTTAAGCAGTTAGTGTGGGATATTTATTCACGCTGGCTTCTTTAATGCACGGTTTATGATATTGCACTTTAATAATTTGCTGCACACTGCACACAAACCAACCAAAATCTTGAAGTGCTCCTTATATCTACCTTGAGATGTCCTTTATGCTTCTCTTTGTTGAATGTTCTGGCATTTTATAGAAGGATTTAAAGGAGATGGATGGGGAGCATTTTTCAAATTTTAAAATGCCATATTTTCTTCTTTTTATTGTACTTTAAACCTGTTTTGATTTCCCGTATGACATGAATCATGTGTTTTCTTATTGTTCCTATAATTCTCTTATATTATTCTTCCATTAACAATTACCAGTCTATCAGCCTAAATTTATTTTGGACAGGTCAGGTGATGCCTAGCTGAGCGACAGATGTGGCTCATGGAGCTCCCTCCAATGGGACCCAGGATTAACTAAAATAATAAGACCTACCATGATTCTTGATACTGCAGAGGGAAAGTATGTCGACCTGAACTAATCAAAAGAAGCCGACAAAAATCTCTGCACAGGGAGCAAAAGTGACAAAGGTATCGCAGCTACGAATGATGCATGAGTGCCTACCACTTCAAGATGGTGCCTTTCTTTAGGTTGGCTCGGCCTCTCCCCAATCCACATGCATTTTATCACCAGCAACTGAGACCCCCGCAGACCTGAAAGGGTATATGAAGGTAATTTTGGCCAAAGTCAAGGAGGGTAATGCGGATTTGTGTGAGCAGCTGAGCAAAATACAGGTAGAGACAATCGAAATTGGAGGTAAATTGAAGGACATAGTAGACAGAGTGAAGAGTGCTGAGAAATGCATATCGGCCACTGAGGATGGCATATCGGTATTGAAAAATAAGCCAGCATCCCACAAAACAAAGATTCCAAAACAGCTCAGATGACTTTGTTCCTGCAGGGGAAACATAAGGATACCAGACCTCTCAGACGGCATAGAAACCGGGCCTAAGGCAGTATATGTAGAGATTTTTGTGAGATGTGCTTCAACCAGCAAGTATACCTGCTAATTGACTTGTGAACAGAGCAGATAGTGTTTCTAATGGAACTCCTCAACTAGGTGATGGGCCAAGGCTGGTTCTCACATAGATTTCAAATTTTTGCTACAAAGAGCTGATATTGTCACATGCACGGAAAGCAGGCAAGTTGGAATGTACATGAAAGCCAGCCTTGATATTAGTCCACATTTTAGTCCAGAGGTTGATCATAAGATGGCAGTGTTCAGAGAAGTGAAAAAATGATTATACAAACATGGTATCCAGATGGCAATTATTTACCCTGCAAAACTGCGAGGGATTTGGAAGAAGACTGTTTTTTTTTTCATTGAAGTGAAAAATGTCTTCAATGGTACTTGCCAAAGGATCTTCTGACGCTTCAGACTGTTTTTCTTTCTTGTAGAAAAATTATTGCATATGGTAGTCTAGTCTGCAAGCAGTAAAGACAATGTTTGCTTGCTACGTAGATGTGACTGGGACCTTCTCAGTGGGGAGCTCGGAAGTGGTTGCATGAAATGAGTGGTGAACATGTGGACAGAGAATATGTTTATGTTTATTTATTTGATATGCCGCCCTACTTTATCAATCAGAGTGGTTTACAATTCACAAACAATTAGAAACAGGCACAGGGCCAGAAAGGAAGAAAGGAAATTATAATTGCTGATAGAATAGTACGCGAGAAAGGATACAGGACTATACGTAGGGGACAGGATCAGAAAAGAGGGGAGGGAAGGTCATAGGCCAAGGAAAAGAGGTGGGTTTTTAGGTCTCGCTTGAAGGTAGCATGATGGGGTTCTAACCGGAGGGAGGTGGAGAGTGAATTCCAGAGTGCGGGGCTGATGAAAAAGAAAGCAGAGGAGCGGGTGGATTGAAGGTGAGCGAGGGAGGTGGGAGGGAGATTAAGGTGGTTGAGGTGGAAGGAGCACGGGGAGTGTGTCTGGAGGTGTGGAATGTAATAAGGTCTGCCAGGTATTGTGGAGTACTAGTGTGAAGAGCCCTGTGAACTAGAGTAAGTAACTTAAACTGAGTGCGAAAGGAGACAGGTAACCAGTGTAGATGAAAGAGGAGAGGTGTTACGTGATCTCGTTGGGAGGAGAAGGTGATAAGGCGGGCAGCAGTGTTTTGATTCTTTGTAATCTACTTAGTTGTGATTTAGAGAGGCCAGTGAAGACAGAGTTAGAGAAGTCAACATGTGACATAACTAGTGACAGTAGCAGAGTAGTAAGGGCGGGCGGAGTAAGAAAGGGGCGAATTGCACGGATCTGACGAAGGAAGAAGAAGGAGGTTTTGGTGATATGTGAAATGTGGGCTTGAAAAGAGAGGTCGGAGTTGAAAAGGACACCCAGGTAGCGGAAGCTGGAAACTAGGGGTATGGTGGAACCTGAGAATGATGGGGCCAGTGAGGGGGGTGGGCTGCCATGGGTGAACCAGATTGCAACGGTTTTGGTTAAGTTGAGATTGAGACAGTTAAGGGTTAGCCAATCTGTGATAGTGGAGAGACAGGAATTCAGAGCAGAAAGATCGGGGTGAAGAGGGGAGGTGTGGTGTAGAGGAACAATGTCATCTGCATAATAGAAAGCGGAAATCCCAGATTGCTATATCAGTAAGGCAAGGGGTGCTAGAAAGAGATTGAAAAGGAGAGGTGCCAAGACAGAACCTTGGGGGACCCCACAAGGTAGAGGAAATGGGTCGGAGGAGGGAATAGAGAAGGAAGAAGAGAGAACTGCACAGGATCGAGAGGAGAGAAAGGAATGGAACCACCAATGGACAGTGCTACATAGGCCGGCCTCACGTAGGTGAAGAAGAAGAAGGGAGTGATCAACTAAGTTGAAGGCTGCAGATAAGTCCAAGGATACCGCCACCGAAAAGTCACCGCGATCGTGAGCCACATGCAGTGCGTTGGTGAAGGCAAGCAGAACAGTTTTGATGCTGTGACCCTGTTGGAATCCTGACTGACGGGAGTGGAGAAAATTAGTGGAATCCAGATGGTGAGAAAGCTGTGCGAAGACGTCTTTTTAGTAACAGTAGAGATGGGGAAAGCATCAAGAGGGATTGTAAAGATGTTGCATTCACCCTTGGAGAGTTTGAGTTTGCTGGCTGCACTTGCTGTGGGACTTTTGATCTGGCTTGGTTGTTAAGTTGGGTTTCATTCAGTAAGTTGATGTTTCTAGCATGCATACTTAAGGTGTGGATGGATATTACTGTAGGCATGTGAGGTGGTAGGAAAGTTGGGGGGAGGTATTGAGGGATGAATGTGAGTGTGAGAACTGAAACATGGTATGAATTGATGGAAATCAACTGGAGAAACAGAGCTGATTGAAAATGTTGCATCTATTAAGATCACCTCTTACCATGTGAGGGGAATGCAAACTAAGAAGAAAAGGCAAAAAGCTCTCTCGAACTGGGTTATATCTTATACAAGAAACACATTTATGAATAAAAGATACAAACTGTATAAAGCAATGCGGATTGGGAAGGGTATTATAATGAGAAAGAATGTGCCTCTTCATATTCTTAAGTGTTGGAAGGATGAGAGGGGAGGGCATTGGCTATACAGATAAAGACACAAAATGGGGCATGGTGAATATATAATCCTTTTATAGTGGGCAGCAAAAGTTTTTGCAAGAGACGTTGCTAAAAGATCACTGAATAGGTGCAGCTGCTTCTATTGGTTGGAGGTAACTTTAATATGGTTATGGATCTGGAATGGGATAAGCCAGGCGGGAATGGGGAGACAGAGAAAGCTGGATGGGAGGATTTGATAAATATTATTGATGAGTTCTCCTTGCTAGATGTTGGGAGAACAGGGAATTTCGCTAATCGGGGTTACACTCCAGGATTGTTTATTTCCTTATTAATGTTCAACTGTATTATGATCTTTATCTTTATTGTCATTTGATATACTGCCCTAGGCAGCAAGGCATCAGAGCGGTTTACAAAAATCTAATTAAAAATAAGGAAAAGGAAAAGAATGCCAATCATATATAGGGCAGGACAGAAAAGAAAGAGAATGAAAAAGAGAGCAATGGGTGGATGGGGAGGAGAGGAGAAGAATTTAGACTAAGGGAACAAGCCAAGGGGGAGACTGCTCAGAGGAAGGGGAGGGAAGATCATAAGTCAACTGAAACAGGTGTGTTATGAGCTGAGATTTGGACTGTAGAAAGGCGGTCTTTGCACATAGTGAGGCAGGTAGGGAATTCCATAAGGCAGGAGCAAGGAAAAAAGAAAGTGGAATGACGCGTTTGTTCCAAATGCGCATGGGAAACTGAGGGGAGGGCCAAGCGGTGAGTGTGGAGGGATCTGAGGAGACGGTGGGATGAGTGAAAATGAAGAAGGTTTTTGGGGAAACTACTAGGTACTTATGACCTAGATTGGCCACTGTTGGAAACAGGATACTGGGCTTGATGGACCTTGGTTTGACCCATTATGGCATATCTTATGTTCTGTGAATATATAAGGACAAGGTACTTCAGGCCGGAGGGACTGGGATTTCTAGTCCTATAGGCACTCCTTGTGGTCTTGGGCAAGCCACTTAACCCTCCATTGCCCATGTTCCCTGTAAGTATTAGCGTATGTGTGTCATATCCCCTCATGTTAAATGTATCTCCCAATTGACCGCTTTGACCCGGTGAAAAGCGGGATATAAATACAGCTAAAATAAATAAAAAAATAAAATATGTGAATGCTCTACTGACCAGATCACATGGTCGGACCTTGAGCCAATACATCTCAATCTGTCCAGGAAGAGAGGTGAAAGAACAAATAGGAAGAAATGGATAATGAATACCTCATTATTTGCCGATCCCTCAGTTGTCAGAGGAGTAGAAGATCTATTCTTAGAATACATTATTGTCAATATAATTGGGGAGGTGGACATTTACCCTAGCAATTTTATTGAATTTGGTTCAAGGATTAAGAGGATAGATTGACTGTTTTAAAATCTGATTTGAAAGTTTTAGAACAGGCTTACAAAACTGACCAAAGAGGAGATTTGACCTATCAGGAATCAGTAGTTAAAAGCAAGACCTGCTAACCAAGTTCCATTGAGTCCAATGTTCCTCTGACTGCCATGGCACTATCCAGATAGTGTTAGGGCCGTCTGTGGGTAGAGCTGGGGAGGAGTTGGCACTCATGCTACTTATGTCTTCAGCTGTCCTGCACAAACCTGCTTTTGGCTGATTTCTGAAGCTAAGCAGCATTAGACCTGGTTAATACTTGCATGGATGACCACCTTGGAATACCAGGAGTTATAAACTCACTGTTCAAAACAAAGACCTGTCAATTTACTTCCAGCTGCAACTTATCAATAAAACCCAGTGACTGGGCAGCCAGAAGTCAGTATTGACTGCACAACACACATTGTTGTTCTACATGCATGCCAATTTACACATGTAAATGGAACTTAAGCCATCTAAAATCACCTTCTGTGTTTTCATATCAGTTTGCTACAAATCTTTATTACAATAAAAAAAGGCAGAAGCTGTGCTTAGTGAGTGGGAATATATAAATAAATAAATACATACATACAGGAATGAAGTCACTCTTACTGAGCTCAGCCCTGTAATCCTACAGAAAATATTTCTCAAGAAGAAACACAAGTATAAAAATAAAGCATGGGAGTAAAAGATAATGAAAACAATTTAAGGGACTGATGCAGAAAGTCGGTGCTGGAGTTGTGTGCTATCAGCTATCTGCGCCTCTATGTAGCACGCCAATAGTGTGCAACTTCAGTGCCGGCATGCAGGATGGAACACATATGCAAATTAGCCATGTGTTAAACTGCAGCACAAATGTCAGCATTAAACTGGGAGAGCAAGCCAAGCACGTGCACACAGAAGTCAGTTCAAGTTTGGCATGCTCTCCCAGAGAAACAGGGTCATGTGAGAGGAAGTTAGACACTTCCTCTCAGATGATCCAGGCATTGGGTAAAGCCCCCAATGCCATCAAAATACTGTCAGAGGGCCGGTGCCCCTGACACTACCCCCCCCCCCCCACAGAAACCGAATCCCTGGTGGCCCAGTGACCCTGATCCCCCCCTACCCAATAAAAAAAAATTCCTGGTGGCCCAACAGCCCTGATCCCCCCACCCACCTAATAAAGGAAAAAGCCCTGGTAGCCCAGTGGCCTTGATCCTCCCACCCACCCAGTAAGAAAAGGCCCGATGACCTGGTGGTCTCTGAAACTCCCACCCCTTTCCCAGTACCTTTACGATGGAGTGGGAGTGTTGCCCGTGTGCACCCACCCTGTGCCACCATCTTGAAAAATGGCAGCACTGGCCTTGCACAGTGCATCCTGGAATGCACCAGGTGGGGTCAGACTGCCATATAAGGTATTTTCAACCTTATATGGGAGTCTGAGCCTGCGGTGCACCCCAGGATGCACCATGTGGGGGCCAGGTGCTGCCATTTTCATGATGGCGGCACAAGAGCGGGAGCACATGGGCAATTCCCCCACTCCATTGTAAAGGGATCAAGAGTGGGGTGGAGAGTTTTGGGGCCACCGGGTCTTTTTTTTATTGAGTGGGAGAACTGGGGCTACAGGGCCAACAGTGTTTTTTGTTATTGGGTGGATGGGGAAGGATCAGGGCCGCTGGACCACTAGGGATTTGGTTTCTATGGGGGGTCGATGTCGGGGGCACTGGACTCCTGACAGTATTTTGATGCCATTGGGGGCTACACCTCAAATGATCCAGGCTTCGTGAAAAGCCCCCGATGCCATCAAAATACTGTCGTTGGCACATGTAAAATGTTTAAGCCATCTCAGACCAGGTGTAGAGATATTGGCACTTTGGCTCATTGCATAATCCTCTACGTGTTTCACTGCATTGGGCACAGACAATATTAGCATGCATTTTAATATGCACAGGTCATTTGCATATAATTTAAATACACTTGGTGTTACTGGGTGCGCTTGCTTTGGCTTTGCTGTTTACGCGTGTCAATCTCTTTTCTGCATTTGACGTGTCAGAACTTGTACATGTAAGTTGCATTATCTGTGCGCACAGGGCACATTAGCCTTTGTGTATCGGCCCCTAAGGATGTAAGAAATTAGAAAAAGGGATAAGATCGTATCGGAAAGACCTGCCTCGTTTTCCTTAGTTTCTTTCTTCAGTGAACTCTGAAGGATGTAAATAATGATCATGTGTTCCAATAAAACTCTATTGATGTGCCCAAGGCAAGGCCGCAGAAAAAATACCCGGGTCAGATGTGTGAATCCTGGTCACCTGCTAAGGATGAAAGTGGTTCTGGACCAAGTTTACAGCGCTTTAGGGGGGAGGAGCCAGTGGAAGTAGCTTTGGAAAGAGCTATAAGCTACTTTCTTAACCCCAAGAGCAATTTTATAAAGGTGTTTCTAAATGTAAAGCAGATTTTACATGTGTAAAAGGTCTTTAATGAAATTATATGCATTTAAGTATGTGCGCCAACAAGATTGTGCTTTCTTCTACACCAGAGGTGTCAAACTCCAGTCCTGGAGGGCCACAAACCACCTGGTTTTCAGGGGGTCTCTATGAATATTCTTGACATATTTGCATACAATGGGGGACAGTGCATGCAAATATATCTCATACATATTAATTAGTGGTATTCTGAAAGCCTGACTGGTTTGTGGCCGTCCAGGACTGGAGTGACACCGCTGTTTATAGGCAATCCCAGAGACATAATCTGGGTGGAGCAGAGGCAGGGTTTCACTGAAATACATGAGTGCATGTGTAATGCTCATACTTTCGGAGCAGGTGCATTTGCACACTATTGGGGCTGGATCTGAGGGTTTATTTTATAAAGGCAATTTTGGAAT
This sequence comes from Ichthyophis bannanicus, assembly GCA_033557465.1. NCBI lineage: Eukaryota > Metazoa > Chordata > Amphibia > Gymnophiona > Ichthyophiidae > Ichthyophis > Ichthyophis bannanicus. The sequence goes on from CM066046.1 coordinate 48,584,862, forward strand.
CATGTTATAAAATTCTCCCCCCCCCCCCACCCACCTGTGTGACCAGATTTGAGCAACTCATGAAAGTGAGCACTAGCTGTCATAGGAATTGCACTATGTGGGCAACTTTATAGTCTCTCATGCAACAGTTAACCGGTGTTACCAGGCACGTATGGGAGGCCTGTTTTAAAAATTGAAGTACACATGTACTTTATTTTATAAAATAGGCACACCTGGACCTAGTCGCAGCAGTTAGACCTGCTCCAGGGCAGATGTAAATGCCCACGCTGAGATCCTGTAGAAATGCACCTAAGTTATAAGATTGATAGTACTTTATAATAGGGATTTAAGTGCATTTCCAGCACATAACATTTTGCTTGCTCATTCTTAAATGGCTACCCGTCTTATTCATGGTCCAGAATGCGTGAGAAAGAAGTCACTAAAAGCCATAAAAGATAGCGCCCAGGTGAGTGCTGGATGGGAAGCAATGCATGATCATTTCACAATAGAAACTGAGCAGAAAGGAGATAGGCAATGCAAAGAAGACTTAAAAGGGAAAGAAGAATCCAATAGGTGCTCCTGTTATATGACTTCTCACCCCTTCCTTAATTGCAAATTCCCCCTTTCTTCCTTGCACATTGTTCCTCATTGTAGTGCTCAAGCTTTGATCTCTGTCTGTCGCTTTACGATTCCAGGATGTGGTGAGACATATGGACAAGCTGCATATTACTTTGCAAGTCCTGCTGTGTATTCGAGTTGAATTCATTTACACCCTCCGCATGGGGCCCTGTGGTATAAGCGTAGCCCTGACTTAGGGATCCTGAGCCCCAGCCCCCTACCTTATTATAAACACGCTCTCAACATCCTGCTCCTTTACGGTATTATGCAGTTTTCATTAGATTCCAGAAACAAGCAGAGAGTAAGAGAGGATGAGAGAGAGATTCTAATGGCACTTTGTTAACTTAGAATCAGACTGCAGGTCATATAGAATGAGTTTGGGAAAGACGTGTGGCCATTTGCCTTCTCTTCCTAGGATTCAAGGTTCAGAGATTTCAGATTCCATGGAGGATAGCACAGAAGGTTTCTGTTAAAGAGGAAACCCTATGACTCTCTCTGACCCACACAGCGAAAGGTCATCATTTGACGGAACAACTCCAAGTAGTGAAGAGTTTCTTGGGTGACAGGATGACCTTTTGATCCGAAAAATGTGCAAATAAACTTTCCGTAATGGAAAACTAAGGGACAAAACTACAACCCAGTTCATTCTGGACATGTTGAAAGTAAGTAAAGCATTGTATAGCCTAACAATTTATAGGCTTCATCCCTGAGAGTCCCTCACAACACAACTCAACTGCATTTGCTTCAAGCAGTTTTACAAAGCGAACACTATGCAGAGCAACATACTCATCTTGATTGCCATAGTCTAATTGTTACTGACAATTATACCATCAGAAGCCTTAAAGCCAAGCTTGAACTACATACCAATCATACATACTTTTAGGAATTATGTAATAAGTGACGCTCATCAAAGAATAAAAAGCAGGCCTTATAGCTTCTTGAGACAAATAGATACACGCTTTCGAATAACTCAAGGATACCAATATCATACAACACACAGCTCTCAGGATCTAAAATGCTCAGTTAGGAATAAAATCTCTTTATCATAACAAATTACATCACAGACTATGACCTAGATGTTATGGAGGTCATTCTGACCTCTGAATAGTGGAGTTGTACATCCAGCTTGGATGTACAACCCCACTACAGGCCTGGGATGCAATTTCTGTCCCAACACTCCCCGCACGTACAGAAGGTTTGTGTGGGGAGTGCTGGAGGGAGGTGGAAAGGAGTGGGACGGAAGCAGAGTGGGGGCAGATCAACAAGCCTGGACATGCAGAGGCCATTTGGGTAAGGCCTCTGTACATCCCCCGGCACAGTGATGGACTCCCAGCTTATTCCACCCTGGCGGTAGAATAAGCCCCAAGGGTCCCCACTGCGTGACGCCGTATACCCCCGTAAATCATCTTATAGCCGGGCTGTGCCCCTGCAGATGCAATCCGGCCCATGGGAGCCTCTGGTGATGGCAGGATCACGGTCTGCAGGGGCGGACAGGGGGAATGACATTTTGGGCCATGCCATTCTGGCGTCTGGATGGGTATCTATCCGTACGCCGATCTCATTGGCATACGGGGAGTGCCCGGACAACCAAGTCACATTTTCTGCCATCGCGGGTATGTCTGGGCCCCGCAGTGGCAGAATCTAGTACATCTAGGTACTATTGTGGATCAGGAACTGGTTAAAAGATAGAAAGCAGAGGGTAGGGCTAAATGGCCAATTTTCCCAATGGAGAAAGGTGAATAGTGGTGTACCCCAGGGATCTGTGCTGGGTCCGCTGCTTTTTGACATATTCATAAATGACCTGGAAAGTGGAATAACGAATGAGGTTATCAAATTTGCAGATGATACAAAACTATTTAAAGTTGTTAAAACCCAAGAGGATTGTGGAAAATTGCAAGAGGATCTTGATAAATTGGAAGACTGGGCATCAAAATGGCAGATGAAATTTAATGTGGACAAGTGCAAGGTTATGCACCTAGGGAAGAACAACCCAAACTATGGTTACATGATGCAAGGTTCCACATTAGGAACCACCACCCAGGAAAAAGATTTTCGCGTCATTGTGGATACCATGTTAAAACCCTCGGCTCAGTGTGCAGCAGCGGCCAAGAGAGAAAATAGAATGCTAAGAACATAAGATATGCCATACTGGGTCAGACCAAGGTCCATCAAGCCCAGTATTCTGTTTCCAACAGTGGCCAATCTAGGTCATATGTACCTAGCAGTTTCCCCAAGGGACACAGGTTCCACAATGCTTGTATTGGTTCAAGCATTGATATCCTGGGTCCCTTCTTAATAATGGCTTATGGACCTTTCCTCCAAGAACTTGTCCAAACCTTTTTTAAACCCAGCTACACTAACAGCCTTTACTACATCCTCCGGTAACAAATTCCAGAGTTTGATTACACGTTGAGTGAAAAAATATTTTCTTTTATTAGTCTTAAATAGTTTACCCTGTAGCTTCATTGCATGTCCCCTAGTCTTTCTATATTCTGATAAGGTAAACAATCGATCTACGTTTACCCGTTCCACTCCGCTCATTAATTTATAGACTTCTATCATATCTCCCCTCAGCCGTCTCTTTTCCAGGTTAAAGAGCCCTAACCTTTTTAGCCTTTCTTCATAGGAGTATCCTTCCATCCCCTTTACCATTTTGGTGGCTCTTCTCTGAACCTTTTCTAATAACTCTATATCCTTTTTAAGATACGGCGACCAGAATTGCACACAATATTCAAGGTGCGGTCTCACCATGGAACGATATAGAGGCATTATAATATCCTTTGTTTTATTTTCCATTCCTTTCCTTATCATACCTAGCATTTTATTTGCTCTCTTGGCCGACGCTGCACACTGGGCCGAGGGTTTTAACATGGTATCCACAATGACGCCTAAATCTTTTTCCTGGGTGGTGGTTCCTAATGTGGAACCTTGCATCGTGTAACCATAGTTTGGGTTGTTCTTCCCTAGGTGCATAACCTTGCACTTGTCCACATTAAATTTCATCTGCCATCTTGATGCCCAGTCTTCCAATTTATCAAGATCCTCTTGCAATTTTCCACAATCCTCTTGGGTTTTAACAACTTTAAATAGTTTTGTGTCATCTGCAAATTTGATAACCTCACTCGTTATTCCACTTTCCAGGTCATTTATGAATATGTCAAAAAGCAGCGGACCCAGCACAGATCCCTGGGGTACACCACTATTCACCTTTCTCCATTGGGAAAATTGGCCATTTAGCCCTACCCTCTGCTTTCTATCTTTTAACCAGTTCCTGATCCACAATAGTACACTGCCTCCTATCCCATGACTCTTTAGTTTTGCCAAAAGTCTCTCATGAGGGACCTTGTCAAAGGCTTTCTGAAAGTCCAGATACACAATATCAACCGACTCACCTTTGTCCACCTGATTATTCACTCTTTCAAAAAAACATAACAGATTAGTAAGACAAGATCTTCCTTGTCTAAAGCCATGTTGGCTGTCTCTCATTAGTTCATGACTATCTACATGCTGAGTAATTTTATTCTTTATGATGGTTTCTATCATTTTTCCCGGTATTGACGTCAGGCTCACCGGTCTGTAGTTTCCCGGATCACCCCTGGAACCCTTTTTAAAAATTGGTGTTACATTGGCGATCCTCCAATCTTCAGGTATTAGAGATGATTTTAATGATAGTTCACAGATTACTAATAGCAGGTCTGCAATCTCATATTTCAGTTCTTTCAATACCCTTGGATGTATACCATCCGGCCCAGGTGATTTGCTACTCTTCAGCTTATCTAATAGTTGTAATACATCTTCTCGATGTATCGATATTTCCTTCAATTCTTCTGCCCCTTTAAATACCACTTCAGTCATGGGTAACATCCCTACATCTTCCTCAGTAAAGACTGAAGCAAAGAATTCGTTCAGTCTCTCCGCTATCGCCTTGTCGCCTCTTAGTGCTCCTTTAATCCCTTTATCATCTAATGGACCAACTGACTCTCTTACAGGTTTTTTGCTACGAATGTACTTGAAAAGGTCTTTACCTCGCATTTTTGCTTCTGCAGCAAGCTTCTTCTCAAATTCTCCCTTTGCCTGCCTTATCAATGCCTTGCATTTGACTTGCCAGTGCTTGTGCTGTTTCCAGGTTTCGTCGTTTGGCTCTTTTTTCCATTTCCTGAAAGATGCTTTTTTGGCAACAACAGCCTCTCTGACCTCAACTTTAAACCATGCTGGCAGTTTTTTGGACTTCTTTCCACTTTTCTTAAAGCGTGGAATACAGCTGGTCTGGGCTTCCAAGATAGTATTTTTCAACAACAGCCAAGCCTGATGTACGTCTTTAACCTTTGCAACTGCTCCTTTTAGTTTTTTCTTGACTGTTTTCCTCATTTTATCATAGTCTCCCTTTCGAAAGTTAAAAGGTAGTACTGTGGATTTCCTTACTATCCCTCCTCAACTAATTAAATCAAAGGCGATCATGCTATGATCGCTATTGCCAAGTGGCCCCAACAACCTTATCTCTTGCACTAGATCTGGTGTTCCACTAAGGATTAGGTCTAATATGGCTTCCCCTCTGGTCGGTTCATGAACTAGCTGTTCCAAGAAGCAGTCATTTATTTCATCTAGGAACTTTATCTCCTTAGCATGTCCTGACGTGACACTGACCCAGTCGATACCGGGGTAGTTGAAATCACCCATTATTATTACTGTGCTGTAACGTTTGTTAGCTTCCTTGATTTCTTTGAGCATTTCATCATCCATTTGGTCATTCTGGCCAGGCGCTCGATAGTACACCCCCACTGCCATTGCCTTCCTCCTTTTACATGGAATTTCAATCCATATAGATTCTACAGCAGAGTTTGTTTCCTGCAAAACTTTAATCCTTTCTGACTCAATGCCCCCTCTAACATAGAGAGCAACTCCTCCACCAATTTGATCAGCTCTGTCATTACGATATAGTTTGTACCCAGGTATCACAGCGTCCCACTGGTTGTCGTCCTTCCACCATGTCTCTGATATTCCAATCATATCTAACCTTTCATTTAGTGCTATATATTCTAACTCTCCCATCTCATTTTTTAGACTTCTAGCATTTGCATACAAGCATTTTAAAGAATGTATTTTATCCATATTAATTTGTCTGTTAGACATGAGTAATTTGGGATCTTTAAGCTCTGTCTGCTCCATACTTGAGGGCATTTGAGCTACTTTACTCTTTTGTGGAACCTCTCTGCTTTTGGTAGTATCCTTCAAAGATACATTCTTCCGAACCATCTGCTCTTGGGCGACTGTCGGCTTTCCCCTAATATCTAGTTTAAAAGCTGCTCTATCTCCTTTTTAAAGGTTAATGCCAGCAGCCTGGTTCCATCCCGGTTAAGGTGAAGCCCATCCCTTTGGAAGAGCCCCTCCTTTCCCCAGAATGTTCCCCAGTTCCTAACAAATCCAAACCCCTCATCTCTGCACCATTGTCTCATCCACGCATTCAGACTCCGGAGCTCTGTCTGCCTTTTGGGTCCTGCGCGTGGAACAGGAAGCATTTCGGAGAATGCTACCCTGGAAGTTCTGGATTTCAACTTCCTATCTAAAAGCCTAAATTTAGCCTCCAGAACCTCCCTACCACATTTTCCTATGTCATTGGTACCAACATGTACCAAGACAGCAGACTCCTCCCCAGCACTATCTAAGACCTTATCTAGGTGGCGCGTGAGGTCCGCTACCTTCGCACCAGGCAGGCATGTTACCAGGCGATCCTCACGTCCACCAGCCACCCAGCTATCTACATGCCTAATGATCAAATCACCAACTATAACGGCTGTCCTAACCCTTCCCTCATGGGCACATGGCCCTGGAGAAACTTCCTCTGTGCGAGAGGGTTTTACATCACCTGGAGGACAGGTCCTAGTTACAGGATCACTTCCTGCCACACCAGGGTGATGCTCTCCTGTCACGTGACCTCTCTCCTCCATGGCAACAGGGATGCTGCCAGACTGGAGGTGGGACTTCAGGACTATATCCCTGTAGGTCTCGTCTATGTACCTCTCTGTCTGTCTTATGCTTTCCAAGTCTGCTACTTTAGCCTCTAGAGAATGGACTCGTTCCCTGAGAGCAAAGAACTCCTTGCACCTAGTGCACACGTAAGACCTCTCACCAACTGGGAGAAAATCATACATGTGACACTCAATGCAAAAGACTGGAAAGCCCCCATCCCGCTGCTGGACTGCTGTCTGCATCTTAGTTTTAAGTTTGTGTTTAGATCTAAGTTCTTTACTTACTAAGGGTTGCTATGGATATTTATACTAATAAAACTGAACCTAATACGTGTAATATACCTTGTTCACCTGAAGCTTAACTAATCTCAGGTCCTTAGTGTATGACTGATTTGGGTAATGAGCTTCACCTGAGAGCACCTCCTGTCTTTTAAGATGTGTAAGTACCTATAAAGCTACGATTATCCCAGGGGTGGGTGAGTGTGGGGAGGGTGGGAGGGAATTAACACTTATTAAAAGAGGGCTGCTACACAGTACCCTGTCTTGTGCTGCTGAGGTAAGCTATATTCTGATTTGATTTAAATTATAGCTCTTAGCTGCTGCTAGGCTCTAACGTCTTATGAAATTTAAAGTACAAACTCTCTGCTGGGTTCTAAATTTAACCAGAAAGCTCTTTTCTGTGTTGTAAATTTAAGCTAAAAGAACTTTGCTGATGCTAGGCCCTGAGTGACTATTAAATGTAAACTACAAGCTCTCTGCTGGGTTCCAAATGTAACCAGAAAGCTCTCTTCTGTGTTTTAAATTTAAACTAAAAGTACTTTGCTGTTACTAGGCCCTGAGTGACTATTAAATTTAAAGTACAAGCTCTCTGCTGGGTATGAAATGTAACCAGAGAGTTCTCCTCTGTGTTTTAAATGTAAACTTAAACTGTTGCTACTAGGCCCTGACTGATTTAACAAAAATAGTGGATCACAGATTAATTAGCTTTAATACAAGGAATTCCTTTTAGAAAATTACCAGAAGTAAATACTCACAGTTGCAGATCTCCCTCCAGAAGCAACAGTCCCCCTTACCAGTATGATAAGGTATGATAAGGAAAGGAATGGAAAATAAAACAAAAGATATTATAATGCCTCTATATCGTTTCATGGTGAGACCGCACCTTGAATATTGTGTGCAATTCTGGTCGCCGTATCTTAAAAAGGATATAGCGATTTTAGAAAAGGTTCAGAGAAGAGCCACCAAAATGGTAAAGGGGATGGAAGGATACTCCTATGAAGAAAGGCTAAAAAGGTTAGGGCTCTTTAACCTGGAAAAGAGACGGCTGAGGAGAGATATGATAGAAGTCTATAAATTGATGAACGGAGTGGAACGGGTAAACGTAGATTGATTGTTTACCTTATCAGAATATAGAAAGACTAGGGGACATGCAATGAAGCTACAGGGTAAACTATTTAAGACTAATAAAAGAAAATATTTTTTCACTCAACGTGTAATCAAACTCTGGAATTCGTTACCAGAGGATGTAGTAAAAGCTGTTAGTGTAGCTGAGTTTAAAAAAGGTTTGAACAAGTTCCTGGAAGAAAGGTCCATAAACCACTATTAAAGGGAACCTGGGACAACCACTGCTTGCCCCATTACAAGCATTGTGCAACCTGTGTCTTTTGTGGAAACTGCTAGGTACTTGTGACCTAGATTGGTCACTGTTGGAAACAGGATACTAGGCTTGATGGACCCTGGTCTGACCCAGTATGGCATATCTTATGTTCTTATGTTCTTAACTTCCATACAATTTCCCAGTTGCCCATACTAACTCCAATACAAACAAAGGACACTAATTCATACGCTATAACAAGCAGTCATTCCTTGACAAAATTTCTCCCATACTAGCCAGCAAATCAAACAACCTGGACAACCTCATCTCCAACTGGAATAAGATCATAAGTGATTATGCTACCGCACCACAGGCCAGACATAACAAGCCTACTGGCAACTCTAATTGGTATGTTCCAGAATTAAGACAGTTGAAGAAGGACCTCAGAAGAAGGGAACGCAGATGGCAAGACTCACAGAAACCACCAAGATAAAAATAGCTATTTAGACAAATTGAACATCTGTTGACAGAGTCAATGAGCATAAGAAGGAATACTATACATAGCTAGTAATATCTTCCTTAAATGAACCTCATGAGCTCTTTGACATTTTCAAATCTCTACTAAAACGCAATGACAATAACAACATCAACGACACACCAACACCATAACAGTTGGAAAACTTTTTTCAAGCAAAGACAGTTTAGCTCTCCAGTCTGCAGCTAAATATCACCCTTGACCAGATAGTTAATTCGCTATCAAGGCCACTCGCTGGATTTAGCTTCGGCCTTGAATATCCGGGGCTAAGTTAAAGCGGAGATAGCCAGCCACTTTAACTGTGCTGGCCACTGCCACTGAATATGCCCTTCCCCATAAATTTTCAGCTGAAAATCATCTTAATTTAGGAGCTTAAAAGTTGTAAATGGCATTTCAGAAGGCATGTCTAGGAAGAATTACGATGTCCAGAGTAGAACACCCAAAAAACTGGGAGAGTGGCAGTTGTGAAGAGAGGCACATATACATGCCTTCTGAAATTGCTGTGTCCAGGTAGATGGTTCTGGAGACTCCCCCGCACATTGCAAAGCCGGGTACATGGACATCTCACAAAATGTGGACGTCCCCAAATTGGATATCCAGCTTGCCTTTGATGCACCATGTCAGGCTTAGATTCTCTGCCTCCCTTCCCCCCGCCCCCCCTTCTTCCCTCACTGTGACTCTGTTCTCTTCATTTCCTTACCTTTCCTATATTTTACTGGCATTCCTTTCCTTTTAATTTGATTTTATTGTTTATTTCCCCCCATTCTGATGTCTGAAGGGCGATATAAAAAGGTTTCATAAACCATAAACCATATCTGCAGAACTGGGTACTTGGACATCCGAGCCTCAATAGTTCAGAAGAGGGCGGCTATGTCTTGAGACTAGCACGTCCTGGCCTGCCATTCGAGATACTCAGACATGCAGCGGCAGGCCTCTGATATGTTTGGAGTATATATGTATGCGCAAGTTTCCTCAGGCAGAAGATAACTGCGGCAATGAAAGCACATTTTGTGCTTCTCCTTGGAAACATTGCATCCATGAAACAAGCACTTTGCTTCATCATATTCTTGGTCAGGAGCGGGTATGGGCATGAACGTCTCACCAACCAGGGCCAGATGTGCTTATGCCGTTCTGAAATCAACGGCAGCATGCATCTTCATTGCTCCACCCAGGCCGCCACGTCCCTCCTTCTTCATGGTCATTTTCACACGGGGGACGTCTATATGCCTAGCTTTTAAAATGGCTCCAGAGACATCTCAATGCTGTGCACATCTAAATGCCCATTTTCAGACATCTAACTCACGAACAGGGCTTCTAAATTACCTCCTATGCTTATATATGTAGACCTGCCATTCATTTGCCTAGCTGTATGAGCATAATTTATGGGCCTAGGGCTGAAAGTCAATGCCAAGTCCCTGACTATTTAACTGTTTCTCCTGTCTTAAATCCACATCTGTTGCTACCCACATTTTGTGCTCCTAAATTTTGTGAGTTTAGTGATATTTTATTTATTTATTTAACTGTGCTTATATACTGCAGATATCTACAAGTCGAAGCGGTTTACAAATAACAACTTGGCCACATGGGCTTACATGGAACATAGATAACTTAGTGAGGTATATGGAAGTGGTTGCATGTAACAGTAATACGTTAGTAGAAACATTTTAACAATAATTTAGGTGCCCAGCCCTAGTAAATTTTCGAAGAAGCCAATTTAGGAGCATAACTCAGTTAGAAGCACAAATACTTTGAATATCAGGCACAAAATGTTTCTCTGACAGAAGAGTGTACTATAAAAGATCTTGAACAAGAAGGCACAACAATCCAGTGGGACCCAGGTCACTAAATTCCCTAATGTTTCAGTTCGATATCCTGTGCCTTCATTGCTATGTGCAATGTGGTGAAGCAGAAGTACTAGGATATATTTATTTATTTTATTTATTTATTTTTATTTACAATTCTTATATACCGCACTATTTATGATCAGCGCGGTTTACAAAGAACAACAACATCCGACACTATACAAATGTCTGGTCATTACATTGAACAGGGAATGAAACTTGGAGAGAGGGGGCAACTATATACATAGGAAGTTAATAGGGGAGGAACCTGTTTGGTGTTTACATATTTGAGGACGAGCTATACGAGGGTTCAGAGCCATCAGTAAGATATTTGACAAAAAGGAAGTGTTTCAGGGCTTTCCTGAACTGGCTCAGTTTAGGGATTGCTCTTATGTGTGGTGGTAGGGTGTTCCATAGCGCTGGGGCGCAGAGACTGAAGGCTCGGTTGGATGTTGTTTTGGTGCAGTCCCTAATGGGAGGTGTTAAGATGAGATAGAGATGAAGCAGTGATGAGTATATAGCCCCTAATTTGCAGAGGAAGGGGGGAAGCACAGAGGACGTCTTGAAAGAGACAGAATGAGGAGGGTGGTTGCATGGTAAGCAGGATCTGTCCTTCTGATCTTCCCACTCAGGGCTGAGAAGGGGCTCCCAGACTCTGGAAATGGTGTCTGGGGCCAAGGAGAGGGCCTTGGGTCAAGGGAGAGGAATTCTTTGCAGAAGAGTAGGAGTTTGGAGATCTCTGTCCCCACAGGTCACAAAGAAAAGATTCAGGAGGAAAAAGAGAAAAAGTATGAGAATGAGAAACAGAAATCATCCCAGAGCTTCCAAGTTACCCATTTCTAAGAAGGAGATTTAAGCCAGTCTTGGATTTCGGGCAACCTTAGCCTGGTGCATTATAGAGGTTATCGTGGCAATATACTGTTTTGTTTTGGGGTTTTTTTTTTCAGGTGCAAAATAATATGAGGCCTAGGGCCATTGTTCATTATTTCTCCCCTCAACCTTTCACCCTGGGTAGCATGTGTGAGAGCAAGAAGTTCCACCCACAACTGAAGGGGTCTACTTTCCGAGATGAACACACATGTACTTCTGTGCTTTACTCATATGCCTGGATCTGAAAACAAAATCCTTGAAATTGATGTGGACAGATAGACTACTAAAGAAAAATGTTATTAGGATATACACACACATAGCAATCTCATAAGCCTTCTTTTCCTTCAAAAAGTAAGCTAAAAATGCATACCTGGTCGGAGGCAGCTCTTACATTTTTGGTATTAATGAGCCTATGGTAAATAGTGAATGGAAAAGAGCATAGCAGGCTCTTTAAATGTCGTTTGCATATGATGCTCTCTCATTTTCATACAGGTAAATGAAATTTAGCACTGCCCCACAATGACACTGGACCCAGTTTATTGTACTTGTTAAGCAAGGTACATTGCATGGTACTTTCAGCACTCTGAAAATGTGCATTCTAACGTTAATTGTATATGTCTCCATAGTTCTCAGTTCCACCTTCTTCTTCTTGTCTTTATATGTGTCCATTACAGGCTTCCTTTCTCTTACCTCCTTCTAACAACCTATGCCTTAAGGCTTGACAAATCCCAGGTGCCAGTTCACCATGGTGACTAGAACTAGCCAACTGGTACCTGGGATTTTCATGGTGTTGCTACTTCTGCCACTGCCAGAAAAGTTAATGCAGGAGCAGAAACTTCCTTCTCTCTTCCCTACACGGCTCTGCATGAGTTTGAACCACACAGTCAGGGCCGGCCCGTCCATTGAGCAAGAATGTTTTTTGCACAGGGCCCCGCGTTTCAGGGGGCCCCGCGCAAAGAACATTCTGCTTTTTTTTTTAATTACATTTTTTAAAAAAACCTGTCTCTGGCTGCTGCCGCGTCCGTCGCAGCAGCGGCAGAATGGCGTGTCCCGCGGGGCCCCTTCTCCTCGTCGAGCCCTCTGCAAGGGCTTTCAGATTCGCGAAGGGAGAGTGCTCCCTCGCGTCTCTGTAAAGCCCGCAGGGGCTAATGGGAAATTTCCCATCTGCCCCTTTAGACGCGAGGGGCTGATGGGAAATTTCCCATTAGCCCCTGCGGGCTTTACAGAGACGCGAGGGAGCACTCTCCCTTTGCGAATCTGAAAGCCCTTGCAGAGGGCTCGACGAGGAGAGGGGGCCCCGCGGGACACGCCATTCTGCCGCTGCTGCGACGGACGCGGCAGCGGCAGCAGCTAGAGCCAGGGTTTTTTTGTTTTTTTTTAAATTTGTCGGAAGGGAAGGGAAGGGAAGGGGGGGGGCTGATGGAGGCTGTCTGGAAATGGGGTGATGGGGGGTTAGGACTGGAAATGTGCAAGGGGGGGAGGGGTTAGGACTGGAAATGTGCAAGGGGGGGGTTAGGACTGGAAATGTGCAAGGGGGGGGGTTAGGACTGGATATGTGCAAGGGGGGGGGGAGTTAGGACTGAAAATGTGCAAGGGGGGGTTAGGACTGGAAATGTGCAAGGGGGGGGTTAGGACTGGAAATGGGCTGGAGGGGGGTTAGGACTGGAAATGGGCATGGGGGGGTTAAGACTGCTAATGGGCTGGGGCTGATGGAGGCTGACTGGAAATGGGCTGGGGGGGTTAAGACTGGTAATGGGCTGGGGGGGTTAAGACTGGTAATGGGCTGGGGGCTGATGGGGGCTGTCTGGTAATGGGCTAGGGGGGGGGTTAGGACTGGAAATGGGCTGGGGGGGTTAAGACTGCGAAGGGGCTGGGGGTTGATGGAGGCTGACTGGAAATGGGGTGATGGGGGTTAGGATTGCTAATGGGCTATGGGGGGGGGGGTTAGGACTGCTAATGGGCTATGGGGGCGCTAGGACAGGAAAAGGGCTGATGGGGAGGAGTTAGGACTTGAGGTGGGCTGATGTGGTTAGGACTAGTAATGGGCTGTGGGCTGATGGGGGGGGGGTTAGGACTGGCAATGGGCTATGGGGGGCTGACTGGAAATGGGCTGATGGGGTTAAGACTGGAAGTGGGCTGATGGGGGGTTAGGACTGGTAATGGGTTATAGGGGGGGCTTAAACTGAAAATGGGTTGATGGGGGGCTAGGACTGGTAATGGGTTGGGGGATTGCTATGACTGGAAATGGACTGAGTGGACGGGGAGGCTTGAACTGCAAATAGCTGATGGGGAGGGAGCTTGGAATGGAAATGGGCTGTGAGGGAAGGGAGCTAGAACTGAAAATGGGCTGATGGAGCAGCTAGGATAGGACTGGAAATGGGCTGTTGGGGGGAGCTAAGATTGGAAATGGGCTGTGGTGGGGGCTTGAATTGAAATGGACTCATGGAGGGGCTAGAACTGGAAGTAGGCTCATGGGGGGGCTTGGACTGGAATTGGGCTGAGTGGAGGGGAGCTAGGATTTGACATGGGCTGATGGTGGGGCTAGGAAATGACTAGAAATGGGCTGATGGGGGGCTAGGATTGGAAATGAGCTGATGAAGGGACTCAGACTGAAAATGGATGGGGGAGCTAGGACTAGAAATGGGTTGATGGGGGGCTAGGACTGGAAATGGGCTGATGCAGGGACTAGAAGGGAATGGATGCTGGGTGAGACTGGAACTAGAAGGGAGCTGATGTTGGGGGAGGATTAGAATGGGATGGGGCTGGGAGAGTAAAATGGAGAGGGGAAAAATATTTTGTGTGGGAGGGATGAAAAATCTACAATTGGCCGGGTATTGGGAGAGTAAGTGGAGATTGAGGATGGAGGGGTAAAATTTGTGTGGATGAAATAAGAATGAGGAAAGAGCAAAAGGATAAAGATTAGTATGTTAAAGCAGATGTAGAGAGAGAGGATGGAAAGAAAACTAGAAGAGAGAAGAAAGGACAAATGGACAGCAGACGATGGAGAGTTAGCAGAAAACAAGAAGAAACCAGAAGAAAGAGGCTGGAGCAATTGCAACTGAAAAAAAATGCACAAAAGGTAGAAATATATCTCTTTATTTTGAATTTATTAACTGGAATATGAAAGCTCTGGGAAATGTGCATCATTAACGTCTGCGCTTTGTTTGGTACAAGAGGAAATTGATTTATAGTTTTATTTCTACAGTGTTGTTGTACATTCCAAGTTTGGCTTTTGGGGTTCCCAGTTTAATTATTGCCTTCCTGTTTCTAAATTGCGATTCCTTGTTTGGTGATGGTCTATGTTCTGCATGTGTAACTGAGCTGAGGTATTCTGTTTATGTAATTCCTATTTGACATTGCCACTTGTTCTCTTTCCCCAGTATTCTCTGAAATGTACTGGTTTAATATTTGCAGTGTTTCCTTTTGATAGGTAGGGTCTGGTGCTTTGTGAGTCCTGGTAATGCTGTCAGGATACAGCGGGTTTGCTATGGGTTCTAAATGGGCAGCGTTTGTAGTAGTTCCTAATGTGCCTGGCGGTTGGCACTGGATTATAGTAATGTAGAAATCTTTTAGTCTTTCTTTATCCATACACTCATTAAGAGACATGTTTACTAAAAGTTAGTGTATGGTAACATTATGCAAATATTTATGCAAATAAGGTCACTTATGCAAATGAGGCCCCGCACCGAGTCTACGCACATGGCCCCGCACCCCCCTTGGGCCGCCCCTGCACACAGTACAGGAACTCTTGTGCTGCTCTCATGAGACTTGAGAACCCAAAACCAGCACAACAGTTCCTGCAGCATGCAGCTCAGACTCACACAGAGCTGCAAAGTGCAGAGAGAAGGAAGTTCCTGCCGTGCCAAAGGCAGCCACTCACAGCAAGTTCATGATCAGGTTATGGTTAACTGAAGGGAAGAAGGGGGAAGGCTAATTGGCAAGTGGGGGTAGGGGCTGGAAGGATGGCTGATTGACTTACTGACATTACACATTGACCGCTTAGGAACTCTATATATTTTCCTATGATTTTTTGTTGGACCTTTTCCATTTCCAAGCAGATTAGGAAATTTGCCAGAAATCTTTCAAAGTCCCTTTTATTCTGCAAATCCCTAAAAAGGCATATCCCGCTTGTAAAATAACTTTACTTTAAATTCATTCAGAATCATTCTACTTATCAAAAATGCATTCATATCAACATAGTACTATGTTTTGGATGGCATCACTTAGCTTTCCACTCCTGTATCAGGATAATATCTCCATTCCCAGTCTTCTTCCAATGTTAAAACTCAGGCATTCTTGCTCCAGTGTCAAGTCCTCACTTCCATTCCCAGTGTAAAAGAACACCATAACTACCTCATTTTCACTCTCACCACACCAATCCAAGAGAGGCCCATTTAATTTCCTTATTCAAACCCCTAGGGGCCACTGTTTGAAGACTATGAATCCACCACTGCTCGCGATAATTCAAGACATGCTCCTGATATCCCCCTCGCCAGAAATCTGAACCTGATCCGAAACCCTTCATTGGGGCCACGTTGGCCCAATATATTAAATTAAAAGTTGTGCCTCAGGGATTATGGATATTGAAGGAACCCCAGATATTTCAGGAAAATCTGGAGTTCTTAAATAAGTTGAATGGGATCTTGAATAAATGCACTTTGGATCTAATGGTATTGGTCATGGATACAGTGCAGGAAGTTGATGTACAGATGGAGGCAAATATCAAGAAATTTGAGGCCGATTTCAACTTGGAAAAGAGAAGGATGTCTGAAATTAGACTGATGGAATTGAAAGAAAATGTGAAAAAGTTTCAAGAAAAAATAAGGCAAATTAAGTTGAAAAAGCTTTGGCGAGATCAGTTGGACTATGAGAATAATGCAGTTTACCCATGGATTCAAAAGTCAAAAGAAGTTAAATGACGAAAGACCCAAGGTGTCACCTTTGAATCTTCCACTGAGGAATCAGATTATAGTAAAGGTGAAAATAAAATTAAAAATAAATCTGAATATGATAATGATTTTTTAGACAAAGGCTGGGAGTACCAGCACGATCGAGGCTGAAGAGGCCGATACAGGGGGAAACCTCCATATTGGTGGAAACCTTGGCCAAACAGGAATCCATGGTAGTCAATTTGACCTCTATTCCCCTGTCATGCTATCAGGAGGAAGTATTGAATTTGGGTCTCTCCTTTGTTCCTACCTCATATTCGGGGTCATTCTGAGCCGCGAATAGCAGGGATGGACATCCCGTTTGGGCATCCATCTCCACTATTCAGCCCCCTCTGCGTCCCTGACTAACCTCCCCATACGAACCAGGTGTTTGTATGGGGAAGCTAGACAGGGATGGGAAAGGAGTGGTGCAGAGGTGGAGTTAGGGAGGGTTGTGGGTGGTCTGCAGCCCCAGACGTACAGGGCCGATTCCAATGTCGGCCCTGTATGTCCAGGGCTGGCAGACCGAACGGAGAACTTATTCCATCTCTGAGGTGGAGTAAGTTCCCCTAGACAGCGGGGGACGGCAGGCCTGGGTGGCAGAAGGGGTCGGAGGGGATGCATGTAATTCCTCTCAGCCCGACCCTGGCCTTGGGAGGCCAGATTGGGAGTCGGGCTGCGGGGAGTTAAAGAACAGGTCGGCGGCCGGGGAACGCGGCTTCTGAATGGAGCCGCAGTGCCATGGCAACAAGACGCCATGGCTCCATTCAGGAGCCTTGACTGAGTTAGCTGGAAAAAGGCCTGTATGTGCAGGTCGACCAGAATCAGGTCCCAGCCTGCACGTACAGGTCTAGTCGCGATTCTGATCCCGCGGGGATCAGAATCACGTCTGCCCCTGTGGGTCCAATTCCAATTGGGCGCACAGGGGCATAGATGTCCTGATCCGAATGAGGCCCACTGTGTTTTATTTAAGACCCACATTGCTGAAAGACGTTTTTTCAGAAACCACATCTGAAGGTATTTATGGTGAAATTGAACTTGTCAAATGACGACTCTATAGTACAGACTGTACCACGATGGATCCCCCTCCCTCCCCCCCGGGGGTTGAGGACCCCTTGGTAGTGGCCTTTGAAAAGCTACTCTGGAAAGATCTAGAGAGTTTAGAATGGGAAAAGGCCCAAGGTTAGTTTAATTTGACCGGGGACCAGATGCAAGCACTGAAGGAACTCTCTAATAATAAAGAGATAGTGATTAAGAGAGCAGATAAGGTAGGTGTCATCATGGTACAAACGAGGGATCAATATACAGAAAACCTACAGCAGCTAATGGACAGACATTAATCTCCAGGAACAAGCAGGAATGAGTCCTCACATATGGGTACGTCGGTACCGACGGAGCCTGCGCGGGAACGCTCCCCAGCTTCCCAGAAGGAAAGCTTTTGGGAGCATCCCACAGCGCCTGCGCGCTGCCTTCCCGCCTTTCCTAACCAACTCTCCTCAGTTCTTCTTTTCCGCGGAGCCAGCAGGTCGTGTTCCTGTCACCGCTGAAGAAGTTCTTTATTTTAATTTATTTCTTTGGTCGCGTGTCTGCCTTCCCCGACGCCGGACCGGTACCGCCGGTCTTTTCTTTTCTTTTCTTTCTAAAAAAAAAATATACATATATTTTTTCCTCACTTGGTGTATTTTTCTTCTTAGGCCTCCAGGCCCATAAGAAAATTTTCCCTCATGGAAAAACCAGCCTCCGGGTTCAAAAAATGCACTAAGTGTAGCGGTACAATTTCTGTTACAGATACCCATGAATGGTGTCTTAAATGTTTGGGTCCTGAACACTCCATTCCGGATTGCCAGTCCTGCTCTCTAATGTCTAAACGAGGGTTACAGAACCGAGCAGCCAAGCTCCATGTGCTGTTTCCCACGGATGCACTGGCGGTGGCATCGACATCTTCCAGGTCTTCCTCTCCTGATGGGTCTCAGGTAACCAAACATAATCCTAGCAGGTCCTTGAAGGGCAAATCTCCCTCTAAGCATCAAGATGCCTCCGGGCTTGCCCTCGAGGATCCTGCCCCAGCCAAATAACCCCGGCGGGAAGCTCCGGCTTCCAAAGCTCCTCCTATGGCGTTACAGGTTGACATCGATGACACGGCCTCGACCGATCACCTGTTAGACTGCTCTGGGGTACCGGCACTTTCTCCCGGTACCGACATCCAGGCAGTCATGGCGTCCATGGATCACACTGTTCAATCCATGCAGCAGGCTATAATGGCTTTTATTAAAGCTGCGACGCCGACGGTACCGCAACGAGTTCCGTTGTCGGTACCGGCGCCGGTACCAGTACCAACGCTGATACCAGTACCGACTGCATCGACACCGGCCAGGATACCGACTCCGGTTCCTTGTCCAGGGCTATTTCTCGGTACCGATCCGGTACCGGGGACGCCCGATGTCGGTACCGATCGATACGCGTATCGATCGTTGGAAGCGGACAGACAATACTTCGATTCCTCTGATGATTCTGATTCATCAGATGAGTCTCCTGAAGTATCCATTACCCTTCCTGAGGAGCCTGCTTCTCCAAAAAGGAGAATGTCTCCTCCAGAGGATTTGTCCTTTCAAGACTTCATAAGAGAAGTGGCTAAAGGACTCTCTATTTCAGTAACCTCTGAAACAGAGCCTAGAGCAAAAAAATTAGATATTTTAGGATACTCTAAGGCTCCCAGAGAGGCAGTCACCTTGCCAATTCATGAAATTCTTCATGAACATATGATTGACTTATGGGAGACTCCTCTCACCCTTTCTCCTCATTCTCGCAGATTGGACACTATGTACTGTGTCCCTCCTTATCCTGGATTTCAGAAAACTCAGCTTCCTCACCACTCCATTGTGGTGCAGTCAGCTATGAAAAGGATAAAGAGTACCAAAAGACACTCTTCTGCTCCTCCAGGAAGAGAATGCAGGACCTTGGATGCTTTTGGTAGGAAAATCTTCCAAGCCAGCATACTTATTGCCAGAATCAACTCATATGGCCTTTATATGGGTATGTTTCTAAAGGAAGTTGCACAAAAGCTGCACAACTTTCTCCCTTTTCTTCCAGAGGCTAGAAGGGATGAGTTCCTCCTTTGGCTTAAGCATACTCAAGACATTTCAAAGTTTTCCAACAGGGCAGTCTTTGACTCCTTTGAAGGTGCCAGCAGAGCCTCAGGCATTGCCATAGCTGCTCGCAGAATTGCTTGGCTCCAGGCTTCTGATCTAGAGCCCTGGGTTCAGGATGGCTTAGGAAATCTGCCCTGTATGGGTGAAAATCTCTTTGGCAAAGAGTGGCAAATAAAAGCCACTCAAATGGATGCAGAGAATTCTGCTCTGGATAGACTTTCCAAGTCAACCTCCATTCCAGCCAAGAAAAAACCTTTCAAAAAGCCTTTTTACAAAAGGAGCAGATTTCCTTCCACTTCTGGCCAACAATCTTCTACAGGTCGCTTTGCTACTAAGCGTCAGCAACCTAAACAGGCTAGGCCTAAACCTGCAGGGGCTGCTACAAACCAGCAGTCCCAACCCCCTCAGGGTTTTTGACTTGATACTAGAGAACTTAACCTTTCTGGCTCTACAACAGCCAGAACCTCTCACCATTCCAGGAAGGTTAGCTCATTTTGCTCCCAGATGGGAGCAAATCACATCAGAGCAGTGGACCCTCTCCATCATAAGAGAGGGCTACAAACTTCATTTCTCAGACCTTCCTCCCTACACCATGGTGAGACACTTCAATTCTCCCACATCTCTCCTCGACCTTCTGGATCAGGAGGTGACTACCCTTCTGGCCCAGAGGGCCATAGAAGAAGTTCCTCTTCTTCAACATGGGTCAGGGTTTTACTCCCCCTATTTTCTCATTCCAAAGAAAACAGGGGGATACAGACCCATTCTAGATCTCAGAGAATTGAACAAATTCCTATGCAAGGAGAAGTTCAAGATGCTTTCTCTAGGCACTCTCCTTCCATACCTGCAGAGTCAGGATTGGCTTTGTTCTCTAGATCTCAAGGATACATACACTCATGTCCTCATCCATCCATCTCACAGAAAATTCCTACGTTTTCTGTTCCAGGGAAAACATTACCAATACAGAGTGCTTCCTTTCGGTCTAGCCTCTGCTCCAAGAGTGTTCACCAAATGCATGGCAATAGTTGCTGCATTTCTACGCACTCTGGGAATATTTGTCTTCCCATATCTGGACGACTGGCTCATCCGAGCTCCAACCCAGTCGGAGGCTCAGATCTCCCTGAACCGCACCAGGTGCATTCTGCAATACCTGGGACTTGTGGTAAACCTCCCAAAGTCCCAGCTCACCCCTACTCAGTCCCTGGAATTCATAGGGGCCTGATTGGACACCACTTCTGCAAGGGCCTACCTTCCTCAGGCCCGTTGTCAATGTCTAGTGCAGTTAGCCTCCCAGATTCAGTCAAAGAGCCACTTAACTGCCAGGGAGATGCTACAGCTGCTAGGCCATATGGCTTCCACAGTACATGTGGTACCCTATGCTCGCCTACACATGAGAGCAGCTCAATGGACTTTGTCCACCCAGTGGACTCAAGCTTCAGGAGCTCTCTCAGACCAAATAGCAACCTCCAAACGTCTCTTTTAGTCTCTCCAATGGTGGATGTCCACTCAAAATCTGTTGCTGGGGTCCCCCTTCCAACCTTTGTTACCCCAAGCAACCCTCACAACAGATGCCTCCCAAACAGGTTGGGGAGCTCATCTACAAGACCTCTCCACCCAAGGCACTTGGTCCCCACAGGAGACCTCTCTTCATATCAACCACTTGGAACTTCGAGCAGTGTTCCTAGCTCTCAAGGTCTTTCATACCCTCCTCAGCTACAAGACAGTCCTCATTCATATGGACAATCAAGTAGCCATGTTTTACATAAACAAGCAAGGAGGAACTGGCTCTCTGTCGCTTTGCAATGAAGCTCTAAGATTATGGGCCTTCGCCAGAGAGCATCAAATCCATCTCCTGGCAGTATACCTCCCAGGAATCCAAAACTCTTGGGCAGACAGACTCAGTCGAGTTCTGCTTCCACACGAATGGTCCCTGCACATGGATCAGGTACTCAGAATCTTCCAAGAATGGGGAACCCCGGACATAGACCTCTTTGCAAGTCCGTGGAATGCCAAACTTCCCCGGTTCTGTTCCAGAATTCCGTGTCAGGGAGTTCAGGCCAAGGATGCCTTCCTCCTTCATTGGGGTCAGGGCTTCCTGTATGCCTTTCCACCCATTCCTTTGATTCCCAAGACTCTGTTCAAACTCCAGAGGGATCAAGGATCTATGATCCTCATAGCTCCACGCTGGCCATGCCAAGTGTGGTACCCTCTACTTCTGCATCTCTCCCAAGCCCCCTCCCTGGACTTGGGAGCTGCGCCAGACCTTCTGTCCCAGGAAGAAGGGACTTTGTGGCATCCAAACCCCAAGTCCCTTCACCTCAGAGCTTGGTTACTGAAGGCCTAGACCTTCAAGACTTCAATCTTTTTCAGCAAGTGAAGGATATCCTCCATGCTTCCAGAAAACCTTCCACTAGGCGTTCCTATGCTTTTAAGTGGAAAAGATTTTCCATTTGGTGTGCTCAAAAGGGTCTTGACCCTCTGGCACTTCCTGTGAATTCTCTATTGGAATATCTCCTGCATCTCTCCAATGCAGGCCTTAAAACGAATTCAGTAAGGGTCCATTTGAGTGCTATTGCAGCATCCCTTAAGCCTCTCAATGGACAACCTATTTCCTCTCATCCTCTTATTGCAAGATTCATGAGAGGCCTAACTTTAACTATACCTCCCATTCGACCTCCTCCGGTGGCATGGGACTTAAACTTGGTTCTTGGTCAGCTTATGAAGCCACCTTTTGAACCCTTAGCCACTACCTCCTTGAAATTTCTTTCCTGGAAGGTTATTTTCCTTATTGCAATCAATTCTGCTCGCTGCATCAGTGAACTGCAGGCCTTAGTGGCTAATCCACCTTATACAAGGTTCCATCATGATAAGGTAGTCCTTAGGACAAATCCTCACTTTATGCCTAAAGTGGTCTCACCTTTTCATCTTAATCAAGAGGTATATTTACCTGTCTTTTTTCCAGCTCCTCATGCATCCAGTGCAGAGAGGAACCTTCATACTCTAGATTGTAAAAGAGCTCTTGCTTTTTACTTACACAGGACACAGCAACATAGAAAGTCTTCCCAGCTTTTTGTTGCTTTTGATCCTTCTCATTTAGGACTTCCAGTCTCTAAAAGAACACTGTCCAATTGGATTGCTCAGTGTATTTCTTTTGCTTACCAGAGTAAGAACCTTTCTCTGGAGGGCCATGTCACAGCTCACAATGTGAGGGCCATGGCCACCTCTATGGCTCATCTTCATTCTGTGTCCATCGACCAGATCTGTCGAGCAGCCACCTGGGCCTCGGTTCATACCTTCACAGCCCATTACTGTTTGGACAAGGACTCCCGCCGGGATGCCTTGTTTGGTCAGGCTGTCCTCAGACACCTGTTCCATTCTTGAACAACTCCTGCCCTCCTTCCCTGAATGGATGCCTGAGATCCATAGGAAGACGAGGAACCCTTCAGGGTCTCATACCCTTGGGGATCTCCCAGGCATCTTAGCTAGGGAGTCCCCATATGTGAGGACTCATTCCTGCTTGTTCCTGGAGATAGCACAGTTACTTACCTGTAACAGGTGATCTCTGGGAACAGCAGGAATTAGTCCTCACAACCCTCCCACCTCCACTAGGAGTTGTATCTCTCTCTGTCTTTCCTTTCCTCTCTCTCTCTATTGTCTCAGCTTTAAACTTGAACTGAGGAGAGTTGGTTAGGAAAGGCGGGAAGGCAGCGCGCAGGCGCTGTGGGATGCTCCCAAAAGCTTTCCTTCAGGGAAGCTGGGGAGCGTTCCCGCGCAGGCTCCGTCGGTACCGACGTACCCATATGTGAGGACTAATTCCTGCTGTTCCCAGAGATCACCTGTTACAGGTAAGTAACTGTGCTTTATTGTAAATTGAAAGAAGATCCTACTTTAGAACTCCAGAAGGAAATTGTGAGTTTGGTGGAGTGAGCATTTAAATTGCAATACGTATAAAGAGAGAGTTCTTGATAGTAAAACATCCAAAAATTCCAGTTTTCTATACACAGTAATGGTTCCTTATTGGAAGCACTTTCTGTTCTTGTTTTTTAAGTACCATCAAGTCAGTGCTGACTTCAGGCAACCCAGCAGCCTCTGGGCTTTAGTGGCAAGGTATGACCAGAAGTCTTGCTCAAGAAACCCGATCTTTAGTAAAAATACGACTTCTATGTTAAACCAACTGGAGGAGGTGAAGAATTTGGAGTATACACATGGAGGATACACGTGGTAGCTTTATATACTAATATCATGCAGGATGAAGTGTTACAGATTGTGGAATCACTGCCATTGGATCAGTTTAAACTTCCTCATATGCCAAAGTAGTAGTATGCAGTTGCTGACCGATTTTGAAGCAAAATTATTTTTTGTATGAAAATGATTTTTATTTGCAAATCCAAGGGGTGGCAATGGGGGAATCATGGCTTCTTTGATTGCCACCATCTATTTGACGGATTTTGTGGTTTCAGAATGCAATAAAAATATAGAAACATGACGGCAGAAAAAGACCATATGGCCTATCTAGTCTGACCTTCCATATCAACTACTATAGTCCCCTTTTTTCCTTTAGAGATCCTCTGTGTTTGCCCCAGGCTTTCTTGAATTCAGATACTGTCCTTGTCTCTACTTCCTCCACTGGGAGACTATTCCACGCATCTACCACTCTTTCCATAAAGAAATATTTCCTCATATTACTCCTGAGTCTATCCCCTTTCACCCTCACCTTATGTCCCCTCGTTGCAGAGCTTGCTTTCAATCGAAAGAGGTTATCCTCTTGTGCATTTATGCCACGGGGGTATTTAAAATCTCTATCATATCTCTATCCTACTTTTCCTCTAACATATATATATTAAGCTCTTTAAGTCTGTCCCCATATGCTTTATAATGAAGACCACTAACTATTTTAGTATTTATTTATTTAAAAGGATTTATATACCGCTTTATCCTGAAATCAAAGTGGTTTACACTTCAAACAAATCAGAGTTCAATGTCACTAGGTGTAGGCATGCAGTGTTAATCCGAGGGAGTATTTGTGTGTGTAATGGCAATGATTTGTTGGTGAGCTCATTACAGAGTGAGCTATGTACAAGGAGCTATATGCAGGGTGGGGTAGGGGGGTACAGAGGGGATCAAGATGTTTGGGAGGTAGTCCGTGGGGCTGTTGGTCAGTTCACATGATGTCACTATAGTGTTCAATGAAGAGCGTAGTTTTGAGCTGCTTCCTGAAGTCCTTGAGGTCACAGTTGATCGTAGGTCATCCGGGAGGGAGTTCCAAAGAGCGGGCGCAGCCAGGAATAGTGCTCTTCTTGAGGTGTCTTGCTTTACTTTGGTGAATGCTTTGGGGGTATCGATGGTGTCTGAGGTGCCTCTCTTCCTTGGTCTGGTGCTTGGGTCAGATCTGATGAGGGGCTGCAGACTATTTGCTGAGAGGTTCTGTTTGATTTTAAAGATGTTTAGTAGTGCCTTATATCTGATGCGGGAGCTGATTGGGAGCCAGTGGAGGTGGTTGAGAATGGGGGTGATGTGATCGTGTCTTGATGATCCAGTTATTATGCGAGCGGCAGTGTTTTGTGCCATCTGCAAGGGCTGGAGTGTTTGTTTTGGGAGCCCAAGGTAAATGGGGTAGCAGAAGTCTAAAATGGGTGTGATTAGCGCTTGACACATGGTGCAGAAGTGATCCTGTGAGAGAATTGGCTTGAGGCATCGGATGGTTCTCATTTTGAGGTATGCGTTTTTGGTGGTTCTGCTGATGTGAGACTGTAGGTTCAGGTCTTTGTCGAGAGTCACTCCGAAGTACTTTACTTCGGGCTTTATTGGTATTGTAATGTTGTTCAGCTTGATGGTGGGAGGTGAGGTGAAGGCGGCGTTTCGGGTGATGAGTAGTGCTTCTGTCTTGTTGTAGTTTATGGTCAAGTTGTTTTCCAGAAGCCAGCTTGTCATTTGTTGAAGACAGTCTGCTATGTTGGAGTAGTCTGGGCTGTCAAGATTGATTGGCATATATATCATAATGTCATCTGCGTAGATAGTGTATTGTATCTTGTGGTTCTTGATGACAGTGCAGTTCAGTTGAATGTAAGGTTAATTAATAGAGCCACCTTCTGCACTGATTCCATCCTGTTTATATTCTTTTGAAAGTGTGGTCTCTAGAATTGCACACAGTACAATGAGGTTGCACCAGAGACTTATACAGAGGCACTATCACCTCCTTTTTTCAGCTGGCATCCTTCTGGCTTTTGCTATCACCTGTTCTTCCTGTTTAGCCACTTTAAGATTATAAGAAACAATCACGCCCAGGTCCCGCTCTTCTTTTGTGTACAGAAGTACTTTGTCCCCTACATTATTACTGCTCCCTTGGATTTTTGCAGCCCAAATGCATAACAATGCATTTTTAGCATTAAATCTCAGCTGCCAAATTCTTGACAGCTAGATCCCTCCTCATGTTATCTACTCCTTCCTGAGTGTCTACTCTATTGCAGATTTTGGTATCATCCGCAAAAAGGCAAACCTTTCCTGACAGCTCTTCTGCAATATCATTAACAAAGTTGTTAAAAAGAATCAGACCAAGGACAGATCCCTATGGCACACCACTGGTAACCTTCTCCTCAGAGTGAGCTCATTTACCTGTATACTTTGTCACCTCCCACTCAATGAATTTCTAACCCAGTGAGTCACTTTAGGGTTCATCTCCAGAGTACTCAGTTTGTTTATAAGTCACCTTTGCAGAACGGTATCAAAGGCTTTACTGAAATCTAAGTATACTACATCCAGAGCTTTCCCTTGGTCCAACTCTCTGGTCACCATGTTGAAGAAATCAATCTGATTTGTCTGACAATTCCTATCTCTGGTAAACCCATGCTGCCTCAAATCCTGCAATCCATTGGACTTCTGAAGCCTCACTATTCTCTGTTTTATCAGTGTGTGCAACAATTTACTCACCACAGAGGTCAGACTAACTGGCCTGTAGTTCTCAACCTTATCCTTACTTCCGCTTTTGTGTAAAGGGACCACATGTGCCTTTCTGCAGTTCTCTGGGACCATTGCCGATTCTAAACAGTCATTGAAAAGGTCAGTCAGTGGAGCTGCTAGAACATTCCCAGTTCCTTTAATATTCTCCAATGTATCTCATCCGGTCCCATTACTTTGTTTACTTTTAGCTTAGCTAGTTCCTCATGAAGTGTGGTATGGGCTGATACATATGACAGATGAGACTTAAGTGATGAGCTGCAAGTCATGTTTCTGTGTGTGTGAGAATGGGTGCGGAAGAGTGAAGGGAAGCGAAAGTGTACTTAGGTGAAGGGAATAGAAGTGATGTGCACATTAGGAAAGGTTCTGTAGAGATTAAGGTCAGATCCTCGTGCTTTTTAGAAAGGTGAGTGCTGCAAGTTTGCTGCAGAGGAAGTGGTACAGATTGTGGTTTTAAGAGAGCAACAGGGTTGTAGCATTTCCATCTCATGACATGTGACAAAGGAAAACAGCATAGCTGGTTTTGGCTAGGTTTGTGGATTTTTGCTATGATGGTTAAAAATTTATTAGGTGATTTTAGAACCAGCCGCATAAATGGACGCTGCCAGCATGTGTGTAAAAATTTCAAAGGAAAGTGCATATATAATTTCCCTTCTGAAATTGCTGCTATATCCTGCTTACAGCAGCAGCAGGCACATGTGCACCTTTACCCATACTTTGGAGCAAGTGGAAAGGCATACATGCACGTCTGCTGGGTTAAGCATGTATACTTTGCATACTCTGCCACCTCTGTCCCTGGGAACACCTACTTTATACACATATAAAAGTATACATGCATGTGCTTTTATTCATGTATATGTTGGCAACTTTTGCATAGCCAGCTTTCTATGCGTAAAATCACTATAACGGCAAGTGTGCACCTTGCAGAGATACTCCAGCCCCTGACAGGAGTAAGTATACAGGGTAGAGGTCTTCAGGAGCGAAATTTGAAAGACATAAGAGTGTGGGTGAATAGTCCCTTGTGTGCTGTCCCAGGAGAACGGTGCAGAGTATTGGTACCTCCTGCCTGTAAGCAGCATTTTATTTCGCATCGATGGCAAACATCTTTATGACCACCTTAATATTCTCCCAAAGATCCCCTTTTGCAACAGCTATTTAACAAAACTAGAATATCTTGTCTAAAATCAAAGTTAAAGTGAGACAGTCAGTGTAAGATGAGTGGAGTCATGAAGGAAATGTCTGGGAGACAGTGAAATCAGGAAGAAGCTCATGGTGGGAGGATTCTTCCCAGGCAAAGAGGAAATGGGCCCAGGACAGAAGAGAGATGTCCAAGTGAAAGGAGGACACATGTGGAAGGTATCGGTAAAGGAGGAGGGAAGAAAGTTTTAAGGAGGGACCAGAGATGAGTCTCAGGGATAGAGAAGAGGTATATGGAACAGGGGGATGTTGGGGAGCAGGTATAATGCTTCGGGAAGGGAGGGGAGGTCAGAGGGAAGGAGGGGTGCTTTGGGAAGCAGGAAGCACTTTAAGAAGACGAGATATCCAGGATGGCAGAAGGAGAAAGGCTGGGAAAGTTACAGGATTGGAGACACAAGTTAAAAGCATTCTGTATTTATCTCACTTCCTCTAATATCCACCACCACCACCAACAGTATGGCCAAGTAGCTATGTCATTCCTACCCTCAGATACAGCGTTGTGTTGCTCTCTTACCTACCTGTATCTTTTTTGTCTTTTATTTCATCTTTGTCTTGTTTCTCTTCTATTTTCTCTGTGTCTATATACTCTTACCTATAGTCCCCCCTTTTTTCCCTTTTCTGTCTCTGTATTTTTCTTCCTCATCCTCATGCTAAGTCATCCTAAACGTGAATCCTGCTGAATCCTTTGGGGCTGATGCACACTTACCGTGATAATCTGCAGGGAGGGTTAATTGATTTGGACCAAGGGAGCATGGGCTTCGTACCACAAAGGAGCACTGACAGGCAAATACAAATTCCTTTAATACAATGCACTAAGGAAAAGAGCAAGAAGAGAGGCCTCTTCTGCACCTGAGAAAGCAGGGAATGGAAACACAAATCATTAAGATCCAGTTCACAGTTTAGCTTCCAACTGGCTTGCCTTTAACCAGCATCTGCCAGTTACACAAAACCATTCATATCTACCTCTTCCAGACCTCTGCTAGTTACTCAGAGCCCTCCGTACTTACCTCTTACCATTCCCTCCTAACTACACTGAATCCTCCATATCTACATCTTACAGACTTTTCCTAGTTGCACAAAGCTCACCCTACATATCTACAGAACGTTCCATATCTGTCTCTTACAGTTCTCTCTACCAGTGGAGAATTCTCTGGTGCCTGCTACTGACTAGAGCAGGGGTTACTGAAGGTTTTTGTAAAATCTGATGCACGAGTTTCAGTTCTTACTTTCTTCTTTTCAGGAGTACCTGGATGTTCTGGGACGGCCAATGGTGCTGGCAGGGAACCAGGCAAAGCAAGTCCAGTGGACAAATGTGTACCAGGATGCTCTTGTAAGAACACAATCTATGGAGAATTTTGATCTGTGCTGACAGTTTCTCTTTCTGTCTCTCCCCCTCTCTTCCTTTCTGCCATTTCATCTTTCTCTCTCTCTCTCTCTCTCTCTCTTCCATGGCTTTGTGTCTGTCTCTACCTGTTGAACTCTTTCTGAGTATCCTCTATTCATCTCTCTGTATTACAGTATCTATCTTCATGCATCAGAATAGTACAAGACTAAGGAATGGAATTAATTTTCTTATGGTGGTTTATAATTACAAGGCTGAGCTTGAGCCAATCACTTCACACCTATGCATAAGATCTCTGAAGAATCGGGCAAAACTTAGCAGTGAATCTTTGCTGTGTCATTATTTACTGAAAGTGTTAGAGTCATCCAGACCTGATGATCTGCCAGAGCTTCCAAGGCTAAATCCCTTCTCCCCATCTGAAGGAGGGATCTACGGAAGCTTGGAAGCTATTCTTCTAGGATCGTTCTTACAGTAGTCCAAGAAAAATTATCACAACCTAAAAAAAATTCTGTTTTCTATGGCCAAACACAGCTCTTAGAACTTTGCAACACCTTAATTTCTGCGATCTTTACTGATGATTCTATGCTCTGATCCTATTTTGCCACCAGGCCAGCAGCATTTTCACACCAACTGTAGTGTTGATTCTCTGCTAAGTTTTCCTGAAAATGGTGCAAACATTCCCAAACGTTCTCAATCCAGTCTTTGGGACACACCTACCCAGTCAGTTTTTCAGGGCATCCACAATGAATATGTGTGAGATAAATCTGCATACGATGGAAGCAGTGCATTCAAATGTATCTCATGCATAGTCATTGTGAATATCCTGAAAATCTGGCTAGCGAGGGCAGGGGTCTCCAACGCCAATCCTGGAGGGCCGAAACCAGTCAGGATTTCAGGATATCCCTAATGAATATGCAACATATATTTTTGCATGCACTGCCCCCATTCTATTCAAATTTATCTCATGCATATTTAAGGGATATGCTGAAAATTTGACTGGTTTGTAGTCCTCCAGGACTGGAGTTGGAAATCCCTGGGCTAGGGGATACACCAGGACAGGGTTGAGAACCACTGCTATAAAGACGAGAGTCCCTTTATAGCTCACAGATTGTAGTGTAACCCCATCCCATGTATTAGGGCTTGTGAAGGAGATGTTAGAGCTAGTCACAGGGAGTCTTTTCTTTCAAACTCACCTGGATATATACAGTACCTGAACACAAGGAAAGAAGGGTCAGGAACTGTGAGAGCCCGAGACGCCGTTTTGGAGAGTAAGATTTCTTCCCAAGGAGGAAGAGAAACATGGATTAGAAGAGAGAGAAATGTGAAAGCCATGTTAGTCCACTATAATAGTAGCTAAATAAAAATAGAACAAAAGGAAAATAAGGTGATACCTTTTTATTGGACTAATTTAATACATCTGTAGACTAGCTTTCGGAGGTAAAACCTTCTTCCTCAGGTCAGCTAGTCTACAAATGTATTAAGTTCGTCCAATAAAAAGGTATCACTTTATTTTCCTTTTTGTTCTCTTTTTATTTAACTACTAAGAGAAAGAGGGATATTGGAGCTGGTTTAGTTGCTTGGTGGCTATGCAGCAGTCCTGGATCAGGTCTTCCATTGCTCAGGTCACTGAGGGCTGGCGATAACATGGGGGGCTTGGCAGGAAGAAGTCATAGCAATCCCCAGTGGCCAGATTTAAGTTGTGTGATTGCAGTCCAAACACCACAGTGACAATACGTTGGGGAGAGGGATATAAAATAGGTGCCCCCCCCCCCAGATACTTGTGAGCGAAATTTCAGGGCACCAGATCTCAGTCCTAGTTTCAATTAAGTGAAAAGCCCAAAGGAGCAGGAGGATACTGCTAGGCTATAAGTAAGACTGCAGAGCTGATATATAATGTTGCCCTGCATCTTATGTTTATTAATGCGATGCAAGTGCT
Organism: Ichthyophis bannanicus; assembly: GCA_033557465.1. Lineage (NCBI taxonomy): Eukaryota > Metazoa > Chordata > Amphibia > Gymnophiona > Ichthyophiidae > Ichthyophis > Ichthyophis bannanicus. The sequence continues at coordinate 48,615,768 of CM066046.1, forward strand.
GTCTCCTGCCTTATCTGAGGCTTCTGCTGACACCTAGTGTTATTTTTATGAAGCATGGCATATTTATTATTTTTTGGGGTTGTAGAATGCTACTTATCCATTTATTTATAATTTGCTACTATATCAACATGCATTCAGCCACCTCAGGAATGGAAAGTTTAACTACAAATTTTGGTGACTTATCTGTATGACATATTTCTGAGGCTAGATGCAACATTAAATTATGGTTTATTAAAATTTTCCATACTGTTCTTCATTTACATCACAGTGGTTTACATAAAATCAATAATAAAAGAACTATTTTATTTATTTTACATTTCTTATATACTGCCTTTCAAGATATCAAGGTGGTTTACATTGAACAAGCTGAAATTACATTGAACAGGGCATTATAACTTGGAGATGACTATTTTACAGGGAACATGAGCAATGGAGGGTTAAGTGGCTTGCCCGAGACCACAAGGAGCACCTGTGGGACTAGAATTTGAACCCCTGACCTTAGGTACCTTTCCCCAACCACTAGGCCACTCCTCCCTCCAATTAGAAAAGGACCTGCATTAATGTAACAAAATGAAAGAGCAGCAGCATCTATCACACAATACAGGGAAGGGAGAGGTGTGTGCAGATTAGCCCAGGAGACCTCCAGGCACGCAATTCTATGCTTTCTGAAAGAAAGAGGTTTTCAAACCTAATTTATATTTCTTGTATGAACATTCCTGACAAAGATCGTTCCACAAGATGGAAGCTGTAAAGTTTCATATCTTGCATGGGAAACTGTAGGGAGAAAGGGACCACTGTCATGTGGAGTGTGGAGAATAACTAGAGAAGAGGGTTGGAGGGTCCCAGTATGTGGGGTTTTATGAACCAGAGTGAGAGTTTTGAAATAAATACAGAACTGTATGGGAAACCAGAGATGCTGGATCAAAACCTGGTAGCATACGAGAGATTCCTTATAGCTACATTTTCGACTGTTTGCAATCTCTTTCACTCAAAGTTTGGGAGGCCCAACATTACAACAATCTAGTCTAGAAATGACTAGTGAGGAAAGAACAAATAGCCAGAAATTGACGCAGTGTATAGAAAGAGCTTTTTACTACTGAACTGATCGGTTCGTGAAAAAAAGTTCATTGTCAAGATAACCCAAGATATCTGAAGGAAGGGGAAAGGGTGATGGGGTTATTATCTAATATAGGGGTGACATTTATAATTCAATAATACATCCAAAGTGGATTAGAGCACAAATTTACAACAGAATTGACAACAGTAAAAAAAAAATGCTATTTGCATTTTCAGTCCTCCCAATTAAAACCAATCTTTAAAAATCAAAATGCCAAGCACACACATTAAATAAAATGTTAAAGCTTCCTCCAGTGTAATCCACTAAAGTCATTGATATTATTTTCCATTGCAATTGGGTAAACTGGGGTTAGGGACCTACCGGAGGATATGCAGAGATTCAGTAGCAGAGCCGGGATTAGAACTGGAGCATGGGGAGATAAAGGAGCACGACCCAAAGTCACCTAGAGAGGCATTAGCAGAACTGCGATCAGAACTGGTGCACAGGAATACAAAGGGCATGACCCTAGGCAACAGAGAGAGTCAGTGAGAGAAAAGGATTTGACCTTCTGAATTTCACAAACTCTCCCGACTCATGCATTATTTGGCTACGGGCACAAAGATGTCACACCCTCCCCCCTTTCTTTATTTGCCTCTTTTGTGAGGCTCCAGAAGCTATCTACTCAGGTCATCTTTTTGAACCAGAAGCCCAGTGCTGCTAAATTATACATTAGAATCCTGGTTTGAGGAGAGAAGGAATAATAGGAGAAAGGGAACAGTCTTGCATGGCGGCAGTAAATCATCTGTGATTTTCTCTATATCCCTGGGAACTGCTCATGCACAAACTAAAACACACATAAACATAGGTGCCCCCTTTCACGCTCTTGAGTGTACACACGTACACACTGTAGAATTTTATTGTTTCATGGTATCGTTCTGACATCTCAGCCAGCGTAAATTGGTTGGATTCTGAGTCTTTGTGGCATTCTGGTCAATGTGACTGAAAAGCAGACGCTGGGGAAGCAGTGAGCAACTTAAGAGACTTGACAAAAGAAAGATTTCTTAATAAAACTGAAGATTTTTGCACAACATGAGTGCACTTTTGAAATACTAGATGGCACAGGCTCAGCCAGTGGGCCGGTAATGCATGAGCTGTAGGTTTCATTGTTTTCCTTCAGAGGAAGGCAGACCTTCATCTAGAAAAAGAGCTCACCTTACCTTCCCTGACTGGAGGCATGAACCACTTATATTGCAAGTTGTTTTCACCCACAGTGGTGTAGTATGGAGTAGTGAGAGTTGTGTCATCTTGCCAAATCTTTGGAGCAAACTAAGACACCCACTGCGAGTAAAAGCAGCTTTATTAAATTCGGACTCAATGAGATTTGTATGTTGGCTTCTACTTCAAACAGCTGTGCAATTTTCTTATGGGATTAAACTCCAGCGATAATTTGTAGAACTTTAGTTTTTGTCCTGCGGGAGATTCCTGCTCATCAGTGAGTCTGAAAAGAGAGATATTTTTGAGATGGTCCAGATGAGATGGGCTAGTTAAGTTACAAGCCATTTTGACTCCCAAATATCGAGCAGCTGACTAAAAGAGGAGATGCTGATCGCTAGCACGTATAAGCAGATGGTTGATTAGAGCAGTGCTTCTAAGCCTTTTTCATTTTGTGACACACTTCTGAGTTTAAGAACCAAAAGAGCAGGGTGATGAACAACACTGTAAAAGAATCAAAAACCTTTATTTAATGCCCAAGAGTCCCCACCCTACACAGGCCACGTTTTGGCAAATGGAAGGCTTCGTCAGGGGCTATAGGATGTTATTTAAAGACAAAATAACATATCAAACATAGACAAAGAGGGCCCGATTTTTGAAAGGCATTAACGGGTTTACAGCCCAGTAAACCGATGATTTTGAAAACATACATACCTTGTACATAGTTATAATCTAGTTTCTTGTATATAGTTTACAACTGTTAATTGTAAGATTGAATTTCTTTGTAGTTTCACATTGTTATCTGTAAAAACAGCATTGCCTTGTTTACTGTTGTTCCATGTAAACCGCAACTGATCAATGGAAGGTGCGGTATATAAAAACTCGCTAATTAAATTAAATTAAATTAAATGCCTTAAATCAGGATATTCAATGACACACAATTAGTGCCATTGAATGTCCCTTTCTAACTCCCCTATGCGCTCTGATACTATCTGGCTAGCATCGGGGCTTGTTGGGGGCATTCTGGGGAGGAGCAGAGGTGACGACAAGCAATAAACGGGCAGCAATGAAATTGCATGCTGCCTGTTTGTCCTTATACCACTACCATTATTAGCTTTCATTTTATTTTATGTCATTTTGATATGGTTTTGCATACATTTGTTGTTTTTATTTATGTTTTAGTCTCCTTTTCTGATTTTATTTATTTATTTTTATTTATTTCAGTGCTTTTTTATACCGCCCCTTCCAGAGATCAGGGGCGGTTTACAAGGAACTTAAACAACAATATAGCAGAACATTGCAATATTGAATTACATTAAACATTAGTTGAGCAAAAACAAGGAACTTAAACAATATAGCAGAACAGTGCAATATTGGATTACATTAAATATTAGGTGAACATAAACTAGGTTACATAATAACTAGGTTAAATGGAAAACAATGGAAAACAATGTGAGGGTTATTAACATAAAAGGAAGTATAAAACTATGTTACAAGGAGTCATAAAACTATGTTACAAGGAACCAGAAGGGTAGATTTACATGGTTAGTAAGAGACTATAATAGTTATTTGTGATCATAAATAAAGTATTGGGAGTAGACTAACTTGAGTGGATGAGAAATGAAGTCCGGCATTAGGTGGGGTAGACCTGTGTTTGGTTTGTTGCATGTTTTTGTGTAGTAAATTTGGTTCCAGGTTGTAGGTTGCTATAGTGTTGACTAAATAGGTAGGTTTTAAGTTCCTTCCTGAAAGATGTAAGGTCTTTAATCTCTCTGAGGTATAGTGGGAGTTTATTCCATTGGCTGGGAGCATAATATGAAAAAGCAGTGTTGGTGGTTATTTGCTTTGATTTTGTCACTGCAATGGGAATTAATAGCATGTTGAGGTTAGTTTTTCTTCTGGTTCTGTTTTCTTGTGGGGTTTGGAGTAGAGTGGCCAACTGTGATGGGGCTAGGTCATTAATGAGTTTAAAAGTGGTGACAAGTGTTTTATATTGAATCCTACTATAGATAGGAAGCCAGTGGAGAGAGTATAGGATAGGAGAGATGTGATCGAATATTTTAGCTTTCATAATTATTCGAGCAGTGACATTCTGAGCTCTTTGAAGGATGTGTAAATTCTTTTTGGATGTTCCTTGGAGTATGCCATTGCAGAAGTCTAAATGTGGCATAATAAGAGCCTGTACAACTGTTCTGAAGTCATTGATGTCGATGAGGGGTCTGAGTTGCTGTATAGTTCTCAGTTTGAAAAATATAGTTTTGGCAGTCTGTTTTATGTGGTTAGTCATGCTTAGGGTCTTGTCTAGTGTAACTCCAAGGTATTTAATTTCAGACTTGACTGGGAGAGTAATGTTCATAAGGTTGATGGAAGTTGGAGGAGTGAAGGTGGTATTTCTGGTTACGAAGAGTGCTTCGGTCTTTTTGAAATTGATATCCATATGGATTGAGTGAAGCCATTTTTCAGCTTCAAGGAGACAGGTGGCGATTTTGTTGAAATTAAGGTTAGCTATGTCTAACGGGGCGAATAGCATGATGTCATCTGCATAGATGAAATATTTTAGATTGTGGCGTTGAAAGATTGTGCAAATAGGTTGTATGTAAAGGTTAAAGAGTAGTGCAGAGAGTGAGGATCCTTGAGGGATACCACGCTCTTGTGGGAATGGTAGTGAGGGGGAATGGTCTAAATGGACATATTGGAAGCGATTAGAAATGTAGGACTTAAACCAGTTAAGAGTGGTATCTTTTAAACCTAGTTGGGATAGTCTAGATAAGAGCGTAATATGATCAACGCTGTCGAAGGCTGAAGAAATGTCAAGGAAAATGAGCAAGAAGGTCTGTTTTATATTATCCATACCTCGGATAAGTGAATCAAGAAGGGATATGAGTAGGGTTTCTACTCCGTGATATGAACGGAAACCATATTGGTACTCATCTAATGGGAAGTTCATATCAATATGATCCTGAAGTTGTGTCTGAGCTACCTTTTCAATAATTTTAGCTAAGAAAGGTATGCTTGCAATGGGGCGGTATGAGGAAGGGTCAGAACTGTTAAGGGTTTTATTTTTTAGTAAAGGGCGAATAGCCGAGTATTTCAGATCATCCGGCATGAATCCTTGAAGTAGAGATTGGTTTACCAGCTTCAAAATGTATGGGGCTAGTTCAGATTTTGTTGCTTTAATCCAAGATACCGGGCAAGGGTCAAGTAATGACGTGGTAGTATTAAGGTTTGATATAATCTCTATCAGTTGTTTGTTGGAAATTGTATGGAATGAGCTCCATTCCGTGATGGATTTTGATGTGGGAGAGGTCAAGATAATGCTTGGACGGGCGCTTAGTTTAAGTTTATTAGCAAAATGGTTTGCAATGAGTTGTGGATCTATAGGTGTTTTGTTAGGAGTGTTATCGGGAGCCTTAGTTAGAGATTTAATAATCTCAAAAAGTTCTCTGGGTCGATTGATGGCATTAGCTAATGTTTTAGTGTGGAATAGTCTTTTTGTGTTGTTAATGGCTTCCTTGTAGGTTTTAAGGCTTGTGAAGTATTGAACCCTGAGTTCAGTGGTTTTTTTCTTCCTCCATTTAGACTCTAATTTCCGAAGGTTTTTCTTTAGTGTAGCAAGCTCAGAGGTGTACCATTTCTCAGTCAATTTAGATCTAGATTTTCTTTTATTAGAGGTTGAATATTTAGCTTCTGCTTCAATAATGGAGTTCCAGGTAGAAACAAGATCGTTAAGATTGTTTGAGGTGTTGTCTAATTTTGGGGAAATAGATTCCAGAAAACTTTCCTTGTTAAACTGGTGAAATCTTTGTTCTGTGAATTTGTTGTTACCATGAGTAGAGTTGGTGGGTTGAAAAGGGAGAGAGAAATGTATCATGAAATGGTCTGACCATGGTACCTGAGTTGTGGTGGGTGGTGTAGGAACCGATGAGAGTGTGAAGTGTGATGGTATGAATATTAAATCAAGGGTATTACCTTTGGAATGGGTGGGGTGGGTCATTATTTGTTTAAATTCCATTTCCTCCATTGCTTCAAGGAAGGATAGTGCATGGTTATCTGGTAATGAGGCAAGGTTAAGGTCTCCTAAGATAACAGAGGGCTTTCTCAGTGAGGAGTTACATGCAGCCTCAAGTATTATGTCTAGACTATGTATGTCAGTTGTGGGGGGTCTGTAGATAAGGCAGATGGCCATGGTATGACTTTCCACTCTAAGGATATCAATACCATCATGTTTATCTAGTAAGGTAGACGAAAGATTGAGATGCGATTTTGCTATTATAAGAACTCCGCCACCTCTTTTTCTGTCTCTGTTGTTGTTGAGTATGGTATAACCATGTACTCTTAGTTGGTTAAGGAGAACTGAGTCAGATTCATTTAGCCAGGTTTCAGATTTCCCTCACTTACTACATTAATAGCATTCTATTTCATTATTTTTATTCTTATTTGTACATATTTACATATTATTTTATATACTCTTTGTCTATGTTTGGTATGTTATTTTATGTTTTTAAATAAGATCCCATAGCCTCTGACGAAGGCTCCCATTTTCCAAAACACGGCCCGCGTAGGGTGAGACTCTTGGACAGGGAGACATAAAAACAGGTCCCTGAGAAAGTCCCCTGTTAAGATGTTTTGACCTTCTATCTTGATCCTGAACATGAAAGAGAAAGTTTTACATCTAGGCCAGTTGGCAAAGCGATAGCATCTATTCGGTCAGTAATTTCTACCGTTAGTATTGGAGTTGAAGTTGAGAGATCACATTATACCAGCATCTACTGATACCTTCAACCCCAGTAGTAGTAGCAGTGTTTTGAGAGAGTCAATTGGACCATTAGATGATAGAGGGGTAAAAGGGGCAGTAAGAGGAAACAAGGCTATAGCAGAGAGACTGAATGAATTCTTTGCTTCGGCCTTTACTGAGGAAGATGTAGGGATGTTACCCAAGACTGAAGTAGTATTTAAAGGTGATACTGCAGAGGAATTGAGAGAAATATCGCTACACCGGGAAGATATATTACAACTATTTGATAAACTGAATAGTAGCAAATCACCTGGACCAGATGGTATACATCCCAGAGTGTTGAAAGAACTGAAATATGAGATTGCAGACCTGCTATTGGTAATCTGTAAACTTTCATTAAAATCATCTGTAATACCTGAAGATTGGAGGGTCGCCAACGTAACACCAATTTTTAAAAAGGGTTTCAGGGGTGACCAGGGAAATTACAGACCGGTGAGCCTGACGTCAGTACCAGGGAAAATGGTAGAAACCATCATAAAGAACAAAATTACACAGCATGTAGATAGTCATGGCCTAATGGGAGACAGCCAACATGGCTTTAGACAAGGAAGATCTTGTCTTACTAATCTGATATGTTTTTTTGAAGGTGTGCATAAACAGGTAGACAAAGGTGAGTCGGTTGATATAGTGTATCTGGACTTTCAGAAAGCTTTTGACAAAGTCCCCCATCAGAGACTTTTGGCGAAGCTAAAAAGTCATGGGATAGGAGGCAGTGTATTATTGTGGATCGGGAACTGGTTAAAAGATAGAAAGCAGAGGGTAGGGCTAAATGGCCAATATTCCCAATGGAAAAAGGTGAATAGTGGAGTACCCCAGGGATCTGTACTGGGTCCGCTGCTTTTTGACATATTCATAAATGACCTGGAAAAGGGAATAACTAGTGAGGTTATCAAATTTGCAGATGACACAAAACTGTTTAAAGTTGTTAAAACCCAAGAGGATTGTGGAAAACTGCAGGAGGATCTGGATAAATTGGAAGACTGGGCATCCAAATGGCAGATGAAATTTAATGTGGACAAGTGCAAAGTTATGCACCTAGGAAAGAACAACCCACGCTATAGTTACACGATGCAAGGCTCCACATTAGAAACCACCACCCAGGAAAAAGATTTAGGAGTCATCGTGGATAACATGTTAAAACCCTCCGCCCAGTGTGCAGCGGTGGCCAAGAAAGCAAATAGAATGCTAGGTATCATAAGGAAAGGGATGGAGAATAAAACAAAGGATGTTATAATGCCTCTGTATCGCTCCATGGTACGACCGCACCTTGAATATTGTGTGCAATTCTGGTCACCGTATCTTAAAAAGGACATAGCGTTATTAGAAAAAGTACAGAGAAGAGCCACCAAATTGGTGAAGGGGATGGAAGGCTACTCCTATGAAGAGAGGCTAAGAAGGTTAGGGCTCTTTAGCCTGGAGAAGAGACGGCTGAGGGGAGATATAATAGAGATCTATAAATTAATGAATGGAGTGGAACGGATAAACGTGGATCAATTGTTTACGCTATCAGAGTATAGAAAGACTAGGGGACATGTAATGAAGCTACAGGGTAAACTATTTAAGACAAATAAGAGAAAATACTTTTTCACTCAATGTGTAATCAAACTCTGGAATCTGTTACCGGAGGATGTAGTAAGGGCTGTTAGTATAGCTTGGTTTAAAAAAGGTTTGGACAAGTTCCTGGAGGAAAGGTCCATAAACCACTATTAAAAAGGGACCCAGGATATCAATGCTTGACCCAGTACAAGCATTGTGGAACCTGTGTCTTTTGGGGATATTGCTAGGTACGTATGACCTAGATTGGCCACTGTTGGAAACAGGATACTGGGCTTGATGGACCTCGGTCTGACCCAGTATGGCATGTCTTATGTTCTTATGTTATGTTCTTATGAATAAGATTTTGTCTGCATTAGTGGCATATCCAGACCTAGGTTTTGGGCGGCCTAGAGTTAACATGGATGGGCACTAGGCATACAGAGATCTGAACCCTTAAAGACCAGGCTTTTTGAACATGCCTTTGCTCTGGTCCTTACAAGAGAGGGTTGATCTTGTCTCTTTCTTGGCCCCTTTGAATAGGCAGATGAGTGCCTTGCCCTTCCCCTTTTTTTAGCTCTTGTTTAGTCCTCCTCTACGCAACAGGCAATGCAAACTTGCCCCTATATTTTTCTCTAATTATGCATCAGTATAATTACAAATTCTGCATTCACACTAGAGATTTATGCTACAGTACATGTAAATAAAAATATGAAATAGAACAGAAATAGGAGATATTCAAAGTCCAGTCTTCTGAGGCATAACAATTACTCATTGTGACATGTATATTATATTTGTATGCAGTACTGTGAAGCCACCCAAAACAATCGCTGAAGCCCCTACGAAAAACATTCAGAATCTATTACAGGTTTGCTACATATCAAAATAAACTAGTGCTAATTTCCAGAACTCAAACAACAACATCCCTATCTATGAAAATGCAGCAATACAAAATTATACCAGGCCCTAGAACACCCATATTCTTCCTCTTGGGAAAAAGGAGCCAGGCAGACTGCTATAGATACCTACACAGAATCTATATGCTAATATGACACCTAGGTCACAATCAGAACCAAGACCGTCACCAAATACAGAATAAGGGGCCACAAATGATAAATAGATATATGCAGACAAAAACTACCTTTTGAAAATCTTCATCGCAGAAATGCATTTCACAAACTAGAAAACTAGAGATGCTGATTAAACTGAAAATAAATTACATTGTTGTCTATCTTTCACGGAATGTTTTCACCGGGAACAAGCAGGAATGAAGTCCTCACAGATTGGTGATGTCACCGTCTGAGCCCGCGCAGGAACACTCCCCAGCTTCTATAGGAAGCTTTTAGGGGCTCCATCATGCATGTGTGTCTTTCCGCCCATCGGAGCCATCTTACTTCAGTTTTCTCTTTTCTGCGGAGCCCATCAGACACTCATCTATCCTTGTGCTTGTCTGGCCATTATGTTTTCTTGTTTTTTCAGTGTTCAAGTATCGTTTTTTGGTCTTGTCCCTTCTGCTCGTCATCAGGAGCATCGATTCTTTGACACCGCGGGGGTTTTTTTGGTTCTTTTCTTTCATTTTTGACAGGCAGGGGGTTTTTCCCCGCACGTTCCCTGGTCAGCTGGGACATTGGCTACCCCACAATTCAATGGTGGTAGAATCAACTATAAGATGGATCAAAAACTCTAAGATGCATTCTTCTGTACCTCTAGGCAGAGAGGCTCATACCCTCATCCTCTCATATCAGCTATCAATGGCTATCTATTTGAAGGACATCATGGGGAACATCAGCGAATTCTCTGCCCTGCTGCCCCCAGAACACTTGGTCAAATTCTGCAGCCTGGTGAATAAGGGAAAGGACTGCTCAAAGTATATGAGCAGAGCAGCCTCTGATGCTTTTGTATCTGTAGGTAGGGTATCCACAGTTGGCATTGGGGCCCGCCGCCTGGCTTAGCTAAAGTCATCTGACCTCGAGCAGTGGGTGCAGGACAGGCTTGCCAACATCCCCTGATGGGGTGAGAATTTGTTCAGCAAGCCTATGGAGGACAAGGTGGGGGAGATTGAGAAAGAACAACTAACAATGAATGCCTCTCCAAGAAAATTGCAGACCCTGCCAAAAAGAAGTCAGTTGGGAAGAAGGCATTCTACTCACGAAAGCGCAAGTATTACTCGGGGTACCCTCCCTACCAGGCCTACCATGGCTCTCAGCCAGCCAAGAAAAAAGGCCAAGGGCAGTGCCAGCAACACCGCCAAAAGTCACAGAAGCTTCAGCCCACTCTGCAGCCACAGCCAGAAGGGGTTTTTTGGCTCCTTCCTAAGGAGCATGGTCCATCTTCCATTACCCAGTGGAGTGCCACAGCAGGTGGGGAGATGCTTGGTTCACTTTGCCCACAGGTGGTCCATTGTGACAACTGACTCCTGGGTCATTGAAAATCGTCCAGAGCCCAACTGCCTCCCCCATTCTTCCTCAAGGAATAGCCCCTCGATACTCATCACCACAAGCTTCTCCAAAAGGAGGTTTCCACCCTCCTGACTGATATTGCCATTGAACTGGTAACACCAGCACAACCCCTAAAGGTGTTCTTGGTTCCATTCGAACCATTCTAGATCTCCGAAACCTCAACCAAAACCTGATGAGGGAAAAGTTCAAAATCGTCTCTCTGGGGACGCTGCCCCCATACCTCCAATGGGACAATTGGCTTTGCTCTTTGGATCTAAAGGATGCTGACACTCACATCCCGATCCATCCTCTTTATAGAAAATACCTCAACATCATGCTCAGCGGTCACCACTATCAGTATAGTGTACTACCCTTTGAGCTAGTCTCTGCTCAAAGGTCTTCATAAAGTACCTGGCGATCATCACCGCCTTCCCTTATTTGGATGACAGGCTGATATAGGGTGCCACACCAGGAGAGGTTCGGCAGTCAGCACAGCTCACCATCCAGGTGCTCGAGCATCTGAGCTTTGTCATCAACTACCCAAAGTCACACCTTCAGCCTTCTCAGCAGCTCGAGTTCATCAGGGTCACCCTGGCTTGAGCCTTCCTGCCATGGGATCATGCCCAGCTGCTCGTCATGGTGGTGTACAACATCTAGCACAGCCATTACACCATGGCGCACCAAGTGCGCCATGGTCTCTCCTCTGGCCTGTCTCCAAATGTGCCAGGCACAAGAGACATTGAGCACCCAATGGCATCAGATCTCAGGCTGCCTCAAGGACAAGGTAGTGGTCACTGCACCCCTAAATCAGCTCTCTTTCCTGATGGCTCTGGCCATAGCACCTTCTTCCAGACCCCTCTGCACCATCGGACACTCACCACAGACACCTCCAAGCTGGACTGGGGAGCCTATCTCAATGGGCTGAATACACAAGACCTCTGGACAGAACAGGAGAGCCTGCACCAGATCAATTTTCTGGAACTCCAGGACATTGTGAATGCCCTTCAGGCATTCCAGGTGCAATTGGCCAACCAGATAGTCCTCATTCAGACAGACAATCAAGTGGCAATGTTCTACATCAACAAACAAGGTGGCACGGGCTCATCCCCCCTGTGCTGGGAAGCCATGCGCCTCTGGAAGTTCGCCATCTTTAATGGCATGATTCTCAGGGGGACATACCTGCTAGGGAAGTGCAATGTTCTGGTGAACTGGCTCAGCAGAGTTCTTCAGCTGCACGAGTGGAGCCTCAACAGGGAGGTGGTGAAATGCATCTTTCAGATGTGGGGCACACTACACATCAACCTCTTTGCGTCCCCTTGCAATGCTCAGATGGCATAGTTTTGCTCCAGGATTCCATGCACCCATTGGATAGCCTCTGATGCCTTCCTCCTGAACTGGAGTGTGGATCTACTCTATGCATATCCCTCAACTCCACTCATAGCCAAGATCTTCTTCAAACTTCAAGCCGACAAGGGCTCCATGATACTCATTGTGCTGCACTGGCCCAGGCAGCAGTGGTTTCCCCAGCTGCTCCAGCTCTCACAGTGGCAACCTCTCTGGCTGGGCTGTGCCCCAGATCTCATTTCACAGGATGACGGGACCTTACTTCATTCCAACATCTGCTCCCCAGCCTTGATGGCATGGATGTGGAGTAGGTAGTCCTCACGGAGCTTCACCTCCCCATGGATGTGGAAAATGTTCTCCTTGCTTCTCAGAAAGACTCCACACACCACTCCTACACTTTCAAATGGCAAAGATTTTCTATCTGGTGCACTGACAAGTCATTGGACCCCTTATTTGCACCGTGGAGGCTTTGCTGGTGTATCTCCTCCACCTTTACGACTCGAGTCTCAAGTCTAACTCTGTCCAAGTTCATTTGAGCATGGTGGTGGCATACCATCATGGCTCTGATGGCAAACCCATACCTGCGCATCCTCTTGTGGGCCGGTTCATAAGAGGTCTCCTGCTCTCAAGACCTCTAGTCAAGCCCCTGTCAGTGATGTGGGATCTCAATGTTGTGCTGGGGCAACTCCTCTCTGTCCCCTTCAAGCCGATGGCTTCTTGCTCACTCAAGTTCTTCATCTGGAAGGTGAACTGCAGGCTTTGGTGGTGCATCTGCCCTACACCTGGTTCTGTCAGGATAGTCCTATGTACACATCCTCGGTTCCTTTCTAAGGTGGTTTCATCTTTCCACATTAACTAGTCGGTGGTGTTGTCCATCTTTGTTCCCAGGCCTCATGCAAACAGGACTGAGGCCACACTGCACACATTGGATTGTAAGAGAGACTCGGTTTTCTATCTGGACAGAATGAAAGCCATTCGGCGTTCTACCCATCTCTTTGTCTCTTTTGATCCCAACAGGCCAGGCATGGCTGTTTCCAAATGTACCCTGTCAGTTTGGGTCACAGACAGCATCTCCTTTGTGTATGCTCAGGCGGGTCTAAACCTGCAGTGCCACATCACAGCTCATAACATCCAAGTTATGGCTGCTTTGGTAGCAAATTTGCATTGTCTCCATGATAGAGATCTGTAGGGCTGCTATGTGGTCTTCGATCCACACCTTCACTGCACATTACTGTCTGGATGGAGATTCCTGATGTGACAGCAACTTTGGCCAAGCCATACTCTGGTACCTGTTTCGGACTTAAATTTCAACTCCTTCCCACTTGCCCTTCTATCTGTCCAGACTACCATAGAGCCTTCCTGATGTTGATATCCACACCAGACACTGACTCAACGGAACCCTTAACGAGATTGCTCACACTGTTTCTCCCGGTTCTCCCTTTGGTTGCCCCATTAGGCTTGTTTGCTACCATTTTTCAGTAGACTGTAGCTGGGGAGTCTGATATGTGAGGACTTCATTCCTGCTTGTTCCCAGAGAGAGCATAGTTACTCACCTATAGCAGGTGTTCTCTGTGAGAAGCAGGAAGAAGTACTCACTACCCTCTCTCCTCCCTGTGGAGTTGTTTGTTGTTTAAGCTATATCATCATACTGAGGTAAGATGGCTCCAGTGGGTGGGAAGACAAGCGCACATGAACGATGGAACTCCCAAAGACTTCCTGTGGAAGCTGGAGAACGTTCCCACATAGGCTCCATCGGTGATGTCACCTATATGTGAGAACTTATTCCTGCTGTTCCTGGAGAACACCTGCTACAGGTGAGTAACTATGCTTTCTCTTCTAATCGTGTTGTCTTGGTTTCTTTTTTTCCCACTTTCTTCTGGTTAAACTTCAAACTCCTTTTCGAGGGTCTCCCTTCTGTTTTCTGTTTCTTTTCTCTTCTCTTCACCTGTCTTCTTTGCTTCCTCCCTCTTTGACATTGATCTTTCCCTTTCATCTCATTTTTCTCTTCTCTATTTACTCACAGTTAGATTTAATTTCTCCTCTTCCCCCTTCAACTCTTCACTTTCCCAACTCTCCCCTCCATTCCCCCTCACTAGCCTCCATTACTCTTACTCTTAACAGCAGCCCCTTTCTGGTTCTCTCAAACTACTTCCTTTTGACTCTTTCCAAATATCCCTCATTGTTTTTTATTTATTTAGCTGCATTTATATCCCGCTTTTCACCGGGTGAAAGCGGTTCTCTCAACCATTACTTTCCCCTCCCACCTGTCTAACCTCGCCCATTCCGTCCAGTCATGCCTTCTCTTTCAGCCCCATTCCAATATATTATTTTATCCTTCCTCATCACCTTTCCAAATTTTTATTGTTTTGCATCCTCCTCACCTATGGTCTTACTCCTACTCTTACCCCCTCCCTAGTCTTTCCATTCTTTCTTCTTTACCAGCTCCTTCTGACCCTCCATCTCACATTCCTAGTTCTGTCTCTCATTCCCTGCTCCCATACCCAATTCAGTCGTAGAGTCCCTGTTCTCCCAAGTCACCACTGTTCCCCAATCCCAAGTCTCCATTCCTCCCCAATTCATGAGCTTCCTCTCTCCCAAGTTCCGAATCAGTCCCCCAGCACAACCACCTGGCAAGTCAGGACAGAGCAGCAGTGGAGGAGCAGAAATCAAATTGCATGCAGGAGCATGGCCCTTCCTGCTGTTGCAATAACCAGATGGCAGCAGCATCATGCAGGGACTGAAGCAAACGAGTCCCAACTCAAGTTCTTGTGCACTCGGCTCAGCAGGGGCAGTATGATGGTCGCTGTTACTCCCTCTGACACTGTGCAGTGCACGTGGTGTAGCCCCAGGCTCTAGCTGTGCTAACATGGTAAATTATATTAGTGGCCTGTTGCAATGCTGGAGAGAAGGGACAATTGTCTGCACAATTTTTTGGCTACAGAATGTAAAAGAAAGTTACTTGAGCTTGTCTTCCTTTCACCCAAAATATCAATGAGACCCAGGACAGGAGGTGTTCCAGAGACAGATTCAGATTAATGTGAGATGTTGTTCAATGTCTTGCATGGAGGCGTGAATGTGTTTTGTCCTATAATTAAATCAGATTTTGCTGCAGGAGCCTTGGTGTCTCATTGAGTTTGTGGGGTTAACTTTGATATATTTTGGTTGAGGCGCTGGTTGTGCTATGTAATGTTTCTTTGCTACAGCTTTGCCTGCATTAGCAGACAATCTGAGTAAAAGGCCAAGGACTGGCTAATCACAGGCCACTCTGACACTAACACTGTCAGCAGAAGTACTGGGTCTAAGGCCGGCCTTAGATCAATTAGACCTATTTGACCCAATGGGACCCTGAGCCCACAGGGTGCCCTGCACTATATTTGAAAGAGCTACTGGATTTTTCTGAAAGAGTTTGCAGAACAGAAAGCAAGAAAGATTTCTTTATAAATATAATTTTGTTTAAACACGTTTTGAACGGAATCTTAGAAGGGACGTCCAAGTGCAGTCTTGGACGTGTAAGCCAGAATGTCTAAAGTAAAAAAGCAGGCACATCTAGGTGCAGACAAGATTTCACAAATGTAGAGGTGCCTGATAGGGACGTCTTTAGGGACATCTACAGGGTGGCCCAAAAAAAGTGAGAACATCTCGTAGCATATAAGTTATTTAAAAATTCAAAAAGACAGATGTAAACGATTGACAAATTTAAAAAAAAGATGGCGACCGGAAATTGTCGAAATAAAGACGTTATATAGCTAAAATAGGTAAATAAGTAAACTACTTAAGCTTTTAATTTATGAGATGTTTTCACTTTTTTTGGGCCACCCCTTATATAGATGTTCCCAGAGCCGTATTTCAGAAGCTGGACAGCTAGGATAGCCAAATCGTTAGAGTATGGGGCCAGGAACAGTGCAACCAGGGTTCAAATCCCACCGCTGTCATTGTTGACATTGTGCTGAATACTGGGAATGATGGAGTGTTATCTCCTCCACATCCTTTGGAATTTTTAAGCCAAAACAAGCACTTTTCAGTGCTGTATACAAGATGCCAGACCTCCATGACATTTCTGAGATCAGGGGGGGATGCCACACTTCCACCACATTCCTATTCAGACCTGGATGTCTCTATGTTTGTTTTCAGACGTCCAGAGCATGAATAGGGCTTCCAAAATGCCTCCCTTTATGTCAAAATATCAGCTAATATTGTAAATATTGTTTCATTTTCAATACAACCTAATATCATATATTTCTGATACTTAATTTGAAATAATCCTAAATCCAACAGGTCCCACAAAAATGGTCCAAATTGTGCTGTGCAATTGCTAAGGCCAGCCTTGACTGTTTGTGCGATTACCAGCATGTTACCAGTGTACCAGACTGAAATTAACATTAGTGCTGAATATGCTGTGTTGTGGTGTGATTGGGAAAGTCTGTGAGTATTTTGACATGTCTCTCTCTCTTTATCTCTCCCAGGGCTTGGGGTTGGTGGTTACAGGTACCCTACCCGTGTTCAATCTGACAGAAGATGCTGGCAGTGCTGGGAAGGTAGGAAATTATTTATAAAGTTTATACCACTTTTCCGACCAAGGTCAATCAAAAGGGTGTACAAATAGTAAAAATTACAACATCTCCAAAAACAATATCCCACCCCCTCATAAAACCCCATCCCCTACTTCCCTGTAAGCAAAATAGACTTTAGCAGTTTTTGAAAGCCCAGCACATTAGGCAGTGCCCGAAGCTCTGCAGGCAACACATTCCACAATTTGGCTGCAATTACCCAGAATGCCTGAGATCTCCAGTGCACCTTGTGGACCACTTGCAAATCTGGAATTGCCAATAGTTGGCCTTGTGAGGAACGCGTCCGAGGAAGATCGTACCACTGCAAGAGATCCTGTAAATATCCCGAGCAAGTCTCATGCAACAGCCAAAAAACAATAACTAATAACTTAAACCTGCAGCGCGCCTGAAGAGGGAACCACTGCAACTGTACCAACAAAGGACCCTCCCTATCCCGCCGTCGTGCCTCTGTTAAGAATCGCGCCGCTACATTTTGCACAACTTGAAGTCACACAGTGACTTCTTCAGCAACCTAACATAAAGCGCGCTGCAATAATCTAACATCCCCTGCACTAACGTCTATACCACCAACGGCAGAGCAGAATCTTCCAAATAGGGCTGCAGGTGGTGAACTAATTACAGTTTCAACGATGCAGCCCTGACCACCTGATGAATCAGCCTATCCCCCACCCCCTCCTCCAGAACAACCCCCAAAGACCTCAACTCATCCTTCCAGGGGATAACAAAACCTTCCACACTTGGCAAGGTACGAAGATTGGCACATTCTGCAGCTCCAAACCACAAACAAACCTTTTGTCTACGTTCAGAATCAATCCACTGCCCGCCCACCAACCATGCATGCACACACCCCAAACAATATTAAGCTTCTCCAGTGTTCCCTTCCTTTCGCCCTGTAACAGAATTAAGATCTGTAGGACATCTGCATAAGCATAAAAAACGAAGCCGAAAGATTGCACTAAGGCACCAAGAGGCTGTAAATAGTTGTTGAATAGCAACAGGGATATGGGTGCGCCCTGCGGCACTTTCCACTCCCAGTTGTATAATTCGGAGGATCCACTGGTCACTTAAGAAAGAATTGATCCACTCAGGGACCTTACCCCTAATTCCCAACCTGCTACAATTGTCCAATGCTCCTGACAGGTCCAAGGAGATCAAGAGCACCAAAATCCCCCTATCCAGCCACACATATACTTGACCCAACAAAGTCTGTACCCCACTCCCTGGGCAAAAAAAACCCCTGACCACGATTCAACAAGGAACAATCCTCTACATAGCTACTGACCTATGACCCCTCTTCCTTTTCGATCAATTTAACCATTTAGCAGGCAGTATATTCATTTTTCTTTTGCATGATCATAAAGTCATTATGTTCCTAGTGGGGTCCAATGGTAGAGTGCTAAACACCCCATGTTGAACATATTCCCAATCTCAATCAAAAGCTGACAAAGGGACCATCTTCCCACTCATGGCACAGACCCTGCATTTGAATTTTAGCCAAAAGGCTGAGAAACTGTTTAAAGACTCACAGTAAATGAAATGGTCAAAGGTTTGCAATGATCTTCTTTGCTGCACATTTTAACAACTTTCAAAGGAACTAGTTATATAGAAGGAGAGAGCCTATAAACTGGCTAACAACTATCTATGTTTGTCCTTGTCTGTACTGTTTGTCCAAAAAAGGTACATTTGTTGCAAGGATACTTGCTAAGACATCCTCTTCCTGCATTCTTGGGACTGTAGTACAGATCCGAAATAGACAAAAAGAGGATTGCAAATCCCATCTACTGGCCCAAAGTTTTTCTTCAGAAGCTGGGTCTATTACATTTCTAGCAGAGCACTCCGCTGTCCACAGAGTATGGCATGCTCACCTGCAGTGCCTTTCTGTGTTTTTTTCCTTTCCATTCTGTTGGTTAGTAATTCATTTCCTCTGCTCATTTCTTGCTCACAAGCTAACTGTCTGCTCCCTGTGGAGTCTGTGTGGATTTTGTACAGTAGACCTTGTTTTCTCTGGATACTCTACAGTGCTTCAAACGTACATGTAGCAATTAGCAGTACCTTTCCTCCATCAACTACTAATGTTACCGTTACATTGCTGCAATCCTTCTAGCTGACCCTTGCTGTTCCTTTCAATTCCTGGGAGTAATTATGCTTTGAACATTGCTGTGAATGACTTTACATGGAATGGGATCTAATTATTTTTATTGCATGTGATGTCATTTTTGTTGTCATAGCTAGCACGAAGCAGCTGCATCCACTATATGAGAATCTGTACTTCTCTGGCTAACATACCAGCTTACTATCATCCTGCCTGGATAGGCTACAAAAATATATAGCTACCTATATAGAAAAGGGAGTTCATGTGGTGTTTGTCCACTGCCTGCCACCCTCTCCACCCGTGGCATGGAGTGACCCAGCTATAGAGAATTTGTAAACTTCACCCAACATAAATTGCCATTCATGTAGAGACTAAGCCACACAGTGATAGAGGAATGGAGTCCCATAGCTGACAAGAAGTTAGAGCAGCGGCACATCTGGCAGGGAAGTCAGATTGCCCTTCCATGCCTATTTGTTTAGAAGCATGATGTAGTGCCAAAGAGAAGCAGATTGGAAAAGGATTCTCCCATCCGTTCCTGTTCTAGCACTAAATATATCTCTTCATGCTGAAGCGTGGCACATCATAACCCTAAAATGCTCACATCTGCATTAAAAAGACTTTATAAAAGAACCTGCCATATAACGGCAGACATATAAGGCCTAACTACATAAAGCAGGTGAGAGCAAGTGACATGGGGCAAATCTGATTTATCTTCTGTAGATTTTCAGATTCTCTTGTCAAGAACATTGACGGTGTCTCCTCGAAACTATCCTCATCGTAAAATGTTGAGTTGGGCAGTCCTGGGATGGGGAGAAGAGAGGAGGAGCATAAGCAGGCAACGGCCCTGGGTGTCACAACCAAGGAGCATCATCACCAGTGTCTCCCACTGGTTGTGGTGCAAGTGGCAACCACCAAAAAACACAACAGTATAGCACCTATGAACCAGAATGCACTCACAGATCCAGCAGTTTTTCTGTCCCTCACATAGTTTTCCTAGGTAACAGGAAGCTCATGTGGCTTCAGCCTGAAAAAGTGGTCTGGCTCATAGGCCCCATGCCTCTTTTGTTTCAAGTTGCTGAAGTTATATCCACTGCACAAAGTTCTTCAGCATCATGGCCCAGAGAGAGTAGTAGGGTTGAGAGAGGATAATGGGAAGAGGAGAAAGAGTTGATGCTGGGCAAGGAGGTGTAGGGCAGCAGAGATTGAGAGGAGAAGAGACCATAAAGAGTGTAGATGACTTTGCTGCTTTGCAGGGAGCGGTGGAGGGGAGATAGAGAGAGAGTGAGTGTTGCCGAGCAAGAGGTTGAAGGGGGAGGGTGGCTGCTACTGATCAGAGTGTAGGAGATGGGGCAAAAAATTGGAAGAGAGAAGCTGCTGAGCAGTGTGTGGGAGAGAGATGAGGAATGCTGAGGATAAGAAAGAACAAGATGGCGGGCAAGCAGTAAGAGGAGATAAGAGGGGAAGGCTGGGCAAGGAGTGATAGTGGGGAGAAAGAGGAGAATTCAAGGGAGAAAAGAGGGGAGAAAGAGAGAGAGGGAGCTATGCTGGAGCTACTGCAACCAAAGTGTCAACTGTGCCTCCACCATCAAAGGAGCGAGCGTTGTGTTGGAGCAACCACTTCTGAATCAAGAGAGGTTGGCATTATTTTGAATATTTGCTCTGGGCCCAAAAAAAGCTTGTCCCAGCACAAGAGTCGTCATAAACTAGGTCATATTAAATGGTACATAATGGGAACGCTTTGATCCACTACAATAATATTTCAATCCTCTCCTCTTACAAGTATCAGTACACTGGTCTCCACTAATTCTGTGCACGCCTGAGGTTCTGAGGAATTTTCTAGAACAAAAGCTGGGTGTAATGTTAAAAAGTATGTGCTTGTTACCTGGAGTGGCAGCACCACAGGAAGAGAAAATCCTCAAGCCCAGGCAGAGCACATATACAGAGGCATGGCAAAATAAAGCAAAGGCTCGCGGTATTTAAAAATTCAGCATTCTCAGCACATCAGAGCTTAGAGGGGATGGGTCCTCGTATTGATGGGGGCGTGACATTTACAGGGGGTATGCTTTTGATAAGGGTTTGCCTTGATCAGAGGGACTTGTATTAGAGCAGGAGTACATAACGTGAACAGTGGACATGACTGAGATGTAAGCCTCCTTGTTAAATTGCCCTTTCACTTTAGGTCTGTTAGCACAGGGGATTTTGAGCTACAATATTCCTGCTAAAAAGTTAACGACTAGTCATAAGTAGATGTTAAATTTTAGGCTTTAGCAGGTGCACAGTGAATAAAGCAGGTGTGCAAACTGCAATCCTAGAGGGCTACAAGCCAGTCTGGTTTCCAGAATACCCTAATGAAGATGCATAAGAGAGTTTGCATACAGTGGAGGTAGGACATGTGATACATCTCATGAGCATTCATTAAGAATATCCTGAAAACCTGACTGACTAGGGATCCCTCAGGATTAGTTTGGGAAGCACTGCTTTATTCTGATCTGTGATTAGTTGAAGTTTGATCTACATATACGATGCACAGTAAGCCACGGTATCATTGGTGCTCACCATGGGTTGATGTGCCTTATAAAATGTCAGCTTGAAATGTCATGTCAAGTCACCCTGTGGTATTAGGACCTCATGGGAGAGAAGCTGAGTGAAAGTAAATGCAATCTCCTATATTCTCAGCCAGGGGGTAGGGGTGACCCTGAACCTCACTGGTTGCACCTTTAATGACCAGATGGTTGTAGTGTCAGATGCCATGCTGCCTGATAGAAAAGCTAACAAACTCAGAACCAGATTTGAATCCCTCTGCCACTTCTTATGATCTTGCGCAAGTCACGTAACCCTCCACTGCCTCAGCTGCAATCTAAGGGGCATGTTTAATAAACCGAGCTAACAGCGTATTTGGTGCCATTGAATAACAAGGGATCTAGTTACCGATAGCACATGCTAACTATTAGCCCAGCTTAGTAAACATGTCCCTTTGATTGTAAGCCTTCTAGGAATAGAATAATACTTGCTGTAATTCCCCTTGAGCTACCACTGAGAAAAGCATGAGGTAAGTCCAAAGTCCCTTAATAGCAGGATATGAAGCTCCAGTTATCTGCTAACCTGCAATGGAAGTCAAGTACACAATGAGGACATTGTGTTCTTTGGGAGCTTTGCACTACAAAGACTTTATCTCTACTGACTTGGAAACTTTTGAGGGGTTTAGAGGTTTTAAGTGTTCAGAATATGGACCATGAGATATAGACTCAGTAGTTGAGTTGTTTTTATGAGTTTTGGGCCAGTAATGCACTGTACTGATCCATTGTTTGCCACTATTTTTGTTCCTGCAGAACCAGCTTATCCTGGGCGTGATGGGCATTGATGTGGCTCTGAATGATATTAAGAAGCTCACCCCTCGATATAACGTGCGTATGGATTCCTCTTTCATTTTTGTCAGCTTGTTCCCTCACAGATCCTGTAGTCTAGAATTCAGGACTTCATATAAGATGTAGAAAGAAAGTCAAAGAAATTAAGGGAAGAGTGAGATGAGAATAGGGGCATTGTTTCTCAACTCAATGCTCGGACTGCTTGGCCAGTCGGATTGTTAAGATATCCAAAATAAATATGCATGAGATAGATGTTCATGTATTGCATCCATTGTATGCAGATCTATCTCATACATATTCATTGTGGATATCCAGAAAAGCTGACTGGCTAATCTATCCCTGAGGAGTGGGCTGAGAACCAGTAGGTTAGCCTTTTTCATTCCTTTTGTTTAAGAGGTGGGGTTGTTTTGTTTAATTTTTAGTGGATGTGTATTGTAAAATAGCATGCACTAAAAGCTGACCGCTAGCCCCACTATCCAAATATTAACTCTAACCCATCTTCATGTTATTTTAGAATCATCTCCATGTGTAAATAGTGGCAATTACACTTGTAGATTGGAATGTATGTGTAAATGCGATTTCAGAAGGCTGCCGTCTACATGTAGCTATCCACACCACATAGAGCTCTCAAGAGGTGTGGTGGAAGTATGCTTCAGGAGGGGCTTGGGTGGTCCAAAAATATGCATGTGTGTTCTCTGTTGTACAAAGGGAATCCATGTATATGACTAAACATTTCCACATTGGGATTGCCACCTGCAATGATGTATAAATGGATTTTTAGAAATTTAAAACTCAGAGCCTAGTATCAGCAGATAGCTTTCAGATTAAATTTAAAACTCAGCAGAGAGCTTTTAATTTAAATTTAAAACCCAGCAGAGAGTTTATAGTTTAAATTTAAAACTTAGCAGAGGGCGGAAAGAATAGATGAGATGCCCATGCCTCCCTTTCCATCTCTGCCTCTCCCCTGCTCACAGCACTCAGAAACCTTCAGCAGACTGAGTTTCAGGACCTCTTATCCCTGCCACCTTTTCTGAAGAAGATGACCTGGATGCACCAAAATGTAAAACCGCATAGAATCCATGTCCTTTTCCACTTACAAGCATAAGGTTCACACATGTTCTCCTAGGACAAGCAGGATGAGTCAGCCACACTTGGTGACGTCATCCGACGGCGCCGAGACGGAAGTACTCTCCATAGCTCAGAAGGGCTTTTGCCCTTCTGAGCATGGGCCAACTGGCCCCACCCCCCAGCCCGCCCCTAGCTAGCCAGTTTCAGTTCTTCCGCCTTGCCAGCAAGACGGACCTCTCTACTCTCCAACTGAAAATTTCACAATTCTGAAGAAAAAAGAGGAATTCCTCCTCTCTACTGCATTCTTTCTAACTTCTAACGCTGTCGATTTCTTTCTAGATTAAGATAAAGATATATATATATACATTGAATTCCTGAATTAAAGAAGAGATCCAGGATGAACAACGGTACAAGAGATACCTGACAAAGAAGCTCGGCGGCCCAGAACGTGCCTAATACGGCCTCCGTTCCCGGCCTGCCTTCTGAGCGAGTTCCTACCTCTTTCTCCAGTCGGCAGAAGCAGACAACTCCAGAAGAAGGGGTTTAAAAGAGGATCCCAGCCAGGCTGTAGCTTCCGTAGCAGCCCGGGACATGTCTAAAATGACCTCCGTCCCCGGCCAGCCTCTTCTGCCCCTCCGTCAATCCGGGAACCTTCCCTGCTCCATTGGCCGGTACAGAAGCTCCCAGTAAGTCTGTAGCTTGTGGAAATCATGGACGTGCCTAAGAAGGCCTCTGTCGCTGGCCTGCCTTCCTCTGCTTCCTCCGTCTCCGTGAAGCCTCTTTACACGCGCTGACCATGGGTGCAGCCATCTTGTCCTCCGTGTGCTGCCCATAACTGGTGAGGTCAACAACAGAAGCAACGCACTGCGCGACTCTGCCGACCCCCCCCCCCCCCGGTGGTCCTGGGCGCGCCCTCCGGGCCTCCGCTCTCAGCCCCCCGCCTCCCAGTGATCTGTCTGCTCTGCTCTATAGCCCGGCCTCGTGGCTTCCATGGCGGCGGCCATCTTGCATACGACGTCACAGCTCCCGGCTCCTCCCCTTCGGCGCTATTGGTTGGCACCAATCCAATCGTTTCAGGAAGGAGGAGCCACCCTGTAGAGACAGCAGCATGAGCCTGGCCCAATCATCACTGATCTGCATCCCTGTCTCAGCGCCGAGTTCCTTCAGCGCCGAAGCATCGCCGCCATGAGCCATTCAACTAGCAGGCACAACTCCGAGTGGCCTCCCTGAATGGTCTTCAACCAGGAGTCGCTCGGAGCCACTGTAATCTCTTCTTCACGGTGCCTACTCACAGCGCCGATTTTCATCTCCTGCCGGCGGCTGTCTGCTACCCTGAGTCTCACGGCGCCACTGTGATCTTCACGGCGCCGATTCTCAGCTCCTGCCGGCAGCTGTCTGCTACCCTGAGTCTCACGGCACCACTGTGATCTTCACGACGCCGATTCTCAGCTCCTGCCGGCGGCTGTCTGTCAGCACTTCTGTCAGCATTAAGGGAGGGAGTAGAGGAACATTAGCTAGGTTCCAAGCTACTAGGGTTCAGTTCCCACGAGCACCCCTGGGCCTGGCAAGTCATGTAACCCTCCTTTCCTCCTCTTCGACTCATTGGCGCCGACCTCTTCGTTGAACAGGAAAGATTCAGCCCAGTGAGATCTTAGGTAATAACAAGAAAAACAGAATGAGCAATCAACGTTGTGAACCCTGATCCCTGGGAAGGCTTCAATAGAAGGGAAAGCTCCAGCGGAGCACGCAATGCCTATGGGGACTCTGCTCCCAGAGCGCATAATCGACACTGTCAGCCTGTTCTAACCCATCGGCAGCTGGCTTGTTGGTCTAGTGGTTCTGACTCTAGCTTGGTGTGTGACAGGTTGCCGGTTCAATTCCCCAATCCACCTTCTGCTTTGCAAGACCAGCTTGTGGAAGGAGGGAAAGCTCTGCAGTACTAGTCAAGCTTTCAGAAGTCAACAATTCGGCACCGAGGCAGAAGCCCCTCCTGCAGGGAGGCAACAGCCCCCCTCACCATCTCACACCGCATTGAGCAGAGCTGTCCATCGTCCAGGCCCTGATAAGAGGGAGCTCCGCAGCATACTTCCGCTTACTACGGACAGTATCCTTATGGCACTGGACTGTCGCCCTTGAATCACGCTGGCCCTACAAACAGGGCCCATCATAGCTGTCTGCCAGGGGTAACCCGAACAGCAGCTACAGAATCCTTGCAAGGGCAGAATAGCTGCTTCACTACACTCCTACTGGGTCCTGCCCGCTGGAGTGGAGGAGTACCCTAAGGATTAGAGCACTGGATTGGTAACCAAGGCCCTCTAACGTAAATCACCATGGCAATCTGTTCCTGGCTCCAGAGCAGAGAAGCGGACCTATTGCAAGATTGGGGTGGCAAAACTAATGCCCTTGTTTCCTTATTTGTATTCGCTGCTGTATGATCTCAGTCATTAACAGGAAATGCCAGTGGGACGGTGCTAGTTGCATGAGTTTGCCCACATATCCAAAAGGGAGGCTGCCTTCTCCTGGGGCAAACAGGTTCCATGACTGCCCATGCGAGCCGCACTCGGTAACACAATTCACCCAATTGCTCAAACCGATGCAAGACTCCACACCAGCCCTATCAGACTGCACAGGTCACTCTGCGTCTGCCCGAAGTGTTGGAGGAGCAGTCCACAAGGGGGTCCCCTCCGGCCATGGATGGGTGAGTTGCCGTTTCCTCCTTGGACAACTGGGCATGTACAGGACAGCAATGCTTGAGTGCCAGCCTGAGGTGTTAGAGGAACAGTCCGCAGATGGTGGTGTTGCTGCGGCCCCCAGAAGAAGTACAGGCAATCTAACCTACTGCAGTCCTCATCGCTCCCTAGGAACGCTTGCTAGTCCACCTCCAGCTGTAATTACACATCCAAGAAGATCAAGAAGCTCGAATGATGGCAGGGCATGAGCTCCAACCACATTCAGAATGTGGGGGGATCACAGTCACAACTCCTCGGGCACAAAGGAAAAACCTCGGCCTACTGTCGCGCACTGCCATACTGAAGACATGCAGAGGGCGATCCTCATCGCCCAATGGTGCTGGTGATAAACAGGGCCTGCATTGATCAGTCGCTCCGCTGGAGGTGCATTGTCTATCCCGCATCTTCTATTGGTATGCGGGTGTCACCTAAAGGCCAGGGCTCTGCTCCCACAAGGCTAAGGTTGTCCAGAAAAGAGAGTGCCCAGTCTCCACAGCTATACAAAAGCTTAAGGAGAGCCTAGGTTCCAAAGTAAGCAGCTTCCACTTCGCAGTCTCAGGTGGCAGCAGTGTGGTGCGGTACACACAGCCAGTGTGTTCATGAGCAGCCAGTCACAAGTTCAAGTCCCAGCTGTGGCTCCTGCCAACCCAATCCCTACATTTACAACACTGTCATTGTCGCCAAGGAGCTATCACTCTCTGAACTGGGACCCTGCTAAGCATCCAGACCCTACCCAGACAAATGAGGCCACGGGTGCGCCTCAAGAACAGGCGATGGCTGCACACCTCCATGGAAAAGGTATCGGTCTTCCTTGTGCTCGCCTCAGTCTTACCATCCTGGGACCCCCGTACAGCGGTCCATTTCCTCCTGCTCCCCTGGGCCTTCTGGTTAATCGCCCCAGTATTGACCGGATGCTGTTGGAGCAGACAGCAGCACTGCAATCTCCAAGGGAATCCTCCCATAGCTTGGAGGAAATCCATCCCCTTTGGTCTCATGGAGTGACACCAAGCCATTCCTCCCACTGTTGGGGAACAACTTCCACATGTCAGAGAGAGCCCCGCACTAAGCAGACTCCCCTAGCAGGCTCAAAACCGGCCTTGGAATCACCTGTTTCGCATCTTACATTATGATCGATCCAAGGGCAGCAATTGACTTGGCGCACACAAAACTGATGTAGCCAACCACGTGCACAAAGTAAATGCACCTTGGCCACAGATTCAAGCCCTGGCTGAGTACCGGGCTGGGGAGCTACACCACATCACCCCAATACGCCGTGTGGCGATGCCTAAGGCCCTGCACTCTAAGGCTCTTAATTGTGAAGATCGGACGCCCCAGGCAGTCGACAAGGCGACCATGGCCTCTCAATAGTACAGAAGGGAAGCGGGTTGATTCAAAAGCACCCCTTGGGCTGACCGCAAATCTATCTACTCGCCATGTGGCGAGCACTAAGTGCAACTGTTCTAACAGATAGCAGCCCAGTCCGTCTTCAGACAGCAGCGAGCTTCACTCCTCGGGTTAGCTCTACGCCTCAAACATTCACAGACAACACACACTCAACGCAAGAGCCGGACCCAGATTGTAAAACCCTGTCGACAGATTATAGTCCTGACATGTCCATGTTGTCTCCTACCTACCTATGCTCTTCAGAGGATCGGCGACCATACACCCATCAGTATGCCGTCCTCAGCAGCGCCTAGCGCGAGCGCTGACATGGGCAGATCACCCAATACCCTCGACTGCCTCGCGGCTAACCACACTAGCCCTCTGCCAGCCATACGGGAACTTCTCTAGAGCTGGGCTCTGAACAATCCCACTGCCGTGTCTCAGCAACCAGATCCAATCGTATCTGAATTAGACCCAGCATCTTAGCTGCCAGTCCTGGTGGCACTCCCCGCCACACACGCCACGCTACCTGGTACTCTACCCCTGGCCAGCCAGCCCTCTGGCCTACAGGAGCCTTCCCGGGAGGAGCTAATGCTACAAACTCTGGGAAGCATCAGGACCCTAGGCGACTGTATGCCCAGGACAGACACAGAATTAATGTACAATCAACCAGGCAAATAAGGGCCTAGCCAACATCCCAGCGGACTGCACCTCTGGGACCCCATCCGCATCTCCACCCAAAGACCCTTCCTCATGTCTTATAGCATGCCACCTTGACCCGGCAACAGGGACTATCAAATTCCCAACCAGGACACCGGTGGCAGCGCCGGGGAGACCGCACTCTGTACCATATTGAGAAGTGCAAGGTCATGGACTGTTCCTACACCTCGCAACAGGATACACCCCAGCCAAACCTACCGCATTGTTTGCTACTCACTGCTAACATAACGACATAAGGTATGCCGTGGGCCCCAGTCTCCGTGGGCCCACCTAACCCAGTTCTCCTTCTAAAAGGGTGAATCTAGGTCTCAGCACCTGCTGTGTACCTAGCAGTTCAGCATAGGAACATGGTGCATAATATATCTAGGTCTTAAGCACCTAGCAATTAGAGACACATGTTCCTTATGCTTGTTTCGGACCAAGCGGCGATTCCCGAGTTGTCTCTATGCTTCTTTCACGCCACACTCAATTCACACCACCTTCACAGACTGCCGATATTGGGGAGGGTGCTACCCTTGCTCACAGGGACCAGCCCTCTCTTGGCTCCGATTCGCACTACCCTCATGGCCAGCCGTCCTCGAGGCCGTTGCTATTCATGATCGCTGTGACTATCTCACTACCGCCGCTCTAAGCGACTACCTCATTACCTGCTCTAAGCTTTTAGCACCACTGCTCTGAGCACTTGATCGCTGTGATCCACCTCACTACCACTGCTCTAAGTACTTGACTGCTGTGACCTGGTGCCGCCTAGTACCTGCATACTTCACGACTGTCGCACATGTGTGCCTCGTGACTGCAAGCCACATGCTCTTGTCACAGCACATACCGCACGCTGGCCCTGAGGAGGTGACCTAAACCTCGGCCTTCCCCCATTCACCACAGCTCATGGCAGCTTGGGAGGCACCAAGTGTGGCTGACTCATCCTGCTTGTCCTAGGAGAAAACGGAGTTACTTACCTGTAACTGGAGTTCTCCGGGGACAGCAGGATAAGTCAACCACACAATCCCGCCCACCTCCCCTAGGAAGGGGGAAGGCCTTGGCCTCCGGACCTTGGCGCCCGCCTCCTAGCGGCAAAGGCTCAGCTAGTGACAAACTGGCTAGCTAGAGGCGGGCTGGGGGGTGGAGCCAGTTGGCCCATGCTCAGAAGGGCAAAAGCCCTTCTGAGCTATGGAGAGTACTTCCGTCTCGGCGCCGTCGGATGACGTCACCAAGTGTGGCTGACTTATCCTGCTGTCCCCGGAGAACTCCAGTTACAGGTAAGTAACTCCGTTTTATTGCTCCCCTTGGTGCTAATACAATCAGAGTTATTTCAGCACTAACCAGTATTTTTTTGTCTCCTTTTCCAGCTGGGGGCTAATGGCTATATGTTTGCCATCGATCTGAATGGCTATGTCCTCCTACACCCCAATCTGCGACCTCAGGTGAGAGTGAAAGCTGCTGATAATCCTGTTTTACCACAATGCACAACAACCTGCCATCAATGAATTTCTCAATCATGTCTAGTAACATAGTAAATGACAGCTGAAAAAGACTACTCTGGCCTCTGACTTCTCTTTCTACTGTTAATGATATGTCCCAGCTTCTAACCAAGGACACAAAAGGAGCAAGGAATACAGCAAAACCCTCTGTACGTGGAAATAGACTCTATTGATTACACCCCTACACTTCCTACAATTCCGGTTGTTTTTAGTTATTTTAAATTACAGCAGCAAGATAATATACATTTGATCATTTAACTGTAAGACACACTGTATATGTATATGTTTTTTATATGGTTTGACGTTTATTTACTTTTATTCTGTTGGAGGTTTGTATACACATACCCCCTGATGAAGGTTTACAGTGCCGAAACACTGCTAGTGTAGGAGTGTAATCAGTAAAGTCTATTTCCACATATAGAGGGTTTTTCTGCCTTCCTTGCTCGTTTTGTGTCCTTGGTCTTCGATTGCAAGGACTTGTGTCCCCTTTAGACTCCTCCAGCTTCTAACCATTCAGCGGGATTGTTTATAACGTATTGCTTCTTATCCAGGACTGTTTTTGTCATCTTCCTGGTTTGTACTCTGCCATCCTGAATTTCTGAATGTATAAGCTGTCTGTTTTATTTCACACCCAGTACCCTTCTTTCGCATGCTTAATCACTAAGGAGCTGATGTACAAATGTTACTGCACCATTTGCTCATATTTAATGTGACATTTGTGCATACAAACCACCACGCCACAAAGCAAATGGGGGATTGGCACAAGCATTTCCTGCACACAAATAAATTAGCAGATAGTAGTCGTGCTGCCTATTAAAATTTATTCAAATGACATGGTAATGAGGATGCAAAGAAGAACGCAGGAGAATAAAAGGCCGAGCAGAGAATACAGTAATGTCATTGTTTAAACTCCTGATCGGAGATGAAGTAAAATTTTGGTGCATATAGTAGAAGAAAACTTCAGCATATGAAACTTCGACTCATATAGGAGAAAACGTAAGCTTTCTGCACATGCATCTGGAGCCTGCTGCACATTTAGTGCAGAAATTTTGTGCATATCTCATTTGCATATGTTTTGCTTATGGAATACCAGCGCACAGCTTTGCATACTCTTGCACTAGAAAACCGTGCACACAGCTTTTAGCACATGGCCCTAGTGCTGGCTTTCTGCATCAGCCCCTAAGCTTTGGTTTTAACTAAATAATGCTAGCATGGCTGTTGCTCAGACATCCAGCCTGATAGGTCTCTAGCACAGGCTAGCAGACAGACTCCGCTACATGGGAGTCTGTGTTTCTGCTGGGACGTCTAGATATTACTGTCATCTGCTAGTTAATTATCTTATTCCAGACTGCCAGACAGACTTGACTACTTGCCTGCATTTCCGCTAGGACTTGAAACATGTGGTATTACCCACTGCCGTTCATTCTGGCAGTCCCAATATTTGTTAAAGTATTCCATTATGGTCCTTTAAACTTGAACTGCTAGGACATGCTTTCATTATATCTCCACTCTTTTTTCAACCCATGTCTTCCTAGCATGTTAGCCTCCATCACCCATTCAAAGACAGTATTCCACCATCCACCACCCTTTCCTGATGCTGTTCGTTAATCTACTTTTTTGGAGCCACATTATAATGTTCTAAAACTTCATTTCCATTAAAAAGGTTGTCTTCTTCTGTGTTATTAATATCTTTCAGGTATCAGAATGTCTTTATTATATCTTCCCAATCTTTCTCCTCCACGACACACACCTTCACATCCCCAGGTCTCATCCTGTAAGTGTTCTGGTGCAGACTCTATCCTTTTAGTAGCCCATTTAAACTTATCGGGGTAAATATTCAATGGCAGCCATCAGGGCTTTTAAAGCACCTGGCTGCCGCCACAGAAAGTAAGACCGGATATTCTACTCCGGAACCTAGCCAGTGTCCAACGCTGAATATCTGGTTTTGACAGCAATTGCAGCTGCTGTCCAGCCAGTGACAATATTCAGCTGAACTGCATAAAGTTAAGACTGCACTGACCTGTCCTAACTTTATGAGGGTTAGCTGTCCAGTTAGCTGCTGAATATCCCTGACCAGATAGCTGCCAGGACTGCTCCATAGATCACCCCGTATTTAACTAGGCATCTTTCCTGTGGTCTTTGGGGATATTCAGAAATACTATTTGGATAGTATGTTCAGCCACAGAGAACTTTTAAAAGAATCACTTATGTGGCTAGTGCCTCCATCAACCATGTAAAGTCTTTTGAATATTAACCTCCCTGCATTCTGTCTTTATCCTTCTGGAGGTACAGCCTCCAGAACTAGATGCAGTACTTCAGATGAAATCTCACCTTACAATGACATAATCACTATGTGCCCTACATTCGAAGGGCAGTTGCCCTGTAAACCATGAACTGCCACTGAGAGGGACATTCAACGGCACTAAAACGGTTAGCATTGGGGCGTGTCGGGGGCATTCCAGGGAAGAGAAGATGCGGAGACAATAGATAACCAGGCAGCAGCGATATTGTACGTTGCCCAGTTAGCAACCTGAGCCTAAAAGATAGGTGAGGAAAAACATGTGCGGTGGTCCTCGAATATTCAATGCCAGGGCTGCATATGATCCCAGCATTGAATATCCACGGTTAAGGGTTGGCAGGCACGGTTATGCGCTGTAACAGCACATATCCTGCCCAAGTGAATATCGGGCCCTTTATTACTTGTTTTTATAAGTCACCTCTTTCAGGAATGAACTAGATGGCATACAGTCCTTAAAATACTAGTTATTGTATGCCTCTCTCTCTCTCTGCACCCTAACATTCTTCCAGCTCTAATCACCTCCTTGTCATACTGTTTTGCAGCCTTGAAATCACTGGATATCATCCCCCAGAGGTCTTTTTACTTCTCTGTGGGCAGCAGCATCCTACAACTTTCTCCCGCTGCTCTCACCCACCCCTTCCCCCAACCCACTGTGTATCATTCCCTTAGATTTCTACACCCAGTGTATAACTCTGCTTTTTTTAATACTGGTACCCAACTGCCAAGCAGTCAACCACTCCTTAATCCTTAGATCTCTTCTCATACAGTCTGCTCATACAGATGTGTCCACTCTGCTGCAGATCCTAGTCATGTGCCAAAAGACAAACTTCTTCTTAACCCATTTACAATATCACGCGCAAAGCTATTGAGCAGAACTGGTCCCAGGTCCAATCCCTTAGACAGTCAATTCATCATCTTTCTTTCTTCGGAGTGATTTCC
Source organism: Ichthyophis bannanicus (assembly GCA_033557465.1). NCBI lineage: Eukaryota > Metazoa > Chordata > Amphibia > Gymnophiona > Ichthyophiidae > Ichthyophis > Ichthyophis bannanicus. The sequence continues at coordinate 48,648,788 of CM066046.1, forward strand.
CTTTACCTCTATAATCTGCCATAAATACCATCTCTGTTAGTATTGTTGGTGCCTGAATACTTTCAGTATTGAATAGTTTCTTCACTTTGTCCAGGGAACGAATTTGTGTAGAGTTTAGCACTTTCCAGTCATTTTGAAAAGAGAAATGGGACTGTATGAAGATTTGTGGGAACTGAGGTGTAAAGATTTGTGGAAGACGCCATCAACAACCTTTGTTATGTTGACAATATCACGTTACTGGCTGAAAGTGATGACGATCTGAAACATCTTCTTATCAAGATCAAGGAACATAATCTTAAAATGGGTCTACACCTTAGCATGAAGAAGGCAAAGATCCTGACCACTGGCAAAATCAATAATTTAATCTTTGATGGAGAAGAAATAGAAATGGTAGACAAATGCTTGCTAAATAAATAAATAAAAACTTTAATCTGCTTGGACAGATAATCAGTAATGAAATAATAAGCAATCCAGAAATCTGGCGACACATTGCTCTTGGCAGAATGGCTGTGAAGGACATGGTGATAAATCTCTGTGCATAAAGATTCGACTTGACAAAGTTATGTTATTTTCATTAAGTTCATATAGATGTGAAAGTTGGACAGTGAAGAAGAAAGACAAGAAGAAAATTGATGCCTTTGAGTTATGGTGCTGGCAGAAAATAGTGTGTATGCCATGGATTGCTCAAAGAACAAATAATTCAGTACTACAGAAGATCAAACTTGAGCTCAGATGACTTCAAATTTCATACTTTGGGCACATCCAGATCATTATATTTATTTATTTAGCTGTATTTATATACTGCCTTTCTCCGGGTCAGGGCGGTTTACATAGAACATATGTGATCATACAATAAACAGCATCATGATAACTATTTATAACCATGCAACAGTAACAGGGGATCATAACTATATGCAATTAGAAAGGAATATATAATGGTGGGAAATTAGTCAGTCCGGTTTTGCTCCCATTGGGAGCAAATGTTCTGAGAATAGGTGGGTTTTCAGATGTTTCCTCAAGGTTTTGAGGTCCGTTATATTTCTGAGCTGGTCTGGTAGATTGTTCCATGTGGATGGAGCGTACAGTTGAAAAGTTCTTTTATATGCTTGCTGGTTTGATTTTGTTTTGATATGGGGAATTGGGAGGGTGTTCAGCATGGATGTGCATCTGGATCTCTGGAGTTGGGAGGTCTGGAGTAGCGTGTGGAGTTATTGGGGGGGCAGAGTGTAGTGCTTTGTGTGTTAGGATGATAGTTTTGAATTTTATGTGGCTTTGTAGTGGGAGCCAGTGGAGTTGTTTGAGTATAGGTGTAATGTGGTCATGTCTTGCTGTAGCTTGTAGGGTCCTGGCTGTTGAGTGAAGTGCTGATTGGAGGGGTATGAGTATGGATTGAGGTAGACCGTGGTATATAGCATTGCAGTAGTCCAGATGAGTTTTATGGAGGCTTACTGGACATTATTGAAGTCGTAAGGTTCCAGAAGTGAGCGTAGGGTCTTTGTTTTTTAGAAGATTGTCTTGACGATTTTACTGATGTGGGATTTGAATGTGAGGTGTTGATGGAGGATTATTTTGAGGGTTATTCCGAGGTATTTGACTTCATTCCAGGTACTGATTGTTACATTATTCAATGTTATTGAAGGGGGTGGGGACAAAAGTGCTATCTTTCATTATGTAGAGTGCTTCTGTTTTATTGTAAATGATCTGGAGGTTGATAAAGTTTCATGCTTGTGTGGCGGGCGCGCCTCCACTAGGCGGTCGCCTAGTGAAGACGGGCTCCCATCTTGTATCTTTTAGCTTTAAACGTGTAGTTGTGTATAAAAGCAGTCCAAGTGGTTTTAAAGCAACACAGAAATTTTTATTGATTTTTAACTTGGTGCAGTTTAGTAACAGTCCTTTGTAGAAGATTCCAAACTCAGCAACAGAAAACAAGGATATTTTCTCCCAAATAAAGTTCTTTACAAACAGTGTGTTTCAGTGGTATTATTTACAAGTAAATGTCTTTACTTCTTTCATTAGGAAATTTCTCATCTCAGAAACAACAGCATTATTTGCAGTTAAAGCACACAACGGAACTCAGTAATTCTGTCGGCTCCCTTTAGCTGCTTCAGTTTAAAACACTTCTCAGCTGGTCAGCACAGAACTCAATTGCATCATCTACTTCTCTTCAACAGACAGAGCTTTGCAAGTTTTAGACTAAGAGATTTTCTTTCTCTCTTTTCAAAGCTTTCAGCTATCATGAACCTGAGAACTGCTTCCTGAGATTCTTCCTAGTATTTTACTTCTTTCAATCAGCAGTAACACATAGAGCACATTCCATTTCAGAGCAAGTGGAATTAGGGTCATCTTCCTTATAATCCACCTCCATTTCTTCCTCTGCACTGCCTGATTGTAGAACTTGAATACGTTCAGGTACTTTAAGGTTTATATGCTTTAACAGCTTAAACAGTTTCTCCCATTGAACTGCCTTTCTTTCTCTTGGTAAAACATTAACAGGCTTTGTTTGCTTGGCTTTATCTACCAAACCCTTCTTCCTGTTCTGCGTGCTAGCAGGTATAACTATCTCCTCAGTATCTGAGTGAGAGTTATAAGCATTAACTCTTTCCAACTTTCCTCTCCTACCTTGGAGCTTAACTGTGGGAGTTTCACAGCTGTGGCATCTGTTGGAGGTAGCGTCCTTTGAGTCAGAGCTGCTCAGGGAATCACTGCAGGATTTTCTTCCAGCTTTCCTGGGCTTTCTCAGCCTGAAGATTTGTCTTTCTTCAGAAGAAGCTGAGCCTTCCTGTTCTAGCTTTCTTACAGCCAGCCTTTTGCCCTTCTCTCTCCTAAAAGGAAAGTACTCGGCCTGTCCTCTGGCCTTTCCCCAGCTGCTGCTTCTCAAGCTGTTCCCGTGGCTTCCAACACCTCCAAGGCTTCTAACAGTTCTACCGAGTCTATCACTTTCTGTTTGCTTAACCTTAAATGCTGGGCAGTGTGCCTCCCCTTCTGGCTCCACCCACAGGTGTCCCTTATCCTTACTTAGGGTTGCCATGGAGTCTGGGTGTGGCTTCAGCCTAGCTCTGCAAGCGTGGTTTCTTTAACCGCTTTTACTTTTGCACATGTGTTTAGGTGAGCCCATCCCCCTTAAAGAAGCAAAAGTTCCTTTTTCCTCTATTTCCCAAGGCTGTGCTACACTCTCCCTACCACACTTGGTAAGGCTGAAAATCAAAGCAAAAGAGGAAGACTGACAATGCGGTGGATCAATACAATATTAATCACTACGGATGCCACTCTTTCACAATTGACCACTTGATTGAAGACTGAACACAGTTTAGGATAACTATCCACAACGTTACCATGAGTCAACATCAACTCAGCAGCACTTAATAGCAATCACATGCACAGGAGGAGGAGGAGGAGTGGCAACTGAATTAGATGTACCAGATGAGACATGTAAGATCAGAAAAACAGAGCCCGACCTGATGACTCACTGGCAGTGCTATGCATGGCTATATGGGAGGTGCCTTGCTTCCTCTCCTCAGCCCCTGTGACTGGGTATGCTGCAAAGGCAACGGTCATAGCTTCTGGAGGGAAGGAGTCCCAGTGTTACACAACAGTTACACCTATTGGCCAGTGTCAGGGTGCATATATACCAGCTGCTAGAAGGAATTGTAGTCTGTGACCCCTAGGCAAGAATTCTCACTGCAGTAACTGTGATTGAAGGGGTTGTATAAATGGGGAAGAACTCTGGGTACTTGTGAATAAAGATGCGTGGTGTTGTGATCCAGTAGAAGTCAGTTCGAATTGATCTGGAAACTCAAAGAAGCCTGAGAAGGAAACTATGTAGCCAAAAGAAAACAAGTTGAACACTGCTCATTTATAGTGCGACACAGGTCCTGCTTACCCCTTCCTCCATTTGCAACATCAGCATTTCTGTGTGTTTCAGTATGGTTGCAGGGGCTGTGTTGGTGGGGTATGTATGTTATGACTGCTTGTATATGTGAATTGTATATTTATGTCAGTAGTACAGTGTGAAAGTCCAAAGAAAACCCAACATACAATAAACCACAAGTAAATTTTTTTGTTGGAATGGCCAGCACAGTGTGCAGGATTGTACCTGCCACCACAGTGGCCCGTCCTTTTTAATCAGTTATAGTACAAATTTAAAACAGCTCTCATTGAAAAACGGCTGTACTTAGCTGTGCAGAAAAAATTTCAGGCTGGACGAACGTTGTTTGCAGCGATAAATCGATGTTTGCCTCAGCAGGTCAATAAGGTAACGACGTGTCACGTTTCGGGGGTATACACATCAACCCCCTGCTTCAGGTCAGACCTCTGAATCAGGTAAAGAACATCAGCCTGGCGTACACAGCCTAAATGGTGGTTTTTATAAATACCTGGCTGCCGGTAAAAATCACAAAATAGGACACACCTGCCCAATGTGAAGTACCAAAAAAGGGGAACCAATCCAGTCAAAGGGGTGAAACCACCAATCAGATTCCACCTCCCGATGAGAAAGGTTAATAGGCAGTTGAGAGAACCTATCCAGAGGGAAAACCCCCCTTCTCTTAATCCAGCTGAAAATCAACGAATGGTGTACCAGTCGATCTGCTGGTTTAGTCCATGTGGAGCAACTGAATTTAATCTAAATATCCATCTTTGTTCCAAGTTCTGCAAACGTTGGATCCGATCCCCACCACAGGGATCTAAAGGGACATAATCGAGAACTCGCCAACGGAGATCCACAAATGCATGAGAATGCTCGAGGCAATGGCTGACTAAGGGAGCTGTCAGTGTTTGAGTATGTATCCGGGAGGCATGTTCTGTCAACCTTAGCTTGAAGGGTCGTGAAGTCCTTCCAATGTAGGGTAACTGGCACGGGCATACAATCAAATATACCACATGATTGGTGGTGCAGTCAGTGTGCCATCGTGTATAATAAGATCTATTGGTACGAGTGTCTAACCAAAGAGTACCCGTTAAAGTACCCGAACAAAAAGAGCAGGATTGACAGGAAACATGACCCACCGATTCATCTCCCTTAGAAAGTTGGTCTAAGGGGGATCTGGTCTTAACCAAAAAATTACGTAAGTTTGGTCCCCGAGAGTATGCAATTTGGAGAGGCTTCCGAAAACATGAGTGAATCGCTAAAATAGGCCAAAATTGATGTAGCAAACGAACCACCGCAGTTGTACCATGCATGTAGGGAAGAACCCCCGTTGTCTTCTCCTCAGCAGCAGCATGCATCCGAGATGTCAAAAGCCATTCTCGGTGTGTGTTAAGTGCCCTTTTGCTGGCTAAGTAAACCACTTTAGGTGGATATCCCCTAGATAAAAGGCGAGCAGTTAATTCACGTGCATGATGTTTAAACTGCGAGAGTTCTGTACAGTTTCTACGAAGCCTCAGGAATTGACCATATGGTAAGCCCCGTTTCAAAGCCGGGGGATGATAGCTGTCAAAACGAAGCAACGTGTTGCGTTGAACAGGCTTCCTATACAGAGAGGTTAGATAACCAGTCGGAGAGCACTCAATGGTGATGTCCAAAAATTGAATCCTTTGGGTCTCAACCTGAAAAGTAGATTGTATGTTGGACTTAAAAGAATTAAGGGAGACTAAAAAGATGTCCAGATTCTGCCGATTGCCGGTCCATATAAAAAAGACGTCGTCCAGAAAACGCTTCCAACACAGTACATAGGTGAATAATGGATGGGAGTAGATGTATGAATCCTCAAACCAAGCCATGTAAATCGTTGCTATGAAGGGGGCCACCGTTGCTCCCATGGCTATTCCAAAGGTTTGTAAATAAAACTGCCCTTGATAGAGAAAAAAGTTTTTATTCAATACCAGAGCCAATAAGTCCAAAAAGAACTGCTTAGGAATGCGATTTGGTAATGGAATTGGTGAATGTAGAAGGCCAGATAAAACCTCACTCTGATCAATGTTGGTATAGAGAGCTTGGACGTCTAGCGTAACTAGAAATGTGCAGAGAGAAGTGTCAGAATGGGCTGCCAGTTGATTCAAAAAGTCCCCCGTGTCTCTAATGTATGATGACACAGTTGTCGCAAGGGGTTTCAAAAAAAGGTCGCAAAACTGGGATAGAGGTTCTAGTATAGAGTCTCTACATGAGACAATAGGACGCCCTGGAGGATTCACCAATGATTTGTGAATTTTAGGTACAAGGTATAGGAAGCCTGTTCAACGCAACACGTTGCTTCGTTTTGACAGCTATCATCCCCCGGCTTTGAAACGGGGCTTACCATATGGTCAATTCCTGAGGCTTCGTAGAAACTGTACAGAACTCTCGCAGTTTAAACATCATGCACGTGAATTAACTGCTCGCCTTTTATCTAGGGGATATCCACCTAAAGTGGTGTACTTAGCCAGCAAAAGGGCACTTAACACACCGAGAATGGCTTTTGACATCTCGGACGCATGCTGCTGCTGAGGAGAAGACAACGGGGGTTCTTCCCTACATGCATGGTACAACTGCGGTGGTTCGTTTGCTACATCAATTTTGGCCTATTTTAGCGATTCACTCATGTTTTCGGAAGCCTCTCCAAATTGCATACTCTCGGGGACCAAACTTACGTAATTTTTTGGTTAAGACCAGATCCCCTTAGACCAACTTTCTAAGGGAGATGAATCGGTGGGTCATGTTTCCTGTCAATCCTGCTCTTTTTGTTCGGGTACTTTAACGGGTACTCTTTGGTTAGACACTCGTACCAATAGATCTTATTATACACGATGGCACACTGACTGCACCACCAATCATGTGGTATATTTGATTGTATGCCCGTGCCAGTTACCCTACATTGGAAGGACTTCACGACCCTTCAAGCTAAGGTTGACAGAACATGCCTCCCGGATACATACTCAAACACTGACAGCTCCCTTAGTCAGCCATTGCCTCGAGCATTCTCATGCATTTGTGGATCTCCGTTGGCGAGTTCTCGATTATGTCCCTTTAGATCCCTGTGGTGGGGATCGGATCCAACGTTTGCAGAACTTGGAACAAAGATGGATATTTAGATTAAATTCAGTTGCTCCACATGGACTAAACCAGCAGATCGACTGGTACACCATTCGTTGATTTTCAGCTGGATTAAGAGAAGGGGGGTTTTCCCTCTGGATAGGTTCTCTCAACTGCCTATTAACCTTTCTCATCGGGAGGTGGAATCTGATTGGTGGTTTCACCCCTTTGACTGGATTGGTTCCCCTTTTTTGGCACTTCACATTGGGCAGGTGTGTCCTATTTTGTGATTTTTTACCGGCAGCCAGGTATTTATAAAAACCACCATTTAGGCTGTGTACGCCAGGCTGATGTTCTTTACCTGATTCAGAGGTCTGACCTGAAGCAGGGGGTTGATGTGTATACCCCCGAAACGTGACACGTCGTTACCTTATTGACCTGCTGAGGCAAACATCGATTTATCGCTGCAAACAACGTTCGTCCAGCCTGAAATTTTTTCTGCACAGCTAAGTACAGCCGTTTTTCAATGAGAGCTGTTTTAAATTTGTACTATAACTGATTAAAAAGGACGGGCCACTGTGGTGGCAGGTACACTCCTGCACACTGTGCTGGCCATTCCAACAAAAAAATTTACTTGTGGTTTATTGTATGCTGGGTTTTCTTTGGACTTTTGTGGTTGTTGGACCCAGTTTCGAAGCATTTATTATTCACAGTAGTACAGTGTGTGCGTATGTGTAGGTGTGTGTCTATAGGGAGACAGAATAGACCAGGGGTCTCAAACTCAAATTGAGCACTTGTAAAGTAACCCGCGGGCCGCATAAGATGCGTGGCCTCATTTGCATAAATATTTGCATAATGTTACCATACAAAGCGCAGACATTAATGTTGCACATTTCCCAGAGCTGACATATTCCAGTTAATAAATTCAAAATAGATATTTTTTTCTACCTTTTGTGCATTCTTTTCAGTTGTAATTGTTCCAGCCACTTTCTTCTGGTTTCTTCGTGTCTTCTGCTAACTCTCCATCGTCTGCTGTCCATTTGTCCTTTCTTCTCTCTTCTAGTTTTTTTCCATTCTCTCTCTACATCTTCTTTAACATACTAATCTTTCTGCTTTTGCTCCTTCCTCATTCCTATTTCATCCACTCAAATTTTGCCCCTCCATCCTCAATCACCACTTACTCTCCCAATACCCAGCCAATTGTAGATTTGTCTTCCCTCCCACACAAAATATTTTTCCCCTCTCCATTTTACTCTCCCAGCCCCATCCCATTCTAATCCTCCCCCAACATCAGCTCCCGTCTAGTTCCAGCCCCACCCAGCATCTGTTCCCTTCTAGTCCCCGCATCAGCCCATTTCCAGTCCTATCCTAGCCCCACCATCAGCCCATTTCCTGTCCTAGCTCCCCCCACTAAGCCCATTTCCAGTCCTAGCAACCCCCCAGTCCATTACCATTTCTAGCCCCCCCATAGCCCATTACCAGTCCTAAGCCCCCCAACATCAGTCCACTTCCAGTCCTAACCCTCCCATCACCCCATTTTCATTCTTAGCCCCACAATAGCCCATTACCAGTCCTAACCCACCAATCAGCCCACCTCCAGCCCTAACCCCCATCTGCCCATTTCCAGTCCTAGCCCCCACCATAGCCCATTACCAGTCCTAACCCCCCCCCCCGCCGCTGCCATTAGCCCACTTCCAGTCCTAACCCCCCATTACCCCATTTCAGTCTTAGAACCTCCGTAGCTCATTACCAGTCCTAACTCCCCCCATCAGCCCACCTCCAGTCCTTCCTAACCCCCATCAGCCCATTTCCAGTCCTAACCCCCGCCCCCCCCCATCAGCCCAAGTAAATAAAATTTAAAAAAAATCCTGGCCTTTGCTGCTGCCACCGTGGCAGCGGCAGAATTAACTGTCAATTTAAAAGCCGCAAAGAGAGTATTTCCCTCTCGCGCGGCTTAAGCGTTTTCAAGCCACGCGAGAGGGAAATACTCTCTTCGCGGCTTGAAAAGCCCGTCGCTGATGAAGCAGACTCAGGGCTCTTCCAGGCAGAGGGGAAGGGGCCGCGGGACAGCTGATTCTGCTGCTGCCACGGCTGCAGCAGCAGAAGCCAGGTATTTTTTTTAATTGACAGTTGATTCTGCCACTGCCACGGCGGCAGCGGCAGCAGCAGAAGCCACGGGTTTTTTTTTTGTTTCCCTACGTCGCGGGCCGCAGAAAGCTCTCTCGCGGGCCGTGTGTTTGAGACCCCGGGGATAGACTGTATGGTCTTTTTCTGCCGTCATGTTTCTATGTCTTCTGGAGTGTGGACCGTGGAGAAGATGTTGGAGGTTGTGTCTTATGCTAGGTGGGGACAGGTATGAAGTGGAGGTGTGCATGTTAGGGTGTCTAATGGGTGTACAGAGTGTATTTGGAGGACTGGGGTGTGTGATGGGATATGGAAGTATAGGAGAGGAGTATTTCAGAATTCCCTTTGCATATTCTTGCACCATTCCCTTCTCCTTTTTATTATTTTCCTTGCACTATTCCCACATTCTCCTCCTCTCTTTCCCCTTGCACTTGCTCCCTTTCCCTCCCCCTCCTGTCCCTCTCCTCCTCAAAGCTTGTTCTTAAAATTTTCAGCCAACTCCTCGTCTTTTGCTGTGGGAGTTGGGATCCGCGCCACATGCTGAGGTTTTCACCGTGGCTGTGATTCTGTTTGTTGTCACGGCCACAGCAGGGCCTTTTTCCTGTGCCATGGGGCTTGAGATCCCCATGGCACATTGAGCATATCTTTGCCACCAGCGTGATCAGGTATCTTCCTTAGCGTTCCTCCAGTCTAGTCCCGAACCTTAGAAGTTGTGTACGTCCTCCCGCAGCTTGGAGACTGAGCATGTCACAGTTTTGATGACACCAGCATAAGTATTGCAGGGACCACCTTCTTGCTCCAGTTTTCAGTCTCCAAGCAGCGGAAGGAGGCGTGAGTTCTGAGGCTCGGGGCTCACTAAAGAAATCATTAAGGATTTTTTAGATAGGGACTAGGTAAAGGTAGGAGAGTGTTAAAAATAAATAGGGGCTGCGGTCCCTTTAAATCGGCAAATTTTTGAGATTTGGAGAATTGCGTCTGAAAGTTGGAGAGCTGGCCCCCCGTCCCCGCCCCTCTCTGAGATACTTATCGGGTGCAGAGCAGAGTGTGGGAGACGAGAGCGGGGACTCCGGTATCCGATCCCCCACGGTGGGTGAGGAACCGTCGAGGGCTGCCGCTCGTGCTGGGTGGAAAGCAGAGTGAGCTGAGCAGTGGAGCAGCGGTAAAAAGTGCTTCGTCAGTCCTGAGAAGTTGGACAGCGGGGAGAGAAGTGCTGGTGGCAGTTGGATCACGGCACCAGTGAGTGCATCTGTCTGCTATGGGGGATTAAGCACTGGTAGGCAGTTTGGATGTAGACAGGTGAAGGAGAGAGAAGTCCCGGCGGCCATTTTACCGCCACGTTGTTTTTCGGTGGGAAGGAAGGGCTGCAATGGGTGCCGGTTTTTAAGTGGTACCGGTTTTAGGAAATGGGGGTAGAAGACAGGTTAAGGTGAAAGAGAGTTTCGTGTGAGAAGGATTGGGAAAAAAAAAAGGAAGCACACTTTAAGGTGTACAAATATTTATGCCTTCTAAACCTCGCTGCCGCCTCTGTGGGATCCGGAGGGGGTCCGTTTCAGAGGCGGGTGTGTGTAATGGTTGTGCGCACGAAGCATCGAGGTCAGGCATGGGAGAGCATAGTGGGGCAGAGGTGACAAAGGAGGTCTTGGGGGCAGGGGAGCCCCTTGATGCCCCTATACTGCTTCAGGAGCCGGTGCCGGGTCCGTCTTCGGCGCCAGATAGTCTTTTGTCCCAAGCTTCTATTCAGGGGGGTTTGGGGGCGATTTTTTCACAACAGTTTATGGTCCTGCTACAGAAAGTTCTTGGGGCTAACTTTGCAGGGCCTATAGGGGAGGTAGCGCCAGGACCCAAGAGGCAGGGGACCCCACTGGGAAAAAGGCCAAACTAGCAGTGGACAGGACAGACCTGGATATGGCACTGGAGGTGCAGTCAGGGGGGTTGGAGGACTCGGACTTGGACCCAGATCTGGAGGAAGGCGATTTAACAGAACTGGAGGACCAGATGAGGGTGGTCCGGGTATTCAGGAGAGAGGAGCTTTCAGCATTGATTGCATAGACAATGAGGGCTTTGAATATGCCGGCCAAGGAGCAAGGAGTGGATGCTTCTTTGGAGGATCCATTGTTACAGGCGTTACGGAAGTCTCAGCGGGCGTTTCCGATTCATAGGGTGTTTAAGGAAATGATACAGGAAGAGTGGGATACGCCGGAAGTGAGTATCAAAGGTTCCCAGCTGTTGAACAGGTTGTATCCATTGCAAGAGTCGGAAAGGGAACTGTTTACGCCCCCTAAGGTGGATGCTGCGGTGTCCTCGGTTACTAAGAAGACTACCATCCCCGTAGAGGGTAGTGCAGTGCTGAAAGATACCCAGGATAGGAAGCTCGATATGCTTCTATGACAGGTGTTTGAGGTTAATGCTCTCTCCATGCGGGCTTCGATTTGTGGAGCTTGGATGGCGAGGGCATGCTTGAGATGGGCCCAAAGGATGAAGGGACTACAGGTAGAAGGGACGGTTGAAGAGGCGGCTCGGATGGAGTTGGGAGCTGCATATTTAGCGGATAGTCAGTACGACCTTATCAGAGGGTTGGCAAAGAGTATGGCATCGGTGGTGGCGGCCAGGAGATCCCTCTGGCTCCAGAATTGGGCAGCGGACGCAGCGTCCAAAGCTCAACTAGGAAAGATCCCCTTTAGGAGTAAACTTCTCTTTGGGGAAGATCTAGAGAAGTTAGTGAAGGATTTAGGAGACTCAAAAAGGGGCAGGTTGCCGGAGGATAAGGTCAAGCAGGGGTGCCCGGTGACCCCTTCTCGGAGTCAGCAGCATGAGTTTAGGCGTTTTCGTCAGTCAAGATTTGGTCCGTTTCAGAGAGGACGTTTTCAGTACAGAGCTTCAGGGTTTCGGGGATTCAGGGGAGCAGGCAGAGGTTTTGGTGCCTCCCCCTCCCCAAGCAGTAAGAAACCGCAATAAAGCGAGGGGGGTCCAGACTGGAATGGTTCCCATGGGAGGACGCTTAAGGGAGTTCTTTCCAGCTTGGGCCCAGATTACTTCGGATCAGTGGGTGTTGGAAATCGTGCAGAAAGGGTATGCACTAGAGTTTCAACGTCCAGTGAGAGACGCGTTTGTTCAATCCCCCTGCAGAACGTGGTCGAAGCGGGTAGAGGTACAGGAAACCTTAGAAGGGTTATTGGAGCTAAAGGCGGTAGTGCCAGTGCCAAAGGACGAATACGGCTGCGGTCGGTACTCCATCTATTTCGAGGGGCCAAAAAAAGGAAGGAACCTTGAGACCGATTCTGGACCTAAAAAGGGTAAACAGATGTCTCAAGGTGTCGCACTTTCGCATGGAATCTCTACAGTCCGTCATAGTGGAGGTTCGACAAGGCGAGTACCTCACATCCCTAGATCTTTTGGAAGCGTATCTGCATATACCGATCAGAAGAGAGCATCAAAGGTTTCTTCGGTTTGCGGTGCCGATGGGTCATTTTCAGTTCCAAGCATTGCCGTTTGGGTTGACGATGGCACCAAGGACATTCACCAAGGTCATGGTGGTGGTGGCAGCGGCATTGCGGAAGGAAGGAGTGTTGGTTCATCCTTACTTGGACAACTGGCTGATTCGGGCAAAGTCGAAAGACGAGAGTGTGGAGGCTACGAGACGAGTGGTACAGTTTCTGCAATCCCTAGGATGGGTAATAAATATGGCAAAGAGCAAACTGCATTCAGCTCCGGAGTTGGAATATCTGGGGACTCGATTCGACACGGACAGGGGCAGAGTGTATCTGCCGCAGGGCAGGATCAGCAAGCTAAGGCTGTTGGTTCGGGCCTTTCTGGACAGAACGGCTCCCTCGGCATGGCAGTATTTGCAAATATTGGGCACTATGGCAGCCACGCTAGAAGTGGTGCCGTGGGCCAGAGCTCACATGAGGCCGCTGCAAAGGTCTCTGCTCAGGAGATGGTCGCATCAGTCCAATCAGTTGTCCAAAAGGTTGGTCTGTCCTCCAGAAGCAAGACAGTCGCTGCAGTGGTGGTTGCGCCCGGGTTGTCTGGAAAAGGGAATGCCTCTGGAGGCCCCAGATTGGAGGGCGTTGAAGACCGATGCAAGCATGTTCGGCTGGGGAGCGCACTTTGAGGGACAGTATGTTCAGGGGCAGTGGACGGAGCTGGAAAGGACTTGGTCAACAGGTTAGAGCTGAGAGCAGTCACTCTAGCTCTGAAGGATCTTCAGCGGGGGCTGAAAGGGAGTGCGATCAGAGTGTTTTCGGACAACGCCATGGCAGTGGCGTACATCAATTGTCAAGGAGGGACAGGCAATGTGGCTCTCGAGGAGGAAGCGGACGAGCTGCTCGATTGGGCCGAGGCAAATCTGGTAGCATTGTCGGCAGCGCATGTAGCAGGAGTGGACAATGCGTTGGCCGATTTTTTGAGTCGAGTCAAGGTAGATCCAGGAGAATGGGTGCTTCATCAGGAGGTGTTCGAATTGCTAGTACAGCATTGGGGACTCCCGGCCATGTACCTCATGGTGATGTATGCATCAGCAAAGGTGGGCAGGTTCTTCAGCAGAAGAAGAGAGCGGATGTCAGAAGGTTTGGATGCTCTGATTCAAAGGTGGCCGGAGGAGTGGCTTCTATACATATTCCCACCTTGGGTGCTGATAGGGCGAGTCCTGCAGTGCATAGAAAGACACAAGGGACATGTAGTCTTGGTGGCACCGTATTGGCCAAGGAGGCCTTGGTATGCGACTTGAGACGACTTCTAGTGGAGCCATCGTGGAAACAGCCACTCAGGAAGGATCTGCTGAAGCAGGGGCCGTTGACCATGCCTCAGGTGGATCAGTTCTCGCTTACGGCTTGGCTCTTGAAAGGGCAAGGTTAGCAGCCAAGGGGTACTCGGCTGCAGTGGTTACGATGTTGTTAAGGTCTAGGAGGAGATCTACGTCATTGGCATACATCAGAGTCTGGCGAACTTTTGAGTCCTGGTGCGAAGACAGGAGGATTAAAGCTTTAGCGGCCTTGGTGGCGCAAGTGTTGTCTTTTTTGCAGGATGTATTTGAGAAAGGGCTAGCGGCTGCTTCGCTTCGGGTGCAGCTGGCAGCGATATCTTGTTTTCGAGGGAAGGTGCAAGGGATGGCTCTTGGGTCGCATCCAGATGTAAAGAGGTTTTTGCGGGCGGCAAAACTTTTGAGACCTCCACACAGGGTTTCGGTTCCAGTTTGGGATCCGAATAATGTGCTGGAGGCGCTGGTGCGGGAGCCTTTTGAGCCCTTAGCGAAGACGACAATAAAGGACCTTACGCTCAAGGTGGTGTTTTTGGTAGATATCGCTTCGGCGAGGAGGATTTCAGAGTTGCAGGCTTTGTCGTGTAGAGAGCCATTTTTGGTCTTTGAGGTCAAGGTGGTGTTGCGGACGGTGCCCTCTTTCTTGCCGAAGGTAGTGTCGGCTTTTCACGTGAATCAGGTGGTGTCTTTGCTGGTGTTCAAGAGGGCAGTCAAGGACAAGGAGAAAAGTCGGCTTCATAGGTTAGATGTTGGGAGAGCGTTGAGGAAATATGTGCAGCAAACGGCTTCGTTCCAAAAAGCAGACAGATTTTTTTGCTGTTTGGAGGTCAGAGGCGAGGCAAGATGGCGTCTAGGTCATCTATTGCTAGGTGGATTAAGGAAACTGTTGCTTCGGCTTATCTGTTGAAGGGTAAAGTTGTTCCAACTGGTTTGAGGGCGCATTCCACCAGGGTGCAGGCTGCTTCTTGGGCGGAGTGTAGTTTGGTGCCGGCGGTGGACAGCTGTAGAGCGGCGACTTGGTCGTCCTTGCATACTTTTGTGAAACATTACAGGATTGATGCTCAAGCAGAAGGGGACTGTAAGTTTGGATCGGCGGTGCTTCAGGCTGGTCTGGCAGGCCTCTCCCATTAAAGTGTTTACTGCTCTGTTACATCTCCTAAGATTCGGGACTAGACTGGAGGGACGCTAAGGAAGGGGAAATTAGACTTACCTGCTAATTGTTGTTCCTTAAGGAACTCCATTCTAGTCCCGCATCCCTCCCTGGAATTGCCTGCCGGATGGTCCCCTGAAGCATATGACATAGACGTGGGGGAGGTCCGTGCGAGACTCTCATGGGACAGTGTTTCAGAGAGGGATTGGAAATGGGGGATGTCGTGCTTTCTATAGAAGCAAAAAAAATAAATAAAAAAATAAAAAGAATTCTGTCATTTGAGAATGCTCTTTATGAGTTATTAACTACTAATTGGATGTTATAGCTAGTTTAGAAGCAGTTTAACTGGTTGCTTAATTATTGCTCTGGTGAGTCTGCTTTGTCAATAGGGTACTGGAGCAAGAAGGCGGTCCCTGCAATACTTATGCTGGTGTCATCAAAACTGTGACATGCTCAGTTTCCAAGCTGCGGGAGGACGTACACAACTTCTAAGGTTCGGGACTAGACTGGAGTTCCTTAAGGAACAACAATTAGCAGGTAAGTCTAATTTCCCCTTCTTCCTGCACTGCCACCTGGTGCGCTGTATGCGTAGGTTTGTCTGCACATATGCAAGCAAATCTATATATACAAATGGATGGACAAACAGACAGACAGAGACCCTCCCTAATAGATGCTCTTGCTCAAGTAAAATGGGGATGTGCATTTATTTTTATTTTAAATGACATGGGACATTTCAGTGACATTTCCTATATCATTTCATATTGTTTTTAGTCCAAAATGGCATTTGAAAAAAAACCCAAATTCTTTTTCCCCCAGTGTTGTCATGGCCTGGCTTGGTCTTCCTTAGTGTCCCTTGGATTAGAAGGCACTGATGTTCCAGAAGGAGTTATTATGTCTCCAGGGGAGGGACAGGGGGGCTGGCTCTAGTCAGCTTATCCATAACTGTGTCCTGTATTTCTGAATCATTCCTGTTCCTGATTGGCCCAGGTTTCCTTGTCTGTTCTTAAGTTCTGTGGAAAACCCTGACTGGATTTTTTGCCTAGTGAACCTACTGATTCCTCTTCTAGAGATTTATTCCAAAGACTTTTCTTGTGTCATGTTTATGTTCCAGAAAGTCTGTAAAATCATGTTTACGTTTTTTAGGCATGGTTTCACAGAATTTCTGAATGAGATCACTAATTGGCATCCAGAATCAGGAATAGGCTTGGTAAATGTCTCTGATAGTATAATAGTTACTGTGAATTTCACACAAGGATTCAGGATTGTCTAAATCAAAGAATTACACAAGGAAAAAAATTTTAACAAGTGTTCTAGGATACCTTTCCAAGAAATTACAAGACTAGGATTATGGCACAAGAAAAGTCTTTCGAGTTATTTTCCAGGGCAGGAGTCAGTAGATTCACATGGCAAAAATATCCAGTTAGGATTTTCTATGGAGCTCAAAACCAGACAAACTGGGCCAGTCATGAAACAGGAACTAATATTACCAGAAATATAACATAAGAACATAAGATATGCCATACTGGATCAGATCAAGGATCCATCAAGCCCAGTATCCTCTTTCCAACAGTGGCCATTCCAGGTCTCAAGTACCTGTCGGGTTCCCAAAGGTGTACACATCCATGCTGCTCCATGCTGCTCATCCCAGGTGTATGTAGTGGATTTCCCCAGTCCTCTTTAATAATGGTTTATGGACGTTTCCTCCAGGAACTTATACAAACCTCTTTTGAACTCACACTAACAGCTTTGAATACATCCTCTGGTAATGAATTCCAGAGTTTGATTACTTACTGAAAAAATATTTTCTCTGATTTTATTTATCAAAGTGGTCACAACACAATTGGGGGATACATTTAACATGAGAGGATATGAGACACATATGCTAATACAGGGAACATGGGCTATGGAGGGTTAAGTGGCTTGCCCAAGACCACAAGGAACACCTGTGGGACTAGGAACCCCAGTCCTTCTGGCCCAAGGTTGCTGTCCTTATAAGTGGGATTTGAACCCCTGACCTTCTGGCCTGAGGTACTTTGCCGCAACCACTAGGCCACTCCTCCACTCCAGTCTTAAATGTACCACATTGTAGCTTCATTGTGTGTCCCTTAGTCTTTCTACTTTTTGAAGGAACATAAGAACATAAGATATGCCATACTGGGTCAGACCAAGGTCCATCAAGCCCAGTATTCTGTTTCCAACTGATCTACATTTACCTGTTCCACTCCATTCATTATTTTATAGTCCTCTATCATATCTCCCCTCAGCCATCTCTTTCCAGGTTGAAGAACCCTAACCTTTTAAACCTTTCCTTGTAGGGATATCCTTCCATCCCCTTTACCATTTTGGTCGCTCTTCTCTGTACCTTTTCCAATTCTGCTATATTCCTTTTAAGGTATGGTGACCAGAACTGCACACAATATTCAAGGTACGGTCACACCATGGAGCGATACAGAGGCATTATAATATCCTTGGTTTTATTTTCTATTCCTTTCCTTATGATTCCTAGCATTCTATTTGCTTTCTTGGCCGTGGCTGCACACTGGGCAGAGGGTTTCAATGTACTATTTATGAAGATGTCCAGATCCTTTTCCTGAGTGATGGTTCCTAATGTGGAACCTTGCATCGTGTAACCATAGTTTGGGTTGTTCTTCCCTAAGTACTTACCATTTGGATGCCCAGTCTCACAATTTTTCAAGGTCCTCTTGCAATATTTCACAATCCTCTTGTGTTTTAACAGCTTTGAATAATTTTGTATCATCTGCAAATTTAATCACCTCACTCGTTTCGTTATTCCCATTTTCAGGTCATTTATAAATATGTTAAAAAGCAGTGGGCCCAGCACAGATCCCTGGGGTACTCCACTATTCACCTTTCGCCATTGAGAAAATTGTCCATTTTAACCCTAAGATAGGCTAGCTAAAGCAGGATCTCCAGTAGTCATAATAGCTCCCCTTGGAAGACCAGTGCCTTCCAACCCAATGGACACTGATTCAAGGTCAGACCCTGACAACTGTAATCAAAACTGGCAAAAAAACACAAAATATTGTGGTTTTTATTTGACTGGAAACCTCTAGTAACCTTTCAGTCAGTTTTTTGAGTTTGGGCAGCAGTCGCAGCCACCTCTTAATTAACAAAATTGCCCTGAAATGAAATTTGTAAAAGCAAAATGAGTAAACCAGCAAATGACACAGGAAGTTAAAGAATAGTAATTTTTGTGCTGCACATCTCCATAGTGATACACTAAGAGGAAAGATAGCTTATAGTCAGACTTGCTTAATCATTTACACAGAATGCTCTTGGGCACACAGGCTGTGCCTCACCACAATTATTGCTGTAATGGTGTGGCCTTCACTGTAGCTTGATATGGCTGTGCCTGACTTTTAGTGCTGCATAGATGTATTCAGTTTAGCAATGCCCAGTTGAAAAATGGACTCCTACAGGATGCGGCTGCTGTTGGTTGCTGTAGCCTCCACTTCAGCATCTTCTGTTTCTGTCTGCCTTCTCTCAGCTGCAGTGACTGCTTAGCCCTTTCTGGCTCTGGGTACCCTCTGTGATGTTTCAGTCGCCTCTTCAGTTTCCTCCTGCCTTGGCTGCCCCTCATTGAGCTGCATTCACCTCTTCAGCTCCCCCTGGCTCTAACTCATTCCTGAACGCAGCAGCCCCTTCAAAGCACACATCCTTTTTTTGTCATGTCTCATTTACACGTCTTGAAAACGAGTCCATTTTCTGCAGCAGTGACGATTCCCCTGCCTAGAAAGTTTTGACGGTCGTCTTTCCCCTTCCCCAGATGCTGGGGGGTCCTCTCCGTTCTGCAGCTGCAGCCACCATGCAGTGCGATGAATGGTATATGTGGAGAGGAAGAGAGGGCTGTAATCAAAGCAACCTCCCCCTATACATGACATGTGGAAACAAATTAACTTGTCGTTAATTATTCAGTGCTCCGCAGCTGGGAAACAGTTTTAATGTTTAATGCCCAGCTAGGAAATACAGCAGGGTACCTGTCATCTTGCCCTTCACTTGCTGTGTAATACTGCCAGATGTGAAAAATATTCTCTTCCTCCCCCACCTGACAATTGCAAGACCAAATTAGTAGCGCCCTTATTAAAGATGAGTTTTTGTGTACATTAAAAATAAATTAATGACGTCTGGGGTCATTTGTCTCCACATATGCCAGAGAAAGTGACCACTTAGTTTGCTCTGGGAATGGGAGAAATGGATTCCCTGCAGCTAAAACTAATTTTGGATATTCATCATTGGAACAAGACTCTGCAGTACGGAGAGAAATTAAGGTGGTGCATGTATTTGCAGCAGGAATAAGCCTTTCCACCAGTTGGCGTAATTAATAGCCAGCCCGAGATTAGAGCTAGCAGAAGATGGTATATGGGAAAGAGGGAGAATTGAGAGTAGGAATCCTGTTGTTTTCTTTCACTCTGGTATACTAAAGGTCTCTTTTCTTAAGAGCTTCCAGCTTTTACCTGCATGCTTCTCCGTGCAAGCACAGGTAATAAATATCTAGTCAAGGACCTTGGGAAATATGGAGTATTAACTTGAGCGCAGAGTGAACTGTGCCATAAATCATAACACAGAGATGGGCCAGTGGGTTGCTTCTTCCTCCTTGTGCATTGATTTGTATTTAGGTATCTACCCCTGGACTCTGCTAAGCTCTTCAAGACATGGGGGGGGCATCAGTACTTGGGGTGAGCCTCTCCTTTCTCTCCTCAAATACACATTCACTGTCTATGTATGACTCCTGGGTGTTATCAACTATATCCAAAACCCTGGTGTTAAATTGGAAGGAATGGATCACAGTTGGAAGCTAAATTAATGTTTTGGTATGTATTGACTGATGCAATATGAGGTGAATATCATGGTTCCAAGCAAATAATTTTATTCCATTTTTGTTACTTATAGTATGGGAAATTTGGAGGGGATTTTAGAAGGAACATCCAAGTGCCATCTAGGATGTCTTAAGCCAGAACGTCTGAAAAAAAAAATACATGCATGCCCCAGTGCAGACATGATGGAGGCATCATGTGGAGGTATCTACATAGATGTTCCCAGAACTGTGTCTCAGAATCTTGCCATCTAGGACAGCCTGCTGGATGGAGTAGTGGGGTAGGGTCAGGATAGATAGGGTTCAAATCCCACTGCTGCTATTGTTGACATTGTGTTGAGTACTGGGGATGATGGGCTGCCTTCTTTTCTACACCCACTGGATGTTTTTCAGCCAAAACTAACACTTTTCAATGCCTGTTCATGCCTCGAGCTGTTCTAAAGTTAGACACAATGCTGAATGCTGGACACCCATGATGTTTCTGAAAACAGGTCCTGGGAATACCCAGCCACACCTCCACCATGCCCCTATTCAAAGCTGGATGTCCCCAGAACCCCCTTCTAAAATGGCTCTGGAGACATCTCTATGCCCATTTTCGGAAGTCCAAAGCATGAATAGGACTTCTAAAATGACCCCCTTGTTGTCTAAGTGGGGAATATTAAGCTTCAGTGCCATATCCAGTCCCAGCATTGACTATATGGGTTTACCAGATTACCACGAGGATACGTTTAACTAAAAATACTAGGGGTCACTGTGTAATATAGAAGAAGCTCAATATTACCAGTGCAACAAACACCCATGGAATCCCTGTAACAAAATGATGTTTTTCCCTAATTCCTCTTACTTGGTAAGATGTTTCTAAAAGGGACATACTCCTTTAACTGGGATCTAGGTGGATCCTACATATACAATGGAGTTATCAGGCCCACTGGTATAAGCAGGAATGATTCTTTGATAGGACCTGATGTAAATATGAGTGCACACACTGCACAGTGTGGATTTTGAGTCCACCACCGGTTCTCCTCTTGCTGGCATGCCACTGCTGTTGACTGAGTGGGCCTGACTCCAAAGCAGTAGGGCTGCAGTCTGCCCAGTTCCATCTATGGCTGTGTCCCTAAAAGCTTCTTTCATGCTTATGGATATAGCAGGGGGAGTGGAAACCTGGTATAGTTGCTTTTCTTTGGACTTGAATAGTAAATGAACTATAAGAAACCTCAGGAGCCTTGCAAAGAAATTGTAATCTTGCATTCTCAAGGGTAGGTTGATAATGTTTTTATATGCAATAATAATCCAAGGTGTTGGGGAAACAGATCACAGCACTGTTAGTCTTCCACTGTGTGGATCATGGGCAGCCTCTGCTCATCTTGCTAAGGCTTGTAGGCTTGCCCTTATTTCTGCACTCTTTCAAAGTACACTTTACATCAGTTTATAAACCAATTGGTCAATATTCAAAGGAATTTGTATGTTTACTGGTGTCTGGATAAACATTCCATAGACATGAATATTACCAAGTACAAAATATGCTTAACCGTTCCAGCAATGTCTGTATAATGGTAGGGTGAAGTGGGGGAAGCGAGGTCAGCACCAAAATATTATCCATACAGCAGCTATACTCAGGTGCCATATGGACAATTTATACATTATGTTTAGGCCAACTCAGTTTGGACAAATTGTGTAGAGATGATTTTGACAATTAGGGGCATGTTTACTAAATGTAGTAGCCCTATGCAGTTAATGTGGGATGATAGCTACAAAGCCCATGGTAGCTGCAAAAGGCCTGTGGTATCTGCAGGGGGCAATCCGAGCTTTTCCACTACAAATACCACAGAGGAGTTGCACTTTCCGTGGAGATCTGAGATCCCTGCTGTGGTGCATAGCACGGGAAGTCCCGCAGTGCCTTCCAAAGCAGGGATCGTGGGATCCGTGGCAAGTGCAAGGGGAGGACAGAGCAAGTAAGTGCTCAGTCCCCAATTGCTGCCAATTGTCCCTCTCCTGAGGCCCAGATCTGCCCCCCAAACCCATATCAATTGCTGGTGTTGCAGATCGGTACATCCACGACATCGGCAATGGGCATAAGTTTGGGGGGGGGGCAGATCTGAGCCTCGGGGGGGGATCAATCTGGTCCTGCCATTATACAGCCTGGCAGCATCAGCTGCGCACAATGGCTGCCAAAAATCGGCTATTTTGCATTAGTTCAAGCTGTTACCCATTACTTTTATTGTTACAAAAATGTTCGATGTAAAACTAAGCTTTTGCTATGTGGAATGTTGTTTTATTGTGAACCGCAACTGAACTCTGGAAGTTGCGGGTTATAAATATATGTTAAATAAATAAATAAAATGCCTAGTCCCTGCCCCGATCTCATCCCCCCCACCCTTTCAACGTGCAAAATGCAGATATCACAGAGATGTGCCTGCAATATCTGCTTTTCACCCGTTAGCTGCTACCGTGGGAGGAAAACAAATCTGTGTTAGCCCCATGGTAGCAGCTAATGCACTTTAGTAAATATACCCCTCAATCTCCCATAAATCCCAGCCAGTTCTTTTCCCAAATCCCAAAGATCCAGTCTTGAACTCAGCACTAGAGTGAGAAGGAGATAGGCATACATCTTCCTGCCTCCAAGACTGGGAAGCAACCAGATAAGCTTCAGGCACTGAGAGGAGGGTTTTCCAGGGTGAAAGGGGTTCTCTTCAAGACTTGGGCTTCAGGTATTAGGAAAGAGGTTGTTCAGTGTTTCTTTTCAAGATCAGGAATTCAGAGGGGTTCTTTTATATCAAAGGATCTAGCAACTTTTAATCTAGGCAATTAGACCCTCAAACTGTTTGTGGTTTACTATACAGCTGAGTTAACTTGGACACATTTTCAGCCACAATCTGGTGCTTGAAAATTAGCCTAAACTTAGCTAGCTAACCACTGCACTGCACAGTGGCTTACTGAAAATTTACCCCATAGGCAGGGCCGGATTTACCTATACGCCAGGTACGCCGTGGCGTAGGGCCCACAGCAGGCAAGGGCCCACAAACAAGAGTCCTCAGGACTGAGAAAACCCACACCCGACCCACACACCAGAGGGCTTCAGAGGGAGCAGGGTAAGCTCGCGCGAGGCCCCGGCTCCCTCTGTACAGCCACCAGCGTGAAGAGCCTTTTCCTTCACGCTGGCGGCTGTATCTGTAAAGCTGCGATTGCTGGGAAAGGTTAAAGTTAGTGATATAGCGGAAGGGCTGTCGGGTAAGGTTTGCCTCTTTGCGGATGATACCAAAATCTGCAATAGAGTAGACACCCAGGAAGGGGTAGATAACATGAGGAGGGATCTAGCTAAGCTTGAAGAATGGTCTAGAATTTGGCAGCTGGGATTTAATGTTAAAAAATGTAAGGTCATGCATTTGGGCTGCAGCAATCCAAGGGAGCAATACAGTATAGGAGGTGAAGTACTTTTGTCCACTAAAGAAGAGCGGGACCTAGGCGTGGTTGTGTCTGATGATCTTAAAGTAGCTAAACAGGTGGAAAAGGCGACAGCAAAAGCTAGAAGGATGCTTGGGTGCATACGGAGAGGAATGGCTAGCAGAAAAAAGGAGGTGATAATGCCTCTGTATAAGTCTTTGGTGCGACCTCATTTGGAGTATGGTGTGCAATTCTGGAGACCGCACCTTCAAAAGGATGTGAACAGGATGGAGTCGGTGCAGAGGGTTGCTACCAAAATGATTAATGGGCTTCATTATAAAGCATATGAGGACAGACTTAAGGATCTTAATATGTACACCTTAGAGGAAAGGCGGGATAGAGGTGATATGATTGAGATGTTTAAATACCTCCGTGGCATAAATGTTCAGGGAGAGAGCCTCTTTCAATTGAAAGCAAGTTCTGCTACGAGGGGACATGGGATGAGGGTGAAGGGAGATAGATTCAGGAGTGATATGCGGAAATATTTCTTTACGGAAAGAGTAGTGGATCCGTGGAATAGTCTCCCAGTGGAGGTGGTAGAGATGAGGACAGTAACTGAATTCAAGAAAGCATGGGACCAACACAGAGGATCTCTAAAGGCAAAACGTGGACTGTTGTAGTTGTTATGGAAGGACAGACTAGATAGGCCATGTGGTCTTTTTCTGTCGTCATATTTCTATGTTTCTATGAAATGGACTGTGATGGGGGGGGACCTGGACCGGAAAAGGGCTATGGGGGGGGGACTTGGACTGAAAAGAAATGGGCTGTGATGGGGGGGGACCTGAACGGTAAAAGGGCTATGGGGGGGGGGGACATGGAATGGAAATGGGTTGTGATGGGGAGGGGGACCTGGACTGGAAAAGGGCTATGGGGGGGTAACTTGGACTGCAAATGGGCTGTGATGGTGGGGGGGGGGGAACTAGGACTGCAAATGGGCTGTGATTGGGGGGGGGGACCTGAACTGTAAAAGGGCTATGGGGGGGGGACCTGGACTGGAAATGTGATGGGGAGGGGGACCTGGACTGGAAAAGGGCTATGGGGGGGGGGACATGGACTGGAAATGGGCTGTGATGGTGGGGGGGGGGGGAACTAGGACTGCAAATGGGCTGTGATGGTGCAGGGGGACTCGGACTGCAAATGGGATGTGATGGTGGGGGCTAGGACTGGAAATAGGCTGTGATTGGGGGGGCTAGGACTGTAAATGGGCTGTGATTGGGGGGCGGGGCTAGGACTGGAAATGGCCTGTGATGTGAGGGCTAGCACTGGAAATGGGCTTATGAAGAGCTGGAATAGGACTGGAAATGGGCTGATGTGGGGCATGGGAGAATGGGACTAGAAGGGAGTGGATGCTGGGTGGGTCTAGAACTATAAGGGAACTGATTTTGGGGGAGGACTAGAATGGATGGGGAATGAGAATGGAGAGGGGAAAAATATTTTGTGTGGAAGAAAAGTCTATGATGGGCTGGGTATTGGGAGAGTAAGAGGGGCTTGAAAATGGAAGGGTGAAATTTAAATGGATGATAAAGGAATAAGGAAAGAATTGGGGGAAAGAGCAAAAGGGAAACAATCAGTATGTTAAAGCAGAAATAGAGAGAGAATGGAAAACATCTAAAAGAGAAGAAAGGACAAATGGATAGCTCGCAGAAGACACGAAGAAACCAGAAGAAAGTGACTGGAGCAATTGCAACTGAAAAAATGCCCAAACAGAAGGTAGAAAAATACTTTTTATTTTGAATTTATTAACTGGAATATGTCTGGTCTGGGAAGTGTGTATTGCTAACATCTTTGCGTTTTTGTTTAGTGCAAGAGGAAATTACTTTATAGTTTTATTTCTCCAGTGTTGTACATTTCATGTTTGGATTTTGGGGTTCCCAGTTTAATTATTATCTGACCAAGGAAGTTAGCCTACACGTATCCTCGGTAATTTTTGTGGGTGGGGCTGGGGGCGGGGCAGGGGTGGGACTAGGGGCAGAGAATGGGTGGAGCATGGCGAGCCACAGGTGTCAGGTTTTTCTCGGTGAAAAAGTTGGCAACCCTATTTGTGGGTGTGTTGGGTATAGTCAGAGTGAGAGGCGGGGTTGTGCGAGCCTGGATCCCTCGCTCTCTAGAGAGAGTTGAAATTGCTGCGGCCTAGCTGAACGGGGCCGTCCGCGAGCTTCTCCAGGCCCTGGCATGAAGGGGAAAGAGGAAAAGGAGAGTGGGGGAGGGGGAGTCCGGAGAAGAGCACTAGCGCTCAGGAGTTAAAGGAGCAGGGAAACAGACTCTTCGTCACCCGCAAGTACCAGGAGGCGGTGGCCTGTTACACCAAAGTCATAGTGAGTACCGGGGAGCAGCGACGGCCAGGTCCGTTTCCTGTAGCTGCTGTAGTACTGCCAGATCATTCAGTGATCCTCTTCCCCAATGGATAAGACATTTTTTAATGTATTTCCTGAATTCCGATGCTGATTTTGTCCCTATTGCCTCTTTATGTCAGGCAATTCTATACATCTATTGCCATTTCTGTTTTGGTAAGTTGATCTCGTTTTTATTTTTTCTGGGGGCCCACAATTTTTGTTGGCGTAGGGCCTCACTCAAGGTAAATCCGGCCCTGCCCATAGGTATACCAGGCTCTATACCAGACTCCTCCAGGAACTCATCAACTTAATTTTAAACCTGCGGGGGTTTCTCAGTCGACAGAGCAGGTAGTCTTATGGTTAGAATAGCTGACTTTGAACCAGGCAACCTGAGTTTAATTTCTGCTTCTACAGTACCAATGATAGTTGTATTGTATCTTTAGAGAAGTACTGCTTTAGATTGTAAGGGATAAGACATACCCATATGTTATTTTTTGTAAAGCTCTTTGGTGTAGGGCAGTGCTTCTCAGCCTTCTCAGAGATGCACCCCCAAAGCTGTATTTTAAGGATTACCACAATGAATAGACATGAGATCGACTTGCATATATATGAGATGCAATGTATGTAAATCTATCTCTTGTGTATTCTTTGTGCTAATCCTGAAAACCCAACAGGCTAGCTGTACCTTCTGGAAATGTTTGAGAAGCACTGGTGTAAGGCAGAGTAAAAATATTAAAATAGTAATATTAATCGCTTTCAATGCTTACAAACCTAGAAACATAGAAAAATGGTGGCAGATAAAGACCGTATGGCCTATCCAGTCTGCTCATCCATTCTAACTATTAAGCTCTTCAATCCCCTCCTCTGCCTTAGAGAGCCTCTGTGCTTGTACCACGCTTTCTTGAATTCAGATATAGTCCTTGTCTTCACCACCTCTGCTGGGATGCTATGCACCACTCTTTCCATAAAGAAATATTTATGTAGATTATTCCTGAGTTTATCCCCTATCACTTTCATCCTGTGCCCCCTCTTTCTAGAACTCTCCTCTCCTCTCTCCCTATCCTCCTCGTGAACCCCGCTCTTCCACTGGCCTGCTTCTCTCTTTGCCCTTTTCTTCCACTGCCAACTCCACACTTCATTCCTTTCACCTTGCTGCTCCTTATACCTGGAACAAACTACCCGAGTCTGTACATCAGGCTTCATCTCTCCCCCTTTTCAAATCCATGCTAAAAGCTCACCTCTTTGAGGCTGCTTTTGGATCCTGATCCCTTGTTTTCTTTGTGTTTCCTTACCCTTCCCTATTCTACCCATATTCTTATCTATTGTCATGTCTGTCTTGATTAGATTGTAAGTTCTAATGAGCAGGGACCATCATTATATGTGTCTGTACAGCGCTGCATATACCTTGTAGCACTACATAAATGATTGATAATAGTAATAGCTTCCTTTCAATTGATAAAGGCTCGCCCCCTATGCATTTATGCCCCTTAGTCTCTCATCAGCTTCTGATAAGATTCTATTGTAGTATCAACATATCTCTCCTCAGTCTTGGACTGCATGGGGTTGGGTGAAGCTTGGGATCTTCTGAAGAAGAGGGAGTACCTTAGGAGAATATGGAAATCTGAGACTGTCTAAGTGGAGCAGAAGAAACTGAAAGTAACCATTGTTGGGGAAGTCAACATGGGGTGGGGTGGAGGAGTGATTTAGTGATTGGAGCAGCAGGGAGGGTTCAGGAAAGGCAAGATCTGCATCCCACTTTCCCACTGACTCTCCTTGTGACTTTAGGCAAATGACTTCACCTTTCATTGCCTTAAATTGTAAGTCCTCATAGGAAGGGACCTTTCCACTGTACCAGAATGTGTAACTCACCTTGAGCTCACATTTGGAAAGGCAAGTAATTAAATCCAAAATCCTAACAAGAGGATACATAGACCTTCATGAAAGAATAAGAAGAGTAATTTTAGAACCAGGCGTCTAGTCTTAAGCACCCAGAATTCACCTATCTTAATCCTATTTTATATAGAAAAGCCGGTGCCTACTTTTCTTTTTATAAAATACGGGCATAGTAGCCAAAAACGTGTGTTAATCTATGTGCGAGCACTTAAACCATTCAAGGGCTGACGTAAATGCCTGAGCCTAGATTTTGAAAGAACACACTCGTACTTACAAAATAGTCAATGGCTAAAGTACGCATGTAAAGGTCCATGTACATGAAAATACATGACTTACACATGCTGATGGCGCAACTTTACATAGCAACTTAAAAAATTACTTCCAAAGTGCTAAGGGTAGGATATGGGTGACTGAGGGAAAGAGGAGGAATGCATAGAGGAAACCAGGAGAAAACAGACATTAAATAAATACTTAAGTATTGATAGAGGAAGAGGCTGATGCTATGTGATAGGGGCACCACTGAAAGAGAGGAGGACCTGTATCCGTTTATGCAAGATAAAATTCAGTTAGATCTAGCACAACTGAGATTGGGGTTGGCCTAGTGGCACATTTGCATTACAGTAAACATCCATGGAAATGATCCCTCATTTGATCCATGAATCAGCTTGAGGTTGGGACTGGGGAAATTGCTGTGTCATGGGCAGGGCCAGCAGAAGCACTAGGCATATTAGGACAGCACCAGTGCCTTGAAAAACATCTTAGTGGCTTCCATAGGCACTTTAAATCTGAATCCAGAGTGCTCAGAGTTCCTGATGCTGCTTGCAAGGAGGCCAACCCTAACTCTTATTGGCAGTGCTCTATGCAGTGAATTGAAGCAGGTGGGACAGTACAGCAGCTAAAGGCTTGTCAGTTAGTTGATCCAGCATCGAAAGTGAGCCAAGGCACTAGCAAGTGGCTGGGGGAAAGCCATGAGGTAGAGCAGGTATATGCACTAAGGTGAGAGTGGGGGCCACTTTACTAACTCTCTTTCTTTTGACCCTTGCCATCTCTTTATGGCTCTCAAATCTCTCCTTAAAGTGCCTCCACCTTCGATGCCTCCTAGCCTTTCTGCCCAGACTTTGACTGACTATTTCAATGACAAAGTCCAAAAGATTACTCATGAGTTCTACCCAGGGTCACCTCCATCCCTCCCTTCCTCCTCTTCATTCCCAAATCCTTTCCTCAACCTCTGTCACCCTTTCTTCCTTTTCTAAGATCATCTTCTCTCCCCCTCCAAATTTACTACCTGCCTCTCTGACCCCAATCCCACTTGTCTACTAAGCTCCATCTCCTCTACTGTTATCCCTTCCATCTGTCATATCTTCAACCTATTGCTTTCCACTGCAAGTGTTCCTTCAGCCTTCAAGCATGCTGTGGTTAAACCTCTATTCAAGAAGCTCTCACTCGATCCAATCTGTCCCTCTAATTATTGACCCATCTCCCTCCTCCCCTTTATTTCTAAACTACTTGAACATGTGGTTCACTGTCATGGTCTTGACTTTCTCTCCTCTCAAGCCTTTCTGGATCCATTGCAATCTGTCTTATGCTCTCTACATTCTACTGAAATGGCTGTTGCCAAAGTCTCCAATGACTTGTTCTTCGCTAAATCCAAAGGCCTTTACTCAATCATCATCCTTCTTGACCTATCTGCTGCTTTTGACATTATTGATCACCACCTTCTCCTCGATATCTCGTTCTTGCTTGGATTTAGGAGTTCTGTTCTGCTTTTCTTCTTATCTCTCCCACCACACTTTTAGTGTATGTTCTGGTGGATCCTTCTTTACTTCAATCCCTCTTTCAGTTGGTGTACCCCAGGGCTCTGTTTTTTCTGTTTCTACACCCAGTCCCATGGTGCACTTTTCAGTACCATCTCTGTGCTGATGACTCTCAGATCTACCTCTCTACACCTGAAATCTTTCCAGGAATCTAGGCTCATATCTCTACCTGTTTATCTGGCATTGGTGCCTGGATGTCCTACCACCATCTGAAATTGAACATGGCCAAAAGCAAGCTTCTTATCTTTGCCCCTAAACCCACTTTCCCCTTACTGCTTTCACCTTTTCTGTGGAAAATGCTCTACTCTTCCCTGTTTCCTCAGCCCACAACCTTCGGGTCATCTTTGTCTCCTTCCTCTTCTTCTCCACATACATCCAACAAACAGCTAAAACCTGTCATTTCTTTCTCTACAACCTCAGCAAAATTCATCCCTTCCTTTGGCTGAACTCGCTACTAAGACCGTTATCCATTCTCCAGTCACCTCCCATCAAGACAATTGCAACCTCCTCCTTGCTGGTCGTCCTCTGAATCATATCTCCCCACTTCAGTCTGTTCAGAACTCAACTGCACTGCTAATCTTTCACCATTGTCACTATGCTCACGTCACCCCTTTTCTCAAGTCACGTCATTGGCTCCCTATCCATTTCCTCAACCTGTTCAAACTTCTACTACTGACCTATAAGTGCCTCTTTTTAACTGTTCCTCACTACCTTTCCTCTTTTATCTCTCCCTAAACCCCCCTTCGGGAACTCCGCTCTTCTGGCAGATGCCTTCTATCTGTGCCCTTCTCTTCTACTGCTAATTGACCTTTCCACCTTGCTGCCTGGAACAAACTACCTGAATCAGTAAATCAGGCTCCATTTCTGTCCCTGTTCAAATTCAGGCTAAAACCTCACCTCTTTGAGACTACTTTCAGATCCTGATCCCTTCAGCCTCCTGTTCACCTCTTATATGTTTCCTTACCACCCGCCTAGATATATCCTAGTCCCCAGTTGCTGTGTTGTCTGTCTTAACTAGATGGTAAGCTCTGATGAGCAGGGACTGTCTCTTATGTCTCTGTACAGTGCCGCACATGTTATGTAGCGCTACACAAATGATAAGCAGTAGGAGGAGGAGGAAGAGTGAGTTTATTCTGGGGCTATACCTGCCTGTCTGGGGGGAGAGAGAGAGAAATGCTCCTGAGGTCTTGGGGCAGGGAGGAGCGAGACAGGAAAATGCTCCTGGGGAAGGGTTCAGGGGAGGAATGTTTCTGGGGCTGGAAATGGGGCTAGAGATATAGGGATGAAAAGGGGTAGAAAGGGGAGAAGGATGGTGAGTTGGGATATGATGCTTTATTTTTTTTCTTTATACTAATGCTTAATGTTACTTTTCAAAAGTTAATTGTTTGGGGGGGGGGGCACATGGCTGAAGGTTCACTTAGGGTGTCCAGCACCCTTGTACTTGTCCTGGACATGGTGATCCCTCAAAAGTGACATCTAGTGGCCAGTTTCAGAGCCTATAATTTCTTGGTCCTGGAAAGAAGCCTGGTACGTTATTCTTGGTCCAGCGTCACTGCTGCAGTAACTAGACTAGACACACTGGAATATGGGGGATATAAAATGAGAGGAAAAAATCCTCAGGTAGTTGAAAATGTGAGCTCGTGTGACCAGACTGGGTTCTGATTGAGCTGGAGGCCCAAAGAAGCAAGAAACTACCAGGTCAAAACAAAACTGAGAGTGGATAAGAAAGTGGGGCTAGGGAGGGTACATCATAGAATGATAAGAGACCTTTGTAAAAAAAAAGTGCAGAATGAAAAAAACAAGTCATAGAACAACAGGTCAAGATATGAAGCTGAAAATGATGAACACTTGGAGGCACATTCCAATGAGTGTGTGCAGGCCCCCATGCGTTCGATCGGAATTGGGACACACAGAGGCAGACCCGATTCTGATCCCACTGGGGCTAGATGTGCCCTGCAGGATCTGAATCGGGTCCCAGCCTGCACGTACAGACCCCTGCCCGGCTAACTCAGTCAGGCTCCATTCAGGACCCACGATCCCTGGCTGCCGACCACAATCTTCATTCCCTGCAACCTGACCCTCGATCTGGCCTTCCATGGCCAGGGTCAGGCTGCAGGAACCCCCCTGTACCCCCTCACCTCATTGCCGCTGCCTGGGCCTGCCGTCCCCTGTCTAGATCCAGCCCTCTAGTCCAGGGCCTCGGACCGCCTACTGCCTGCCCTCACTCCGCAACACCCCCTCCTGCCCCTGTCTAAACCTTCCCATACAAACTCCTTGTCCTTGACAGAAGTGGGGTGAATAGCGGGGATAGACATCCCAACGGGACGTCTATCCCTGCTATTCGCGGTACAGAATAGACCCCATGAGCAACATAAAAAAGTATTTCTATACAGGAAGGATGCTGGAAGCATGACTAAAACAGGCAAAAAATGAATCCCTCCCCTCCTCCAAGGCTATGTAGATTCAAAAATTGTCTTATATTTCTAACACTAAAGTCAAAAACGTTCACTTGATATTTTCAATTACAAGTATAATTTCTCAAGATAGTAATGGTTTATAAGGGGTGTGGAGGTCTCAGACTTCCCATAGCACTGGCACAGCCTCCCAGCAAAGAAGTTAGAACAAACGTCATGTGATATGTTGATAGGAACACACAGAGCCAATCCATAGCAGTGGGGAAATGATAGAAAAACTGGAGATAAGATAGTCTTGCAATAAGTAGTCAACTGGAGGACGGATCTTAACAATTTCTACAGTCCTATTTCCTATTTTTCTAAAGATTATGGTCACAGGTGAAAGAATCACAAGATCTTGTCTCAAGATGTAACATGGCTATTTTTCCTTCCAGATCATCAATTTCCGAGAGCCAGTGACTCTGGATTTCCTTGATGCTGAACTAGAGGATGAGAACAAGGAAGAGGTGAGTAGGTATCTTCAGCAGAGAAG
Organism: Ichthyophis bannanicus; assembly: GCA_033557465.1. NCBI lineage: Eukaryota > Metazoa > Chordata > Amphibia > Gymnophiona > Ichthyophiidae > Ichthyophis > Ichthyophis bannanicus. The sequence continues at coordinate 48,681,025 of CM066046.1, forward strand.
ACCAGGGAGGAAGAGAGAGGAAAGAACTGGAAGAGATTGTTGGATTTTCAGATACAGCCTCAACTCTGCCACTTCTGAAAGATGTCTTTCAACCCCTCTATCCCTCCCCCCCCAAGGCACAGGATATTTTTCTTTCCTTTTCATCCCTGATATACAGCTTTTTTGTCTCCCCATAAAGAACTGTTTATTCTTTTCTTTTATCTCTGGGTCCTGTTTACTAAGCATTGTTCTCCTAGATAAACAGGGCCCATAATGCATTCTCTGCCAAACCCCTCTCTATCCTAAAACTCCCAACCTCAGTTATTTCTCAGTTTTATCTACACCACCAACCATGTCTCATATTTACTTTTAATATATTTATTTATATTTAACTCATGCCTTTGTCATTGGTAACTCAAGGCAAAGTACATTCGGGTACACTAGGTATTTCTCTATGCCCAGAGGGTGCAATTTACTAACTTGCATTAATGTATTAGCGTGGATTGCTGCACATTACTATGCATTAAGGCCATTTAATGCAGACCCCACTATTATCTAACCCTGTATTTCTATCTGAAGCAATGAAAAGTGAAATGAGTTGTCCAAGCTGAACTCTCGCCTCTACAGTGGGAGCTCTTACCCTTTCGCAGTGATCAAGGGTAGCAGTGAAACTTGGCAGGAGTATGTAAGTGGGGCTCTTGTCATTAGCAGTAGTGACTCAGGGCATCACTAGAGGTTGGGAATATGTGTCAATGTGTCACCCCTATAGAATGTGACGCAAAATGACAACTCAGGGGACCTTATTTATGAAATGCATTACCTGTACATAAAACCTTTAGGGGCATGTTTACTAAGCTGGGCTAACGGTTAGCAAATGCTGTTTGTAACTAGGCACATTGCATTTGCCCATCGAATAACATGGGACCTAGTTACAAACAGCATGTGCTAACCGTTAGCCCAGATTAGTAACCATGCCCCTAAACGTGATATTCAAAAAACGTTTGTTAAGATTGCTGATTGCACAGTACATTTTATCAGCGTTCAGCTTCCTATACTTTCCTTCCTAGATCCGGAGAAATATGATTGATGGACTTGAGGGACAAAGATGTATCAAAACTCAGGTTAAATCTTTGGATGAGGTAAAATTAATTGGTACATTTGCTGAAATCACCCTTATGGGGAGAGAAGGAGGCAATCACTATATTTCACAATGTATGGATATGGTAAATGCTAGAGTAAGTGAGGAATTGCATGGGTCCTCATATTCTCAGAAGCTGAGTGCGTGAATTCTGCCCTAGTGCACTGATATGAGTATTAGGGTTGTCAGCTCTAGGTTGACCTATTCCAAGAGGTTTCATCACATGAGGGTACGATGTTAGACTGAATGGTCGTACCTCATTTTCTATGGTGAAACTAGTCTTCCCCAGTAGAAAATAGACACCTTTGTGTCTGTGTGTGTCAGAGTGTGTGCGTGCACATATAGGTCAAGGGTGTCTCATAATCAACGTTAGACTGGAAATCGGTGGTAATGCTGTCAGTCTTATTTTACGTGACATTTTAGTGCATGCTTAAATATTGTATGTTGGGTATTTACATTCCACTCTTTCAAAAAATCTTAAAAGAAACTAATTTCACTATCACAAAATAGTAATGCATCAAAAATGTATTCTTTAAATTTAAAAACGATCATTGTATTTGCAACAGAAATTGAATCTCTTGTTAAGAGTCTTGACTCATGCTGCTTTTCTCCTTAAACCTTGACACGGGGAAAATAGTACTGAACAGTGTCTAGCCCTCCAGAACTGAGACTCTGACTATAAAATAAATATCGCTCTTTCACGTTTTCTTTCTTTTTTTTCTTTAACAATTCCCGTGATTTTTTTTCTGCAGGATGGCTCACAGCAGGCTCCTGGAGATTGGCTTTTAATTCCAAAAATAAATGTTAATAAAAAAATAAGATATGTAAGATGAGACCTTTGTTTTAGGCTAACTTAATATATTTTTTGATCAGCTTTCAGGAGCTGTTCTCTCAGACCTGATGGTAGAGAGCGTTAGTTCCTGAAAGCTAGTCAAGAAACGTATTAAATTAGTCCAATAAAAAGGTATCATCTTATATATTTTTAAATTTATTAACCTTTATTTTGGTGCATTTAGGTGCATTAGCACATCAACCACAGTACTTTATCCTTTAATTCCAGGAGCTTCTAGACCAGTTTTGGAGGGCCGGCAACTCTAGTGTTTGCAAAGTCTAGTTTACATTCCACAGCTGCCGGAAGTGTAAATTCTGAACTTTGTGTTTTTGTATGGAGTGGACTCAGTGACTTTTGCTGTGCTGAAAATTTTTTTTGTATGTTACCCCCCTCTTCAAATTCACGGTTTATCCTCCTTGCAATTCCAGAAGTATATTGACACGGCAATTAGGAACTACACCTGGGTCCCCATAAAAAGCACCAATTACAGGTAAACACCATAATGTTATCTGTAAACAGCAAGCTTGATTTAGCACAGGTTTCTTTTACATCTGTGGGGTAATTTTAGCAGGTATGTGGCAGTACATGAGCGTAAAATGACATAAAATTACCTCAGGTGTAAAAAGCATGCATGGTGTCATGAATGCACACTCCTTTATTATAAGCATTGCAGGGATGCAATCTGGCTAGAGCACAGGCGAAGATGTAAACTACTTGCATTTGTATAATACGCTAACCTATGGTGAGGAACGAGAGACATCATCGCGGATGTGAGACGGATACTTGAAAAGACTAAAGAATACCAAAAGGATATTTATATGTGTTTTATTGACTACAGCCATGTTTTTGACTATGTAGACCATGAGAAACTCTGGGTCACATTAAGATGTATGGGTATACCAGAACACCTGATCATTCTCTTGCACAACCTTTACATTGATCGAGAAGCAACAGTTCAAACAGAATGGAATGGTTTAAAATCAGCAAAGGTGTACGCCAAGGCTGCATACTTTCCCCCTACCTCTTTAATTTATATGCAGAACAAATCATCAGAGAAGCAGGACTGTATGAAGACAACAGAGGTGTGAAGATTGGTGGGAGACTCAATCAACAACCTTCGCTATGCTGATGATACCACATTACTGACTGAAAATGAAGATGATATTAAACATTTGCTTCTCAAGATCTAGGAACATAGTCTTAAAATGGGCCTGCACCTTAATGTAAAGAAGACAAAGATCATGACAACTGACAAAATCAATAAGTTCATCATTGATGGAGAAGAAATTGAAATAGTGGACAACTTTAACTTACTTGGATCAACTATCAATAAAGAAACAACAAGCAATCAAGTAAGCAGATGACGCATTACTCTTGGCAGAATAGCTATAAAGGACCTAGACAAGATTCTCAAGAGCAGAGAGGTCTCTCTCCATACAAAGATTCAACTCTTTCAAGCTATGGTATTTTCATTAGCATCATAACGATGCGAAAGTTGGACAGTGAAAAAGATAGGAAGAAAATTGATGCCTTTGAATTCTGGTGCTGGTGACAAATACTGTGTATATCATGGACTGCCGGAAGAACAAACCAATCAGTACTAGAGGAGATCAAACCTAAGCTTTCTTTAGAAGCTCAGATGACAAGACTTCAACTTTCATACATTGGACACATCATGCGAAGAGAGAGATCATTAGAGAAAGACATCATGCTTGGCAAGGTGGAAGGTCAATGCAAAAGAGGAAGGCCAGCAATGAGATGGATCAGTACAATAACAGCAGCTATGGGTGCCACTCGATCAACAATGAGCCACCTGATTGAAGACTGAACACAGTTTAGAACAGCTGTCCAGAGGGTCGCCATGAGTAGACACTGACTCGACGGCACTTAACAACAATGTGCATATCTGCATACTGTACGTGCAGATATTTCCACAACCTCAATGTAGCCAATTGCTGCTGGATTTCTGCTAGTATTTTATAAGGAAACATAGGTACCTACAGTATGTGTCAATATAAACTTGGCAAAAATAAGCATTTTCTTGCCTAGGTGCCCTCCATGTGTCTATGGTAACTGAGTTACAGCTATTGAGACGGCTGCATTTTGTGCGGGTAATTTTATGTTTTATGTTTTATTACATTTGATAAAAACCGCCTTTCATATACAGTCAAGGCGGTGCACAATTAAAATAATCAATAAAAGGAGGCCAATGGCCAATTAAAAAGAAAGGAAATGTACAATTCTTCAAAAGGACAGAGATAGTAAAAGTAAGACGAGACATAAGGGAGAAGATAATAGGGGGAGGGGAGAGGAAGAAGGAGGTTACACGAAAGGGGAAGGAACATCAAACGCTAGGGAAAACAAGTGGGTCTTCAGGTTCTTTTTGAATATGTTGAAGTGTGGTTCCAAACGGAGGGGAGGGGAGAGGGCATTCCAAGCAGCGGGTCCAGCAAAAAAGAAAGCGGAGGAGCGTGTGGATTGCAGGTGAGCACGGGAAGGGGAAGGCAAGGCAAGGCGGTTAAGATGAAAGGATCGAGGGGTGTGCCTGGGGGAGTGAAAGTAAATGAGATCCGTGAGATACTGTGGAGTGCTAGTGTGAAATGCTTTATGTACCAGGATGAGAAGTTTAAAGATAGCACGAAAGGGGACAGGCATCCAATGGAGACGAAAAAGAAGGGGAGTGATATGGTCCCGAGGTGATGAGTGGGTGAGGAGGCGTGCCGCAGTGTTTTGAATACGTTGAAGACAAGAGAGTTGGTATTTAGGAAGACCGATAAATAGGGAGTTAGAAAAATTCACACGAGACATAACCAGAGATAGAACCAGAGTAGTGAGGGCAGAGGGGGAGAGGAAGGGACGAATAGAGCGAATTTGACGAAGGGAGAAAAAAGAGGTTTTAGTGATGTGAGAAATATGTGAGCGAAAGGATAGATCAGAGTCGAAATATACACCCAGATAGCGGAATGTGGAAACGAGAGGGACGGGAGCACCAGAAAAGGAAGGAGCCATTGTGGGAGGAGGACTGTTGTGGGAGAACCAAATAGCGAGAGTCTTAGTAAGATTTAGGTGGAGACAGTTAAGAGTTAACCATTGTGACACCGCTGAGAGACAAGAGTCGAGAATTGTGAGATCGGGACAAGTGGGCGAGGTGTGATGTAACAGGAGGATATCGTCGGCATAAAGAAAAGCAGACAGGCCAAACTGTTGGATCAGGGAGGCGAGAGGGGCAAGGAAAAGGTTGAAAAGAAGTGGGGCAAGGACAGATCCCTGGGGGACCCCACAAGAAAGGTGATGTGGTTCAGAGGGGGGGATGGAAGTTGAAGATGAGAGGACTGCACAAGATCTAGAAGAGAGGAAAGAGTGGAACCAGTGGTGAACAGTGCTGCAAAGGCCCGCATCCCGCAAACGTTGAAGAAGAAGAGAGTGGTCAACCAGATCAAAAGCTGCAGAAAGATCAAGAGCAACCGCCACCGATATATCACCACGGTCGTGTGCAGTGTGTAGAGCATTTGTGAAAGCCAAAAGAACAGTTTCGACGCTGTGACCTTGACGAAAACCAGACTGACGGGGGTGAAGGAAATTAATAGAATCAAGGTGATGGGAGAGTTGAGCAAAAACGAATTTCTCAAGCAGTTTAGATAGGAAAGGAAGATTAGAGACAGGACGGAAGTGGGCAGGGACCAAGGGATCAAGTGATGGATTTTTTAGAATAGGACGTATAAGAGCGTGCTTCCAAGATTTAGGGAAAATCCCAGTGGACAGGCTAGAATTAAATATTGCTAGAATATAAGGAAGGAGACCCAGGGAGGGTGTGAGAAGCCAAGACGAGGGGATGGGGTCTAGAGCACAGAAAGTTTTTTTGAAGAAGAGATGAGATGATGGAGCTCAGGAGCGGAAATAGGTTCAAAGGAAGCCCAAGAATGAGAAAGTTGTGAGATGGGTGGGGGGGGAGGGAACAGGAGGAGGGGAGGTGAGGGGGTCAGGACAAGACGGTAGAGATGCTCTCAGAGATATGACCTTATTAGTAAAAAAAGAGGCTAGTTGCGAGGGGGGGGCTGGGGAAGATGAAGGGATTGACGTGGAAGTGTGTAGGGATATGAGAGATTGAAAAGTAGAATACAAGTGCCGAGTCTGGTTTGGAGCAGTGGTGATAGCATTGGAGAAAAAGGAGCGCTTAGCAGAATGGACCTGTGACCGATAGTAAGAGTGGTGAGAGTTGAAGACCGCTAGAGAAGTGGGAGAGGGGGCCTTACGCCACAGCCGCTCCGCTCTTCGGAGTTGGGAACGGAGCAGCCGTAGACCACTATGGTACCAAGGATGTGATGGACGGCGACGGGTGGGACGGGGACGCAGAGGGGCAATCTGATCAAGGGTGGAAGAAAGAGTGGAAGACCAAAGGGCAGCCTGGGAGTTGGGTGACAAGAGGGGGAAGTCTGAAGGAAAAATCTCAGCTGCTGGAGGAAATTGTGTAAGGGTGAGGGAGGTAAGGGGCCGAGTGTGATGGATGGAGGGAGAAGAGGATTGCGGAGGGGAGGATGCGACAGGAAGAACTCCGGACCAAGAGCAGGAAGAGGTGAGGCAAACATGGTCCGACCACGGAAGACAAGTGGAGCTGATACTAGAAAGTGTGAGGGAGGAAGAGGATGATGTTAGAAGAAGGTCGAGAGTATGACCTGCCTGGTGGGTGGGAATGGAGACATGTTGAATAAGGGATAGGTCGTGAAGAAGGGAAAGAAAAGAGTGTTCACGGGGGGAGGAAGGAGAGTCTACATGAATATTAAAATCCCCTGCAATGAGAATGTGGGGGAAAGCTAGAGAGATGTCAGTAAGGGTTAGAAGTAGAGCGTCCCAAAGCTCAGAGCGAAGGGCAGGTGGGGAATACATAAGAAGTACATGGACAGGCGGTGAGGTATGGAGAAGGAGGAGAAGAGACTCGGGGTAATGCAACAGAGGGGAGGAGATTTGTGTGAAAGAAATGGTGGGGTGAAGTAAGGCAGCTACACCCCCACCCGATCGTCCACTACGGGGAAGAGACACTGCAGAGTATCCAGGAGGAAGACATCGAGCGAGTAGAGCATCCTCTCCGTCCCTGAGCCAAGTCTCAGTGAGGAGGGTAAGTTTAAGAGAAGAGCAAGTGACAAGATCCTGGACAAGGAGGGACTTGTTACGCAGGGAGCGACAGTTGAGAAGACCGATAGAAAGAGGGGAAGACGAAAGATTACCCGGGTCAGGAGAAAAAGAAGGTGCCGAGGGAGAGGAAGGAATAAGGCGAAGATTGGAAATGCAGCGAGTACGGGGGCGGAGCCTGATGTCCAGCGGGTAGGACGCTTTGCGTTGAAGCTCCCGAGAGGCCTACTCAGAATCCTGACTTAATACCTATATAAATTTACTATTTCGCTCCGAGCTGACCGGGGCACCTCGGGGGGGATGGCGGCCCACAAACCAGCGCGCTTGGACTTCGGGTCTCCTTCTTCTTCTCACGGAAAACGCTCCAAAACGGAGGTATCCTCCCCGCAGAAAATGGTTCCATTTCGTGAAAACCCCGCAATGCACCTGGAGATTTTGGAGGAAATACGCGGCGTGAAGGAATTGGTGCAGTCTAATGGAGAAGCGCTTCGAGCCATGCGAGAAGACTTTGGAGTGCTCCAAGACCGACTTGAAGGTCTTTCATTACGGCAGGACAATATGGCGGGGGTCCTCGACTCGCACGAGGTGCGCTTGGGCAAACTGGACGAGGCTGAGCGCCAGATACAGAATCTTCAAAAGGAGTTGGAAGATAGCAATAATCGCGCCCGTCGCAACAATGTGAGGCTCCTCGGAATGCCGGAGGGGGTGGAAGCAGGAGATATAAGAGAATTCTTGCTCAAAACTCTTCCCTCCTTGCTGAAGATTACTTTTCACAGAGAACTGGAAATCGATCGAGCACACCGTGTTCCTGCCCGCATGGCGCTCAACCGCACGATCCCCCGGCCTATTATCTTTAGCTTGCTACGATATCAACAAGTGGAACAAATTTTACATGCTGCCCGAGCGAATCATCATTTGGAATATGAAGGTCGTAAGGTCTCCTTCTTTCCTGATTTGGCAAAGCCTACCGTTGACCGTCGGAAGAAACTCCTTGCTCTTCGCCCTCGACTTCAACAGCTACAGGCTCGCTTTGGCCTGTTGTATCCAGCGAAGCTCCGAGTGACTCTCCACAACCAGACCAGGACGTACGAGGATCCTGATCTATTATCAACATTTTTGGACTCCAAAGAAGCAGAACAGATGCGCTAATCCCAAATCTTGGACTCTTATCTGCCGGCTCTGTCCGCCATTTTGAAGGGCCCGATGCGGCGGTCATAGCCCAGCACAGAAATAGCCTGGACTTTCTTTCTTTCTCTGTATGACTTTTGTCTTTGGTCTCCTATCCCTTCATGATGTGTGCCTCGGTCGGATTCGGAGCACGCACAGTCCTACAGGTTATATGTTTTTTCAATTTCGGCCTTCTCTGGGGTTTCTCCCCGCAGACACATGGTCGCCAGTAATTTTGGGGTTTTGCTTCTCCTCTACCGTACTGCGGTTTTCTTTGTTAATGTGGGGCGCTTCATTGTATTATATTAGCTTATTTTTCCTATGTCATGTGTACAGCCAGATACAGTCAGTTTGAGGGACACAGTGAAATTATGTGTGCTATCATGCTCAGAATTTTAACTTTTCTGAATGGCCTCATGTAAAATCTTATTATTCATCGTACAAGGCATTGCTGGTCCACTCGGCAGAGAGAAAATCCTTAGCTATCTTAGCCACGAGCACGGTGATTAGGTGTTTCTTTAGGAAACGCATTACACTCTGCTGAAACACTGAAACTCAATGCTAGGCCTCACATGGTGGCTGCCTATTCTCCCACCGTTTCCAAATGGTACGGGATAGTCATTCTGGTTAAGAAGTCTTTGCACGCTACTGTACCTGATATTAGCGCTGACATGGAGGGTAGATGGGCCCGTGTACACCTTGAGGTTGGAGATAGTGAATTCACGTGTATTTGCACTATGTCCAGAATGTGGACAACCCTGCTTACTATGCAAGTCTTGCGCAGTTGGCCTCGGCCTCCGCCAATGCTCCATTAATACTTGGTGGCGATTTTACTCAAGTGTTCCCTCAATCTTTTCTTTTCAAACAAGGTGCTTGGTGGTTGGAAGCTCCAGTACTGAGCAGACCTGTGTGGCTAGATATAGTAGCGGGCCTTTGCTCACCGATTCCTCTTACCTTACTCCCTGGTATGACTCTCCCATTAGACTCCCACTATCCACCAATGTTTTTCGACACTTTAGGTACCTTTAATACTCCTATGCAACCTTTCGACTCCCGACTCTGGTCAGTGTAACTTCAGCATTGCCTTCGGAGCACTAGAGTACTCCCGCCATCGGCACTCTCTGCATAAGGTTGATTGGAAACTTCCGATCTCTCGGTAGTTTACCGGGTGTAGCATCCAATTTTACTAAACCTTATGTAATGCTATCACTAGAGATACCTCTATAGCGCAGAAAGTATGGGAGAGAGAATTGCATGTGACTTTAACCTCGGAGCAATGGAGCCTTATCTGGAGCAGAGGGACACGGGTTTCCGACCCGCCTCACTCACTCAGACCCTCTTCTTTCTAGCCCACCGGTGTTTTTACACTCCTCACAGTTTAGACAAATGGAACACTACTCAGGGTAATGGTTGCTGGACACGTCCTGTGGCCATTGATTTATTACTTCATTTCATGTTATGCATGAATATCCCGCACTACAGTATAACTGGCGTCGGGTCTGGGGTCGTATTTAGTCTATATTGCACTCTCAGGAGTCCCTTTCTTGGAAGATAGTGGGACTTCGCCCAGTTGCGGGGATCCCCCTCTCCCAAGAAATGGCTTATCTCCTTTTGAACTTTATGCTTGGCATTGCTGTTTCCCTCATTGAGTAATACTGGGAAATTAGTTCCCATCTGAGCCTCAATGAATGGTGGAATCATGCCTGTCTCTACAGTAAATATGAACAAATACTTCGTCTGTGCGCTTCCTCCGTTCAGACTCCTTCTTATTGGTCTTAATGGAAGATGTTCAATGAATATGTACATTTTGCTAAATGCTCTCATCTGACTGTCTAACTTTGTATATATCTCTGTCTCATGATCATGCTGTATTGTGGATACTTTTTTGATCGTTTGATGTATAATCACTGTTAATTGGAAGCGCTCACATGCTGATACAAACGGGTAGAGAAGAAGCACCGGGGTGGGGGGTAATGGGTTTACTTTTTCTTATTGTATACTTGTTTTGTCTCTTTTGGTGTGTTGTTTCTTTTGTTTGTTGCAAAATGAAAATAAAAGTTTCAAAAAAAAAGGAAATGCAGCGAGTACGAGTACTAAACAATCTGCCCGGCCGTCTGCCCCAGGCCACAGGAATAGCGGCCATAGGATCTGGGATGGGTGGTGCAGGATGATTAGTGCGAGAAGACCACGCACCTGTTAGAGACGGAGCAGGAACGACACTAGAAGGTGAGCAAACTGGAACTGGAGGGTCGTCGTTCGGAGGAAGCTGGAGGGCAAAGAGGAGAAGAAACACCAAGTGGAAGCAAGAACGAACAGCGACGCGGTCACCGCGGCCGGAGCGGCCCCAAGGAGCGCCCCTAAGGAGCACGGCGTGCTCCTTTGGTGCGCGCCCCCGTCGCGCGCCGCGGCGACGAGCGCCGCAGGCGCTGGGGCTTTATGCTGGAGGTGCAGCGTACCTCGTTGAGCGTGGCCGCGTGAACGTGGCCGCGGTACTTCTGGGATGGGCGGAACCAACTGGCAGGCAGATGACTTATAAAGCTTTTCTTCACATAAAGTTGGTTTTACAGAATGAGCAAGCCTTTTATAAAATTGTGTGGCCATTTACATGTGTGTATGCCTACAGGATCGCATGTACTGATATCCATGCCATGTGTAGTCATTACAAGGGGTAGTGTTTGGGCAGAGCAGAGGCAGAATTGCAATAAACACGTGCATTTTATAAAAAGACATGAGCATGATCATAGAGTACACGCACATATATACGCCAGTTTCAGAGCACATGCAAATGTGCGCATTCATATTTATGCTCTATCAGAGCTGGTTCTGGGATTCTATTTTATAAAGGCACACATGTGACTATGTTGCCTTTGTGGACTTGTTACATTGGCGTCCTGTTATAAAATCAGGCCCCAAGAGAGTATTTAATAGTAAAATTCTCTGCTGATGATGGACAAATACCTGTGCATGTAAAGCTTTTGTGTAGTGAGAGATGGTGCCAATGCTGTCTTAGGCAACTCCTGCAACCTGGGCCCATTTTGGTGATCTTGGTGTTGTTTCTTCCTCTGTCTAGCTTGGGCCTGGTCTTGCCACCTTACAGCTCTTATTACATCCGAGCAAACCTGAGTGACCAGATCCTCCAGGTGCAGTGTAAGTAACTGCTGTCCACTTTCTGTGACCTCTGGCACACCATTTGCTTTGAACCCACCAGTTGGCGCTATGTATGGCATTATGTATGAGCAAAATAATGTTAGCTTATGTGTTACTGTGCAAACCAAAGTAAGTTAATAAGCAATAGAGTACAAACAGTACCAAAAGAAACTGTAATATGTTTTGTCCCAGGGCAGGGTTTTTCTGCTTTGCCTGCCAGCCTTAGCTGTAAGCGAAAAGCAGGGAGTCACTGCTTGCAATGCGTACTGTATGCTAAAGGCAGTGATGCTACAGCAGCAGAATTCTTTCTAAAGCCTGTGAAAATATGCATGCTGTTTCTTTTCTGTTCGATTTTCATTTATTTTAAACCATTATTTTCATTTTGTTTTGTTTCCTTTTAATTGATTCTAGTTTGCATGTTAGTATCGGTTTCTCTCTCTCTCTCTCTCCTTATCCTTTTACCTTTTATTTCGTACTTTCTCTCTCTATCATAATCACTTTTCTCTTTCCGTTTTCTTTCTTTCTATATCATCTTGTATTCTTCTGCTCCTCATTTCCTCTTTTTCTGTTTCTGAAGTCTTATTTCAATTTCCTGTTTTTCCCTTATTCTTCTTCTATCTCTGCCTCAAGATTTATCTTTCATTCTCTGTCTTCCTTATTCTCTCCCCCTTCTATTTTCTCTTTCTTATTTTCTATCAGTCTCTCCCTTCTCCCTCTTCTATTCACTCTACTTGCCTCTCCTTCTCTTTTCCTCTCTCCTTCTGTCCTTCTTTTCCTCATATCTCATTCTCATTGGTGTAAATTCCACCCAAGTAATACCTACAGCTCAGAGATCCCTCTGCTCCCATATCTTCCTTCGTAGATCCCTCTGCTCCCATATCTTCTATCATAGATCCCTCTGCTCCCATATCTTCTATCGTAGATCCCTCTGCTCCCATATCTTCTATCATAGATCCCTCTGCTCCCATATCTTCTATCGTAGATCCCTCTGCTCCCATATCTTCTATCAGAGATCCCTCTGCTCCCATATCTTCTATCGTAGATCCCTCTGCTCCCATATCTTCTATCAGAGATCCCTCTGCTCCCATATCTTCTATCGTAGATCCCTCTGCTCCCATATCTTCTATAAGAGGTCCCTCTGCTCCCATATCGTCTATCATAGATCCCTCTGCTCCCATATCTTCTATCGTAGATCCCTCTGCTCTAGGAACTCTTTCCAATATTTTGTTTGAGGCCCCTTCATTTGAATTTCTCCCATTGCTCCCTCTTCATGTGCTTCTTTCTTGTTTCTGCTCCTTCTTCTGCTCTCTCTTCCTTTATCATTCTCCCTTTTCTCTTCTCTCCTTTCACTATTTCTCTTCTCTCTTCTTCCCTTTTCCCTCCCTCCCCTCTTCCTTTCCTCTTCCTTTCTGCTCTTTCTTCTTGATGTCTCCCTCTTCTGTCTCCTCCCACTTCTCTTTTTTTATTCTCTTTCTTGTCTCGCCCTTTCATTCTTCTCTTCACATCTTCTCTTTCCCATCTTAGCCCTTCCTCTTCCCTCTTCCCCTCATGCTTACTTTCCTCCTGCTGCTCTTCCTTCTTTCATTTTTGCATGTTTTCTGCTAACTCAAGGTACACTTTTGCTCTGGCTATTAGCTGTTGATTTTCTGTTCGTTCCTTTTAATTTTCATTCTATTAGAAATAGAAAAGTTATTTCTCAGTTAATTTCTTTCTTTTTTTTTTGTGAGGTCAGTTGATTGTAGCATGCACCATTTCTGTTTTTGCTTCTTTTTCTTTGATGTCGCTTTTTGCTAAAGGTTTTCTTTGAGTATTATTATGAAACACAATATTTTTATTCAAACAGTAATTGAATAAAATATTGTTTGTAACCCTCCCCCTCCTTCCACCCAACCTCCCTTTTTTCTTTCTTTTTGTTTTTTTTGTATTTTTTTGTTTGTTTTCTATTCGTATTTTTTTCTTGCTTTCTCTCTATGGTGGATTCATACAGTTCCAAACAAGAAAATAAAGGGCAAGTATGATCAGTATTAGACCACTAAGCCTTCACGTAAACCCCACCGCTGTCCAATACACCCTTCCTGATATCCTCACTCCCTACCTTCACCCATCACCCAGTCACCAAGCCTGCTTGCCCATCTTGCCGGTTTGCCAAGCCTTCCCTGCCAAGCACCAGCACAACCCCACCAAACTCCTCCTGTCTCCTCTCCTACTGTCCTACCCCTAGCTCCTTCATCCAGCCATGCCCTTCCTTTTGGAAGCAATACCTTGTTCTTTTCATGGTAGCTACATCACTATTTTGCTCTTTTCTTGTTACGCACTCTGTGGGCATTGCTCAGAGATTCTTCTTGAAATATCTTTGGAATAAATTATAATATCAAGCTGTCATGGTTGTTATTGAATAAGGTTTTGTAGCTGGTTTCAAATCCCACTTTCTTTCCTATGACCCTATCCCCAGCCTGATCTCCTTTCTTGTACTCTTTCAGTCCTTTCCCACAAATCCTCCTCACCATTTCCTGTTTTTCCTTCACTCGCCCTTGCCTCTCTAATTAAAAACAGCTCAACCTGCAAGGAGCCAGGCTGTATAGTGATTAGCTGTCTCAAGAAATAAACCAGTGAGAAGTGAAGCCTGCTTGCTTCTGGTCTCATTTGAAAGCATTTTGATGGTTTATAATTCTACTTTATCAATATGATCTTTAAATGTCGTAAGGTGGGTGCTTCTGTAGAAGGCTTAGTCTTAAGTAATCTGTCGCCGGTAGAGTTCTCGCAAAATGTCCGGCTGGAACTATAGTAAACATGCTGCATCAGAGAGGAAGAGAATGAAGGTTGTTGTGAGTGAAAGTTAATGTGTGGCTGTGTCATAAGAAGACTTTGTGTATTTTGAAAGGGGGATATATTGAGGGGAATGCTGGTCGGGACCACAGCTAGAATCACCGTTTTGGAAACAGCTGGGGACATGTTTATTAATGTGTGCTAACTGTCATTATGGGATTTGCCCATGCTAACAATTCCACGTCAACCGGTGAGTGCATGACTGGGAGGGTTAGGGGTGGAACATAGTGGTTGGTGCACTGCGGTCGGCATGGGTGTTTTGGGCACATGATAACTGCAAATTATGCCTTTAGTGCAGTTGCATGTAACCCACCTCAAGGTGCACCTGCATGCTGGTTAGCACCATGGGGTACATTAGCAACATGCAAACGGCAGGGGAACAGGCATACATGCCCCATAAAGTTAGTGTGGGCCTCCGTGCTAGCTCTGCCCCGCAAACATATGTTACCAGTGCACCCTTTCGTAAACATGTCCCTGGTGTGCAATGATTTGGCTCCTGAATAAAGAACCCAGCAGTAAAACCTACCCAGTTGCGACTTGATTTCAGTAACCAGCTGCACAGGTCATGAGGAGCAGTCTCTGTCAGGTGCATTGCATTTAGGGAAGTCTAGGTCTGCTTCTTCAGCTTAGCATGACAGGTTTAAAGGCTGAAGCCATCAGGAGATACACTAAGCAACTTATGCCCCAGTGCAGAATGGAGAAATTATTCCCGCACTTACAATTGCCCAGTTTAAATGTACCTGATGCAGTCTTAGAAGGAGGAGCATATCTTATTTCATTGTTTTCAATTTTATTGTGTATGTTTTATTGTTATCTACCTTGGGCTTTTTGTAAATATGGGAAAGAAATCTAAATCTAAATAAATAAATAGGTTAGACATGGGGCAGCAGAGTGATTAAAGCACTTCAAGCACAAAAAAACTGAGACAAAGTGTGAAATAATACCCTTTATTGCATTACAGCCTTGCTTTCTTCAGTTTGAGTTGTCTATCCCAAATGACCCTGTGATGGCAATGCTAATGGAAAAATGAATAGTGTTTTGTATTCCTTTTCCTCCTCTCCTTTCATTGGCTTGTCTCCAAACCCTTTCCACCTTAACAGTCCTGTCGGAAAGCAACAGTCCAACCAATGGCTCTACTTATCCCATCGGGGGAGGGAAGGCTATAGTTGTGTCTTGCAATGCATTGTAGGACAAATAAGAGGAGGGATGGGTCCATCTTAATTATTAATCTGAAATATATATTGCTTTAATTATTTTTAACAGTATGGAGAGGTCCAATGAAAAAGTGACTATTCTAAGGCTAACATGTATTGCCCGCACCTAGGCAAATAAATGCATAACAGAGAGACCTAGAAAAGGATTTTTTAACTCTGGTCCAAAAAAGCCACAAATAAGTCTGGTCTTCAGAGTAACCAAAACAAATTAACTCAGTTCTTGAACCAAGCGTATGGGAGAGATTTCAGATGAATATTCACTGCAGACATCCTGGCAACCAGTCTCGTTTGCAGCATCCCCAAAGACTGACACAAAGAACCCCTCGCCTAAAACATACATTATCAGAAGAATGTACAGAGCATGGTTTTTCCCAACGCCAAATTTCCAGTACCATCTTAGGGACACTGTAACTCCTTCCTCTTTGTATAAATAATCACAGCTTTTCAATATCTCCTTATTCCCTCTACTGGACTCAGGTGTTACTCTTTTATAGCACCCCAGTGCTCTTATCAGCTTACATTTCATGCCCCTCTTACCTTGTCCTCTGCCTGATTTCTGCCAGGCCTCTCCCAGTCTCCACAGCTCTCCATCTATCTCTGTGTTGCCATATTTCACACACCTTCATTGGGAGTAATGTGAGTACCAGAGCATGTATAGCCATCGAGCACAGAAGATTCCCCCCCCCCCTGCTGTAAATCCAATGAGGCAATGAGCAAAACCAGAATTGGTTCACTCTATCCCTTATGACACGTGGCTTTTTGGCATCCCTACTACTGAGATCACCAGCAAGACTGCCAACTGCAGGATTTTTAGTTTTGGACACTGTTAACTGGGAATTAGTTTGAAATGATCAATTTATTTCACCTAGGCCATACAACTCCATTCTGAAATGTGGCAGATCATCACAAAGCTTGACAGCTCAAGGGTAACAACACTCCATAAGGTGTTGTACTTTTCTTTTATTCTTGGGTTAGCCTTTGGTTGGACTGTTTTCATTAAGGATCCCAGTTTGGCCATGTTGATGCCTGAAAAATAACTTCTATCAACCAAAAATTGTTTTGGTAAAATATATTCACGTACAAGCATAGCATGTGTTTTTGTTTTGTTTTTCATTTTTTAATGTAATAAGAGAGAGATTCCTGTATAATCTACCTGCGTATATATATATATAAAAACTCTATGCATATATATATACATATATATATGTGTTTGTGTGTGTATATGTTGATATACTATCTATATTAATACAAATACAATAGATCAAACATTTCATTTCAGAACATGAAAAATAGCAAATCTAATAATATTGGCAATTTTTCGGTGACAGTGATCCTTCTTTGGAGGTGCTGGTCACAAACAGAAATCCTTTCTTTTCTCTCTTGTTAAACTAAATCAGTTGGACTTTTTTTGGTTGGTTCTCTCTCTCAGTCTCTGAGGCTCGCTTTTCAGTGAGCCTACTCCATGTTAATATCCTGTCATATAACCATACCTTTCTGTTGCAGATTTTGAATCCCTGTTGTCCAACAACTTTGAGTCCGAGGGACATGTGTTCATAGCTCCCAGGTAGCTTTGCGTGTGAGCTTGCTGAGGTGTTTGTTGACAACCTTCCTACCAACTTTCTTACTCTTTCCCCCCACTTGTTCACTTTCACACTACCAACACTATTCACCTTCGTATCTACCAACTCAATCTGCTCACTTTTCTCCTTACTCATTAAATGTGAAGTGAAGTAATTCACTCATCCACCCACCCACCTTGTTCTTCAACCCATAATTGATTGCCTTCTATCCTATCTCCTTTTTAGTCGCACACTTGCCTGTATTCTCCCATCGCTTACTCAGTTTCTTACCCTGCTTACTTATAATACTTTTGTCTTTCTATTTACTTAACTATCCATCTCCACATTCCATCCCATTACCAATCATCCTGCTACCTAGTCAGTAAAGAGGAGCTGAAAAAACTGGCTATCTTCAAGAGCTTTTCTGTTCCACAAGCTTTGATGTATTTTGATAACAGTTCATGACAGTAAGATTCCTTGAAATTGGGGGAAAATGACAGTGCTTTCCTGTCCATATGAAAAATCTCCAGATTAAAGTTGTGATTTATGATCTCAGCCATACAGAAGGACTTTTCAGCCCCTCTCCACAATCCACCAACTTTTTCCATCCATCCCGTTACCTAACAGCTACCGGCCCATTCACTCGCCCACCAACAGACCACCTTGCCATTATGCCACCCACATACACACTAATTATTACTTCCTCGTCCATTCATATTTATCAAGCTCCATCCTTCTACTGCCCCAGTCACAGGACTAGATTTAAGATTTTGGCACCCATAGGAAAAAATAGACAGCAGATCCCAGAGAGGAATGGGTAGGGGTTGTCAGAGATCCCAAAAATTGGAATGCCAGAAAAAAAGCAAAGAGCTGCAGAGGAAGACCATAGCGCCACAGTGGTGACCCTTTGAAGCAGCACATGCCCATGACCCTAAAGTAAACAGGAGCAGGATTTTCTTTGCTTAGAGTATTTGGTGCTTTCAAAATTGGGTGCCCCAGGCAGTTGCCTATGTCTAAATCCAGGCCTGGCCAGTCATACAGTCATCCACTGGTCCACTTATTAAGGATGTGCATGGCCAAAAAAACATTGTTTTTGTACTAATTTAAAATTTGGGCATTTTTTTCATGTTCGTTTCCAGTTATGTAGAATAAATCATGGATTGTTTTAGGAACAGAACTCAGAGGCATGTTTATTAAACTGTTCCCCACTTACGCAGGGGTTTGCATGCAATTGGCATGCCTTTCACTTGCGTGGCAGCAAGGAGCGCGCAGGGCAACTGCCACTGTGCTAAAAATCCTGTGCTATCAGAGCAATGCCAGGGTGAAGGCAGAGACTGGGCGGTGACATGGTGCATGCCAAGGGCAGTGTGCTACTGGTGCCCTAGATTTGAAATTCCTCCTCTAGCACAGGAGCAGCTAACGCCTGCCTCTGACCAGGTACTAGCTGCACACGCGAGCTCCTGCACACAAACTGCATGGTTCGGACATGCAATTCATATGCGAGTGTTAAGGGCAGGGCAGTGCTAACACATTGAAACAATAGGGTGACAGTAGGAGATGGGAGCTGGGTAGCAAGGCACATGCCTAGGCCATCATTTTGGGGCAATGTATGGTGTATCTGTCATGGTGGAGGGACACACCAGCCTGGTAACCTCAACACCAGGGTCTGCAGGTCTGTGGTCACACTGCTAGGACAGTAGGCAAACATCCATGGACACAGTAAAAGCTGTCCTAGCAGACTGTGTGCACATTTGCAAATACATTGGATAGCTTCCAGAGGTTTGCTTGTGTTCTGTGGAGGCATTAGCAGATAAGGCCTTTGGTCTGTGCTGCAGTCAGTACTTGTGTCAGAAGTAGAGTTGGAGACAAAGGAGTATATTGGGGGGGGGGCATGCAAATTAGGTGCAGCATTACATAGCTAAATGACAGCATGGCAGTGCAGGAGCCATCTGACCCCGGGCCCCTGTGTATGGAAGTACCTGTGGTCATGTACCTGTGGGCTGATGGCCCTTCACTCTGACCAAGGGAGGATGTGGCTGAGGCCTACCAGCTCTGAGCAGCAGCATAATACTTTCGTCACTGATTGTGGGCCTCCAGGGTTGGAGCTTGCTAATCAATATTCCCTCCACAAAAAATAGGGATCCAAAAAGCCCGTGTTGCTAAATGAATTTATAGCGAAAATCTATTATTTTTGTCGGAGAGGCCAACCAAGCAGAAGGAAGCACACCTTGTGCCGTTGTGGCCCGTCCATTTTACTTAATTAAAACACAAGTTTAGTGTTTTAATTAAGTAAAATGGACGGGCCACAACGGCACAAGGTGTGCTTCCTTCTGCTTGGTTGGCCTCTCCGACAAAAATAATAGATTTTCGCTATAAATTCATTTAGCAACACGGGCTTTTTGGATCCCTGTTTTTTGTGGTGTGATATTTTGGTTTCTTTAGGGATAGGTATTTATTTTGTGTGGTGAATCAATATTCCCTGCCTGGTCCCCTTGCACCAGGGTTGCAGCAATCCATAGATCTGGGGGCTCTTTTGAGCCTCCCAAGTCTGGTGAGTCATGACTGCTGGGGTGCTCATCCTGTGGGCTATGTAGGATTCACCACTCCATGTGGTATGCTTTACAGCCCCGCCCAGAAAGAGGGAGCATTGGGAGTTCCTCTGTGGGTGGATAGCTGTGATTGCCCCCTCCTTTAGTAACTGGTAGACCACAGGAATGGTTTTTCTATATGGTGGGCCATGGGTGTGCTACTTGACACTATGGCCCCCATGTGCAGGCTGCCCTCATCAAGTGTGCTGATTGTGCTTGGTCTCCAGACCTTCCTGGCCCTTGCACCCCCCTTTTCTCAATACTGAGGACCTCACTCCCAATAAATAAGGTGCTCCCCAAGCCATAATCAGAGGAGATGAATGAGCTGTGTGGCCTATCCCCAGCCCCACCCACCAAAGACCCTTTTTATTTATTTATTTATTTAACATTTCTTATATACCGCCTTTCATGATATCAAGGCGGTTTACATTGAACAAACTGAAATTACATTGAACAATCTGAAATTACATTGAACAGGGCATTATAACTTGGAGATAACTATTTTACAGGGAACATGGGCAATGGAGGGTTAAGTGGCTTGCCCAAGACCACAAGGAGCACCTGTGGGACTAGAAACCCCAGTCCTTCCGGCCCCTGGCCTGTATTCCCTGCAGCCTAGATAAATGGCGCCCTTGTTGTCTCAGAGTGAAGGGGTCCATATCCCTGTCTCCCATAATGAACACTGTGGACATCCTGCCTGATCCCCTACATGGCCTTCTACATCTCCAGATGCCACATTTGCACTCCATCACCTACAGTTTGATACGCAGCGCATACTCTCTGCATGTGTTTGCTTTCTGATTTTTATGCCCCGCCCTCTAGTACTTAGCCTTTGTGCTCTGAGTTGTATTGGCTGTTCAACCTACTTCCTGTCATCAGTTTGTTCTGGAATGCTTAGTTGCTACCTTCCTATATGGGTGCTAGGGGCACAGTTCTTGCTGTCCACAGTGAATCCAAGGCACACAGATGCCCCTATATTCTGCTTGTAGCATTCTATTTACTGACATATTCGGAGACCATGCACACTGTGTGCATGTGCTGGGCCATGTGCACACCATCTGCGCGTGCGCTGAGTTGTGCATTTGGCATTTGCTACTATCACGCTACTGCCATGGCTAGCACAGCGATAGTAACATACCTTGGCCATGCCCCTTGTGTTTAACATGGCCGCTGGGCTTCAGTGCAGTACTAACATATGAATTCCACGCGTTAACCCCATGCTCCCTACCACACGGTGAGGTCAGTGGGCACTTTAGTAAACATGCCCTGAGTTATTTAAAGCTTTTCTCTATGCTTATGCATTTGTAGAGAAGAGGTATTTATTGGAATATTTTATTTTATAATGTTTTATGTTTATTAGTATATTAGTATTTTTATTATTATTTTAGTTTTTAGTTTGTTTTTTATTGTATTGAATTTATATGGTTTTGTAATCCAACAAGATTGCATTTTGTGTAGATTGTGTGGAATATAAATTGACATAAATAAAATATTTGTCTTTTTTAAGAGAGCATTGTATGTGCACTAAAACTTTTTTAAGCACACAAATCAATTGTGTATACATTCATTCACAGGTATATGTATATACAGGCGGTTTGCATGCATTTTAAATATTTAGGTACTGAAACAAACTAAACATGTGTTCACGAACGCATATCCCTTCTCATAAGCTCAATAATTGACTACTTATTCCTATGTGCTTTTATATTCACTAACTACCCTCCTATCCACTCATGTACACATCACCATTCCTCATCCCCTTCACCTAACTGCCAATCAACTCCTCCATCTAAAAATTTATCAGTGTAGCAGTTCTTATCTCTTACCCATTTCCTTATGCACTGACTCATCTTGGGGCTCATTAAAGATCGCCTACAAAATGTTGTTTTCTTCTTAGCTCTTGCTATTGATGTCATATCTGTATTTTACTAATTAAGGAAGCGTCCATTCAGTGGCTTTTTCACTTTGAATTGTTTAATTAGCCATATTTCAATGACCAGACTCGCTTTGTTGGGTGGTGATGGCAATGATATTGGTCGTCACAAAACCTCATTTTTTATATTTGGGGGAGGGAAAGTGTTTTATGCCTAGCAAAGTAGAGTTTAGTGAAGCTGTTGGTAATTTACCAACAAATTTAATAATCAAAAGAAGGTTTTCCACTAATTTCTGTAGATGATCTTCACATTTCTCTGTCCTGTTGCCATCTCTATGTTCCCTTTATAAAATGTCTCCTCTCCTGTGGTTACCAACTGGCTGGAAGTTAAATGCACATTCTGAAAGGACGCATATGCTCTGCATTAGTGGTAGAGTGATTTACAGGTACCAGAGTGCATTGCACAAGTTCAGAGAAAGAGAGAGAATCTCAGCTGCCAGTGATGTCTCCTTTGGACTTCCCGAATCAGAATGGACTGGGACAGGAGAGGGAGGGGCAGGGAGGAAAAGGAAGAGATCTAACTCCCATGTATTTTGGGCTGGGAGTCAGCTGGTAACTCTACTAAAGTTTTATTCGGTACTTTTTCCGTCTGTCATGTTGTGCACTTATTTATGACTCCGCTTACAGCCTCCTGCCTCTTCTCAAGTACGTGTCCTCTTATCCACACACACAGTATTTATATACAGTTTAACTATATCTACCACTACCACTTATCATTTGTATAGCGCTCCAAGGGGTATGCAGCACTGTACATGCCAATCTGCATATAGTATATACTGTATAGTACTGTACATACTGTATGTAGAATTATGTTTATATATATAGGGTGTATATATTCACAGTACTACAGAAATTGTACATAGGTTGTATGCGTAATAAACATATATGCACAATACACATATATATGCTGCTTAAGAGGTGTACAGGGAAAACAATTTTGTTTTTGTTTTTTTCATTTTCCAACTTTGGTGTGCAAAAATTTTATTTTGTGGCGTGTTTTTTGCATTTTTTCATCACTTCCTGTCTTTTATTAACAGTACACACTATCGCTTAATAATGCACACTATCAAGCCATAGTGTACCCTATTAAGAATAGTGCACACTAGTAACAAAAGACAGGAAGTGATGATATTTTGGTGTTCCCTGTATCATTTTTGTTCAAAAACTATATGAAACGAAATAGGAAAGCACATCCCTACTGGATATATGTGTATTTACACTGGTGTGCAACAGGGTATGCAGATTAATCCCAGAATAAGTCTTTTTTTCTCAAACTACTGAAGAAGATCCCAAGGCAGTTTACATGGGCAGTATCTTGGGATGTATCAGCTTTATTCACCACTAAAAAAGCCAAATCAGCCAGTGCAACTGAGCAATTTGTGTTCACAAATACATCAATGTTTGATACTTAGCCATACTGTAAACTGATCCTGAATCATCTGGATAAAGAGAAGGTAAAACATGATACGTTTACACTGGCCCAAGTGCTTTCTCAAAAGTATTCCAGACATTCGTGCTGAGAACACTTGCAAAGGGATTTTTTTTGTGGTAATTTTTCCTCAGTGTGAAAATAGGCAGGCATTAAATATAAAGAAATGTCCTGGGAAAAAAATCAATAATAAATACATATTTATTTTAAAAAACACCATTGCATAAAGAGTTGGGTTGGCTAGAGTCACCGGACTCACTGCGGTTCATTATTTGGTAGCCGTCACATGCTATACCTTCATCCAGGCCATGTGATATTTCTCTACATTATTATATATGTAAGTGTGTTTCTATAGCTGTATGTATCTGTAATAAAGCCTAGCTGTAATTCAGATTTTATGGTATAACTTTGGGCACATGGTCGAAAGCTGCATCCTACAGAGCAGAGATTCCAAGTCTCACCCATCAAGCATGAAGGCACATGCAGTTGTAAGGGCTCTCATATGCACATGCAGAGATCACCTCCTCTCACACATTAAATTGTTTGACCTTCGAGACCTAAAGGAACAAAGGAGCAGCAGGTTAATAAGGATCCCCAGACCTCATTGGCCAAAGATGGAAGAAGGAGCCAGGACTGGAGCTATGAGGTTGGTGGACATCCTGAGGCTTTTCTGTCAGCCAAAAAGGGAGAAAGGAGATGGGAGCAGAACAGGCTGCTAAACAAGGGTGTTGCTAGTGTATATTCCATCCCTCCACCTCATTTAGCCAGATGTTCCTCTTACAGTGGACGAACCCGGCACTTTTCTCCTTTTTCTGATAGCGCATTACATGGTTCACTAATAAGTTGTTATAGCTGAACTGCCCTATACATGCAACTGCAGTGTTCAAACAGCCTAGGATCAATGAATCACATGCCAAACTAGCAGAAGAGGAAGGAGAAAAGCACCAGGCCACTTTGCAGCGAGAGGATCAGCCATGATAGAAGCTATAGGCCAGACAGGCAATGAAAGAGAAGGGGAAGATATTAGAAAGGGTAGAAGGAGAGAATGGGAAGTCCAAAATAGAGGTGAGGGTGGGGAGGAGACTCAGAAACTGGGTGGATGAAAGAGTGAGGACTCGGGGATTGGGTGGGAGAATAAGGACTTGGGAATGTAGGAGGGAGAGGAGAGAGTCTGAGATTGGTCGGGAGGGTGAATAGAGATTAAGATTGTATGGGATGGGATGAGAAGGAGGACTAGGAACCCAAAAAAGGATTCCAGGGTGAATGATTGGGTGGTGTTACATTGGCTGGGGAGTATACGTAGGGAGTGTGAAATGGAGAGTAACAGAAAGAGGGTTGAGAGATCGTATGTAGGACCTGGAGGGCTCAAGAGGACATTAAGAAGCAGTGGAAAGGAATGAAAAAAGGAGGAGAGACAGAAGAGAGATTTGCTTTTGTGAAAGGATGAGAAAGGGTGGAAATCAGGTTAGAAAGGAGATGAAAGTAGCCATGGGAGGCTGAGTAGGGAGTAAGAGACAGAAAACAGTGGCTGGAGGCCAGGGATCAACAAGAACTGGGACTCATAAGGGGATGAGAGGCAGAGGAAATGCGGGTTAGGATTGATACGAGTACAGAAGTCTAGGGAAATTCCATGTTAAAAGGGGAAGGCAATGGCAGTGGGGTGTACTCCCATTCTCCTGAACAGAATGAACAGATGGATGATGAAATCCTAAAAGAAATCAGGGAAGCTAACAAAAGTTACAACACAGTAATAATGGGTTATTTCAATTACCCTAGTATCGACTGGGTGAATGTCACAGTAGGACATGCTAGGAAGATAACATTTCTAGATGAAATAATGACTGCTTCTTGGAGCAGCTGGTTCATGAACTGACAAGAGGGGATGCTGTTTTAGACCTAGTCCTTAGTAGAACACAGGATCTGGTGCAAGAGATAACATTGTTAGGGCTACTTTGCAATAGTGATCATAGCATGATCACATTTGATTTAATAAATGGAAAGAGGACAGCAAGGAAATCCACAGTACTACCTTTTAACTTTCAAAAGGGAGACTATGATGAAATGAGGAAAATTGTTAAGAAAAAACTAAAAGGAGCATATGCAAAGATTAAAGGTTTAAATCAAACATGGGCATTGTTTAAAAATGCTATCTTGGAAACCAGATCACATGTATTCCATGCTTTAAGAAAGGTGGAAGGAAGACCAGCATGGTTTAAAGGTGAGATTAGAGAGGCTGTTGTAGTCCAAAAAGCACCTTCCAGGAAATGGAAAAAGGAGCCAAATGATGAAAATTGGAAACAACATAAGCACTGGCAAGTTAGATGCAAGGCATTGATAAGGCAAGCAAAGAGAGAATTTGAAAGAAAAGCTTGCCATGGAAGCATAAAACACACAACAAAAACTTTTTCAAGTACATTCATAGCAAAAAACCTGTGAGAGAGTCATTTGGATCATTAGATGATAGAGGGGTCAAGGGCACTAAGTTAGGACAAGGCCATAGCACAGACTGAATTAATTCTTTGCTTCAGTCTTTACTGAAGAAGATGTAGGGAAATTTCCTATTCCTGAAGTGGTATTTAAAGGTGATGTATCAGAAGAATTGAAAAAAATTTTGATAAACCAGGAGGATGTATTACAACTATTTGATAAACTAAAGAGTAGCAAATCACCTGGACCAGATGGTATGCAACTGAGGGTGCTGAAAAAAAACTGAAATATGTGATTGCAGACCTACTATTAGTAATCTGTGAGCTATCATTAAAAACAACTGTAGTACCTGATTTGAGAATGGCCAATGTAATGCCAATTTTTAAAATGGGTTTTAAGGGATGGTCCGGGAAACTACAGACCGATAAGCATGATATCAGTACCAGACAACAAGGTAAAAGCATTATAAAGAATAAAATTGCTGAACATGTAGATAGTCATGGTTTAATGAGAGAAAGCCAACATGGATTTAATCAAGGAAGATCTTCTTTTACTACAAACATAAAAACGTGACAACAGAAGACAACCATATAGCCTTCCATATCAACTGCTATTGTCCCCTTTCTTCTTTTAGTGATCTGTGTTTGTCCCATGCTTTCTTGAATTCAGATGCTGTCCTTGTCTCTACTACCTTTACTGGGAGACAATTCCCCCATCCCATCCCAGGGTTTACTCTACCCCTAATAATGAACCTTGTATACCCCTATTTCATTCCAGTACAATTTCCCTAACAGTTATTTTGTTTGCCTCCAATTTTTTGGCCCCGGTTATAATGTATGTTTATTTCATGTTCAATGTAAACCGCTTTGAATCTATGATAAAGTGGTATAGAAAACACATTAAATAAATAAATTCCATGCATCTACCACTCTTTCCATAAAGAAATATTTCTGCATATTACTCTTGAGTCTATCCACTTTCACCCTCATCCTATGTCCCTTTGCTGCAGAGCTTGCTTTTAGTCGAAAGAGGCTCTCTTCTTGTGCATTTATGCCACAGAGGTATTTAAATGTCTCTATCATATCTCCTCTATTCCACCTTTCCTGTAATGTATACATATGAAGATCTTTAAGTCTGTTCCCAAATGCTTTATAGCAAAGACCACTAACCATTTTAGAAGCCACCCGCTGCACCAACTCCATCTGTTTATATTCTTTTGAAACTGCGGTCTCCAAAATTGCACACAATACTCCAAATGAGGTCGAATAGAGATTTATACAGAGGCACTGTCACCTGCTTTTTTTTTTTGCTGGCCAGCCCTCCCCCTATGCACCCCAGCATCCTTCTGTCTTTCGCCATCGCCTTTTCTATCTGTTTAGTTACTTTAAGATAGACACAATCATGCTCAGATCCCGCTCTTCTTTTATAGACAGAAGTGATTTTCCCCCTACACTGTACCATTCCCTTGGATTTTTGAAGCCCAAATTCCTAATAGGATTTCCATTGCAAGCAAGGTAATATTGCATGACTTTTAAATACAAGCTCTCTGCCTGAGAGCTCTTAAAGGGGTTTTGGTCTTCAATTTTAAAAGCTAAATCTTTTTCTGGATTACAAAAGGGAAATTTTTTTGTAGTGTTGGGTAAACTGCTTTGAATAGTAGAAAGACAGTAGAAAAATATGTTTAACTAAATAAATAAATCTCTGTCTATTAGAGTTCATTGTTTTCTTTTTCCAGCTTTCCATTCAGAGTGAGCTCTTTGAAGCCACTAACCTCATCAGGTGTTAGATCCCTCCTTATCCAACCCAGCTCCCATCTATCCCATGTGAGAATTCTTGCTTTATAGGGCAACTCCCCAATTAACTACATACAGGGATATTGAGCAGTGCTGTTAGAATACACATAAAAAAGGTTGACTGTTTTTTCTCTTAAGGAAGAGCTGAGGAAAAGTTAGGGTCTTTGGTAGATCTCTCATTTACCTCAATGGGTACCAAAGTTCCACCACCTGAAAGATGGCTGGAAAAAAATCATATTGCCAAAGCTGTTGCCACTCTTATAGCTTCTTCCTCTGTTCAAACAGAAAGCCTGATGTCAATCGAAGAACCGGATCCATGTGCAGGATGCCTGTGAACTGAAGCCCTCATGAAACAAGTGGAGGAGCTCAGAGAAGAGGTGGCAAGGCTGAGAAGCATTTGAGACAGAGAGAAGTACATTGATGAGATGCTTCTTGAAACATGCAAGTTGTCCAACAGAGGTGAAGATGGGAGGCTACAGAATGAAGAAAGTTGGGCAAGAGTCACCTAAGCCTGCAGAATTAACAATGCAACTCCACCAGCCCTTGAAGTGAAAATCCCTGGAAGTGGAGGAAGTGAAAACATCCCAAGAAAGGGAAAAACCAGAGCTTGAGCACCCCAAAGTTGCAGAATCAGTGACCACAAGGAAGCGAAGGGTAGTGGTGATTAGTGATTCTCTTCTGAGGGGTACTGAAGCATCCATCTGCTGACCAGACTTGATGTCCAAACTTGATATCTGCCAGGTGCCAAAATCCAAGATGTTATGGAGAGTATCCAAAGACTCATCAAGCCTATTGCTTATTATCTATGTTGGCACAAATGATACTGCTAGTTATTCCTCTGAGCATATCAAAAGTGACTTCATGGCCCTGGGGCAGAGGGTGAAGCAGATAGGTGCGCAGGTGGTGTTCTCTTCAATCCTTCCTGTTGAGAGTAAAGGCCGAGGCAGAGAAGCTCACATCCTGGAGATGAATGCATGACTGTGTGGATGGTGTCATCGATAGTGTTTTGGTTTCCTAGACCATCGGATGATGTACTAAGGGCTGCAGAGCATAGATGGCATTCATCTGTCCAAGAAGGGTTGAAGTGTCGTCCACAGCAGCCTGGTTAGCCTACCAAAGAGGCTTTAAACTAGATTCATTGGGGACAGGTGAAGAAAGCCCCCAGGTAAGTGAAAGCCCCCAGTTAAGTGAAACATTAATAAACCTCTGTAGAAAAGGGTAAAAGGGGCAACATCTGGAAAGCGTTGTATATAAATACCCGTAGCATGGGAAATAGCATCTCAGATATTGAGGCTTTAATTGAAGATGCTGACTTGGATTTAGTGGCTGTTACAGAGACATAGCTCATGGACAACCATGACTGGTATGTAATTATACCAGGCTATACATTGTTCAGGAAGGACAGGGGAGGAAAAATGGGAGGAGGAGTGGCACTATATGAAAAAAATAATATTAAAGCTATAGAATTACAGGGCTTAAAAGGGAACAAGGAGGCATTGTGGGTTAAACTAGAAAGAGGGAAAGGGAAATCCATTTGCATTGGTATAATATACAGATCTCCCTCATAAGGACAAGAAGTGGACAGGGATTTAATAGAAGACATATGCAGTATTGCCATGAAAGGAGAAGTGCTACTGATAGGTGATTTCAATATGTCAGATGTTGATTGGCACATCCCTGCTACAGTGTCATCTAGAAGTAAGGAGATCCTAGATTCTCTAAAGGGAGAACTATTCTGGAAACTGGTAACAGAACCCACATGTGAAGGGGCCATACTGGACTTGGCGCTTACCAATGGGGAAAGTGTTTCTGATGTCAGAGTGGGAGATAATCTCGCATCCAGTGATCACCAGATAGTGTGGTTCAGTATTAGGACTAGGGATGATAAAATCCATTCAAGGACGACTGTCAGACTAGGAAAACTAACTTTGCCAAGGAGTCATTAGCAGGTTGGGAACAGCTAGGGGATGTAGAAAAACAGTGGGCAGAACTGAAAGGGGGTATTTTAAGGGCAACAAACCTTTTTCTTAGACAGGTAAATAAATGTAAATAAATAAATGTAAAAGGAAAAGGAGGCCCCTGTGGTTCTCAAAAGAAGTAGTTGAAAAGGTAAAGAAAAAGAGGGTGACCTTCATGAAATACAAGAGATCACAGAGAGAGGAAGACAAGCATCTATATTTGGGAAAACTTAGAGAAGCAAGCAGTCAGGAAAGCAAATATACTAAAAGAAGAAGAAATAGCCAGTGCAATAAAATGGGGGGATAAGACGTTTTTAAGATGTTAGTGAGTGAAGGAAGTGCAAAAGCGATGTTGTCAGACTCAAGATGAAGGGGAGGTATATATAGAAGCTGATGAGGATAAAGCGGAATTGCTTAACAAATATTTCTGTTCTGTGCTCACAGATGAAGGGCCAGGAACAGGACCTCAGAAAACACCTCCAAATAGGAATAAAAGTGACAGGGATCTTGAAAGATTTTCAGAAGACTGTGTTCGTGAGGAACTAGCTAAACTAAAAGTAGACAAAGTGTTGGGACCGGATGGGATACATCTGAGAATACTGAAAGAACTTGGGGACATTCTAGCAGCTCCACTGACTGACCTTTTCAATGCCTCTTTGGAGTGATGCCAGAGGACTGGAGAGAGGCACATGTGGTCCCTTTACACAAAAGCGGAAGTAAGGATGAGGTTGAAAACTACAGGCCGGTTAGTCTAACCTCTATGGTATGTAAATTATTGGAAACGCTGCTAAAAGGGAGGATAATGAGGTTTCTGCAGTCCAATGGATTTCAGGATCTTAGATAGTATGGGTTTGCCAGAGGCAGGTCTTGTCAGACAAATCTGATTGATTTCTTTGACTTGGTGACCAAAGAGTTAGATCGAGGGAGAGCCCTAGATGTGGTGTACTTAGATTTCAGTAAAGCCTTTAACACCATTCCGCACAGGCGACATAAACAAACTGAGCACCCTAGGAATGAACTCTAAGATGACTGACTGGGTTAGAAATTGGTTGAGTGGGAGGCGAAAATGGGTACAGGTAAATGGAGCTCACTCTGAGGAGAGGGGGGTTACCAGTGGTGTACCACAGAGATCTGTTCTTGGTCCTATTCTTTTTTAACATCTTTGTTAGTGATATTGTGGAAGGGCTGTCGGGTAAGGTTTGCCTCTTTGCAGATGATACCAAAATCTGCAATAGAGTAGAAACCCAGGAAGGAATAGATAGCATGAGAAGGGATCTAGCTAAGCTTGAAGAATGATCAAGACAGCACACCTTCCTCGACATCAAGTCTGGTTGGCAGATGGACTCCTCTGTACGCCTCAGAAAAGAGTTACCAACCAGCACTACCATTCTCTTCCTTGTGGTCACTGATTATCTGCAACTTTGGGGTGCTTGATCTTTGATTCTTTTCCTTCCCAGGATGCTTTCACCTCCTCCACTTTCAGGACTGCATACCGGTTATTCAATTCAATTCAATGGCTGGAGGAGTTGGATTGTCAATTCTGCAGGCTCTGGTGACTCATGTCTAATTCTCTTCATTCTATAGCCTCCAATTTTCACTTCTGTCGGAGAGATTGGATGCTTCAAGAAGCATCTCATCAATGTACTTCTCGCTGTCTCGAATGCTTCTCAGCCTCACCACCTCATCTCTGACCTCCTCCACTTTTTTCAAGAGGACTTCAGCTTGCAGGCATCTTGCACATGGAACTGGTGCCTCGACTGGCATCAGGCTGTCTGTCAGGACAGAAGCAGAAGCTGTAACGGGAGCAATAGCGTTGGAATATGGTTTTTCCCAGCCATCATTCAGTTGGTAGAGTTTTATTACCTGTCGAAGTGAATAATAGAGACTGAATGGATATGCAGATGAGTCTTCTGGTTCGATACTGCTGACAAGACTTTGATTTTCATACATTGGACACATCATGCGAGGAGAAAGATCACTAGAGGAAGACATCATATATGGCAAATTTGAAGATCACTGCAAAACAGGAAGGCCAGCAAGCAATGTATTGATACAATAATAGCACAATGGATGCTGCCATATCAGTAGTCTGACTGAAGACCAAATACAGTTTGACAACTGTCCACTGGGTCGCCATGAGCTGATATTGACTCAACGACACTCAACAACAACAGTAAAATCGGGGGATACAATTTTTTAAATATGTTAATAACAGGAGGAAGTGTAAAAGTGGTATTGTCAGAGTCAAGAGTGAAGAGGGGGAATACGCAGAATCTGATGAGAATAAGGCAGAACTGCTTAACAAATATTTCTGTTGTATGTTTACAGATAAAGGGCCGAGAATGGGATCTCAGAAAAGAAATGCAAATAGGAATGGAAATGAGGTAGACCTTAAGCAATTTTCAGAAGACGGTGTGCCCCTTTTAATAACCCTTACCTAGAGCTGTCTACCACACAGCCCATAGGTATAAAATGGGCAATGCAGCAAAGAGCTCGGTCTAAGTGTTAGTAAAAGGGGCCTTATGTTTGTGAAGAACAAGCTAAACTAAAAGTAGGTAAAGTGATAGACCCAATGGGGTACATCTGAGGATATTGAATGAATTTAAGAAAGTTCTGGCCCTCCGTTGTCTGACCTTTTCAATGCTTCTTTTTGAGTCGGTAGTGGCCCCAGAGGACTGGAAAAGGGCAAATGTGGTCCCTCTTTGCAAAAGCAGAAGGAAGGAAGAGGTTGGGAACTACAGGCCAGTTAGTCTGACCTTTGTGCTAAATAAATTAATAGAGATGCTCTTAAAACAGATGATAATTCAATTTCTGGAATCCAGTGGATTACAGGATCTGAGGCAGCATGGTTTTACCAGAGGTAGGTCTTCTCAGATGAATTTGATCAATTTCTTGGACTGGTTGACTAGAGAGTTGGATCAGAACAGAGTGCTAAATGTGATGTACTTAGATGTCAGTAAAGCTTTTTCCAGAGAAATACAAAAATACCCGACCAGGAAAAAAGCCTAAACCATTAAAAAACCCCGATCTATAGAAGAAAACCACCAATCAGATTTTCAGATTTGCATATTTTTTGTCGGAGAGGCATCACAGTAAAGAGGACACGAGCCTCCTACCGCTGCGGCCCATCCATTTTAATAAGAAAAAAATTTTTAACAGTTCAAAACAGCTTATATTTTACTTAGCTGAGAGAGGTTGTCATAAACTTTCCACAAACGATTGTTGATACAACGACGTGTCACGTTTCGGGGAGCAGTGAGTTTTCCCCTGTCTCAGGTCCAGCCGTCGGAGAATATAACATCAAACCTTCATGTAGCAAACGCTGAATAAAGCGGTTTTTATAGAGACGTTAGCCACTCCCGCTCAGCCATAGAAGGAGTCTCCAATCAGAAAATGTTGTTGAAAATGAAAAGCCAATCAGTTCAGTTAAAGGTGGAGCCACCAATCAGGCCACTCCCACTGAATTGATAGCAGAAAATTCAGAAATGATCGCAATTCACTTAATTGTGTGCCAATCTAGTTACATATTCAGTCCATTGGGATGAACCGAGTTCAGTATAAAGATCCACTTCTGTTCAAGATTCTGCAAAAGCTGAACACAATCACCTCCCCGTGGGTTAAACGGCACCGAGTCAAGTACCCGCCATCGGAGGTCCTCAAAGGCATGTAGTGTAGAAAGACAGTGGTCAACCAGGAGAGCTGACAGAGATTTGGTGCGAAGTCTGGAGGCATGTTCCCCCAGACATAACTTAAATGATCGTGAAATGCGTCCCACATAGTTTAAACCACACGGGCAAACAATTAAGTATACCACAAATGCCGATGTACAAGACGTCCGCCACCGAGCTGTAAAGCATCTCTTTGTTCGATGATCAAACCAATCCACACCAGATAGTGTGTTAGAGCAATAGCGGCAAGAGCCACAGGGAAAATGGCCGGGTTGCGCATGGGAAGACAAAGGACGATCTGCACATGAAGCGGTTTTCACTAAGAGATCGCGAAGATTAGCCTTACGAGAAAAGGCAATCTGCAGCGGTCTTCTAAAACAAGTATGTAGTCCCAAAACAGGCCAAAATTTGTGAATCATCCTCGTGACAGCAGAAGTGCCACTCATATAGGGAAGTATTGCAGTGATTTTGTCGTTTGACTGATCCGCAGGCTTAGGCTCAAAAAGCCAATCGCGATGGGTGAACCGGGCCCGCAGGTAAGCCGATCGAATAACCTGTTGCGGATATCCCCTAGAAAGCAACCTGCAGCTAAGATCCTTAGCATGTAGTTTAAAGTCAGACAGCAGAGTGCAAATGCGACGAAGACGTAGAAACTGCCCAAAAGGGAGCCCTTTCTTCAAGGCTAAAGGGTGAAAACTATCATACCGCAAAAGGGTATTTCTTTGGACCGGCTTTCGATAAACTGATGTCAGAAAACCAGTAGGAGACAGTTCCACTGTAATATCCAAAAATTGAATTTTGTGGGATTCCACCTGCGATGTAAATTGAATATTCTCCTTGAATGAATTCAAGGAAGTCAAAAAAAGAATCCAAATCATCCCTTGTTCCCGTCCAGAGAAAGAAAACATCATCTAGAAACCTTCTCCAAAAGCTTTTTGGCATGATACCTCATTAGTGACTTATAAATAAACTGGATGTTTTTAGTATGGGCTCTATAATAACTGACTGGATTAAAATTGGTTGAGTGGGCAGCAGCAGAGGGTGGTAGTAAATGGAAATCCCTCTAAGGAAGGGACATTACTAGTGATGTACCGCAGCGATCAGTCCTCGGTCTAGTTCTTTTCAACATTTGTGTAAGCGATATTGGGGAAGGGCTGTAGGGAAAGTTTTGCTTCTTTGCAGATGATACAAAAATCTGCAAAAGGGTAGATAGTCTGGAAAGTGTGGATTGAGCTGGAATTTGGCAATTAAGATGTAATGCTAAAAAATGCAGGGTTATGCATTTGGGCTACAAATTCCTCCAGAGAATGGTACAGTATATTGTAAACTCAGACTTATATACCCGTCTGATTGTTATGTTCCATGTAAACCGCGCTGATAACGAATAGTGCGGTATAGAAGAAACTGTAAATAAATAAATAAAATAAATATAGTGGGTGAAGTACTTCTGTGCATGAAAGAAGAGCAGGACCTAGATATAATCATATCTGATGATCTTAATGTAAAGATCCAAATGTTTCTTCACTGAGAAGGTCCTGTGTACCTAAATACTTATGTAACAGATGGCACTCATACCTCAGACCTTTTCAAGAAAAGAAAACCCAGGTTTACAGATTCAAGTAAATTGTTTTATTTGGTTATATTTAAATAAAAGTTCTGAATTTTCCCTTTCTAGGAAGAAATTCAGAAATGTTTTTGAAACCTTGGCAGGTAAACACCTTCTCCTCTAGGGTTTTGACAGAAATACCTAGATGTAAGAGAATGTGTCAAAGAGCACCTTCTTAAATAAAAGTAAGTCAATTTAAATTATATTTTTAAACATTGTATTAACTATTTTTAAATTAACTTTGTTTAAAAACAATACGATATTCTATTCAATTAAGTATTGCTAATTAAAATATCAATTGAAAAAAAAACTAGTTAGAAGCAATTAATACAACTAGAATAAATTTAACTATTTCTCTTTGTCTTGTCATTCAGGTACTCATTGACTTATCAGTCCAGCAGATAAGTATTACTATTTTTTTAAACAATAAATTCTAAGTTTTAGAACAAAATTGTTTCTTTAAATAGTTTTCTTTTCTTCTTTTCAGGTTATGTAGTTGACTATAATCAGGTAAGTATTTCTTTAAACCTCGGAATTCTTAATTATAATACTCTTAAATCAATCCAACTTCTTTAAATGTATGCTTTTCTTTTCAGGTTCTTTAAGAACACTCACAGATAAGTATACCTGGGTTCTCAAAATTTTTCCAAATAAAAAAAACTAAAGATATTTGAGCTCAAATTAAAAAACAAACAATGAAATTAGTGCACTTAGAAAAACAAAAAAAATGTATAAACTCATGTTCCAGCCCAAAATTTCTGTCTTGGTGGTGAGGCCCATATCAGCGCTGTTCTGGTCTGGTACTGGTCTCTGCAGTCACTCAGTTGTCTCTTCTTCTTTCAGGTTCTTCAGTCGCTGTTCAAGTACCTACTGTACTACCTAACTTTATCAAGTTAATAAAGGAAAACGTAACCTTTTCTTTCAGTCTTTCTGGTGCTAAGACAGTGGCTGGGATTATAAATCTTTCTACATTTAAAAATTATAAACAAACTACCCCAAAAACAAAAATCCCTAACTAAATCCCTCTCCCTGATAAACATGCACTCTTCATTCAAGCTACACAACATTCTCAAAAATCCTTAAGTTGTCAACTTAGTTCTGGCTGTCATAAAAAAAATACAAAGCTGTCTGCTTTTAAAACAATGCTTCTGAGTACAACTTGTTTTCTTCCAGAAGTATTCTAAATGTTCTCAAAAGCTGTATCAAACTGAACAGTATGAGGCACTTCTCCTCACAGCAACAGATCAGTACCTTAAACTGATAATAGAAATTTCCTTTCAGAGCTGGGCATCACAAGAATACCTGTGCATACAATCCACAACACAGCACAGTTCCTTTAGTTTATGTCTCTTCTGACAGCTTCACTTATTTAAACAGTCTGAGACAATTCAAACCAGTTTCTGACAGCAATTACAGAAATTTCTTTTCAAATCAGTTCAAGACTGAAAATACCTTTTAAAAGATCTTCCTTCTCAAGAGGTTTCAGAACAGTTCGACAGTTCTTGTCGCTCAAGACAGCTAATAATTTCTCTGACTAG
Source organism: Ichthyophis bannanicus (assembly GCA_033557465.1). Taxonomy (NCBI): domain Eukaryota; kingdom Metazoa; phylum Chordata; class Amphibia; order Gymnophiona; family Ichthyophiidae; genus Ichthyophis; species Ichthyophis bannanicus. The sequence continues at coordinate 48,716,954 of CM066046.1, forward strand.
CCAAACTTTCTTAAAATTAATTTTCTTGGCTTTCAACAATTTAATTTTAGACAGCGTATTTAACTTTCAAGCTACAATTAAAGAAGTAGCTCTAAGGTGTTTAAAGGAAAATCTCTTACAGTAAGGATACTCTTTCCTGAAACTACTACCTTCTCAGCTTTCTTCTTAAAATACGGAGATATCTCAAATCTATTTAGTTACTCAGTTTTCTCCCTTTTTCTTCCCAAGCATATGGTGAAATTAGACTTACCTGCTAATTGTTGTTCCTTAAGGAACTCCAGTCTAGTCCCGAACCTTAGAAGTTGTGTACATCCTCTCGCAGCTTGGAGACTGAGCATGTCACAGCTTTGATGACACCAGCATAAGCAGGGACCGCCTTCTTGCTCCAGTACCCTATTGACAAAGCAGACTCACCAGAGCAATAATTAAGTAACCAGTTAAACGTTTTCTAAACTAGCTATAAAATGCAGTCTTTTGCTAAATATCAATTTCAAAGGTCAGAAAAAATGTTTCTCTTTTTTTTTTTTTACCTGAATAGAAAGCCTGACATCCCCCGTTTTCCAAACCCCTCTCCCAAATACCGCCGCACAAGAGATTCTCTCTGCCGCCTTTCACGCCTCATCTTATACTTCAGTGCACCGTTCGGCAGGTAATTACAGGGAGGGATGCGGGACTAGACTGGAGTTCCTTAAGGAACAACAATTAGCAGGTAAGTCTAATTTCAACTTCCTTAGCATCCCTCCAGTCTAATCCCGAACCTTAGGAGATGTAACAGAGCAGTAAACACTTCACCGGGAGGGACCTGCCAGACCAGCCTGAAGCACCGCCGATCCAAACTTACAGTCCCGTTCTGCTTGAACATCAATTCTATAATGTTTTACAAACGTATGCAAGGATAACCAGGTTGCTGCCCTACAGATGTCCACTGCCGGCACCAAACTACACTCCGCCCAAGAAGCAGCCTGCACCCTAGTGGAATGCGCCTTCAAACCCACTGGAACAACTTAACCTTTTAGCAGATAAGCTGACGCAATAGCATCCTTGATCCACCTAGCAATAGAAGATCTAGACGCCATCTCTCCTCGTCTTTGCCCCCCAAACAGTACGAACAAGCGGTTTGTTTTTCGGAACGCCACCGTTTGCTGCAAATACTTCTTCAACGCTCTCCCGACGTCTAACCTATGCAGCCGACCTTCATCTTCACCCTTGCTTGCCTTTTTGAACACCGGTAAAGACACCACCTGATTCACGTGAAAAGCAGACACTACCTTTGGCAGGAAGGAGGGCACTGTTCGCAACACTACTTTGTTGACCTCAAATACCAAAAACGGCTCTCTACAGGACAAAGCCTGCAACTCCGAAACTCTTCTCGCCGAAGCGATAGCTACCAAAAACACCACCTTGAGAGTAAAGTCCTTCATTGTCGCTTTCGCTAAGGGCTCAAATGGCTCCCGCACCAACGCCTCCAGCACCGGATTCAAATCCCAAAGCGGGACCGAAACTCTACGTGGAGGTCTCAACAGCGCCGACGCACGCAAAAATCTCTTTACGTCTGGATGCGCCCCTAGAGCCACACCTTGCACCTTGCCTCGAAAACATGAAATCGCCGCTAGCTGCACCTGAAGCGAAGCAGCTGCCAGCCCTTTCTCAAATCCATCCTGCAAAAAGGACAAGACTTGCGCCACCGAGGCCGCTAACGCCTTAAGTCTTCTCTCTTCGCACCAAGACTCAAAAATCCGCCAAACTCTGATATACGCCATTGACGTAGATCTCCTCCTAGACCTTAAAAGCGTCGTGATCACCGCCTCCGAATATCCTTTGGCTGCTAACCTTGCCCTTTGAAGAGCCAAGCTGTAAGCTAGAACCGATCCTCCTGAGGCATGGCCAATGGCCCCTGCTTCAGCAGATCTTTCCTGAACAGCAGCTTCCACGGAGGCTCCACTAGCAGACGCCTCAAGTTGGCATACCAAGGCCTCCTTGGTCAATCCGGTGCCACCAGGACTATGTTTCCCTTGTGCTTTTCTATGCGCTGCAGGACTCGCCCTATCAGCACCCAAGGTGGGAATATGTATAGTAGCCGATCCTCCGGCCACTTTTGAATCAGAGCATCCAACCCTTCTGACATTCGCTCTCTTCTTCTGCTGAAGAACCTCTCCACCTTTGCTGATGCCCAAGTCGCCATGAGATCCATGGCCGGGAGTCCCCAACGCTGTAAGATCAACTCGAACACCTCCTGATGAAGCACCCATTCGCCTGGATCTACTTCGACTCGACTCAAAAAATCCACCGTCACATTGTCCACTCCTGCCACATGCGCCGCCGACAACGCTACCAGATTCTCCTCGGCCCAATCGAGCAGCTCGTCCATTTCCTCCTCGAGAGCCTCGCTGCCCATACCACCTTGACGATTGATGTACGCCACTGCCGTGGCATTGTCCGAAAACACTCTTATTGCACTCCCTTTCAGCTCCCGCTGCAGGAATTTCAAAGCTAGCGTGACTGCTCTCAGTTCTAAAATGATGATGGACCACGTTTTCTCCAGTTCTGTCCATTGCCCCTGCGCATACTGACCCTTGAAGTGCGCTCCCCAGCCGAACATGCTTGCATCGGTCATCAGTGCCTTCCAATCCGGGACCTCCAGAGGCATTCCTTTTTCCAGACAACCTTGGTGCAGCCACCACTGCAGCGACTGTCTTGCTGCTGGAGGGTAGACCAACCTCTTGGACAACTGATCGGATTGATGGGACCACCTCTTGAGTAGAGTCCTTTGTAATGGTCTCATGTGAGCTCTGGCCCACGGCACCACCTCCAGCGTGGCTGCCATCGTGCCCAAAATCTGCAAATACTGCCACGCTGAAGGAGCCGCTCTGTCCAGGAAGGTCCGAACCAACATCCTTAGCTTACTGATTCTGCCCTGCAGCAGATACACTCTGCCCTTGTCCGTGTCAAATCGAGCCCCCAGATACTCTAACTCCTGAGCTGAGTTGAGCCTGCTCTTTGCCACGTTTACCACCCATCCTAGCGATTGCAGAAACTCTACCACTCGTCTTGTAGCTACTACGCTCTCCTCCTTCGACTTTGCTCAAATCAGCCAGTCGTCTAAGTAAGGATGAACCAACACTCCTTCCTTTCTCAACGCCGCAGTCACGACCACCATGACCTTGGTGAATGTCCTTGGTGCTGTCGCCAGGCCAAACAGCAACGCTTGGAACTGAAAATGCCCCATTGGCACTGCAAACCGAAGAAACCTCTGATGCTCTAACCTGATCAGTATATGCAGATACACTGCCGAAAGGTCTAGGGACGTGAGGTACTCACCTTGTCGAACCGCTGCTATGACCAACCTTAGGGATTCCATCCGGAAATGGGACACCTTGAGACACCTGTTTACTCACTTGAGGTCCAGAATCGGCCTCAAGGTTCCTTCCTTTTTTGGTACCACGAAATAGATGGAGTATCGACTGCAGCCGTATTCGTCTTTCGGCACCGGCACTACCGCCTTTAGCTCCAATAACCTCTCTAAGGTTTGCTTTACCTCTGCCCGCTTTGACCGTGTTCTGCAGGGAAATTGTACAAAAGTGTCTCTCACTGGACGTTGAAACTCTAGTGCATACCCTTTCTGCACGATTTCCAACACCCACTGATCCAAAGTCATTTGTGTCCAGGCTGGAAAGAACTCCCTTAAGCGTCCTCCCACGGGCACCATTCCCGCCTGGATCCTCCTCGCTTCATTGCGGTTTCTTACTGCTTGGGGAGGAGGAGGCCCCAAAACCTCTTCCTGCCCCCCTGAATCCCCGAAAGCCCGAGGCCCTGTACGGAAGCTTTCCTCTCTGAAACTGCCCAAATCTTGACTGACGAAAATGCCTAAACTCACGTTGCTGACTCCGAGACGGGGCTACCTGACACCCCTGCTTGACCTTCTCCTCCGGTAATCTGCCCCCTTTTGAGTCTCCTAAATCTTTCACCAGCTTCTCCAGATCTTCTCCAAAGAGAAGCTTACCCCTAAAGGACAGCTTTCCTAATCTCGCTTTGGACGACGCATCTGCCGCCCAATTTTGGAGCCAGAGCGATCTCCTTGCCGCCACTACCGACGCCATACTCTTTGCTAACCCTCTCATAAGGTCGTACTGACTATCTGCTAAATACGCTGCACCCGACTCCATTCGAGCCGCTTCCTCTACCGCTCCTTCATCCTTTGGGACCACCTCAAGCACGCCCTCGCCACCCAAGCTCCACAAATCGAGGCCTGCATGGAGAGCGCATTAACCTCAAACACCTGCCTTAGCAGCGTATCCAGTTTCCTATCCTGGGCATCTTTAAGCACTGCACTTCCCTCTACGGGAATGGTAGTCTTCTTCGTAACCAAGGAAACCGCCGCATCCACCTTAGGAGGCTTAAACAGATCCCTATCCGACTCTTACAACCTGTTCATCAGCCGCGATCCTTTAACGCTTGCTTCTGGTGTGTCCCACTCTTCCTGTATCATCTCCTTAAACGCCCGCTGCGACCTCCATATGGCCTGTAACAATGGATCCTCCAAAGAAGCATCTACTCCCCTACTCCTCGGCCGGCATATTTAACGCCTTCAGTGTCTCCCCAATCAACGCTGCCAGCTCCTCTCTGTGGAATACCCTGACCACCCTAGCCTGGTCCTCCGGTTCTGGTAACTCGCCTTCCTCCAACTCTTGGTCCATGTCAGAGTCTTCCAACTCCTCTGACTGCCCATCCAGCACCACGTCCAGGCTCATCTTGTCCTCTAATATTATGGCCCTTTTCTCAGGAACTCCCCCCTTCTCCCCCTCCAGGGAAGACCCCTACCTCTTGGACCCGGGCGATACCACCCCTCCAGGATCCACTAAATTGGCCCCAGGCCCGCCAAGAGCTTGCTGTAGCAGGACCATAAACTGCTGGGAAAAAATTGCCCCCAAACACCCCTGTATAGGGGTTTGGGACAACGGCCCCTCCGGCACCAAAGACGTGGGCTTCTGAATCAGTGTAGGGGTCTCTAGGCGCACCTCAGCCTCCACGACCTCCTTTGACAGCTCAGCTGCAGTATGCTCCTCCATACCGGATCTCGATGCCTCACGGGCACAAGCACTACACACCCCTGCCTCTGAAACGGACCCCCTCCTGTTCCCTCAGAGGAGGCAGCAAGGTTTTGAAGGCATAAGTATTTGCACCCTTCAAGTGTGCTTTTGCCAGTTTCCAAAACTGTCCGTTCTTGATTCTTTTCTTTTTTTTTCCTTTCAAGAAATCTCCACCATCAGCCAACCCTGCCTTCTAGCCTCACTGTTTAAACTTGTCAGCACTCACAAAACGGAACCCCTTGCAGCTCCTTCTTCCCGCCGAAAAACCACACGGTGGTAAAATGGCCGCCGGCACTTTACTTTTCTAACCAAAGCTACCTACTACTTCCTAACTGCCCGTTCTAATCACCGGAGTCTGGCTCCCCAGCTGTAAGCCGATCACTCACCACTCTGCCTCCACTCCGGACTCCACAGGACCGACGAGGGCCCTTTTCGCCGCCACACAGTTGCTGAGCACCATCTGCCTTTCTTCCAGCATGAGCGGCAGTCCTCAATGGTTCCTCTCCCACCGCAGAGGAGAGGATACCGGAGTCCCTGCTCTTGTCTCCCACACTCTTCTCTGCAGGCGTTTAGTATTACAGAGAGGGGGGGACGGGGGGCCAGCGTTCCAATTTTCAACTCAATTCTCCAAATCTGAAAATCTCCAATTTCGCCAATTTAAAGGGACCACAGCCCCTATTTTTTTTATATCCCCTGCAAACATATAATGCCTATTAGCCCCATCTAATCTATCCTTAATGATTCCTTCAGTGAGTCCCGAGTCTCAGAACTCACGCCTCCTTCCGCTGCTTGGAGACTGAAAATTGGAGCAAGAAGGCAGTCCCTGCAATACTTATGCTGGTGTCAAAGCTGTGACATGCTCAGTCTCCAAGCTGCGAGAGGACGTACACAACGTCTAAGGTTTGGTACTAGACTGGAGGGATGCTAAGGAACCATAAATAAAACCTTACACACCACCACAGCCAGCACGCTCCACTCACTCTTGCCAACGAACTCCAACTGACTCTCCACTCAAAACAGACACATGCACATTTCAAGCAAGCCAGGAAAGTATTCTTCCACTCGTTTCCAAACAAAATAGTTCCAAAGCATCCCTCAGAACCCAACCTTACCATTTAAATCATGAAAATTCCCCCTTTACAACCCTAATTACTATATTTAATATATTTAGTACTGTTTCTTTACATTTAAATGTACCATTAACAAGAGATGGCAATATGTGTCACTAATTCCTGCCTTCCCACTTGCAATCAGCTTTCACAGAGCTCCCCTGAGAGATCCCTGCACAGCCTAATCACTCAGTACCTCATGCCTCTACATCTGGGTACTTTTAAAATTGAAACTTACAATTAATTAAAACTCCCTTGAGCTTTCCAACTTCAATTCTGCAATCTTTATTTAAAACCGAGGCTCTGGAGCCCACCCAGAACCTCAGGAGTCAGCCTCCCCCCTCCCCCCGCCCCCGACTAACTTTATTCATAAATCGCGGCAAAAACTAGCCCTCCATTTCAGCCGTAATCTAACCACTGGTCACACTCCCAGTGTCCGGCGCTACTTCAGCCACCCCCCTCCCCCCCCCCAAGACCTAATTGAGGACCACGGTCCACCCAGCAGTCTCGGGAGCAGCCGCACACATGGCGGCACTCCTCCCGCAGGAGCTACAAGGATCACAGTCCTCCTGCTACTTCCAGCCATGCCTCCTCTCTCTCCCTGCCAAGATCAGAAGTAGCTGAGGTGCCCTTGCTGCCCCGATCCAGCAATCACTACCTCCTGCCACCTTCAGAGCAAGCCCGGTGACTGCTGCAAGAATGCGGCTCCCCCAAGGCCTTGCTCCCAGCGCAGCACTCCTTCACCACAAAAAAACCCCTGCTGCAGCCATGCACAACAGCCCCCAGAACTGCAAACATCTGAGGTGCCTTCTTTTTATTTAAAAGAAATCTCTAGCCACCGTTGGCAACTGCCAGTCCCCAATCCCAACGGGACAACAACGGAGACACAGGCATTTTTTTTTTTATTATTTAAATTTATTAACTGGTTACATTAAGGAGGCCTAATGGGTAGAAAAGGTGATGGTACAAGCCAGAAGGATATTTGGGTGCGAGGAATAGTCAGCAGGGATAAGTAGATGATAGTGCCTCTGTATAAGTCTCTGGAGAGACCTCATTTGGAGTACTATGTGCAATTCTGGAAAATGCACCTTCAAAAAAATATAAAGAGGACAGAGTTGGTCCAGAGTGCAGCTACTAAAATGGTCAGTAGTTTTCAACATAAAGCATATGGAGAAAGTCTTCAAGAGCTCAATGTTGCACACATTTTAATGCACATTTTAGATCAAAATTGAAATGTTGAGGTTGCAACATACACAGTTCCAGCAATATTTTAGAAAAGGCTCTGCCAAATATGGAGTGTTCCAAAATATGAATGAGGAGGCGCAGGAGTGCATGTGTATGTGTCATTCTCCAGGAACAAGCAGGAAGTCAGTCCTCACGTGGGTGACGTCAGCACCGACAGAGCCCGTGCAGAGCATTTCCCCAGCTTTCAAAGAAAACCTTTAGGAATGCTACCTCACATGCGTGGTCCCCTTCCCGCCTAAGGTGCCATCTTGCTCCTTTTTTCCACAGAGCCCAACAGACATGATCTCTACTCTCTTGGAAAAAGTTCTTTTATTCCTTCCCTTTGTCCAGTTTGCATACCGGTTCCCTTCCCGCCTTGAGATGGCACCACCGGTGCTGATCACACCTACCTTTTTTTCGTGTTTCCTCCAGGTCCTACCTCGACCAGCCTTCATGCCTTTTTTCGCCAGAGGGTCCTCAACCTCAGCCGGGTGTGCTCCCACCATGACTCCCAGTGGTTTCAAGAAATGTGACTGCTGCAGTCAGATTATCTCAGTCACCGATATGACTGCTGCATCTGTTGTCTGTGCCCGAACCACGACAGTTCCATCTGTGACCGGTGCCAAGTCATGATCCCTAAAACCAGCAGGAGGCGATCTGAGTTGCAGGTCTGACTCTGCCCCGGCTTCCCCATCGCCAAGCCCTGAAGCCGGCCCTTCAAAAGGGTCCGGGCATCCTCAGAGTCCCACAGCAGCGGCTTCTCCGCTGAGGCCCCGGACCCTTCCAAAAAGAAGAAGAAGGTCCTGAAGGAGGTGCTTCTGATCAAACCTGGCAAGGTCTCTCGATGGAACTTGGGCAACTCCAAGCAGCGGCCTCAGAAAGTCTCCAGAAAAGAGTCCTCAGCCAGTGGAGACTGCACCAGGACCCGTGAAACTATAGTCCTCCTCGAGGACGCACTCTCCGGAGTGCCGGCATTCAACCCAAGGCCTTCGCTGTCCAAGCCGAGTGCTGCAAAATCATTGGGCCTCGAGTCACTCATGGTGGCCATGGAACAGAGTTTCTCCTCCATCTTGGCCTTGCAGTGGGCGTTGATGTTGGGCCCACTGGCATCTTTGGCCCTGACACTGGGCCCCCCTGCCTCGGGAGAGCCTCTGGACGTCAAGCTGGGTACTGAGCACCACTGGCTTCGGGTAAGTCCTCGGCGTCGATCGAGGTCTCGATTATGTTTCTCGTGGTTCCGGTCCTCTCCAGTGAGTTTCCAGGAGTCTGACCCCAGGTCGGGGCCGGCCCCGGGCTGACTCCTCGATGCCCTCGGACTCCAACTGGGAGACCGAGGATGAGGCCTCCCCGGAGACCTCCCAACACTGGGTCGTCCCCTCCAAGCCATCTCCTCTGGAGCCGCGGTGCCAATCCCCGCCTGAAGATGTGGCCTTTCATGACTTTGTTTGTCACATGACCCGGGCTCTCTTGATCCAGATAGATTCGGAGGAGGACCCGCGCACTGAGGAGCTTGAGATCCTACAATGAGTCCCCCCCCCCCCCCAAGGAGACTCTCATAGTGCCAGTTCCACCCATCCTCGAGAGATTGCTCCTCCAGATGTGGTAGTTCTCGGCCTCAGTACCTGTGGTCAGTCGGCACCAAGACGCCATCTATCGCGTCCGGAAGAGCCCCAGGTTCCACAAGCCACAACTCCCCCACAACTCGATGGTGGTTGAGTCCTCTATGCAAAAGCTGAAGAGCCAAATGACCTACTCTTCAGTTCCCTCTGGTAGGGAACATAAAACATAAGATATGCCATACTGGGTCAGACCAAGGTCCATCAAGCCCAGTATCCTGTTTCCAACAGTGGCCAAGCTAGGTCATACGTACCTAGCAGTTTCCCCAAAAGACACAGGTTCCGCAGTGCTTGTACTGGGTCAAGCATTGATATCCTGGGTCCCTTCTTAATAATGGTTTATGGACCTTTCCTCCAGGAATTTGTCCAAACCTTTTTTAAACCCAGCTACACTAACAGCCTTTACTACATCCTCCAGTAACAAATTCCAGAGTTTGATTACACGAGTGAAAAAATATTTTCTTTTATTAGTCTTAAATAGTTTACCCTGTAGCTTCATTGCATGTCCCCTAGTCTTTCTATATTCTGATAGCGTAAACAATCGATCTACGTTTACCCGTTCCACTCCATTCATTAATTTATAGACTTCTATCATATCTCCCCTCAGCCGTCTCTTTTCCAGGTTAAAGAGCCCTAACTTTTTTAGCCTTTCTTCATAGGAGTATCCTTCCATCCCCTTTACCATTTTCGTGGCTCTTCTCTGAACCTTTTCTAATAACGCTATATCCTTTTTAAGATACGACGACCAGAATTGCACACAATATTCAAGGTGCGGCTCACCATGGAACAATATAGAGGCATTATAATATATTTTGTTTTATTTTCCATTCCTTTCCTTATGATACCTAGCATTCTGTTTGCTCTCTTGGCTGCCGCTGCACACTGGGCCGAGAGTTTTAACATGTTATCCACAATGACGCCTAAATCTTTTTCCTGGGTGGTGGTTCCTAATGTGGAACCTTGCATCGTGTAACCATAGTTTGGGTTGTTCTTCCCTAGGTGCAGAACTTTGCACTTGTCCACATTAAATTTCATCTGCCATTTTGATGCCCAGTCTTCCAGGGAAGCTCAGGCCCTGACGCCATGGGGTGCAAGTGCTATCAGGGCGCCATGCTTGGGTGCCAAATACAGGAATACGAATTGTACATTGGAATGTACCTTAAGTGCCTGATAGAGGAACTCTTGGGGTTCTCGGCAGGCCTCGTTGGGGAACCTCTGCAAAGGTTCCAGTCCCTAGCAGCAGGCATCCAGGACTGTTCCAGATTCTTCTCCCGGGCTGCCTACGATGGGTTCGAGTCTGTGGCCAGGGTTGCAGCCACTGGCATCGGTGCCCGGCACCAGGCATGGCTACAGACCTCGGACCTGGAGCAGTGGGTACAGGAGAAGCACCTAAATGTCCCTTGCAATGGTGAGAAACTATTTGGGAAACCAATGTCTGATAAGGCTGCGGAGATTGAGGCCAACGTAGTGACCCGGCAGAGGCTGTCCAAAAAGACCTCAGCTCTCCCAAGGAAAAAATCCTTGTGGAAAAAGGATGCTTACACTCACATCCTGATCCACCCCTCCTACAGGTATTATCTGAGATTCATGGTGAGGGGGGCAGCACTACCAGTACAGGGTGCTGCCGTTCAGCCTCGCCTCCTCTCTAAGGGTCTTTACAGAATGCCTGGTGGATGTAGCTGCCCATGTGCACCTCCAGGGGGCCAACATCTTTCCTTACCTGGAAGACTGGCTCATCAGAGGCAGCGCACCTCTCGAGGCCAGGTGGGCCACAAGGCTCACTCTCCACACCCTGCAGCAGTTTGGTTCATCATCAACTACCCCAAGTCCAGCCTCTCCCCAGCCCAAGACTTGGAGTTCATAGGGGCCCAGCTGGACACATTGCAGGTCAGGGCCTTCCTCCCCATGGAGAGAGCCCACCGTCTGATGCAGCTAGCAAGGGTCGTGCAGAACTTCAGTTCGGTGCCAGATCGCCTACTTCTCTGCCTGCTAGGCCACATGGCCTCGACAATTCACATTATACCTCTGTCCCGCCTGCATATACTGGCAGCCCAATGGTGCCTCTGTTCCCAGTGGACGCAGGCAGGCTGAGGGACAGAGTGAAGGTCACCCACCAGGTGGTGGCCTCCCTCACCTGGTGGCAGTCCCTACATCACCTCAGGGCAGGGATGCCCTTCCAGGCACCGACCCCTCAGAGGGTCCTGATGACAGACATCTCCCTTGTAGGCTGGGGCACACATTGCGAGGGCCAGTGCATCCAGGACACCTGGTCCCAAGAGGAATCCCTCCTGCAAATCAATCTCCTTGAGCTCATGGCCATCTTCCTGGCCCTTCAGGCCTTCCACCACTTCCTGAGTGACCTCCCGGTCCTCATACAGGCAGACAACCGGGTTGCCATGTTCTATGTGAACAGCAGGGGGTACGGGCTCCTACTCCCTCTGTCAGGAGGCAGTGGCCCTCCACTCCTTTGCAGTGTGCAACCATATCCTTCTGAAGGCGGTGTACTTACCGGGACAACTGCCTGGCGGACAACCTCAGCCGGGTCCTTCAGCCTCACGAGTGGCGCCTGGACCCAAGATTGACTCAAAGGCTTTTCCACCTCTGGGGAAGACCCTGGCTGGACCTGTTCACCTCCCCGGACAACTCACAGCTGCCCAAATTCTGCTCTTCAGCCACACCACAGAAGGATGATGGCAGACGCCTTCCTGATTGCCTGGTCACAGGGCCTGCTTTATGCATTCCCACCGACACCTCTAATGGCCAAGTGCCTTTTCAAGATCCAGAGTGAGCATGCTTCAGAGGTCCTGATTGTGCCCAGGTGGCCCAGGCAGCACTGCTTCCCCCTACTGCTCTCCCTGTCGGTGGCAACCCCAGTACCACTGGACTGGGACCCGGTCCTCCTGTCCCAAGAGGGAGGCTTCCTGCTACACCCCAACCTGGGGTCCCTAACGCTGACAGTGTGGCTGCTGAAAGGGTAGCACTGGCCACTTTCAACCTCTCAGGTGAGGTCTAGGAAATCCTTCTGGCCTCCCGGAAGCCATCCACCAGAAGGGCTTACGTCTTCAAGTGGAGGAGGTTCTCTGTCTGGTGTGCAGAAAGGAATGAGAACCTGTTCTCCTGTCAGGTAAAGCTCATGCTGCAGTACCTGCTGCACTTCTCACACTCAGGCATGAAATCTAACTCGGAGAGCGTGCATCTCAGCACTATAGCGGCTAACCATCACCCTATAGAGGGGAAGCTCCCCTCTGTTCTCCAGATTCCTCAGGGGCCTCCTGCTTGCCATGCCCCCTCTCTGCCCTCCAGCAGTGGAATGGAACCTCAATGTGGTGCTCTCCCAACTCACTAGGCCGTCCCTCGAGCCTTTGGCCACCTGCCACGTGAGATACATCTCCTGAAAGGTGGCCTTCTTGGTAGCATTGATGTCCACTTGCAGAGTAAGCAAGCTGCAGGCCCTGGTGGCAGACCCGCCCTATACCAGGTTCTATACGAACAGGGTGGCGCTGTGCACGCATCCCAAATTCCTCCCAAAGGTGGGGTCTGCTTTTCACCTCAATCGGGAGATAGTTCTCCCCACCTTCTTCCCATGGCCATACGCCAGCAGGGAGGAGGTCATCTTGCATACCCTGGATTGCAAGAGGGCCCTATACTTTTATTTACAGAGGAACAAGGCCCATTGAAAAGCTCCTCAGCTTTTTATCTTCTATGACCCCAGCAGACTGGGGCTACCTGTGACTAAGTGAACGCTGTCCACCTGGGTGGCGGATTGCATTGCCCTCGCTTATGAGCAAGCTGGCCTCTCTCTGGAGTGCTGGATCACTGCTCATCACGTGAGGGCTGTGGCCACATTGGTGGCTAACCTACGCGCAGTTCCGGTGCAAGAAATCTGTAAGGCCGCCACATGGTCTCCAGTCCATACGTTCGCAGCCCACTACTGCCTTGAGAATGAGTCCCACAGGGACAGTTCGTTTGGCCAGGTAGTGTTCAGAAGCATTCTTTGTGTATAGGCAACTCCTGCCCTCCAACCCTTCAGTGTTCAGGCTACTGGAGTTATGGTGATGCTGGATGCTTGGGTCTGCAGAGTCTCTTGGTAGGGACTCACGTTCTGCAACTCACAACCTCCCTTGAGTCGCCGCTGCTGCTTTCGTGGTTCGGGCCCCAGCAGCCTGGAGCTAGGGAGTCCCATATGTGAGGACTGACTTCCTGCTTGTTCCTGGAGAAAGTGTAGTTACTCACCTATAACAGGTGTTCTCCAGGGACAACAGAAATCAGTCCTCACAACCCTCCCACCTCCCCTTGGAGTTTGCCTCCTTTACCTTTTTGTCTTTGCCTAAGCTAAGTCATCTGACTGAGCAAGATAGTACCTTTGGGCAGGAAGGGGACCACAAATGCGTGGAAGTATTCCCAAAGGCTTTCTTTGAAAGCTGGGGAAATGCTCTGCATGGGCTCCGTCAGTGCCAACGTCACCCATATGTGAGGACAGATTCCTGCTGTCCCTGGAGAACACCTGTTACTGGTAACTGCGTTATATGTGGAAACAAAGGAGTCCTTTTACAAATCTACACATGTGAAAAATTAATGGAGGAAACTCTGCAACTTTCAGGTATAAGAGCCAACACTTACATGTGAATATAACCATTTTGCAAATCTATACAGTATGAGGCCTATTCTACTTCTCAGAATGTAGACGGACCTGAGAAAGACCCGATTCCACCACCGCGGAATCAGGGAGGTGCACGTTTGGGTGCTTCCCGTATGCCAATGAGATCAGTGTATGGGGAGCTATCCGTCCCCATGCCAGAACGCCACTTCTGGGGTGAGGGAGCACGAGCATCCTCGCACAATGGCAACGAGCCATCTACATGAAGGCTCGCAATGCCATGCCACACATCAGCCCCTGCAAACCACTGTCCGGGCTGCACCGGTGGCCCCTATGTCCCAGATCATGGCTGCAGAGGCACATCAAGAGCACAGGAATGGGGTGAGGAAGTGTGCTGTGTGCTAGGGGAGGGGCCTCCAGGACTTATTCCACCGTTGAGGTGGAATAAGCTATACATACAGCTTTGTGCCGGGAAACGTACAGGGGCCTGTTCTGAATAGGCCCTTTACATTCCAGCAGCTGGCCACTCCCCTGCTCTGTCTCCACACTGCCCCCTCCCGCTCATGTACAGCGCTTCCTGCACAAATGCTGTGTATGTGCGGGGAGCGCTGGTGGCGGAATAGGGGTAATGAGCTGAACGCGGGTTGGACGTCCAGCCCACATGTCCAACCCCGCTATTTGTGGCTCTGAATGCACCCCTATGTGTAAATACTGTCAATTAACTACAGAGGCCGTTATCTTCACAATTAGAATTTGGGGAGGGAAATAAATAATGGGGATTAAGAAGGATAACCCCCTTAATGCTTCCTGTAAAGAGCTAGCCGAACCAAATACTTTTAAAAAATTTGTAAGTGCCAGGGAGCAGCTATAAATCCCAGTGTAAACAATTTTGGCCATACACATACATTCCTATATGAAATGGGGAGTGCCTGTGTAGATTTTGGACCCACGCAAGGCTGAGCTCAACTCTCTAAGAGTCCAATTGTCATAGAAGCGGAATTGACATTTGAGGCAACCTGTGTAAGTTTTAGTTCTGTTCTGGATACAAGAAGGCACTCATCATAGCTATTTTACCTTTCTAACAGGAACCTAGCTGGGCCTGGAGGCTATTTAGTAGCTGCCTTATTTAATCACAGACTTGCTCTGCTGCACTACTCAGAGAATTGTTCCAAGTGGCTTTAGTCCATACTTTAAAGAAAGAGGAAAACCTGTTCTCTGTCTAAAGGGGCTATCTTTTAACTGAACTTTGTTTTCCTTTTCCTCTGTAAGTTAAAGACTTCGTTGGTTTATTAATTTTCTACTGCCTGAGTACTGCAGGCAGTCCATTTCCCTTAGAATTTCCAGGGCAAGTGTTCCTTTGCATCTACTGTGTATTGGGTTCCTGGTAAACCATTTTTCCATGCCTGCTTACTGTTTGTTTCCTGTGAATGCTGATATATATTACTCTGTAAATATTATTTGTGCCAATAAAGCAGAGTTTGTGCTTAATTATAGCCTGTCTTTTGTTCATTCTGAGCAAAGAGAAGTATACCGCAGGGCTCAGTATGCTGGAGTCTCAGATACTGTACATTCAGCCATTTAGCCCTACCCTCTGCTTTCTATCTTTTAACCAGTTCCTGATCCACAATAGTACACTGCCTCCAATCTCATGACTTTTTGATTTCGCCAAGTGTCTCATGAGGAGCCTTGTCAAAGGTTTTCTGAAAATCCAGATACACTATATTAACTGGCTCACCTTTGTCTACCTGTTTATTCACACCTTCAAAAAAATATAACAGATTAGTAAGACAAGACTTTCCTTTGCTAAATCCTTGTTGGCTTTCTCCCATTAAACCATGACTATATACACAATCAGTAATTTTATTCTTTATAATGGTTTCTACCATTTTGCCCGGTACTGATGTCAGACTAACAGATCTGTAATTTCCCGGATCACTCCTGGAACCCTTTTTAAATATTGGTGTTACATTGGCCATTCTCCATTCCTCAGGTACTACAGTTGATTTTAATGATAGTTCACAGATTACTAATAGTAGATCTGCAATCTCATATTTCAGTTCTTTCAATACGCTTGGATATATATCATCCAGCCCAGGTGATTTGGTACTCTTCAGTTTATCAAATAGTTGTAATACAGTTTCCCAGGTTATCGATATTTCTTTCAGTTCTCTAATACGTCAACTTTATATACCATTTCAGGCATGGGTAAATTCCCTACATCTACTTCAGTATGACCAAAGCAAAGAATTTATTCAGTCCCTCCGCTATGGCCTTGTCTTCACTTAGCGCTCCTTTTACTCCTCCATCATCCAATGGTCCGACTGACTGTCTCACAGGTTTTTTGCTATGAATGTATTTGAAAAAGTTTTTATTATGCATTTTTGCTTCCACGGCAAGCTTTTTTTTCAAATTCTCTCTTTGCCTGCCTTATCAATGCCTTGCATCTAACTTGGCAGTATTTATGTTGTTTCCCATTTTCCTCATTTGGCTCCTTTTTTCATTTCCTGAAAGATGCTTTTTTGGCTGCAACAGCCTCTCTGACCTCGACCTTAAACCATGCTGACAGTTTTTAGCCTTGCTTCCACTTTTCTTAAAGCGTGGAATACATCTGTTCTGGGCTTCCAAGATAGTATTTTTAAACAATGCCCATGCTTTATGCAACTCTTTAGCCTTTGCAGCTGCTCCTGTTAGTCTTTTGTTAACTATTTTCCTACACCACACAGGAAGACACCAGTACTGTTAGCCAGCCTTCCACATCAGGAAAAGAAACAGCAGACAACTAACTATCTACCATACTAAACTGTAAACTGTAAGCTGAAATGATACCTAGCGTGTCTATGATATACTGTTGTACATTGTGATACTCTGTTGATACACCGGGATACATTGTACCTCACTGTGAAACATCTCTATTTAATTTTAACTGTTGCTCTTCATTGCTTTGACCTGCTATCTCTCATGCCTCATGTCCTGCTCCCCTCATGCCTTGCTAGTGCTTACTCTGATCCCATATAGCGTATTGAGCTACGTTCTATGCTCCACATAGGCAATCTCATTTGTTGATCATAGTCTGGGCTAACCTATAATCCAGCTAAGTCAATGATATGAAGTATTAACTGCCCTGATATCTTATACCATCTAATCTTATTATCCCGTACCTTTCCTCTGAAATCAGAGCTTGTCCTGTAGGAGCAGGCAGAACAACCACCTTAAGAGTCCTACCCAATAGTTGTTCTAGGTCACCCTATTGAGCATCATTTTGACAACTCATATTGCCCTTCCTTATCCCTCTAACACAAATCTCTCGCCCTTACTAAGATGGGCCTCCCCATCTCCACCATATTTGGATGCTATATCATCCTCACTAGCTGGTTCTCTGGCTATCTAGCCTTAACGCCCGCCAACCAAATCCCAATATTGCAGAGCCATGGAAGAAGATGGTCTGGTACATCTCGTAACAACCTACACTGGGACACATGCCCTCGTCACTCCCATCTCCTCCACATAATTCCCCAACACTCTGCCAGAGTCAAACAATCTGAAAAACCTTACCCCAACAATCTAAAATGTGCTCTCATCAATGCAAGATCCATTCGGAAGAAATGGCCTGTTGTCACCGACTTAATCTGCACTCACAAACTTGACATACTCATGGTTACAGAGACCTGGTTATCTGAGGAAGACAATGTCATAATCAACCAGCTCCTTCCCCCAAATTTTACAATACACACCAGCCACAGGCAAGATAAAAGAGGGGGTGGTGTCCTCATTCTTATCAGATCCGACCTCAAGTTCAAGACGATACACTCCACAAGTACAAGCCACATGGAAACCATTACCATCTCCAACAGACGCTGCTCTATCAGCCTACTCTACAGAGCACCCTCGATGTCATTTGATGAACTAGCCTCCATCCTTGAGCTCGCCTCCAATACACATAGCCCACACACCCCAATATGGATCTTAGGGGACTTCAACCTACCAACACTACAGGATAACCAAGCAACTTCCTTCCTAGACGCCCTTGAGAACCTAGGATTCAAGCAACTGGTGAAAGTTCCCACTCATACTAAAGGCAACATTCTAGATCTGGTATTTGCCCCACAGTCATCCCTCAACCAGCCTCTTGATCCTATTACATCCATAACCCCTGTTCCCTGGTCTGATCACAAACTGATCATCCTCCAGATTCCATCAAGCAAAATCCTCACCAAGAACATCAAGACACCAGCTGACATGACGAGACCTAACTCTAGATCTTTTAAGCCATTTAACAGAGAGATCATCCTTGCTGAAACGCAACAGCTCATCATTACCACTACCACAAACCTCGATGACCTAATCTCTCACTGGAACAACAGTCTCAGTGCTATCGCTGTGCGTCCTTCATCAATAAAGCAGTTAAGAAAAAGAGAAAATGCTCCTTGGTACACAAAGGACCTCAGAGACTCCCTCATCCTATTACGGAAACTTGAAAAACGCTTGCGTCGCTCCCATGCCTCTGTAGACCTGACAACATTCAACAGCCACCTAGCTGCTCACCGCAAGGCAATCTCCGAATCAATGAAACGGTACCACTCTGATACCTTGATGAGATCCCTCAATAAACCACATGACCTCTTTGACCTAGTTAAGTCCCTATCCAAGGAGCCAGCCTCAGGACCTCAAGTGGAGATACACCCTCAAGACTTCGCAACGCACCTACAATCCAAGATGTGCCTTATCAACAAATCCTCTGTACCAACCGCTACACCTGTGCAGGTCATCCCTGGCACTCTTTCTGCATTCTCAATCCCCTCCAAGAAAGGAATTGAAGACACCATTACAGCCCTCAACATTACCACATCCCAGTCCGATCCATGCCCTGCCTTCTGGATCAAGGAGCTTCGCAGTCACTTTAGCCCAGTTATCGCCAACATAATGAACCTCTCCTTTTCAACTGGATTATTCCCCACAGCCCTTAAGCATACCTCAATTAGACCCCTGTTGAAAAACTGCAAGCTCGACCCTCTAAAGGTAGAATCCTATAGACCCATCTCCAGCATACCTCTACTTGCTAAGATCATAGAAAAAGTGGTCCAACGACAGCTACAGGACCATATTGACTGTGTTGCACCACTAGACCCATGCCAACATGGCTTCAGAGAACTCCATGGAGTCGAAACTCTCCTCACCATACTCTTCAGTAAGTTGATCTCTGGCATAGATAACATCCGCCAAGGTTTTGCCCTCATATTTCTGGACATCGCCGCAGCGTTTGATTCAGTAGATCACGAACTCCTTTTAGCGAGACTAACTGAGAAGGGCATCACTGTAACAGCGCTTGAATGGTGCAGGTCCTATCTATCCGGAAGATGGCAGCATGTCCGCTCAGGAGGCAGAACTTCTGAACCCTTCCACCTAAATCAGGGAGTCCCTCAAGGCTCCTCACTTTCTGCCCTCCTATTTAACATCTACATGCAACCACTCTGTGAGATCATACGGTCATTTAAGGTTGACTACATGCTCTACGCTGATGATGTTCTTCTTTACACCCCAATCTCCACTGAACATTTGGATCTCTCCCCTCTAATAAACTGTTTCAATGCGGTTTCTGACTGGCTTCTCTCTCAAAACCTCCGTATACAACATAAGAAAACGGAGGTCCTCTTTATCACAAGGAATCCCAACTTCAACCCACCTCAACATCTCAAGACTAAGGAAGCTGAATTGCAATCCAAACCCTCAATACGTTACCTTGGAGTCATTCTGGATCAACGCCTAGATATGAAATCCCACATAGGAAACACCGTCAGAACCATATACTACAAGATCCGCTCGTTGAGACATCTACGCTCCATGCTGGAACCAAAAGATTTCAGGACAATATACCAAGCACTGATTATCCCCCACTTTGATTATGCTAACGTCATTCTTCAAGGTCTTCCTCAATCCACCTTAAACCCGCTACAGCTGGCAATGAATGCCGCAGCCAGGGTACTTCAGGGAGCCTCCAGAACTGACCACGTTACCCCTCTGCTGATTCAATTACATTGGCTACCCATTCAGGCCAGAATTATCTTCAAAACCCTATTGCTCACTTTCAAAACTCTTAATAACCTCTCTGCTACATCCTTATCTGACCTTATTCACTCTACTGTACCAAACAGAGCGAGAAGATCCTCAACCATCAACTCCCTAAAGCTCCCTAAGGCCCTTACAAGCTGTGCATCCTCTACGGCCAACAGAGCTTTTATCCTTTGTGCCCCTAGGTGCTGGAATGCACTACCCCCTGGCATCCGGGCTATCAACAGCTTATTACAATTCAAGAAAGCCCTCAAATTCTTTCTCTTCAACAAGTTCCTTATAGAGTCATCCACACCTATTGACCTCTGTGACCTCACCCAATTACCCAATCCCATGATACCTCAATAACATGCTTGGCTGATTCCATATAACAAGTGAATATATTCCTAGCACCTGTTACTAGTAACATGTTACTATTTAGTTGTACCACATCTGTAAATAGTCTGTAAATAGTTTCCCCGTTTGATCCAAGTTCCTTCCCTTGTTATCTGTAAACTCATGCATGTTGATTGTACTGAGATTTTTGTTCGATGTGAACCGCGCTGATGCCAAATAGTGCGGTATATAAGAGAATGTAAATAAATAAATAAATAAATAAATTTTATCATAGTGTCCCTTTTGAAAGTTAAATGGGAGTGCTGTGGATTTCCTTGCCGTCCATCTTTCATTTATTAAATCAAATGTGATCATGCTATGATCACTATTGCCAAGTGGCCCCAACACCTTATCTCTTGCACCAGATTGTGCATGCCACTAAGGACTAGGTCCAAAATAGCTTCCCCTTGTGACGGTTCATGAATCAGCTGTTCCAAGAAGCAGTCATTTATTTCATCTAGAGACTTTATCTCCCTAGCGTGTCCTGATGTGACACTGACCCAGTCAATATCCGGGTAATTGAAATTAGCCATTTTTACTGTTTTGTAACTTTTGTTAGCTTTCTTGATTTCATTCAGCATTTTGTTATCCATCTGTTCATCCTGGCCTTCCCCTTTTTACATAGAATTTCTATCCATAGTGATTCTACAGCGTATTTTCTTTCCGGCAAAACTTTAATCCAATGTAACTCAATGCCCTCTCTAACACAGAGTGCAACCCCTTCACCATATCATTGCAATATAGTTTGTACCCAGGTCTCTGAGATACCAATCATATCTAACCTCTCATTTAGAGCTATATATTTTAACTCTCCCATCTTATTTTTTAGACTTCTAGCATTTGCATACAGGCATTTTAGAGGTTGTATTTCAATCAGAATAATCTGGTTATTAGTTGATAGGGGAATTTGGAATCGTTCAGCTCTGTACTTAAGGGCATCTGGGTAACTTTTATCTTTATTGGAACCTCTCTGTTTGGATGTTCTAACGTCCCTGTTTTGTTAGTATCCTTCAAGGATACATTCTTCTGAACCATACACTCTTGGGTGACTGATTTCCCCTATTATCTAGTTTAAAAGCTGCTCTATCTCCTTTTTAAACATTAATGCCAGCTGCCTGGTTCCATCCTGGTTAAGGTGGAGTCCATCCCTTCAGAAGAACCCTCCCTTCCCCAGAAAGTTGCCCAGTTCCTAACAAATCCTAAACCCTCTTCTTTGCACCATCATCTCATCCACGCATTGAGACTCTGGAGCTCCGCCTGCCTTTTGGGCCCTACACGTTGCATGGGAAGCATTTCAGAGATTGCTACCCTGAAAGGTCTGGATTTCAACTTCCTACCTAAAAGTCTAAATTTGGACTCCAGAACCTCCCTCCCACATTTACCTATGTCATTGGTACCAAGAGCAGACTCCTCCCCAGCGCTATCTAAAACCTTGTCTATATGGCGCGTGAGGTCTGCTACCTCTGTACCAGGCAGACATGTTACCAGGCGATCCTCATATCCACTAGCCACCCAGCTATCTACATGCCTAATGATTGAATCACCCACTATAACGGACATCCTAACCTTTCTCTCATGGACACATGGACCTGGGGAAATCTCCTTGGTGCAAGAGAGTGTTACATCTCCTGGTGGACAGGTCCTAGCTACAGGATCACTTCCTGCCTCACCAAGGTGATACTCTCCTTTCACGAGACCTC
Source organism: Ichthyophis bannanicus (assembly GCA_033557465.1). Classification (NCBI taxonomy): domain Eukaryota; kingdom Metazoa; phylum Chordata; class Amphibia; order Gymnophiona; family Ichthyophiidae; genus Ichthyophis; species Ichthyophis bannanicus. The sequence goes on from CM066046.1 coordinate 48,738,728, forward strand.
TCTGCTCTGTGGCAGCTGAGAGGCTGCCAGACTGGAGGTGGGGCTTTAATACTACGTCCCTGTAGGTCTCATCTATATACAGCTCTGACTTCCTTATGTCTTCCAAGTCTGCTACTCTTGCCTCCAGATATTGTACTCATTCTCTGAGGGCAAAGAGTTCCTTGCACCTAGTGTAACATAAGACCTCTCACCAACTGGGAGAAAATCATACATGTGACACTCAATACAAAAGACTGGATAACCCCTATCTCGCTGCTAGACTGCTGTCTGCATCTTTGTCTTAAAGTTTTCTTTAGTTATTTAAGTTGTTTTTAGTTGCTAGGGATACTTATACTAATACAACTATACCAAATAAGTTTAAGGGACTTTGTTCACCTCAAGATTAATTACTTTCAGGGCCTTAACTCATCTATTCCTGTTGAGGAATCAGCTAAACCTAGAAGGGAATGTGAATACCACACCCCTTTAATAGGTGTAAGACCCTATAAAGCTAGGATTATTCCTGGGGTGGATGGGAGTCAGGGTGGGAGGGAGGGAACTAACACTTAGTAAAGGCTGACTTGCTACCCAGTTTCTAAGGTAATCTGTGACCAATTTCCTGAGTGATTCACACAGCCCTTGCTTTGATAGAAGGAGTTTTTCAAAATGCCCCTTTGATCTGTCACCTGGCTTTAACACCTATTTAAAACAATTTCAAAGGTCTCTTGCCCCCTATCTAGAAGGCCTCTTGGTAAAGGTCTCTAGAAAGAACTTATTGCTCAAACAATACTGACCCTGTTTTCCTGTTATGCTAAATTATACTCTGATTTGATTTAAATTAAAGCTCTTTGCTGATACTAGGCCCTGACTGAGTATTAAATTTAAACTAGAAGCTCTCTGCTGGGTTTTGAACTTAAACTGAAAGATACTTGCTGAGTTTTTTAATTTAAACTAAAAGCTCTTTGCTGATACCAGGCCCTAACTGATTTAACAAATACACTGGATTCTAATTTACAGAAATTGATCAGCTTTAATCTAAAGAATTCCTTACCCCCAAGATTTAGAAAAATTCCCAGAAGTAAATACTTAGAATTGCAGATCTCTTTCCAGAAGTAGCAGTCCCTTTTTGTAGTCCTTCAAGACTGAGGATAACTTGTATTCTTCTGAGACAATGGAGAGTTAAGTGACTTGCCCAAGACCACAAGGAGTGCTAATAGGAATCAAACCCTGTTCTCTTGACTCCCAAGCAAGTGTTTCAACCATTAGACTACTCCTCCACTCCATAGCTTGCATTTTTTGCCTAGAGATCTATAGCAGTCCAGCTTGTTATATGTTTACAAGTAAGAGGTGTATGGATATTCAAGCCCATTTGTAATATTTTTCATCTGGAGAGGTTGTTGCTATGTAAATTTATGCTGTTATGATACAGCAAGTTTGCTATATTGGTTCTGAGTATTTTCACAATGCACCTAGTACTGGAGAATTTGTGTTGATGCTACTGAGGTGACATTGTAATTTGCACATATTTTGATACCATGACAATAAGGGGAAACATCTTAGTTCTGCCAAATACCTATTGTAGGGGGGAGTTTCTGTGGGGTTTTACAGAACTAGGGTGCCAGGGTCATATTGAGATTCTGTCCTTTTCTGTTCAGACCTCTGATTTTAATCTGCCATCTATTGACTGGAGCATCTCAAATGCAGGGAAATCTTGGCCTCGTTTTATGGCACACTCTTCAGTTAACAGATAGAACCAACATATGAGGGAGAAGTACTGGGCCTGGTAGTTAAACTTCAGAAATGTATTTCTAATTTCACAGTAAGTGGTCTCCTTGACCCTGTGATTAATCTACAAGCGATGGTACAGACTGTCCCAGTGACTTAATGGTAAAGTTATGTACTATTGTATGGAGGGACCTGGGCTCCGTTCTTAATTCAGGCCTTCTGTTCTTGGGCCAATCCACAAAGGGAAGAAATGTATTGCATTAGCAGGCTAGAAATGTTTGCAAATTTATATTCTGCATGTCCAACCAAAATTTTTACAAGGCAGATTACAGCATAATGTTCAAAAGAAAGGGCAGTACAATTATCATAAAATCAAATGTTGTTGATCCCTAGATATGATTCCATTCTCTTGTATAAAGCACAATGGCTTCTATCCTCTTACCCCTTTGATTTGGTGCGGTTTATTATTTGTATGAGGGAGGGGATTACTTACTTGTTATCTTAAAGGAGAATTTTGAGCATTATATAAAAGAAAGCTCCATCTACAATGGCCTGGGAGAACCTGAGTTAGTTAGATCTCAGAAGCTAAACAGAGCTTGACTAGTACTTAGATGGGAGGTCACCAGGGAAAAGCAGATGCTTTGGGTTGCAAAAGACAATGGCAAACCTTATTACCAAGAAAAGGTCAAAGGCACAATGGTGGGGTTGTGGTTACCTGACCCCCAACATCTAGAAATGGAAGCAGAAACAATGGTAACCTGTTCCCTCCTTCCAGAAAGGAGTCCATGTGCTGGTGCGTTGTTTGTGTGGCAGAATTGCTAAAAATGTGTCATCATTTCAGCCTGGTAAAAACAGTTTCCTAGTTGATCAGACACTTTCTTTTATACTGCAATATTTTAAAGTGGCTAAACACATAGAAAGAGTTCTAGTGAAAGCCAGAAGGATACTTGGGTGCATAGGGAGAGGAATGGCCAGCAGACGGAAGGAGGTGATAATGCCTCTGTATAAGTCTTTGGTGCGACCTCATTTGGAGTATTGTGTGCAATTCTGGAGACCGCACCTTCAAAAGGATATAAACAGGTTGGAGTCAGTGCAGAGGGTGGCTACTAAAATAGCTAGTGGGCATCATAAGGCATATGGGGACAGACTTAAAGAGCTCAATATGTATACTCTGGAAGAAAGGCAGAAGAGGGGAGATATGATAGAGACATTTCTATGCAATGGTGTAAATTTTGCCCAAACAGCCCCCACAGTGCACGAGGGGCCACACAGCAATGGTAAAGGCAGAGTGGCAAACAACCCTGCCTCTGGTCATCACCTCCTGGCCACTGCTGGGCTGAAGTCTCACATTAACAACTTCACCACAAGATTTCGATCTGACAGCATCCAGGAGGTGATGGCTGCCGGGCCTCAAAATTTAAAAGAGGAGCGGAGGCAGCACAGCAAACATTTTAAGTATAGTAAGTTTGCCTGTCTGTGTGGGAGGGGGGCTGTTCTGCCGTGACTATGAGGAGCCTTCAGCTAAATTTTGCTTGGGGGCCCCTTATTAGAATTCACAACACTGCCACCATTGCATAAATTCACAGGAGAGTCTCTCAGTTGAAGAACGTGCTGCAACAAGGAGGAAGGTTAAAAGGAATAGTGTGTTAGCGTAGCATATGGCAGGAAGGGGTTTTCTTTAAAACAAGGAATGCAAACGTTCAAGGACAAACAAAAACCCATTTTTTTGTGCTTCAGTTAATCAGCATTCCCTCCGCAGTGTATTGCTTTCACAAGCTAGTTTACAGCATCCTTCTCCTGGCCTATAAGTTAAAATTCAGAAGAATAAAGTCCTGTCGCTTCTTGAGTTTCCTACCTCACAGCAGGACTCCTTCCCCAGCATGGTTTGGAAGGAGCTTTCTGTCTCCACGGACTTCTTTCCCTCCTGCAGCCTGCTGGGTTCCTAACCTCTCCTGTGAGCCACGTTCTCCCAGCCCTGAACTCTAAGCTGCAGACTCTCTTTAAGGGGGCATAATCGCTTTGGAGGAGGACGGGTAACATTCTATATACCCCATCACAGATAGACAAAGCAGTAAGATGTTTCTCTGCTCTTATCAGATCATTCTAAGCCATAGCAGTACCCTTACAACTTACAAGACTGCCTGTTCTAGCATTCCAGGTTCACAGCATGGTCCTCAGGCTTGGTGTAGGCATCTATTTATTTATTTATTTATTTAACAAAGCTTATAAACTGCCCCTTCCTGAGATCAGGGGCAGTTTACATAGAACATCAGAACATGTTTTACAATGAACGTAGGAACTATGTACATTTAGCATGTACGACTGTGTACAGATAACTATATACATTTTGTTTGTATCTGATGTTTGACCTAGGGTGACTATGTCATTTTGAAGTTTAATTTATAGTAAGGTGGAAGAAGGTAGAGCTTTAGGTATTTTGGGGGTTGATGAGGGTGCTTGAGTCACCAAAATGTTCTATAAAAAGATGTGTTTTTAGGTTCTTGTGGAATTGCTGGAGGTCTTTTGTTGCCCTTAGGTCATTGGGGAGTGAGTTCTAGAGTATTGGGGCCACGTAGGAGAAGGCTCTGGTACTGGTATATTGATTTGTGTTGCGGATGTGAGAGGGAGTTATGTATGTATTTTGAGAGCTATTTCTTCTTGTTCTTGATGTGTTTGGTGTTGTAAGAAGAGTGGCTAAGGTGGTGGAGGTAATGTTGCAATGATGTTTAAAGATGATCATTATATATTTATACTTTACCCTTGAGGTTATTGGAAGCCAGTGAAGATCACGGAGTATGGGGGTGATGTGATCCTTACGTGTTGAATTAGAAGCTATATGTGCTGCCAGGTTTTGCGCTATTTGAAGTTGGTGGGTAGTTTTTTTGGGAAGTCCTTGTAGAATACTGTTACAGTAATCTGTGAGTGGGGTTATTAGAGCTTGAAGTACTGTCCTAAAGTTGTGGTCTTCCAGGAGTGGTTTGATGCGTTGAATTGTTCTTAATTTAAAGTAGATATTTTTTGTTACTGTTTTTAGGTGTGGGTTCATGCTTAGGGTCTTATCTAACACTACTCCTAGATATCTCACTTCTGTCTTCACTTCGATTTCTGTATCGTGTATAGTAATTTTGCTGGTGGGGGGGGGGTAAAGTTTGGGTTTCTTGAAATGAATAGCACTTCTGGTTTTTTTAGATTGATTTTGAGGTTTTGGGTGTCAAGCCACTTTGTTATATCAGAGATGCATGCGGTTAGTCTGGAGTAGTTCAGGTTAGCAATATCCAGCGGGAGATACATCATGATGTTGTGTGATTTGAATATGTTGCAGATTGGTTGCATGTAAATGTTAAATAGTAGGGATGAGAGTGAGGAGCCTTGGGGGACACCGGTTTTCTGCAGAAAGGTTGAGGAGGATTCTTGGCCTATTTGAACTTGCTGGGTTCTGTTATTCAGGTAGGATGTGAACTATTGTATAACTGTGCCTTGTAGCCCAATGTGTTTTAGCCTGTTTATTAGGAGACTGTGCTTTATGCTGTCAAAGGCTGCTGCTATGTCTGTAAAAATAAGTAGGAAGACCTGCTTACCAGAGTCCAGTCCACGGATACATTTATCAAGTAGTGTTAGCATCAGGGTCTTGGCGCTGTGTTGAAGCCTAAACTCATGTTGATTTTCATCAAGGGGGGCAGTTGTTTCAATGAAATCCTGCAGTTGCAGTTGTACAACTTTTTCTATGACCTTCATTAGGAAGGGTAAACTTGATATTGGGCGGTAGGAGTTGGGTACGTTTTTGTCGGAGTTTGCAGCTTTTAATATGGGTTGGATAGTTGTCTGCTTCAGGGCATCAGGCATGTGCCCTAGGTTGAGTGAGAAGTTAACTATCTCACAGATTATTGGGGTGAATTCATCCTTTGTTGATTTTAACCAACTGACCGGGCAGGGATCCCTTGGTGAGGTAGTTGTATTAATATTAGTTATAATGTTTTTGAGGCATTTGTTGTCGATAGAACTGAATGTTGTCCAGATTGAGAGGTAATGTGTGTTTAGGTTTATGGGCTTGGGGCTAGGAGAGTCCGTGGTGATCACATGCTGGCATTGGTGTGAAAGTTTATTAATATAGTAGTTAGCGAATTTTTATGGGTATATTACTATAGAGTCATCTTCGTGAGTGTGTGTTTTGGTGAGGTTTTTTACTATAGAAAATAGCTCCCATGGTTTCTTTAGTGATTAATGCTGAATGGTATTCTTTTTTTTTTTTTTTCGTTTTTACAGCATCTTTGTATTGTCTCAGTGTTTGCATGTATTGCGATTTGTCGTCTTCTGTTTTTGTGCGCCTCCATTTTTGTTCTAGGCGTCTTAGTTTTTGTTTTAATTCTTTTAGGTTGTGAGCGTACCATTTGTTTGCATTCCTTTTTTGATATTGTTGTTTTATCTTGGAACTGTGGCAGCGTCGGATAAGACTGTGTTCCATTTTTTTATGTATTCATCTATGTTAGTATGGGAGCTATCAAAGTGTGGAAGTGTGTGTCTAGGAATGTTTCCATGTTCAAGGATTTGTATTTGCAAAGTATGTTTAGTTTTTTATCAGGTATGGCTTTGTTAGGTAGTGTAGGTAATGTGAGCTCAATCAGGAAATGGTCTGTCCAAGGTAATGGCGTAGATGTTGGGGAGGAGTAGCAAGTGTTGTGAGTGGTGTCTGTTTGGAGGAATATTAGATCAAAAGTATTACCTGTTTTGTGGGTAAGGGTTTGAACTACTTGGTGAAGGTCTATATCTGTCATTGCATTAAGAAAGTGGGAGGAGTGGGTGCTATGCAATGAGGGGAGATTAAAGTCTCCAAGTATGATCTGCATTTTGTTTGTGTTTTTGGAACATGATTGTTCCAGTATGATGTCTAGGTTGTCTGGAGAAGACGATGGAGGTCTATATATTAGGGTTAGTGAGAAGTGTTTATTTTCTATGGTCAGGATGTACCTTATGACTTGTTTTCTTTCCAAGTATCACTAGCAGCACTTTGCAGAATGTTAGCTCATGTAGCAGTTTTTGCTGTTGTGCATCATGCATGATCCCAACCCCTCCATGCATGTTAACACCATCACAAACATCAATCAGCACACACACACACACACACTGACACTCACAGTGATTCCCCACATTCTACCACCCAGACACACATACTTACATGCACTGACATCTACTCACATATACCCACACACACTGACACTCACGTGCCTTCATACACACAAGAGGGTGCTGTGCTACAACGTCTAAGAGAAAGAAATCTAACCTGGACTTTTTCATCCTCCTCCATCCCCTAACTCCTGAAATCCTCCTTCTCCCAAATACTAGAGAATATTGCAAAGACCTTGAGCCATCGGATAACAACACAGAGTTCCGTGAAAATTTTATCGCCCTTATGGAAAAAGTGACCCCGGATTCCAAGCAGTGTAAGTGCAATGTAGGGGCATGGGGTGATGGGAGAGGTCTGGGACTTATTATGGAAAGAGTGAACCTCTTTTTTCACATAGAGACCTAAGAAGAGTTCTCTGAGATAGCGGCAGACCTCCGGGGCACCTGTGTTCATGATAGTTTCTTTGGACTGAATGAGGGAAAGAGAAGAGCAAGGGGTGCTATCGTGCCGTCATAAAGAGTCAGTGTCCTAAGCAGATGGTCCCAAACATGTCCGATTTTCAGGATATCCACCATGAATGCACACACTGTCTCCAGCACATGCAGATTTGTTTCATGCACATTCCTTGTGGCTATCCTGAAAACCTTACTGGCTGAGAGTCCCCACGGACAGATTTGGGAACCACTGCCCTAAGCATTTCCCCCATAGACACAAAATAGAAAGTCTTTAGCAGATGAGGCCATGGTGATGGATAACCTGACTTTGGACTCTGTATTTACTGCCCTTACCAGAAACGTAAGTTATACGTCAGACGCCCAGTTTTGGCTACATACCAGGTATCAAATTCAACCTATTAGAAAATCCAGGGAATAGACAGTCACATCTTTTTTTCTGTTTTACTCAGTGTCTTTGCACTGCTTTGTAACTTGGTTTTCCTCTAGCACAGAACTTCCCAAACCTGTCCTGGGGTTTTTAGGATATCCATAGTAGATATGCATGCGAGGAAACAGCAGTCGATGAATATTATAAACCGGCCAGTATTCAAAACTCTTAGCCAAATGGCCAACAGGAGGCTGTCTGTGATATTCAGCAGCACTATCTAGATAGTGCCGCAGAATATTTCCACAGAGTCCCCTGGCACTATCCAGTTACTGCAGGGGCAATCCGAGGGGGCAACGAGACATGTCTGTGCTATCTAGATAAGTGCCGGCACCTATCTGATCAGTGCGATATCCAGTCAGCACTTATCCAGACAACTCGGGTGACATGAAAAGCAAGTTTAAGCTGTAATCCGGATAAGTGTGACTGAATATCATGCCAATCAGATAAATGCCTGCACTTATCCAGATAACACTGCTCAGCACAGATATTCAGCAGGCAGCTCCTGACTGGACACTGCCACTGAGGATCCCGCTGATATTTAAGAGCCACGACGGACCGCCATGACATTTGAGTATTGGCCATATTTAATACAGGGCCCATGCAAAATGATATTCAAAAGGAGCAATGGATGCCAACAGCGCAATTTTTTTTTCTGCCTACCCAGGGAATTCAATGTTCGCCATAAAAATTGTTACACAGCAAAAATGTATCTATCCATAGTGGGACAGGCTTAAAGGCATCCCAGAGGCAGAGCTTCAAATTCTACAGAGAGAGCTGCAAAATCCAATTACTTTCCATGCAACTTATCTGGACAAGTGATGACAATAGACTATTTGACAGATATTAGCATGAAGCAATTGAGCAGTAAAGCCTCATCACAATAAAAAGTGTAAAATAAAATTTCTTATTTTTTTCTGCTTGTCAATTTCATAGGTGACAACTTTCTCCTCCACAACCTGATCCTGGATACAGGAATTACTCGGCAACTAGCAGACAGGGTCTGGAAGGACAAAGATCTACTCACGTATGCATCTGCTTTCCCACCTTCTTAGTTAGAAAGTTCTTCCTAATGTCTATTATAAACACATCGTGTTATTTAAGTTCATTACTTGTTAGGTTTTTTCTCAGTGGAGAGCGGGGAAGCATTTGGTCTAGATCTTCGGTCTTGTAAGCATTTGCTTTCCTTACAAACCTTCCAATGTCCATTACAGAGTGAGCTCTGCTACTGTAAAGAAAGTCACTCTGCTAGAGTCCCACAGCACTGATAGGGAACCACTGTAAGGAAGCTGCCCCTGCTGGAATACCCTCTGGTACTAATAGGGCAATACCACACACACTAACAGGGCAAATTAAGACATAGTTTGCTCCAGTGCCTGCTGACAGTAACGGTGGGCAATGAGAAGTTCATAATGCCAAAGCCTCACCTGCTGTGAGGTTTCTTCTCAATCACAAGTCCTTGTTTTAATGGATAGAGAAATCAGGCGAGACACAGAGCGGGAAGGACAGAGGAGGTGAGCAAGGCCTCAGGAAGACAGGAAAGGCCTAAAGCTGCAGACAGAGAAATACGGAGCTCACAGAGAAATGGGAAAGCCAGAAGGTGAAAGGAATGAGTTAATCTGAAGATGGCGTGTCTCTCTTTTCTTTGTAGGTACGGACTTCTGGCTGTGTTTTCAGCTACTGACGGTGGCATCACTAGAGTTTTCCCAAATAAGTGAGTGTTGTCAGTTTCTGCAGTTTCTCACCTCACCTCGCCTCAGCCTCTGATGGCACATTTAATACCAAGGGACCATCTGGTCACAGGCAGTCGCTGGACAAAATGGCACCTTGGGCAAGGGTTGATTTTGGCACTTCCTCCCTCTTGGGCTCATATGCTCACAAATTCACACTGTGACAGAAAAAGACAGCAATGGCAGCTCCCTGGGCTTAGAGTCCAGGATGGCTGCCGGTTTCCCTGCCCCACCACCTCTGATAGCCCTGCCTCTGGCCATGAGCTGCTAAGAGACTAAAAGTAATCATTAGACTAGGATAGAATTGTCTTCCCTCTTATGGCTGATTAGGAAACAAATATCTCATATGTTAGCATTCATTGTATTAGTTTCAATGTTTAGTTTGTTTTGTGGTTGTTGATAATGGGCTTCTGATTGATGTGGGGACAGTAATATTGTTCAGAGCAGGTTCTCCTCAGAAGCTGGTGATGTCATCACATCAGTCAGGAAACCGCAATCAACAATAAACATGTACTTAAAAAGTCAGCAAAACGGAAATGAAGTTAATGAATGTGGTACTTGAGACACCTGCTTCACAATCGACCACATGACAGGAAAAGTTATTTTTTGTTCTAAATTAATGATGACCTGGAAATTATCAGCATGAACCTCACTGGACAATGGGCATTCCAATACTCTGAATTTGCCACAATCAGAGCACCAAAACAGTGAAAATGAAATTAACTTAGTCACCACAAGAGTGATTTGTTATGAGAGCTAGAACTGGGTAAACTGAGGGTGGAGTTGAAGTGACCCTCTTAGGGCAGAGTAACAAAGCTAAGACTGTATACAGGACGCTAGTAGAGAACTCAGTACATGCAGTGCACAGAAGCAAAGACGAGGAGGATGGAGAAGAAAAGGCAGAGAGTAGAAGGAGACAAAAAGAGCAGAGGTGAAGAGAGAGAGAGTATTGCTAAGTGCTTAAAAGACTCAGGGCATAGGCCCATGAGGTACTGGCCCATATAGTCTCAACGTAGATTTTGATATTAAATTCAAGACTTACGGGGGATCCACGTGACGCATGAGCAGGTAAGGACGTTCCTTGCTTGCTCCGGGGCTGCCTCACGTTTTAATCTGAATTATAGCGCCTTTTACAGAGGTAGCCTACAGATATTGCAACTAGATTGGAGATAAAGCTAAGCCGGTTTGGAAGATCTGAAAATAAATAAGATACCATGCCGGTAGTACCAAAAAAAGATCGGGAGAAGATCAGCAAGCCGGGGCCTACCGCAACCATGACATCACAGCCGGCGTCCCCGGGAACTGAGAGTGCCGATTCAGTCACTGAGGAAGTCGTGAAGGAAGTGGTTAAGCTACTGGATCCGAAATTTGATCAAGTGCTGAAAAAGTTCGATGCGGTTGGAGAATCGTTGCTGGAAATGAGCAAGCGGGTGGAGGAGTTGGAGCACTGCATGGCGTCCATAGAAGATGCGGAGAGCCGACAAGAGAGAGAAACAACTGCTCAGCGAAAGCAAATTGAGATTTTGCAAGCAAAGGTGGAAGACCTACAAAACAGGTCGCGTAGAAACAATATACGCATTGTCGGGGTTCCGGAGGATAAAACGGATGCTCAATTGCTGCTGTTTATTGAGGTTTGGCTCCCAAAGGAGTTGGGCCAAAGGCACTGGCTGGAAAGTTGAGAGTGGAGCGTGCGCATCAAGTTGGGCCGAGGCTGGAGCAGAGAAACAGGCCGAGAGTAGTAATAGCCAGAATTTTAAACTTTCAGCATAAAACTCAGCTATTACAAGCCTACCGGAGGAAAGGAGAGTTGAAGATTAACAATCAAAAGCTGCTTATGTTCCAGGACTACTCGGCGGCAGTGGCGATGAAGAGGAAAGAGTTCTCGCCTATTTGCGCCGCCCTGTTCAAGAAGAAACTTTGCTTTACATTGGCTTACCCAGCGTTATTGAGAGTCTCCAGATATGGACAGGATTACTCATTTGATACCGCGGAGACTGCTAAGAGATTTGTGGAGGGCATGGAGGGGGAGAATGGGGATACTGTCAGTGCCCCGGAGTGAAAAGAACGGGCATCTGGATGTCTGTTTTCTGTTATCAGGACACTCTACGTAGCACTATTGTTATGCTGTGGATATTTAAGGCTGTGGTACTGTTGTGGAGACAACGTTTGTGGGTGTGTGGGTGGGTGGGTGTGTGTGGGGGTGGGCGGGTGTGGGTATGTGTGATGAAGCACAAGGACTGGATGGTACAATGCACTAGGTGGAAGTAGAGGAGTAGAATGGCAGTGGAAACAAGCGAGGCAGCCCTGTATCATCTCAAAGGGTCTAGATCCCAGTGGAGAATCTGGGAATAGAGAGAATGATGAATGATAGGGGGGGAGGGGAGGGGGGCTAGGATTGGGGTGTGTTTGGGATGGGAAGTGTATGTATGTGGGACGAATGGGGAAGTGGGGGAGGAAAGGTACGGAATTGAATTGTAATACTTGTGGATGTCGGGGTTCTCTTTGTGTGAGAGGGTTTGTGAAGCTGTATGTGTATATTCCCGGAAGGGTGAGGCTCGAGGTTGAGGCTGGGCAATCTTGGGCGGCGATTATGTTAAAGCAATTGGTAAGAATGATGAGAGTTACTGGGCTCAATGCATGACCTGCGTATTATAACATGGAATGTGGGGGGAGTCAGCACTCCCATAAAGCGGACCAAATTTTTGCAAGCCCTAAAGAGGGGGAAGGCCCAACTGGCTCTGCTGCAGGAGACACATCTAAGTTTGAAAAGCTGAAGAGAGACTGGGTGGGACAGGTACATGCTGCCTCTTCGGGGGGTAGGAAAAAGGGAGTAGCAATCTTGGTTATGAAGGGGATTCAGACAGAGATTTTAAATGAAGAAGTTGACCCCCAGGGTAGATACATATTTTTGCATGCAAAAATCCAAGGGGAAGAACTGCTCCTGGGAAATGTTTATGCACCAAATATTTATGATCATAAATTTTTTTAAGATATTTTGGTCAGGGTGGGGAGAGTCCCAAATATTCCGGTCATATTAGCGGGAGACTTTAATTGTCCGCACGACCCGGAGATGGATAGATCACAATTGAGGTTAGGTGGGGGTTGGTGCAAAAAAGGAATTAGCTATCTTTGTAGGATAGGGGAGCTAATAGATGCATGGAGAGTCCTACATGAGGGGGAAAGAGATAACACGCATCTGTCGCGGGCCCACCAGTCCTGGTCCCGGATTGACTATATTTTAGTTTCGAGGCATTGTTTTGGAAAGGTGACTGCAGTGGAAATAGATCCTGTGATAGTTTCGGATCATGCGATGGTCCGGTTGGACTGGAAGGGGAGGTTGAGATTGAGCTCTAAGTGGTCATTTCCGAGACATTTATGGAAAAATGAAGAATTTTGTAAGTATTTGAAACTGTATTGGGAGGAGTATGTAAAATTAAATGAAAATAGTGTAGAGACGGTGGCAGTATTCTGGGAGGCTGGGAAAACAGTGATGCGCGGACATATCATGACTTATGTTGCAAAAGAAAGGAAGAGAGTCAATGATACCATATTGCAATTGGCTCAGGAACTTCAACGACGTAAAAGAATAGATGTGCGGAATTCGGACAGCCGAGCTAGGGAGGAGTATTTAGGAGCTCAGAGGCATTTAAATAGGGTGCTTCAGGAACGGGCAGTATACTCGATGCAATATTATTGGCACCAATTGTTCCGTTATGGAGACAGGACAGGGAAATTACTCGCCAGATTGGTGAAAGAGGGGGGAGGTACTAAAGTAATTGCTACAATTAGAGATAAAGAGGGGGTAAAGCAGAATGACACTCAAGGGATTATGAGGGTTTTTAGGCAATTCTATCAGGATAGATCAGAGGTAGAGGATAGAGAGCAGGAGAGCCTCTTCCTAAATGCGGTAGAGCTACCAAAAGTGGGAGAGGTGGAATTGCAGGAGTTGAATAGAGCGATTTCCGGCACAGAAATTCAAAAGGTTATAGAGGGTGCTTCACCTCATAAGGCTCCAGGGCCAGATGGTTATGGGGCGGAATTTTATATGATCTTGGGGATGCAAGTGGCGCCTTCACTGGCAGCTCTTTATGATGAGGTGTTAGAGTCGGGAGGATTCCCGAGAGACATGAGGACAGCGACGATCACAGTGATCCCCAAAGGGGTGAAGGATCCAGAAGATCCTGCGTCTTATCGCCCCATCTCGCTAATCAATTATGATATGAAGATTCTGGCCTCGGTTCTGGCAGAGAGGCTGCAGGGGATATTGCCGAGTTTGACTGGGAAACATCAGACGGGCTTTGTTAGGGGCAGAGAAGCCTTTCTGAACATTAGCAAGGTATTGTTGGGGATGGAGCTGTGTCTTCTGCAAGAGGAGCCGTTAGTGTTGGTGAGCTTGGACGCCGAAAAGGCTTTTGATCGCGTATCCTGGAAGTATATGTTTGCTGTTCTCCAGAAATATGGTTTTGAGGGAGCCTTCTTAAATTGGGTTAAAGCCTTGTATGCGGACCCGTTGGCGTGTATAACCATGGGGGGGGGAGTTTTCGGAGTCCTTTTCCCTTAGGCGAGGCACGAGGCAGGGGGTGCCCCATGTCGCCCTGGCTGTTTGTCTTGCAATTGGAACCCTTGCTGCTTACTCTTATTTGTGGGGAGGAGATAAGGGGGATACAGTGGCAGCACGACGGGATCAAAGTGAGCGCCTTTGCGGACGACATGCTCCTCTGTCTACGGGAACCACAAATATCATTGGTAGCAGCTCTTCAGCAGATTGAGCGGTTTAGCACCTTTTCGGGACTACGCATCAATAGGTCTAAATCGGTAGTGCTGGATGTGGGGGGGAGGGTGCGCCACAAATGGGCGGGGGATTTCCCGCTTATCTGGGCAGAGGGACAAATAAGATACTTAGGTGTGCAAACCCCAGAGGAAGTGTCTCGGCTTTATGATGTAAATATCACTCCGAGACTAGCAAAGACAATAATAACTTTGAAGAAGTGGAGGGACTTGCCCATATCTCTGATGGGTCGTATTGTCCTTTTTAAGATGGTTGGGCTCCCGAGTTGGCTGTATTTGTTACGTCACACCCCGTTATGGATATCTAGGAGGGACATGGTATTATTGCAGAGCCACCTAGGTAAATTTCTCTGGAAGGGTCGAAGGTCACGAATTGCCTTATCGGCTCTGTTGAGACCTTTGGAGAAAGGAGGGGGGGGGGCTTGTGTCGCTGAGAGAATACAATGTGGCTAGCTTGATGCGCCCCCTTCGGGACGTACTGTTGGGAACAGGTGAGACCGTGCCCATTGAATTAATAAATGCAATATCTGGGTCCGCGCCTAGAGTGTTTCTCTTGCATAGTGCAAATAAGGACATACCCTCATGGTGGAAGTCTTCGGTGTATATGCGAGCTGTGAGGCAGGTATGGAGAGTGGTATGTCAGAAGCGGAACTTGTCGTGGAGGAGAACGGACTACCTGCCTTTGAGGGGTAATAGGGATTTTCTACCGGGGGGTCAGGGTGCTGTGGTCAAACAGTGGGAGGAGCGGGGAGTGAAGTGTTTAGGCCATTTGAGAATGATCTCGGACCCTGAGTTGGACTCATTTCAGTCTTTGTGGCAACGGTTTGAATTAGATGCCAAAGGTTTTTACTTTTACTTGCAGGTTAGGCATTACGTGCGCATGGTTCAGATGGAGGAGGAGGCACTTTTGGGCCCGAGAAGTATAGTGGATTTTGTCCAGGGGTTGGACAGGAGAATAACAGTGCACGCTCTGAGAAGAGAGTTTGGCCCAGTTGAACAGGGGGGAGTCCTAGATGGACTGGTTACGAAGTGGAAATGAGACGGGATGACGGTAGCGAAACTTGAAGTTGCGTTTAGAGCTGTTAAAGATATTTCGGAATCAGTACGACTGTGAGAAATTCAGTTTCAATTTCTCTGGATGGCGTATGTGTCTGAGGTTTGGGCAGCCAGGGCTGGTGTGGTACAGATGGATGTGTGTAGGTTCTGTAGGAAGGAAAGGGGAACCTTCATGCATCGGTTCTGGTCTTGTGTAAAAATGCAAACTTTTTGGCGGGGAATTTGGGTAAAGCTTTCCAGCTGGATAACTCAGGACTTAGATTTAACCCCGGACTGGTGTTTATTCGGGCTGAATATTGCTGAGCTGGTTAAGGGAGGGAGCCAGGGGAAGCTGGTGCAGAGGGGAATGGTGGTGGGGAAGCAATGCATTTTGCGCCATTGGATAGCGGAGGATCCTCCAGGGGTAAAAGAATGGGAGCATCTTATGTTAGAATTAATGAATATGGAGAAGAGATCAGCTTGGTTGCTGGGTCACCAAAAACTGGAGACATGGGGAAAAATTTGGGGGCCGCTATCGGCAGGGGGGGCGAGTACTGCCACTAACTCTCATCATAATTCTAAAGCTGAACTTTGAGTTGGGAGCTAAAGGAGATTTAAAATGCTGGTAGTAAAGAGGACACATTATCACACCCGGAGGGAGAATGGTGATGTTCTATCGGAATTGAGAGGTAGTATCAGGAATGGAAGGCATGGTCAGAGTGGTGGTGCTTTGTAATCCGGAGAAGTAGGGTTAAATTGACGGAATGAATGCATGAGGAATGGATGAGGGGAGGGTGGTGGGGTGGGGGGTAGTGGATAGTTGGGGGATGGAAGGAGGGGAGGGGGGTTATGGAGGGGGTAGAGGAGTACGAAGTAGGGGAGAGGAGGTTTGAGGGGGGCTGGAAGGGTGGGAACAAGGGGAGGTGGAATATGGAAAGGCTGGGTAGTAATACTGTTATTGATATGAATAGTATGTGAATTATCCGAGATCAGAGATAGGTTAGTGTACAGGAGTGGTCAGCGTTGATGTTGTGATGGTTGAACTGTTGTACAATGTTTGTTAATGCTACTGTGACGGTTGAATTATGTACTATGTTGATGACTCAGAGGACACACGAAAATGTAGCAGTTGGTTCCATAATTATAATAACACTAATAATAATAATAATAAAAATGATTTTCCTTAAATTCAAGAATTACAATAATCCTGCCTCCCCACACAAAAAGAATACTGTGAAAACATAGGACACTGATGTTATTGAGATCCTACTGGTATCAATCATACTGGAAGAGCCAAAAGGATACACCATATTGTTGTTCTGTACAGATCAGTGATGTTCTGCCAGCGTTCTTCCATGTGGTGTCTTACTTTCACAATATTATTGAACTCTCCACTCATGTAAGAAACCCCACATGTCAAGAAGTTGCTGTTTTGTATCTTGCTAAAAAAAATATTTTAGACATAATCCTCCACTTTCTTTCACCATATGATAAAAAAATATAAAATAAACTGCACAAAACACACATGGGATAATTTTACATTTATTTATTTATATTCTCTTATATGCCATGCTATTCTGCATCAGTGCAGTTTACATTGAACAGGGCATTATAACTTGGAGATAACTATTTTACAGGGAACATGGGCTATGGAGGGTTAAGTGGCTTGCCCAAGACCACAAGGAGAACCTGTGGGACTAGAAACCCCAGTCCTTCTGGCCCAAGGTTGCTGTCCTCTAGTGGGATTTGAACCCTTGACCTTCTGGCCTGAAGTACCTTGCCCCAACCACTAGGCCACTCCTGGTACCCATCTCTTTACATGCTCAAATACATGCAGTAATAAGATACAGGCTTATGCACATATCTTAGAAAATACACACACGACACTACTCCTTCCCTCAGAGCAAGCGTGTCTATATGCGGCAGCCTTCAAGGAGTTAGCTTTATAGAGGCACATAGATACATGTCTCATCTTCATAAAATAGGTGCAATGTATGCACTTGTATGCCCTGTTATAAAATTACCCTCATTATAACGTAATACCGAAAACTATATTACACTCACAGGCTTCCTGGCAGATTCTGAAATGTTTCAGCATACGGATTATCTAAAATTTTTGTGCATGAGCTTTGCAAACTACGTAAGTTCCTTCTTTAGATATAACTTCAGAGCAGAGATGTACATTTTTGGGTTATTGCATTTGATTGAAGTTCATGTTAAAAAGACTTTGTGTACACTAAAATTAGTGCATACTTAACAAAATACTGCATATTTACACAAAATAGAACACACTAAAAGCATTTAATGCATACCATTTCATTTAGTTTATACTAATTCATTTTAAATGAAAGAACACACACTAAAAGGAAACAAAATGAAACAAAAATAAAATGAAAAAAAAAACCCATAACAAAAGAAAACAAAATGAAAATGAAAAGAGAACAAAACAAAGCTAAATGAAAATTTTCTATCTGCACAGCCCTACATTTGAGACATTATTCATACTTGAAGAAGAGATCTATGTGGACTCAATAGCTCATGCACAAAATATTTGGATAATACATTGATCCAATAAAACTATCACAACCTGCAAAGAATCCGGTTTACTCCAGAACTCATAAATCTACTTGGTCACTGTGTTACGTTCAAACTGAAAATAAAATACTTTGTTCTGTCTTTGTTAAAGCAGTGAGGTTTTTTGCATTGTTTTCATCTCTTTTTTTTCTGACGTCCTCATCTGTCTTCTCATAATTCCTTTTCCAGGATCTCATTTCCATTAACATATCTTTTCTCATCTGCCTTCATTTTCTTCCCTCTCCTGCCATTTATCTTTCCCTTTCATTTTCCTTCATTTCTCTCTGCCTCTAAATATCTCTTACATCATCATCATCACTTCACACTCTCTATCCACTCAAGGTAGATCTCATTCCTCCTTCAGTCTCACTCATCTTCTGCGTTTCACCATCTCTTATCCTTCACCGTCCCAACACTTCACTTTGTCAGCTATCCTCTCCGTTGCCCATCTCAGCACTTGATCTCCTTCTTACTGGACTTCTCCCCCAGGGCATTCTCCCCCAGGGCATTCATTGAACAAAATGGTACCTTGGGCAAGATTTTCCCTGTGTCCTTTTCCTTTGTGGGCTCAAATGCTCGCAGACTGATGAACATATTCAAAAGGGCAGTATGGTACCCTGATCACTTGCCCAACTCTTGTATCAGTGTCAAGGCCTCATTCTCTCTCTTTACTGCAGACAGCCCAAGCCCGCATTACAGACTTCAGGGAGAAGAGGGAAGAAATCTCAATCGCTTTCCCTTCTCATGCTTTGCCTAGCATGTACCCCTTCCTCCAGCATTCAGCATTCAGCACTCAGCTCCCCAATATTCATGGTTCACACCCTTTTGTGCCACTCCCTCCTCGCTTTCCCCAAACATCTCCTCCAACATTAAGCATCCTTTCCACCCTCAAGCATTCATCCCTTTTTACTTTCCTGAACAGCCATCCCCTCTCACGCCACCAGTAGCATTTACCCATCCTGACTGTACCCACCTTTCGACATTTACCTTCTCTCCCTCCCCATAAATCACTGACAACTCCCTTGGACTCCAGGGCATCTCCTTCCTTTTCCCCTGCTCTGCCCTGAGTCCTGAGTCTTGCGATTACAGGCTGTGACCGTGTCTGTATTTGCTCCAGCCCCTCTCATCCTGTTCTCTTCCACTGCTGTCTTTTGAACAGATGGACAGAAGAAGAGGGGGTATGGTTGAGAAGACACTGCTGAGAAGGAAACAATTGCTCTGATCTCTTCTCCAGCCCCTCTTCTCCTCTTCCCCTCTTCCCTTCAGCGGCCTGAGAGGAAGGGATCTAGCAGTAAACAGAAAGTTGTTTTCAGCTACGTGAGACTTGGGGCACTGGGCAGAACAGATGGGTTATGAATCTAGTTTGTCTATAGCTAGCAGTGTCCCAGGAAGTAAGGACGGGAGACGTGGGGGACATGGGGCAAAGGAACAAAGGTGACAAGAGAGGGGTATAGTATTGGAGCAAAGATAAGGAGAATAGAAAGACTTGGTTTCAACATAGTTTCTTCCTCCTTCCTCACTTGAGGCTATTGCAGTCACTAAGGGTACTTTTGTGTGAGTCTGAAGGCAGTTCCCAGTGTAGGAGACCATTGTAAGGTCAATCTACACCTCATAACATAACATAGTAACATAGTTTATTATGCAGATAAAGACGAGTATGATCCATCTAGTCTATCCGCTGCGTGCAGGTCACCCCCTCTATGCCTTTGTTTAGAGTTGCAACCGCCACTCCATGCAGGTGACCCCTCACTATTTCTGGAGGTATAAGAGAAACATAGAAAAATGATGGCAGAAAAAGACCACATGACCTATCTAGTCTGCCCTTCCATATCACCTACTACAAGAGTCCCCTTTTTTCCTTTAGAGAACCTCCGTGTTTGTCCCATGCTTTTTTGAATTTATATACTGTTCTCATCTCTACCACCTCCACTGGGATACTATTCAATGCATCTACCACTCTTTCCGTAAAGAAATATTTCCGCATATTACTCCTGAGTCTATCCACTTTCACCCTCATCCTATGTCCCCTCATAGCAGAGCTTGCTTTCAATCGAAGGAGGCTCTCCTCCCGTGCATTTATGCCACAGAGGTATTTAAACATCTCAATCATATCACCTCTATCCCGCTTTTCCTCTAAAATATACATATTAATGTATATTAATGTATACTACAGTTTCCTATGTTCCATGTAAAAAACAGAATGTTTTACCCTGTTTAAAATTGTTATATTGTAAACCGCACCTGATCTTTCTGGAAGGTAGCGGTATATAAGCTCTTGTTAAATAAATAAATAAAATAAATTAAGGTCCTTATGTCTGTCCTCATATGCTTTATAATGAAGACCATTAACCATTTTAGTAGCCACCCTCTGCACCAACTCCAACCTGTTTATATCCTTTTGAAGGTGTGGTCTCCAGAATTGCACACAATACTCCAAATTAACTCACACCAAAGACTTTTACAGAGGCACTATCACCTCCTTTCTTCTGCTGGCCATTCCTCTCCCTATGCACCCAAGCATCCTTCTAGCTTTCGTCATTGCCTTTTCTACCTGTTTAGCTACTTTGAGATTATCAGACACAATCACATCTAGGTCCTGTTCTTCTTTTGTGGACAGAAGTATGTCATCCCCTATTCTGTACCACTACCTTGGTTTGTTGCAGCCCAAATGCATGACCCTACATTTTTTAGCATTAAATCTCAGTTGCCAAATTCTAGACCATTCTTCAAGCTTAGCTAGATCCCTCCTCATATTATCTACACCTTCCAGGCTGTCTACTCTGTTGCAGATTTTGGTATCATCCGCAAAGAGGCAAACCTTATCCGACAGCCCTTCTGCTATATCACTAACAAAGATGTTAAAAAGAATCGGACCAAGGACATATCCCTGCGGCACCCCACTGGTAAGCTCCTTCTCCTCAGAGTGAGCTCCATTTACCTGTACCCTTTGTCGCCTCCCACTCAACTAATTTCTAGCCCAACCAGTAACTTCAGGGTCCATCCCTAGGGTGCTCAGTTTGTTTATAAGTTGCTGGTTCAGAACAGTCAAATGCTTTACTGAAATCTAAATACACCACATTTAGGGCTCTCCCTCAGTCCAACTCCTTAGTCACCAAATCAAAGAAATCAATCA
Source organism: Ichthyophis bannanicus (assembly GCA_033557465.1). Lineage (NCBI taxonomy): Eukaryota > Metazoa > Chordata > Amphibia > Gymnophiona > Ichthyophiidae > Ichthyophis > Ichthyophis bannanicus. The sequence goes on from CM066046.1 coordinate 48,759,693, forward strand.
GATTTGTCAGACAAGACCTGCCCTTGCCTCGGATCCTGCAATCTATTGGACTCCACTATGTCCCATTCCATTTTGAATTCCGTCACTGTATTTGCCCCCACCATTCCAAGCATCCCCACCCTTTCAGTGAAAAAGTATTTTCTGATGTTGCTTTTAAGTTTACCTCCTTGCAGCTTCATTTTATGCCCTCTAATTTTACATCTTCCCCTTCTTTGAAAAAGGTTTCTTTGTGAATTAATACCCTTTATGTATTTAAACATCTGTATTATATCTCCCCTGTCTCTCCTGTCTTCTAGGGTACACATAAGAATATATGCTATACTGGGTCAGATCAACGTCCATCAAGCCCAGTATCCTGTTTCCAACAGTGGCCAATCCAGGTCACAAGTACCTGGCAGGTTCACAATAAGTCACACAGGTTCCACAATGCTTGTTCTGGGGTAAGCAGTGGATTTCCTGGGTCCTCTTTAATAATGGTTTATGGACCTTTCCTCCAGGAACGTGTCCAAACCTTTTTTAAACCTGGCTACACTAACAGCTTTTACTGCATCCTCCGGTAACAAATTCCAAAGTTTGATTACACGTTGAGTGAAAAAATATTTTCTCTTACTAGTCTCTTCTCATATGCCTTCTTGCGCAGGCTCCAAATCATTTTGGTTGCCTTCCTCTGAACTGTTTCAAGTCTTTTTATATCCTTTGTGAGATATGGTCTCTAAAAATGAACACAATACCCCAAGTGAGGCCTCACCAATGACTTGTACAGAGGCATTAATACCTCCTCCATTTTGCTGGTTATTCCTCTCTGTATGCAACCCAGCATCCTTCTGACATTGGCCACTGCCTTGTCACATTGTTTCATCACCTTGAAATCCTCAGAAATAATCACTCCGAGGTCCTTTTCCTGGTCCGTTCACACCAACCTCTTGCCCCCTATCGCATACAATTCCCTTGGATTTTTGCATTCCAAGTGCATAACTCTGCTCTTCTTCACATTAAAACTTAGCTGCCAAGCATTAGACCATTCTTCCAGCTTTTGTAGATCTTTCTTCATGTTGTCCATTCCATCAGAGGAGTCCACTCTGCTGCAAATTTTCGTGTCATCTGCAAAAAGGCAGACTTTTCCCTTCAATCCTTCAGCAACATCACTCAGAAATACATTGAACAGTACCGGTCCCAGGACTGATACCAAGGGCACACCACTTCTCACCTTCCTTTCTTCTGAGTGAGTTCCATTTACCACCACCTTCTGTTGTCTGTCAGTCAACCAATTTCTAAACCAGTTCACCACCTTGTGACTCATCCCCAATGTTCTCAGTTTATTGATAATGCTCCTATGATGAACAGTATCAAAGGCTTTGCTAAAATCTAGGTAGGTCACCTCCATTGTCTGCCCTTGATCTAGTTCTCTGGTCACCCAGTCAAAGAGCTCAATCAGATTTGTTTGGCATGATTGGCCTTTGGTTAAACCATATTGCCTCAGATCATGCAACCTATCGGTTTTTAGAAAGTTCACTATTCTCTCTTTCAAGAGCGCCTCCATGACTTTTCTAGGTTACATCCAAATATAAGGGCCCCACTTAAACCAAACTTCCTGGGTCCAAGCAATAAATCACCATTCTTTTGAAGGTCAGTTTGCTAAGCATCCGGATGGTATTTTTTCTATTACCTTGCCCTCACCACTGAAGTCCAGCTGCTCTCTACAAGACCCTGACCCTTACAGTTGCCTGATCCATGTTCCCACTCCCACTGATTTGCAATCAGTGGACCCTGAGCCCAACACAGGGGATAGCCACAGGAAGAAGATGCACTGGTAGCCATGCAATGCACAGAGAAAGAATCTAGAACCCCATATTGCAGGCATGAAGGGCCCAGGAGAAAGGTATGGACAGGACAACAACTGCTTTCCTTCCTTTTTCTCCTTAGCGTGAATGGGTGCTGAAACCTTTACCATATACTTGGGTAATATTTTATGCAATCCACAACTCAAACAGCATGGAAAGCAAAACGAAACATGACACACATGCACTACACCTACCACATCAGCACTCTGCATGTGAGAGGTGGGTAGTTAGAGTCAAAAAGTGCAAGGAAGGTGAAGATGTATTGCCATTTATGTGTTTGGGCATAGCTAGTGCAAGGCAGGTTTCAGAAAGCTGTAGCAGGACTGGAAAGGCCAGTGATGGGAAGAGAGTCAGTTAAACTGGGTAGGAATGAGGGGCATGCATTTCAAGACGACACTCAATGCCTACCCTCTTCCATCTTTCCCTGCCATTCTCTCCCCTCACTCTTCCTCTCTCTGCTCTTCTGGTCACGCCTCCTTCCATTTATGTGCAGCCAGTTCATTTTCCAGCCAGCCAAAAAAATGAATATCCAAAAGTTTAGTTTATTCAATCTACGTTTTTCTTCATATTCACAAATAAATATCTAAGCAAATTACATATAAGCAAAATATGCAATATTTAAACATTTATAGTTTACAATGCCATCTTTATATATAAAAATCAATAGAAAGAAATCCCCAATCAGAGTAAAACAATAATCTAAACAGAAACCCTGATATAAAAGTGAAGAACCCATATATCTTTTTGTCGGAGTAATCACACAAAAGTAGGAGGAATTAAATCCTTCCTCTCGCTGTGGTCTCTCCTTTTAATAATTTCAAGAACAGTGTGTCAATTTAAAACACTTAGCTGAAACCTTTTCCCGAGCTGCGAAACACCACAGAGTCCATAAGCAATGACGTGGCCCGTTTCGGGTCTAAAAAGACGACCCTGCATCAGGTTGAAAAAGATCCTTTATGAAGCTCTCATAACTACAGGATCTTTTTCAACCTGATGCAGGGTCGTCTTTTCAGACCCGAAACGGGCCACGTCGTTGCTTATGGACTCTGTGGTGTTTCGCAGCTCGGGAAAAAGTTTCAGCTAAGTGTTTTAAATTGACACACTGTTCTTGAAATTATTAAAAGGAGAGACCACAGCGAGAGGAAGGATTTAATTCCTCCTACTTTTGTGTGATTACTCAGACAAAAAGATATATGGGTTCTTCACTTTTATATCAGGGTTTCTGTTTAGATCTTTATATATAAAACAGGCATAGAATAATACCTAACAGCAGGTAGTAGTTTGTTCCAAAGATATGAGCTCTGATACATGAAAACAGAACTTTGACTTTACCCTCATTTTCTACTATTCACTTACAATGTACACAAATAGCCTTTCTGCAAAAAATATAATTGCCTAGCTGGGACACAATCAAACAAAGTCATAATATAGGAAGGAGCCAAGTAATGTACTTTTTCTTAATATAATCAGTGTAAAGTTGACAATATGGGAGTGGCATGATTCCTCATTCCTACACCTGTCAGAATTTTGTATTAGTTATACAGTATTGGAGTGGTGTTTCATAAGGTTGCAGTACAGTGAATTACAATAGACCAGTTTAGATAGAATTTAAAAATAAGCTACATATCTCAAATCCTGCCGCTGCCGATTTTCTTCATTCCCCGCAGCTGGACCCCTGATCTAGCCTCCCATGGCCAGGATCCAGCTGTGGGGAACATACTGCATCCCCCAGCTTACTTTCCTGGCCCAGCAACATGATCCCCCAATTTCCAGGGGGACTTATTCCACCTCTGTGGTGGAGTAAGTCCCTCGCCTAAGGTCACGGCCCCGGACATAAATGGGCGCCCTCTGAATCGGCTCTGTACTTCCAGGGAGATGACCCGCCCTTGCTCCACCCTCATTCTACCCCTGTCTAAGGCTACGGTATGACTTGGCTGTACGTAAAGGGAGCCTTTTGCCGGCTGCCGCATTTCCACAAATAGCAGGGATGTACATCCAGCCACCAAAGACGGACCTTACTATGGATGAAATTTGCAAATCAAATGATAAGTCATTGTCTGATCCAATGTCTAAACCAGGGTTTCTCAACCCAGTCCTTGGGGCACACCTAGCCAGTCAGGTTTTTAGGATAACCACAATGAATATGCATGATAAAAATTTGCATACAATGGAGGCAGTGCATGCAAATCTATTTAATGCATATTCGTTGTGGTTATCTGAAAATCTAATTGGCTAGGCGTGTCCCGAGAACTGGGTTGAGAAACCCTGGTTTAGACATTGTATTAGAGTGACAATGAATTATCATTTGATTTGCAAATTTCATCTGTAGTAAGGTCCGTCTTTGGTGGCTGATGCCTTCTTAGGTGCTATGGGGGTCATTCCATGGCACAAATAATGGGGATGTAGGTCCTGCCTGGATCGAAACAAGTACAGATGATCTCAAAGAGATTTCTCCATCAGAGAGGGAAAATTCGATAACTTTCTCTTCTTATAAGAAGTCTAAATCACTTTGCACTTAGATAAATTTACCTTCAATTTATTTTCCTTTAAGCAAGATAGTACTTTTCCTAAACAAATTTGCAATTAATTCATAACTTCATTTTATCATCCTTAACAGTTAATGTCATTTGTAAAAAACAATTGAAGATAGAATCCAAATTCTTCTATCAAAGATGCCATGGGAAGTAAATAGATATTAAAAAGGACTGATGACAAGACTGTCCCTTGTTTTAGAAGCAGAATAAGGTGCACAAATGACCTATCACCCAAGAAAGACATAAACCATCTAAGTCCTCCACCCCCTGCTCCAATTGTTTGTAAAAGCTGTAAGAGGACTATATGATCTGAAGTATCAAACCATCTGTAAAATCCAAGAACACAGTAAGACAATCCTTAATCTGATCCCTCAGATGGTGTAATTAATTATCTACAGCCAATAAAGCTATAGCACTGCTATAATTAGCATGGGAATGTGATTGAAATTTGTGCAAATTCCTATTTTTATCCAAGAAATCATTTAACTGCAAATAAACCTTTTTTTAAATACTTTTCCCCAAGAAAGGAAGCTTCATTTATTTATTTATTTATTTATTTGGTATACATTTGTAAGCCGCCACTTCCAGCGATCAGCGGCGGACCAATGGTGTAAAATACAAGGGAGTACAGTATAAAATCAGTTGAAGGTACAGAATGATGCTGGGCACTGGTTACATCTAAACTTGGCCTTTTTATTACCGGGGTAAGTAGAGCCATTTTCAAAGCACTTGGGAATATCCCTTGACTTAGGGGCATGATCAGCAAGTGCAATACCGTCCATCTACTGAAACCATTACCGTCCTTGTAACTGTAATCCAAATTGACAGAATTAGGTCAGCAATTGATGTAGTACAATTCAAAGATGGTAATAATATGCTTGACTGCACAGCACTACCTAATTCCCAGCCCTTTGCTCAAGCCATTGGACCACTCCCTCTCCCTCTTCTTTCTGGACATAAAAAGCCACCTCCCAGGATACATGCACTTGTAGCCCCTTCCCAAATATATCTATATGAGAAAGGGTTCATGTGATACCAGGACCAAGTCGCTCACAAATACTGGCACTTATTCTTCCACAGGAGAAAGGAACTATTTTCAGGGACCAAAGGCATATACTACTACTAATAATAATAATAATCATTTGTACAGTGATACAAAGTGTACACAGCACTGTACAGACACATGTAAAATGTGGTCCCCGCTCATCAGAGCTTACAGTCTAGTCAAGACAGACAGCACAACAGCTGAGGACAAGGATACATCTAGGGGAGTGGTAAGGAAACACATAGGAGACTAAGCAGCTCAGGATCCAAAAGCATCCTCGAAGAGGTGAGTTTTCAGCCTGGATTTGAAAAGGGCCAAAGACAAAACCTGACACACTGACTCAGGTAATTTGTTCCAGGCACAAAGACCAGCAAAGTGGAAGGATCATGGTCTGGAGTTTTCAGTAGAAGAGAAGGGCACAGATAGAAGGGATCTGCCAGAAGAGCAGAACTCCCGAGGAGGGGTGTAGGGAGAGAGGTAATGAGGAGCAGAATGAGTGTATTTTCACTGAAAGGGTGGTGGATGCTTGGAATGCCCTCCCAATGGAAGTGGTGAGGGCAAACACAGTGACAGAATTCAAAATGGCATGGGACAGACACAGTGGATACCTTTATAGCAACAGAATAAAATCAAAATAAGCATAACTATCTCTTATATCTGAACAAATAGGGGTGACCTACACGGAGCCATGGGTACACCCCTAAACAAAGGCATGGGGATGGGTGATCTGCACGGAGCGGCAAGTGCACCTGCTCTTGCTGCCTTGTTGGGCAGACTAGATGGACCATACTGGTCTTTATCTACCGTTATATACTATGTTACTATGTTGCTGTATTTGCCCCCACCACTTCCATCGGAAGGGCATTCCAAGCATCCACCACCCTTTCAGTGAAGAAGTATTTCCTGACATTGCCTTTCAGTTTACCCTCTTGCAGCTTTGTGTTTTACAGCTTCCCTGTCTTTGAAAAAGTTTTGTTTGTTCATTAATACCCTTTAAGTATTTAAAGGTCTGTATCATATATTCCCTGCCCCTCATCTCCTCTAGCATATACATATTTAAGTCTTCAAGTCTCTTCTCATACGTCTTCTGGTGCAGGCTCCAAATCATTTTAGTTGCCTTCCTCTGAACCGTTTCAAGTCTTTTTATATCCTTTGTGAGATATGATCTCCAAAACTGAGGCCTCACCAGAGACTTGAACAATGGCTTTAATAGCTCCTCCTTTCTGCTGGTAATTCCTCTCTGTATGCAACTCTGTATGGAGTGGAGGAGTGGCCTAGTGGTTGGGGCAAGGTACTTCAGGCCAGGAGTTCAAATCGCACTAGAGGATAGCAACCTTGGGCCGGAAGGACTGGGGTTTCTAGTCCCACAGGTGCTCCTTGTGGTCTTGGGCAAGCCACTTAACCCTCCATAGCCCATGTTCCCTGTAAGATAGTTATCTCCAAGTTATAATGCCCTGTTCAATGTAATTTCAGTTTGTTCAATGTAAACCACACTGATGCAGAATAGCACAGTATATAAGAAGAGAATATAAATAAATAAAACCCAGCATCCTTCAGACTTTGGCCACCACCTTCTCACATGGTTTCACCATCTTAAGATCCTCCAAAACAATCACTCTGAGGTCCTTCTCCTGGTCCATGCACACCAACCTCTCATCCCCTATCACATACAATTTCCTTGGATTTCTGCATCCCAAGGGCATGACACTACATTTCTTCACATTAAATCTTAACTGCCAAGCATTAGACCATCCTTCTAGTTTTTAGATCTTTCCTCACGTTATCTACTCCCTCATGGGAATCCACTCTGTTGCAAATTTTTGTGTCAACTGCAAAAAAGACAGACTTTTTCCATTCAGTCCTTCAGCAATATCATTCACAAATACATTTAACAGTACTGGTCCCAGAATTGATCCCTGGGTCATGCCACTAATTACCTTCCTTTCATCTCAGTGAATTTCATTTACCATCACCTTCTGTTGTCCGTCAGTCGACCAATTTCTGATCCAGTTCACCACCTTCGAACACATCCCCAGGCTGTTCAGTTTATTGATAAGCATCCTATGAGGAATAGTATCAAAGGCTTTGCTGAAATCTAAGTAGATCACATCCATTGCATGCCCTTGATCTAGTTCTCTGGTCACCCAGTCAAAGAACTCAATCAGATTTGTTTTGCATGATCATTCTTTGGCCAAACCAAAACAAACAGCGGCGGGCACAAGCCACGGCCACACAGTGTGATTTAAAAAGGGGAATTGTTTATTATGGACCCTGTGATCGTAATTTGGTAAAACCATGTTGCCTTGGATCATGCAACCTGTTGATTTCGAGAAAGTCCACTATTCTCTGTTTCAGGAGCACCTCCATTTCTTTTCCCGCCACCGAAGTAAGGCTTACTGGCTTGTCGTTTGTCACTTCTTTCCTATTACCATATTTGTGAAGAGGTACCACATCAGCCCTTCTCCAGCCCTATGGAGCTTCTCCTGTCTCCAAGGAACTATTAAAAATATCCTTTAAAGGCCCTGCCAGAACCTTTCTGAGCTCTTTCAGTATCCTGGGATGTATCCCATCCGGTCCCATGGCCTTGTCCACTTTCAGTTTTGCAAGCTGTTCAAACACATCATCTTCTGTGAATGGTGTAGTATCTACTCCATTCCCATTTGTTTATTTGTCAATCACAGGTGGTCCTTCTCCAGGATTTTCTTTAGTAAAAACAGAAGTATTTGTTTAGGATTTTCGCTTTTTCAATGTCACTTTCCATGAATCCGTTCTCAGCACTTTTGAATCTTGCAATTCCACCTCTGATCTTCCTCTTCTCCTAAATTTACCTGAAAAATGTTTTGTCTTCATGCTTCGGAGGATGCAAGAGATCTAAAACTGTTTTAATGATTGTGTAATTTTTCTAGCAAAAAGGTATCTCTGCATTGCGGGTTTTCTGGGTATTATATAAAGGCACAAACCCAAAACCCAATGGGACTCACAAAATAAAATTCTCAAAAAAAGTCAATTCAATCAAAAATATTACAAAACTCTCTTTAAAAAATTGTTTAGAAAGGCATTAAGTGCCTAAAATCTTTTATTTTTTATAAAGCCTTATGCAGAATTCAAGCAGTGGATTCATAGGCACCTGTGTGTCGCATGCCTTGCCATCTTGCAGCCTCATCATCGTTCCATATATCAGCCTTACTGTATACTCAAAATATGTGCTTATAATAGATTTAGTTGACAATAACAAATATAAGTACATAAATTGCTCTAAGGCAATTCTTATCACAAGCACACTAAGAACCATTCACTGGGACTTCATAATGGCTTCCTCAGCAGTTCAGTAGAACCTGACCCCGGCCACTGGTTCACCATGTAAACCGGCTTTCTCAATGGTTTTGCACCACTGTTGCCACAGACTATCATCAGCGAACAAACGACTCAGAAACGTGGATGTGTCTGATATAGATGAATATAGAGATGTCTGCATAGGTGTCCCCAGAATAGCATCTCAGAACTCGGACATCTAATAGCATAATTGTTAAAGTAGTGAGTTAAAGGCAGGGTGGCCAGTGTTAAAATCCCAATATGGCTCTTTGTGATCTTAGACTGGTCACTTAATTCTCTATCTTCTCTATGCTCTCCGGATGCCTTAAGGCCAAAATAAGCACTTTCCTGATGCCTACTGTTGCCTGCAGCAGGTTTAAATGTGGACATATATGCAGACGTCCCCACCATTCCTGCAATCAAACTGGGATGTGTAAATCCATTGCACTTCGCCAGACATGCTTCCAGCACATCCCCTTGCCTACTTGGATGTCCCTGCACTAGAGACGTCTGTAAACATCATTTGTGGAATGGCTTCGGAGATATCTGTGTGATTTTGATGTCCACAGGCATGTCTTCAAACATCCTAAATCATGACTAAGCCTTTTAAAACAAACCCCATAGCAAATACTTTATAGAAGTTGTGGCTGAAAGTTGGCTCAGTCATCTAGCTGGCTGCATGATCAAGAATAGCCATGGAACCTAGCCAACTAGAGCTGAAATTTCAGCACTAGACTGCTATGTTTTCCCAGGATCCTAGCAATGCATCCAGCATTGCCCATTTTTAAAAAGCTAAATCTAGTGAAGCAATTCCCCCACATCTCTCCTGGGAACCCCACAGACTGTTGCTTTTTGAAGATACTCATTAAGAATATGCATGAGATAAATCTGCATCCTTTTGAAACCCAGTACTTGCAGATCATCTCATGCATTTCAGATGTGTATTTTTTTGTGTGCATTTATAAATAAAAGATTTAGTTTGTTAGTGCACCTTAAGAAATTTAGCGTGCGCTAAATCAATAAGGGGACACTAACCTATGCATTAGCATTTGTTAAGGGGCCTGTGCTAACTTCAGGGGGCATGTGCATCCGTCTTTCTGCAATTAGCATGGGCCCAAGGCACTGCATCATGGAAGCCGGCATGCAGGTGCACTTAATACCACCCATCAAAGTAGAGTTCAGTGCATTTGCTCTAAGGGCAGCAAGAAGAGTTAGCCCAACTTATTAATACTTGCACTAGCCATGTCTTGCCCTCAATGTGTCCTTTCTGTCCATGGCCTGCCCAGTCCTTGCTCCACTGTGCACAATCTGGGTTGTGCGGGACGTTTGGTGCTGGGGCCCATGCTACATTTTAGCATGGAATCCAAACTATGTGCTAAAGCCCACTCTATAGCATGCATTAAAAAAAATGCCTATTAAATGAATGTGTGAAACAAAATGGAAAAAAAACCAGGAAAATTTCAGAAAAAATGAAAACAAACCAAACTGTTTCATCAGTACCCCCATCCCTATCATACATATTCTTTGTGGATATCCTAAAAACCTATCTGGTTATGGCATCCCCAGGATAGCTTTGGGATGGGAAGCCCTGATCTAGAGATTAGATTAGCCACTCTGCAGGCTAAAACTTTCACCTTGGATGATCTAGCCTGCTAAATCCTTAGCCACTTAGGGCTGTTCACATTTTCGAAGGGCTAAGCACCTTGGAGGCGCATAGCCTTCCCCGCCTACTTCTAAACTGGATATTTAATGCTGTTGTGACGGCACTGAATATCCGGTTGCTGCCGCACACACCGGAAGCCACTGAAGCTAACCGGGCGGCATGCAATATCGCTGCTTCCCGGTTAGCGCTTGTTGCCGCCCTTCCTCTGCCCCAGACCGCCCCCAACATGTCCTGTTGCTAACTGGATAGCATGTGGCATGGTAGGGGACTTAGACGGGGATATTCAGCAGTACTAACATTGAACATCCCCTGGGCTGTAAACTGTGTAAATGCCTTATGAAAATCAGATCCTTTGATCTTACTGCAAATTGTCCATTGGAAAAAAATGCATCGGGTCTATATTCAGCCACAGCGGTCAGTATTTTCTAGCACCTGGCCACTGCAGCTAAAACTGAAACTGGATATTCAGTGCAGGAACCCGGATATCCTCTGGTGCTGATTATCTGGATTCACCGCTGACCGCCATCACTATCCAGATAGCGAAACCGCACAAAAATGAGGACAGCCTTTTATGTGACCTAGCGACATGGACACTTCTCTGGTCAGTGGACTGAAAATCACCGCTAACTACATAAGCAGTCTGCCCACTCTTCCCCCACCCACGAATGGTCCCAGCACTGTCTGGACAGTACCATGGCGCTTACAAGGCATATTCAGCAGTACTGCCCAGTTAGTGCCGCTGAATATTTCTCTCAGTGGGGTTTATCCAGTTAACAGATAACTCCCTTCGAATACTTGGCCCCCGATATATATATATATAGATATACGTATACAGTAAGAGAATGAGCTGTGCATATAAAGTATAGTTTATTTGGCATTAATATACATTCAGTTAAAGTGACATTGTTCTATAGGGCTGCAGAGGACTGGGAAGAAGATCCTGAACCGTATAATGCCGGATTCTACCGCAGGAGCCTGGATAATAAGGGTTACGTCTTTAAAGCCCCTTACCGTGACTGTGAGTATACTTTCTAGGTTTAGTTGCCAGGTACAGGGCTGTGCTTTCACAGTTAGAGAAAAGAAAGAGAGATGGAGAGAAGAAGAAAATACTAGCATAAGTATGATAGGACGCATTATATGGCTATACCTGTTCTGTAGGTCATTTTTAATGTTGGTGTTAAATGCAGGACAGCAATCTCACTACATTTCACAAGAGATAGGATGATCTAATCCTTTATCACCCTACACCTTCAGCTTCTTAGGATCAAGCATCATGGTTATTTGAGGTTAAAAAGGCAAGATGTATCTGCACCACCCATTACAATCTGGTTACCCCCTCACCGTGGACAAGGAGTGTACTAGCCAAAGGAGCAGTAGACCCTGCAGAGACAGACTGGCTCTCTTGTATGGCCAAAATAGTAACCCCTGGACAAGGAAGCCAGACATAATCTTGAACTTTTAGCCTAACTCTATCACTCCCAAAGCATTTTGGTACTTGTGTTGTAGTAAGAGACCCATCCAATCACCATTTCAGGGACAGAAGAGTTTGACCCTTCTGAATAATGGCTTATGAAAGGTGTCATCTGCTTGTCTTTTCACTTTGCTCTAAGCTAAGATAGATAGGTGGGGCAAGAGTCAACAAAAGTAGGGTGACTGAGAGTAAGAGGGGAGAGCAATAAAGGAGGGAAATATTGAGAAGAAAAAATAGAAATAGTGAGATAACAGGAGCAAGGGCAGTTAATAAGGAGAACACAGGAAGATACTCAGATGTCCCAAGAACACTGGAATATTTTATCTCAAACTAGTTTGTGGATATAGGGCCCGATTTTCAAACAGACAGGTTATGCATTGCCGCGGCACAAAGCCTGCCCACCAACCCCCTTAACCCGGATTTTCACTTCTGTGCTGGCAGAAGTGAAAATCCAGGTTGGTCTGGATGCGCGGCAGCCTCAGAAGCTACACACGTAACAGTGATTTTCGATGCTACCCACATAGCCTCTGCGCCTTAAAGATAGGCAAGGAAAAGCAAGATTTATACTGCTTTATCTAAGAGTCTAAGCAGTTTACAATCAACTCAATTAGGGACTTTACAATGAATGTAAACTGGGTAAAAAGAAGACAGGAAACAAGTAGAAAAAATGTAACATTTTATAATGAATTAACAATAAACAGGAAGGACTGAGCAATAGATAAACATCAATGCTGGTGATAGAAATTATGAGATAGTAAATGACATGGGAAAATCACTCTAATTTTAATTACTTATAATTGTTATAAAGCGGCTTAGAGTATAATTGGAGGTTAGGAGGGAGATTACATGCATAGATATGAAGATCTAATTTTCCCATTGATTTCTCTAAAAAAAAAACCCTGAACTATAAATCCATATATGCAAAGGGTCAAAACCCAACCAGGATTGAATCAATCTGCTTGATTTACTAAGGGCGAAGTGGTAACCTTAGGTCTCTTGCCAATCAGAACCTGTCAAGGACATTATGGTCAGTGGCACAGAGAATGGAGTGTGGGATCAGTAGTATGTGGCATGGAAAGTGTGATCAGTGGTTCATGGGCTGGAGACAGTGGCGTAAATTCCACCCAAGCGGCCCCTGCAGTGCAGGGGGGCCCAGTGAAAGGAGAGGCCCATTTATAACTACTCGCATATCTTCTGAGGTGGATTCCCCCCTGCTCTGGGGGTCCTTTCTGATATTTTGCTTGGGGGCCCTCGATTTGGATTTCTGCCAGTGGCTGGCGCAAATGCTCAGGGGCACATGTAATAAAGAACACTGTCAGTAGTACGTAAACCGAAAAGAAGTGGTCAGTATTTTATGTGGGATGAGCAGTCTGTGGTTTGTAGGATGGTTAAATGGAAAGGTTATGGTCATTTCCAGCCTCTTCTTTTTCCGAACTCACTATAGCCAACTACAGAGACACGGATTTGGACAACAATACTGTTGGGATCCTGGTCAGCACAGCTGTGGAGATTGAAATTGGTGGAAAGACCCTCAAGCCAGCAGGTAAGGGAAGGAGGGATGTCTGTGTTCTGAGCCTGTCTTCTGGTGCTGCATATGGAAGATGGAGCCTGGATAATAAGGCCTGGAGATGAGGCTGGGCATTTCTCATAAGCAGTGGCACAGATCATATTATGCAAGTGGAAGGTAGTTTTACAACAAAGTGTGTTTGGGCTCTGAGGACCTATAGGCACACGTGTTACACCTATTTTATAAAGGCAGCATACCCACCTGTGTATTTTTATAAAGGAGCCTGCCTGAAAACTAAGCACAGACATTTGCACCTGCTCTAAAGTGGATTTATGTGTATTTGTAACATATGTGCATATCTTTCAACTTGGCCCTAGCTCCACCCTACCTTCACCCCTGGTAACACGTACGCTCATTTTGCATATATGTACACACTAGGCGTCAATAGTGCATATGTTTATACGCCTATAAGCAAGCAGTTTACAGAAAGGCTATATCCGCAGAGAACCTTTGCAAAACTAGCCCTAAGGGAGTAACTTTATAAGTGACATATGCATAAAATAGTCTTTTATGTGCTCAAGTGGATGCTTATAAAAGTAGGGGCTCAGAAAGCTTAAGGTTATGTTTACTAAATGTTAGCATGCACTATCTGCCACCGTGCCCACAGTAATAGCATGGACATGCTGACATTTAATGAACATACCCCATGGTATACACCTTGTATGATATACACATAGGCATTCCTGGGGGTGGAGTGGGGGCAGGATCAGCATTAATTCATCATATGCACCAATCTTACTGGCACGTATATGTACATATTTATACCTGCTAGGGGCAGGGGTAACTTTCTGCAGGAATTTTCAAGTAGGCTATTTCATAGGCACATAGAATATACGCAGCTGTATGCCTTCACAGCCTAGTCACCCTGTTATAAAATTAGTTAATTTATTTGGACTTATTAAACACCTTTATGAAGAGATTCACCCGAGGTGGTGTGCAATAGACATTGCTAGACATAGAAAACTTATGTTTTAGTAGCTGCATAGCAATAGCAAAATGACCACATATCAGCATAATAGACCACTGGAACAGTGCAGTAAACTTGGAAATAGGCAAATTAAGTTCTAGTAATAGCAATATGGTGATACAGTGTCAGCAATGTACACCTCAAAACAACACAGAAAAATAGTCATATGACAAAATATGATACAGTGTCAGCAGAATAGAAGTGATGCACCATAATAGGCAGCAAGATAGAACATTCAATAAGACAGATAGAATACTCACAGTATCAGCACAGTACAAATGACGTGTCATAAAAGGTAGCACAATAAGTACACCTTGATAAATTACCCATACAAGTTACATCTTACAAACTCCAGGAGTAGGCTCTCTTTGGAACAATGCAAGTACTACACCAAGCATTAGAAGTAAATTTGAGAGACTGAGATCATACTCCACATACTGTGGCGTAGAAGTGAGATTCATGACTGTCATGATATGCAGAAAACTAATCCATTTGGAGAAACTGCCCCAAACATCCATATAACGTAGATAGAATACTCACAATGTTAGCACTATACAATGAAACATTCTAATAGGCAGCAGAGGGGACACGTACAGTTGGGACATATTAACAGAAAAGATGACACAACAAAAGCATAGGCATAAATAAAATGGGCAGCTAGATTGAGGATAAATTATATGTACAGATGAATAAAGTATGTGGAACTAGTCTCACTTACAGTGTGTGCAGCAAGCTAGTCCTGAAGCCCGATGAGTGAATGGATTGTCAGTCCCCACGCCTATTAAAGGCTTTGGAGAAGAGTCAGGCTTTCACCTGCTTCCTGAAGAACAGATTGTCTTGAGTTAGGCATAGCCTCTCTGGGAGTGGTTCTAGAGTATAGGCGCTATTTCCGAGAAAGCTCACAGGTGGGTGCCACATTCCATGATTTCTGTGATGAGGGTACAGTTAGGGATGCTCCTTGGTGAGGACCTAAAAAGACCTCAAAGGTGTGTAGAGAGCTTGTGGGAGGAGTGGCCTAGTGGTTAGGACAAGGTACTTCAGGCCGGAGGGCCAGGGGTTCAAGTCCCACCTGGGGACAGCAATCTCAGGCTGGAGGGACTGGGATTTCTAGTCCTATAGGTACTCCTTGTGGTCTTGGGCAAGCCACTTAACCTTCCATTGCCCATGTTCCCTGTAAGTATTAGCATATGTGTGTCATATCCCCTCGTGTTAAATGTATCTCCCAATTGACCGCTTTGACCCAGTGAAAAGCGGGATATAAATACATCTAAATAAATAAATAACGTATTCTTTAGGTATTCTGGCTGATTTGTTTATGTTTGTTTCAACTGAGGGCCTTGAAAGTCAGAGATACAGTTTTAAATTTGGCTGTTTACGGTATTGGTAGCGAGTGTATTTTTTCAGGGAAGGGCGTAATGTGGTCATGCCACTTGCAACCCTCTATCAGTCATGCTACAGCATTTTGAATTAATCAAAGCTGATGCAAACTCTTTGTCATCTGACCAATATACAGGGCATTGCAGTAGTCTAGCTGTGACAGTACCACTGTGATAACACTCATCTTTTCACTATTTGGGGAGTACCAGGGTTGAGAGATTCTCTGTTTTTTTGGTTGGTGGTTTTGATTGTTTGCTGATGCTGCACTTAGGGTTCTGTTTCATGTTGCGATGAGGGTGTCAATGTCATTATTGTTGATTGAGAGATCTGGGCTTATTTTATTAATGAATTTATCTTTATCAAATTCTATGAATCAGTTGTGTGATGGTCTTATTGTTGGTTTGATGCGGGCCAGATTTACTACTGAAGCATATGAGGTAGTGATCTGACTATGGAACTGGCTGAATACTATTGATAGAAATATTTTTATTAAGAGACAAAGTTTTAGGGTAGAAAATGAGGTCAAGTGTATTCCCTTTTGTATGTGTTGCTGTATCAATTAGTTGATTGTAGCCAATGTCTTCCATTGCCTGAAGGAAGGTCATGCTCTGTGCAGTACATAAAGAAGATAGATTGAAGTTGCCCAAGGATTATATGTTCTTTCTCTGGTGGAAATACGGAACATTATGTTGTCCAGTGCATTGATTTCAGCAGAGGGTGATCTATATATGAGTGAAATGGTAAGTTTTCTTGTGGTAGTCGTTAGGATATCTAAGCTTTCAGTACTTGAAGAGGAGCATTTTTGGGCACATAAAGAGGTTTTGCATAGGATAATTAATCCTCCTCCCTTTTTGTGTTGTCTTGAGGAGTGGTAAATGTTGTATCCTGGTGCTTTTAGTTGATTAAGGAGTATGGTGTCAGCATCATAGATCCATGTTTCAGTTAGACATATGAAGTCTGGATTTGAGTCAATTATAAGGTCTTAAATAATAGGGATTTTCTTCTTTAGAGATCTGGCATTTATTAGGTACCATTTTATAGGTTCAGAATGCTGATATTGATGTTATTTAAGATGGTATTGTCATGGTTGTGTTTTTATGTGTATGAGCCGAGTAGGTATGGAGTAGAGAAGGTGGGGAGATGAGTAAGATGAACAAGTATCTCTGTGTTTGAAATGGTATGGTATTATTGGAATGAGATGTTGTTGTTGAGGGTGGGATATGGAGTTAGTTTTGTTGAAGGAGATCAAGATTAATAGTGTGAGTAGGAGGATTGTTTTTGTTGACATTTTACAGCAGTAAATGTGGTAAGAGCTGATAAATGTGTCTCTGAAGTCAAAGGTTACAAAATATACAATGTATCAATGAAGTACAAAAGGATACAAAGTATTACAATGAGCTGCGTGAGTACACAAGATACAAATTGCTACTATGATTTGAGGTAATACTATAGGTACAATCGGGGCAGACCGGGTCACATAAAAGGCAGCGCCATCGGGCGCCTCATCCTCTTTGCCTCCTCCATCACTCCGGCGTCCATCAGCTCTCCCTGAAGGGGATCGAGCATGCTGGAGCAATGCAGCATCGCTGGACACTTGAGCTGCCCAATCGGGGCAGACCGGGTCACATAAAAGGCAGTGCCATCGGGCGCCTCATCCTCTTTGCCTCCTCCATCACTCTGGCATCCATCAGCTCTCCCTGAAGGGGATCGAGCACACCGGAGCAACGCGGCATCGCTGGACACTTGAGCTGCCCAATCGGGGCAGATCGGGTCACATAAAAGGCAGCGCCATCGGGCATACCCGCGCCTGGTGGGCCCGCGCCTGAGGGCCTCGCCAGAGGGCCCTTTGGCACGGCCCTTAGGCTAAGGCCAATCCACGCAGCATACAGCACAAACAGGACAAGAGGGTACAGAAACAAATTCTCGAGGACTTTCCCCAAGAAACAGTAAACTCAACAGTGACTACTAACATAGTCGTGCCACAGCCCTCCACCTCGATTCCACTAAAAGGGACGCTCACCAGCTTAACTATCTCGTGACCAAACTAGAACTGTTTTTCACCCCTCGCCAGCAAAGGGGTGTAAACTGAGAAAAGCAGGCTCAACGCTACCACCTTCTACACCAGCAGAGCGTAAGAAATGCACTGAAAAATCAAAAGCAGTCTGTCTCACCAAGCCTGCCCAACCACCGCAACAGAGACTGTAAGTTTACTTGAATTCTAACCTGTAATGTGGTACGATGTAAACAAATTATAGTAACCAACCCCACCTGCCAACACCACAAGTCTAACTATCCTATTGTACCTGCCTGATATAATTAAGATTGCTGGTCAAAATATCTGTTACAAAGTAGCTGTTACAAAGTAGCTGTTTCAAAGTAACTATCAAAGTAGCGGTTTCAAAGTAGCGGCTACAAAGTAATTGTTACAAAATAGCTGATTTAAAGTAGCTTATCTGCTGTACAAAGTAACTGATCACAGTAGCTGTTTCAAGTAACTGATCTGCTGTTAAAAAGTAGCTGTCTGGTTCTCTGCTGTACAAAGTAGAGCAGAATCTAAAACCTAACTCTCAACCTGCTACAATTTGAAACATTGGTATTTAGTTTTCCATTGTTATCATCAAGGTGGTAACATATAAACTTTGCATGTTTTTGGCCTATCACACGATATATAATATCATAACTGAGTCAAAATGAATCCTCTATACATTACTATGCAATTTCTATATGCCCTAAATATTTCTATGTGTCTACTAATCTCATCCAGCATATGCCTTCAATCACCATACCCACCTCTTGATCATGTTGGAATGGCTCACATACATTATCATTCCCTACCACCATAATCAAAAACATCTTAATAACCACAGCTCATACTCATATACTTATAAAACCTCCCCCCCCCCCCTCGGTACCCAGATATGCAGACAAGAAGATTAATCCACATAAAAGTAAAGCTACAAAACAAACTTAAAGAACTAACTACACACACTCAAAACCTAAAAATTATTCTTATCAATGTAAGATCTGTTAGAAATA
The DNA here is from genome assembly GCA_033557465.1 of Ichthyophis bannanicus. Classification (NCBI taxonomy): domain Eukaryota; kingdom Metazoa; phylum Chordata; class Amphibia; order Gymnophiona; family Ichthyophiidae; genus Ichthyophis; species Ichthyophis bannanicus. The sequence goes on from CM066046.1 coordinate 48,778,506, forward strand.
AAATCCCACTTATTACAGACCTTATCACTGATGAGAAACCAGATTATCTATGCCTGAGACTTGGCTAACCAATTCTGACACAGTCTTATTAAACCAAATAAAAACAAAAGGATACTCTCTATTCAATTGTAACCGTAACCAAAAAAAAGGAGGTGGAGTACTCATATTAGCAAAAACAAGCTTGAATTGTTCTGCCACCATCTGTGAAACCAAAGAAAATATAGATATCCTAAAAACAGAGAACAGAAACTTAGCCGTCTGCCTCTTCTACAGACCCCCTACACCAGATGTCCAAAACATAACATCCATACTAAAAACAGCATGTAAAGCCTCAACAAACAAGCCCCATATCATCCTGGGAGATTTTAATTTAGCAACATGCAATAACAATCAACCCTCAATTTTTCTAGAATCAATGGAAGATATGGGCTTTAAGCAAACAATCAGACACCCTACACACATCAAAGGAAACACTCGACTTAGTTTTCCTTCCTGACCATATGATCAAAACACCTCAATATACCCCTCCTACCGTAACACAAATCCCATGGTTTGACCATTTTATGATTCAATTTACTATTCCTATCTCTTCCACCTCCTCTCCTCATCAACCTAAAACACACCAAGGGCCTAGATTTCGCCCATTTGTATCAGAAGAGTTCCTTGATACAATTGTACCTCAGCTTGATACAGACACTAACAACCTTGACAAAGCCATCGCTAATTATAATAAAAACAGCTTCCAAACCTTTAAATACCAAACCTAAAAAACTCCATAAAAGAACATCAGAAAAATGGTACACACAGGAACTAGCTTCAATTAAAAAAAAACTCCGAAAAATAGAAAATAAATGGCGAACAAGAAAAACACCAGAACTCCGGGACTTATACTTTTCAACGCTTAATACCTACAGATCAGCAACTAATGACGCAAAAAAACAATATCATACAACAATCCTATCTAAAGCTATTAACCGTCCAAGGGAACTGTTTGAAATTGTAAAATCTTTATCTAAAGCCACTACTGACAACTATCAACTAGCCCCTATCAACATACAAGACCTAGCAAACAATTTCGCTAGCAAACTTAAACGATCATTAATACCAGTACCTGACTCCCCAAACTCAAAAAACAATAACAAGGCATGGAGCTCCTTCCGGCTTATTGACAAAAAGCAATTACTCAATATAATATCTACAATCAACACAACTACATCCTTGCTTGATCCCTGCCCAGTTGCTTGGATTAAGACAACAAAACAAGAACTTGCCCCCTTTATCTTAGACATAGTAAACCAATCCCTTCAGCAAGGTGTGCTGCCTAAAGAACTCAAAATCTCTGCAATCCGCCCAATTTTAAAAAACAAAGCTCTAAATGAAAACGACCCATCATCGTATCGCCCGATTGCCAGTATTCCTTTCCTAACCAAAATCATTGAAAAAGCTGTTCAACTTCAACTCCAAGACTATATAGACACATCTGCTCCCCTTGATGATCACCAATACGGGTCCCGCCCTTTCCGCGGTGTTGAAACCCTACTTCTTGCCCTTCTCGGCACTCTTATTAAGGGATTAGACAACACAAAACAAGCATTCATTTTAGTATTCCTTGATATATCCGCCGCATTCGACAGTGTAAACCATAATATACTCATTTCAAGACTCAACCAGATAGGTTTACAGAAAACTACCCTAGATTGGTTTAAATCATACATATCTGGTCGATCACAATATGTACAACTTAACCAAACTTCATCACCCCCATTTCCTCAAGATCAGGGAATACCCCAAGGCTCCACACTATCTGCCCTTCTATTTAACCTTTATCTACAGCCAATATGCACCATATTCCAAAAATATAAGATAAACTACCACATATATGTGGACGACATTATGTTGTTCTCCTCAATCAACATACTTGATCCCAACTACGATAAATTAACAACCTGCCTTATAGAAGCGGAAAAATGGCTTCAATCAAACAATTTGACCATTAATTTCAAAAAAACTGAAGTTCTATTTACAACAAGAAACATGAATTTTACACCATCAACTGACATCAAACTTCTAAACTTTACTCTTCCAGTTAAAGAAGAGATTAAATATCTAGGAGTTACCCTTGACAAGACCCTTAGTTTCACAACCCACATTAAGAAAATAACAAAAACAATTTATTACAAGCTTTGTTCCATTCAACAACTGAAAATTTAGAAAATGATGATTTTAGAACTTTCACACAAGCATTAATAACCCCACACTTTGACTTTTGTAATTGAATACTACAAGGCATAACAAAGAGGATTTTAAAAATTCTTCAACTGGCCCAAAATGTTACCGCAAGAATAATTTTCAAAGCCAAGCTAACTGACCACATTACCCCGATTCTATTCTCTCTACATTGGTTACCTATCTCCAGCAGGATTCAATATAAAATACTGTTGACCACCTTCAAATTAATTAATAAAATTGCCCCATCATACCTATCAACACTTATTCATAGCCCTCCTGAAAACAGAATAAGACGAAGAAGGAACCTTAATACCATCATAGTGCCTGACCTAATAAGGAAGACAAAACATACAACAAGCAACAGCGCCTTCTCATTTGTAGCACCAACCCTATGGAACAACCTCCTAGATCAATTAAGAAAGATAAAAGATCTACAAAAATTCCAAAAGGAACTAAAAACATATCTGTTCACTCAACACAACACAGTCTGTGACCTGGCTATGGCCTCCCAACCTCCATAACTCGACATGAATACACCCATTCAAATTGACTCACTACAATTTTGATTACTGAACCTAAGACGATTCTTTAAACATGTATATATGTAAAAATTATGTAGTAACTTGTAAATAGTTCTGAATCTGTTATATTACTTGTATATAGTTGCTTACAGTTCCATGTATCTGTTATATAGTTGCACATTGTTCCATGTATTTTAACATTGTTTTATGTAAACCGCCACTGATCCTGGGAATTGGCGGTATATAAAAGTTTTGCAAATAAATAAAATAAATAAATGATATGATGTAGTGGGTAAAACAACAAGGACTATGCAGAAAAGGATAAGCACGTGATGATTTGAGGTATAATAACAGTGTCCGATAAGTTATGCAAATGTGTGTTCATTAACATAGGCAATAATATGGAGGGATTAATGAGGATAACTTACATATGTGAGTCCAGTCGTTGAGCGTATCAGTCACTGCTTTAGGTCCTCGCCTAAGGGCCATGCCTCAGGCGCGGGCCCACCTTTGCGCCTTTAGTTTTAAAAGTGGCAGCGGTGCCTGATAGGTCCGGTGGTGAGGAGCGGGGAGGAACTCACCTGCCCGCTCCCTTCTGCTGTGGCCGATCAGGTGGCTGAGGGCTGGAGGTAGATCTTCATGCCTTTAGTTTTAAAAGTGGCAGCAGGGGAGGAAGTGACATCACCCACCACAATGGCTGCTTGAGGGAGGAGTTCTATGCAGGTCTGACAGCTGAGTTGGAGGGTTGGGGAGCGACTCTAATTGTTTTGAGGGGGGATTTCAATCTGACAACCAATCCAAGGCTAGATAACAGTGGGGGAATGTAAGGGGGAGGGGGTAAAGAAAAGGTGTTCCTTTTAAGACTTAAGGAGCGCTTGGGTTTGGTGGATGTGTGGAGGTGTAGGCACCAGGAGTGCGGAGATACACATTCTATTGTCATGTATACTGCACGTATAGTAGGCTGGACATGATTTGGGCTAATGGAAAGTGGGTAGGTAGGGTTAGGGCGGCAGAACAGGGGAGCATAACATGGTCAGATTATGCACCAGTTTGTGTTAGTTTTGAGGTAAATGAGAGAGATGAAGGGGTTATGTTTTGGCACCTAAATGATGCTTTGTTGGAGGAGCCAGAGTATGTGGCACGCATAAAGGGAGTGGTGCAAGAATACTTGGATTACAGTTTGAATGGGGAAGTAGCTCTGGGGATGGTCTGGGACGGTCTGAAGGCGGTAGTAAGGGGACATCTGATAAGCATGGTGGCGCAGGAGAAAAAGAAAAAGGGACTGGAGGAGGGACAGTTGTTGCAGAAGATAGAGACTGGAAATGAGTCATCAGAGTGATCATAACCCACAGGTGATGGTGAAGCTGAGGGGGGAGCTCAGTCAGTTAAGAGCAGCGGAAATAGTGCATGAACTGGCTCTGTTAAGGCAAGTTCATTTTGAAGGGGGAAATCGCATGGGGAAAGTGTTGGCTAGTAGGCTGAAGGCTAAACAGCAGCGGGCTTACGTAGGGGGGATACGAAATCAGAAAGGAAAGTTGGTCCATACATCATCGGAGATAAGAGTTGTGTTTAAGGAGTACCATGAGAGGTTATATACCAGTGAGGTAAAGAAGGGGGAGAGGGAGGGGGAGTTATTCCTAAATGAGTGTCAGTTATCAAAGGTGACGGAGGCCGAGCAGGAAGAGCTGGGACGGGAGATCAGTGAGGAGGAAGTGGAGGTGGCCATTAAAACATTAAAAATTGAAAAGGCGCCAGGGTTGGATGGGTTCTCAGCTAAATTTTATAAATTGTTGCATCAACAGGTTTGAGGTATATTGATGAAGGTATTCAATGCGAGCTTGTATGGGGAGGCATTGCCAAGAACTATGGAGGAAGCGGGGATTACGATATTGCCAAAGCCAGGGAAGGATAGCACTACATGTGCAGCTTATAGGCCGATTTCCCTGATCAATTTGGACACAAAAATCTTAGCAAAGGTGTTGGCTACTCGGTTACAGAAGGTGACTCAGAAGTTAGTGCATCAGGACCAAACCGGGTTTATAAGGGGAAGGCAAGGGGGGGATAACATACTGAAAATTCTAAATATAATATGGAGGTTGCAGAGAGGGGGGCAAGAAGCAGTGTTTGTGACAGTCGATGCTGAAAAGGCATTCAACAGAGTAGAGTGGCAGTTTATGATCCAGGTATTGTGCAGAATGGGGTTAGGAGAATGATTCATAAGTTGGATTAGGGCCCTATATGTGAGGCCGATGGCGAGGATAAAAGTAAATGGAGGGTATTCCGAGAGTTTTGAATTAGGAAGGGGGACAAGGCAGGGGTGTCCTCTATCACCCTTGCTCTTTGCCCTGGTGATCGAGCCCCTGGCAGTGTACATGCAAAGGCAACTGGATATTAGGGGGATTGAAGTGGGGGGGCAACAAACAAAGATAGCGCTATTCGAGAATGATGTGATTTTTACTTTAGAACAGCCACTAACTAGCTTACCAAATTTAATGAAGGCAATCAGGAGGTATAGTGGGGTGGCGGGTTATAAAATGAACATGGGTAAGACAGAAATATTAGTCTTTAACCTTTCTAAAGACCTAGAGGGGAGGTTGCGAGAAGGGTTTGCGTTTAAGTGGGTTTAGTCGACCTATAGATATTTGGGAATACAGTTAAGTAACAATTTGGAGAATATGCAGGAGTGGAATTATAAGCCACTGTTAGAGAATCTGAGGAAGGATCTTTCTAGGTGGGGAGGATTGCATTTGACGTGGTTAGGCCGAATAGCTACCATCAAGATGAATGTGTTTCTGTGTATCCTTTTTGTGTTCTCGGCACTGCCATGTAGTGTTTTGAGAGGCTTCATATGCAAACTACAGGGGATGATTATGTCTTTCATATGGGATGGGAAAGTCTCTAGGGTGGCGTGGAGAACTATGTATAGGGTCAGAGAGGAGGGGGGCGTTGGGGTGCCGTGTATAGCACATTATTATGAGGCGGCACAATTTCGGGCATTATTCGCGTGGCAAGAGAGAGGTGAAACCCCTCAATGGGTGTATATGGAACAAGGGCAGGAGGACAGTTTGGAGGCAATGATTTGGGAGGAGGGGGGAGGGGAGACTGGAGAGGGGAGACTATCCCATGAGAGCGTTAACCGCGCAAATTTGGCGGAAGTGGAAGCCGTACCTGTTAGGCGGTAAGCAGGTGTCGAGAATGACCTATATTAGGCGAATGGGGGGGTTTCCCCCAGGGAGAGAGGGAGGAGTTTTTAGGGAATGGGCAAGTAAGGGGTTGTACAAGATAGGGCAATTAGTAGCACCTGGGGGGGGGGGGAATTAAAGAGTTTGCCGAGATCAAAGATGCATTTGGATTGACGGAGGGAAATAGGTATGAGTATGTGCAACTATGGTATTATTTCCAGCAGGGAGAAGTGAGAAAGGGATTAGGGGCCCGGGACACCCCCTTTGAGGAGTTAATGGAAAAGCGACATACACTCATGGGGTTGTTGTTGAGCTTGTATAGGTTGTCAAATGGGAAGCAGGGGGGTGAATTAAGGTGGCAGGGGAGGTGGGAAAAAGAGTTGGTTGTGCCTTGAGGTGAGGGGAGGTGGGGAAATATTTATGAGCAAGAGAGGTGTCTAGGAGGGGGGGCTCCTCTTTTGGAGAACTGCTTAAAAATACATCTGCGAATGGTATGGACCCCGGTTAAAATACAGGCTATATGTCACAACAAGTCTGCCGAGTGTTGGGAGGGGTTGCAGAGGGAGGGGTGACTTGCTACATATGGTTTGGGGATGCCCCAAGGTGCAAGGGTTGTGGAAGGAGGTGGCTAAAGTATATAAGGAGATCACATAAGTGCGGATTTCAGTGACAGCCTAAATGGTGACTCTCCTAGAGATGGGGGAGGGTGGGAATGAACAATTAAATGCTTTTCTGAGGTACTGGGTAGTGGTGACACGGGTGAGTTTGTTGAAGAGGTGGAAGGCTAGTGAGGCGCCACATATCTGGGAGGTCATAACGTATATAGAGCGTGTAAGGAATATGTGTCTGGTAGGGGCATACCGACATGGCCAGAAGTTGAAATATCAGGCAATTTGGCACTGGTATGAGACATGGAGGGAGGGAGGGCTACTGAAGTGGCTGGAAGGTAAATAGAGATGGGGGAGGGGGGAAGGAGTATAGGGTAGGGTATAGGATGGGGGAAAATACTAATAATAAGCAATATTAAGTATTAATAAGTACATAAGTAAGCACATATTTACCCTGTAGGGAATGGCGATTAAAGGGGGAAGTATTTGTTCATGTGGAAGTAAGTGGATGTAAATTGGGGTTTATATACAGTACACTGTTATATACATTGATGTATATAGAAAACAAAAGGGGGGATTGATGGGGTTATCGTTGTTAGTATTATGATTATGATGGAACTTTATTGCTACTGTTTTGTGGATCTTGTCTATTGTGAATAAGGTGTGCTAAAAAAATTTAAATAATAAAAAAGAAGTGGCAGCACCTGATAGGTCCCTGGTGGTTGGGGGTGGGGAGGAGCTCACCTGCCCACTCCCTTCTGCTGTGGTCGATTGGGTGGCTGTTTGTGTGTGTAAAAATATTTATATTACACCCATCCAGCATATCCCATCTCTCTTTTTCTCCCTCTATCTTTCTCTCTCGGAAAAAAATTATCATGCAACAGCATCCTTGGTATCTTCATTCTTTTTCTGAGTCAGCAGCAGAAAGATCTCATAACACCAACCCCAGCTTTATCCTTCTTTCTGTGTCAGTACACAGCGGCCAGTGCTGCCTGCAGCATTCGCTTCCGTTGAATAGTCTTGCGCTGTTGCTGACTCAGAGAAAGAAAGATGAAGCTGCACCATGCTGGAGCTGCATGCAGAGTGAGTTGTGCCAGCTCGTCGGCCCACTATCTGAGTCCCCACTTATTCTCCCAGTACCCAGCTAATCTCACATTCTGTCTTCTTCTTTTCTCCCACCCAATTTTAAAGTCTCCACCTAAGTCCCAGACCCTGCCCTCCCCCATCTCCCTGTCCCCAGTACTGCCGCCTACATTCCTTCTGCACAGCCACCCAGGTACTTCCTTCTCCGATATTCATTAACTCATTCTTATGCCCCTCTCTTTCAGCTCTTCCCTCTGTGTGGCCCTTTTTCTTCCCTCCCACACAAAATATGTTACTTTCTCCATCCTCATTCCCCCAGCTTCTTTTTTTCTCCCCCCAGCCCCACCCCTTTCTAGTCCTCCCCCAGCATCAGCTCCCTTCTAGTTCTATTCCCTCTCAGCATCAGCTCCCTTCTAGTCCTCTATCCACCAGTATCAGCCCTTTTCCAGTCCTAGCCCTCCCAGTATCAGTCGTCCTCTAGTTCCAATCCCTCCCAGCATCATCTCCCTTCCAATCCCCTTGCATAGCCCATTTGCAGTCCTAGCGCCCCCCCCCCCCTCCCCTCCCAGTATCTGTACTAAAAGCTGTTTCTGTAGCTGGGTTTAAAAAAAGTTTGGACAAGTTCCTGGAGGAAAGGTCCATAAACCATTATTAAAGGGGACCCAAGAAATCCACTGCTTGCCACAATGCAAGAATACAAATATTGTGGCACCTGTGTCCTTTGGGGAAACCGCTAGGTACTTGTGACCTAGATTGGCCACTGTTGGAAACAGAATACTGGGCTTCATGGATCTTGATCTGACCCAGTATGGCATATCTTATGTTCCTATGTTCTTAGTATTAGTCATCCTCCAGTCCCAGTCCCTCCCAACATCAGCTCCCTTCCGGTCCCAGTCCCCCCATCCCCTAAGCATCAGCCCATTTCCAGTCCTAGCCCCCCAGTATCAGTCGTCCTCCAGTTCCAGTCTGTCCCAGCATCCGCTGCCTTCCAGTCCTTCCATCCACCAGCATCAGTACTTTTCCAGCCCTAGCGCCCTCCCCAGTATCATTCCTCCTCCAGTCCCAGTCCCTCCGGCATCATCTCCATTCCAATCCCAGGCTCCCCATCCCCTAGCATCAGCCCATTTCCAGTTCTAGCCCCCCACCCCCAGTATCAATAGTCCTCCAGTTCTAGTTCCTCCCAGCATCGGCTCCCTTCTAGCCCCTCCATCCCTCAGCATCAGCTCTTTTCTAGTCCTGGACTCCAGTATCAGCCCCCCTCCAGTCCTAGTCTCTCCCAGCATTGTCTTCCTTTTAATCGCAGTCTCCCCATCCCCCAATATTAGCCCATTAGCTGTTCAGGCCCCCAGTAGCAGTCCTCTCCCAATGCCAGTGACTTCTCCCTACCTCCCTCTGTAGCCCCACACCACAAGAGGCATCATGCACACCTGGCCAACTTAAGAGGGAGCTGGTGAGGCCCAAAGACTCACTTCTACACAGCCACGGGAGTAAACAGCCTCTGGAGTGTTTTTCTTTTTCTCCCGCAACTGTGCTGTTTCAGCCGCTGGCATCGCTCACTGTGTAGAAGTTAAACAGGGGCACTTCGTGTCTCATGCGCAAGACAGGAAGTGCCCCTATTTAACCTCTATGAAGTGAGCAATGCTGGAGGCTGAAACTTAGCACAGACGTGGGAGTAAAAGGAAAATGTTCCTGCAGCCTTGCAGAGTTGAGTTGGGGAACCAGGCTTTAGGCCTCACTGACACCCTCTTAAGCTGGTCAGGTGCATGCGGGGCCCCTTGAGGTGTGGGGCCATGTGCAGGCAACATTCTTGCATAGGCCTCGGGCCGGCCCTGTTTCTAGTGTAAACCTTTCAGGTTTTACCGGGGTCGTAACTGCTGGCAGGGTCTCCAAGGGTCTTGTCATTGCTGCAGTGGAAACTACTTCGGAAAAACCAGCCAGTAAGCTTGATGCTGCCCCAGTCCCTTGTAATCCTGGAACCACCACCAGAACAACTGGAAGGGACAGACCTCTGATGAGAGAAATGGCTATGCTTTCTCGAAGAGAGGATTCTTCCACACCGAAGTTTGGTGGGGAACCTCCAGGATGAGGCCACAACTCTGCCACTGCACCAGAAGGGGGGAAAGCACTCTTCCAGGGAAAGAGTGTAATCTGAGGAGGACACCGGGTCTCCTGACCTTGGCGTCGACACAGCCGAAGAACCATCGGAACCTTGCACAGCAGGCTGTCCTTGCACAAAATGATCCATCAGACCTTTCAGAAGCTGAACTGGGACATTTGAGGGCTATTTCTCCGGCTTAGCTTTAGCCTTACACTTACCCATGGAAGCATGGACAGTGAGATGCTTAGGCAGCCCTCTTGCCCTGCCTCATTAGTAATGTTTTTGCTTATTGTGCGCCTGGTGGTCACATGGTCCTAATGTGTGTTCCACCCAAGCAGCTCCAATGTGCACTCCTTCCCTAGTGCCTGTAATGCATGTAACTTAAACACGCAGTTAATGCATGCTTGTGGGCTGACGTAGCCTTAGCATGTGCTGTTGTGATGCTTACCCTAACTCTCTGTCTTCTTCCAGGAAACACTGTCTGACCTATGGCAAGCAAGGAGCCTTGTCTCTGAACTCTGGAGTTCTGCCTTTCCTGCACAGCAGCTTCTGAGTCGCCCTTGGAGGGCCCGCTTTCCCTTCTCAGCCAGGGGATGCAGTTAGTCTGACCTTACTTGCCTCAGGACAGGAAGTGATAGATGGCACTATGGGTAAGGATATTCAGCTGGCCGGAGGTTCCAGTAACCATGCTATGAGCCACTTTTCATCCTCGAGGGGGGTCTGTAGTGGCTGTGCCCCCTAGTATTGGGGTGCCTTATCCGAGAGGAGAGTTTCCAGACTCTGGATTGTCCTCCCCAGAATTCTCTCCTTTTTTGCATCAGGCCTAGTCCTTGTGGAGTAGAAATTCAGACCCTGTAGCCTCTGGGTACCCCCAGACATAGTCTTATGCCAGGCAAACTGAAAGTAGAAGCCCTGAGCGCTTACTTTTGCCTGGACATCCCCGGTGAGGGGCACTCCCTGGAGATGGAGAACAGCTGGGAACTATCAGAGATGTTAAATATGCCTTGAATGCTGATGGGTTCTGATGTGAATGAGGAAGTGCTCTCACCTTCAGAAGATTATGTAGAGGCTAGCGTGATCCACCTATTCCGGAAGGAGGAGCTGACAGCATTGATTACCAGGGCCTCATCTACTTTTGAACTTGATGGGTTTTTCCAGCACAGAGCAGGAGCCGAAGGTACACCTGCTCCTTCAAGGGGTGTGGAAATCCACTACTATCTTCCCATTCCCAGAGGTGATCAAGGATATGATCTGGTCAGAGTTGGACTCTTACGACTCCCTACCTAAAGGGTTATGGATGTATAAAAAGATCTCCCAGAGGAGGAATACATTAAGTGGTTTGGCATTCCCAGGGTGGATGCACAGGTCATGGCAGTTACCAGACATACCTCCATTCCTGTAGAAGAAGGATCATTCTTAATGGATTTTCTGGACCATGAGGTGGATTCCTTGCTGTGGAACCAGTTTGCTGTGGTAGCGGCTATTCTACAGCAGGAAGTAAGCACCAGCCTGATGTCTCAGGCCCTGCTCCAGTGGACTCAGTTTTTCCCGCCTGATGATACTACCCCTCTTTTGGAGTCAGCTGTGACCTTCCTTTCTAATGCTAGTTATGACCTTGTATGCTTGGTGGCCAGGAATGGTACCCTGATGATGGTGTCATGGCATTGGATTTGGCTCTGGCACTGGGCAGTGGACACATCCTCCAAAACCCAGTTGGCTCAACTGACCATTAAGGGGAAGATTCTGTTTAAACTGATTTGGAGAAGCTGGTGAATGATCTACAAGATTCAAAATCTTACCACTTCCCAGAAGACAGGTCCAAGGGGCCGGTGAAGAGGGCTGTACCCCTTCTTCGTCAGCCTCTGCCCGTCCACCAGGGGTGTGCTGTCTGGATTCCCAGAGGTCTCAAGACTATCGCCATTACCAACTTGGAAAACTTGCTTTCAGTCTTGGGTTCATTCTCAGTTCTTTCGTGGAGCACCTGGACCCAGGTTTTCAGTCCCTTCCAAGGGTGGACCCTCCCAGGCTGCACAATGAGGGTTTGTGGGCCCATTCTCTGGTTCCTCTGGTGTACGGCAGGCTTCACCTCTTCTTTCTGGGATAGGCCCGGGTCACCAGCTGGGTGCTAGATACCATTCAGTTCTACTATGTCCTGGAATGCAAAGAGCCGATTCTCAATGCCTTCCTCATTTCCCTATGTGGGTCTGCGATCAAAGATGCCACTGTGTAGACAAGTTGCCCCCAGATGAGTGAGGCAAGGGTAAATACTCCATCTATTTTGTGGTGCCAAAGAAGGACGCTTCCTTCCAGCCCACTCTGGTCTTCAAGGGGGTCAATGAACACTTGCACACCCTGTGCTTCCAGATGGCAACCTTGCACTCCATGATTCAAGCAGTGTGCCGAGGGGAATTCTTGGCATCTCTGGATCTGGCCAAAGGCATATTTTCATGTCCCAATCTGGGCAGATCAGCAGAAGTGTCTGCATTTTGCCATGCCTGGCTCTCACTGTCAGTTCACTTACCTCCCTTTCTGGCTATCCACTGCCCCAAGGACATTCTTCTAGATCATGGTGGTGACTGTTGCGGCGCCATGGGGTCAAGGGATCTCTGTCCATCTCTTTCTGGACAAATGGCTTATCCCAAACCATTCCCTCTCAGAAGTATCGTGGGTGGTGTCCTGAGTGATGTCCTTTTTGGAATGCCTCGGTTCAGTGATCAATCAGGAAAAGAGTCAGATGTTGCCTTCCCAGTCCTTACTGGGAGCCATTTCAACACTTGAGTGGGCAGAGATTTCCTCCCAGAGGAGAAAGTCAAAAGATTGCCTGGTGCTGTTCTATGCACAGCAGGCCTCCAGAGTATGGGATTATCTTCAGTTCCTCAGACTGATGATGGTGACTATAGTGATGATGCCATGGGTGTATGTTCACATACGACTGCTCCTGTGCTCCTTGTTGACTCGATGGATCCTGAGTTCTCAGAAGCTCAAGCACCGGCTTCTGTTCACATTGATGGTGAAGGCCAGCCTGTGGTGGTGTTGATGGCAGCCCTGTAATCTGCAGAAAGGCATAGCACTGGATGATTACTCCTGGATCCTGCTGATGATGGATGCCAGTCATTTAGGCTGGGAAGCCCATTGCCAAGACCATACAGTCTCAAGCTGTTGGAACCGCAGGAAAGCAGTGTGGTCCATCAACTTCCTTGAGGCAAGGGCCATCAGGTCAGCTCTGCTGCATTTCCAGCCCCTGGTCATGGGCTGGGCAGTTTGAGTATTTTTGGACAATGCCATGGCAGTGCCTTATGTCCATCGGCAAGGTGGCACAAAGTGCACAGGAGTGGTGCTGGAGATGGATCTTCTGTCTGCCTGAGCAGAGAAGAATCTCCTAGCCTTGCTGGCCCAGTACATTGCTGGGATGGACAATGTAGAAGCAAACTTCCTCAGCTGGTACTCTCTGAATCCTAGAGAGTGGGCATTCAGTCAGGAGGCTTTTCAGTTGACTCTGCACCATTGGGGTCACCTCAGATTGGATCTGATTGTGACCCACTCTGATGCAAAGATTTACTCTTTCTTCAGTTGCCACATAGAGACAGGGTCTGAGGGTATCGACGTGCTGACCCAGCCTTGGCCAAGTCAGCAGCTGCTGTACGTGTTTCCTTTGTGGACCCTGGTGGGGCGTGTAATTCTGTGTATAGAGTGCCATCTGATCAGGATTGTTCTGGTAACACCAGTGTGGCTGTAGAAAGCGTGGTTCAGAGGCCTGATGCAGCTCCTGCAGGTGCCTCCTCTTCAGCTCCCTCCATTTCAGGGGCTATTGCAGCAGGGACTTATCGTCCTGGAGGACCCAGCTCCCTTCTCACTTGTGGCATGACTCTTGTAAGGATATTGCTAGCGCAGAAGGACTATTCTCCAGCAGTGATCTCTACTCTGCTTGGTTACTGGGAGAGGTCTACCAAGCTAGCATACATATAGATATAGTGCCTCTTGAGCACTGGTGCGGCACATGGCATTTGGCTCTTAAAACAGCCAAGGTGTCCTCTCTGTTGGTTTTACTGCAGGATGCCCTAGGAAAGGACATTTCACTAAGCTCCCTGAAAGTTGAGGTGGCAGCTCTGACCTGTTTCCCTGGTCCAGTGGTGGGCAAATCTTTGGCCTTGCACCCAAACATCTCACATTTTCTCCAGGGGATTCAGCATCTGCGTCGTCCCCTTTTGTCTGTGATCCCTTCCTGGGATCTATGTCTGGTGCTCAGGCCCTGATGGCAACCCCTTTTGAGCCATTGAAGCATGCTGTCTTAAAGGATATGACACTCAAGATGATCTTCCTGGTCACAATTCATTCTGCAAGGTGAATTTCTGAGCTTCAGGATCTGTCTTGCCGAGATCCTTATCTGTCTTTTTCAAATGAGGCCATTTCCATTCAGCCCGTTCCTTCTTTCTTGTCAAAGGTGCTGTCTCCTTTCACATGAACTAGGTAGTTTACCTGCCCTCTTTTTCTAAGGAGCAGTGTCCGAGGAAGAATAAGGATCTTCACCTTGTGAATGTCCAGAGGGTGCTTCTCCGGTTCTTGGAGGTTGTATATTCTGTTCGTAACCTTCTGCAAGAAAAATCTCAAAATCACACTCCCAAATGAAGAACCCTTGGGTAAGGGTATCCTGGGAAAACACATGACTTTCCCAAAGACAAAATAAATATCAAAAAGCCTAAATTCTCCTTCCTGTATGCTGGAGATGCACTGGGGTTCTGTCCCTCACAACATAGTTTGTACTTCTGAAGATGTTGAGGTCCCATCAGCCTCTCAAGTTACACAAAAATCCAGTTCTCCAACTTGAATCCCTTTAGAACCTCTGGCTGAGTCCTTCCAGACTGACACTGCTTTCAATAAGCAGCTCACAACTGAAATACCCTCCTATCAGCCTTCTTTGTCCTAATCTCCAAACTTCTCTTCCCTGGGTGGCCAAGTTGGTCTAGGAGACTCCCTTTTACTCAAGTCCTAGCTGACTGTGCCACAGGGCAAGGGTATGAGCAGCCCTAGGTAAATCTCATCCCTCCCGCTCCTGCTAATCAGCCACTTCCACCCCATGCAAAAGTAAGTCAGTATTGGGCATTGAAGAAGGCGGAAGGGCAAACAGCCTCGCAGCTCTGGAGGTTGAGGTAAGCATTGAGTGGCTGTTTGAAGCTGCTGCATGTCCCGGAGAGGAGGAGCAGCAGTGGGAGGCCCCATTGGTGCTCTAGGCAGCTGTCTTGTTCATCTAATGGTCACACCTGCCCTGCTCTTTGCTGCTTCTCAAAAGCCCTGTGCCCATCAGGCTCTATACCATTCTCCAAGCACTGGTAACTTCTCTCCCAGACTGAGTTCACTCCAAAATACAGGATAAAAATATCCACTGTGGTTGTTGGACACCTAAGTCCACCCTCCATTGCATCACTTTATTACACACCACAGCATAGGAGCAGGCTCCAGAAATGTCTTCATTTTAAGAACATAAGAACATAAGACATGCCATACTGGGTCAGACCGAGGTCCATCAAGCCCAGTATCCTGTTTCCAACAGGGGCCAATCTAGGTCATACGTACCTAGCAATATCCCCAAAAGACACAAGTTCCACAATGCTTGTACTGTGTCAAGCATTGATATCCTGGGTCCCTTTTTAATAGTGGTTTATGGACCTTTCCTCCAGGAACTTGTCCAAACCTTTTTTAAACCCAGCTATACTAACAGCCCTTACTACATCCTCCGGTAACAGATTCCAGAGTTTGATTACACGTTGAGTGAAAAAATATTTTCTCTTATTTGTCTTAAATAGTTTACCCTGTAGCTTCATTACATGTCCCCTAGTCTTTCTATATTCTGATAGCGTTAACAATTGATCCACGTTTATCCGTTCCACTCCCTTCATTAATTTATAGACCTCTATCATATCTCCCCTCAGTCGTCTCTTTTCCAGGTTAAAGAGCCCTAACCTTTTTAGCCTCTCTTCATAGGAGTAGCCTTCCATCCCCTTCACCAATTTGGTGGCTCTTCTCTGTACTTTTTCTAATAACGCTATGTCCTTTTTAAGATACGGTGACCAGAATTGCACACAATATTCAAGGTGCGGTCGTACCATGGAGCGATACAGAGGCATTATAATATCCTTTGTTTTATTCTCCATCCCTTTCCTTATGATACCTAGCATTCTATTTGCTTTCTTGGCCGCCGCTGCACACTGGGCGGAGGGTTTTAACATGTTATCCACGATGACTCCTAAATCTTTTTCCTGGGTGGTGGTTTCTAATGTGGAGCCTTGCATCGTGTAACTATAGTGTGGGTTGTTCTTTCCTAAGTGCATAACTTTGCACTTGTCCACATTAAATTTCATCTGCCATTTGGATACCCAGTCTTCCAATTTATCCAGATCCTCCTGCAGTTTTCCACAATCCTCTTGGGTTTTAACAACTTTAAACAGTTTTGTGTCATCTGCAAATTTGATAACCTCACTAGTTATTCCCTTTTCCAGGTCATTTATGAATATGTCAAAAAGTAACCGACCCAGTACAGATCCCTGGGGTACTCCACTATTCACCTTTTTCCATTGGGAATATTGGCCATTTAGCCCTACCCTCTGCTTTCTATCTTTTAACCAGTTCCCGATCCACAATAGTACACTGCCTCCTATCCCATGACTTTTTAGCTTCACCAAAAGAAGGTTCACAGAGGAAGGTTTTGAGATCCCGCTAAACTGATACAGTCCTCTGACACAGGCTGCAAATTTTATTAGACACTGGATCTTTTTCCTCTGCTATAAGAAGATGCCATCTTTGTTTCTGGACTTTTGGAGTAATTGAGGGATCAGGAAAGTGGATAGCAGTTAACCCTCCACTACTTCAGGTACAAACGTAGATTCTAAGCCTTCTGGGGAGAGGGAAATACCTGATTATAATGCACCTTGAACAACTACTGGAAAGGCACGAGCTAAACAGAGATGAAATTCCTAACCTTTCATTTTGTTCCTTTTCCTTGCTAGTGGTTGGTGTGACGCTTGATCTGGAGTCCTGGGTGGATAAATTTAAAGTGCTTGCCAGCAACCAGACTGACCGGGACCCGCTAGGAACACGCAAGGTACAGAGTCTTGGAATCAAAAATGAGACCCAATAATAACTGTGAAACTGGTGGGACATGCTGCCCCTCACTGCAGGCCTGGAGTATCACCACATGTGGCTGCTGTCATCTTACCTCTGTTGTCCTTTATAACAGATGTAAGCTTGCCCTCCCATATCCCTACTCCCAGTACTGATCACTTTCTGTTGGTCATCAGCAGTTTCAGTGTCAGGGATATGGGAGTCTGAACAAAAGGGAGACTGAGCATAGTGAACATGAAGAGATATAGAGGCTGGAGGCTGCTGTGATCTGACACTGAAGGAAGGGGGGAAAGGGTTTGAAATGAATGCACAAACTTTAGATAAATTATTTACTTTGGATGCGTCCAAATTAGGGCCTGTGCAACAGTGTGTGCAAAACGTATACCAGGTGGCAGCTCCTGGGGGTGGGACACAGCCGTTATGTCCTGATTGCCACACAAGCTCAAAGAACCATCAGCACTTGCAATCACTTTACCTCCATATCCTGCCAGCACCACTATATTGTATTGCAGAAATTGAACAGTACTGACCTCAGGTCAGCTGGCGTTATTTCATATTACAGCACCCAAAGAGCATGAGAACTGGGGCCGCATCTGCCCCGTGAAAATGGGGCAGGATACTGGACAAGGGGTCTTGGCAAGTGGGGGAAGGGCAAGGGGATTTTTTCTTCATTTTTGGTGACATGGTTTACTTTGGCAAGGTGGGGGTGGTGGAATTGGTTTGAAAAGAAAAAACCCAAAGTATTTATATTTTGTTATATTTTCAAAACAGGAAATTTTGTTGAAATGCCTTGTTCTGTTTCAAGCAATAGCACATTTCTTCTATTTCATGGGCTCCGCTCCTTCTCTTCCCTCTTCCAGCCACAGTTACTGGAGCAGGAAATGTTTAACAGACTGTAGCATTTCTCTGGCTGAATCTCTCCTTTCTGCTTTAATACTCCCATGGCTTGTTCTTTGGTTCCTTTCCTAACCTCAGCAACCTCAGGGATTTTCCCAAAATTGTGTTTTGTATTGCCATAAGTCCAGAATTCAAACAGGGCTGATTACCTCATTAGAGATTCCAAAATTAAGCGCTAAGTTTAGGTACCTATATTCAGGAAGTAAAGGTCCCTAAAACTATTTTGAATATAGGTGCATTGGCTTTAATTTTGGGCACCTTAAACCGAGGCTCTTATTAGGCTAGCTAAGACAGATACCTAGCACTGGAAATCAGCACCGAGCTCCTAACTTCATTCCCTCACCCTGATCCTACCCCAGGCCTATCCCCTTTAAAGCACCTCAGTTTAGAGACTTTGGGAACTTTTTACTAAAGTGCACTAAGCAGTTACCGTACATTTTAGTTGTGGGAACTGTTAGTGTGGGACAGCGGTAATTGTTATCGCTCTGGTATAACAGTAACTGTATACTAATTCCCACATTAATTGCTCCTCACGTGACAGGACGGGGAATGGACGTGGTTTGCAAATTGCAGTTAGCACACAATACTTACCATGCAGTCAATGTTGCAGTTAATCAAGTTGTCCCAGCCCGAGTGCAAAGTAGTGGCGTATACTAATCATCTCCTGCTGTTCTTGACGGAGCTAAAAGTTGACATGATGATCCCTTAACTGTAAATCTCCATGAATAGTCTTACAGACTCTGAGGTTTCGCAGACTGCATGATGGAGTTGGCTTCATAGATTTTTATGGACGTCGTGGGAGGCTGACCTTTGGTTATTATCTTCCTGCCTCCTATTGGAGAGGGAATTGGCTATGCCTATTCCACTGCAGCATTTCGCCTGTGTGACTCCACCTGCAGACTGGAGAAGTTTGGCCACCTGCAAGCCACCGCTGGGGCTGTAAAATGATTGGATAAAGGGGCACAAAAACCTCCGCATTGTAGTTTATGGACAAGGGGACAACTCATAGAACACAATAGCATAATACCTTTTGCTGCAGCATCCGCTAGGTATGAGCTGACCACTGAAATGAGTTATCAATGGCGACGACTCACACATTGTCTCTCAAAATGTGCCATCCTGTATAAGGCATTGCATGAGGATGCTGATGTCCTGTTATGGGGTGGGGGAGTTTTGACCAGTGGACAGTGTATATCTGCCTTTTATAAGCTTCGTCGGGAGGCCAGCTGTAAATCTATCCCTGGAAGCACAGGTGGCAGGGGACCAGATTGATTGGGGTGTCTTTTGAGGTAGGGTCAATCGATTTGTATTTCTTAGCCTTCAAATCAAAAAATATGGAGGGCCGGTTTGAATGCCCAAGTATTCAGATGTTTTGTTTGGCAGCAATGTCTTAGAATATTCAAAATACAGGAGGTTCTGAATAGTAGTTTTTCACTTTTTAAGGCTTGAGTCCCCTTTGAGCAAATCACAAAAGAAGCTTTTTGATATACATACTTATTGCTTTAATTCTACGGATGATTTTGGCTAACTGGAAGAATGCTTTTCTCTTAAATAACCTTTTGATAGAATACAGCATGCATGATATATAGATATGATAAGCTGAATCAAGTCCCTAGGTTGGTTAAGATGTGGCAGTCTTTAGTGGATGTGGCCTATTGACATTCATATGATTTGACGACCCTCAAATACCTTCTGTTCTCTATGATTATACAGTGTGTTGATTAATCTGCTTACCTCCCTTATCTGTTCTGCTTCTTACTGTTGGTTGTTGTTCTTTTTCTTTTTTTCTTTGTTGTGATTGTGTTGTGAATAAGTTATAATAGGAGTGAGCGCATGTAACTTATTTTGGAGATTTAACTTGTATTGCCCTTGCTGTGATGTCTATTTTTTTTGTATCATTTGTGTTACTATAGACAGAGTTTGAATTTTTAAAAATAATGTTGGAATTACCAAGGGTGCACGCACAGTAATTGTGAATGATCTTAATGCCTTAAAAGGACTGTTCAGTGCGGTATCTGCAGGGAAAATGCTGGGCATGCAGTTACCGCATGACTTTTGCACTTACCGCATATTCATTTTTACTCAAAACCTGTGCTAAGTGCAAATATTTAATGCACTTTAATAAAAGGGTCCCTTTATGTTTAAGACACTTAAATTTAGTGCTCAAATCCAGGTGGAGGCACATTCTATAGAGCATGTCCAGGCCCCTGTGCGTCCGATCGGAACAGGATGCACAGAGGCAGACCCAATTCTGATCACGTGGGGGCTAGACATGCTCTGTGGGATCAGAATTGGGTCTAGGGTCTCACATGCAGGCCAGGACCCGATGTCAATTGGCCTGCATGTACAGAGCCATGCCCGGCTAACGCAGTCAGGCTCCTGAATGGAGCTGCGGTGTCATAGTGTCCACATTGTCCCCGGCCGCCGATCACTCTTTCCCTTCCCCGCAGCCCGACCCCCGATCTGGCCTTCCATGTCCAGAGTCGGGCTGTGGGGAACCCTCTTCACCCCCTTACCTTCCTTGCACTGCCCGGGCCTGCCATCCCCCGACATCCCATCCAGTCTGTTGACCCGAATGTAGATGGCTGAGTTCAGAATTGGCCTTATATGTCGGGTCGCGGACCGCCTACTGACTGCCCTAACTCCACCTCCGCAATGCCCCCTCCCGCCCCCATCTAAGCCTCCATGTACAAACTCCTTGTTCATATGGGGAGGCTTTTGACAGGGCCAGCAGGGGAGGGGGGGGTGGCAAATAGAGGGAATGGATGTCCCAACGGGACATCCTTCCCTGCTATTTGCAGGACAGAATAGACCCCAAAATGTTTTAATTCAAAAGCTAAGCACCTAACTCTTAAAGTTAGCACCTAGACCTCTTTGAAAATTGACCTACATATGCTGTGTTTGCAAAACAAATAAAGTAGAGCTTCTTGCTGCGGAAAAATCTGGGAATTTTTTAGGAAGAGAATAGTTAGAGAAGGGAAGCATGGGGGAGAAGGTTGTTTACTCCAAAAAGAATAAAGACTAAGGGACACACAATGAAGCTACTAAGTAGTACATTTAAGACTAATTGGAGAAAATATATTTTCGCTCAGAGGATGCAGTAAAAGTTATTAGTGTATCTGGGTTTAAAAATAGTTTGGATAAGTTGCTGGAAGAAAAATCCATAAACCATTATTAAAATGGACTGGGGTAAATCCATTGCTTATTCCTGGGACAAGCTGCATGGAATCTGTCTACTTTTGGGATCCTACCAAGTACGTATGACCTGAACTGGCCACTGTAGGAACTAGGATAATAAGCTTGATGAACATTTGGTCTGACCCGGAATGGTAAATCTTATATTCTTATAAGGGATAAAAGCAGAAGGGGGCTATTGGGGAGCAAGAGAAGAAGGAAAGGGGTGGGAGAACGGCAGAGTTGGCATGAGAAGAGCACAGGTGAGGGTGGAGAGTCAGAAAAAAAACGAGGGGAAAAGGAAACCATAAGGGTACAAATAAAGAGGGGCAGGAGGAGGCAAAGGAGGGAAGAAATATGAAAGGGGATATGGGGAAGGAGAATCAGAATGGTATAAGGAGCATGAGAGTGGAGAGAGGCATAAGGAAAGGAAGAGAGAGAAGACAACAAATGGGGCATAAAGAGAAGGGGAAAAGGTATAAAGAGGGAGACTAAAGAGTCAGAGACGTTATGAGGGAGACAAAGAACTAGAAGGCTGGGAAAAGGTAAGGCAAAGAGGGGCACAGAAGTCTGAGAAGGGGTAAAGGATAGATATGCATGAATGAAAACATTATTCCTTTATGAAAGCAACACCATTGGTTACCCATCACTGAACGCTCAAGATTTAAGGTCATACTCACAATCTTTAAGGTACTCAATGGTTTATCATCCAGCTACCTTTGCGCATTACTTCATGAAACTAAAGACAATGTTCAAGGCGTTCAGGATCACAGAATACTTTAAGCACCCCAGGACTTTTTATTAAATCTAACACTAGTACATCAAGACGAGCCTTCTCACGTTATGCTCCAAAACTTTGGAAGTCTATCCCAACTAACCTACATGCCATAAGGGACTTATTATCTTTTTGAAGAGCTCTAAAGACATATCTATTTTCATGTTACTTTACTGAAGGGAACATGTTGTTTTAACTTGATTTAACCTCTGTAATTTTTATTTCCACCCTGTTTCTTCTTTCACCCCATCCTTCCGCCCTCTTGAGTTTCTTATGCTGTTTAAATGTAGTAAGTTGTGCTTAATGTAAACTGCTTTGACCTCTAGGATAAAGCAGTATAAAAAACCTGTTAAATAAATAAATAGCTGGGTGGGAGTAAAACATGTGGAAGAATAGCTAGGATGAGGTGACAGAGCAGCAATAAAACAGGAGCTAAAAAATGTATGCAATTCAAAAGAATGAGAGGGGTAAAGAAGAAAATGAGAGGATAGAATTGAGGAGTAGTGATGGGCGACAGCAGTAATGTCAGCTGGAGAGATGGAGAAGGAGAAAGTAAAGGTGCCTAAAAAAGGAGGAGACTCATAAAAAGAAGAATAAAGCGTAATGAAAAAGAGTCAGGAGAAGCTGGGAGATGAAAAGAGAGAAGAGAAATCAAAGATATGGGAAAAAAGTCAAAGTAAGACTGTTTTTTACTATGAATTTAAAGATGTGACGTTGGAAGTTTTTAACTATTTTATATGTATTTTTTAAATTCTTAACTTTCTGAATGTGCTTAGCATTATCAAAATTGCCCTCTGCTGTCACCCACCTCAATAAGTCCCCACACTCCTGCCTCCATTGCTGCAGCCACTCCCCAGCTCGTCTGTGCAATGCCAACCAGCCATGGGGTCGGGCTGTGGGCAGCAGTATGCTTACGATCTCTGTTGTAGTGCAGTCCCATCTCCTCTCCTCTTGTGTACGCTTTCAAAGTACAAGCAAGAGGCAGATCAACATTTTAACTCATAGGTCCTGCATTCCTGCCAGCCTCCCACTGCTCATTTGAGAAGCTGAACTGATGTGTGAGCAGTGGTGGAGATGCCAAGGGACGGAAACTGGTTGTCAGCAGGAGTGGAACTTGGCAGGAGACATGAGCAGCTGGGGGAAGATTGAACATTGGGTAGATGGAGGGAGGTACTAACAGTAGTGGTGTCAGCAAAAAAGGGAGTGGTACTCAATTTTGAAGTTGCTCAGGGTACAGAAGCCTTGTAACTACCTGAATCCTTGGCAGAGAGGAATAGAAAGAGAGAAGGGGAGGGTGAGAGCACAATTAATGCAATGAGAGCTTGAGACCTGTCTTACTGTCTGTAGCAGAATGTGTCCTGCTCTACTTTATAATGTCCTTTTTGGGTTTTTTTGTCCATGGCAGTGTGCACCCTCCACAACCTGTGAGATGGACTGTGATGTGAACAGTGAGGTGAGTCTTTAAAGTGAGAAAATACTAGACCTCTTATTCATAGTAATGCTTCACATGGTTGGGCTCCTCACCCCTCCTGAGACCCTACACATCCACATGCCTCTTTTTATCTTCTCCATTCTATGTTTTCTTGGGCACTATGTTGTTCTTACCTACAGGATGACACCATGACAATGGGAATGATAGGATGGTCCTTGGAAATCAAAAATCTCCAGGAACAAGCAGGAATGTAGTCTTCACATATGGGTAACATCGGGTATCGACGGAGCCCATGCGGAAAGCTCCCCAGCTACCAATAGCAAATCCTTTGGGAGTACCCCACTACGCCTGTGCTACTGCCTTCCTGCTTTCCCAACTCCTTCTCCTCAGTTCTTCTTTTTCTGCGGAGCCAACGGGTCATTACCCTATCACCGCAGAAAAGAACTTTAAAACTTTTCAATTACTGCTCTGTCTAACCGCACTGGTTTCATCCCGATACCGATCTCCCTTTTTTCTTTTTTTTTTTTTTTAAACTTTTATTTTCATTTTGCAACAAACAAAAGAAACAACACACCAAAGGAGACAAAACAAGTATACAATAAGGAAAAGCAAACCCTATTACCCCCCACCCCCCTGCTTCTTCTCTAAGCCGACAGTATCAGCATGTGAGCGCTTCCAAACAACAGTGATGGTACATCAAAACGAACATAAATAGCATCTGCGATACAGAATGATCATGTGACAGAGAGTTATACAAATTTAAACAGTCAGATGAGAGCATTTAGCGGTGTGAACATAGTCATTGAGCATCTTCCATTTAGACAGATGATGGGGGGTCTGAACGGAAGAAGCAAACATACGAGGTATTTGTTCATATTTACTGTAGAGACAGACATGATTCCACCATTCATTGGGGCTCAGATGGGAGCTATTTTTCCAGTATTTCGTAATTAGGGAAATAGCAATGCCCAGCATAAAGTCTAAAAGGAAGTAAGCCGATTTTGGAAGAGAGGGGATCCCCGCAGCTGAGCGGAGTCCCACTATCCTCCAAGACAGGGGCTCTTGAAAGTGCAAAATAGATTGGATACGACCCCAGACCCGACGCCAGTAATACTGTAGTGCGGGACATTCATACATAACATGAGTTAGTGAACCAATGGCCGCATGGCATGTCCAGCATCTATTGCCCTGGGAGGTGTTCCATTTGGCTAATCTGTCAGGAGTATAGAAACACAGGTGGGCTAGAAAGAAGAGTGTCTGAGTGAGTGAGGCGGATCTGGAGACCCGTGTCACTCTACTCCAGACAAGGCTCCATTGCTCCGGGGTCAAAGTTACATGCAGTTCCCGCTCCCATGCTTTCTGTGCTATAGGGGTACCTCTATTTACAGCATTACTTAAGGTTTTGTAAAAGTTAGATGCTACACCCGGTGAGCTCCCGATAGATCGGATAGTCTCCGACAAGTCTTGGGTAGGGGATTCCGATGGCGGGAGCACCTTAGCACTCCGAAGACAATGCTGTAGTTGCACCAACTGAAAGTAGTGTTTCGCTGGGAGACCAAATTCAATTTGCAATTCACGAAAAGTTTTCCAGCGATCATCATGGAACAACTGGGTAGGGGTCCAAATGCCCCTAGTGTACCAGGGGCTCCACGCCATCGGTTTATTTTGTATTTGAAATCGAGTATTGTACCAAAGCGGGAGTCTATCTAACGGACAGAATCGGGAGTCTAGAGATTGAATAAGAGTATTAAAGGCACCTAAAGTGTCTAAAAGCATTGGTGGATAGTGGGAGTCTGATGGGAGAGTCATACCAGGGAGAGAAGTAAGAGGAAACGGTTTGCAAAGGTCCTCCTCTATGTCTAGCCACACAGGTCTACTCGGTGCTAGATCTTCCAGCCAACGAGCGCCTTGTTTGAGAAGAAAAGAGTGGTGATATTGCAGGAAATTAGGGAATCTGACACCCCCATTTTCCTTATCAGCTTGCAACTTATGCTTCGCTATCCTAGGTGTCTTGTTTTGCCATAAGTATCTAGTCAGAAGGCCCTCTAAATCTTTATATGTACGTCGAGGTAGGAGACAGGGCAACATTTCTAAAATGTAATTCACTTTAGGAACAATCATCATTTTTATGGTTTCTAGGCGACCCCACCAGGTAAGTGTTAAAGGAGTCCAACGGTGAGTAAGCGCCCGGACTTTAGAGGTTAGGTCTTTGGCATTAAAGGAGATAGCGTCTTCCAAAGGAGAGCAATAGTGAACCCCAAGGTATTTGACCATGCGAGGTTGCCATAAAAAGGGAAAGGATTGCATATCTGCTTGATGAATCAGAGGATTTAGTGGAAAGGCTACCGATTTGGTCCAATTTATCTTATACCCCGAGAGTTGTGAATATTTACCGATTTGCTCTAGGACAGCCGGCACTGAGTCTAAAGAGACAAAGAGCATAAGGTCATCAGCATATGCTGAAATTTTGATTTCCCTATGAGAGAAGGGGACTCCATGAATCTCCTCCGATTGCCGGATTAGTAAAGCTAAGGGTTCGAGTGCAAGATCGAAAAGAAGTGGAGACAGTGGGCATCCCTGACGAGTACCGCGTTGAAGGGGAAATGGCTGAGACTTTAAAGCATTAGCACAGATACTGGCTGTAGGCTGTGCGTACATGGTGTGGAGACAACGGAGAAAACCTTCTCCGAATCCGTACCAGCGGAGAGTTGCAAACAGGAAAGGCCATTCTAAGCGATCAAAGGCCTTCTCAGCATCAAGTGAGAGGCCAACAAATGGTCGATCAAGATTAACTGCGGTAGTCAGTACATGACATAGAGTCCGAGCATTGTCAGCAGTTGATCTACCGGGAATGAAACCGCATTGATCTGGGTGTATTAAAGTAGACATCCTATCAGAGAGCCGGGTGGAGAGAATGGTGGCAAATATTTTATAGTCCGCATTTAGGAGGGAAATTGGACGATAATTAGCTGTTAGTTGCGGATCTCTCCCCTCTTTCTCAAAAACTACTACATTTGCCATTGAAAAGGACCCAGAGGGAGATCCTTCCTCGGCCAGAGCAGAAAAATAAAGTTTCAAAACTGGAGCTAAGTCAGCGTTAAAGGTTTTGTAGAATTCAGCAGGGAGACCGTCCGGGCCTGCAGCTCGACCTGTGGCACATCTCTTGAGAGCAGAATGAATTTCTGATAAAGTGAATGGTTTATCCATGGCCTCTCTATCTTCGTCAGATAGGGTCGGTCGTTGTACCCCTGAGAGCAGTCGTTCAAATACTTCTGGCTCAAAATCACATTCTGATTGATAAAGCCGAGTATAAAAATTACGAAAGAGTTCTAAGATTTCTCTATCTTTAGTGACCAGGCCCCCCCCCCCCCGACGGATTACGGAGAGCGGTAACACGCTTGGCTTCTTTTTGACCTTTCAGGGCATTCGCTAACAATTTGCCAGCACGGTTATTTTCCCGGTAATATAACCCGTGTTGTGATTCAATATTTTTAGCAGCATCAGTATATAAAAGCTGATTGTATTGAAAGCGGAGGCGTTGTAAACGGAGTAAAATACATGGGTCAGTACGGGACGTGAGGAGACGCTCCCCAGCTTGTATCTGTTGCTCTAGAATCAGTAAGTGTTGCTTTCTTTGTTTCCCCTGTCGAATTTGATAGCTGGTTATAGTAGCACGGATAGATGCCTTAAAACCCTCCCACCAAGCCCAGCTCGCTGTGTCATGGGGTGAGTTAAAATGAAAATAATCTTGGATAGCGGCCTTTATGTCAACCTGAAAATCTTTTTGATCTAGTAGGGATCTATCAAAAAACCAAGCACGGGGATGATCATCTCGCGTAGTGACATGTAATGAAAAAGATATGGCAGCATGATCAGAAATATGGAGAGGATGAGTCCTAGCCGTGTCCACTTGAGAAATCAGTGCTTTGGAAATGAGAAAGAAATCTATTCTAGATTGTGAGTGATGGGGGGCAGAGAAAAAGGTGTACTCTAAGTCGGAGGGGTGAAGCAGCCTCCATATATCTACTAGCGCAAGATCTTGCATCAGAGCTGTAAGGGTAGCAAGACTCTTGGGTGGACTACTCGTTCTAGGCGGTTGTCTATCTATCAAAGGGTCTAGCACTTGATTGAAATCGCCACCGAGTATTAATGGAGTATTGGCAGAGGCCTGTGCCAACTGCGCAATACTTGCATAGTAAGCAGGGTTATCCACATTCGGGGCATAAATACAAATACACGTGAATTCACTATCTCCAACCTTAAAGTGTGCACGGGCCCATCTACCCTCCTTATCAGAGCTAGTATCTATTACAGTAGCTTGCAAAGACTTCTTAACCAGAATGGCTACCCCACACCGTTTGGAAACGGCGGGAGAATAGGCAGCCACCATGTAAGGTTTAGCATTGAGTTTCAGTGTTTCAGCGGAATTTAGATGCGTTTCCTGAAGAAACACTAAATCAGCATGCTCATGGTTAAGATAGCTAAGAATTTTCTTTCTTTTGATTGGACTATTGATGCCTTTTACGTTAAGTGATAAGATCTTACATAAGGCCATTGAGAGGGGTTAAAAATTCTGAAAGAGAGCATGATAACGCACATAATTTCACAATGTCCCTCATAGTAACTGTATCTGGCTGTACACATGACATGATAGAAAATGAGCTAATGTAATACAATGAAGCGCCCCACATTAAAAAATAAGAACCGCAGTGCGGTAGAGAAGAAGCAGAACCCCAAAAATTACTGGCGACCCTGTGTCTGCGGGGAGAAACCCCAGAGAAGGCCGAAATTGAAAACATATAACCTGTATAACTGTGCATGCTCCGAATCCAACCGAGGCACACATCATGGAGGGATAGGAGACCAAAAAAGTCATATAAAGACAGAAAGAAAAGTCCAGGCAGTCTCTGTGCTTGGCTATGACCACCGCGTCGGGCCCTTCAAAATGGCGGACAGAGCCGGCAGATAATAAGTCCAAGTTGTTGGGTTAGCGCATCTGCTCTGCTTCTTTGGAGTCTAAAAATGTTGATAGTAGATCAGGATCTTCGAATGTCCTAGTTTGGTTGTGGAGAGTCACTCGGAGCTTCGCTGGATACAACAGGCCAAAGCGAGCCTGTAGCTGTTGAAGTCGAGGGCGAAAAGCAAGGAGTCTCTTCCGACGGTCAACTGTGGGCTTTGCCAAATCCGGGAAGAAGGAGACTTTATGACTTTCAAACTCCAGATGACGATTCGCCCGGGCAGCATTTAGAATTTGTTCCACTTGTTGATATCGTAGTAATCGAAAGATAATAGGCCGGGGGGTCGTTCGGTTGAGCGCCATATGGGTAGGAACACGATGTGCTCGATCAATTTCCAGATCTCTATGAAATGTGATCTTCAGCAAGGAGGGAAGAGTTTTGAGCAGGAATTCTCTTATATCTCCTGTTTCCGCCCCCTCCGGTATTCCAAGGAGCCTCACATTATTGCGACGGGCTCGATTATTGCTATCTTCTAACTCTTTTTGAAGATTCTGTATCTGGCGCTCAGCCTTGTCCAGTTTGACCAAGCGCACCGCGTGCGAGTCGAGGACCCCCGCCATGTTGTCCTGCCGTAATGAAAGACTTTCAAGTCGGTCCTGGAGCACGCCGAAGTCTTCTCGCATGGCTCGAAGCGCTTCTCCGTTGGACTGCACCAGTTCCTTTACGCCGCGGATTTCCTCTAAGATCTCCTGATGCATTTCGGGGTTTTCCCGAAGTGGAACCATCTTCTGTGGGGAAGACACCTCTGTTTTGGAGCGTTTTCCGTGTGAAGAAGAAGGAGACCCGAAGTCCAAGCGCGCTGGTTTATGGGCCGCCATCCCCCCCGAGGTACCCCGGTAAGTTCGGAGCAAAAAATTGAGTTTATGTAGGTATTAAGTCAGGATTCTGAGTAGGCCTCTCGGGAGCTTCAGCGCGAAGCGTCTAACCCGCTGGACATCAGGCTCCGCCCCCCCCCCTCCCTTTTTTCTTTATATTTTTTCTTACTTTTCTTATTTTTCTAAAAAAAGAAAACGATTTTCTTTTTTTCAGGGCCCTCGTGCCCACCGGGCCTTGTCCACCATCTTAAAATGGGAAAACCCTCCAGTGGTTTTAAAAAATGTACCAAGTGCTCCAGCACCATTTCGGTGACAGACAAACACAATTGGTGCTTGAAATGCTTTGGTCCCAATCACATTTCCAAGAATGCCCCCTCTGCAAACAGATGGCAAAGGGGGCCTAGGAAACCAGGCCAAAAGGTTTGATGAATTCTTCCCCTTGGACACCATGTCATTGGCGTCTACTTCCTCCAGAGCATCGTCAGTCTCACACGGTTCCAAGCTCTCCAAAGAGTCGAGACACTCAGAGAAGAAGACTAAAATAAATACGTCTCCTTCAAAACCTGCGAAAGATAAGGTAAAACCCCAAGACTCCTTTGAGAAGCTGAAGGAACCGAAAGAAAAGTCCAAAGATTCCACGGGCAAGTCTCGGGAAATGAGGGAGAGATCCCAATCAACTCACTGGGAATCGTTCAGGACTACTTCTGACTCTGGACATCGGTCCAGACATCTCTGGTGGGAGGACTTGTCCTCCAAAGCCCTGATGGGGAATCAGGAGGCACCTGAAGTTATGGCCTCTGGAGAGCCTCTGATGCCTTGCTCTGGTATGGTGGCACCAGGCCCCGTTCTTTCATTAGACCAGACACAAGCTCCTTCCCTGGATCAGTGAATGCTATCCTTGGAGAGGACTCTAACGGCTCTAGCAGAGCAAGGCTTGGGTTCCCATAACACTGACAGCCCCAGGATTGCAGCCGGAAGCATCGAAATTGATGACTCCATCCACTCTGGTGCAGCCTTCTACATCAGTCTTGCCCTCGGCCCCGATGCACCCTGCACCGACAACCGAGGTCGACACTGGGCATAGCTCCTGGAGACATCAAAGTACATCGACACTGCTCATGCCAGCATCAACATTGTCGATGCTTGCCAACATCGGATCCAGATTTCTCCGATTCCGATCACCGATCCTTTGATTCCGATGATCTCCAGAATATCACCTCGGAACCCTCGCCACCATCGATTAGTACTCAGTGTAAATCCCCTCCTGAAGACATATCTTCTCAGGAGTTTATCCGAGACATGGTGGCTGACCTATCCATTCTGGCAGCATCGGAACTGGAACCGAGAGCGGAGTAACTTGAGATACTTCAGTATCCCACAGCCCCAAAAGAGTTTGCAATCCTCCCGGTACACCGGATCCTTCATAACTTAATGCTTTGGATGCAGGAGACCCCTCTAACCATATCACCCATCAGTCGTCAATTGGACACGATGTACAGGGTTTCTGAATGCCCGGGCTTCCAGAAGCCACAACTTCTGCACCACTCTATGGTAGTGGAATCGGTGATGCGCCGCATAAAAAGTGGCAAAAAACATGCCTCGATTCCTTCAGGAAGGAAATCGAGAAATCTCAATGCATTCACCCAACATTCCTTTGAGGCATCCATGCTATCCAGCAGGATAAATTCTTACATCCTTTATATGGGGATGTTGCTGAAGGAGCTAAACAAAGACTTGGAAGGATTCCTACCTGAAGAGAAGCATCCTGCCTTCCAAGCTCTTTTAGCACACAGCCAAAATGTCTCTGAATTTGGTAACAGGGCAGCATTTGATGCCTTTGAATCATCCAGTAGAGCCTCTTCTCTTGCCATAGGTGCAAGGTGACTGGCTTGGGTACAGGCTTTGAACTTTGCCCAATTTATCTTGGATCCATTGTTCTATATCCCCTGCACTGGAGAGAATCTTTTTGGGAAGAACTGGAGAAAGAAGGCTGGAGAGCTTGAAACCAATGACACAACCCTTAAGAGACTCTCTAGAAAGACTGTTGACCCTTATAAGAAGAAGACAGCACCTAAAAAACCCTTCGACCCTAAGAAAAGGAGGTTTTACCCTTCATATTCCCAACTAGCCTATCAGACCAACAAAAACAACAGGGTCCAAAGCAGGCAAAAAAGCCTAGATTAGCCAAGCTACAGCCCATCTCCCAAGCACCAACTGCACCTAGTTTGTGACTCCCACATAGAGAGCACAGCCAGTCCTCTCCTGCATATAGAGGAACACTCTACCATCCCAGGAAGACTCTGTCATTTTGTACAACAGTGGCATTCCATCACAAAAGAACAATGGATTCTTTCCATAATTTGAAACGATTATCATCTAAACTTTCGAGAACTTCCTCCTTACCATTTCAGAGGAGATTTTCCCACCAAACCTCCCCTAGATGCCCTGCTCAGGCAGGAGGTAAACATTCTCCTTTCCCAAGGAGCCTGCAGTTCCTCCAAACCAATTGCTGAAAGGATTCTACTCCACCTACTTCCTCATTCCAAAGAAATCAGGAGGCCACAGACCCATTCTTGACCTCAGGGAACTAAACATAAAGGAAAAATTCAAGATGATCTCTCTGGGAGCCCTCCTTTCCTACATACAGAAACACAACTGGCTCTGTTCCTTAGATCTTAAAGAAGCCTACACCCACATCTTGATACACCCATACCACAGACAGTATCTTCGTTTCACCTATCAAGGCACCCATTACCAATACAGGGTCCTTTTCTTCGGTCTGGCATCTGCACCAAGGGTCTGCACAAAGTGCATGGCTGTGGTGGCAGCACATCTCAGAAGCAACAATGTCTTTGTATTCCCTTACTTAGATGACTGGTTAATAAAGGCAGACTCCCCTGGAGAACTCTGCTCATCTTGTCAATGCACTCTTGCTCTATTACAGCATCTAAGCTTTGTGATAAACTTACCAAAGTCTCACCTCACTCCAACACAGAGATTGGACTTCATAAGAGCCATACTGGACACAAAACAATCCAGAGTCTTCTTTTCTGTGGACCACATGAACAGGTTAGCAGACCTAGCCAACGACATACACCAACAACAGACGTCCATGGCTCAAGACTTCCTACGACTACTGGGACACATGGCTTCCACAGTCCATGTAGTTCCTTATGCGAGACTCCATATGCAACAGGCACAGTGGACACTCTCATCTCAGTGGACCCAGGCCACAGAGAATCTATGGGATATCATCCAAGTCACACATACCCTCTGGCCGAGTCTCTACTTTGGCAGTGCACCCCAACAAATCTTCTCGTAGGGTCACCTTTTCGGATACCCCAACCTCAACATACACTGACAACAGATGCCTCCAAGCTGGGATGGGGAGCACATCTGGATTCCATCTCCATACAGGGTCTGTGGATAACCCAGGAATCCACACAGCAGATCAACCTTCTCAAAATTTGAGCAGTCACGAATGCCCTCCAAGTTTTCTGCACCATCTCTCCAACAGTCAGATCTTAGTAAGGACAGACAACTAAGTCACAATGTTTTATATAAACAAATAAGGTGGACCAGGCTCCCTTTCCCTATGTCTGGAAGCCTGCAAATTATGGAAATTCGCCATTCTCCACCACATGCATCTACATGGAGTTTACCTTCTAGGAGAATCCAATCTCCTGGCAGACAAGCTGAGTCAGATCCTACAACCCCACGAATGGTCCCTAGATCCGATAGCAGTGGCAAAACTCTTCCAAATCTGGGGAACCCCAGTGATAGATCTCTTTGCCACTCCACAGAACTCTCAGCTCCCACAGTTCTTTTCCAGGATACCATCCAAATTCAGTCTGGTGTCCAATGCCTTCATGATCCACTAGGGTCTGGGACTCCTTTATGTGTTTCCCCCCATTCCCCTGATCACAAAGACCCTCCTCAAACTACAAGACGACAAGGGCCCCATGATACTCATAGCCCCTTGCTGGCCCCATCAGCCCTGTTTTTCCCTTCTACTTCAGCTGACTCGAACTACTCCGATCCCATTGGGATCCAGGCTGCATCTTCTATTTGAGGACTACGGAACACTCCTCCATCCCAATCTGCAGTCACTCTGCCTGACAGCATGGAAGCTGAGAGCATAATCTATCAGAATCTATCCCTTTCTACTGCTGTAAAGGATATTCTCCTTTCCTCCAGAAAGCCTTCCACCAGAAAGACATACTCTCTCAAATGGCGCAAATATGCTTCATGGAGCTCTCAAAATAATCAAAATCGTTTTGAAGCATCAGTACCCATACTTCTTCAATATCTTTGGCATTTGTCCTCTTTAGGACTCAAAACAAATTCAGCGTGGGTGCACCTCAGTGCTATTTCAGCTTTTCACAAGCCCATGGATGGTAAGCCTATCTCCAAGGTACCTTGTGTGGTACATTTTATGGGGGGCCTACTCCTCACCAAGCCATCCCTTCGGCCGTCTCCGGTAGTGTGGGATCTTAACATGGTATTGGCTCAACTCCGTAAACCTCCATTTGAGTCCCTAACAATCACACACCTACGATACTTATCTTGGAAAGTTCTCTTTCTCATCATCCTGACCTCGGGCAGATGCATCAGTGAGTTGCAGGCCTTAGTGGCTCATGCTCTATATGCTTGCTTTCATCATGACAAGGTCGTCCTACAGACACATCCCTCTATCGAAAGTGGTGTCTCCTTTCCATCTCAATCAGTCAGTGATCCTACCAGTCTTTTTTCCCAAGACCTCATGCTTTTCATGCAGAAGCAACCTTACATACACTTGATTGTAAAAGGGCTCTAGCCTTCTATCTTCAAAGGACAGAAGACATTAGGAAATCCTCCCAGCTCTGTCTCCTTTGATCCTACACACTTGGGCCTTCCAGTAACCAAACGTATGCTCTCCAGATGGATAGCAGACTGCATTTCTTTTACATATGACAAGGCAGATCTTTCTCTCACATGAGATGTCACTATTCATAATGTCCAAGCAAGGGCAACCTCTGTGGCTAACCATTCAGTAGCCATTGATGAGATTTGCCGAGCGGCTACATGGTCCTCTATCCATACCTTTGCAGCCCATTACTGTTTGGACAAGGACTCCCGCTGGGATGCGGCCTTTGGCCAGGAGGTTCTTCAGCATTTCTTTGGGACATAGAAACAACTCCTACCCGCTGCCCACTTCTTGCCAGATCTTCTTGGCTGGGAATTCTAGGTTCAAATGACCTTGCCCGACTTTCTAACCCGGTCCAACTCTTCAGAGATGTGGGAGCTAGGGAGTCCCATATGTAAAGATTACATTCCTGCTTGTTCCTGG
This sequence comes from Ichthyophis bannanicus, assembly GCA_033557465.1. Classification (NCBI taxonomy): domain Eukaryota; kingdom Metazoa; phylum Chordata; class Amphibia; order Gymnophiona; family Ichthyophiidae; genus Ichthyophis; species Ichthyophis bannanicus. The sequence continues at coordinate 48,812,783 of CM066046.1, forward strand.
AGACAGCATAGTTACTCACCTGTAACAGGTGATCTCTGGGAACAGCAAGAATTTAGTCTTCACAACCCGTCCTCCTCCCCTTGGAGCTGTAGGGTTGTTTTTTTGTTTTTCTATTCACTCCTTTTCTTCAGCTACAAACTCAACTGAGGAGAGGGAGTTGGGAGAGTGGGAAGGCAGTGGTGCAAGCACAGTGGAGTGTTCCCAAAGGTTTTCCTATTGGTAGCTGGGGAGATTCCTGCGTGGGCTCCATCGGTACCTGATGTCACCCATATGTGAAGACTAAATTCCTGCTGTTCCCGGAGATCACCTGTTACAGGTGAGTAACCATGCTCTCAGCCTCAGTGGCAAAGCAAGAGTATAACTGGCAAACACACATATGCTTGTAACTCCTGCCAGTCTGGGAGTCCCATAAGGCACCTGTTAGCTGCTGTTTGGAAGAGAGTCAATACTGTCCTTGCAGGCTTAGCTCTCGGGAAATGTTAGGATGCCTGGATAGGACCAGTATATATTGGGAGGGCTATGGTAACTTAGATACATTCATTCCATTTCTTACTCATTGCCATAATTATTTCCAGGCCAGAAGTTGTGCTTTGAACCAAGAGTTTATTGAAACATATTGGGGACTCATGAACAGTAAGAAAATGATAAGTGTTGCAGAGACAATATTACACTACAAGCAGTTAAATCCTTTCCTCCCACCATGGCTATCTCTGAGTTGGAAAACCTCTTTCTTGCACTAGCTTCTTTCAGAATACTGTATGAGCTGGAGTCTGACATCGATGCGGTCACAGATATAGTACCCTGGCTCCATGGGATATCTGTTGGTTCCTGAGATATCATATGGATCCATGCTTTCTTCCCTGGATCAGTGACGCCCGGATGTTCCTTAGAATGCCATAGCTCTCCTCTTCCTCTGTTTACCTCTTCTCCTCTTGAACAGAGGTGTGCTGGTATGATGGCTAGACCAGTCAAAGGGAGGAACAATTTTCCCTCCCAGGGAAGTCTCCTCCCAGTATTATGTTACTGTGAAAAGAGTAACCTCCCTTGTTCTGGAAAATTACATAGGCATAACATTAGTAGGACCACTAGAGGCTCTATCAGTCATGCAAGACAGAACCTTAAAGATTTCTACACACTGACAGGCAGTTGCTGTAAGATAACAGTTGCTGTAAGATAATATACCACAAAATCCGTACCCTCAGGCATCTTCGTTTCCTACTTGATCCAAGTGACTTCCAAACTATCTACCAGGCAATTATCATGCCTTATTTTGACTACGCAAATTCAATCCTGCATGGCCTCCCTCTGTCTACTTTAAACCCTCTACAGCTTGCAATGAATTCTGCAGCGAGAGTTCTAATCGGATCGTCGAAGAAGAACCATATTACACCCATTTTAAAACATCTTCACTGGCTCCCCATTCAGTCCAGACTATCATTTAAAATTCTGCTGCTCACTTTCAAGTCAATCAATGGTTTAGCCTCCACATCACTAGCGGAACTCATTCATACCACACCATCCAACAGATCCAGGAGATCAGCAGCGATCAACTCATTAGTTGTCCCAAAAGAATTAACCCACTGCACTCATGCGACTGCTAATAGAGCTTTCAAATTATGTGCACCGAGAAGCTGGAACTCTCTCCCTCCCAATATACGTGCAATCACCGACTTGGCACAATTTAGGAAGGCAGTAAAACACTACCTATTCATTCATTATTACAAGATAGACGAAGATATAGTAACGTCACCCACAGTCTAATATTGATATCATGACAAAGCGCATATATAAGACACTCATAAGTCCAGCTTGTACATCTTGTAATCTGATGTAAATAGTTACCCCAAGTTATATTTCCTGTTACCTGTAAACACTGTTTCATTATTTGCAACGTGTATGTTTGATGTTCTATGTAAACCGCACTGATGTTGAATAGCGCGGTATAAAAGAAATGTAAATAAATAAACAGCTCTCAGTGCTATGGTGTCTTATACTATCCAGAAACCTATCCCCCTAGTGAAACAAATCAAGCAATCCAATATCCAAGAATCACCATAAATATATAGATAGACTTATCTTTTTGTCGGAGTCAGCCGTAGGAGGGAAAGTACCAAGTCCCGTCCCTCTCCAGGCGGCTGGCTTCTTTTATTCTTTATTTAATATCATCCAAGCCTCTTACGATAATCTTCCCGATTTTTTTAAATTATCAATAGTTTCATATCTCTATATTTCAAACCGTGTCGCTGCTCTTGAGAAAAATAATCAGCACGACGTGCACGTTTCGGGCTGGACGCCCTGTGTCAAGTGCTCTTCCTCGAAAGTTGAAAATGGCAACAACAGAAAAACGCCGTCTCTGCGGCTAGAATCTCGCTCATCATAGGCTCACACAAAATGTAATAGCATTTAAAGAGGAAACATCCAATAGGGACCGGGACAACCCCATGGAAAGGGGGATTCCCATCCTCATTGGTGTAGTAAGCGCTGACATCACAAAACCTCCTGCCAATCGATTTCCCGATTCAAACCTGCAGGGTCTATGGTGTTCAAGGAATATATCCATCTTTGTTCCAATATTTGTAATTTCTTTAGGCGATTGCCTCCCCGAGGATCCATAGGTACATGATCAATTATGGACCATTTCAAATCTTCAAAGGTATGATTAGTAGCCATACAATAAGCCACTATTGGGGCTGTAGCTATCTGATGACGTAAACGGGAAGCGTGTTCAGAAAGTCTAGTTTTAACAGGGCGTAGTGTTCGCCCTATATAAAACAATGAGCAAGGACATTGTAAATAATAGATCACATAATCAGATAAGCAAGAAGTATCCCATTTACATTTGAAAGGTCTAGAAGACCCCGGATAATACCAATCCACTCCTGTGATGGTGTTAGCACAATATTTACAAGAATTACAAGTGGAGTGCCCAACAGTCGCTGGAAGAAATGGTAGGCGATCAATCTCCAATGAGGTTTTCACTAGCCAGTCCCCCAGATTTCGTCCCTGAGAGAAAGCTATTTGTAATGTTTTTTTAAAACAGTCCAATAATTGTAATACTGACCATCTGGAGCATAGAATTCGTAAAATTGCCGAACTTCGATCTATATAGGGGAGTACCCCTGTTATAGAATCAGGATGGTCAGATCGACCTTGAGTATATTGTGGGTCCAATAACCACTCCCGGTGTATTGAGGATGCTCGTCGATAGGCTTTTTTCACAACAGCATACGGATAGCCCCTAGCTATTAAACGTTCAAACAGATCCTGTGCATGTCTCCGAAAATCCATCGTAGAATGACAAATCCTCCTTAATCGCAGGAATTGGCCAAAAGGAAGCCCCCTCCGTAAAGGCCCTGGATGGAAACTGGTGTAATGAAGTAAACTATTATGCTGTACAGATTTTCGAAACAACGTAGTAAACAATTGACCCTCTATTAATTGAATCCGAATATCAAGGAAATCTATAGTCAGTTTATCTATGTGCTCAACAAATTGAATATTGGATCGTAAAGAATTCAACCAAACTATGAAACTTTTTAGAGACGATAATTCTGAAGTCCAGATGAAAAATATATCATCTAGAAATCGTTTCCAAATCAAAACATGAGAAAAAGCCCCAGAAGAATATACAGGTTTGAATCGGGAAATCGGGAAATGCAGGTTTAAATCGGGAAATCGATTGGCAGGAGGTTTTGTGACGTCAGCGCTTACAACACCAATGAGGATGGGAATCCCCCTTTCCATGGGGTTGTCCCGGTCCCTATTGGATGTTTCCTCTTTAAATGCTATTACATTTTGTGTGAGCCTATGATGAGCAAGATTCTAGCCACAGAGACGGCGTTTTTCTGTTGTTGCCATTTTCAACTTTCGAGGAAGAGCACTTGACACAGGGCGTCCAGCCCGAAACATGCACGTCGTGCTGATTATTTTTCTCAAGAGCAGCGACACGGTTTGAAATATAGAGATATGAAACTATTGATAATTTTAAAAAATCGGGAAGATTATCGTAAGAGGCTTGGATGATATTAAATAAAGAATAAAAGAAGCCAGCCGCCTGGAGAGGGACGGGACTTGGTACTTTCCCTCCTACAGCTGACTCCGACAAAAAGATAAGTCTATCTATATATTTATGGTGATTCTTGGATATTGGATGGTGTCTTATACTGGCACAATGTGAGTGGTTCACCTTAGTCACGGTAAAACATTCCAGCAGTAGCAAGTCAAAAGGATATAAACAGGATGGAATCGGTGTAGAGCGTGCTTAGTGGTCTTTGTTATAAAGCATATGAGAACAAAATTAAAGATCTTAATATGTATATGTTAGAGGAAAGGCTGGATAGAGGAGATATGATAGAGACGTTTAAATACTTCTGTGGCATAAATGCACAAGAAGAGAGCCTTTTTCGATTGAAAGCAAGCTCCACTGTGAGGGGACATAGGATGAGGGTGAAAGGGGATAGACTCAGGAGTAATATGTGGAAATGTTTCTTTATGGAAAGAGTAGTGGATCTGTGGAATATTCTCTCAGTGGAGGTAGTAGAGACGAGGACAGTATCTGAATTCAAAAAGCATGGGACCAACACTGAGAATCTCTAAAGGAAAAAAGGAGACTATTATAGTTAATATGGAAGGTCAGACTAGTTAGGCCATGCAGTCTTTTTCAGCTGTCATGTTTCTATGTAATACCTATTATTATATTATTACACACCTATACATTTTACATTTTTAAGCATTTTATAATGGCGGTATTTTTAAGTTTTTATCAAGTGCTATGGGTTAAGGTTTTCCTGTGATCTTCAATGGAACAATCCAGCTGCCATTCCCTGACACACATAGGACTATACCAGACATACGGATGGGGGTGAGAGATAGGGAGTGGAAGATGGAAAGGGGAATGTCACTCAGTCTGATTGCCTTAATGTCTCCTGAGGCTGTAAAATGATGCATACAGACATAGGCAAACTAATCCCAAAAACAAAAATAGAGCCAAAAGACCAAAAGCATAAATTTAAGCTTGCATATGTGAAGATAAATTAATGTTGGAGGAGGAGCCGTGAGGTTGAAACAAGTTTAAACAACCACTTAAAGCTGCTCTTCCATTTTACTCAATTTTAAACTTTTTTTTGAAGCCCACTTAGGAGCTATAAAATATAGGTAAAAACACCCAAAGCTAGTGCCACCTACATAAAAGACAAATAATTATGTCAAAAAATCCAAAGAGAAAATCAGATAACGCCACTTATCTGAATGGAGGTCGTTTGATCTTCCACGGCATCCAAAAAAAAGAGAACTCACTATCCCGTTCTTCTCAGGAATGACTTCTGATAAATCTTAGAACGTGATTTAAACTTGCTGCAGTTGTAAAACAGACGCAGCACTGCGTTTCGGGCAAAATACCGATGAAATGCCCTGTCTCAACTCTTGAAGACTGCATAAGAATGAAGTCAAAGTTCCTCAACTTCACGAGATGCTAGCGCATGCTCATTGACCAACTCAAACTAATGGCATAGCTAGTAATGAAATTTTGGCAGGCCCTGAGATTAACGTGGGTAAGAACTAGGCATACAGATGTGGACCCCACTCTTTCTCCAGTAGTTTACCTTCTAGCCTTCTTTATCCTCAGCAGTCTGTCTCTTAAATCAATCCCGCCTCTTCCCTGCAGTAGCTTTCTCATCCTCCTTGTCTCTCTTTCAGTACCCCACACTGACCTTGCAGTCATTCTGTCATAGTAGCATGATGAAGGACATTAAAAAAAGACTAAAATGGCTCACCCAATCTGCCAATTTGAGATTCATAACCTTGCATAGATGCGTATATAAGTTCTTGCATACAATTCAACCCATTTCTTCACTCCATATTGGGTATGTGGCCTGCATACCAGAGGAGGAGATGTGAGGCAATCAGGGGGACCTTGCTTCCCAGTTCTCCATGACGGGAAAGAGCAGTGGCTTTTCCTTCCCACTTGGAGAGGGTTTCTCTCCATCTGACCGTTGAATTCAAGGGAGAACATAAGAACATAAATATGCCATACTGGGTCAGACCAAGGTCCATCAAGCCCAGTATCCTGTTTCCAGCAGTGACCAATCTAAGTCATAAGTACCTAGCAGTCTCCCAAAAAGGCACAGGTTTCTCAATGCTTGTATTGGGTCAAGCAGCGATATCCTGGGTCCCTTTTAATAATGGTATATGGACCTATCCTCCAGGAATTTGTCCAAACCTTTTTTAAACCCAGCTACACTAACAGCCTTTACTACATCCTCCGGTAACAAATTCCAGAGTTTGATTACACGTTGAGTGAAAAAATATTTTCTCTTATTAATCTTAAATAGTTTACCCTGTAGCTTCATTGCATGTCCCCTAGTCTTTCTATATTCTGATGATGAAAACAATCGATCTACGTTTACCCGTTCCACTATGTTCATTAATTTATAGACTTATATCATATCTCCCCTCAGCCGTCTCTTTTCTAGGTTAAAGAGCCCTAACCTTTTTAGCCTCTCCTCATAGGAGTATCCTTCCATCCCCTTTACCATTTTGGTGGCTCTTCTCTGGACCTTTTCTAATAACGCTATATCCTTTTTAAGATACTGCGACCAGCATTGCACACAATATTCAAGATGCGGACGCACCATGGAACGATCCAGAGGCATTATAATATCCTTTGTTTTATTTTCCATTCCTTTCCTTATGATACCTAGCATTCTGTTTGCTCTCTTTGCCACTGCTGCACACTGGGCAGAGGGTTTTAGCATGTTATCCATGATGACACCTAAATCTTTTTCCTGGGTAGTGGTTCCCAATGTGGAACCTTGCATCATGTAACCATAGTTTGGGTTGTTCTTCCCTAGGTGCATAACTTTGTACTAGTCCATATAAAATTTCATCTGCCATTTGGATGCCCAGTCTTCCAATTTATCAAGATCCTCTTGCAATTTTCCACAATCCTCTTGGGTTTTAGCAGCTTTAAATAATTTTGTGTCATCTGCAAATTTGATAACCTCACTCGTTATTCCCTTTTCCAGGTCATTTATGAATATGTCAAAAAGCAGCGGACCCAGCACAGAAATCCCTGCGGTACACCACTATTCACCTTTTTCCATTGGGAAAATTGGCCATTTAGCCCTACCCTCTGCTTTCTATCTTTTAACCAGTTCCTGATCCACAATAGTATACTGCCTCCTATCCCATGACTTTTTAGTTTTGCCAAAAGTCTCTGATGAGGGACCTTGTCAAAGGCTTTCTGAAAGTCCAGATACACTATATCAACCGACTCACCTTTGTCTACTTCTTTATTCACACTTTCAAAAAAACCTAACAGATTAGTAAGAGAAGATCTTCCTTGCCTAAAGCCATGTTGACTGTCTCACATTAAGCCATGACTATCTACATGATGAGTAATTTTGTTCTTTATAATGGCTTCTACCATTTTTCCCGGTACTGATGTCAGGCTCACCGGTCTGTATTTTCCCGGATTACCCCTGAAATCTTTTTTAAAAATTGGCGTTACAGTGGCGATCCTCCAATCTTCAGGTATTACAGATGATTTTAATGATAGTTCATAGATTACTAATTGCAGGTCTGCAATCTCATATTTCAGTTCTTTCAACACCCTTGGATGTATACCGTCCAGTCCAGGTGATTTGCTACTCTTCAGTTAATCAAATAGTTGTAATACATCTTCCTGGTGTAGCGATATTTCTTTCAATTCTTCTGCAGCATCACCTTTAAATGCCACTTCAGTTATGGGTATCATCCCCACATCTTCCTCAGTAAAAGACTGAAGCAAAGAATTCATTCAGTCTCTCCACTATAGCCTTGTCCCCTCTTACTGCCCCTTTTTACCCCTCTATCATCTAATGATCCAACTGACTCTCTCACAGGTTTTTTGCTATGAATGTACTTGCTTCCACAGCAAGTTTCTTCTCAAATTCTCTCTTTGCCTCATTGGAGGGTGAATGTTAACAGATCAGGGGAATAAGAGTTGTGTCTTTGCTGCGTTGGCCACCAACAAGGTATTTGAAGTGATTTCTGTATGTGAAGATGAAGATGAAATATTTTTCAGTTTCCCTGGGGTCATGGAAGAGAGATCCCTGTGGGAACAGTGGGAGGCCCAGTTTCCTCAGCAAATGCTCAAGAGGCTTGAGTATTGCATTGTCAGTGGATTTTGTAAATTTTCTACTTTAGAAATGAATAATTGTGGAAAATTTGAAACTTTCTAAATTACAGATGTTTTTTCCTTTAGTATTCTGAACTGTATGGCTGATATTTTTCTTGGGGGCATGTTTACTAAAGTGCGCTGTTAGCACATGGCTTAACGCACGTGAAGAGTGCCATGCTAACACAGAGACTGCCACGCAAAAAATCCCACTTTAACTAGTTAGTGTTCAATTGAACAGGGACTGGGCAGGTTAAGGGCATAACATGGGCATTGAGAGCACATCATGGTTAACGTGGGCATTGATGGCACATCATGGTTAGCATGGGTGTTTTGGGCATGCGCTAACTGCATCTGTTGCTGTTGGCATGGGTGCTTCTAACGTCATCGCAATGGATGGCATTAAGTGCCCCCATGTACTAGTTAGTGCAGCATCAAGCTATTGGCAGGGAATAGATGCACATACCCCCAAAAATTAGCAAGGACCTCTGCGCTAATTTGGTAGCACATCTGATTGTTACCAGCACGAACCTTAGTAAACATGCCCCTTGATTTGGAACTGGAATGTGGACTGTTTTTGAAAGAATTATACATGTGTGATTCAAGTATTGCTGCTCCCACCCAAGATCCTGATCCCAGATACAGTTGTGGTTAACATTATTAGCACCTTTGCATTTTAGGTATGTTGTGTACAATATCTCGAGAAATAATTGGAAATATTCCAACTGTATGTCATCATAATATTTTGATAGTATGTTCAAAGGTATACAACAAAAAATGATGTCTGTGCAACTTAGACGTAGTAATTTCTGAGAAAAAAACAAAATATGACCTGGACAGGATTAATGGCATCCTTCACTAATGTTTGGTTGCACAACCCTTAGCAGTGATGACAGCCTTAAAATGTTTCTTGTAGTCATCTATAAATTTCACTGACAAAAACTAAAGGCGATCACCTTCCAGAGCGAATTATACTAGCAAGTATCATACATCAGATTTTTACGCTCCACTTTTAAACTAAAGAGGTATCTTTTTTTATTGGCAACCAGATCTCAGACTGTGGAAGAGCTAAATATTGAGTTTAAGATAAAATCCTGAACTCTTGCTCTTTAATTGCATCAACGATCTGTTATGTTGCCTATTCTATTTGGCTTTTTGTTACTTTTCCTGTTGGTTTATTTTAGCTGAGTATGTTCGTTTTAGCTCCCAGCATATCTTCTACTAATAAATCGAGTGTTCTAACGCTGTTCGGGCCAAACCAGATATCAAATGTCCACTATCGATTCTCTTCAAATAGTGGTACCAGGGTACTTATCTGGTTCAGCTGTCTTTCCCCAACGCCAACCAATGCGCCGTTGCGTTTCACTGGAATGTTTTATCAAGGGGTCATGTTCCGTACTCAGTTTACACACCAATTTGCAGATTCAACCATGGCTGTTGTCTTTCATTGCTTCCATTCACAGTTTGTTACAGGCGCGGCGTCTTTGTAACAAACTGTGAATGGAAGCAATGAAAGACGACAGCCACGTTTGAATCTGCAAATCGGTGAGTAAACTGAGTACGGAACATGACCCCTTGATAAAACATTCCAGTGAAACGCAACGGCGCATTGGTTGGCGTTGGGGAAAGACAGCTGAATCAGATAAGTACCCTGGTACCACTATTTGAAGAGAATCGATAGTGGACTTATTTGATATCTGGTTTGGCCCGAACAGCGTTAGAACACTCGATTTATTAGTAGAAGATATGCTGGGAGCTAAAACGAACATACTCAGCTAAAATAAACCAACAGGAAAAGTAACAAAAAGCCAAATAGAATAGGCAACATAACAGATCGTTGATGCAATTAAAGAGCAAGAGTTCAGGATTTTATCTTAAACTCAATATTTAGCTCTTCCACAGTCTGAGATCTGGTTGCCAATAAAAAAAGATACCTCTTTAGGTTAAAAGTGGAGCGTAAAAATCTGATGTATGATACCATCTATAAATTTCATACATTTGTCTGCTGGTAGTTTCTCCCACCCTTCAACTGTGATTTATTCCAGTTCATGAATATTTCCAGGATTCCTTTTACCAATGGCAGATTTCAACCCTTTCCAAAGGTTCTTGATAAGCTTGAGATCAGGACTCATTACTGGCCAGTTTTAAAACAGTCCATTTGTTCCTTTTTAACCATTCTTATGTACTTTAAGATGTATATTTTGGGTTGTTGTCCTGCTGGAGGATCCATGACCTTCGACCCAGACCTAGCTTTCTGACACTAGTTAGCACATTCAGGGGCAGCTCTATAATGAGGCTGAGTGAGGTGGTGCCCTCAAGCAGCAACTTTTTGGGGGCGGCAAAAATTGCCCCCAAAAAGCCTGCCTCACTCGGCCTTCAAAAAAAAAATCCGAGGAGAGGAACCGCTGCGGCAGCAGCAGAAGGAAGTGCTCCGCGGCCGCCCCGGCAGAGCCTTCCTCGCTCCCTCAGCACGGCTTTACAGAGCCATGAAGGGAGAGTTTCCCTTTCTCGCGGCTCTGTTAAGCCTGCCGGCGCTGATGGGAAACAGGCTATGGAGGGGCTAGGACTGGAAATGGGCTGATGGGAGGCTTAGGACTGGATGTGGGCTGATGGGAGGGTTTAGAACTGGTAATGGGCTATGGGCGAGGCTAGGACTGGAAATGGACTGATGGGGGGTAGGACTGGAAGTGGGCTGATGGGTGGTGTTTAGGACTGGTAATGGGCTATGGGGGCCTAGGACTGGAAATGAGCTGATGGGGGGGTTAGGACTGGATGTGGGCTGATGGGGGGTTAGGATTGGTAATGGAATGATGGCAGGGGGGCTAGGACTGGAAATAGGCTGATGGCGGGGGGGGGGGTAGGACGGAATGTAGGCTGATAGCAGGTTAGGACTGGTAATGGGCTATGTGGGGGCTAGGACTGAAAATGGGCCGATGGGGGGATTGGGACTGGAAGTGGGCTGATGGGGGGGGGTTGGGACTGGAAGTGGGCTGATGGGGGGGTTAGAACTGGAAATGGGCTGACGAGGGGTTAAGAATTTTTTAAATTTATTTATTTATTACATTCTCTTATATACCGTGCTATTCTGCATCAGTGCGGTTTACATTGAACAAACTGAAATTACATTGAACAGGGCATTAAAACTTGGAGATAACCCTCCATAGCCCATGTTCCCTGTAAAATAGTTAAGTGGCTTGCCCAAGACCACAAGGAGCACCTGTGGGACTAGAAACCCCTGTCCTTCCGGCCCAAGGTTGCTGTCCTCTAGTGGGATTTGAACCCCCGACCTTCCGGCCTGAAGTACCTTGCCCCAACCACTAGGCCACTCCTCCACTCATGGAAATAGGCTGATCGGGAGGGGGGTTAGAACTGGAAATGGACTGATGGGGGTTAGAACTGGAAATGGGCTAATTAGGGGGCTAAGACAGGAAATGGGCTGATTGGGGGGGGTTAGGCCTGGTAATGGGCAGATGGGGGCCTAGCACTGAAAATGAGCTAGGACTGGTAATGAGCTGATTGGGGGGCTAGGACTAGAGTGGGCTGGGACTGGAAATGGGCTAATGGGGGAGGGGAGGAGAGTGCTGCTGGCCCTGGAAGAAAACTAGGTGCTAGGGCTACAAATGGGCTGATGCGGGAGGATGGTAGAATAGGACAAGAAGGGAGCGGATAATGGGAGAGTCTGCCAGGGGAAGGAGGGGGCACGAAGGGAGCTGACATGGGGGAAGGAGGGGGCTGGAAAGGAGCTGACACCTGGGATGCATTGAAGGGATTCTGGAAGGGAGCTGACCCTCGGGGATGGGAGTGATAGGTGGTTGGGTAATGGGGAGGAGGCTGGAAGGGAGCTGACATGGAAATGACACTGGAAGGGGTATGGACAGAGGGTAAGGCAACTGGAAGGGATCTGGCACTGAGAGTGGACGTGAGCTGATATCTGGGATGATATTTGGACTAGAAGGGTTAGACAGTGGGGAAAGAGGGGGACTGAAAGGGAATGGACACCAATTGCAGTCGTGGGAATGCAAGGCAGTTGACATTGGAAAGTACTGGGAGGGAAGGACTGGAAAGGGGGCTGATACTGGGGAGGGTTACTGGAACTGGAAATGGGCTGATGGAAAGAAGTGAAGAAAACAAAAGAAGAGATAAGAAAAGGCAGATGGACCATAGACCACAGAAAGAGAGCTAAGAGAAGACAGGAAAGCAGAAGCCTCAGATCGGGACCAGCATGATCAGAAAATAAAATGGGCAGACAACAAAGGTAGAAAAATAATTTTATTTAATTATTTAATTGATTGGACTTTGTGCTATTTTTATATTTAACACAGTATTGGGGAACTGCATCTCTTATTTTTCTGATGTTGCACTGCATGTGGACTCTGGCTTCTTGGGGTTTCAATTTAAATTTAGTCTACATATTTTTATTTTTAATTTAGATTGTGGTTACTTATTCTGTACTTGGTGAGGATCGATGTTGCAGTGACTGAGGTCAGGTGTTCTGTTAACATGGCATTTGTACATAAAGATCTATACTGTACTGTAGTAATTTGACTTGTTCAGCTTTTCAAATAGGTGTATGGATGTTCCAGGGCCCACTGTAGTATTTACAGTGATACTTTTTTTGGATGGGCTCCTTATGTGAGTTTTGGAAATTTGTGATGATATGGTATGGTATGGTAGGTTTGCTCTTTGTTGTAGGGTTTTGTATTAGTTCACAATATGCCTGGTACTGGAGAATAGTGGTTGTTATTGTTGTTGTTGTTGTTGTTAGTGAGATGATCAGAATCAGATTTTTTTTTTTTAAATATTGAGCTCTGTGGGTGAATGTCCTAGTTCTGCTCTGTACCCACTGTGGATGCAAAATATATGTTGAAAAAGAAAAAGCAAGAACCATAACGCAGTTTATAACAACAAAATAAAAATGAGTTATAATTTAGTTTTATAAACTGTGCTGTTGGTTCTTACTGTCATTTAGTTCCTTGGTGTGCAAACGGGACCGTACCTAGACCTGTGCAAGTGGTGCAGCTGCACAGGGCAGAAAGGCTTGGGGGGCGTATTTCGGCTGTCTGCTGTCTGCTGTTGCCCTGCTGCCGCTGGCAAGTCAATAGTGTCACCACCCCCCCTGGTGGCCGGTGGCTGCAGGGGCAGGTTGTGCATTTAAATCAATTGTAGAAGTAAAAGACTCTTTTGGGCCAGATGCACCTTGGTCCTTGTAGTCCTTTCTCCTTATAGAAATGAGTTGTGGATGCCAGGTAGAGGGTAAACAAAAAGCTTTTATTTCCCTTTTAGCACTGAGGTTCGCTAAGTAACAAAAGTAAAGTTTTCCTCATTTTCAGGTTTGTGCCAAAGTGTTATTAAACAAGTAAAACTGTTACATGCTTCACAGTTCCTTGTAGAATATAAAGGGTTTTCTAATCTTCAGAGTGAAACAAATAAACCAGCTCTCCTTTAGCTCAATGTACGCAAAATCATTGTTAGTGCATGTTCTGGTAAACTATAGCTCTGGGAGTGACTCAAGGCTTCCCGCAACACAAATAGAGCAGTCCATTAATTCCTCCTGTGACAATGCTTCTAAATCCTCAGGCTCCACTTGCATGGGTTCCAGCTCATCTGTGCTTTCTCCTGTATTTGAGCTCTCCCTGGCTGCTATAGTGTGCAAATGAGTATTTCCTTCACCTATCCTCCAGCTGGGCTGTTCAGGGTTTTTCAAGTAGGAAGCATGGCTTGTTCTTAGGCCTCTATGGCGTGGCTTCAGAACTCCTGCCTTCTTTCATTCCTCTCAGTATGGTTATCTGATTCAAAAGCCCTTCTAGGAGCTAAGTCTCTTTTTAGAATTAAAGTACCACTGTACCTTGGCTTCCTGAAGTCGGTGCTGCTGGTATTTTCCTTACCAGGTACCCTTCCTTGGATACGGTCTCCTTTACAGACTGTTTCTGTGGGTCTCCTGGGCACTGCTTGTCATCCCTGAAGCTTGGGACAGCCAGGTAACGAATCCAGGCCTCTCTGCTTCTCAGTATGGGGGATTCCACTGTCAGGAACTTTCCTTCCAGTACCTTTAAGTTCCTTTCTCAATCCTTCTGGTGAGCTCAGGCCTCCTTCTAGGCATGGAGTCTCTCTCCCTTGGATCCTGGCTTCTCCTGGAGTCTCTCTCCCTTGGATCCTGGCTTCTTCTCCTCTTCCTCCCCTCTCTAGTCTGGCTGCAACTCTCTGCTTATAAAGCCGTTCTCCTCTTGAGTTTCCTGGCCTGCTCTTCAGGTGCATCTGATTAGTCCCTGCATAATCAGTACTTGGGTGTGTTCGCTCAGCCTCTGCAGGTTCGTGCCTGCTCCCTCTAGCTGTGTTGCTATGCAATTGCAGCTCCTGCAAGTCAGCTGCTTTGTGAAAGACAGCTTTTTTTTTCAAATTCACAGCTTCACTAGCTTCAGCCCTATCACAATAGCAGGCAGCCAAAATGAGCTCCTCAAGCCTTTTCACAGCACTTTAAACAGGCCTGGTCCCTCCCTCCTCCGACGCGATGTCAGAGTAGGGAGGGACAGATCTACTTAAAGTGCCGGTGCCTTTCAGATCAGGTGCATGCCCCCTCCTCCTCCCCATACCTCCATCCAGCACTTCCTGCTCTTTCCCTGCTACCAGCACCGCCATGAAAAAAAAAATCAGAGGGTGGCAGCAGCAGGGAAAGAGCAGGCAGTGCTAGACAGGGGTTTGGGGGGATAGGGGTGACGTGCACCCGAGCAGCAAGTCTCACAGGGTGCGATTGCAGCTAGATACGGCCCTGTGTGCTAACATCTTGCATTTCCTCCATATAATCTAATCGGCTTTTTGGTTTGGTTCAGTCTCTGATTGGATTTCTGAAAAAACCCCGCCCCCCCCCCCTCTAAAGTGGGGGGGGGGGCCTTTTCATACTTTGCCTCGGGCAGCAGATTGCCTTGAGCCACCCCTGAGCACATTTAGCTCCAAAATATCTTGGTAATCCTCTGACTTCATGATTCCTTTAATACGTTCTAAGCTTCCAGTTCCTGAGGCAGAAAAACAGCCCCACAACATTATGGAACCGCCACAATATTTAACTGTGGGAAGGGTGTTTTTTTCCTTATAAGCTTCATTTCTTCGCCTGTAAATGTATCACTGTTCTGCATTGCAAAAGAGCTTGAGCTTGGTTTCATCTGTCCACAGAACATTTTCCCAGGTTTGTGCTTTCTCAAAGTCGGTTTGGGCAAAGATCAGGCATGCCTTTTTATGTCTGTCTTTGAGCAGTAGGGTCCTCCTTGGCCTTTACCTATGCAGTCCTTCTTTGTTTAATGCGCGGCACATGGTGCAGGTTGAAACCACCACACCAGATTCTTACAGGTCAGCCTTAAGCTCTTTGGATGTTGTACATGATGTTTTTCCAGCAGTTTACAGTAACCTTCAAAGACTTCAAAGATTCATTTTTCTCTTCCCACCACATCCTGGGAGGTTCTTGACAGTTCCATGAGCAGAAAATATCTTAATAACATTGCAAACTGTAGACACAGAAATCTCAAGATCTTTGGAAATGGCCTTGTACTCCTTTGAAGTTTGATGTTTGGTGATAATGGCTTTTCTGATGGTCTCATGCAGTTCTCTTGTCTTCGCCATTGTGAAAATGGAATAGGGAGTGAATGTGGTCATTTTGAACATTAGAGCCATCATTCATTGGTTGATTCAATTCATGTGAGAACTGACAATTGATCACAGATGCATCTAATTTTGCTGCAGCTTTACGGACAGCCGAAAGTCGCCCAAGAGTGCATGGTTCGAACAATGTATCCTTGAAGGATACTAACAAAAAAATGAAATTAGGGCACATCAGCAGAGAGGTTCCAATAAAAACAAAAGTAGCCCAAATGCCCTTCAATATAGAGCAGACAGCGCTTAAAGATTCAAAATTACCACTGCCTACCGATAACCAGATTAAGATGAATAAAATACAGTCTCTAAAATGCTTGTATGCAAATTCTAGAAGTCTAAAAAATAAGATGGGAGAGTTAGAATATATAGCACTAAATGAAAAGTTAGATATGATTGGTATCTCAGAGACATGGTGGAAGGAGGACAACCAGTGGGACACTGTGATACCTGGTTACAAACTATATTGTAATGATCAAATTGGTGGAGGAGTTGCGCTCTATGTTAGAGAGGGCATTGAGTCACAAAGGATTAAAGTTTTGCAAGAAACAAAATTCTCTGTACAATCTCTATGGATTGAAATTCCATGTAAAAAGGGGAAGGCAATAGCAGTGGAGTTGTACTATCAACCACCTGGCCAGAATGAACAAATGGATGATGAAATGCTCAAAGAAATCAGGGAAGCTAACAAAAGTTAAGAACAGTAATAATAATGGGTGATTTCAATTACCCCGGTATTGACTGGGTCAGTGTCACAGCAGGACATGCTAGGGAGATAAAGTTTCTAAATGAAATAAATGACTGCTTCTTGGAGCAACTGGTTCATGAACTGACCAGAGGGGAAGCCATTTTGGAGTTAGTCCTTAGGGGAACACCAGATCTGGTGCAAGAGATAAGGGTGTTGGGGCCATTTGGCAATAGTAATCATAGCATGATCGCGTTTGATTTAATTAATGGAGGAGGGATGGTAAGGAAATCCACAGTGCTACCTTTTAACTTTCAAAAGGGAGACTATGATAAAATGAGGAAAATAGTTAAGAAAAAACTAAAAGGAGCAGTTGCAAAGGTTAAAGACTTACATCAAGCTTGGGTGTTGTTGAAAAATACTATCTTGGAAGCCCAGACCAGCTGTATTCCATGCTTTAAGAAAAGTGGAAGGAAGTTCAAAAAACTGCCAGCATGGTTTAAAGGTGAGGTCAGAGAGGCTGTTGCCAAAAAAAACATCTTTCAGGAAATGGAAAAAAGAGCCAAATGACGAAAACAGGAAACAGCACAAGCAATGGCAAGTTAAATGCAAGGCATTGATAAGGCAGGCAAAGAGAGAATTTGAGAAGAATCTTGCTGTGCAAGCAAAAACGCGTAATAAAGATTTTTAAAGTACATTCGTAGCAAAAAACCTGTGAGAGAATCAGTTGGACCATTAGATGATAGAGGGGTAAAAGGAGCAGTAAGAAGGGACAAGGCTATAGCGGAGAGACTGAATGAATTCTTTGCTTCAGTCTTTACTGAGGAAGATGTAGGGATGTTACCCATGACTGAAGTGGTATTTAAAGGTGATACTGCGGAAGAATTGAAAGAAATATCACTACACTGGGAAGATGTATTACAACTATTTGATAAACTGAGGAGTAGCAAATCACCTGGACCAGATGGCAGGGCTGTACTGAGTGTAAATCGCACCCTGTGTGACTTGCACATTGGGCGCACCTCCCCCCCCCCCGCCCCCCCGCGCACGGCGGGAGAGAAGAGGTGCTCCTGATGTGCAAGTCACAGGCAACATTGTGGGCATGCTAAGCAGATCTGCTTAGCATGCCGGCGAGGAGGCTTAAGGGGCGCATTCTAGCTGTCTGTTATTGCCTGCTGACGCTGAGAGAAGAAAAAATGGCAGTGGCAGGCAACGGCAGACAGCTAAAATGCACCCCTTAAGCCTTTGTGCCCTGTGCGGCAGCACCACTCGCACAGGGCTAGGTACGGGCCTGCCAGATGGTATACATCCAAGGGTGTTGAAAGAACTGAAATATGAGATTGCAGACCTGCTATTAGTAATCTGTGAACTATCATTAAAATCATCTGTAATACCTGAAGATTGGAGGATTGCCAATGTAATGCCAATTTTTAAAAAGGGTTCCAGGGGTGATCCGGAAACTACAGACCGGTGAGCCTGACGTCAGTACCAGAACAAATGGTAGAAACCATCATAAAGAACAAAATTACTCATCATGTAGATAGTCATGGCTTAATGGGAGACAGCCAACATGGCTTTAGACAAGGAAGACCTTGTCTTACTAATCTGTTAGGTTTTTTTGAAAGGGTGAATAAAGAAGTAGACAAAGGTGAGTCGGTTGATATAGTGTATCTGGACTTTCAGAAAGCCTTTGACAAGGTCCCTCATCAGAGACTTTTGCCAAAACTAAAGAGTCATGGGATAGGAGGCAGTGTACTATTGTGGCTCGGGAACTGGTTAAAAGATAGAAAGCAAGAGGGTAGGGCTAAATGGCCAATTTTCCCAATGGAAAAAGGTGAATAGTGGAGTACCGCAGGTATCTGTGCTGGGTCCGCTTCTTTTTGACATATTCATAAATGACCTGGAAAAGGGAATAATGAGTGAGGTTATCAAATTTGCAGATGACACAAAACTATTTAAAGCTGTTAAAACCCAAGAGGATTGTGGAAAATTGCAAGAGGATCTTGATAAATTGGAAGACGGGGCATCCAAATGACAGATGAAATTTAATGTGGACAAGTGCAAAGTTATGCACCTAGGAAAGAACAACCCGATGGTTACCCAATGCAAGGTTCCACATTCGGAACCACTACCCAGGAAAAAGATTTAGGCGTCATCATGGATAACATGTTAAAAACCTCGGCCCAGTGTGCAGCGGCGGCCAAGAGAGCAGATAGAATGCTAGGTATCATAAGGAAAGGAATGGAAAATAAAACAAAAGATATTGTAATGCCTCTATATAGTTCCATGGTGAGACTGCACCTCCAATATTGTGTGCAATTCTGGTCACTGTATCTTAAGAAGGGCAAAAGCCAGGAGGATGTTGGGCTGCGTACAAAGAGGAATTACCAGCAGAAAGGAAGAGGTACTTATGCCACTGTACAAGTCACTGTTGAGGCCTCACTTGGAATACTGCGTTCAGTTTTGGAGACCATATCTTGCAAAGAATGTAAAAAGACTGGAAACTGTTCCGAGGAAGGCAACCAAAATGATATGGAGCCTGCGTCAGAAGCCTTATCAGAAGAGACTTGAAGACCTAAACATGTACACTTTGGAGGAGAGGAGGGACAGGGGAGATATGATTCAGACCTTTAAATACTTAAAGGGAAATAATGAACAAACTAACCTCTTCCAAAGACGGCGAAGCTGTAAAACTAGAGGGCATAAGAGGAAGCTGCAAGGTGGTAAATTGAAAGGCAATGTCAGGAAATACTTTTTCACAGAAAGGCTGGTGGATGCTTGGAACACCCTCCCGATGGAAGTGGTGGGGGCAAACACGGTGACTGAATTCAAAATGGCATGGGACAGACACAGTGGATCCCTTTACAGCAACAGGATAAAATCAAAATAAACTGAACCATCTAATTTCTCAACAAATAGGGGTGTCCTACATGGAGTGGTGTGTTCACCCCTAAACAAAGACATGGGGAGGGGTGGCCTGCACGGAGTGGCAGGTGCACCTACTCTTTCCATCATACTGGGCAGACTAGACTACTGGTCTTTATCTGCCGTCATTTACTATGTTACTATGTTACTATGATATAGCGTTATTAGAAAAGGTACAGAGAAGAGCCACCAAAATGGTAAAGGGGATGGAAGAATACTCCTATGAAGAGAGGCTAAAAAGGTTAGGGCTCTTCAAACTGGAAAAAAGACGGCTGAGAGGAGATATGATAGAAGTCTATAAATTAATGAACGGAGTGGAACGGGTAAACGTAGAACGATTGTTTACGTTATCAGAATATAGAAAGACTAGGGGACATGCAATGAAGCTACAGGGTAAACTATTTAAGACTAATAAGAGAAAATATTTTTTCACTCAACGTGTAATCAAACTCTGGAATTTGTTACCGGAGGATGTAGTAAGGACTGTTAGTGTAGCTGGGTTTAAAAATGGTTTGGACAAGTTCCTGGAGGAAAGGTCCATAAACCATAATTAAAAAGGGCCCAGGATATCACTGCTTGACCCAATACAAGCATTGAGGAACCTATGTCTTTTGGAGTGACTGCTAGGTACTTATCACCTAGATTGGCCACTGTTGGAAACAAGATATTGGGCTGATGGACCTTGGTCTGACCCAGTATGGCGTATCTTATGTTCTTATATTCTTAGTGGTAGTTATCGGACAATGGTGAATTTGTGCCTGATTAGTGATACATGGATAGGCCAGGGTTTCCTGCATCTGGACTTATTGCCACTGCCCAATTAGTGAGTGGTGCCACCTCCGCTCCATCCTGGAATGCCCCTGACACGCCCCCAATGCTAACCAGTTAGCACTGGGGTCTGTAGAGGCGGCAACCACAGATACTAAGTGGCACTAACTGTATTAGTGCTACTGAATATCCAGCTCACAGTCTGTAAACCGTGTAAATGCTAGTGAATATCGGCCAACATGACCAAGACAGAACTTATCATTTGTTCTTCAGAACTACTTCCCTTCCTTGCCTTCCCCTTTCTCTATTTCTGTGGGTATTATTTTCAATTTTTCTCTTCATCTTTACACATATCCATAATACTGTTAAAAACATAGAAATATAGAAACATAATGGCAGAAAAAGACCACATGGCCTATCTAGTCTGCCCTTCCATATCAACCACTACAACAGTCCCCTTTTTTCCTTTAGAGATCCTCTGTATTTGTCCCATGCTTTTCTGAATTCAGATACTGTCCTCATCTCTACCACCTCCGCTGGGAGACTGTTCCACGGATCCACAACTCTTTCCCTAAAGAAATATTTCCGCATTTTACTCCTGAGTCTATCCCCTTTCACTCTCATACTATGTCCCCTCATAGCAGAGCTTGCTTTCAATCGAAAGAGGCTCTTCTCCTGTGCATATATACCACAGAGGCATTTAAACATCTCAATCATATCACCTCTATCCCACCTTTCCTCTATAGTATACATATTAAGCTCCTTAAATCTGTCCTCATATGCTTTATAACAAAGACCACTAGCCATTTTAGTAGTAACCCTCTGCACCAACTCCAACCTGTTTATATTCTTTTGAAGGAGCGGTCTCCAGAATTGCACACAATACTCCAAATGAAGTCGCACCAAAGACTTATATAGAGGCACTATCACCTCCTTTCTTCTGCTGGCCATTCCTCTCCTATGCACCCAAGCATCCTTCTAGCTTTTGCTGTCGCCTTTTCTACCTGTTTAGCTACTTTAAGATCATCAACACAATCACATCTAGGTCCTGCTCTTCTTTTGTGAACAGAAGTACTTCACCCCTATACCATATCGCTCTCTTGGTTTGCTGCAGCCCAAATGTATGACCTTGCATTTTTTAACATTAAATCTCAGCTGCCAAATTCTAGACCATTCTTCAAGCTTAGCTAGATCCCTCCTCATGTTGTCTACACATTCCTGGGTGTCTACTCTATTGCAGACTTTGGTATCATCCGCAAAGAGGCAAAGCTTACCCAACAGCCCTCCCACAATATCTCTAACAAAGATGTTAAAAAGAATCAGACCAAGGATAGATCCCTGGGGCACACCACTGGTACTCCTTCTCCTCAGAGTGAGCTCCATTTACCTGTACCCTTTGCCGCCTCCCACTCAACCAATTTCTAACCCAAGCAGTAAATTTAGGGTCCATCCCTAGGATGCTCAGTTTGTTTAAAAGTTATCTGTGCGGAACAGTGTCAAAGGCATTACTGAAATCTAGATACACCACATCTAGGGCTCTCCTTAAGTCCAACTCCCTGGTCAAAAATCAATCAGATTTGTCTGACAAGACCTGCCTCTGGTGTATCCATGCTACCTCGGGTATGGTAATCCGTTGGACTCCAGAAACTTCACTATCTTCTCTTTGAGAAGCGTTTCCAATAATTTACTCACCACAGAGAATAGACTAACCGGCCTGTAATTTTCAACCACATCCTTACTTCCGCTTTTGTGTAAAGGGACCACATGTGCCTCTCTCCAGTCCTCTGGCACCACTCCCCTCCAAAAAGGCATTGAAAAGGTCAGTTAGTGGAGCTGCTAGAACGTCCCCAAGTTCCTTCAGTATTCTCATCTGTATCCCATCTGGTCCCATCGCTTTGTCTACTTTAAGTTTAGCTAGTTCCTCACGAACACAGTCTTTTGAAAATCATTCAGGATGCCCCTCACTTCTGTCCTGTTTGTGGATGTTTTCTGAGGTCCTGCTCCTGGTTCTTCATCTGTGAACACAGAACAGAAATATTTGTTAAGCAATTCCGCTTTATCCTCATCAGCTTCTACATATTCCTCCCCTTCACCCTTGAGTCTGACAATACCACTTTTGCCCTTCCTCTTCTCACTAACATATCTGAAAAATGTCTTAACCCCCCTTTGTATTACATTGGCTATTTCCTCCTCTTTTTGAATCTTTGCTTTCCTGACTACTTTGCTAGCTTCTCTAAGTTTTTCCAAATATAGATGCCAATCTTCCTCTCTCTGTGATCTCTTGTATTTCATGAAGGCCTCCCTCTTATTCTTCACTTTATCAGCTACTTGTTTCGAAAACCATAGTGGTCTCCTTTTTCCTTTTACCTTTATTTTCCATTTTATCAAAAATGTTGGTTGCCCTTAAAATATCCCCTTTCAGTTTTGCCCACTGTTTTTCTACATCCCCCAGCTGTTCCCATCCTGTTAACGATGCCTTGAGATATTGGCCCATCTTGGTAAAGTTGATTTTCCTAAAGTCTAAGACCTTCACTTTTGGATGGATTTTATCAACCATAGTCCTAATACTGAATGACACCATCTGGTGATCACTGGATGCGAGATGATCTCCCACTATAACATCAAAAACCCTTTCACCATTGGTAAGCACCAAGTCCAGTGTGGCCCCTTCATGAGTGGTTCTGTTACCAGTTGTCTGAATAGTTCTCCCTGTAGAAATAAAACATACCTAGCCTGATATTGAAACACCATGGTTGGTGTTTAAAAATATTCTGGATATTCAATGTTGTTATCCAGAATGCAAATGACACTGAATATCCGAATACAGTGGCAAGCAATCACACAATGGGGGTCATTCTGGACAGTGAATAGCGGGGATGTATGTCCATTTTGGGTGAACAACCCCCGCTATTCACTGTGCACCTATTCTGCCCCAAGAGCTCCCCACAAGTACAGGGCCTTTGTGTGGGGAGTTCCAGATTGGGGCAAGAGGGGGCGGAGTGTGGGTGGTGCAGGGGCAGGGCGCACAACCCAAATGTACAGGACCTAGTCCTGTTATGGCCCTGTATGTTCTGTGGCACAAAGATGGTTGTCAGACTTATTACACCCCTGAGGTGTAATAAGTTCAATGATTGCCAAGGATTGAGCCAGGACCCCCTACTCTCACACGGTGCAGAGGCAGGTAGGCCTCCACTGCCCGATTCCAGCCCTGGCATCTCCCACTAAGGGATGGGCAGCAGGGGAAATGCGTGCTCATACTGTCGGGCCTTTCAGTACTCCTGAATGGCAGCCCAGTGCCATAGCGACTAGACACCACAGCACTGGGGCTCCAGTA
Organism: Ichthyophis bannanicus; assembly: GCA_033557465.1. Taxonomy (NCBI): domain Eukaryota; kingdom Metazoa; phylum Chordata; class Amphibia; order Gymnophiona; family Ichthyophiidae; genus Ichthyophis; species Ichthyophis bannanicus. Next base: position 48,836,291 of record CM066046.1, read on the forward strand.
GGAGCATAGGGAGGGCTAGTCGGGGAACAGATTATACATCCCACGCTGCAGAATTGGGGCATGTCCAGTCCGTCTAAGTGCCCGATTCTGCACCTGCGGAAACATCTAGCTCCCATGGGTTCAGGATCGGGTGCACTTTCAGGCCATCCATTTTTTGTATATCCGGATGGCCTGGATGTGCCTCGAGTGGAACTGGCCTCCACCTGGATAGCAGTCATACTGAGTCTGCTATTTAGATAACAATCTGGATGACTTTAGGTAGAGCTAGATTTAAGAGTTTGACACCCATAAGCAAAATCAAACAGCAGATCCTTGAAAGCCAGGGGTTGAGTGTGTCAGAGATTCCAAAAAGACTGAAGGGGAAAAGAGGAAGGTCATATTGCCACAGTGACACCCCTTGGAAGCAGCATATGCATACGTCCCAAAAGTAAGCTGGTGTAGGCTCTGATACTTGCACCCTAGGCAGTTGCCTATATTGCCTATGCCTAAATCCAGGTCTGACTTTAGCATAGTGTGATAAGGAAGCTTATCAGAGCCCAGAGAATAGTGACAAAGGAAGGGAATTTACCCTAATCAAGGGACCTGTTTTGTCAGGTCACAGGAATAAAACTGCTTGTTTTCCTAAAAAACAGGTTATTCCAGGCTGCAGTGGCCTGCAGAAAGCCCCTAGTGGAAATGAGGTGAAGGAGTATAAACCCAGATTGAGAAACCCTTACATCACTCCTAATTACACAGCTGCTAGGAGGGAGTTTGACCACCAACACCTGAGGAGTGAAAGGGAGGGGTTGGAAACTGGGAACTTTAAAACTAGAACAGAATATTCAGAAAGTAGGAGGAGTAGGAGCGAGAAGGAGAGAGGAGCTCAGAGAGATCCGTGTTCTTGGAGAGATTCCTATGAGAAGCCAGCTTCAGGGGATTGGAGAAATCCAGAGGATTGGAGAACTTCAGCTAGGAACCCTAAAGCAGCAGCCGGTAAGAGGACCGAAGCAGCTGAAAGGAGAAGGAACACAAATACCTTTTGGAAGAGGTATGGAGCAGATGCCCTGAGGTCCAGGAATACAGACTGGAGGACAGGTCATAAAAGCTCAAATGCATACTGGCCAGAGTATCTAAGAGGACAGCCTAATGCCAGCTTTAACTCAGGTATGAACTTTGGACGTTTGTCTAACCTAGAGCATTGCAAAGGGCTTAGAAACAGTTCCTGTCCTAATGGAGGTCAGTTAGTAAAGCCCTCTGAATCTGTGTGCATTTTGATTTACCTCATAAATAAATTTTCTGTCATTGCCTTAACACTCGAGCCAACTACCATAGTCTTCATTTACCTCAAAGGCAAGCACCGCATGACTGGACTACCATTACCATAATCCTTTGCAAGATAGTCAGTCTGGATCATTGCCAAAGTGGTGAATTCAATATAACAAGCACGCCCCTCCATACATATGTAAGGGGCTATGGGCGTGACAATAGTTATCCAGACAGTGGATTGAATATTACTGTTCTCCAGATGACTTCTTCCTCTGCCCATATTCCATCCCCATACTGCCAAGCACTATCTGGATAGTACAAAGGGGTTCTGGAAGGATATTCAGTGGCACTACACTTGCTACACCTAAACAGTTTAAACTCCTCCTATTCACCTATTAGTACATTCATCTGCAACTCAACTCTCCGCACAATCCTCCTTTTGAGTTCCGCTCATCATCTTTTCAAGGCTGCTTTTAATTTGTAACGCCTTGTTGTTTCAACCATACTTTAAGAAACAAATTTCTACTATCTCTTGCGTCCTGTATGTTTATCTGGATTAAATTCTTAGCTCTACCAAGCATAGACTGTCTCTTACGTAAACTGTGTAAAGTGCTATATACATCAAGTAGAGCTGCCAAAATGATAAGCAGCAGAAGTAGTAATACTATTGTCCAGCAAGGCAGTAAGTTGAAAACAGCAGGTAGATAAAGAAAACACAATCTAGTGATGCAGCAGATCATGGGGTAATCAGGTTGCTACCAGTAGGCTACATCTTCCAAGAAATCAACCAGGTCAATGCCACTGGTTGGTGGCAGCTGATACTACTATCCTGCAAAGCCATTGAAACTTCGAAAGTTGTATGTCTGAGCAACAGAGTCACTAGCTTTGGTAGCTGCTTAGATTATTAGAAAGCTTGCTGGTAAGACATGGGGTAGGGATCTAGCTATTGGATTAATTATGAGATTTTGTATGCTCCTCTACCCAGGATGGTAGAAAACCATTGAAATAAAGAAAACAGAAACTGACTTAGATAAGTAGTGATTTCTTAAAAGTGGTCAAGTTTTTAGATCCGGCAGCTGGGATACATGCTTGAAATGTGGGCAGGAAGAAGTGAACAAAAAGGGTGGAGCAACTGGTCATTTTCTATCCTCACCTACTATGATATTATGCTATGTTACTTCTCTTTTTCAGGATCTCCTCTGTGTTCTTCTTGATGATGGAGGTTTTCTCATCCTATCCAACCAGCGAGACCATTGGAGTAAGGTATTAGCCGATTACAGTGAGGATGTTAGAGATCTACAGAGAGAGGAGGATGTTTTTATGCTGGGAAACCCAGCATGAAACTCGGATGTGGAACAGGTCCATCTTGCCCAGGATGTCTCTCAGAGCCATGTACTTGGCAGGAATGGACATTGTGGTGACGCATACACAAGCATTAAGATAGGCAGGGTGTTTGGCAGTGGTGAGCACCTGGGGAGGAGGAGGAGAAAGACCACGGCCGCTACCCTCTACTGAACTATTTTGCGGAAGACTTCCTTCTCCTGTCCTGAGGAGGAGGAGAAACCCTTTACAATAGACCTTCCATTTCAAGCACTAAGAAGCCCAGTTTTAGGATAGCCTTCACTAACCATTTCCCATCATTTCCCCTTGATTGTAGGAAAAGGCGGTATAGAAATCCGTTTATCTAAATAAATAAATCATTGACTTCAATAGTATCACTTTCTTTAATCAATAGACAATATCTGTTATAGTTGTGGCCTGTTGCCTTTCACTCACGAGATTAATCCATCAGAGTAAATGTCCTTCAAAGTAACTATTCAGACTTTTATAGCATAAATGACAACCCTCCCTCCTCCATTTTTCCCCATATCCATAATCTCATCCTGGATTCATCCCACCTAATCTTACCCTACCTCACTTCGCCTTGCCTTCTCCCACCCTGTTTTACTCCTCCCCATTCCACTATACCCATTTCCTCTATCTCAGGTGGGGAAGTTCTTCAGTGAAGTGGATCCTAACTTGATGTCAGCACTTTACAACAATTCTTTCTTCACTCGGAAGGAATCCTATGACTACCAGGCTGTGTGCACACAAAAAACTGAAAGTAACACAGGGGCAGCCCCTCGGGGGATTTTTGTGGTAAGTGGCTCAGGGCCAGCTTAACTATTAAGCAAGATTATAGAGTTGCCTAAGGCAGCAGAAAGCACTGAAGAGTGAAAATCAGTCTGAAATTGATAACCAATCCTCAGCAACAAAACACAACACACAAAAAATAACCACAATGCAAATTACAAGGGCAATATAGTACTAGCCTCCTAAAACTAATTTCTAAAATTTTTCTAATTTAAAACAATTTCTAAAATGGCCGCAAACATGCACATACCTGGCCTTGCTATATGCATGGGTCCACCTCCAGAGCCGGTTGCGGGGACATGCATCTTTCAGGTCAGAAATGGCACGGTTTCAGAAGACATTTAGACATGCCGCCCTTCACTGCTGTGACTCTCCCAGCATTTTGGATGTGGTGCCCTGGATGTCCTCGGTTCCTTCTAGATGTCCCTTTTAAAATCCCACTTCATATGTCTATATGTTAAACAAAGAGTAATATTGGTTAGCATGGGGGCTGATATCCAGCGGTGGTTTCCCAGTGTTCTCAAAGCAGCTGGCCATTGCCACTGTAGCTAAGACCCGGGTATTCAACGGTGGCGTTATATTCGACCATCAGCATTGAATATCTGGGTTGGTCAGATAGAGCTGCAGCTAACGGCTTTTTTTCTGCCTAACCTTAGCCACTTTAAGATAACCGTCCAGCAGCTCAATATCGCCACTGACCAGTTATCCTCAGCATCACCCCTGCAGGCCCTGATGCTAAGTGGTGAGCGTCAAGACATCTAGCAGCATTAGAGAGATATTCAGCGGTAAAACTGGCTAGGAGCCACTCGGTATCCCGCTCAGCATGATCATTGGGATTAGCAGGTCCGCTGACTGCTTTAATCGTTTTGAATATGCCCCCCAATGGCGCCCAATTATGTGGTTTTGCAGGATTGTTCTGATAAGGGCAATCTTGCTTTTTTAGCAGCTGCTGTAGTTGTTTGATATAATACTGTCGTATTCTCTATTGATTTTAAGTACAAAGCACTGCTTTTTGTAGTATTAAGAGGCTAGTACTATGTTGCCCTTGTAATTTGCATTGTGGTTATTCTTGTGTATTGCGTTTTGTTGCTGAGGATTGGTAATCACTTTCAGACTGATTTTCATTCTTCAGTGCTTTCTGTTCATTATGTAGTTGGCACTGATAAGACTGTTTCTGTTTGCGGATAGAGGATCCTGGCTGTTGTGACATATACTCTCATTCTGCCAGCTCTCACCTGTAGTTTAACCAATGTGCCCCTTCATCCTGTTAGCAAGGCATATGTTTATACAATGTTATTAATGTTTGAGATCAATATGTGCTGCCAACAATAAAGAGATATTAAAAAAATAAGACTGTTTCAGTGCCTGTAAGGTATGAGGTAAAAAAAAATTTGGCCTTATTTTGGCATGCAGTAGGTGGCTGGTTGGTATTTTCTAAGATTTTCCTTCACAGGGTGTTTAGTGGTGTTCCCTCTCCCCCTTTTTTCTTTTTTTTCTTCCTTTCTCTTTCCCACCTTTCACCTTTCCCCTTTATTGCTTTTTATTTTATGGTGTTTTTCCTTTTTTGGCAAAGATTTTTGATTCTTAGTATTATTTTTGTTTGTTTGTGTTTTGTTTTTTCCATTTTCTTTTCCTGTTTGGCTCTCAGGCTGTTTTTTCTGGTAAGAAATTAATTTCCTAGCAATCCTGTGTCTAGAGAAATACACATTAACCTCTAATCAGGATGATTTCCTGAAACATGTTGAGTTTCTCAAAGTGAATGAATGCACAGGAACGTCTATGGTGGTGATCAGTTATGCTAGGATTAAGCGTGTTTATTAATTTTATTGTGGAATTTAACATTAAAGATTTATGTATTTTCCTCACTATTTCCATTCTTCACTGCTTATCCTACATTTGGCATTTTGTCTGCAGTAAGGTTTGCCTCTCTTATTTGCTATTTAAAGTAAAGGAAAGCATAATATAATATTGAATAGGCTATCTATCGGTTCCCCATACTACAAATAAAAAACAGAAATTTGACCAGAACTAAAGGAGCTTGCATTCCAGTATGTGTGTATATCTGTGACCCATGGATCTTCTAGAAAAAAAAGCCTTGTGAAAGTCTTCATGTCACACTGGCTTGTCCTTATACGATGCTGTAGATACAAGGGTTATTTTTAAAGTAAGGTCCGATTGGCTGTAGCTTTGTAAATTTTTTCCCCCTGTAGAAACAAGCATGTGTGCTGGCTCCCGGAATGCCTTGTGCAAAAACAGATGCCATTTGCAGTCATAGCGTCACTTTGTACTGTTTCTACTGAGACGTTAAAATGTTTAAGACAATTGAGCGGCCCTCCGACTGTGAAATACGGTCTATGATTTGGTTTTTGACAGCAAGGACCGTGTCATCAGCGGACATTCATCACCAGATTTCTGAGGTGTACAGCCCCAATGCGATGAGTGACAGCAAAGTGCGTAAATGGGTGAGATTGTTCAAGGACGGGCGGGACAAACTGTACTCACGATGGGTTCCCAGGCTGCTTTCTGAGGAACACCAAAAAAGGAGAATGGCTAGTTCTTTGACATTTTTGATCCGATACAATGAGGAAGGAGATGAACTTTTGGACCACATTGTCACAGGGGACAAGACATGGGTTTCTCACATGACTCCAGAATCAAAGCTGCAGTCGATAGAATGGACACACACATCATCTCCAGTCAAAGTGAAAGCCAAATAGACAATCTCAACACGCAAGATTATGGCAACTGTGTTCCTCGGAAAGCAGCCTGGGAACCCATCACGAGCACAGTTTTCTGAACTGCAATTTTTCAGAAACTATTTTGTATAGCACTGACCTTGAAACTTGTGGAAATTTCAGTGACAAAGTGGAAATCGTGAATTGCCATTCTTCATGAATTTTTGCGTCAACTGTGCGTACCAAATCTTCTGTGATTACTGAAGGTCGACCCTATCGTGGTTCATCATGGACATTGTCCCACCCGTCCTTGAACAATCTCACCCATTTACGCACTTTGCTGTCACTCATCGCATTAGGGCCATGCACCTCACATATCTGGCGATGAATGTCCGCTGATGACACGGTCCTTGCTGTCAAAAACTGAATCACAGACCGTATTTCACAGTTGGAGGGCTGCTCAATTGTCTTAAACATTTTAACGTCTCAGTATAAACCATACAAAGTAACTCTATGACTGCAAATGGCATCTGCTTTTGCACAAGGCATGCCGGGAGCCGGCACGCATGTTTGTTTCTACAGGGAGAAAAAATTTACAAAGCTACAGCCAATCGGACCTTACTTTAAAAATAACCCTCGTAGAACACCAGATACAAAGAGGATCATTTCCAAAAGCTTAGATGCAGTTTGGACATTGAAAACATGTATGCGCAAGTCCTTATCACCGAGACGTCCACATGCGGGAATGTCCAAGTTGGCAGGGGGCATGCCGGAGGCAGTTCTGGGGCGGTGCACTGGACTTAGACATCCCCGCTTGATTAAAGAAACATTGGGGATGTCTGCAGGGATTTCCAGATTTAGACCTGCTCTAGGCACAAATAGGCATCAGAAAAGCATTCTTTTGGGCAGTAAAACATCGGAAGGCTGTAGAGAAGATGGCGCTCCAGCATCCTCTGTACTCGCCACATTCGCAGTGGTTTTTGTTGGGTTATTGGGACACTTGTTTTGTGTTTCCACCATCACTGTATATCTCTGAGACGTTCCCAAGCTGGAATGGTATTCCAAGGATATCTATATAGACAGCCACACAGACGTCCATACGGGCGCATCCACATTTGTAAAATCGTGCCCGAACTTGGACGTGCTTGCTTTTTTTTAGGATGTTCTGGCTTTGTTGTCTCAGAGCTCACATGGACATCCTTTGTAAAAATGTGCCTTCACACACCAAAATAATACTCTCGTAAGTCTTCTTTTCCTGTGCAAGGAAGGCTAAGAAGTAGAAGTAAAATGTCAGAGATATGTTTGGTAATATCATTATAACCTGTAATGATTTTTTTTCTTCCTGTTTAATTTCCTTTATTAAGACTTTGTCTGATGCTGTTACTATTAATAATCATTTTGAATTAAGTATTCCCTCCCATCCAAACAGGATGCCAGAACGCTTCAGAATTATCATAGTTTAGAAAAAGATTTTCCATATCAATTCTGGGATGGAAAACCCATCTAATAAATTTTGATGTCTGATCTGTATGAGAGCTCTAAAAGCAAAGAAGAAAAGGGGTATAGTTGCTATTACCTTTGTCACAGAATTAGAGATGGATAAACTGAGAGACAGGAAGATAATGTAATTATCCAATGACCACACAGGTCAGGGAAAAGCAAGATTAAAATTCCTAAATTTGAGGACTCTCGCTGGCTTACATCCCACAGTTCTCTACTAGATCTTGCTTTTTGCCTCCTTCTTATAATTTACTTATATATTCTATGCGGCCCAGCAGTGGGTTTGTATCCCACGTGGAAAATCTGTTTGATAAGGTAATCAAAAGGCAAATTGATCTTTGGTCTATAGAATATGGGGGTCATTCTGAGGAACAAATAGCAGGGATGTATGCCCTGCCTGCATGTACATCCCCACTATTCGTCCCCCTTGCTGTCCCCATGCAAGGCTCCCTGTATGAACAGCAGGGCTGTACGGGGAGCCTTAGATGGTGCAGGAGAGGGTGGGCAGGAGGTGGTGCGTGGGCGGGCTGTCACCCCAGACATAAGAGGGCTGATTCTGAGGTCAGCCCTATATGTCCTGGGTTGGCCTTCTAGATGGGGGACTTATTCAACCTCAGCGGTGGAATAAGTCCCCCTGGATGTTAGGACAGTGGAGGCTGGCAGCAGCAGGAAGGTGATGGGGTGTAGTGGGTTCCCTGCAGCCTGATCCTGGCCACAGTAGGCTGGATTGGGGATTGGGCTGCGGGGAAAGGGGGGCTCTGTCCCACCGCCGGAAATCACAGCTCCATTCAAGAGCCTGAGTGAGTTAGCCAGGGATCTGTAGGGCATACAGCCCTTCATAATCGGAACCCAGCCTGCATGTACAGGCCAGTAGACCCGATTCTGAGGGGCCGTACAAGGACTGGACATCCAGAAGGGAAATGGCCTCCACGTGAGCAGGATCAATGCATCCCTGGTAGAATTTATCTTTATTTTGGATCTTGATAAACTGCTTAGGCCAAGGCATTAAAGCGGTGTACAAAAATATACAAGGACTGCATAGAGGCAAGAAAAGGAGAAGAATGCCATTATCATATAGGACAGAGAGAGAGAGAAGGAAAGAAAGGACAGGTAGGGAAAAAGGAAGATGAGGGAGTCAAAGGAGATGCCACTACAGGACATCAGAACTATGCAGGAACAAAACCACAATAGGGGTGTCAAGGAGGGGGAACCCAGGAGGGAAATGCAAACTGGAAAAGATGGGTTTTCAGGGCGGCCTTAAACCTAGTAAATGATGGTTCAGAGTGGAGGGTAAGGGGGAGAGAATTCCACCAGGGCAGGCCCTAAAAATAAAAATGCAGAGGCCCGTGTGCCTTCCAAACATGCTTGGGATATAGATGGGAGAGCCAGGTGATGGGTGTGTATGGAACATAGCAGATGGTGTGGAGTATGAAAATGGAGTAGATTGGCCAGATACTGAGGAGTGGAATGGTCCTGTGCACAATTCTAAGGATTTTATACTGAATTCGGAAAGGGACTTGTAACCAGTTTGGATGAACTAGCAGTGGAGAGATGTGGTCAAACTGAGAGGAATGAGTAAGTATACAAGCAGCAGTATTCTGAAGGAGCTGGAATCCATGAAGGAGGAACTACAGGAAGCCAGCTAGGGTGGCATTACAGTAGTCCATTCTGGAAATCATGAGGGAAAGGAGGAGTGTAGTCAGAGAGGCTGGGGAGAAGAAAGGATGGACTGCATGGATTTGATGAAGATGGAAGAATGACCAGTGAACAACAGACGGAATATGTTCTGCAAAGGAGAGGGAGGAATCAAGGGTGACCCCAAGGTAACGGAAAGAGGAAACAAGGGGAATAGAAGTCAAGGAAATGATGGGGGCCAGGGAGGGGAAGGGGGCTGCGAAGGTAAACCACATGGCAGTGAATTTAGAGGGGTTCAAGTGAAAGAAATTGGAAACCATTCAAGAATGGATTAGGGCCAGGCAAGAATTAGGTGGTGAGAGATCCAGGGAAGAGGAAGCGGTATGGTGGAAGAGAATAATGTCATCCACATAAGTATATGCAGAGATACCAGACTGTTGGATGAGCAGAGAGAGGGGGGCCAGAAAGACATTAAAGAGGAGAGGGGACAGAACAGAGACCTGGGGGACACCACAGGGCAGGAGCACAGGAGGAGAGGAGGAAGAGTCTGAAAAAAGAGAAGCAGTGAAGAGAGCAGTGAAGAAGGACTGGAACCAGTGCAGGGGGGTGCCCTGAATGCCCAGATCAGAAAGACTAGTGAGGAGAGTACAATGATCCACGAGGTTAAAAGCAGAGAGGAGGTCCAAAGAAACAGCCAAAGTGAGATCACCTTGACCATGGGAATCGTGAAGTTCATTCAATAGGAACAGCATAATAGACTCAGTGCTGGGTCCTGCTCTGAAGCCGGACTGGCAGGGGGTGAAGTGTGTTGGTGGAGACAAGAAGGGCAGAGAGTTGATCAAAAGCACAGCACTCGAGGATTTTTGAGATAAAGGGAAGATTTGAATCAGGGCGCCAATTGGAGAGTACAGAGGGATCAAGGGAAGGTTTTTCAGGAGAGGGCAAATCAGGACCTGCTTCCAGGGAGCTGGAAAGCAACCAGTGGAATGATTAGAGTTCAGCATGATAAGAAGGAAAGGAAGGAGTGCAAGGGAAAGCTCCAGAAGCCAATTAGAGGGAATCAGGTCTAAAAGACAAGTAGTTTTCTGAGACCCAAGAATCTGATGCAATTCAGCAGAGGAGATGGGGTGAAAAGAAGACCACATATGAGAAAGGGAAGGCTTAGGAGAAGAGGGAGGAGGGGTGGGAAGTACAGAGAGAGATGAAAAGGGGTGCAGGCAGGAGGAGAAAGCTGAGCATAGAGATATAACCTTGTTGGAGAAGAACTCTGCTAAACAGACAGGATCAGTAAGAGGGGGAGTGGCAGAGGAGGAGCTGGCAGTAGACAGAGAACGAAACACTGAGTACAATTGATGAGAGGACATGGAGGAGATGAGAACCAGATTGGAGTAGTAGTTGCATTTGGCTGAGTGAATCAGGAGCTAATATTTTCTGTGACATTGACGGAAGAACTCAAGAAAACAGGGAGTAGGATGGGCATGCCAAATGCGCTCAGCACGACAAAGGTGCAACCAGCGTAGTCGAAGACATGGATGGTACCATGGATGTGGAGAAGAGGGTTGTGGGGCTGGAGCATGACTAAGGGGAGCTAGAAAAGGTACAGAGAAGAGCCACCAAAATGGTAAAGGGGATGGAAGGATACTCCTATGAAGAGAGGCTAAAAAGGTTAGGGCTCTTCAACCTGGACCTTGGTCTGACCCAGTATGGCATATCTTATGTTGTTATGTTAGTGTGTCAAGGGCAGTGGAGAGGACATCGTGCCAAGTACAAGCCTGGGAATTTATTTATTTATTTACATTCTCTTATATACTGCATCAGTGCGGTTTACATTGAACAAACTGAAATTACATTGAACAGGGCATTATAACTTGGAGATAACTATTTTACAGGGACATGGGCTATGGAGGGTTAAGTGGCTTGCCCAAGACCACAAGGAGCACCTGTGGGACTAGAAAACCCCAGTCCTTCCAGCCCAAGGTTGCTGTCCTCTAGTGGGATTTGAACCCCTGACCTTCCGGCCTGAAGTACCTTGCCTCAAGCACTAGGCCACTCCTCCACTCCTTGGGAGATAGGGAAGATGAATCGGAGGGAAGAAGCTGGTCGGCAGAGGGAAAAAGCCAAAGAGTATGGGTGGAAATGTGGCACTTGAGCCTGGGCTGATGGGAAGAGGAAAGGGTTGGAGGTAACGAGGAGGGAAGCTACAAAGAGAAAATGATACAGTAGTGGTCTGACCAGGGAAGTGAGAGAGTCGAAATCCTCAATGGGATGAGAGGGGAGGTGGAGAGAGCAATAAGAAGATCCAGAGTCTAGCCAGCCACATGAGTAGGGGAGCAAATATGCTGGCAGAGGGAGAGATCCTTGAGAAGAGAAGCAAAGGTTGAGGCCTGACTGGGAGGCTGACTAGGAGGCTGAGATGGAGATTAAAATCACCCAGAAAGAAAACCTGAGGGTAGGAGAGAGTGATTTCCAAAATGGTGAGCAAAAGACCATTCCACCTGTGAGTTGGGAGAGAGGGAGGAACGTATAAGAGGAGAAAATGGAGCGGTGTGGAAGAATCCAACTGGAGTAAAAGAGGCTCATGGTAATGTAAAGCTGGGAGATGAAGCATCATAAAGGTGAAGAGAGGAGCAGTAGAGGACAGCCACGCTTCCTTCGGACCATCCTATCCTAGGGGCAAAGAGAGCTGAGAAACCTGGAAGCAAACACCCTGCAAGGAGAGGGCCCGCTCCCTCATGGAGCCAGATCTCAGGTATGAACAGAATATCTAAGGAGTTCTGGAGAATTATGTCATGTATTAGGACCGTTTTGGAGTGAATAGAGTGGAAATTTAGGAGGGCGAGATTGAGAGAAGGGTGAGAGAATGCCAATGACTGGGAAACATCAAGGGGGCAGAGGTATGACAGCACATCAGGGCATCTGGGGATCTGGCCACCTGAGGTGGAACAAAGTTGCCTGTAGAGCTGGGGCGCGACCCCCTGTAAACTGCTATAGAAGCCATTAAGGGATAACCAAGGAATAGAAACAGGAAAGGTCCCAGTAAGAAAAGGGAAAGCAGCATAGACTTAGGTGAGACTGACCACGACGGCACAGCAATGTGGAGCTGCAGCAATGAAACCAGGAGCAGAACTGGCGTACCAATTGTATACATGACCAGATACGCACCGGAGTCACCCCAAGGAGCACGTGACCCTTCGGCACGCTCCTGTGCTGCACGCCCGTCCAATAAGGGAGACAGCCACTGTTCAACAGCCTCTGCTAAATACTCTCTACCATTTTAGGAATAGATGGCAGCTCTAAGTGATCAGGATTATGTACTATTAACCCATGTCTTTTTAACTTTCCCCAGCCAACTGTGGCAGACTTCCTAAACCTGGCATGGTGGACCTCAGCTGCTGCTTGGTAAGAGTCTCTCTATCTCCCTCTTTCTCCTGCCCCATCTCATTCTCTTTCTGCTCTGGGTGTTGATAAGTAATTCATGAAACTGAATAAAGAACTGCCACAACCCTGTCCTCTTGTCCCCAACTGAGTGCCAGCTAATCAGACTGAGGAAATGATTCTCAGTTTCTTGTATTCACAGAGAGCAAATGTCTCTATAATGGGGCTAAGGGAAACCGTGTAAACCATGCCATTGTTCAGCGGGAGCAAGCCAGTGCTTCTAGAATCATAATAAATGTGCCCGACTGCAAAAGCAGCGCACACCAAGGAGAAGCAGGGAGCGAGTGAAAACAATTGTGGATAAAGACCAAAATGGCCCATTTAGTCTGCTCAATGTGAAAGTTCACTCCTCACCAGTGACAGGGAGCCCATTGCTGCATCTATGGCAAAACTTAGACTGGAGAAGATTTCCAGCTATCAGTCTGCTAAAGCGAAATGCTATATAATTGTACTCTTTCCAGGGCAGTTTTCAAAATGACATGTTTTGGTGTAAAGTACCTGGGGAATTTGCAGCAATTCTCAGAGGAAGTACATCCATTTTCCCTATGAAAAGTACCCAGGAAAACATACACAAGATATATGCAGCTGCTTTCTCTGTAAAGATCTTTTTCATGAAAAATAATATAAACGTTTTGCAAATTGAAAACTATGTACATTACCCCCTCTCCCGACCTAACATGCCAGGAGCAATTCCTCGACAATGTGAGTCAGTATACAGCATTGTTTCACAAGAGGCATACTTTTACCTGCAGTACAGGGTGGGCAGTTTTCAAATGACCCTTTTACCTGTGTAAATAACCATTTATGTGTGTGAATGGTATTGAAAATTAGCCTGTCCACTCGTGCTCTCCATTTCTCCTGGGTACAGTATAGCAATGGTGCCGAATGAGTTTTCAACTCAGTGGTGAAACCAAAGCCCATAGTCCCCGCAATCCCAAAGATCTTGTCTATTAACTGAATTCTGCAACTCTATGAAACTGTTTCATGGGCAAAGTGGTGAGACTAGAACCTGGTACTCATGAAGTCCCTAAAATGCGTTCTGTCAATTATATGCCTAGAAGGTACATGTAAATGGTACACTCGTACATTTCCCTGCACGGACACCATCAAATTTCCCAAACAAAGGTATGCACATTATTTATTTTTGAAAATTCCCCAAGAATATGTGCACTCACATTTATACTATACCTGCTGATTGACATACACAGATTTCTAGTATTTATTATATAGGCATGTATTTCTTCAAAACGGTGTGCATACATGCAATCTCCTCCAACCCTGCCCCTGGGAATGCATCCACTATGTGCAGATGAGGTTAGTCGGACAGTGTGTACACATGTAATTTTGCACATATACTGAGGGCAATTTTATAACAGGGCATCTAGTCAAAGAGCATTTTAACATGCCTACATTCATCCTGCTTAAAGATAACTAGGCACCTATTGTTATAAAATAGAAGTGTAAGTCAAGACTCGACAAACCCCAGATCTGGCACCTGGGGCTCAGAGTATACGTGCAACATTGCCGTACACAGGCATCAGAATGTGGGGCTGTCAGCTGCCCCTGACATCAGCTCCATCTCCTGTCGGCCCAGCACCTCTAAAATCATTGCAGAGCAGTGAAATTACTAATTTCGCTGCCTCTGCTTTGCTTCTCCCGCACTGGCTCTGGTTGCAGGCATCGCCAAAGTAGTTGAAATTGGAGAGCACCTACTTTTTGTGTTGTGTGAGAAGCAGGAAATACTTGTTCTCTCCTTTCAACTCTAGTGATGCAGGGGACTAGAGCTGTTGTAAGAGAGGCAAAGCAGTGGCACTGAAAATTCAGATCCCACTGCTTGGCAATGAATTTAGAGATGCCAGACACTTAGGAGACGGAGCTGAACAGGGCTGGGAAAAGGCAGCAGATGTTAATTTGTGAAGAATGGGATAAGGGAGTTGGGGATGAGAGGAAGAGGTATATACTAAATGTGTGAGGATGGGAGGAGGTTTAATGCTGGAGGCTGGGGATGGCAGAAAGTGACACACTAACAGATGGTGGGGGTGAGGCTGAAGCTGGGGCAGGTGGGAGAAGAGGGCTTAGTAGTAATACAGGGACTGGAGAAGGCAAGAAAAGGCAGATATTAAGGAATCGTGGTGAGACAAGGGGGCTGAAGCTGGGGGCAGGTGGGAGAAGAGGGCACAGGGGCTGGAGAAGGTGAGAAAAGGCAGATATTAAGGAATGGGGGTGGGAGAAGGGGTCTAATGCTGGGCCTTGAAGAAGGAGGCTCAAGCAGAAGCTGGGGTCTGACAAGGGGAAGAGTGGGAGGAAAGGGCTGGGGTATGAGAATTGGTCTGATACTGGGGCTGAGAGGAGTAAGCTGGGGTATATGGGTGAGTGGGCAGATGATGGCCAGAGGCTGAGGCCGAGGTTGCTAGGGTGCATGGTTCGGTGGTGGCCAGAGGCGGATCCAGCTGCTTCTCTTCCCATACAAACAGGACGTTTGCATCAGAGGGGCAGAAGCAGGAACAGCACCACAGCGCTGAAGGTTTAGTTAAGCGCTGCAGTGCTGCTCAAAGCCATTGCCGCTGCTGCTGGTCCTGCATTTGCAGCGGCAGTGGGGCTGGTGGTGGAAGCAGAGCGGGGCACCAGGAATGAGGTCCGCCTAGGTGCCTCGTATCCTTGCACTGCCGTTGTGTAGTGTTAGTGCCTTCTTATAAAAGTACCTCATTGTGTGCACAATCCTATAAGCACCTATTTCTGTGCATAAAACACTCTTTACACACAGAAAAGGCTTTAGAAATTACCCTTCCTTCCAGCTGTCAAAGACAGAACTTTTATGGTCACCCACTTGCGCTGTCCCTGCTGTAATAGGTTTTATTTATTTATTTTTCTTATATACCGCGCTATTATAATCAGTGCGGTTTACATTTGAAACAGAACATACAAGAATGTAACAAGTTACATCGAGTTTTTTACATTGAACAGGTAATGTAAACATGGAGAAAAAACGAGGAAAAAAAACTATGTACACATTATATACAAATTATAATACTCTTACAGATAAATAAAGATAAGACATTTACCTAGAGGCTTGGCTGGAGGGTCAAGGAGGCCAGTAAGGAGAGATAATGGTTAGCCGTTATCTACAGGAAGATGATCTGAGGGACAGACTAGGTAGGGAGGTAAAGTGGGGGCAGTGTAAGTGTCGGGAATGGTGTCAGGGTAATATTGTAAGAATAGGTGATGTTTGAGGGCTTTTCGAAATAGTGCCAGGTTTGAGATGGCCCGGATTTCGGCTGGGAGGGCATTCCATGCCATAGGTGCAAAAATGGAGAAGGCTCTACTTGCTGTTGTTTTCTTACATTTTATCAACAGTTTTGGGACTTCGAGTTTATTCAACGAAGTAGATCTCCTAGTTCTATTGTCTGGAGTGCTGTTGAGAAGATCACTGATGGGTGTGGGTGGATGGTTCTTACGGGCCTTGAACGTCATTACAAGAGCCTTGAAGTGGATTCTGGCCCGCAGCGGGAGCCAGTGTAGGTTCTTTAGAACTGGCGTTATGTGGTCTGATCTTGAGATCCCTGACAGTGCCCTTGCAGCTGAGTTCATGGCAAGATGTAACGGGTTAAGAGTCGACTGTGGGAGTCCCAGTAGGATAATGTTGGCAAAATCGAGGTGTGGGATGACTAAGGCTTGGAATATTGAGCGGTAGTCAGGGAAGTCAAGCAGTGGGCGGAGATGGCGTAGTGATCGGATCTTATGATAGATTGCTTTAGTTGTGTTTATAACATGTGCTGACATGTCGAGCCGCTGGTCGAGGGTGATGCCCAGGTAGCGAATTGTAGATTTGGACTTTAGTTCAATGTTATTGACTAGAAGTGAGGGAGGTGGCGTGAACTTCTGGTTTCGCGAGATGAATAGTACATCTGTTTTGCTATGGTTAATGCGGAGATTTTGAGAGAGAGGAGCCAATCTGCTACCGCTTCAAAGCATCTTATAATTGGAGAGAAATCTGGTTGATTGATTTTAAATTGTAAGTACATTAAGATGTCATCTGCATATGCAAGGCATTGGACATTGAAGGAACGGATTAAAGTGCAAATGGGCTGCATGTATATGTTAAACATTAATGCAGAGAGGGATGATCCCTGAGGTACACCTTGCTTCAGTGAGAATGGTTCAGAGGTCTTGGAACCTGCTCTGACTTGTTGCCATCTGTTACATAAATAGGATTCACACCAGGCTAGCGCTGAGCCTTGCAGACCTTTATCTCTGAGGCGATCTAGAAGTGTTTCATGATTCACTGAATCAAAGGCAGCTGCTATGTCTAAGAAAATGAGGACGAATCCATGGTTGATATTGTCAATTCCTGTGATTAGGTTGTTGAAGAGGGTAGTGAGGATGGTGTCCACTCCGTGAGCTTCCCTGAAACCATGTTGGGATGGGTCCAGTGGTGCAACAGTATCAACATGGTGTTGGATTTGCCGTTGGACTACCTTCTCCATAATTTTGGCAAGCAGTGGGATCCTCGAGATTGGCCGGAAGGACTCAACTTTAGATGGATCAAGTTTACTATTCTTTAACAGGGGGCGGATTGATGTGTACTTTAAGCTTTGAGGGAAGGATCCCGTTGTGAATGATTGATTCAAGATTCTGCATATAGATGGACTGAGGTCATGGCACAACTCTTTAATCCAACTAGCAGGACAGGGATCATTGGGGGCGGTGGTGAGGTTAATAGATGTGATGATATCTGAAATTTCTTTGTTGGATACCTTGGAGAATGACAGTAGGGGGGTTGATTAGGGAGGTCCGTGAGAGGTGTAGGTAGATAATATGGATGTATTCATGTTGTACTTGGTTTGTATCATCTTAGATTGAAGGTAGGTAGACTAGTCTTGCGGCTGGGGCAAGGTTGTTTGGGCTAGTGCTGGATCGCCAGTTAGTGACTTTACTATGTTAAATAAGTCGTGAGATTTGTTTAGTGATCGCTTTAGTAGTTCTGAGTAATACAGCTTTCTTTTTTCCATGTTTTTTCTTCAGTGGGCTTGCAAGTGAGTGGAGTATGCACCGAGTGCCTCAGGAGTCCGGGTGTGGTGCCACTGTCTCTCTAGTTTACGTAGATGGAGGAGCAATGTTCGCAGATCCTGCGAGTACCATGGTGCGTGATCGCATTTCGCTCAGTTTGTGTTGATGGATGATAGGCAGGTGGCAGCTCTAAGGGTGTTGTCCCAATTGGAAACCAGTTCATCTGGATCGAGAGAATCGTTGGTAAGTAGAGGTAGGATCTTCTCAAGAGCCTTATCCTTAACAAGTGGTCGAAAGCGTGTTGTTACCGTTCTAGTAAGGGCATGTGTTTTGTTGCTGGAAATGTGTATGTGAAATAGGAGTAAATGGTGGTCGGACCAGGGTACAGGTGTTATGGAGAGTAGCAAGCTCTGGGAGGGGTTGATAGCAGTCTGTGGTACGAAGATCAAGTCAAGTATGCCACCTTTGTTATGAGTAGGGGAGTTGATGAGTTGCGTGTAGCCCAGCTCATTCATTGCGTCGAGGAATGCTGTTGAATGCGTATCATGTAGGGAGGGCAGGTTGAAATCTCCCATCAGGACATTTAGGGTGCGTGGGTTGGCGGAGTTGCAAGCTAGGTCGATTATTGACGGGAGGTCATCTGGTGATGCAGTTGGTGCTGGGTATAATAGGTTTATTGAACAGTGTTCATTCGATATGGATATTATGTCCAGATAGGTTGAGCTGATAGAATTGTTTAGAGTAAATTGAATATCGGATTTAGCGAGGATGAGTGTTCCACCTCCTCTCTGGTGGGACCTATGACAGGCAAAGGTTGAATAACCGGTTGGTGACATCAGGTTGATTAGAACATTATCATGGTCGGATAACCAGGATTCTGTTATCATTAGGATATCAAGGTCATGTAGGGTTATAAGGTCATTGAATGCTGGCCATTTTGAGCGTGTTGATCTGGCATTGATAAGAGCACATTTAAGTAACTGTTGGTAGTTGCATTTCTCAGTTTGGCTCCTTTTAAAGTCTTGTAAGGGGATGTGTAGGAGGTGAGGATGAAGGGCACTGGCTTTTATTGAATGTTGATGGGGGTTCTCAGACCATCTTCTGCTATAGTTATAGAGAATTGGGATGTGCCTGATATCAGGACTGAGGGCCTGTAATAGGTTGGGGGCCCAAGAGGTAAGGAGGAGGAGGAATAAGGATAAGGATGGAGGCATTTTGGATGTTCTATGTGAGACAGCTACTTTGGGTGCAGGATTCGAGTTTGATACCAAGGTACAAGTTAAGGCAGTCCAATGTAACAAAGTATCAGTAAATGTATCCGAACTATGTCAGTACTGTGGCAAAATTAGGTTAGGTACAAGTTGAGGCAGTAGTAGTTGGAATATAACAATGTAACAGAAATGTATCCAACTGTGTCAGTACTATAGCACAATTACAGTAGGTCAAAAGGTACAGATATAAGGATGAGAGCTATTCACAGCATGATATCTCATAATAAGCACATCTATGGTTTCAAGTAAGGCAATTTAGCATTGGAAGGAGTAAGGTAATGATAAAATGTTCGGTTCTATCGGTCCCTGTGGAGTGTCCACTATGGAATGAGGGATTTACCTCATCGACTGGTGGTGTCCTTCTTTAAATAGCGAAGTGCCACAGAGGGTCGGTGGATGATTCAACAGGAAATGTGTTGAAGGTTGAGGCTACTAGTGACCTGCTTACTACTGACCACTACTACTGATCATGTGTTTAATGGTACAAGACATACGCAGCACTGTACACAGACATGTAAGAACCAGTCCCTGCTCATCAGAGCTTTCAGTCAAGTCAAGACACACAACACAACAGCTGAGGACCAGGATACTAGAAGGAGAATGGTAACGAAACACATAGTTGGAGAGCAGGAGACTACGCTTGGGTTGGTCTTTTAGTTTATTTCGGTTTCTGTTTTAAATTTGGACTTTACTCTTTTTGCAAAAACTGAGAGAAGATTACAAGTATATCAATAACAACAACAACATAACAGCATACAATAATCTATCAGCTTTGTCCTTTTTTATCAAACAGGTCCATGTTTCAGCACTTCCTGTATGGAATGGCATACAGCAGCTGGTTTCAAGCAGGCGAGTTTTTCACTTTCACATCATGTAGATATAGTGACGTCTTTAATTCCATCACATGAGATAGTGCAGTAAGGTTCTAGGGGGGGGGGAGGGGCGGGTATTCAAAGTAATTAATGCCATTAATGCCACCGAATATCCATGGGTGCTGCTGCTGCATGGCAAATGCTAACCAGTTGGCATCAAAGCATTCCAGGAACGAAGCAGGGGTGGCGCCCAGGGATAATCATGCAGAGCGATGTTCAGCTGCTGCCCGGTTATGCCAAAACTAACCGAGCAGTGGCTAAATATTGCCACTGCCTGCTTACCTTCAACACTATCCAGCTGACCTGGATACGGCCCCAGCATTGCATGTCTGCGTCTTAGGTTCAGCAGCGATGGCTGGCCTCTGCCACTGAATATCGGGGTCTACATTCCTTCATATCGCATGGTGCACTAAGGGTCTACATTCCACACCGAGATTCTTAATTCATCCTAAATCACGTCATGCAGTAACGTTCTTCAGTCCTCCACATGAACCTTGAGGCTTCAGTTTTGAGCATCCATCTTCACAGTTATCTATTTAATTGAAATATTATACTAAAGAGCCAGTCACCTAATAAAGGAGATGACGGTGGCTTGCAGATACTGTAAGCAGGGCTGTAGCAAGGGCTGTGGGAGTGGTGCGATTGCACAGGCCACAAGTATGAAAGGGGTGCTGATGCCATCACTAGGCTTCCAGAAAGCGAGTTCCTGCAGGCAATTGGCTGGGGGGAGGGGAGGGGAACCAAGTTCACCTGTCTCACAGGGCACATTGCTAGCTTCGTATGGTCCTGACTGTCAGATTGTCTATGTTGGAGCTATTTCTCCTAAAAAAGAGACAACTGAAGGGAGGATTTAATTATACTATCTGTTCTGATGCAACAGATGATGTCACTGCGGACAGCATGGACTCCAGAGAGACCAGCTGCATTATGAAGCAGACCCAGTATTATTTCAGCAGCATGAATTCCTCCTACAGTTCCATGATCGATTGTGTGAACTGCTCCAGGTGGGTGTGCATGAGGCCTATGTCAGTAGTGGGCAGAAATGAGAGACGTGTACACACACAGAACCGAGTAGGGCTGCACATGTTCCTGATAGCACTGTGTGCTTGCAACATGAACATGTTTAAGTGTGTAGGTTTGTGATGCTGTCTATATTTATCATTCACTAAGATCAACCATACATATCCACTGTACCTGAATGGGACTTACTGCTGGAAAGATAGGAGCTAAATAGCAAAAACTGGATAGCCAGGGCTACAACTCCCCAGAAAGCAGCTGAGCCTCGTCCGTTGGTTCCTGGTGGCTGGGTAATGTCCAGCAAAGCCACCAGAACCTACACAGTTAGTTGTTCTGCAAATAGCCTCACTAGATTTAATAATTGTTTAGATCTTTGGAGAGCTTAGTAGTAAGATATGGAGAGAATGAACTGAGTGTTAGATTAAGTATGGAATTGTATATGCTTGTCTGTCCGGGATGGTAAAAAAACCCAAGAACAACTTTAAAAAATGACCTGGATAAGGACTGATACCCTTCAAGTGGCCAGGTTTCTGCAGCTGGCATCTGAGGTATATAGATGCTCATAGACAGATTCACAAACGTATAAAGCATGTTTGAGAAGAATTCTCAGTTCTAGTGTTCTGACTGGCTAGCAAGGTATCCTCAGACACTACAGCCAATGTCTCTTATCACACCTTCCGTTCCCTTGTGGAAGGGGGTGTTGTACAGATTTTATCTAACTTAAAATAAAAGTCTGCTTAATAAAAGAAATGGTTGGAATGCTCATAACTGTTTAAGGAATAGAGAAATGTCTTGACCGGATTCAAATTGTACAGTTTTAAAAACCTGGAGCCACTTGGAAGATTGGGGAGGGAGATCTACTTATGGGTCCTGAGGAGTAGTAGAAGAAACTTCTTCCAGGTCCCATTTTGTGGACAACCAGCCTGTCTTTCAGCGTCTTTCAGCTTCTCACTGGTATTAACTTGGCTTCTTTTCTTCCTATCAGGTATTTCCATGCTCAAAGGCTCGCCAACACCAACCTATTATTTGTTGTAGCAGACAAGCTTATATGCAGTCAGTGCGAGTCTGTGAAAATGATCCAAGCTGAGACAAAATGTATCCTTCATTACTGCTTACTGCCTTTGCTTCATCATTATAGCCAAATGAACTCTGAAGTCATGAAAATTCCAAATGGCGTTTATCAGAGCTCTAGCAAGTGAAAACGCAAGTCTTTATTCAGAGTGTTCACCAAAAGAAGGGGTTGCAGAAGGACCACAAATAGATGATGAGATACACATGGTAGAGGAATAGATGTCACTCCTTTTATAAAGAGGGATTGAATGACACAAATTAAACTGAAAGTGGACATGTTAGTGGGACCATATGGATGTTAGGGCAAGACCCCAATGAGGGCTTGAAACAGAGTCAACCCAGGAATGCAGGGAAGGAGTTCTAGCCATTAGACAGGTGGTAACCTAAAGCCAGCTGAGAGCATGGCGATGAAGGCTTTTCCAGCTATCTCTCAAGGTCACACCTGTATCAGGGATTGGCTGGAGCTCAGCCAAAAGAGGTTGCTGGAAAGCAGGTAGTATTTGGAGCAACCCAAACCTTCTTGCTTTCTTCTTCCCGCCCTCTGATACTTTGGGGCTTGTTTACAAAGCCGCGGTAGCGGTTTGCGATCGTAATCGGAGCCGCGGCCCCATTGATTTCAATGGGGCCGCGGCTGCGATCGCGATCGCGAACCACTACCGCGGCTTTGTAAACAAGCCCCTTTGTGGCTTCTCTCCATCTCACCTCAGGTTTCCATCAAACCTCCTCATTCTTCTCTTTCCCCTCTGTTTCTTCATCACTTCCCTCCATTACTCCTCCTGCCCTTAGATTCCTTTCTGTTTTTCCCCAGAATCCGTTCCATCTCTCTCTTCCTTTCTTTCTCCCATCTCACCAGGTTCTCGTTCATCTTTTTCTTCTTCTTTAGGTTCTTCTCACTTTCCTGGGGTAAAGTCCTGTTGGATGCTTAGAGTACGACCAAGAGGACAAGGAATTGTAAGAATATGGCCCCAGCCCTCTTTGCTGCTGTTTCCAAATGATGTTTACTTCCTTTGGAAATTAGGAAGCATAGGATAAGATGGAACAGTCAGGCCATACCAAGAGCTGTGCAGCCTTGCAGGGCACAAGTACAGAGGAGGCACTGATGTCATCATTGGGCTTCCAAGAATTATAATTGATTTTGTCCTTTATTTGTAGTTGTTTGCAGAGCCATGTTTAGTCTTGCCTCCTTAACTCTTGTCTATTCCTAGCGGAAGGGCCTGAGCAGTGCGAGCTGGTACAGAGGCCGCGATACCGCAAAGGGCCCCACATCTGCTTTGACTACAATGTGACAGTAAGTTGGATATATTCAGGATGATAGCTCAAAGACTGGAGTGAAATCATAGAACACCTTTATGTGCACGTAACAAAAGCACAGGATGGGCCCTGAAAAAAATTAACAGTATGATTAATGACTTTGTCCTAGAAATGGTTTCATAACTGGCATAAATCACGAGCAACACTATAATTAACAAAACCTTTCACCACAATGTAATCTTTAAAGATTCAAAAGTCTACATAAGAACATAAGATATGTCATATTGGGTCAGACCAAAGGTCTATCAAGCCCAGTATCCTGTCAGGTTCCCAAAAAGTAAATTTATTTATTTATTTAGACAGTTTTGTACACCACCTTATCCTTCAATCAAAGTGGTCACAACACAATTGGGGGATACATTTAACACGAGGGGATATGAGACACATACACTAATACTTACAGGGAACATGGGCAATGGAGGGTTAAGTGGCTTGCCCAAGACCACACGGAGCACCTGTGGGACTAGAAACCCCAGTCCTTCCGGCCCAAGGTTGCTGTCCTCTAGTGGGATTTGAACCCCTGACCTTCCAGCCTGAAGTACTTTGCCCCAGCCACTAGGCCACTCCTCCCTGCTGCGTATCCCAAGGGTAGGCAGTGCATTTCCCCAGTCCACTTTTCCTGCAGGAACATGTCCAAACCTCTGTTAAACCCAGCTACACTAGTAGCTTTTACTACATCCTCTGGCAGCAAATTCCAGAGTTTGATTACCCGTATATATTTTATTTATTTATTTTAACATTTCTTTTATACCGCGCTCTTTATCATCAGTGCGGTTTACAGTTAACAGAACGACTCGAGGACCGCAGGGCACTCCCGAGTTTACATCGAACAGGGAAAACAACTTGGAAAGAACAGGGGAAACTATGTACAATTTACATGTTGCTGTGTCAATAAAGTAATGTTACAAGAGTAGAACAGGGGAGTGTGATCCAGAGTGGACCGTATTCCATTTACAGACCACTTCCTCTTATCAAACTTGTGCTTGCTATTAAGCTATCAGGTTGTGGGATGGTATGTGTGAGGGTATGAGGCG